>CAMRHE010000091.1:1640000-2881499 GCA_947044405.1 Leptodactylus fallax | reverse complement strand
TTGAAATGGAAATCCCTGATGTCCTCTGCTAAGAGTGAAGAACTTTTGCTTATTATGACAGTGAGCTCTAGTATAGCTGGGATATAAATAATTTTGTACACACTGCAGGGGACAGATTGACTGTTTTTGCCAAGAGGTCAGGCTGGCAAAGCATTTAAATAAAGAACTTTTTCAGCATGTTCTGTAAACCGCCTCGGGGATTTTCAAGAGACTCTTGAATATTTAATATGAGGATTCTGGTGAACACAGACTTAAGGTTCCTGTTTAGGGCTTTTTCTTTTGAAATGATTAAAGAATTTTACCCACTGATGCTCTGGACAAACCTGCTGATCTTTGCATGTATGTCCCGTCTCTTTCAGGCAATACAGAAAACAGTCATATAAAGAATAGATAGACACTTAAAAATACAAGTCTTGCAGAAAGTAGTGAGTTCTAGCTGCATGAGTCTTGCATCAGTTTGCTGCAAAAAAAATAACAAATAATGACACTGTAGATTGTGATTTATGATTTCTATCATTTAGATATACATTATGAGCTTTTGCCCCCAGTGTGTTCTTTGAGTTTGCAAAAGTACATCCTACGCACGCCGCGACTTGAAGTTTTCTGTCACACCGGGGCAGGAAAGATTTTTAGAATGGAAGTTTTCCCTGTGCCTTTTTGAGATTTCTATGGTAATCCAGAAGTCACACCAACATCAGACCAGGATCTGTGCCGAATGCCAGTGGAGGAATCTGTAGACACAGCCTTGAGCAGCAACATTCAGGTGAGCTTGACAACCATGTCCTGTATGAACAGGAAAACGACTGTGTTTTTGCAGGCCTTGTAGTGGAGCCCATTGACTGCATTTAAACAAACTGCTGTCAACTACTGGCAAACTGCCACAACCCACATCCAGAATTGGGGCAGTGTTGAGGGGGTGTGTAGTGTACCTGACTGTGGTGGTAGTTCTCCCGGGGCACTTCTAGTTGCAGGAGTCCTCTATCTGAACCCTTTAGAGGTGTTGTGGATCTCGCTGCTTCTCTAAGACCCAGCATTTCTGTTGTTTATGAATATATGTGATATGGTAGTTGTGGCCTAGCTCACAACCAAGAAAGGTGAGAGACCAGTCTTTCCGTTCATACCCTTTTATTGGTAGAATCAACAGTGATATACTATGCAGTGCTCGGTGCCATTTGTGTTTTATTTAGTTTAAGTGCTACTTCTCAATAAGTCAGGTGATGGTGGTCAAAAGAGCACTTGATGGTAAGCACAGGAATGACTCGGGAGACAGCAGTCGCAAGTCCCAAAGGCACCCTGTCTACTTTTGTAATGCAGGGTCCAGGTAGTGAGGTTCTAGCACACCTCAACCATTCCTTAAAACTGGCACCCTCTCCTCTCTGTAGGCTGACAGCAGGTTCTTTCCCTGGCTCAGGGCTGCAGCAAAGATGACACTAGGCTAAGGCTCTAGCAGGAACCTCTAAACACCACTTCCCTCATCAGAGACTGTTATGGACCTTCTCTATTAGTAGAATGCCCTGCTCTGCTGCTCACAGAAGACTCTGTCTCCTTGACATTGATTGGGCTAGACCAAGATCTCCCAAAAGGAGGTGTACCATCTCCACAGTTGAATGATCCCTAATGGGGGGGAAAACACATGGAAGCTTCAGGACTCTCTATATACACCATGACGCATAACAAAATATCAGTGCAAAGCATATAAAACATATAGCATTGCCATTGGGATGCTGCAAAACTGTACCTGAAACTACCTCAAGTAAAGTGTCTAATGATACTGTGTCTTGAGAGTCTCTGAGTACTTGTTTGGCCACAATACATACATGGATCCATAAATATATATCCATACAATACATGCATGGAGGGAGAATGGAGACCAAGGTCCCCTGATTCACTTTGGGTTGTTGGTATAACAAGAGGGGCCAAACTGCTGAAGAGTCGGTGTTCACTCATTACACTGGGACAATCATTGTCTGAGCAATGTTTTGTTCCTGTGATTTATTGTGAATATGTTTTTATTTGCTATTGTGGATTAATTTAGACTATTTTCCGGCTACATTTAATAAAAATCACTTTCTGCCCTTACTTGTGCCTGTTTTTTGTATTTTCATTAATTCTGCCTGCCAGACATCCCTGCATGAAAGGAACCCCACTGCTGCCTTAAAAGAATTATATACGGGTCCCTGCAATCTTATATATCATACACATATGATGGGTCTAGTCTGCTTCTCATCCATGTATCACAATTACTGGTAGATTGGAACAGCAGTGAGGGAATTTCTCGAGAGTCATGAATAAGATGGTCTATTGCTAGCACACTGCTGTTCATATACTGTTCTTGTACTCTATTGTTGGTGTCTGTGCTGATGCAAGCTTTAGTGAAATTCCAAGAATGTCTTAGGCTATATTCACACAACTGTGGAGAGAAATGAACATAAAAAATGGGCCAAACTTTTTTTATTGCTTCTATCTGGGACACATTGTAATAGATGAATCCCTCATAGATAAAAAGATAAGCTAACACAAAGATAGGACATATTCTTTTTTTTTTCTACAGTATTTTAAAAATGGCTGTGTGATGTGAGTAAGACCTTAGTCATGTAGGAAGCCATGATATTACAAATGTGCTTCTAGCATTTAAGCTACTGAAACTTTACGGCCATCAGCTCCTGTGACATCACAAGTGCGTTGAAGTAGGGTAAACTTCTGTGACATAACAAGTGGGTTTTAGGCAGGTAACATACTATGACATCACATGTTTATCACAACGTTCTTAGGGGTATCTAATGTTAGGCTAATAGACTATCCTTCAGTTGGTTTACTCTCCATGTGCCTTCATTCATACTTTCCAGATAAAAATGATTCTTCATTATGAGAATGGAGTAGACGGAGACAACAGTGGAGAGTTGAAGCCTTCTTCATGGTTTGGGAGATCTTCACAGCCATTCTACCTGCCCGTCTATGACAAGATCTAAAACATGTTTTGATTCGACTACCTGGTATCAGGAGAAATTGTACAAGACCCTAGAGTGGTCCTTGGATTACCTGGGAGCGTTGGAAGTTGACAAACAGTTTACAGACAAGGAAAACCACTTCTGAGCCGAAAATCCACCCTCTACTACATTAGGCTTTTCTGGCTTGTGAACGGATTGAAAGGTAAGTTGACATGATTTACAGCTATGCTATGGTTGTTTTGTATTTCATCCATGCATCACAACCTTTTATGTGTGGATTATCATGTATGTTCTCTTAAATTCATTTGCGTAACAAATGATTTGTCTGGTAACCTTATGCACTTTGTAGATGATGCCTGTTTACATGTGTGGAATCCATCATGATGGATGATTATTTTTATGTGAACGTAAAAGATGTGATCAACAACAAACAAAGCACTAACCACTTGTTTGATAGTTGTGTGGTATAGAAAAAAATGCCAGCATCCAACCAGGTGTAGAAAAAAACTTCTTTTCTATTGGCTCCAGCACATAGCAGCCCGATATTTTTGTTTATACAGAAGCTTTTTTTTCTCCTATGTCAGCCAAAACGTTGTGTTGCTGTTTGCTTAAACCAATAAAAATCCTTTTTTTCTACAGTATACCCGCAAAGATGCTGTCATATTTTTTTCTAAATTTGGTTATACTGGAATCTACCTCAAGTAAAGTTGCAAATTACTCTGCACACCTCAAGTATCCTGAGGCTTATTCTTGCACAAACACTTTGGACACTCCAACTCCCATCAGGATCAGGAAAGCTGACCTCAACTAGGATGTTCCCTAGGGGAGGGACTGCCACCACCATCAGGTACACTGCAGGCCCCCTCCACACTGCACCAGCCCAGAAGTAGATCTAGAGGGAATTGGTAGAGATTATATCCATGGTGACAAGTCCATGTTCCAGTACTACTACTCCCAGCCTCCAGGCTTCTTCCATTGGGTTGCTACACATGCAGTCTTATGAACAGAAGCATGACGAGCTGAACACATTTATATACAGCTTTGTGGGAAAAGAGTAGAATTCCCTTCATTTAATTTTAATTATTCCTGTTCTTTCTGTGCTTAGGAGTCCAGTAGGCAGTCCCACTCAGTGATTCACAGCTATCTGTGTATGAACAGCTATACAGGAAAGGTTGTCAAACATTGACTAGGACCATCCATATGACTGCTAAGCTCAAAATTAACAGGAATTTTTTAGAAATTTTATGAATAAAATGTAGACTGCTCAGCTCCTTTTGCCGTATATCATGTGCCTGCAGATCAGACATCAAGTTCAATGTGACAAGTTCCCTTTGATACAGACATATAAAAGCTTGCTTGAAATATTCATATTTCCTATCTTTTAGGGACATTTTCAAATAACCTGTTTGTTATTGTGAAATGTGAATATTTGTATAATATGAAAATTTGTGTGTTTGAGTATGGTGCATAAATATGTACACTGTGTGTTATTTTGTACAAACTTATAATGCATTGTTTATGTATGTATGTGTGTATATATTTTCTTATCTATTTCAGTATATGTTTATTATATTTTGTTAATATAATTATGTATGTATTGTGAGTATGTGAGCCAGAGGGCGCTGTGGAGAGACCCAGGCCCAGCCCTGAAAAGGCCTTCAGCCACACCTTTGGGTGGGGGCGTGTAACTTCAGTAGTCTGGAGTATCCTGCAGGGAGCAGGAGATGGTGGGCCCAGCTGGACAGATAGACGGTCTGTGCCAGAAGTGCTGGGGTCCACAGAGGACTGTTGCTGGAGCTGAGCAGTAGAGGCTAGTTAGGGGCTCAAGGAGTCAGTTAATGCCCTAACTGTGGCCTAGGTTTTTTGTTGTCTTGTTATGTTGCAGTTAAGCTGAATAAAGCCACTTTTATTTTACACTTGGACTGTCTGAAAGCTATCTTTCCGGCGCCCAGTACCACGAACCACCGCTGTCCGGACCAGGAGTCTGCCGCCATTTTGAGTCTAATTCCCCCAAGTTGTCACAGTATATATGTTTTTATGATGCATATTTGAGTATATCTGTGTTTATGGTGCACATATAACATTTGTGCAGCAGAGCTGTACATCACTTTGTTACAGAGGTCACCTTACACAAATAGAATCCATTTGCAGGAGAGAGAAATATACCAGAAACACTGTAAACTGAACAACAGGGTTAGTGTCCATATTTAGTCACACATTGGGGCTGATATATTAAGATTGAAGTGTAGACCAGCCTTAATAATCTGCTGCAACGGCGTTAGATGCTCCAAAATTTTTAAGAAGTGTAAGGGTCATTTCACACGACCGAGTCCCGTCTGTGAAAAACAGTCCGTTTGTGGGCCTTAGTACCTGGATTGAAGTGGGCCATGTGTATAGGAGTCACTAGATCATAGTCAGTTATGATGCAGTGATCTCCTGAATAGCCCGAATGCTACAGTAATGAACTAATAGCGTTAGGTCACTTCATTACTGTAGCGATTGGGCCAATCGAGCGCTCACTGTATCATAACTGACTATGATGCAGTGACTCCTATACACACGGCCGAGTTTGGACCCGGCAATAGAGCACACACATACAGGTATACCAATTTCCACAGATGGGAGTTGGTCATGTGAAAAAGCCCCAAGGCTCTTAATAATTTTGATGCATCCTGGGGTGGTCCATGTGCCAGAGACAGCAATCTATAGGGGGCAGGCGATAGTTATAATATGTGTCAGTTTTCTGCACAAATTATTATAAATGTGTTGGGCCACCCTGTCCCTCTGCTCACTCTCTGCTCTTCATTCACCCACTTTTAGTAAAAGTGGTGTGAACACCATCAAAACTCTGAAAATACAGAAAAATTATCTGGACCAAAAACACTGCCCTTTCTGTGCCAGAAAACTGATGGAAATACAAAGATAAAATCTCCCCACTGTTTTGCTGAACTTTTTTCTTGTTTTTTTTGTATGTGTGTAAGGGGAGAGAACTGGCTGGCATCAGGCTAGTTTCTATTGCTGCACAGCCTCACGCAGACAAAATTTTATCTCGATGATTTTGCACATAAAACAAAGGTATTGCTGTCAGAAACAGTATGGATGTAATATTAATGAGCAACTATTGTCTTGTTAAAGTTACTGGTTGTGGTGCTATTTTTGGGCCTTATATAGTGGTATGATAGATAATACTGTTTTGTTTGTGTATATGTTTGTATTCAGTATGTAGTGTTTATGGTGTAGTGGTATTACTTGAACCTAGTATAGCGGCATTATTGGCAATTCTCACCTTTGTATAGTGTGTTTTACTCATTGTCATGGTTTTAATTAAAGCTATATATGTATATAAATATTTTGAGTGTGGGGGGGGGGGGGGCTATGACTTCCCTGGAAGTACTAGAGAAGGCTGAAACACAGCGAAAAACAGTGAAAGCAAGGTGGGTGCAAAGATTGCTCAGTATGACCAAATGTTACAGTATTGTAGGTACTCTATTTTTAGTATTTGAAGCACCACTTTTATTTTGCCCAGGGCCACCTTTATCTAAAACTGACCCTTTGAGCTATTTACTGCATCTTATTACACAGGAAGGTGTGCGCAGAGGTTCTTGACTTATTTCCTGTGTAATTTGCATTTGCTACTGTGTTTGCTGATCTTCTGCATTTTGACTTCAGTTTGTTTTTCACCATTAATCTCCACAAGGAGGAATGTCCTTGCTTTAGGGTGATTCCCAAGTTGTATTCCTAGTTGGTAGTCAGATGCAGTAACTATGACAGGGCAAGTACAAGTATAAAGGCAAGACTGAAATGTGGAGACAGAACAGGAATCTGGAGAACAGGACTGGAACATGGAGCACAGGTCTAGAATGTGAAGAGCAAATTTTGATCAGAAACAAGAGATCAAGGCTGTAGCATGGTCAGATTGAGTTGAATTAGGAATAGGAGAACAGGACTGCACAGCCAGGAGGTCAGCAAGAAACTAGAGTCCAAAGAGTAAAATACAAGCAAAGTCAGGTAAATGAGCCTGGAGAATGAGGCAAAGGACTGTCCAAAAGCAGTATGGATCTCAACTAGAAGGATGAGACCAGACAAACATCAACAGACTGGAGTAAGAATTAGGAACACATGAGCATTAATAGAATAGGAAAACAGGAGCCAGACAAAGAAACTGGATACCAGAGCTGAGGCCAGGACAAAGAATCTGAAACATGGTGGATTGAGAGAGTCCACAGGAACAGTGGTCAGATGGTACCAGATAGGAACATTGACACTAAATGGGACCCTGGGATTAAATGGCATTTGGTTGTTTGGATGTCTAGCAATTTGGCGCACCTGTCTAGACAATGCAGGAGGAGGTGCTGGCGAGGGGAGGGATGAGTATAGCAAGATCTAGACTTTTAGTAACACGTACATTCTCAACCATCAGATTTATTCCGGTTAGCGATACACGCAGGGGTAAAATAAATATTAGTAAAAGCTATAATAATCTAATTTTTCTGTCACATTTATTGTGTTGGATGTACACTTCAAATATTTTGAGAAGGTTTATGTCTTGAATTGGATGGTGGAGACTGGAGACCGAAGATGAGCAAATTTTCCCGAAATTTGTTTCAGATCCAAAATTGTCTGTCAGATTTAAATCTGTCTAAATAAATTCCGTCTGAATCGAAAAATACCCCCATTGTCCTGAAATGTGTATGACACTCGAGGTCTTTTAGGACTGTATTTAACCCTTTTCAAGACTCCTGTCACAAAAACAAAGATCCTTAAGGATGCTGCAACTGTCACATCTAATAGTTAAAAAATCAAGCACTTACTATGACGTTTGGACGTCCTATCCCTCCATAATTCTTATGTAGAACATTATATAGAATTTATAATATTAAACTTTTCTCTCCATTTCTAAAGAGTATTTTTCAGCCTTTCTGGCATAGTTGTGAATTTATAATGTCACTTCCAGACTGCCTAAGGTGATGGGACAAGGAGCCATATGTCACAAGCTCCTTCTCTGTTATTTAACTCTCATGCATTTGAAATATCACTGGACATCTGCTTTGTGATGTCTCACTTTCTATGTGACGAGAGTTCTAACAAATGCTTATCACCTCCAGGCGGTCCACGTGTGAGGGACTTCCATTGCCCTACACAGCAGGTATGTCTGACAACTAGAACCACAATAGCCTAAAAGCTCCTGATGACTGAATATGTTTAGCTCTCTCGTACTGAGCACTGTCTACACCCACCTTGCTTGTTGTACAGCAGATGCTTTAGCTTGGTCTGTTCTGCATTCATAAGCATCTTCTTGGTGACACAGCTTAATGCCAGCTGTTTGTTAACATCTGTCTCACTCTAAATCGTTCTCCTTTCTTTCTTTTCAACTTTGCTCTTCTTCCGTTTCACAGTGTAATAACGGTAAAGGTTCCATATGACGAATGGCGTTGTCTTGGTGTGCGGGTGTAAAGTATGTACGCTGCTTTTGAAATCTTTCTCTGCATAGCTGAATCAAACTCCATGTTCATTCCCTGATTTACATGCAGACAATTTGCTGGCACTGGGCTATATAATCCTTTCCTCTGATAAGTTCAGATTTACTATGCCGAACAGAACTTTATTATAGTCATTTTGAATCTATTTAAACTCTACAGATGCTCAAAGCATAAAGCAAAATCATTGTAATACTAACTGGATTTATAAACAACTCATCTAAGCTTTAAGGTGGCAAAACATGTACCGAATCTGAGAATTTTGCATGACTGAGCATCTAATGTAGATGGAATTGTCCCCATTTACCTCTGACAACATTGGGTGGTGGAGGGAGAAATGAGTTGGGCTGTTAGATTTCAACATGCCCGATCCTTTTACTCTCGGGAGATAAGCCACCGTTAAAGATGTTTTGCAGCTGTTTACTCCACTCTCCCAGGGGCGCACCGCTAATGAGGCAAAGAGAGGCGGCCGCCTCAGGCAGCACTGTCTGTCACTGTCTGGGGGGGGAGGCATTTTTACTATTTATTTAATGTAAACCAGCCCAGGACAGGTCGCTTTAAAAAAAAAAAAAATGGAGCTACGCGATACCTTTCCTGGGCTGGTTTACGAGACGTCCGCATCACAGCGCAGGCGGCGATACAATGACGTCATCACGCCGCCTATGCTGAGACACAGACGTTGCTGACAAGAAGAGGCGGCACCTCATCAAGGGATCGCAGGTGAGTATAACTTTTTTTTAATATATAGATAGGCCTTAACTTACTGGAGTATTCCTAGAAGGTAATGGCCTATTTATTTACCTACCCCGCATCTGCTCGTGGCTGCCTCCGCTTCCCCTTCTGCTATGGGACACAGAAGGGGGAAGTGGATGCTGCTGTGAGCAGCCGCGGGCATCGGTAAGTGAGGCCGCGGGCCTCAAATACTACTATTATTATACTCCGGGGTCTTTTCAGACCCCAGAGTATAATAATCAGAGACCCAGGGGAGGTGAGGGAACATAAAAACATATCCTACTTGCCTCTCCTGCGATCCGATGTTACTCCGAGCAGGCTTGGGCCCTCTGGTGACATCATCAAGTTGCGTCGCTGGCCTGATCACGTGACGTGTGTGCGCAATTAAACAGGGCCGAAAGCTGCAAGGAGTGCACCGGTGTCCAGGATCGGTAAGTAACACTTGTTTTTATGTTTGTCACTACCTGAGTCTCCGATCATTATACTCTGAAAAGACCTCAGAGCATAATAATAGTTCATGGGTGGGCCACTATGGGACATAATACCGTGTGCAGCAGCCACTGTGGAGCATAATACCAGTGCAGGGGCCACTATAGAGCATAATACCGTTTGCTGTGGCCGCTATGGAGCATAATACCATGTGCAGGGGACATTGTGGGGCATAATACTGAGTGCAGGGGCTACTATAGAGCATAATACCGTGTGCTGGGGTGCTATGGAGTATAATACCGTATGCAGGGGCCACTGTGGAGCTTAATACCGAGTGCAGGGGCCACTATAGAGCATAATACCGTGTGCTGTGGCCGCTATGGAGCATAATACCATGTGCAGGGGACACTGTGGGGCATAATACCGTGTGCAGGGGCCATTGTGGAGCATAATACCAGTGCAGGGGCCACTATGCAGCATAATACCATGTACAGGGACCACTATGTAGCATAATACCGTGTGCAGGGGCCACTATGGAGCATAATACCGTGTGCAGGGGCCACTATGGAGCATAATACCATGTGAAGGGGCCTCTGCGAGGCATAATACAGTGTGCAGGGGCCACTGCAGGCCATAATACTGTGTGCAGGGGCTGCTGTGGAACATTATAGTGTGTGTAAATGGGGCGTTATAAACAGGGGCTATGGGGCCTGTTTATATCACACGCTGTCTGTTTATAGTGACTGTGTGATGTAATTCCAGCCTTGTCACATGGACATGTATAGGACGAGGCTGCAGTTACATGACATGGCCGCTATGAGATGAATGACACTATGTAAACAGAGAAGCGGTCACGGCGCTTACACAGGTACCATTCAAACAGCTGATCAGTAGGGGTCCTGGGTTCTTGAACCCCACTGATTAGTTTATTAATGACCTGGAAAAACTTTTAATTAGTTAACACCTGGGGCATTATTAATAAGGGGCGCTATTTATACAGGGTACACACAGACATTATTAATATAAAGATGCACTTGGGAGTATTATTCATTATGGGGGGGTTATATCATATATTTTATAATTGGGGAAGCAGCAGGATGGGTGTGCTGGTGAGGACAATGTGGGTCAGGTGCCTGGAAAAGTGAGAAGCCAAAGATATCTGTGTTGCAAACTTTACAGAGACAAGTCACAGCTGGAAGAAGTGGTGGTCATGGCGGTCCAAAGGAAAGAGAAAGGAAATGTGAAGGATTAGTCAGAGACGTCACCTGTAAGTCACAAAATGTTACTGCCCTGTATTCACTTAAATGATAGAGAATAAATACCTGATTGATGGGGGTCTGTCTGCTGAGACCCCCACTGAGCCTGAGAATTGTTTTTTTTTCCCCCACTGGGTGGGAATTCAGCCTGACCGCAGCCATATATATAGGTGTGTCACTTGCTGGATGGACGAACCCGCGTGGCTCTCATTCACTTCAATGGGAGTGCCGAAGATAGCCGAAGTCCAGTACTCAGCTATCTGCGGCGCTCCTATTATAGAGAATGGGGGCCACGTGGGCTCATCCATCCATCAAGCAGAAGATGTGTGAAGTTACTTTAATTGTTAATGCCGTGTTGTTGATCTGATACTGAAGTAATGCAGTAAGAAGATAGCAACGTGTGAAGCTAGTAGCATGGAAACACAAATTTTTTTTTTTTTTTGGAGGGGGGCGTCTTTCTATAGTCCGCCTCAGGCAGCAAAGAGGCTAGGTTCACCACTGCACTCTCCCATTGTGAATATGCAGTATGATTGCCAAAGTGTGCATGTATATGGGGAATTAATTGATCCTGACAGCTTTTTAAAGTGTAAGGCCAGCTTTGTGGCATATTTTTTCTCCTACAAGAGTCCCTTGAAAATCCTGTGCACTTGCACTGTAGTATACTTATGCTGCAGATTTTCGACACAATCCTCAGCAATTACCTAGGTTAGTAATTCCATAATTTGTTTGTTAGGTGCTTCTCTTGCCTATATATCTTTCAGTTTGATGGATTATTTTACAGTGTTAAAGGGGTTTTTCCAGAGTTACATATTGCTGAGCTATCCTTAGGATCAATGGGGGTCCAACACACAGGACCTCAAATCAGCTGTTTTAAGAGAATGTGGCATTTGGGTGAGTACTGAGATCTATATATTGAACACCAAGCATGGTTCTGCACTTGGATGGTACAGAGCTGCCAACAGGGAGACATGATGTCACTGGTCTGTGAAGTGGAAGTGGCTCTTGCTTGAGCACTTACTTGAGCAGCTGATCTGTGGGATGCCAAGTTAACGGCCTCCACCTATGTGATACTGATCTATGCTAAGGATAGGCCATCAATATCTGGCTTTGGAGAACCCCTTTAAATGCCAATATTCTAGTTGCCTGTAACAGCCACTAGAGCAAAGGGATTTTTACAGCTCTCGATGAACCCATTGGTAAATCATTATTCTGTAATATTTCAATTGTTCTCAATATTTTTTTCAGAACATCTTATACAAGTTTCCATTTAATATAATTTAAATAAAATATTTTTGTTCAGTTTGTTTTCTTAGTCGTAGAAACCTTCATATTGTTCATGAGTTGCTGACGTGACTGATCCTTATATCTGCCTCAGACACTATACTGGAGAAGGACTGGTGTCCCCTATAACTATATGCCTCCAGCACATCTAGTTAGAGTCAGTGAAGAGAGGAACATAGCTACCTGTCCTCAGCGCTGGAGCATAAAATATACACAAATAAAACTACATGCATAATTTTATGTTACGCAGTCAAACAATATTTTGCATAATAATGATTGCCTCATAAATAAACCCAATAATGTGAGAAACCAATGTAATTACTGCTGACATTTAGATATTTGTGTAAAATGTGTAGGGTAGCTGTGGTCATGTGACAGTGTATGTTAACATACATGAAATAATTCATTGCTTTCTATTACTGATTAATGTGGATTTAGAAGCCATAACCAATATGACTACATTTCCAAGAGATAGATTTTGATGAATTGCCCTATAAATACATTGTTCCCATTTTATCCCATATGCTCAGAATATTCCCAATGGCATGCATGCTGCTTCTGGAGGAGGAAGACTTCAGTTTTATAATTTACGATTTTTGTGTTACTTATATTTCACATCCTTCATACTGTTGATTTTATTACAAATTTTATGTTATACAGAATTAAAAGGCATAAAAATGATAATCAGGCAAAGCTTGAACGGTAGCACCCTGTAGCATACTTATTACAGAGGGTTAAAGGCTCACAGGATGGGGGGGTAACTTAATGGTGTGGTCTGGCCGCTGGAAGCCCAACCATTCACAAGAATGGGTGTCCTACTCTCCTTTCTGAAACGAGTGGCAAGTTGAGCACAGGGACTGCCAGAGATAGCCAAATGCTGTTCTCAGCTATCTCTGGCTGCCCCATACTGTTCTACTTGACTATCTCCAGCAGTCACAAGAGACCCTTATTCTTCAGAGCAGAGGGGTCTCAGTGGTAGGGGCTACTTGTAACTAGTGTACTTCTTTAAGTTTTAACAATGGGAGGATTAAATAGATTGTTAAATGCAAATAAATACAATAAAGTACATAAGGAAGCTGTTACACGGTGCACTCATTTTCACAAGTATTATAAAATGGGAGAGAACAAACAGTTGCAGTCTACGGCACAACACTTGGTGGTTACAGATGTGTTTTCAGACAGAGTTTGGCAATCACTATAGGCATATGAACAGTCTTCCTAGAAAACACACAGCATGATGGTTACAGTCTCTCATAGAGGGCACACAGCTTATTGGTTACACACTCTCTCGGTACACAGCATAGCGGTTGAAATATAAACATGTTTAACAGGCTCCTTGAGCAACTTGCGTGGTATAGCGGGCACCATGGGCTGGCACTCGTACAGTCTCTGGTCACAAGATTAGTAATTCCCAGGGCTAGTTTAAGTACACTAAATAGTCACTTCCCAGACAAAGGACCTGAATTGCTCCAGTGTTCCAGATATACTTCTAGACTAGGGATTTCTTCATGTAGGACCACATTTTGGTTTCATGGCAAGAAGATGGCGTGGAGTGTTAACACCCCATGGGATTTCATAATCAACGAGTTAGCATTGCTTGCATCTCTGGGCCTAACTTGACTTTCACATACCAGCCAAGTTAGTGCCACAGCCCTCTCAAACAGTCCCCTGTCACTTGTTACACCAACACTAACTGCATCACATACTATATAAAGTCCCATATAAACATATAAACTGCCCCATATAAAGTCAGTAACCACAGCCACAATGGGATGTTAAGATATATATGGAAAGCCATTCATCTGAGTCGCAATAACATAATACAGTATTGTTTTCTATTCACAATATTACCTCATAGGGTTGTCCGATGAGTTTAAATTGACTTACCTTATCAGGCGGATAATAATGATGGACTTGTGGGATCTAGCCTCATCACAACCCCTGGATCACAAGTAGTGCTCTGACCCCCGGGTCACTCCACACCCTCCCTCCTTCCCTGACCTCACAGATAATTAATTACCTGTGCTATAGGGGCTGGATTTACTATAGTCAGGGGTTGGAGCGCTACTTCTGATCACATGACGCGGGGGTTGTGAATCGGCCAGATCAGGTAAGTGGATTTAAATTCCCTAGAAAACTCCTATAAAGAGAGGGGCTATATGTCTATTTTAGTAAATACTTACCATGAAGTTAGAATTTACCTTTTGTTTTATCTTCTGCAAATGGATAAGTATATGGACAACTGGGCATTACAAGTGCGATTTTATCGTTGTCCTTCTAAAATCTGAAACTGTGAGCACTGTTTGGAGAGTGTTTTTGTACTGGGGCATGTCCTGTTGAAAATGGTTCTAGGTAAATGTGCTACAGAACATTTTTTTTTGCGAGAAACACAAGTGTTTACTAAAACCGACATGTCCCCTGTAAACGCGGGGCCCTTCAATTGACTTGCAACCATTTGACTCAGGCACAGGAAGACCTTGGTAGCAGTTCACACGTGCATTTTATTTATTAACAGGTTTACAGTCCAAACCAAAACAACAGCTTTCTTCAGCAGTAAGGTATAAAAGTCCTCCAACAAAATAGTCCTTAATGCAGAGAAAAAGGCAAAAGGTAGTCCAACAAGGCTCACCAGATAGCAGAATGTGTCCAGTTTCTGTTGTCCACGCAGTGCAGTGTGGTTTGCAGCTCACAGATACTCTCAGAAGAACACACCACACCTTTTCTTGGTCAGTTTTAAGACTTCCCACTGAACCTTAGAACACCCGGACTGGAGTATAGGCTCGGGTCTGCATCTACCTCCCAAAACCCGAACTCAGACTCCAGTTAGTTACATTGTGGATACCAACCACCTTAGCGGAAGGTATCTACCATCCACTATTTTACCTTCTGCCTCTCTACACCCCCCACCCCCCTGTAAAAACAGAAATGTGCAAACTTTCATAGTTCTTGGCGTTATATTTTTATTATAAGTCTGATTTGCTGGTATACAGTTCCTGTTACTTTTATACAATCTTTATACCAGCACCTCATCATAGGCGCATTAGGCTTCCATCCATCAGTAAAGAAAAGATTAATATTACCCGTGTCCTCACTAATCCACTCATCTGTCCGCTAATCACAAACAGGTGTTTTATTCTGGCTACAGTAACTTTTTCGTTGTCCAATTTCCGTCCTTTGGAAACAACGAGTAAGATAAAAGCAATAGAAACAAGGGATTGTTTAGTTTTTCATATCCCCATCTGTTGTATCTAAATAGAATCTGCGGTTCCTCAATTTCAGATAATCTATTAATCTTACAAGTGCCCTTCTAAATTCCACAACTCGAAATGCAGTTAATTTGGGGTTTGCGCTTGTAAGATTTGCATTGAATGGGAACCTTGTTTCTGATACGTACAGGAGATATTATATTAAATGAGATCAGGAAACACATTTGTAAGAAACTTTTTACGTTACGTTAAGCTACATTATCAAGCAAGCTAAATCACACTCCGTAAACCAGTTTTGCCAAGACTTCTGTGTAGTGTTTCTACAATAGCATTTTTCTAGATATGGATTATGCTTCAGTTCATTGCCATTACAAGATCTCTGCTTGCCATCTGTGATTAAAACATTCTGAAATTCTGTCCTACTCACCGCTGCTGATCTTTTGTGGAGGAACTTTTGTGGCACATTCCATGTTTCCAAAAGCCTCGAGTATACGTCAGCATGACCATAAACTATTGATAGCCAAACGTATTTCAGAAGATTGCTTTTATTCATGTGTTTGGTGCATATACATTTTTATCAAACCATCTGTACAATGGAAGTCATTGGCAGACTATGCAACTGTGTAGGCATGTAGTTACACATGTCTAGAGCATACATTTGTTGGCACTTTCTAAACCATACTTTTCAACATTTTGTTGTCCTCTGGGAGACCTGGTGTGTGCTGGGAGCCATGCCCCTTCTCCATAAAGCCCCACTCCATTTAGGCACATGCTACACTCCTTTGTTTTCTTACCATGCCTCATTTTCATGACATGGACTCTAAATGTGCTTTTGTGTGATGTGACCAGCACATAAAGTGCCCACATCACATATAACAAAGAGCCCAGGTGCCTTGGAGATTTTCCAACTCCAACCAGATTCCGGAAGGTCACCCTTTTTGCGGGAGCCTCCCTGTTGTTTCAGAAGACTTGCCAAGTATGCTTTAAACAGGTATGCCAAAAGGAGAGCCCGAAAATTATGTGAACAGAGTCTATATGCACACAGTGATTGATAATAAGAATTTAAAGGAAGTCTCTCTGTAGTTTTGAGCATTGACCATTCAGAACTGCTGACAACAGTGTGTAGGTGAGAGAGAGTGCAAGTTATTGCCAGCTCTCTGCACTGAGCAGTCCCCAACCCCTTCCCTCTGCATTACGTATCTGGCATCCAATAGACAGACTGCTAAACCCAACACTCAAAATCATAGGGAAGGGGCTGGGAAGTGTTCAATTTGGAGAGCATCAGAAAATGCATTTCAATTCCTTGGAAGTAGAGGTATAACTTGAAGTTCCTGGGCCCAGTGCAAAATATATGATGTGTCCATATCTTGTGCCATTAAAGATAGTGGTCTATTTTTTGTAGCAGAGGGATCTTTGGGACCCCCTCAAGGTCCAGGGCCCTGTAATGAGTAGTGACTACTACGGCTTTACCCCCTGTAACTATGCACCTCCTTTCAATCACAGTGCCAGAGGTATTAAAACTTGTATTTTGTATGACCATATGCTTTTCCCAGTCATCTATATAGGGCTGTCACCAGTTTTGAGGGATCAAAACTGCAAATCAAAAAATGCAAGAACTCCCTTAAATGAAAAAAGGCAAGCTAAGCCAACAACCATTAAAGAGTTGTTCACATCTTGGTGACGTAAATTATTCTTAGGATAGATTGGTTCAACAAAATTATTCAAGTCATTGGGACTTAGCTTGTAGTAGTACCTTTCTTTCTGGCCACTATACAATGTATATAGTTGAATTGTTCCAGTACACTGCGCACTGGCAAACAGCTGATTGGTGGGGATGTCCGGAATCCTTACCCTTACCCTGATGTAGATGCCTAGTGTTTACAGCACAGTCATTGTCTAATTCTTTAAAGTGGCGCATCACTTTTCTCTCTTTTACTTTTTTTTAAGGATTGGCAGGGGTCACAAGTATTTTACCACCCCCTTCCTCAGTTAGACATTGCCACAATATTCTTCAGTATATGCCAAGGATTGATTCTTTTGAAATAAAATTGTGAGAAAGTTCTTTGAAATGTGCCAGGCACAGGTGGTGTCACCGACTTCTTGCTGCTCTTGTTGCTAGGTAATTGCCTAAACATATATGAGGTTGCTTATCTAACAAAGAAAATTGGGTCTGGAGGGCTTCCCAGTACAAAACCACAAAGGGAAATAGTGTTTTTTGTTCTTTCAAAGATCTCTCTAAACCATCTTTTTATTGAAACTAAATTTCCTTTGTGTTATTTCTAGCTCTCCGTCTTCTCTCCTGTGGTATACCTGCTACCTTGCTTGTATTCAGATGTTAGGCAATGTATTATCCTTTCATTTATTTGCATATTGTGACATATTACACTATAAATAACTTGAGATTTTGCTGTGTATTGTTTGCTGTTACAACTTAGATGCAGCTATCTTATCTGGGTATTATGATCAATTCCAAGATAACTACCTGCAGCGCATTCACAAGTCAGATTTGTACAGGGGCATAAATCAGAGCGGCATGTTTAGTGAGGATTTATCACTGCACAAAATGTGAAATCCATGTCCTACTCCCTAGCATGAAGCTGCTATCTGAACAGGAGAACACAATTCTCTGTATGATTAATGTGCTCTTTAACATTCACCACAGCATTATAAAAGGAAAGGACAGTCATTAAGGATTTTTTTCTTTTTTAATGGCGTGAATATAAGAGAAGAGAAGGTCTGTTCAGTGCAGAGTTTTGGGTTAACATCAGTCTACTGCAAGGCAGGATCATAAAAGTAACTATTTGGTCAGACGAAAGGACTGAATAACTGACTATATTCCTTTTTCATTGTGATTCCCATATCAGAGTAATGTTCCCCAAAGTCATGATATGGATGGGAACTAGTAGTTTGTAATAGATGTCTATGTGAATGGAGTGGATAAGCACAGCTGGTGTATCAATTAGCAGTGTTAGCCACCATGCTACATTCTGATGTCAAGTGCTAGAAGATGATCTAAGGGGAAAATGGAGGAAAGGTCAGTGTTCTTTTTTTATTTTATTTTTTATATCCCACCAGAACCCTATGGGGAGCCCATAATAATGACTAGCTAACAGTACACTTACTACTCTTACCCCCATAGAGTTCTCGAACTACAAAGAGATTGCTTGCTTGAAGTAACACAGATATTTGCAGAAATCTAGATTGTAATTGCCTGTTTGGGTAAAATATTTTAGCTCTATGTATATCTCATAGCAGGGAAAAGTTAAATCATAACTAACCTTTAAACAAACTTTGCATAAATCAATAGTACAGTTTATGTACATGGGGTCAATGGGGAATAACACTATTTCTGTCCATGATATGATTTATATTCTGAAATTTTATAGAAGTTATTCACTTGCAGGCTTCAACTTTAACTTTAATTTGCAAATCTACAAAAATAGTGGAGGGACTGAAACATAAAACAGGGGAGACTTAAAGAAATTAATCTATACAGTGATGAGGAAGGTAGGGAAAGGGGGATATGATGGAAAACTTTTAGGCCAGAGCCCCACGAAGCGTAAACACTGCGATTTTGATCGGTGGAAATGCTGCAACAAAAGCTCTGTGTTTTACATTAACTGCAAAGTGGATGGGATTCTGGCTAAGCCCATCCACACATTGCAAAAAATAATCTGTAGCGGAAATGCGATTTGAAAAACGCTTGCGTTTTAGCAAATCGCAGCAAGTTATTTATACCTATGGAAATGTTGGTGGTTTCTGTATAGCTTTAATAGAAACAGAAAGTCCATTGAGGAAAACTCTGTTGACTTTCTGTGAAAAACCACAATGCGTTTCCGCCACGGTTTTTCCCGTAACGCTTTTTGGCTGCAGCCCGCTCTGTGGGGCCTTAGCCTTAAAGGGGTTTCCCAGGCTAAAACTATTGATGACCTATCCTAAAGATAGGTTGCCAGTATCAGTTCTCTGTGTACGGGCAGAACTGAGGTACTGCAGCTTAGGTCTCATTCAAAGGAATAGAGCTGATCAGCAGTAACCTGGTGTGGCCACTACACAGAGAACAGCACTGTCTGCTTCCTGCTCTATTCACTGTGTATCAGATGCTAATAACAGCTGATCAATAGGGGTGGTGGTATCAGACACCCACAGATCTGATATTAGTGGCCTATCTTTAGGATAGGTCATCAGTATTTTTAGCCTGGGAAACCCTTATATAGTGGGGAAAAAAGTATTTAGTCAGCCTGTAATTGACATCATTGGTAGAAAATGACAAAATGAGAAAACAAATCCAGAAAATCACATTGTCTAATTTTTTTTAAAGAATTTATTTGCAAATTATGGTGGAAAATAAGTATTTGGTCACCTACAAACAAGCAAGATTTCTGGCTCTCACAGACCTGTAACTTCTTTTAAGAGGCTCCTCTGTCCTCCACTCATTACCTGTAGTAATGGCACCTGTTTGACATTGTTATCAGTATAAAAGACACCTGTCCACAACCTCAAACAGTCACACTCCAAACGCCACTATGGTGAAGACCAAAGAGCTGTGGAAGGACACCAGAAACAAAATTGTTGACCTGCACCAGGCTGGGAAGACTGAATCTGCAATAGGCAAGCAGCTTGGTGTGAAGAAATCAACTGTGGGAGCAATAATTAGAAAATGGAAGACATACAAGACCACTGATAATCTCCCTCGATTAGGGGCTCCACGCAAGATCTCACCCCGTGGGGTCAAAATGATCACAAGAACAGTGAGCAAAAATCCCAGAACCACACAGGGGGACCTAGTGAATAACCTGAAGGAAGCTGGGACTAACGTAACAAAGGCTACCGTCAGTAACACACTACGCCGCCAGGGACTCAGATCCTGCAGTGCCAGACGTGTCCCCCTGCTTAAGCCAGTACATATCCGGACCCGTTTGAAGTTTGCTAGAGAGCATTTGGGTGTTCCAGAAGAATATTGGAAGATTGTCATATGGTCAGATGAAACCAAAGTAGAACTGTTTGGTAGAAACACAAGTCCTCGTGTTTGGAGGAGAGTGAATGCTGAGTTGCATCCAAAGAACACCATACCTACTGTGAAGCATGGGGGTGGCAACATTATGCTTTGGGGATGTTTCTCTGCAAAGGGACCAGGACGACTGATCCGTGTACATGAAAGAATGAATGGGGCCATGTATCCTGAGATTTTGAGTGCAAACCTCCTTCCATCAGCAAGGGCATTGAAGATGAAATGTGGCTGGGCCTTTCAGCATGACAATGATCCCAAGCACACCGCCAGGGCAATGAAGGAGTGGCTTCGTAAGAAGCATTTCAAGGTCCTGGAGTGGCCTAGCCAGTCTCCAGATCTCAACCCCATAGAAAACCTTTGGAGGGAGTTGAAAGTCCAAGTTGCACAGCAACAGCCCCAAAACATCACTGCTCTAGAGGAGATCTGCATGGAGGAATAGGCCAACATGCCAGCAACAGTGTGTGCCAACCTCATGAAGACTTACAGAAAATGTTTGACCTCTGGATATATAACAAAGTATTGAGATGAACTTTTGTTATTGACCAAATACTTATTTTCCACCATAATTTGCAAATAATTTCTTTACGAATCAGACAATGTGATTTTCTGGATTTGTTTTCTCATTTTGTCTTTCATAGTTGAGGTCTACCTATGATGACAATTACAGGCCGGCCTCATCTTTTTAAGTGAGAGAACTTGCACAATTGGTGGCTGACTGAATACTTTTTTTCCCCACTGTAAATATGCTGAAGGTATAGATAAGATTCAGGAGGGCAGTATTTTTAAAACAAAACTAAACAGAAGAACATGGGGGTACAATCTGTGTGTGTGTGGGGGGGGGGGGGGTCAAGACCAAGGTTAACAAATATGTTTTCACTGAAAGAGTAGTTGAGGTTTGGAACAAACTTCCAGCAGATGTGATTGGGAAATCTACAGTAAATGAATTTAAGCATGCCTGGGATAAAGACATGTCTATCCTAAGTTAAATAGGATATTATGTAACAGCAGACTAGATAGTCCACAAAGGCTTTTTCTGCAGTCTGTTTTCTATGTTTCTATGTTCCTGAGCTCCATAACTGTCTTTCTCTCACTCAGAAACAGTTCCAGGACCATGCAGGACATATATAGAGAAGTACTGACTTGTACTGATTTGAACAAAGTTCTTTGGCTGTGATAGAAAGCTTTTGTGTTTCTTTTTCTATCTCTATTTCCCTCTACTCACTCCTCCCCCTCTCCTCTCCATAGACTTCTATAGACATGTGTGATCTGAGACACATATCTTGCAATCTGCCTCAAAAGCAGAACGTCAAAGTAGCAGAGGGAGGGGGAGCATAAAAACAGTCTGATAGGAACAGAGACACTTTTTTCTAATAAGATATTACACAGTTTCTTATGATTGTCTGTACTATTTATTTATAAAATGTTTCTTGAAATGTTAGTGACCCTTTTTGTGTTGCAGCATTTCAGGATGCTCATCTTAAAGAACAGCCTGCATGACCATTTCATAAGCTGTTTTAAAGTGTAGTTGTCATTTCATATCGCTTTTGATTTGTTCTAGTGACATGTCAGACATTTTCATTGGTGGGATTCAGGGTGCTGAGAGGAAGAGGAATAATTTCTTAGCACTGTGCCCCTTAGGATGTGATTGGCTCTACACAGCTCTCTTTAGGTAGGCAGGGTAAGCAGTGTACAGGTTAATACACTTTCTATGAGCCTGTACTTGGCTCTCCAAAGAGAGCTGATCACAGCTAATGGTACAGAGCACTCAGTTAACCTCTTCTGTCCCTTCATTTCAGCAATTGGTGAGGGTCTCTGTAACCAGAGCTCCACTTATTCAAAGTGACAAGCAAAGTTTTCAGAATACATATTGACATATTGATTTTATGATAATTTATAACCGTTTTGCCAATTTACTTTTTTTTTTGTTTTAAGTGAATCTCCTCATTTTTAGTACCTTCATACATTTGTTTACTTCTGTGGTCAGCTATTTGTGTAGAGCTATCCTTTATCTGAATTCACTAATAGGTAGTTAACATTGCCTGCTATGATTCCGATTCTGTACAGAGGAGATGCAGCCTGGTCACTGCGTCTACATGCCTGCTATTTAACATTACAGTTGCAACCCCTGCCACAGTGTTCTCAGACTACAGAGAGAGAGAAAGAGAGACCACTAGACTGCTATCCTGGGGAAGTGCTGAGGCTGCTTTAATCACATAACATTATTAACTAATAAGTTCCTTTATATACACAAACATGCATGTAATTACCTGTGTGGGCAACAAGTTCAAGTTATTTTAACTTGCCCTATCACCTTATGTGCTCCTACAACTGACATGGCTAAAGTAAGGGGTGCATTAATCTGGTAACTTTTCTCCCAGTCTGTCCGTATAGAAATGAATGGAGTCTGCAGTCTTCAAGTAAGTGAAGCAATAAACACAGTAATTCATTAAAGCACTGTTTTTACTTTCTAGATTAGAAATTTGAAGACACATTGAGGAACATATTCATAAATTAGTGAATAAAGATGCACTCTGTGAATTTGCCTTTCCATAGATTCAGGCACCATTTCTAGAATCAGAGTGTAAGATACAGGATTGGAGGCCATCAGGACTAGTGGTTCCCTGGGACTGCTTACATCTAAAACTGGCATTGTATACATGTCAGACTAGGTTCACATCTGCGTTGGAGACTCCACCGCAGATTCCGCCTAAAATTGGCAGAGCGAAAAGTGTTTTTCTCTCCGTCGGTTTCAGTATAAAACCAGCATAAACCCACCGAACCCCATTATATTCTATGGTGTCCACAGGTAACCACTTTTTAAGCAGATAGACTCTCTGTCTTTCACGTCCCCATGCCCACCCGAACGACAGAGACGCAAACGCTAGTAACAACCTAGAGTTAGCTTTCATTTAAAACAAAACCCTAACAAAAACCAGTAGCACAGCCTGGTTGGTGAGTGAGACCCATCCACTATATGCTTCATGCTCTACAACAACCTACAGTATGCTTATAGTATACAGGTTACTTAAAGTTCTACAAGTATGTACAAAGAATTAGATTATTTCTGGATTTCTAATATGTTAAAATGATTTAAGTGAACATTTCCAAAGCAGGCATACAGCATAGATTACTTTCAAATACTTGACGAACCCCGCCTTTGGAACATGTATTTTTTTTATCTAAAAAAATATAAAATTGTCTCGGTGTAACAAGATCTGGGTGTAACAAGTAATCATGGGGCCCCATAGAAAAACTTGTAATGAAGCTCCACCCTACCATGACCACCTTAAGCAACAAGTTCAAAACTTGAAAGTGTGTGATTATTATGGTTTCCTTTGCACACAGTAAAGATAATGTACACAGTGATGTCACAGTACAGGGATAATGTACACAGTGATGTCACAGTACAAGAATAATGTACACGGCGATATCATAGTACAGGGATAATGCACACGGTGAGGTCACAGTAGAGAGATAATATACATATTGATATCACAATAAAGGGGTAATGTGCGCTAAAAGATCAATGTGTACATCACAGCATATAAATTAAGTAATTATAATGATGTCACATGCAGACATTATGATATCCCAGTAAAGTAATGGAAGCTCACTCAGTTTTCTACATTCCCTACTGTCATCCATAGTTATTAGTGGACATGGGACCACTAATTGCATCTATGATGGAGAGAGAAATGGGTAATATGGGATATAAAAAGTGGTCACAATTGATATATTCCATGATACTGACTAGGCAACTGCAATCTATATATACAGTCCTAATTTATAGGGGTGGACATTCAATTGGTGCATCTTGTGCAGCTTCACTGGGACCGAGTAGTTCAGGGAGCCCCATCACCTTAACAGCTGCTATCTATTGACTTGGATTGGAATAAATGCCTAAGGTAATGAACTTAATGGCTAACATTTACTGTTAGAGACGTAATGGTGGTGCATTGAGGTCAGATATTGGAAAACAAGGGACCCATAACTGTTCTTGCACAGGGGCCCACAGCTGTCCGTGTCTGCCTCTGCTAATATAGGTATGAAACATGTCATTGCCGAGAGCTGCTCCAATTAATAGAAAGAAATGACAGGATCATTTGTGGCAGAGCAGTTATTGGGTAATATAAAATATATCTATAAATATCCATTATAGCAGGACTGGTTTTAGAGTGTGCCAAACTAGGAAACAGGACCTGAGGAAGGAGGCAGGTAGGATTTAAACTTTTACTGACCTGGATAAGCGAAGTGTTTAACATTATCCCCTTCAGTATTTCAGCATTGTATAGCAGTATTATTTGGCAATAACAACCAAATGACAGTTATATTTGGACATGAATAGTAGTATTGCACTGGAAGTATATAGCAGTGTTATGTACACAAGACAAGGTAGAATTTTTTTTTTTTTTTTTTAGATATTGTATTAAGATAATTTTTAGTTATTTTTGGAGGTATTATTTATCCATTAAATGACTGCATTTTGTTGGCATTATATAGCAATGTTCAGGCCTAAACAATCAGATACAATAGTTCCTATACAGTATACTTGTTTTACATACAGATATTTGCAAATTATGTGAACTGTTTAGAATGAGCAGAGGGGAGATGGTGCATTTTGCTTGCAGCCCATGGCCCCATTTCCTATAATACTGACCCCGTAGCAGCGAATGGCTTTAATGATCAAAGGGGCATCATCTTTGAGAAGTTTACCGGTTACAGTTGTAATTTTCTTAATTTAGTGCTTTAATGTGAAGGGTGAAATAAACTTTTAACATTAAGACGCTGTTTGAAATAATTACTCTCCATTTATTTGATCAGAGGGCGTCCTACAGGATTTAATAATTCTGGTCTAGAAAGTCTTAAAGTCTCAGGACACAATTAAATCTCTGTAAAGTGTTCTTCATTTCATTAAGCGTCATTTAAATACTGCAACTTACACTAGAGCCAAATGAGTCTTGTTTGAGACCAATAAGGCAAGTCATACTTGGTTCATTTTGCAGTTAATAGCAGGTATAAACTGTCATTTAAATGCTCTCATTTTACAGCATCGCTCCTTCTTAAACTATCCTGCAATGGCTTTGCTCTTCTTACATTTTCATCATTCAGGTGCTAAAAGCACTAAGTAAGACCTACTTCTTTTACATGGAACCCAAGTGTAGGTAGCTTAATTAAAGAATTTAGTTAAACGTATTTGTTTCAGGGACACTTAAAGGGTTTTTCTAGATTAGGGAAAATAAGCTCTGCAATTTCTTTCTAGAAAGTGTCAGACTTGTCAATGGGCTGTGTTTTAATATTGCAACTTAAAGGGGTTGTCATCAGTGACAATCCTGTTCAGAATGTGGTTCCTGCTACCCCTGTAAAAGATGTGATTTTGCTGGTAGAAGCCAAAACCAGCCACTGAAATGAATGGTTGTCCTGCAATATAAGGACAGCACAAAGGCGTTCAGAATAGGAGACTCTCTTGTTTTGTAATTTTCTTTGTTTTGGTTCATAAAGAGAGCTCTGAGCAAAGCAGCCTGCCCTATGTCATCCATACTTGGGTATATGAACAGGGATTGCCATGTTAAAATAACCGCTTCTATCTGCTCAATTTCTTCCAATTTATTCAAGCTTGTACCAGATATGCTCCTATAAGGGAATTCTACCACTATTTTACCATCCATTTTGATTCTATTTAGTGAGAATTTGTGTAGGATTGCAAAACTTTGTGAAAAGAAGAAGGTGTGGACCCACTGTGTCACTGAACAAATTTGTCCTGGGACTACGCTGAAGGGTATTGTCCAAGTGACTCCCCTGGTCCTATGGCAGAAAAGATAGCAGGTTGCTATCTTTTATAAAAGTCTACTTTTGGTGGTAGCTGGGTTAAGAGACACTAGTGCATTTTTCACCAAAGGGACAGGTGAGAAGCGAGGTCAGAGGACAGACCAGGGTCAGGGAAGGTGGCACAGGTTCAAAGTCACAGGGTTAGAGTTGAGAAACAGATCCGGGACAGACAGACAGTGACTGTGTGTGCTGGCCCTTTAATAGCATGTGTGTCCTTTTGAGAACACGTGCTGGCAGGAGGAAAGAGGTTTGCCTGCCAGCTTTGTCCTGAGCCAGAAGTATTGTTATTATGCTCTGGGCTCTGTTCAGACTCCAGAGTATAATTGCGGAGACCCAGGGAAAGTATGGACAAAATTAAAAACACTGATACTTCCCTCTACTTACCTCTCATGAGCATCTGGTCTTCTTTTCTGGTATCCACTCTTCATGCTGGGTAAATGCCTTATTACATCAGCGTGCCCCACATGACAAAAGAGAAAATGCTGTAAGAGGCCATAAGAGCCTTTGTGTGAAGATCAGGTGCTGGAAAAGAAACCCGGAGGAAAGGTTATTATCAGTGGTTTTTATTTTGTCCACAACTTCCCTGGGCCTCTGAAACTAAATTCCATAAACAGATACCTATCCTAGGGTAAAAATAATAATAATTAAAATAAATAAAATATATATATATTGTAGGCAGGCAGAGAGAAAGATTGTGGAGGGAAGATACCTCCCACTAAGGTGACTCCTCTCCACTAGATAATGGACTGGAATCTATGTCCAGGGTTTTGGGTGTGATTACAGACCCGGGCTCAAAGCTCTAGTCCTGGGTTTTGTTAGAGCCAAGTTGAAGCCTTAATGCTGACCAGGTAGGAGGGTGAGTCTCTTCTGATGGTGGCTCTGAGCTACAAAGACACTGCCTGTGTGGAGGACAGAAAGTGGAGACAAACTGCTAACTTGGTGAGCCTGTTGGAGTGTTTCTGTCTTAAAGACTATTTTGTGTTGCTGAACTTTCTGCCACTTAGCTGAAACAAGCCGTTCTGTTTTGTGTTGCCTTATTCTGCTGAAAGCCATTTATGTTATGGACTCTGTGAAATCCTCCCAATAAAGCACTAGTGTGAACTTGCACCCACTCCTCCATGTGTCTTGCTTGCCTGGTAACCAGCCCCCCTAAGGTCCAACATTAGCTATATATATATATATATATATATATATATATATATATATATATATATGGGCAGAATACATGGACATTCTGCCAGTCTTATATGTTTGTAGGTTTCTATCTTGATATTGGTATTGGTACCTTATTGTAAACAATGCTCATGCTGGGTGGGTTGGGGGGGTTAAAAAATATATTTGATAAATATCACACTTCATGGAAATTGTATATTCCGTATTATTGCAAAGCTTGATTTAGTAATATATGTAACCTTATGTGCATGCAATATTTCATACTGTCACTTTAATTCCTCTTGCAGATGACTTCATTGTTTATGTATCATCACAATGACAGCATCTGGCCATCTATATAGATATCAAATTCACATAGAAATCTGTAGGTGTAGTAGCCTGTGCAGCAAGGGGCCAATACTATAAATCACATCTCCAGCCATGTTTGCTTGAGTGCTTCAGAAATTACTGCATTTTATAAAAATTTCGAGTGGGAGCTCTGTAAGTAGGTCACTGGACCGAGACCTTTGGGTGTTGTGGGATATTCTTTATTTTTGGTTATAAAATGAAATAGAAAAATCACTTTTTCGCTAATTCCCACCGGCTGAGAATGGATTGCTAGAGAATCAGTATTCTGATATGTAGAACTCATTTCCATAAGGGCAAAATGTTCTTGTGAACCTCAAATTGTAGATGACATCAGTCATCGATGTCAAAGAAATTCTAGGCCATTGATAAAACAGGGAAGCAGGTGACCTGCGGGTTTACGTTCATCAGCGCCTATTTCATTATTCTGTCTAATATGACACTGATACTAATGGCAAGATAACAGGCATTGTATTTTAAACCAGGTTAGACATGTCTATTCAGAGTTACGTTAATGAAATCTTTTTTAGTACTATTGGTTTACACATATATCAGAGGATCAAATTTTAAAGCGTTTTATCTTAAAACCAGATATCTTACACAAAGGAGAGGAAATATGAAAAAGTGCTTCAATAATTTAAAAGTATGTATTTCTGATTATAAGATGAAGTCATCTATCTCCCTCCTGCGATAATATAACAAAAACAGGCAACGCACGCTGATATTTTCAAGGAAACTTGATAGTTAAATGAACCAGAAAAGAAGAGTTTACCCTTGGGTCTGGATAAATGGTGGGAGGTGGAAAATACATGAGTTTAATAGATGAAGAATAGATCAAATCTTGCACACTGAGCTTCTGGAACAAATACATTTGTATTTTTTTTTAATAAAATATATGTCTAATAAAATAATCTTAAATTAAATAAATAATTGTAAATTCTAAAACTTAGCAGTTGGTTTCACCACATCAAATTGTACGGATGGTAACAATGGTCAAACCTTTGTTTTTAAATGCCATCCTGTACTTGCAATGTTTTTTGACAAAGAAATATTTTAATTTTATATCTTGGTTTGATGTAAAAGAAAAAAAAACTAAATCAGTGTGGTTATTTAAAGGGAGATATGACCCTTTAAATAAATGAAATAAAAACCAGGTAGAAGGTTCTAAATAATAATTCCTAGTCTCTCAATGGTCTCTGTATCCCGGCCTCCAGTTATGTCATTTCAATATTAAAATGACCAGTGCAGTCAATCACTTACCAAGCAGGGACTTCAGTGGTGTCCACTACTTGGCTGCAGTGGTGTCCACTACTTGGCTGCAGTGGTCACAGTTATCTATGGAGGTCAGGATACAAGGGGCACCAAAAAGCATCAAAACTGGAGCAGTAAGGGATTAAGGTATGTCTTGCTACTTTTATTATTTTACATCAATATTATTTATTTTTAATTACATGGCTTCATTACAGGCTATAAACAGTTTTTTCAAACTCTAGACCCCATATAGTATATATATAATAATATATATTTTGGATCGCATGATCAATATTGAGTGTAAAGGTCCTAATGATCTTGAAATCTGTATGCCTAGAATCTTTTCAGTGGTATACTATATATTCTGTGGGTTCTTCCAGAGGAGGACAGAAGATTATTAGGGGCCTTTAAGGATAAGTTATTGTCTATTAAATCGGGCCTATTCATGTAATAATTGTGTCCTATCCAGTGTCAATTGCGTCCTATGCAGAAGACAGCAGGCAAGTATGGGCCCTTTTATGACTAACTCATTAGTCTTGATGGAATCCTTGGTATGTGCCTACATTCACAATATTCGCAGTATGTTGTCCTGGGCTCCACAAGAGGACACATCATTTTTTCAGAAACTTTATGAAATACTGCATAAGCAGCCTAATTCATCTTTATTCAATATATATATTGTTAGGAATATTCAAATTTTTGTTTTCTAATTTAGTGACCAAAACTCTGGCCCTTTAAGAAATGAGATTGCTTCAGGCTTCAGCAGTGTTTCCCTGGCATGGTAGGCCAGTGGTTTGATTTGCACCAAACACGTCGAAACAAAACTGCTATTATTATATTCTGGGGTCTCTTCAGACCCCAAAGTAAAATAAGCAGAGGCCCAAGAGATGTGATTAAACATAAAAAAAAAAAAAAGTGTTACTCAACTTCCCTGGATTCCGGCGCGGCTCCCAGGTTCTCTTCGGCGCTTCTGCCTGATGTCAGAGACAGATCATAGGGCCTCAGACCCCTGACCCAATTAGCAGTCGCTGATGTCAGGCAGAAGTGCCAAAGAGAACAGGGAACCGCGCCTGAATTCAGGAAAGGTAACATTATTTTTATGTTTAATCACCTCTCCTGGGCCTCCGCTTATTATACTCTGATACTTTGGGGTTTGAAGAGACCCCAGAGTATAATAACTTGTGTGGCTGAACCCAAAATTTTTGGAAAATTTGTTGGGGCCACTATAGTATACTATACTTTGTGGAGGAGTCAATATGGGATAATATACTATGTGAAGTGGCCACTATGGAACATTATACTGTGTGGAGGGGCCACTATAGGACATAATACTGTGTAGAGGGGCCACTATGGAACATTATACAGTGTGGAGGGGCCGCTATGGGACATTATACCGTGTGGAGGGGCCCCTGTGGATCATTATACTGTGTTTTGGGGGCCACTATGGGACATTATTCTGTATGACGGTGTGTTTTTGTACAAAAAACGCAGGCAGTTTTCCAATAAAAATGCATGCGTTTTTATATAGCTATAACTGCATCCAGATACATAGTGTGTCACCACCCTAAGGGTGCTGCCACATGGTGCTCCTGAATGCATCCATTTACCACTAATTGGGGGCTGTACTGTACATGTACTGTTATTGCTTCTAATGGAAAAGTACAGGTGTGTCCCGGGAAATAGCAGTAAACGCATGTGTCCAGGAGCATCTCGTGGCAGCACTTCTGTGTTATGGTTTGTGGTATCTGACTTTAGTATACTGGTCGTCAGCTTAAAATTATTGCCCGGCACTCCGAATACCTCATCTTTGTTTTTGTTTTTTTTGTTTTTTTTTATTTAAATCGACACACCATACAATAGATTATTCTGTTTCTAAAATAGAGCATAGCTGCTAACAGAAATATGTATATATACATATAGTGTTAGTCATACAATGATACACCAATAAATACACTGAAAGTGTTAACTTACCAATATATGTAGTAAAATTGAATAGATTCCATGGTAATTAGCTGCTTAGTGACTCGCCTTACGTTTGTAGGAGATGATGAATTGCATTTTGTCCTGTGTGTTGGAACAGGAACATCTTGAGACCCCTTATATAGACCATGATAAATGAGGTTTTAGCTATAGCAGGTAAATATTACATTTACCAGAAGCATAGTTCATGGGAGACATTAGCCAAAACTACGTGGATCTTGTTCACTGGCTCATATTGAAAATAATTAGAACATTTTGTATCAGAACAGAATGTTGAAAACATGCAAAACATAAACTGTTCTATCCAAGGTTCTGCGACAAAAATATCATTATGGAAATTGCTTAGTTTGTTTATTAACAGAAAAACATTTTTAAGGCTTTTATTTCCATATAGAATATCCATATGTGCACTCTGTTAAAGAGATACCTTTAAAGAAGATCTGTCACCTGGTCTCTAAAACTGACATACTGACATATCTCATCTGATAGGTACTTTCAACTTGAGCATTTTGGTGTTTTGTTTATCCAAACCTCTTCAGCTATTCCAGAGCTATAAGACCCACTAGTGTTTATGAAAATTAGGGTATATTAGACAAATGGGTGATAATACTTCATGACACACAGAGCACAGAGACTCTGCCCTCAGAGAAACCACAATGTTACCTCTATCTTGGCTAACATCCTAATTTGCATAAATAATAACTTTATTTATATAGCGCCAACATATTCCGCAGCACTTTACAAGTCAGAGGACACATGACAGACAATATGAGACATTACAATGTGACAAAGAAATAAACATATCAAACAATAGGAGAGAGGGCCCTGCTCACAAGAGCTTACATTCTATGAGGAGATAGGGCAGTGATGGTGAACCTTTTAGAGACCGAGTGCCCAAACTGCAACCCAAAACCCTTTAATTTATCGCAAAGTGCCAACACGGCAATTTAATCTTAATACTCTGTGGATCCACAATTGCGGACAGTTATGGACCTGCAAAATATGGTCGTGTGAATGGAGTTTTACAGAGCTTACATTGATACAAACAACTTTGTACTGAAAGGTAGAAGTTTGCATTTGGAATATTTTTGAACAATTTAATGTTCACTATTTACATCGCACAGATCTGTTTTATAGTGACCGTGCAATGTTATTTCAGCCTATAATAATATCACATATCTGCTATAAAACAGATACTGTGTGTCATAAATACTGAAGGGCTCCCACATAGCCCAATCTGCTCCACGGTGGCCCCCACACATTCCAATCTGCTCCATTGTGGCCCACACAGTCCAATATGCTCCACGATGGTCCGCACACAGTTCAATATGCTTCATGGTGGCCCCCACACAGTCCAATAGGCTCCACAATGGCCCCCACACAGTCCAATATACACCACAGTGGCCCCCACACAGTTCGATATTCAACACAGTGGCACCCACACAGTACGTGGGGGGCCATTGTGGAGTATATTATAATGTGTGGGGGCCACTGTGGAATACTCCACAGTGGCCCCCACACAGTATAATATACTCCTGTACTTACCTGCACTCCCACGAAGAGCAGCAGGGCGGCCTCCTTCTTTCACCGCAAAGCAGGTGCTGATGAATGATGTCATCACGCCTGCATCAAGGAAGAGGTCATAACCTTCTGTCAGTGTAAGCCGTGGACCCTTTGACCAGAAGAACCAGAACGTGCCGGGAGGGCATCGGGGACAGGTGAGTGTGAATTTTTTTAAATTTTTTTCACTGCCATTTTTGCCTGGACAGCCCCTTTAAACTAGGAGCTGTATCCACAGGGTACCATCAATTTTCCCATAAACCTACATGTCACTTTCACTTTGATATAACTTCAGCTGTATTTGCCCTAGAGTGCTAAAAGTTCGCTAGATATACTCCTAGGAGCCGTGGCAGTGTCATACTATGTATTAAGACAACGTATACTCTGGTTCATATAATTTATTTGACCCAAAATAGACTGTTATCACTAAGATGGTTAGAGAAAATATTAAAACTCCAACCCACCGCCAACAACCCCAAAAAAAGCTGTACTGTCCCAAATCCAAATGGTAGTTGCAAGCCCCATTATGGCAGGAAAAACACCCCTTAAGACAAACATAATACTTCTTATGACAGACAAACTAAACCATCCATGCAGTTCACAATGCCCCTTCTTTTAGCCACAATGCTCCTCCTCACATGATTGATCCAGGCACATGCACAACCATTGACCCAACATGTTTATCTCATGTGTTGGCTTACTTTCATCTAACATATAGATCTTACATCAGACACCATATAGATGTCTGATGGATTTCTAAAGGTTCTGCTGCTTCTCTGCTGGTGTTCAATTGTATTCATATCCTGTTGATACAGACACAATCAATAGTGGTGATTGCCATCCTTAGACATTTGCCTATGGTCCACAAGCCTATAGACTAGAGATGAGCGAATTTCTCAAAAATTCGGTTCAGCAGCTACGCCGAATTTCTCAAAACAATTTGCTTCGATCTGAATTACTTTGTGGTGAATCAAATTAAAAACAGCTATTTTCCTGGCTGCAGAGAGCCTGGGGATATGGGGATATGCATTTTAAACTAAGGACATGTCGGAATAGCCTTTAGAAGGGCTATTCTACTCCTACCTTTGCTGTTGCATCACGCTCCCTGCGATGTTCTGGTCCACCGGGCATGTGCAGAGCTGCTCGGAAGAGAATCAAGATGGCCACCTGACATGCACAGAAATGGTCTTGTATGAGATATAATCAAGATGACCGCTGGACATGCGCAGAAACGGTCTTGTATGGGATATAATCAAGATGGCCACTGGACATGCGCAGAAACGGTCTTGTATGGGATATAATCAAGATGGCCGCCGGACATGCGCAGAGTCGCTCGGAATAGAATCAAGATGGCCGCCGGACATGTGCAGAGCCACTTGTGTAGGAGTAGGATAAAGATGACCGCCTTGAGCGGCTCTGCGCATGTCCAGCGGCCATCTTTATTCTATTCCGAGCGGCTCTGCGCATGTCCAGCGGCCATCTTTATTCTATTCCGAGCAGCTCTGCTCATGTCTAGCGGCCATCTTGATTCTATTCCGAGCGGCTCTGTGCATGTCCTTAGTTTAAAATGCGATTTGATACCACGAAGCGTGAGGAAATCTGGATTCAATGCAAATCGAATATTTCCTGAAATTCGGATCGAATTCCACTTCGTCAGCTTCGATTCGCTCATCTCTACTATTGACGCTACAGCAAATGGTTCAGTGAAATTGAATGTGCAGTTCAAAACTATAACAACAATATCACAAAACATTGGTTACTACCCCTTTGTTTGCAACTTGTATTTTACATGGTTTTGCAATTTCAGACTAGCTAAATTAAGATAAATTCATCATATGTCTGGGAAAATAGCTGTGCTTAACCCTTTCGACACATCACTTAAAATGTGTGATAACATGCTGAGATGCAAATAATACAGACAGAAATCTGTATGAAATGTATTTTTATAAGTCAGGTACAAGAACCATAAGTGTAGATGGTGGGAAGTTTGCAGGAGCTGTGCACTGTAGTCTCTCTTGGATTCTGAAGTGGCAAAAGAGGTCTTTTTGTCCTAAATGAGTGCTATAAATAATGTCTTGTAGTTGGTACATTGTTGTAGATTTTGCATTGAGTTCCAAAATATTTAGTTTGCGCCTCTACTAGATTCAAGTATATACATTTAGATGAAATTGTTTACAGAGTTTATCTTTATGAAATAAAGAAACAAACTATTGTGTCATATTTGGTAAAATTAATAAAATATTGCAGTGTCTCGCTGATAGAGTAAAACAAGCAACAAAGAAACAAACATATCAGTTTTACAATAGCTCTAAAGGACCACATAAAGGTTAACTCGAGGCTTGGATTGATGAGAAGTAACTCTCTTACAATTTACTACATTTCTTGTTGTTATACCAGTCTGACTTTGAACATGAAAGTACCTGACACCCATAGAACGATGCCAACTCCACTTCTACAGGAAGCATTCATCCACAATAGCAGTTTGGCTCAAGAAACTAATTCAGTTTTTGTTCTTTTTTGGTGCAGATTTTGTGACATTATTTTGAGTGAATTAAAAAGGAGTTGGAAATATGACAGAAGGCCTTATACCCCCTCTTCTGCTATATCCACTCATGGCTTTGGCTAAAAAAAACCCAAAACAAAAAACATGAAACTCATGGGGGAGGAATTTACTACCCCATCCACAACAGTTTTCTGGCATACATGGATGAAATTTAATGTATCTTTGGCACATGGTTCATTCTGTGCTCCACTCACCACTTTTTATGAAAGTTGTCAGAGATGGGTGGAAACTAAGGAGGACAGGGGTGAGGACACTGCAGCCCAACATCTTTACCATAACTCACACCAGCTCCTGACTTGCGTCAATTTAATTCTAGATCCTCTTAATAATTCAGGCTCAGTTAGCATCACCTGGGGGAATGGATCAAAACTGACATACAGAATGCCAATCTTGGTGAATTTCTAGCAATGTGTGTTTTAAGCCTTCACGTTCTCTTCTAATTGTCTTATATAGAGTAATCTTATTTGCATGGCGTATATTGTAATCAACAATGTATTATCTCAATATCTCACAAAGCAGCTGCTATATTGTATGTTTTTCTTGGCTGGATGTAGAAAAGAGTTTTAGTCTCTTTATACATCTAAACTGCAGAAGAAAAATGGAATGAAAATAGTCCTAATATTGCTAGATGTTTAAATGCTCTTGATTAAAGTAACACAGCTCTCCAGACTTTAAGACATTTAATTACCTTGATGTAAGAGTCAGGAGAAGACATTAAACACTATACAATTATGCATATGCTTTTGATCTATTAAGATAAGCATGCAAAATAAGTTATCTAAAATATATAGGTCAACCAGGGGCTAATTTCTCCCATGAGCACATGGGTGAAGGAATTGTCAGGGTTTCGAGAAAACACATAGTTCCGAATCCTGAGTTCTTCAATGAAAATCTGGGGCAGTAATAGTAATGCTTTCAGAATTACCATTTTATATATTTGCACATTTTTAATACATTCTGGTGTCACCTTTGGAATCTGCACTTATACTATAACCTGACTGGAGGTTCCCTGATCTCTGTCCTGCTGGCCACCAAACAGAGATGTAGAAGGAATAAAGAGGTGGCTGTGCATGCGTGCATGTGTGCAGCTCTCTCCATTTGCTTTTATGTGAATCAGTGAAACAGCTGAGCACGCTTGCTTGACTTTATTCCAATACAAGAACGTAGAGAGCTACAGTTGTAATTCTGCCATGTTACTGTAATATCCCAGCCAAGTGTAGATCTGCTGACCAGATCCCCAGCGCAGACCTGGTGATGTAGTGTAGTCATGTCAGAAAGAAAATAAAAATGCTCTTTAAGATTGGAACCAACAAGACAAGTGATCAGTACACATAGGATAAGGTACACTTTATCAAGTAAGTTCAGTCATACAGCCTCCGGTGTAATGCAGTAGCTGTTTTCTGGAATAATGCGGACCGGTCAACTAAATGGCCTATGCATACAAATAAACTCTCCACATGAACTGAGCTGGAAAGGCAAGAAAGCCATCCTAATACAGGGTGCCTTCCACCGGATGTTACCCAAGTGTCACACCAAAGATAGCCCAGGGTAATACCACCAGACATGCCCAACAATTCCTCTCATGGTACAACATCTATACTCAACCAGTGTCCCACCTCTGGACATTGCACCTTCAAAGGAAACAGAACATATATTCTTTGCTTCACCTATGGTTACAAAACCTATCTGGATAACATTTGCAATCGAACACAACATTCCAGCAGCACACAATGCTTCTTCTAGCGGAAATCCCTGCTGCACTTCACCACTGAGGTCGATCAGCAGCCTAAGGAAAGAAACTGGAATGTCACTCGCATGTCACCTGTAATGTCCTGTGTCCTTTCCTTAGACCGCTAATTGGCCTCAGCAGTGAAGTGCGACAGGGACTTCCACTGGAACAAGACCAGGGGAGCAGCAGGACCGGACTGCGGTGGGAGTCACCGGGGACAGGTGAGTGTTTCTTTTTGTTTTCACCTTCCCTGACCTCCTTGCCAAAAACGGTGTATCCTGGTCAACCCCTTTGAGGGGATATGCAGGAGTATTATTAATTAGGGGGAACACAGGGCACATTATAAATTGATGGGCACTCTTAATTTAAAGGTGTCTTCCCAGATCATAACTTTTAATGCAGACAGCAGGGAAGTGTTATAATGTATTGTTACTTCTTTACCTGCATTGGGTTGGCTGTCATCTTGTATGTATACAGAACAGCTGTAGTGGTGATGTCGACAAGACCATGGGCAGCCAAACACTGTATACTGCTGAACTGCTGAGTCCAGCGATTGGCTGTAGAGGTCCCATTAGCTTGACGTTTCTGCTGCAGCTTCTCCGTATACAAAGCAGTGAAAGTGACAGGCAGTCCAGCACAGGAACATGCAGGTAAGTGTCAGTGCATTTTTATTTTAGAAGTCTCCCCTGTTGCATGCATTAAAATGTCTGTCTGATCCTGGACAACCTGTAAGAGGGCATACAGGAGGTATTATTAACTGAGGGGGCACACAGGGGCATTATTCATTTACAAGGTATTTTCACACTATATATTTTATAATTGGGGTAGCAGCATGATGGGGACTTTATGTAGGCTAGGATAATGTGGGTCAGATATCTGGAAAAGTGAGGAGCAAAGATGTCTGTGCTGCAAACTTTACAGAGACAAGTCACTGTCGGAAGAAGTGGTCATGGCAGTCCAGAGGGAAGAGACGAGAAATGTGAACGATTAGTCAGAGATGTCACCTGTAAGTCACTAAATGTAACTGCACTGTATCCACCTAAATGGTCTGTATAGCCCTGTGTAGAGCCAATATCTACTACTATATGGTCACTGTATAGTGATAATATTGGTATAACTGCGTTGGGGGCCCACTTGAATATGTTTTCTTCCCCTGTGCTGAACCCCTAGCTACCCCTCTGGTTAGGCTACATGCACATGTCTGTGTTATAGTTACTTAGTTGTAAAAAATAGGGCCCTATTTCTATTGGGCCCTACTGTACTGTTAGAAATTGTATGCCATGTTACATCTAACACCATATTACAGAGGTATATTCCACAACAAGAATTGCTTCTAGGGGTGAAAATCTCTTATATGTATGGCCTCTTGCAGACCACACAATGGTTCCAAGAGTCCCTACAAAGCAGCAAAAGGTGTCCAGCTGTACAAAGTAGTGCCCTAGAGATACGTACAAACCATTACACAAAAAGGCAAATAACTGAGCACAAGAGAGCCTTCTTATTAGCTTATTTTGTTAACAAGGAGGATAGTAATGATAATGTTTGCGAGCAAAATTTAAGAAGAGAAATAAAAAGAGAGACACCGTTCCCGAAGGTTTTACTGCTTCGCGATTCATGAGACGGATATGTTAGTTGAAGTGAAATTGCAGTTCTTTTATCACTTTGATAGCTGGGATAGATTTTGCTTCCTACGGTATCTTAAAGACTTTTAATTAAATTGGGAGAATATTATCTAGGCCCAAGTCCTGCTGCCTCTGCTTCTCTGTTCTGCTCTCTGATTCATAACCCAGTATTACTTTGTACATTCTGAAATAATCTTTAAAGCCGTTCTCTCTAGCAGATCTCATACGTCATAAATAAACTCATACAGTACGTTTCCTTCACAAGCTTCCACACTAGAGTATTTGCTGTAATACTTAATGTAGCAAATCAGCAGTTTGCTTAATGTGCTCATCCTCCATTTCTATCATTCGAAAGATTATGCTGCAGTATATTCTGTAGATATGATGATCCAGAAAGAGGATAACCTTAGTATAGATTGTCTTGTCCCACATTTGCATTATAGTTCCTTCTCTCTGTCTACTAAAAACATGGTTAACAGTACTCCGTCATGGAGTAAATTTAGAAGTAGCAGGTATATGAAGGAAGACATGTCACAATTTACTGCTTGGTTTCTCAGTAAATTATAGTTGATTGTATTGTAGCTTTATGAGGAACATTTCAATTTGTGTGCATAGTGGTCTTTTCAAGGGTGACGCAGTGACCAGCTGGAATGCAATACTTCAGATCTTGTTTAATAGATGTTCACGGGCTTTTAGAAAATCAGAGGACATTCTTTGCATGCATAGTTGCAAATCTATGGTTTGTAAGGTTTTTTATGCCATGTTTGACTAAAATAGTCACTGTCCCCATCACTTTTTGGAAAGGTGGAAGGGCAGGGGTGGGGCGTGGGGAGTTTCATTGTCCGCATTATATTCATAATCATTTATGCCACTTTGTGGCATAAATAACAACAGAAATGTATGGCATAGATTTCAGAGTCCCTGATGGGCTGGCACTGGCAAATCAGTGGTGGATTCTGCCCTCATCTGCCTCCCTTGGTTTTCAATGGGATACAACCTCTTTATTGATTCCATGGCACGAGACTCCCTACTGATTAGACCCCATTCATCTGGGCCTGATCGGTGACGGAATTTCGACACTCTACTTCGTCATTCCATCACGGGGAGTTGAAGCAGAAAATTAAGAGGAATCAGAGGTGGATTTCCATCTCAAATTCCTCATTATTTTCTGTTGTGTGAACTTACCCTAAATGTGAGAAGAAATAAATGTGAAGAAGAGGGTGGTACATTTATAATTGTGCTGACATCAAGGGAACATTCTTGGCACTCCTAAATAGAGCATGACACTAACCAGGGCACAAGTGCTCAGTGGCTAAACATGCCAACAGGTGACGCACTCACCTCTGTTAGCTAGCCCTCCAGCAAAATTGTAAGTGAAGGGCAGTGATCTGAAATGCCCACCCTCCCTCATTTTGCAAATCAAGTGCAGGGTGCAGCCAGGGAAAGTGGAGAAGCCAGTGCTACCCCCTCAGCAACTCTACAATCTGCTGTCTGAGGCAAGATCCTCATCGTGCCTCATGGCAGAGGCAGCTCTGACTCCTTCTACTGTGGACCTCACCAGCTGGAACAAGTTACTGCCTAGGCCTCACCAGTGATCATATTCCATTGAAAAAGTAAAAACTGTCTTTTTTCAGTTATTTTTTTTATCTCCTGAACCCAATGGAACATTAAAAAAGCAGAAAAGGGTACATATTGCTAAAGCATAGTAATTAATTTACAGAGAAAGACTAATGTAGCTATTCCCTCATCAACTGGTGAGTGCCCCATTAGTAAAACCCACCTTAGACTTTGAGAAGCAGTGTAATATAGTGAAACATTGATATTGACATAGCACTGGTTACTTTAAAGACTTTCATTCAAAAATTATTGAAGAAAATCCTAAGCTATTGAAGAAAATAAACCATGAAACAGCTATCCTCTTAACGGCAACATTTTTTTTTTTTTAATCTATCCACCTGGTCAAAAGATATGGCCCCAAAGAGGTTTTATAATAATAATAATAATAATAATAATAATAATAATAATAAATTTTATGTAATTTAGTGCTTATTCTCCAAGTTCTTATTCGCCTTTTGTTTTTCTCTTCTCTAAGAATTGATATACAACCAACAAAAAATTATTCAGGGGCAACAGGTAAATAATGTATGTCATTCAGTACTTTGTACTTGGTGACTAATCCTCTTTAGCCACTTATGGAAAGGCCAATTTCCCTAATTCAGAACCAAACACATTGTTGTTTTTTTTTCATACATGTGGTTTTTAGGGCTGTAACATTTTTTTTCATTTGGGTTATTAAAATAATTTTTGCGCCTTTTTGTGGATGCTTGTTCTTTTTTTATATTAGGGGAAATGTAAACAAAAAATGAGATGAAACGTCTGTTTTTCACGTTTATTTATTTTATTTTTATTTATTTTTTTTATAGCTCAAAGTCCAATTAAAAACTTTTTAAGGCTAAGGCCCTCATAGCGGAACACAGCTAATAAGCGCAGCGGAAATGCATCATGTTTTTTTCGCAGCACTTTTACTACATTCTTTTTGCAGATTTTCTTCTCTTATTAAACCTATAGGGAAAATGCGAGCATTTCCACAGGTATAATTGACATGCTGCGTTTTTAAAAAATGCATGCAGTTTTGAAAATGCAGCTTTTTCACAGCATTTTTCTCTCTGTAATGTGTGGAGGCATTAGCCGGAATCTCATTCACTCTAGTGGTACTGCAAAATGCAGTGTTTTTTTTTCCTGCTGTGTTTCTGCAGCAGGAAAAACATGTTTCCGCAATGTGGGGCTTTAGCATAAAAACGTTTTCCCTCTCTGTTAAGTTAATTGTAATGTTGTTAGATATTGTAGTTATTCTGTCGCAAGGGGTGGGGCTAGAACCTGTGATGTGGACGTGGCAATTTTTTATTTGTCTTTTAATTTTTTTTTTTTAATTTTTACATTGTTCCCCCCATAAAGTCATGATAGACATTTGGTGGGCATTTTAACAGTACATTTTTTTTAATGCTGAGTTACAGGAGGAATACAGCTTCTTAAACTGAACTGCAGAGCTGATCTGGGTCCTCTAGGACACTGCAGCTCTTAATGTTCCTGTTCCCCGGTCGATCATGTGACTGCGGGGTCAGAGGGGATCCGCATCATGGCAGCTCCCATAGCTGTACAGTCATGGCCAAAAGTTTTGAGAATGATACAAATATTAATTTTTACAAAGTCTACTGCTTCAGTTTTTCTAATGGCAATTTGCATATACTCCAGAATGTTATAAAGAGTGATCAGCTTAACAGCAATTACTTGCAAAGTCAATATTTGCCTAGAAAATGAACTTTATCCCCCAAAACACATTTCAACATCATTGCAGCCCTGCCTTAAAAGGACCACCTAACATCGTTTCAGTGATTGCTCCATTAACACAGGTGTGGGTGTTGATGAGGACAGGGCTGGAGATCAATCTGTCATGATTAAGTAAGAATGACACCACTGGACACTTTAAAAGGAGGCTGGTGCTTGCCATCATTGTTTCTCTTCTGTTAACCATGGTTATCTCTAAAGAAACACGTGCAGTCATCATTGCACTGCACAAAAATGGCCTAACTGGGAAGAGTATTGCAGCTAGAAAGATTGCATCTCAGTCAACAATCTATCGCATCATCAAGAACTTCAAGGAGAGAGGTTCCATTGGTGCCAAAAAGGCTCCAGGGCGCCCAAGAAAGACCAGCAAGCGGCAGGACCGTCTCTTAAAAGTGTTTCAGCTGCGGGATCGGGCTACCAGCAGTGCAGAGCTTGCTGAGGAATGGCAGCAGGCAGGTGTGAGTGCATCTGCACGCACTGTGAGGCGGAGACTCTTGGAGCAAGGCCTGGTCTCAAGGAGGGCAGCAAAGAAGCCACTTCTCTCCAGAAAAAACATCAGGGGCAGACTGATATTCTGCAAAAGGTACAGGGAGTGGACTGCTGAGGACTGGGGTAAAGTCATTTTCTCTGATGAATCCCCTTTTCGATTGTTTGGAACATCTGGAAAACAGCTTATTCGGAGAAGAAGAGGTGAGCGCTACCACCAGTCTTGTCTCATGCCAACTGTAAAGCATCCTGAAACCATTCATGTGTGGGGTTGCTTCTCAGCCAAGGGAATCGGCTCTCTCACAGTCTTGCCTAAAAACACAGCCATGAATAAAGAATGGTACCAGAATGTCCTCCAAGAGCAACTTCTCCCAACCGTCCAAGAGCAGTTTAGCGCTCAACAATGCCTTTTCCAGCATGATGGAGCACCTTGCCATAAAGCAAAGGTGATAACTAAATGGCTCAGGAAACAAAACATAGAGATTTTGGGTCCATGGCCTGGAAACTCCCCAGATCTTAATCCCATTGAGAACTTGTGGTCAATCATCAAGAGATGGGTGGACAAACAAAAACCAACAAATTCAGACAAAATTAAAGCATTGATTCTGCAAGAATGGACTGCTATCAGTCAGGATTTGGTCCAGAAGTTGATTGAGAGCATGCCAGGGAGAATTGCAGAGGTCCTGAAGAAAAAGGGTCAACACTGCAAATATTGACTTGCTGCATTAACTCATTCTAACTGTCAATATAAGCTTCTGTTACTCATAATATGAATGCAATTATATTTCTGTATGTGATAAAAACATCTGACAAACACACATAAAAACCAGAGGGCAGCAGATCATGTGAAAATATAATATTTGTGTCATTCTCAAAACTTTTGGCCATGACTGTATATACTGTGCTCATTGAGCGCTGTATATACAGTGATCAGGAAGGCAGGGATGGTAATAAAACATCCCTGCCTTCTCCATAGGAGCTCCGGCTGTAGTTACAGCTAGCTCCCTAGTTCTGCAGCTGCATGATTTTGTGGCTCTATGTGGCTCCCCACCCCTTTCTCTCTGCTGTGAGTGATGTCTCTAGTGTTTTAATAAGTGAACCAGAAGACAGATAAAGTCATCACTCAAAACAAAGATGAGAACATTAGTGCAGAGAGCCCAGGATGCTGCACAGAAAAGGAATTACCCTCATGATCCTTAAAACTGCAGTGCAAGCAGGATCAAAGCATGACCACCAACCAAGTTATTTTTTAACTGCTTAACCACTTTCGACCTAGTGTTGTTAGCAGTCTTGAGGGATCAAAGGACTCCCTTTTAAAATGGGTCCTTTTTGCCCCTTTAACTCCATCATTGCCCCCAATTTTAGTCACTTAATATTAACAGGAGATTTCACCATCTACTATCCTCTTTATGTGTAGGGTATAGTAAAATCACTAATTATACAAAGAGGGCAAATTCCATTATATGCCCTATTGTGTACATTTGATAGGCTCCTAAAGAAGACTTCTGAAACATCTGAAACATAGGGACTGATTTTAATATGCATGAGTATGATCTATTATGAATGCATGGAAAAGGGGAACTAAATACTAATTGGGGTCCATACATTCACATTTGTGAAATGAAGGGCACCACATTGGTAAAAAGTTATTAACCAGCATCTTTTAATTGCATAAAAGAAACTTTACTTCAAAGGAATTATCTTAGCTCATAACTTTTATTTGTCATGTGCTAAATATTTGATTTAAAGGGTTATGTTGGGAATAAAATCTTACTGCAGTATACTTAGCAATATACATCCTGATTTCCCAACTCATCAACTCATTCTCAGCGTTGCAGGAAGCTGAAAGTCATGTCTCTCCATTATTTGAGGCTCTGACTCTGGGTGACCAACCTCTTTCTACTTCTGGTGCTTGTAGAGTGGGTCCGGTTATATTACCCAGAGTCGTAATGTCAGCAAAGGAGGCAGAGCGACAAAAATTCTCTCTACCCACATCACTGCAGCACTGTGAAAACCTGAAAGGAATCAGCATAACAGGGGAATGGGAAGTGTATTATGTAGGCTGGGTTCACACCAGCACTTGGTTTCCATTTGGGGATTCCGAAAAAAACAGATCCAAAGAATGGAAACCCAAGTACAGGTGTGAACCTAGAGTAAGTGTTCTTATACGGTGCAGTGAGTACACTGCTGAAGATTTTATTCCTCACATAATCCCTTTAAGCTATGTTGAGGCCATTTGTGTGGTGTATGTCTGCTGTGCACCCTGGGAAATCTTCCAGCAAATAATCAAAATGTGGTATGAATGAGTCCTATATAGGTGCAATCACACAATACTATACTTGTGAACAGAGGTGTAGCTAGAGCCTGGATCCTTATGCAAAATCTGTAACAGGGCCCCCACTCACCATATGCTGTGTATAGGACAGGAGTCTTATTATGTCTTTTGTCTTTTACTATTATTATGAATGTTCATTTGCCTTAGTGTCCTTTTTGGAGTTTTTTTTTTTAACATTCTCTTTTTTTATTCTTCACTTTGGCATCTATGCAGCCCTACAAATGTGTTGGGAAGAATGCCAGAAGTAGATACAAGTGTCGTTGTGTTTTGTTCTGGAAGTTAATTTGCTTTTCTTATTGTAGAAATAGTCTGTGTTCATGAATGTAAAAGTTTTACAGAAATAGAAAATATTGTTTCTTTTGTATCACAAGAGTCAATTATACAAACACCTGGGATTTTGTGAACTGTATTAATGGACTTTAAGATGGACCCCAAATCTAGCAAACAGTCCCTAAAATTGTATTTTTCATCATTCTGAATACACAAAAAAAAATCAATGTTGTCAAAACAAGGAAAATGATACCCTAGAAGAAATATTGTACAATATTCATTTCATTTCTTTTAAGCTCGATGGCTAATCAGAGTTGGAAACCATTGACTGTTGTTTCACATCTCAAACAAAAATAACAATTTAGATGCTGCAATGCCCTAAACAAATGGCTCAAGACTGATGGAGGTAAAATACAGTTTTACTATGTAACCAATGTTCATAGTGATCTGAAGTTTTTGTTACATTTTTCTTAAAAATACATTGCCCTGTTACAATTCTTAGGCCAATAGTTTTGTCAAATAAACAAAGACTTATTGTCAGGGATTAGGAGTTATAGCCACAGGTATATCCACTCACTGTATACCAATTCTGGGGGTTATTTGTTAACCTTACTCACCACACACACAAATTCGACCCAAATGCAATTATAAAAGAGAACTCCACTTCCACACTCCCTTCCAGTACACCAGGCTACACAGGAGTACACCCTTTTACGTTATGTTTGACTCAGACTTTTCCTTCACCCCCCATATCCAATCACTCGCACACTCATGTCATCTCCACCTCAAAAATATCTCCAGAATCCGCCCTTTCCTTACCAGAGATACAGTAAAGGCTCTTATTGTTGCCTTGATTCACTCTCGTCTTGACTACTGTAACTCCTTACTAATTGGTCTTACCCTTACTAAATGCTCCCCTCTACAATCTATTCTGAATGCGGCAGCCAGGCTCATCTATCAGTCTAGACCACGGGTAGGCAACCTTTTTTGATCGGTGTGCCGATTTTAATTAAAAAAATCAAAGATGAGGTACTCGGAGTGCCGCACAATAATTGTAAGTCTGACGACCCCTAAACTAAAGTCATATACCACAAACCATAACACAGAAGTGCTGCCACCAGATGCTTTAGGACGCATGCGTTTACTGCTATTTCTTGGGATGCTCCTGTACTTTCCGATTAGAAGCAATGAAAGTACATGTGCATCCCGCAATGTAAATGTGTCCAGGAGCACCGTATGGCAGTATCCTTATGGTGAAAACACACACTGTATCTGGATGCAGCTATATTCTTAGGCCATGGAACTTTTACTTCGAAGTAAAACTGGTGAATTTTAGCACAAAAAAAAAAAAAAAAAAGCCTGAGTTTTCTGTGCAAAAACACATCCTTAGTACAGAAAACACACAGTTATACAGAATAATGTCCCATAGTGGTCCCTGCAAACAGTATTATGTCCCATAGCGGCCCCTGCACATGGTATATGTCCCATAGTGGCCTCTGCACATGGTATTATGTCCCATAGCGGCCTCTGCACACGGTATTATGTCCCATAGCGGCCCCCTACACACGTTATTATGTTCCGTAGTGGCCCCTGCACACGGTATTATGTCCCATAGCGGCCCCCTACACACGTTATTATGTCCCATAGCGGTCCCTGCACACGGTATTATGTTCCATAGTGGCCCCTGCACACGGTATTATGTCCCATAGTGGCCCCTGCACACGGTATAATATTCTAACTTTTATAATATTCCAATTTGTATAATATATATAAGTATAATATAGTATAGTATAATAAGTGTAGGGTGAAGAGAGGTGACAAACATAAAAAAACAATGTACTCACCATTCCACGCTCCGCAACCGCTGTGTTCTCTTTGGGCGCTTCTGCCTGTAGTCAGCTACCGCTCATTGGGTCTCAGGGGTCACGTCGCGTCATTATGCATAATGACGCCAGACGCAGATGTGACTCCTGAGGCCCTGTCAGCTGACTTCAGGCAGAAGCGCCCGAAGAGCACAGAGCAGCTGCGGAGCGTGGAATGGTGAGTACATAGTTTTTTATATTTGATCACCTCCCCGGGGTCTCCGCTTATTATACTCTGGGGTCTGAAGAGACCCCAGAGTATAATAATAGCAGTTTCGTTTCGGCCGTGTTTGGTCCGATCGAAACTGCTGGGTGAGGACTAGGGCTGCCGTGCCAGGCAAATATGCCTCTCTTGGCACGCGTGCCGGGGGTTGCCGACCCCTGGTCTAAACGCTACAGCAATGCCTCCGGTCTGTGTCAGTCACTACATTCGCTGCCTATTCAATAGAGAATGCAATATAAACTTATCACATCCACAAGGCCCTCCATAATGCTGCACCTCCCTACATTTCCTCTCTCATCTCTGTCTATCGCCCAACCCGTGCTCTCCGTTCACTCAATGACCTAAGACTAACATCCTCTATTATCAGAACCTCCCACGCTCGTATACAAGACTTCTCCTGAGTTAAACCACTTCTCTGGACTCTGTCCAGGACTATCAGATTAACCACCAATTTCTACAGCTTCAAGCATAAACTAAAGACATATCTTTTCAGACAGGCCTATCACAACTCCTAATGTAAACCATTTCGTAGTTAGAATCCCTAAATCGTACCCTCCTCTGTTCACGCTCCCACATTACCTCACAGGATATGATGCCATTTCAGACTAACTTTATATGTCTGGGCACCGTCTGCACTTTAGGACACGACTGGTGACGGCTCATACAGCTTTATATACAGTGGGGAAAAAAAGTATTTAGTCAGCCACCAATTGTGCAAGTTCTCCCACATAAAAAGATGACAGAGGCCTGTAATTGTCATCATAGGTAGACCTCAACTATGAGAGACAAAATGAGAAAACAAATCCAGAAAATCACATTGTCTGATTTTTAAAGAATTTATTTGCAAATCATGGTGGAAAATAAGTATTTGGTGAATAACAAAAGTTCATCTCAATACTTTGTTATATATCCTTTGTTGGCAATGACAGAGGTCAAACATTTTCTGTAAGTCTTCACAAGGTTGGCACACACTGCTGCTGGTATGTTGGCCCATTCCTCCATGTAGATCTCCTCTAGAGCAGCGATGTTTTGGGGCTGTCGCTGGGCAACACGAACTTTCAACTCCCTCCATAGGTTTTCTATGGGGTTGAGATCTGGAGACTGGCTAGGCCACTCCAGGACCTTGAAATGCTTCTTAAGAAGCCACTCCTTGCTGATGGAAGGAGGTTTGCACTCAAAATTTAACGATACATGGCCCCATTCATTCTTTCATGTACACGGATCAGTCGTTCTGGTCCCTTTGCAGAAAGAGAGCCCCAAAGCATGATGTTGCCACCCCCATGCTTCACAGTAGGTATGTTGTTCTTTGGATGCAACTCAGCATTCACTCTCCTCCAAACACGACGAGTTGTGTTTCTACCAAACAGTTCTACTTTGGTTTCATCTGACCATATGACATTCTCCCAATACTCTTCTGGAACATCCAAATGCTCTCTAGCAAACTTCAGACGGGCCCGGATATGTACTGACTTAAGCAGGGGGGCACGTCTGGCACTGCAGGATCTGAGTCCCTGGCGGCGTAGTGTGTTACTGACGGTAGCCTTTGTTACGTTAGTCCCAGCTTTATGCAGGTCATTCACTTTTGTTTCTGGTGTCCTTCCACAGCTCTTTGGTCTTCACCATAGTGGAGTTTGAAATGTGACTGTTTGAGGTTGTGGACAGGTGTCTTTTATACTGATAACAATTTCAAACAGGTGCCATTACTACAGGTAATGAGTGGAGGACAGAGGAATAAGAAGTTACAGGTCTGTGATAGCCAGAAATCTTGCTTGTTTGTAGGTGACCAAATATTTTTTTTCCACCATAATTTGCAAATAAATTCTTAAAAAATCAGACAGTGTGATTTTCTAGATATGTTTTCTCATTTTGTCTCTCATAGTTGAGGTCTACCTATGATGTCAATTACAGGCCTCTCTCATCATTTTAAGTGGGAGAACTTGCACAATTGGTGGCTGACTAAATACTTTTTTTTCCCCGCTGTATGTGTAATGACAGTAACCTCTATTACAAAATTGTCTGACCATTGTATAAGCAATGCTACCTCCGATGCTGCCCCAGCATATAAAAATTCTATGAAAATGAACAAATGAAAGTCAGACATTGCTTTTCAACCATGCTGTGATGATTCCACTTAAATATGGCTATAACTCAAAGATGTATTTTGATCTCTGGGTAACGTATCTCCCTCTTACTTCCATTTATTCATGTGCGCAGCCCTAATCCTGGGTGTGTGTTGTCAGTATTGGCAACAATGTAACAATGGGGCTTTGTATCCATCCCAGAATGGCTCCATTGAATTTCTACATAGCCCTGACTGATCAAACACACCTGCATTGTTCAGCCTGGGCTGTTGATCAGACATGGTTGATAACATATAGAAGGCATTGTGTCATTCCACTTGGTCTCAGCTCCTTACAAAGAATCTTGACTTGAGTGCGTTAATCAATCAGACTTGCCATCGCCAGTGACCTCATTCTGGGTGGTGTAATCAAGGGTATAAAAGAGGAGGTAAGAGGTCAGTGAGACAGACTACTACTGGGAGACTGTGATGAGCATGCAGGCTGGAATGTTGTGTTGATGTTGCTGCCTCCATTGGTTATCCCCACATGCCATGTGTGAGGGTTGGATTATAGAGCCACATCCAGGATATGTGTGGTAAGGTAATTATTTCAATTTTATCCCTTTTTATTTATTGTACTGTATCTTGTAACTAGTAACTGTTAATGCTTGTATATATCTACATATCTGTTCTGAACTGCATGTGTTAGATGTTAATACCGACCCATTTAGGGGTTAATAAATATATAAAATTTAGAAAGTTTGTCTTGTATTTATCTTGTGAACCCAGCACTCACTGGCGGTGAGTGTGGTTTTTTATGAAAGAAGTCTCAGGTGTGGGCCAAAGCGGTGTTGGCGCACTGAGGATCTTTCACACATGCTTAAACAGATTTTTTTTTAAAAAGAAAACTCATGAAACAGGCCTGGACAGAAATGATGATTCCCTTAACTTAATATTTTGTTGCACAACCTTTTGAGGCAATCACTGCAATCAAACAATTCCTGTAACTGTCAATGAGACTTCTGCAACTCTCAACAGGTATTTTGGCCCGCTCCTCATGAGCAAACTGCTCCAGTTGTCTCGGGTTTGAAGGGTGCCTTTTCCAGACGGCATGTTTCAGCTCCTTCCAAAGATGATCAATAGGGTTTATGTCACGGCTCATAGAAGGCCACTTCAGAATAGTCCAATGTTTTCCTCTTAGCCATTCTTGGGTGTTTTTAGCTTTGTGTTTTGGGTCATTATCCTGTTGCAAGACCCATGACCTGCGACTGAGACCAAGCTTTCTGACACTGGGCAGCACATTTCTCTCTAGAATCCCTTGATAGTCTTGAGATTTCATTGTACCCTGCGCAGATTCAAGACACCCTGTGCCAGATGCAGCAAAGCAGCCCCAGAACATAACAGAGCCTCCTCCATGTTTCACAGTAGGGACAGTGTTCTTTTCAAGATATGCTTCATTTTTCCATCTGTAAACATAGAGCTGATGTGCCTTGCCAAAAATTTTGATTTTTGTCTCATCTGTCCATAGGACATTCTCCCAGAAGCTTTGTGGCTTGTCAACATGTAGTTTGGCAAATTCCAGTTTTGTCAGATTCAAGTTATTACTGTGACCATTGTGGGTTTTTCTTTCATTAAACGAGGGGTACCAACAATTTTGTCCGTGTGTGTGTGTGTATAGTATGTTTTTTTTTGTTTTTTTTTTCAAATTAACAAAATTAAGTGAATAAACAAAAAGAGAAAACTAAATCAAATCAACATTTGATGTGACCAGTGATGTCCTGGTGATGATATGGCCCCCACAGAGCCCTGATCTCAACATCATCCAGTCTGCCTGGGATTACACAAAGAGACAGCAAGATTTCAGCAAGTGCTGTTTTGAAGGCAAAGGCTGGTCACACAAAATATTAATTTGGTTCAGATTTCTCTTTCGTTCATTCACTTAACTTTGTTAGTACACAAAAATATATTATTAACTCTTCTAGTTTTGAAAGCATTCTTACTTCGTAGCATTTTTTACACACCTGGCTAAAACATTTGCACAGTAGTGTATTATATGGTCTTTTGATGTAGTAAAAAAACTTCATAGAGAAATTTATGTAAAAACCGATCCCATACCATTCTCTGGGGTGAGTTATGTGCCTCAATTTTGTCTCACAAAGTGCACTACTATATCACCATCAGTTGAGTCATACTCTGACTGGACACTGCTGTTACATGTGAACCTGTATTTAGATGATATCTATGTGTTAAAACTCGTATTTTATAACTTATTTATCGGAGCAAAATATAATGCTGTGAATATCATAAGAAGTGCTTTTTTGCATTCACTACATTGAAGTAAACAACCTAATTTTAGACTTTGTTTCAGTAAAATAAACTTTTTACATCTCCAGCTGTAGAAAGTGGAGTCCCTTTTGAATTTCTACTTAGAAGCTTCTTAATGCATCCTGTCACTCATGTTGCACCTTCACTTAGGAAGTTAAAATAACCTTAGATTAGTAAAAACCATGCAGTGAATGCAGTCCAGCGATAATGCACTATCAATAGGTATAAAAATATTTTTTAATGGAATTCTTACTTTCGTACTTGCTCTTGTATAATAAAAGCAGCATGAGAGCTGAGTTTTAGATGGCTGTCATCCAGGGCATTAACATGTGCAAATGAAATTTCTTCTAGGTTAAAAAGGATCCAAAAATATTAATACACCCTGAATCATGTCCCAAAACTTCTTCCATTAATATCAATTCATATATTTCTACCCCTCCATTTGTACCTGACTTGTTATTGTCATTTTAAAATAGAAAGTCAATAGCTAAAAAAATAAATAAGTTCCATCTCAATCGTTTGCAATATGTTTTCAAATTTAGTATTCTGTGACCCGCAAAAGCAGTGATTTGGAACTACTGGACCATTATTGATTGTAAGTGCCTGCCTCACAGGATAGCCAGGGAACAGGGTATTAAACTTCACTATGTTTTGTGTATTGATGTTCCATTTAAACTGCTGACATTCACATAAATTTGAGTATATATTATAGAGTAGATGTCCTTTGTCAACTCTACCGCTTCCGCAGTATGAATAGGTCTGGGAATATTGCAAATAAAAGTTTTTATAGTCCTTTTACTTTAGCTTTTTCTAAACCAGTCAGGAGCTCAAAAATGATATGTAAGTCAGTAGCGACAAGGGATGATTATTTTCTCTTTATTTTTCTCACATTTTGCTGCTAGTTTGGTTACACCAATTATCTGGATTGCTCTACCCTGGACAATCAGATGATTACCCAACTTCCACTGAATCAAACAAGCCCTAAGGCCAGGGCCTCACATCGCATAAACGACGCGGTTTGGCCACAACATTTTACAGTCACTGCAAGGTGGATGGGATCCTAGTGAATCCCATCCACACCTTGAGAAAAAAATAAGCTCTGTGGTCATGCTGTGGTTTCCAAAACCATTCCAGTTTTGGAAATTGCAGCATGTCAATTATACCTACGGACACGCCGGCGGTTTCCCTATAGGTATAATGGAAGCAGATAGTCCGTAGAGGTTTCCTTTCTGTGAAAAGCGATATGGGAAAAAATGTGATGTGTTGCCGCCACAGTTTTTCCCGCATTGCTTTTTTGCTGTGGCCCGCTACGTGGGGCCTTAGCCTAAAACATATGTTTTTATGCATGCTTATCAAGTCTTTTAATCTAACTGTCCAGCATTTATTCTCCCTTAACTAATTCTTTACTGTTTACCTCTTCCTCCTACACTGTTCCTCATAATCTGATGCCCTCATCTAATAGTAACCACACACTTCAATGCACTTTGTTTCTGTACATACCGGCTGTTGATTGACTCATACAGATTTATTTGTGTTAAATTGTCTTATAGAAGATGGCTGGAGCATTGTAGTGTTTGGTTACTGTTAGATGAAGACACTTCTATTGTGTAAATTCATGTTTAATTTATTACTCTGTAATGTCTAATATTGTCTGTACATGAACCCTATGATTTGTAAAGTGCAGCAGATTATTGTGGTGCTATATACATAAAAATTATTATCTATATATATAAAACTCAAAATCTGTAGTAGCCCGCTCTATACAAATCCACAGTTCTCGCCCGATTTGGGTGAAATTTGGCACACCCCCTCTCCACCCACAGGAGCAGAATACTGCGCACGTTAAATCTTGCTAGCATCCCCAATCATCAGATTGGGGCGTCTGAAGTTAGGCCCTATACATATAATGGGGAAATGTGAAGGTGAAAGTGACAGTGCTGAGTGGAAAACAGTTGTGACTGACCGGGACAGATTATAGCGACGGCGACAAAGAGTCGCTGCTAAAGGAGCCGCACCACCACACACAACAAACACATAAACATTTCACAAACACCATACAAACATCACACAGACAGCACACATACACCAAGAAACAAGCACAACACCACACAAATACCACAACACACCACACAAACACCAGACCACGCTAGACACACACAACACAAACACCACCCCACAAATACCACAACACCATTACATAAATACCACATCCACACCACACACAAACACGAATGCAAGGACCAGACACGCATGCAAACACACTGAGATGGATGCACCCTACGCACACGGACGAACAGAGCACATGCGTACTCACATACACCTACCGCACGTATGGACACTTGCACTGCGCATGCACAAACACATGGATCACATGCGCACACACACGCATACATATACACGGAACACACACACACATGCACACACATATACATACACATGGATCACACGTGTGCACACACACACACATGCACGCACTGACAAAACACGTATGGTATCCTTACTGGCTGCTTGCACACTACAGTATTTTTCACGGGCCTCCGGGCCATGGATTTGGCGGTTCCATAGACTTCTTTGTGCACAAAGCTGTGACTTTTGCAGGCTTAAACCAATGTTTATGGAGCTGTAGAATCCACGGCCCAGAAACCCGTGAAAAATACTGTAGTGTGCAAGCAGCCTTACTGAGCAGCAATATTGGTCAGGCGAAAACTGCCTCATAGTAAGATTGTCATTATTGCTTAGTATTAAAGGAAGCTTTCATCACTGAATCTGCTGAGGTAAAGTGAAAGCTGAGCTCTGATTGGTTGCTATGGGCAACTACACCAGTCTGCCTGTGAGGCGGTTTTCATTACTGAGATGTGAGCTCCTTCAGGTCATAGTAATACCTAGTAATACCTACATAGTGTGAGGGCTGCTTTTGTATTTACTATTCATCCTATTACATCTCTTATCAGTGTCAGGTGAAGACTAAGGGGTCATAATGCTAAGGACTGTTTTTTAAAATCCCGCCAAAAAAACAACCATCTATTGGACATGTTCATCCAAAAGCTAAGAACGCAAAATTGTGTCAAAGAGCTGAGACAAGTGAACAACGTGACTTGCGGCTTGAAAAGAAATGGATGACACAGGCTAAATGTAAGGCAGCTGAGACATCAGAGAAACGGGAATGTCATCTTCACAAGAATCGGATAAGGCAGGCTGAAGCAAGGAATATGGAAACATCTAAACAAAAGGATGAACGTTCTGAAAATAACTGCATACGACATATGCAACGTGTGCAAAGAAGTAGGCAGGCTGATTTGTGTTTGGAAGCATTTCACTACAACCCAATTCAAGACTATAGGTCACATCAGAAAGTCGTAATTGGCAAAATGGACATAATATGCAAACATTGTCAAGCAAAGAAGTTTAACTTGGAATTGACTGGTATGTGCTGCTCAAATGGCAAAGTCAGTTTGCCACCTTTAGATCCACTTACTTCTTTCATACATGTCAGGAACAACTCCCGAGTCAAAGCATTTTCTGCAAAATATTAGGAGATACAATTCATCTTTCCAGATGACATCCTTTGGTACAACAGCTGGAATCCAGGAAGCAGGATTTATGCCAACTTTTAAAGTCCAGGGCCAAATATATCACAAAATCGGTTCAATGCTTCCTGTAGCAAATGAAGATCCAAAGTTTTTACAAATTTATTTTTTGGGAGACGAACAAATGCAAGCTGATAGATGTTGTGAAGCTATACTTGAGACAAAAGTGTTGAATTTGCAAAGATTTTTCCATCAGCACAATCAGTTAGTAAACCTTTTCAAAACAGCCTTAGAAAGAATGCCACGTGATGAATATCAAGTTGTAATAAGAGCAGACAAGACACCGTTTGGTGAGCATGAAATGCGATTTAATTCTCCCACTGTTAACGAAGTAGCTATTGTACTGGTTGTATAGAACTTTCAAAGCCGAGATATAATTATTCAGCGACGAAGTGACAATCTTCAACGTATTGCAGAAACCCATAGATCATATGATGCTCTGCAATATCCGATAATATCTTGGAATGGCCAAGATGGCTATCACTTTAATCTAACACAGACTGATCCCAAGACTGCTAGGCCAACTAATAAAAAAGATACCAGCTATGGACTTTTATGCCTACGAAATAATGATCAGACATGGGTCTTCTAACCACATTTTACAATGTAGACAACTTTTTCATCAATTTATAGTTGATATGTATGCCAAGGTGGAAAGTGAGCGCCTTTTGTACATACGATTGAACCAACAAAAACTTAGAGTGGATGAATACATTCATTTAAGGGATGCTGTTGCTAATGATGGCAATATGGCTGACATTGGGCGTATGTTTATTTTAACGGCTACATTTACTGGAAGTCCCAGACATATGCATGAGTATGTTCAGGACGCCATGAAATATGTTCAAATATATGGTCGTCCTGATTTGTTTATTACAGTTACATGTAATCCAACTTGGCCAGAGATAACGGAAGAGCTTCTGAATGGTCAGGGCCCCTCTGATCGACATGATTTAATAGCAAGGTGAAAGTCGGTGTTGGATGTATTCAATTGAGTGGCAAAAAAGAGGTCTTCCACATGTTCATTTACTGATATGGCTAAAGGATAAGATACTCCATGATCAAATTGACAGCGTTATTTCTGAAGAGCTTCCAAATCCAGAAGAGGATCCAGTACTTTTTGAAACTATTTCTAAAAATATGATCCATGGGCCATGTGGGCCACTTAACCCAAGATCGCCATGTATGAAGGAAGGAAAATGTACTAAAAAGTATCCTCGCAACTTGATTGTAGAAACACAAACAGGAGATGACAGAAGACAGAAACCTGAACAGGGAGGATATACTGCAACAATCTGATTAAAACGGGTTAAACAAAACACAGATCTTGAAATAGATAATCAATGGGTTGTACCTCACTCTCCACTGCTTTCAAAAATGTTTGATGTGCACATTAACGTAGAATATTGTAACTCTGTTAAGTCAATTAAATATATTTGCAAATATGTTAACAAGGGCAGTGATATGGCAGTTTTCCAGCTAGAGAATCCAAAATGTACATCTGATGAGATTATGCTGTATCAGATGGGAAGGTATATAAGTAGTAATGAAGCCATGTGGCGATTACTAAACTTTCCCATCCATGAAAGACATCCGACTGTAGTTCATCTCAGTGTCCATCTTGAAAATGGACGAGTTTATTTTACTCCCAAGAATGAAGAGGAAAGAGCTGCTCGACCTCCCAATACAACATTGACAGCTTTCTTTCTCCTATGTCTAGCAGATCCATTTGCAAGGACTTTATTATATTCAGATGTTCCAAAATATTATACATGTAATAAATCGAGAAAAGTATTTTGCAAAAGAGAACAAGTTGCAAGGGTTCCAGGATATGACGGACGTTCCAGTGATGCTCTTGGACGTGTGTATACAGTGCATCCAAACAACACAGAGTGTTACTACCTCCGATTACAGCTTCACACTGTCCATGGGCCAACTTCTTTCACAGATTTGAAAATAGTTGATGGAGAGCTGTGTCAGATTTACAGGGAAGCATGCCAAAAGCGTGGTCTGATCGAAGACGATCAACACTGGGACATGACATTGCAGGAAGCATCTGTCACTCGCTTTCCACCTCAACTAAGAGACCTGTTCGCTATAATAATTACAACCTGCGCACCTTCCAATCCCTGCACGCTTTGGGACAAATACAAAGAATATCTTAGAGAAGATATTCTTAAAGTGCAAAGTAGATTTAATCCAGACTTAGACTTAAATTTCACTGCTGACATATTCAACAAAGCCCTCTTGATGTTAGAAGAATGGTGCATATCTATCAATAGTAAAACTCTAATAGAATTAGGTTTACCAGCACCAAATTGACCAGACTTTGATATTATGAACAGAGATATTCTGCAAGAAAAAAGCTATGATTTGGAAAAATGTAAAGAATTTGTCATATTAAATAAACCTCTTTTGGTTGATGACCAAAGATCGGCCTATATGGCAATTATGAGTCAGATTTCCAGTGTAAATGGGGGACTATTTTTCCTAGATGCACCAGGAGGTACTGGTAAAACATTTTTAATTAATTTGCTGCTTATAGATTACACTGGAGGGAGGGGGGAAGGGTTGCACTATGTTGTTAATTGGGTGTAAATGTTTTATATGTTTGTGTACGGTGCATAAATTTTAATTTTTGATAAAAATTAGTTGTAATAGTTTATACTACATAATATGTATTGAATATGTAAAATCAATAAAAATGTTGAAATAAAAAAAAAAGTTGTTCACTTTAATGTTATGACAAATAAGTAAAATGCGAAAATAATAAGAAAAATTTCAAGTGGAAAAAAAAGATTTACCGTAGCACTCTGAAAATGTAAATTTGTGTGACACTGAAAATTTTACTTTAGCTAGCATAACCAACACTTTAGCATATTTTCCGCGAGCGAAGCCGCGGGTATTCTACTAGTTAATAATATAATTGTCCGTTTAGGACATAGCTTTCACATACCTCCTGCCTGATAATTGATTCATTTTTTAAAACCATTTTTGAGAGGAGGGATGAACAAAAACCTAAAATTCTGGCATTTGTGAAAGTGTGAACCTAGAGCAGTGGTTCTTAACCGGGGTTCTATCGAACCCTAGGAGTTTGGTGAGTCGGTCTCAGGGGTTCGGCGGAGCCTCTGCCACGGAAGTCAAGACACACCCGACTCATTATGTAGACTCATGTGGCCATCACTTGCTGCAGATGATCACGTTACATTAATTGGCCAATCAGTGCTTCAGGGAATTTAGTGTACTCAGTAGTCACCGTGTGACTGTTGTAGTCGTACGTTGTGTGCTTTCTTTCTTAATATTTTAATCCATACTAACTATGTCGAGGAAAAAAAGAAAATGGTCAAACGAATATGTACAACATGGATTCACATGTATCACGGAATGTGATGGGAGTCAGCGTCCTATCTGCATGATTTGCAATGCTAAGTTGAGCAACTCTAGTCTCGCACCGGCAAAACTGAAGGAACACTTCTTGAAGCTGCATGGAGATGGGGAATATAAGAACACAACACTTGCTGAATTCAAGGTGAAAAGAGCCAGATTCGATGAAAGGGCCACTCTGCCTGCTCTTGGATTTGTACCCATGAACAAACCGATCCTCACCGCATCGTACGAAGTTGCTTACCTGATCGCAAAGCAGGGCAAGCCGCACACCACCGGTGAAACACTCATAAAACCAGCAGCGTTAGAGATGGCGAATCTGATACTCGGAACAGCGGCTGAAGGTAAATTATCTCAAATTCCTCTTTCAAATGACACCATCAGTGACAGTATAGAGTGCATATACATACCTATGTCTTGAATTTGGAAAAAAAATCACATTTGATTTATCACTAAAGAAGGGATTCGGTGAATGTGCATATGAAACTGATGGGTTCGGTACCTCAAGCAAGGTTAAGAACCACTGACCTAGAGGGCGCTGGAGAGCAACCCAAAAACAAGATGGAAAAGGACCTTGACCACACCCATACCTGGGGCTTCACTCCAGAGAGAGTGCACACAGCAGGAGAGTGCTGCTGGTGACCTGCAGGGAGCAGGTGGACGGTGGACCAGTTAGAGACAGACAGGTGGTCTGTCCCAAAAGGACTGTATTCCAGAAGGAACTGGTTGAGCTCAGTGTGAGCCAGACTGCTGAGGAGAAACCTCAGCAAAGCATCTTGCCCTCTGAAATTAGTCAGGGTTCAAGTAGTGAGGTATTGCCCTGTATGTGGGCTAGGCTGTTTTGTTATTTTTGTTCATTTTATCACTTACAAGCTGAATAAAGCCATTTCTTTTGGATTTCCATTACCTGATATGCTGTTTATTTGGCACCCAGCGCCACAAATACCTCTGTAAAGTCCAGGAAGCTGCCACCTTTGAAGCTAAACTACCCCCAATTGCCACACACTGTTTTTCAGTTTCCAATTGCAAGTGTGTAATTCTTCTTAAATAAAAAATGGCATTTTCTAAGGGAGAAAGCTGATTTTTATATGGTTTTAGAACAGTTTTATTGAACTTTTTTATTGAATATTTTTTGAGTTCTACAAAATATATTAATGTATTCAATTGATCACGTATGTAATACACTGTACTACATATGTATTGTAGTGCACTATGCCTGTCAGTATAGGCTCACAACAAGAGCAGACTTAAAAACTACTTTAAGGTTGTTAACTGATATTATAACATATTTGCATCCCACATTTGTGCATGTTGTGTAAACCATTTAGTAGCTGCTGTTAACTGCAATATCTAAGGGGATATACAGCTTTAATCAGAATCCATTCCTCTAATCCTAGTCTGTAGAGCAGGAGCCTGGCTATCAGACAACTGACCACTTACGTCATCCACCACAGCAGTGTATCAAGGCAGAACTCAGCCTAAGGACCCTAGTGACTCCTATCAAATAATGTACCAGTGGCCAACGGGTTAACAAAAGAAAAAATATATATATTGTACATTAAATCATTTGATAAATATCTCCAAGTAACATAATATAGAGAAACAAAGAAACATCCTTCTAAAACATAAAAATGTCTACTGATCACATACATCCATACTTCTGGATCCATTTTAGATGTCAATAGAGTATCCAATCTGAAATCTATATAAAGCTTGTATTCTGAAATATTGATCCAGAGTAAGGTAAATATTGATCCCATGAAGTAAAAACTGTGGCTCCTCATATTAGGGGAACAAACCCATCCCGATGCCAAATGTGGCAAACTAAATAAATCGTTGGATCAGCATCTCTACTCCAACAATCTAGTGACCATAGTTTGTAATATTGTTACATTCCAGAAATGCTTTTCAATTCTTTTAGCCAACTCACCAAGACAACATCCTGTGGTAGAGAGTTCCATAATCTCACTGCTGTTATTGTAAAGGATCTATGATGACATCAAAACCTTTTTTTCAAGAGATAGTGGTTTTCCCTTGTTATACTTGCAGCCCTACCTGACTAAGTTATACTCACAGCCCTCAGGTCTAAAGTTTCTAGTGGTGCAAAATTTGTATTGATATTTAAAGGGGTTTTACACTGTATATATATATTTTTTTATTTAAAACAGCTCAGAATGGTGTGCTAACATAAAAAAGACATCCTTGACCAATCCTCTACCATTCTTATTTCAATGTTGCCCAGTCCCCCACAAGTGATTGGATAAGACGTCCCTATATCTAGTCACTCAGTGACAGATTAGGAATAAAGAACTATACCACATATGTGACCAACAAGGGAAATTACAAAAACTGAGGAAAGGAATATTTTCTTGTTTTGGCTACAGGTATATTGCCACTTCAGTGTACATTACGGAAATTGTATTTTCACTAGCCTTGCTATCTAAAACCTTTTTAAGTGCAAATAAATTGCTTCCTTCTTGTAAAAGACACTGAAAAATAAGAAATAGTATAGACTTGAGCAAAGAAAAAAATATGTGCCAAGATGAAATATGGACAGACACGGCAGCTACTAAAGTGTATGCCAAGTAACCGAGACTTTGGCAAGCAGGAGAAGACTCTAGGGAAGTTCTGAGGAGACATGCTGTCAAATTCAACCAAGTGACCACTTACTCACTATCACAATGAGAAATGTAGTTTGCTTAAAAGAGGGAGCAAAGCATCATAACCTTTGATTCCTACAGCACATATTGACCTCTATTCATTATTAATTTCAAGCCCAGATGAAAGTGGACAAGAAAAGCAAAGTAGGACACACAGACAAATGCTGTGTAAAAATACAAAGTTATATTATATGAGTGCAGCATATGTTACTCTGCTTTCTGGGGAATTGAAATAAAAAATAAAAAAAAACACAGTTATTTTGCTATTTTATGGCCATGCATATTTTCCAGAAATTTATATAAGATTATGACTCCAGGCAGAAATAAATCTATACTGCTGCCTTGTGGAATATCATATAAAATGCTGCAGGCATTTCTACATATAAATCTTTGCACAGTACATATAGCAGACTACTCTGTAAAACAAAGTTATAAAAAAAAACAAAAAACTTTACTGGTTAAAGATTAATCAAATCTCTGAAAGTGTCTGACATTTGTTTCAAAAGTGACAAAAATATTGTCACTTTTCAATTGGCTTCTCAGAACATTCATGTTTAAGCAATTACCTATAATTCAATTGTGACAACTAATATGGCTGCAGTTCCTGTTGTCACTTCGCAAAATGGCCGTCCCTGCAAAACAGAGTAATATCTTTCTAATTAAAAAAAAAAATCATAATTAACATAGTGTAGCTATTGCTATAATTTCTGATTTACTATTATATGTCCATGTTTATATGTTTCATAACACACACTTCTTCTTTCTGGTCCATACTCCAGACTCTATAAAAGGTTTTAAATAAAAAAAAAAAGATTAAAATCACTACACAAAAACTGGAATCCAAAATCCAATGATACAAAGATCCAATAATTATTCCCAAACAAAACAACAATCACTCCATAATATAATTAATCTTTCCCTTACGTCCTACAGCAGCACAATATGGGATATTCCTGCCCCTGTGTGCTGGTAGGACAGGCGGAACTTTTAATTAACATAAAATATGCATGACTACACTACCCTATAAGAGGGCAAATCGAGTTCCCCCCCCCTTGTGTTTTTTTCTGTCCTGTGTGGTGGGACAGGTGGAGGGAGGTCTTTTGTCCTCCCATATTTTGTTTTTTCCCCTAAAGTTTATTAACTTCCTTTGGGGAGTCATCTTTACACCTCTCTTCTCTTCTTTCTTCCACTGGACGCTTCTGTGGAAAAGTTTTTTTTTTTTATTTAGGCAGTTTTTTGTGCTAGCCAAGCTTTCAACCTTTGCTCTGAAAAGGTTGATTTCAGTAGTTCATGCAGCTGTAGTTGCATGCTACATGTTCTAAGACCTGTAGTGCAGGCCACTTGTGCAGCCTTGAGATGGAGCATTGCCGTTTCACTTACCTTTTTTGTGCCTAGCCAAGCTTGCAACCTTTGCTTTGAGAAGGTTTATTTCAGTAGTACATGCAGCGGTAGTTGCATTCTGCATGTTTAAAGTACTGTAGTGCAGGCCACTTGTGCGGCCTTGATGTGGGGCATTACCGTTTCACTTACCTTACAAGCTCCGCGGCTGCCAGAAGTGACGTCGGTCACTTTGTTCCTCCGGAACCTTTGTTTGTGTTCCGGTTTTCCGGGGACTGAATTCTCGGTCGGACTTGTTGCTGCTTAGTTTTTCCTCCTTTTTTTGCAAGTTTATATTTGCTGAGCCTCTTTTCTGGCATCGGTCTATATATTTTTAGCTTGATTCTCTGTACAAGGAATTAAAGTTTGCAAAACTTCATCTCAATGCAGGAGATGGCTTCTCTTAGTGAGGAAGGCCTCAGTACTCCACTTGGATTACTGTTCTTGCGGCTACAGCAGCTCTAGGCAGCACGGTGGCTCAGTGGTTAGCACTGCAGCCTTGCAGTGCTACAGTCTTGGGTTCAAATCCTGCCAGGAGTTTGGAAATAAAAAAGGATCTAGTTTGTGTGCAGTGTGACACACTGTGAAGCTATTGAAGATTTCTAGGTGATTGACTAAACGCTTTCATCTGATGATACCTTGGAAGATTCCAGCAGACCTCTCTTTCCTCCAGAGAAGATAAATAGGCTGCTGAAGTCCATCTGGTCAAGGGACCGTGATGTTGACGGGGAAGCCTCCCGTTCTGCCTCTAGGGGGCCTAGGGCCTTCCTAGTGGACGAGTCACTGGAAAAACTAATGCTTGAGGAATGGAAATATCCGGAAGGAGCTCCCATATATTCCAGAAAATTTAGAACCTCCCACCTAAAGTGGACACGGCAGTGCCCAGGTGGTCCCAGTGGATGATGGTTCTAACCTCCAGGACCCTGTGGACAGATGCATAGAGGGTACCTTTAGGAAGGTTTATTCTCTGGCCTCCGGTAAGACTTCTGTGGCTTTTGCCTCTAATGAAGTCTCAAGCAAACTACGTGCTGACATCAACTCTGGAGTCTCCAGAGACGATCTCCTAGCTTTTAGTTCGGCTTCCTTGTCGGAAGATTATTTAGCCAAAGCCTCCCAACATCATTTAAGGCTGGTGGTCAAATCTTTGGCCCTTTTCTACGGCAGCTAGAAGGCCGCTATGGTTAAAACCCTGGAGAGCGGATAATGCCTCCAAGTTTAACCTTTGTTCTCTACCCTTTGAGCCGGGTAAGCTTTTGGCAGACGCCTGGATGAGATTATGGAAGACCTTGCTGTTAAAAAAGGGTAAGACTCTGCCTCAGGCCTTTAGAGGCAGGTCAAGACATTCCGGCCGGGGTAGAGGTTACCAGCCTCAACCCAGACCTCAGTTCCAGAGACGTCCTAGATATCAGCCTAGGGGTTCTGGAGAAAGGATGAGGACAAAAAAGAAGCCTAGCTTTTGACATCGGCTGCCTTCTTCCTGTGGCTGAGACTCCTGTCGGAGGTCGGCTTTCTCACTTTTACACTGTCTGGCAGGAAAAAATTCAAGACCCTTGGGTCTTGTAGATTGTTCAGCGAGGTTATGTGATCGAGTTTCTTCAGCCGTCTCAGGATCGATTTGTCATAACCCGTTCCCTTCCTGCGGCTCAGTAGGAAATATTGGAGTGCTCCTTTCGCGATTACATCCGCAAGGGGGCTTTGGAAGAGGTCCCCCCTTTGGAAGAAGGATTCGGTGTCTGCTCCCCAGTTTTTTCTGGTGCCAAAACCATCCGGCAGCTGGAGAATGATTATAGACTTAAGATATCTGAAACACTTCATAAAGAAAAAACATTTTCGTATGGAGGCCGTAAAATCCATTAAATCCTTTCTTAAACAGTGCAAAGTTTTTCCTCACCTTAGATCTAAAAGGATGACTATCTGAATGTCCCAATATATCCTCCACACAGGAAGCATCTTCAGTTTGCAGCCCTGCCCTTTGGCATCACTTCAGCTCCTCATACCTTCACCAAAGTTGTGGCTCCTATAGCCGCCTCTCTCAGGCTTCAGGGTCTTTTTGTAGTGCCATATCTGGACGACTGGCTAATAAAAGCCCAGTCAGAATCTGTTCTGCTCCAGCAGTTACTGATAGCAGTTCCCTTCTCCAGAGCTTGGGTTGGCTAATAAATTGGGAGAAGTCAGAAGTAGTTCACTCTACCCGCAGGAACTTCCTTGGGTATCTGTTGAACTCAGACCGCATGGAGATTTCCTTAACACCTGCAAGAAAGGAAAGATTGATCAAAGCAGTCTGGTTTCTCTTCAAGACACGTCTGGTATCCATCAGAACATCCATGTTCTAGGCCTGATGTCATCCTCAACCATTGCAGTCCCTTGGGCTTTATGGCATTTGCGTCCTCTCCAGATGGAAGTACTAAAAGCCTGGAACCATACTCCTTTCGGTCTCGACAAGAAGATCAAACTATCTCCCAGTACCCCTCTTTCCCTCAGATGGTGGATACACCTGAAAGATGGAATTTCCATGGTCCAACCTCAGTGGACCCTGTTGGCGACCGATGCATCCCTCTCGGGATGGGGAGCCCACCTGTACACGAAAACTGTACAAGGAGTTTGGAGCAGTCTAGAAGAAAAAACATCTTCCAATTGGAAGGAGCTCAGAGCCGTGTACCTGGCACTACTTAATTTTTCTCCTCTCCTCGGAGAGAGACCAATCAAGGTTCAGTCAGACAGCATGATGACCGTAATGTACCTGAACAGACAGGGAGGCACCAGATCATTGTCTCTCCTCAAGGAGACCGATCTGATTTTTACCTGGGCAGAAAAAAAAATCTGACCCACTTATCTGCAGTTCACATCAAAGGTTCCCTGAACATAGTAGCAGATCAGTTGAGTCGGGCTCTTGTCGTATCAGGAGAATGGTCTCTCAATCCAGATGTATTCCATCAGATTACCCTGAAGTGAGGTCTCCCAGAAGTAGACCTCATGGCAACCAGACTCAACGCCAAGGTAGAGACGTTCTGCTCATTGTATCAGGAGGACTATCCCTTGGCAGTGGATGCCCTGTCCATCCCTTGGAGGTCCAGGCTGGCATACATTTTCCCTCCACTTTCCATGATACCAAAAGTATTGATGAAAGTCAGACAGGACCAAGTCTCTGTGATAGCCATCATATCATTCTGGCCAAAAAGGACTTGGTTTGCCCAGCTCATGTCCATGAGTCGAGGGACATATTGGAGGCTTCCCCCCACCCAGAACCTGGTTTCCCAAGGAACTCAGAAGCACCAGGATCTGAGGAGATTCAACCTGACAGCCTGGAGGTTGACCAGTCCCTATGGAGATTTAGTGGACTGTCAGAAACCGTCTTGAAGACCCTTTCCTGTACCAGAGCAGAGTCTACCAAAAAAAAGCTACCATAGGATAGGTAACATCTTCAAGCAGTGGTGCTCCAGAATAGATGCTGATAGTTCAAACCCTACTATGGCAGAAATTATGGATATAGCTACATTTATGAACCAAAGAAAAAGGTATGACTGCTGTAACACCGAGGGGAAAACTATTTTATTGTATCTAAAAGCTAAAATTAGGTGTGTCATTAAGGGGTTAAAATGCACTTAAAACATGAGTTATGTGCCATGTATAATTACAGTAAAAAAGTGACAGTTTCAAGAGGATTTTTAGTATTTTAATGTGACTGTTAAGGGGTTAAGAAAGGTAAATATTATGAAACAGCCCCTGAACAATCAAATACCAGATCTAAATCATAACAACAATATTAATGCAAGTAAAATACACAAAAAAGAATGTATATAAAAATACTAAATACAAACAGGACGAGAAAGCAAAAGATTTGAAAAAATAAAAATACAAAATAGATAAATACTAAAAAAAGTTAGAAAAATGTATTTCAATGATAATAAACCATTACTATAATATGCTATAAATCAATACATAAGTACAAACCCAATAAAAATAAAGAACAGCAGTAAATTATATATTTTATTTCTATAAAATTAAAAAGTGCCGAAATTAACAAAAACCTGAGTTATTGGTGAAATGTTGGTTCCATTGGAGGTACAGAAAATGTGTATTTCACCCTGGGAAAGCAGGATGGAAGAGAAAAGTCTCTAGAAAGTGAGTTGTTAAAGAGGTTAGTTAGCAGCCAGGTGGAAGGGGCTCTACATATAAGGTGCTAAACCTTCCCATAATGCTCCCTGTGTGGGGAAGACAGGCTGTGCCAGAGCCTGTGGGAGTCATAACCACGTGAGTTTGTGAGAACCACTGTGTTTGGAGATACTGTGTAGTAGGCCTAGGGTTTCATACTGAGGGATACTGAATGTGTTAGTAGCCAATCGACTGAGGATTTATTTTGGACTCTGGTGTATAGGATGATTTGCTGTGAAAACAGAAGAATAAAGCTTGCTGAGGTCAGTTTTGAACAGAATTCACCGTGTCGGTGTGAGAATTTACTGGACGTTTTTGATGTGCCAACTGTCTTGATGCTAAAATAACCACTGTCTTGTCTCAATAGATATATGTATAAAAAAATACACAGAAATGTAGAGTAATAAGTGAAACAATTTTTATTATTGATAAACCAATGCCAAAATTAATGTTCAAATATATCCAAAAGCTTGTCAGGAAATGGGAAACTGCAGCTTATAAACCCTTATATGCATCAAACCCCAGCCATATACAGTTATATCCTTATAGAAAAATAAAACACACAAAACTTACCATTTCATTTAGACATTTTGGCTCTATGCAATTCTCTATTTGCAGTCTTTGTGCCGAAATCCTTTCTATGATACCACTTCTACTGTCCAATGGAATTTTATCAATCCTCCTAAATTTCAACACCCACCAGTTACCTTGATGACATTCCCTAAAATGGCGTGGGATTGATTTCAGACTTTGAAATTTTTCAGGATTTTGAATCTTCATTGCATTTTTAATATCCCTTTATATACTTCAAAATTCTGACTTGTAGCACACATGAGGTTAAGTCCACATGGATCATTTGGCACATCGCATAATATATTACAGCAGTTAAATGACATGTAATATGAAGGACAATTCGAGATTCCCTCTTGCCTGAAAAATTAATAAAATCGGTCCTTTTCCCATCAAAGAACAAGCACCACAGTCCCCAGAGGAGAAAGACCCCCATTTTGAACACACTGAACCAAAATTGTATTGAGTCACTGGAGATCTATAATGGCGTTTAACTAACAGATCTCAAAGATTACGAGATCTTCAGGGAGTAAAAGAAGGATATTGAGAAATAACACTACTAATATTGCAGTCTGTATGCAAAGCAGGCACAAATTGTGATAGGATCTCATTCATCTCCATTGTGCATGATATCTAGTGATAAATCTTACCGTATCAATATTTCCAGGACTCTTACAAAAAGGCGCTCAAGGTTACCTTAGCTTTTTCATAGCCACACTCAATATCTTTAGTTTTGTAGCCTCTAATCTGGAATTTTTCTTTAAGATCTTATGATAGTTTCTCAAAGAGTTGGTCAGTTGAACATATCCGTCTTGCCCTTTAAAAATTGGCCAGTTGGCATGGCTTTTAATGTCTGCATGGAATGAGAGGATTTAGCAGATAGAAATGCATTCAATGTTCCCTTTCTAAAAATATCTACTCAACTGTCCCCTGCTTTTTTAATCCCTTGGCGACATTGGAAATAATAGTACATCACAGGTACCAATGCCTTACGACAATGTACTATTACATCCAATGCCTGCTCACACACTGAGGGGGCAGTCTCTGTAGTAGGTGTAAATCTGGAAAATTGCTGTTACACTTGTAAGACTTCTGACATCTAAAAGAAATTGAAGGACGATTAAAAGATGATACCAATAAAGAGCAGAGATATGGTAGCAGGGATGTAAATACCGGGGTAGCAGCGGTAGCGGCTGCCACAGGGCCCGGGACATTAAGGGGCCTGGAGCCCTGTGACAGCTGCTACCGCGAACCCCAAAAACACTGCTATCATTATACTAGGGGGTCTTTTCAGACCCCTGAGTATAACTATCGGGGACCCAGGGGAGGTGAGGGAACATAAAAAACACTGTAACTTACCTCTCCTGTGCTCCAACAGACTTTGGGCCTGTTTGGTGACGTCCCAGATGTCAGCCAATGTCATTATGCATCGCAACGCCAGCCTGGCTCACGCGAGATCTTGTCCAACATTGAAGATGGCCGAAGTAGCGCACCGGAGTGCATCGGAGTCAGGGAGAGGTAAGTTACAGTGTTTTTTATTTGTATCCTCCCCTGGGTCTCTGATCATTATACTCTGGGGTCTGAAAAGACCCCAGAGTATAATAATCGTTCATGGGTGGTCCACTATGGGGCATAATACTATGTGCAGGGGCCACTATAGGGCCTAATACTGTGTGCAGGAGCCACTATGGAGCATAATACTGTGTGCAGAGGCCACTATGCTGCATGATACTGTGTTCAGGGGCCACTATGGGGCATAATACTGTGTGCCGGGGCCACTATGGGGCATAATACTGTGTGCAGGGGCCACTATGGGGCATAATACTTTGTGCAGGGGCCACTATGGGGCATAATACTGTGTGCAGGGGCCACTGTCTGGCGTAATACTGTGTGCAGGGGCCACTATGGGGCATAATAGTGTGCGCAGGAATGTGGTTTGTGCGTGGGATGGGGGGTGTTGGAGTGGGCGTTCCGGGGGTGTCCATGTCAAATGTTCGCCTTGGGGCCCAGCCATTCCTAGTCACGCCACTGTATGGTAGATAATATTTATTAACATATTTGGGTGGTATGACTATCTCTCTGAAAAACAGAGTATTTCAAATTTTGAAAATTATGAATTTTTACAAATTTTCCATCAAATTTCCTATTTTTTTAAAATAAATAAATGCAAAAATATTTTTCAATGTTTACTACTAACATGAAGTACAATCTGTCACAAAAAACAATCTCAGAATCACTTGAGTAAGTTAAAGCGACTGAAAGTTATTGCCATATAAATTGACACGTCAATTTTGAAAATGGGGCCGTGTTAACCTTCAAATCCAAAAATCAATCTCCACCTGACAGAAGTCAGATAGCCATACCTCTCTCCTGTAAAAATATCTATCCTTAAAGATGAAAAAATGATGATACAAAACGAATTCCAACATACACAAAATCAACTCTACCAAATCTGAATCAAGCCCTGACCTACTCAAATAAAACTAGATGCCACCAGACCATGCCTATGTTCCACTGTAGTATATAGCATTACAACATCACATGTAACAAACCAAACATGTAACAATTATCAGAGTCCAGCATCACCCCTTCCAAACAAGTAAATACCACTGGAGAGTCATGTATATAAGAGAGAAGATTTTGTAGTTTTCTCAACTCATCAAATACCAATTTCACAAATGTGTCTAGAGCCTGACATAAGAACAAGGGAGGAAAGGTGGTGGAACGTCACTCACTTAACATCCCGTAGAAACCTACTAGCTCACACCTCTATCCTGTTACAACTATAACTCCTCCAAGATCCTTACAGACTGTACTTCAATTATCCTCAGATAGCAAGGGTATATCTTGGCTAGAAAAGTGTTTAAGAAACAATTTCCATGCAAAAAGAGTCAAAGTTGATAACCAGAGAAACCTGGGCAGCCACTATAGCTGATGGGTCTCCACTATATTTTATGGGCACTGGAATGAGATCCAAAGGCAGCAGTGTGTTACTATGACAGCATATTGAAGGCTCTCAGATTTGTCTTTACATTGGTTCTATTTCAAGCTGCGCTAAGCAGACTAATAGAACTATAGGGGTTTCACAATACATTGCAATGAAAAAAAAATCCTAGTTTTGCCTCCCATAAAATTTTGAATAAAACATGATTAAAACATCAGATATTCCCCAAAATAGTATAAATAAAAAGTACATCTGGCTCTGCAAAAAGGATGCTTTATGAAGGTATGTATACAGAAATATAAAAAAGTCACGGGTGCTGTAAAAACAAAGCCTATAAGAAAGTAGCACAAATATAGGTTTTCTCTAATTCCACCCCATTCTGAATTTTTTCCTGCTTCCCAGTACATTGAATGCCACATTAAGAGATCAGTTAAGTGTGGATACATCTGCAGTTAGGATGCCAGAGCACTGTCGCAAATCTTGTTTTATGGCATATCTTTCCACCTGTATACATTACCACCGAATCACTCATCCATACATTGTATTTTCCTCCTTCTGCTCCGTTACATAGAACCTAGGCTGCAGTATATTTGGTATTGTGCCAGCAACTTACAATGCTATTTACAGCACCAACAATGCCATGGATACACTGGATGATGCATTTTTTGTGATATCATACTTTGGTACTATAATGTATTAGTTTAGCTTACTCATAACATTTTTAGCATTAATTAAATGTGATGAATATAGGGATTGTTTATTGTATCAATCAAATCTAGCTTGGAAATCAAGGTATAACATTTAAGGTATGTTCACACGGAGTTTTTGCAAGCTGAAAAAAATCTGCTTCAGGAATTAGGAAATGGTTTTTTGACACTTTTTTTTTAATTGATGTGTTTTTTGATGTGGTTTTTGCCCCTTTTTTTTTTTGCTCCAGCTCACTGTATGGACCTAGAAGCTTCTCTTTAAAAACTGCATCGCGGTTTTGGATGCGGTTTTTGCAAAAAAAACGCTTCAAAAACCGCGCCCAAGAACCGCGTCGTGTTTTTTCCACCTCCCATTGACTTCAATTGGTTTTTCCAGGCGGAATCCAACTGAAGATAGGTCATGTCGCTTTTTTTTCCGCTGGGGAAAAAAACCGCTAGAGGAAAAGAAATGCTACTGACTCCCATTGAAATGAATGGGAGGCGTTTTTTTCAGGTAGATTTTGAGGCGGATTCCGCGTCAAAATCCGCTGCCAAAAAACTCCGTGTGAACATAGCCTAAGGATCTAGATTTCAATAGTAACGACGTTTCGGCTATAAGGCTTTATAATGAAATATCTGGCATACAGACAAAATAATACTAAAACTATCTTGATATGTGTTTTTGTCACAGTATATGTGCAAAAAAATAAATAAAAACACAACAAAAGACACTTTGCTGTTGTGAATTTGTACACTTTCCTAAGACATTGGGCAATGTCTTCCATTTCCAGAGGATGACATCAGCATGATGCAATTTGCGAATTGAAAATTGTAATGAAAGATTTTGTAATGAAATTGAATAAACCTAATGACTAAGTGCAAACATGACAAATAAGAACATCTGCTGAATCCATCACTATGTAAAAGATTGCTTGTAACTTGTAAAAAAAAGTCAGAAGATATTATACATCTGAGTGAGTGCAGTGATAGGATTTTATTGATTGATAGTTTTTAATAAAGCTTGCTAGTTAAAAATATTGGCAAATACTTTTGATTTGTCAAATTATTTCTTACTTTTGACACGGTGTTATATTTTCACAGAATTCATTTGTGTATGTATTTCTTGTTCAGTTCAGAGTAAAATGAGCGTTAAAAAAAAAAAAGTTTACTTTTATTAATGTAGTTTATTAACACAATCTCTTCTTCCTTGTTACAGGTTACAAAAGTGAGTCTGTCCCAAACAGGACATTTTACTTACTATAGTTATGTTTATTCATGTCCTTTAAGGTTAAGACCCCACGTGGCGTCCCACAGCAAAAAAGTGCTGCGGGAGAAACCGCGGTGGGATCGCATCGCGGTTCTTCCCGCAACGATTTTAGACAGAAAGTTTCCAGAGTTTTCCTGTTTCAATTATACCTATGGGGAAACCACCGGCGTTTCCATAGGTATAATTGACATGCTGCGATTTCCAAAACCATGCCGGTTTTCGAAATCGCCGCGTGTCCACAGCGCGGTTTTTCCCGCAAAGTGGGCATGGGATTCACTAGAATCCATCCACTTTGCTCTAACTGTAAAACACCGCAATTTTTTCCACGGCGCTTCCGCCGCGGGTGAATCGCGGCGTTTACGTCACGTGGGGCTTTAGCCTAAAGGAAGATATCATGTCAAGTAGAGTTGGTATTTTCTTGTTCTTTCTACAAAAGTTAAAATGAATTAATTCGAGTACAGTTATGTTTCAACACAGCACATTTTCAACACATATAATGGGACAATCGCAGATATTTCTGCAACAAATCTTCTACATGTGAACATACTCCAATACTTGTCCAGAAGCAGAGAGTAATTCTGTTTATGTGCATAAACAGCTGCTCTCCTTGCAGCTGCCACTGGTCTCTTACAATTTACCACTGCTCTCCTGCTCTGAGCCTCTTTGCCCAGTGTCCTGTTGGCCACGGTTGCCTTCCGGCAGGGAAATCTGGTGCTGATTCACTAAACACATGTGCTGTCCCCTAGTTTCTTACAGGTTCAGTGCAAACCAAATAACTCCTTCTCGAACCAATACCCAGTCATAACTTGCAGCATGATTGTGGGGAACCGAGGGTTTGCCGTGACAGCTGGGCTGGCCGAGGCCTCCTGCAATGCCTTGGACCGAAGCCTATTAAATAAAAATATTTTAAAAAAGTGTAAATTTTTTTTTTTAACAAGACATGTAACATAATAGAATGTCATGCCTTTTCCCATCCCGTAGTTGAACTTGATGGACATATGTCTTTTTTCAACTATACTAACTATGTAACATTAAACATCAAACATATCACAATTTTCCACTATGTTAAAAATAAAACCATAAACAAACCAGCACATAACTGATAGCGATGCATTTGAAACAGCCTGCACTAAAAAGATAATGTTATTTCACCCACACAGTGAACAACTGAGAAATGATATTTTTGTTAATCTTGTCTTCAAAAATATGGAATAAAAAGTGATCAAAAAGTTTTATGAGCCTCGGAACAATATAGATGAAGACTACAGCAAAAAATATGCCCTTACACAGCTCGATCAATTAAAAATTGAAAAGTTATGTCTCTTAGAATATGGTGAGGCAAAAACAAAATATCTTATAAAAGTGTTATTGTGTAAAGTAGTAAAATGTAGAAACCACTTTACAAATTAATCATTACTGTAATTGTACTGACCCCCAGAATAATGTTAGCATGTCATTTATACCGTATGGTGAATGATGTAAAAACAAAACACACAAATAATAAATAAAAAAATTGAAGAATTGCCATTTCTTTATTCACCCACCAAAAATGAAAAAATGTTTTTATGTACTCCAAAATAGTTCAATTTAAAAATTCAACTCTCGGCAAATTTAAGTTATATGGGTACATCAGTGGAATAAATAAAAAAAGTTATGGTTCTCAGAAGACAGGCATGCAAAAAAGCAAAAGTTCTGCCTCGTCCTGGAGGCCAAAATAGGTTGGGGCTAATGTTGTTTTAAACACAAATGCATTTTGTTTATAGTTGGTCGATCTAGGAGAATATTCCACTATTACTGCTTGTTAGTTGTTTTTAACAGTCTCATGGGAAAATATCTATGACGGTAAAAGAATAGAACATTCATATAAGGAGCATTTGCTTTCCAGTTCATGTTTACGCTCCTATCGCACTACTAACTAGTGTTCTATGGTGTTCTATTATTCAATGAGGCAGTTGTATTCATGATGTTTTTCTCTGAGATGTTTTATTTCTAGATATGGAAAACACATTACTAAGGTACCTGGAGTCATTAATAATATATGGTTTACTGTAACAGAAACTTTATACTTGAGCTAAGAAAAAAAAATTATAGTCCTTATGAAATGGATCATATTTCACACCATTTTAAACTGAGGACATCTAACTTTGCAGCTAAACTTTCTTAAATATCCAAAGATGACTATTTTGTCAGTATGACTGCTCATCTTGTCAGGCAGTGGAATGCGGAAAGAAAACAACAAGCCAAAGATATTCATTTAAATTTCAACAATTTGAGTTAAAAGTTTTTGGAAAAGATATGGTGATGGGAAATTGTATTCCAGACTTTATGAAAACAATGGGGTACAGTTATCATTATGAGAACAACAGTTTCTGGTGTTATTTGAAAGTATGGTTTCTGGGTCATACACCAAATCTATGAAGCCCTTTTCTAACTCATACAAATGTGTAAAGAGTTTTTAAGACAACAACCGATTCATGAACGTGGTATGTAACTTTTTGTTGAATGAGGTTCATGTAACAGTTAAACCAAGAGGCGTACTGTATGTAGTATTATAAAAAAATTCAAACAACATTTAGATGTTATATCTAGCATTGATCATAATGGGTCTACAAAGATTTATATAAAAATGTATTCCCATGTTTAGCTCAATTTACAACCTACTACTCCCTCCAGTCATGATCATGGTCTCTGAATCCCCTGTGCAAAAGGGTTAACCATGCACATGCATGACCCCTGCTCCAGTCAATTCTATGGAATTGAAAGAGCGCTGCCTATACGTCTAGCTCCACTTAAAACCTGAAGTACTCACACCACTTACAAATATGATGACTGGGACCCCTGTGTGAACAGAATGGTAGTGCACATGCATGACCACTGCTCCAGTCAATTCTATGGGACTGATGGAGTGCTGTCTAATTCATGACTTATAGTGTCCTCACCAGTCATAAATACCACTCTGAGTCGCTTGTGTGAATGGAGTGGTGGTGCATTTGCATCACATTGCATTATTCTCATGACTTGTGATAGTAGTAGACTGAGTTTTTACAAATTAAAAGTTCCAAAAGTAGATGAAAAGAACCAAGTAAAAAGTATACGCCGCCAAAAAATATTTATCAACTATCCATAGGATAGAGGATACATTGCTGATTGGTGGGGGTATAACTGCTGAGGCCTCCACCAATCCTGAGAATAGGAGGTGGGTGTTTTATCCCCCTTATGAAATAGCAAAACCATATAAGCGTTCTGTGGGACATTGTTTAGCAAAAGTCAAATCTAGGCCGGTTTACACTAGATCGTGTGCTTACAGCCGGCCGTGAATTAAAGGTAAAGGCACGGATGTCACCCGTGTGCCGCCAGTGCAGCGGCCATGCTTCCACGGCTTTTTCATTAAATAAATAGAAGCAGGTCCACAAAATAGGACAGAAATAGGACCTGTTCTATATTTTGCGGCCCGGACTGTTGGCTCGCACATGTGTCATGTGTATGGGTCCATAGAAATGAATTGGTCAGTGTGCTATCTGGGAAAAACCCGGATAGCACACTGATCTCAGCCACGGTTGTCTGCAAGAGGCCTTAAAGTTACTTCACATTCATACTGGTATCTAAAGTAGGGTAAGATCACTCACCTTCTTATACAGCTGCTGAATAGGTTCTCTTGTCAGGTCATGAGATCTTCAAACTGACTTGCTAATTCACATAGCAGCTGGGAGTCACTTTTTCTATGTAAGTCTCTGAGAGTCTGGGTATCCTCTCATATAAGAGCATAAAGGTACCAGGTGAGTTAAACACTTCTTCAGACTCCACTATGCCCAATGCTAATGATCTGTAGAGTAATGCAATTCATTGGAGTGTATTGTAACTTTGTGTTGGACTTTATTACAAGAATGCTCTATAGCAGAGGTGTCAAACTCATTTTTTCCGGGGGCCACTTCAGCCTCACAGGGTACCTTGAAGGGCCAAGATTATTTTACACATGTATAAAAGTAACTTCTCCTTAACAGATAAGCGAGCTATTAAGCAGTAGTTACATTTGTACATTACTACTGTTACAATCAGCCCTTTGAGGTCAACCAGGAAGAACATAATGTATTGTTAAAACCTAAGACATTGGCATGTTACATACTATCCTCATCCTTTTCTGAATATATAAAAAATTAAGCACTATACAAATACTGTTTACCCCTGCAAACGGTATTACGCTCTATAGTTGCCTCTGCACACGGTATTACGCTCCACAGCGGCCCCTGCACACGGTATTATGCTCCATAGTTGCCCCTGCACACGGTATTATGTTCCATAGTTGCCCCTGCACACGGTATTATGCTCCATAGTGGCCACTGCACACGTTATTATGCTCCATAGTGGCCCCTGCAATCGGTATTATGCTCCTTAGTGGTCCCTGCATTGGTATTATGCCCCATAGTGGCCCCTGCAAAAGGTATTATAGTCCATAGTGGCCCCTGCACATGGTATTATGCCCCATAGTGACCCCCCCCACCCATGAACTTTTCAGACCCCAGAGTATAATGATCGGAGACCCAGGTGGTGACAAACATAAAAATCAGTGTTACTTACCTGGGCCCCGGTGCGCTCCCTGCGTTCGGACTTCTTCAATGTCGCACAGACCGACGTCGCGACATAATGACGTCCGCCTGGCTCACGTGACGCTTGGGACGTCACCAAAGAAGGCCGAAGCCGGCTGGGAGCAGCATCGGATCGCCGGAGAGGTGAGTAACTCTGGTTTTTATGTTTATCACCTCCCCGGGGTCTCCGATTATTATACTCCGGGGTCTGAAAAGCCCCCGGAGTATAATAATAGTAGTATTTGATGGGGTTCACCGGCCGCGGCCTCACTTACCATCCCCGCTCCTGCACACAGCCGCTTCTGCGTCCCATAGCAGAAGGGGAAGCGGGGGCGGCCACGACCAGCAGCGGGGATCGGTAAGTAAATAGGCCGTTACGTGCCGGGGATACTCCAGCAGGCAACGGCCTATTTATATATATATATATATATATAAAAAAAAACTTATCTTCACTTACCTGCGATGCCTTGATGCAGCCGCCTCCTCCTCTTCTTGTCTGCGTGTCAGCGTAGGAGGCGCGATGACGTCATTGTATCGCCGCCTGCGCTGACATGCAGAGGTCTCATAAACCAGCCCAGGACAGGTATCGCGTAGCTTTTTTTTTTTTTTTTTTTTTAAGCGGCCTGTCCTGGGCTGGTTTACATTACATAATGTACATAGACAATAAAAAATGGCGCGGCCCTGCGGGCCAGCTAAGTGCCGGGCCGGATAACAGAAGGCAGCGGGCCGGATTCGGCCCGCGGGCCTTGTGTTTGACACCTGTGCTCTATAGACAGCCTATATGGCTGGCAGGGGTACACAACTACTTTTTGTAAGATCCACTGACTGGGGTCCAAGCAAAGCAGTAGCTGAACATGTCAAGTATTTACCGCATTTTTCAGATAATATTATGTGTTTGACTGTAAGATTTACCTCAGGTTTAGGCAAGAAAGAATAGTCTAAAATATTTTATATTACTTTAACCTTCTCTTATGGTCAAATAGAGTAGAGGGGTCAAGCTCACTAACTGGTATACTAGGGAAGATAAAGGGGGTTGTTTGCTGACAGTTAAGGCGCACAGGCACAAAAAGTCAATTAGAGATCTTCACATGGTATAATGTCCTGTTGGAGCCTCCACACAGTATAATGAGGCAATATACTGTGCGAAGGGCATTAATACTGTGTAAGGTGCATTAATGGGGAATTAACCTTTATTGGGGCATTATAGTTTGTGGAGGCACTAAGTGTCACTATGCTGTATGGGGGCAATAAGGAGCATTATTCTGTGTGGGGACACCAATGTGGCATTAGACAGTGTAGGGACACTAATGTGTCATTATAGTGTATGAGGGCAATAATGGGGTATTATACTGTGTGGGGAAAGTGAGTAGGATGATAATGATAATATACTGTGTGGGGGAACACTAAGGAGCATTACAAAAATAATAAGATATGCACTCTTCTCAAGGAGGGGCTATCACTTTTTCGAAAAGGGTGCCAAAAAATATTGGAAAATTCCACCAATAGTAGAAATGTAGTATTTCAGCACACCAGAAGAAAACTTTTTATGTGTACCAAAAAATATTTATTATGTCATCTCAATCAATAAAAACTTGTTTTTTCCTGGTGTGCTGAAATACTACATTTCCACTAAGGAGCATTATACAGTCTGTGCCCCATACAGTAGAATTCCTCATTAGTTACCCCAAACATAATAATATGTCACATTAGGACCCCCACATAATATAATGTTCTTTAACACCCACACACAGTATATGCAAAGTTAATGCCCCTACACAGTATAATGCTCCTTAGGTTCTCCCAAACCTTATAAAGCCACATTAATGCCCCCACACAGTATAATGCTCCTTACTGCCCCCACAGAGTAAAATGCTCTTTTCTGTCCCCACACAGTACAATGCCACATTAGTGTCCCACACAATGTAATCACAATTACTACCACAACAAAGAATCGACATACAGCAGTCAGGAGAAACATTCATCTCCCAACTACTGGCCCCAAAACCCTGATACATACAATAGCTGATCCCTGCTGCCTGCTCAGGATGGTGGCCATGTTTCTCCTGTGCTGGTATTGTAATGTATCAGAGCTAAAGGGAGAGCTCTTGGTAGATGAATACTTTTCCCAACTGCGGTCTTGTTGTTTGGCCAGTGTACTACAGTATTATTCAATTGCATTTGATGTGGAGAGTTACGAATTAATTTACTTCAGATGACTAAGCTCCAAGTGTGAGGTGACATTTTCAGTGTAATAATCTATAGGTTGTATGTAAAAAGTAAGAGTAGAACTGACACAAATATAGCTGCAAAGGACATTTATCATACCTTATTTCTGGATCAATTACATTTCCAAATTTCATTATTTATTAATGTATGTCCAAAAAAGAGTTGAGTGTCAACTTATGCTACAAAAGTTCAGGAAGGGTTGGTTTATAATGCATCATAATTATGTTCCTTTTTTGCATTTGAGATTCTTTTATTGTTATACTTCCATTTTATCCAGATCAAATCATAGAGATTTTTTTAACTACAAGAAATATGGTGTATGCATTCTGTCATGTGCAGAAAATTCATTTTCAAGTACTCCTTACAGATTGATGTATATTTCATGTAGGTTATACACGTTCTTTATGGCTTGAAAATGCTGCATATTGAGTGTCATTAGCACAAGAAAAATGGGAGCATTAACTTTCATTTGCTTTATTATTGATCAGTTCTCTTATGGTTTTCATATGCAAGAAAGTTGAGAAAATCAACTCATAAAGTACAAATATATTTAATATGCACAAAGCTCGACTGCTAAAAGCTTATCTACTCAAAGTACTAAGGGAGTCGTGTTATAGTGTTAACAGTTATGTTCTCTAAGAATCCCCTTTCTACAGGTCCTATAAGGGCAACAGAAAATTAGGATTCAGTTACATTAAACTAGTCATAAAATAGAGCATCTCCTTTAAAGTGCCAGCTTATTTTTAAGTGTTTGATGCATTGATGTGAAAAGCACACCTTCTGATAAAGTAGCAGAGGAGTGAGCATAGTAGCATTACCTCTGCAATTAACACTGAATAAGTCAAAGCTCTTGCAGAGAGTGCCGGATAATATGACACCAAATGTCCTAGCAAGAAATGGTATAATCTTATCAGTTCTGTATGGCTCATGCAATAATGTAATTTTCCACTAAGCAAGAAAAAAAAAATAAATGTAGAAATTCAGTAATGTAAAAGATAAAAGAAGTATCTTAAATTTGTATCAGCGACAAAATATTCATATCTGCTGGATAGGTAGTAAAAAAAAAAATCTTGTTTATCTTGCAATCCTCTCCGACATGTCATTCAAAATTTGTGACTGTGGTGGCCAATAACTGGCTTCATAGAAGACATGTCAATCTTCAGTCCACTGTCATGCGAGAAGTTTGTCTCACAACTTAATAGGCAATGCATAGCACCCTGTATGCCAAACCCCAGTTAGATGACAGTTGACCTGTGATTGTCTGCAGGAATTGTGAGGAATCCTAATAGTAAGTATATTGAAAAATGTATTATTTTTTGCATTTTTTATCCCATGAAAACTCCTTTAAAATATAGTAGTAAATTATATATATTTAATTTTAATTAGCACCATGTAAAAATACTGGAAATGGTATCACATCAGTCACCATGAAGCAGTTTAAACGTTTTATATTGTAAGCTAAATAATAGAAGTTATGTAAGTAGTCTATACTATATACATCTGTCTGCCAAATGATTAAGAAGCATTTCAAGATGTGCTAAAACTTAATCAACACCTTTATGGCACTTTCCCAGCGTTCATGCAGCTGAGAAATGTGAGGTAACACAGCTTTATGGGAATGGTTGAAACACTGAAAAGACATCCAGTAGCGATTGTGATGTGTTAAAAATATTAGGAATACATTATACAGTATCAGTTAGCATTAGCAACATTTATTCATTCTAAATTAGCATACTTAAAGTGTACCTAACCTTTCAACAAACTTTACATAAATCACTAGTACAGTACATGTAAACCCCGAGTAACAGAATTTCTGGCTATTATATGATGTATATTTTGGTTTTGCTTTATTTATTTATTTATTTATTTATTTATTTATTTATTTTTTATACCTATCTCCCCTTTGCAGATTCTAGTTCTATTTTTTTTAGTTTTTCCTGAGTTGGTGGGTTGGGACTAGTTGCTATTAGTCTTGTAAGTGGATCAATTTGACATTGGCTAAACTGGGGTGTGGAGTCTAAGGAGGCATTCACACTACCATTGTTCGTGTCCATTGTTAGCATCCGTTAGAAACAACGGACAATAGTGGATCCGTCAAAAATCTGTTAAAATCCCATTGATTTCAATGGGATTTGATCTGTTGTCTGGTGTCCATTTTTACCAAATCCGTCACATATCCTTTATTTTGGCAGAGATAAAAGCGCAGGGTGCAGGACTTTTGGTTCTGTGTTAAATAACAGACTTATGACGGATGGGAACTGTCTGTAATTTTTTTTTTTTTTTACATTAATGTCTATGGCTAATGGACCTATGACAGATGGACTGTATCATAACGGACTTCCAACAGTAGTCCAAATGACTATTTATTCACCATTTCACCTGCCAATAATACATATAAAGTACATTATGTGTCACAATGCAAAAAATGTTTCTTTCAAATAATTTTATTTAAGTGCACAATCAGGATTTACATATGGAAAATCCACATTATAATCCACATATATAAGTATGGAAATCCACAACAATTGGCAAAGATTTTGGTGCAGATTTTCATATATGTTGTACATGTGGTTTTTAGTCATTTTTTTAACACGCAGTAGGAATAAAAATAAATTGACATGCTACAGATTTCAATATCTCATGTCCGTTTCAGTGTGAAAAAAGTCTGCATCGTGAGCATGAGAAATAGAATTTCTCATTGATTTCAATGATAATAGATTACAGTGTGGAATTTCTGGAGTGAAAACTGCTAGGAAAGTTCATACATAATCATGATCGTGCACATGTAATCTATATTAAACCATTAAAAAATTTTGATTTGGTACTGATATGATCACACTTACCCACAGAATATAGTAATTTTTACAACATAGTGAATATTGTTAAAAAAAAAAAAAAAATCCATTCTGAATTTTTTTTCAGCTCCACAGTACATTGCACAGAATATTAAATGGCCTGCAAAAAAACAAACAAAAAACTTGAATACAGCTTTGTGAATAGAAACATAAGAAAGTTACGGCTTCTGAAGAGCAGAGAAAGCAAAGTCTGCACACCTAGTTTGAGATAACACTTTTTTGACTTGCTCGACAAGTGAGCCAATCTGCACCAAGATTTTGGGATAAAATTCTAGCAAAAATAAGGCAATTACTAAGTGGTATAAACTTACAACTGAAGGTGTAAAAATGCCCCAGAGTTATTGTCCAGCTTCACTGTGATAAACCTATTGCATTTTCAGCCTGCCAAATCATAGAACTGTGTTCCCATCATGTTCATATATGCCCCTTTTGATGTACTTCAAGCTCTTACATGACTTCATAGCAGCTGACTGATACTAGTTGCTACCATTCAGTATACTGTCAACCTTTAAAGTATGCCTATCATTTCAGGTGACTTTTTAGGATGAGCTATTGTGTGTGTGTAGTAGTAACACTATAACTGGCCATTATACCACTTATGCTACAGTTTTAGCTATTAATCTGTGACTCTTAAAGGGGTTGACCACTTTCAGACCAATATTGAGAGACAGAGTGAGTTTGTATAATAAAAAGTTGTACAATTTTCCAATATACTTTCTGTATCAATTTCTCATGGTTTTCTAGATCTTTGCTTGATTTCATTCAGTCTGCTTAATCCCAGTAGATAAACTCATTCCATGGTCATGTGATGGACAGTCCATGGTCATGTGATGGACAGTCCATGGTCATGTGATGGACACTGGTGCACAGCTCGTTATAGCGACAGAACAGTAATCAGACATCTGCCTGGTAATGAACTGTGCACCTGTGTGTCCATCACATGACCATGGACTGATATTTATCCACTGGGAGTAAGCAGAGTGAATGACAGCAAGCAGAGATCTAAAAGCCATGAGGAATTGATACAGAAAGTATATTGGATAATTGTACAACTTCTTATTATACAAGCAATAACAATATAACTCTAAAAGTCACCAACCCCTGGATCACTTGTGTGTAAAACATGAAGAAAACAAACACAATTTATCACACTTGTTTAGTATTCAAGTTTCCTTGGGCGATGAATTTCCATATCTGAAAAATAGTTGTACAATAAAGGCCCCCAGATTTATTAAACTGATAGGCACCTCCCTATTGTTACTCTGTGACTGAAAGGATGAATCTTTATCTCTATGCATGTAGCGACAAAAATATTCTGCAATAAAAACAAATCTGTGACAAAAAGAGGTGAAACACCTGGCTGGCAGGATGATTTATGTAATATTCAAAACCTATTCAGTCATTTTCTGAGTGTGAAAGTGACACATCACCCGCATAAAATGAATTTATTTAATTAAGGAAAGTGTTAATTAAGAGGTCTCATTTATTTTGCCTTTACAGACAACTCCTTCCCTCATTCCCTCGAGGCCTGTGGGACTGTCATCCTTGCTGACAACAGACGTTAATGGTGTCATGAGTTAATAATAAAATGAATCATGTGAAGGATTAAAAAAGAAAAATACAAGGTGCGGGAGGAGGATTGAACAAAGACTGATAAATAGAGCAAATGCACATTATACACTGTGAAAACGATTACCTATTACTGATGCACCAACAGGCTTCCTCCAACATGTCTGCATTTCCAATACATAATGTGTTGTACAATAAAACTATCAAGCATAACATTTCTTTTTTCATTAATTTAACTACACCGTAAACTATTTGTTTTATGTGTCCACACACTGCCAGCTAATTATTTTTCCAATGAAGTGATTCTTAAAACACAGACTGAATACCATTATAATGATTTAGCCTCTAACATTATACATTTTAATACCGCCAGCCATTCTACATTTTTTTTTTTGTCCAGAAAACAAGTTTTTTTACTTTACTTTAAAGGGATTGCAGAGACTAGAAGTACATGGCTTCTTCCTTCTAGATACAGTGGTGTTCTTGATGGGCTTGTCTGCCCTATAAGATGTTCTGCACCCTAAGGGTGGGTTCACGCTTGCGGCGGCACTCCGTCCGCCGCGAATCTGACCTAAATGTCGGAAAACTGGATAGGCACTGGATAGGATAAGGTTTGCGATGCATTGCTTAAAACCCCATTCACTTGAATGGGTTTTTAAAGCAATGCGCGGGTGTGTGCTTACACCCTCTGCGATGTGAAGCCGTTTTTTTTCCGTCGGAAACAAAGTCCTGCATGTCTGACTTTGTTTCCTACAAAAAAAAAAACGACTTCGCGGTGCAGAGGGTGTAAGTGCACACCCATACATTGCATGTGCAACATCAAGTTATGACCTTTCCTGTGTTGCCCCTCGCTAAAGCTTTCTGTTGCTAAAAAATCATGAGTTATAAGTTATTAAAGCTTAGATTGGCATATGCAAATTTATCATAACTAGTCACAGGGGGAGAGGAGCAGCTACTGTAGGTAGGGAATACCAGCAGTTAGGTAGGGTATCAGGCTGACAGTGAGGGAAATATCAATCACACCACAAGGGGCATGATTTAGTATGATAACTTAATGACTAGATGAAGCTGCTCTCTGCCCTCCATGACTAGTTAAGGTAAATTTGCATATGCTGATCTAAAGTTTTAAAAGCTTATAATATGACTTTTCAGCAACAGAAAGCTTAGTGATGGGCACCATTGGAAAGGTTAGGGTAGAAAGAAAAACTTGATGGGTTCCCTTTAAGAATATTATGAGATGCATATAAGAGAGCATGCATTGGCATAAAATAAAAGGAAACCTTAATAACTGTCTGTATCCACTACAGTCCCACCATCGGCACTTCATCGTTCCTGCAATGATAGGTTTATGTACATCATTTATATGACCATTTCAGCCAAGCTTGCGTGCAGGGTATGGTATGTGGCCACTGTAACTGACTTCAGCTTTCATGAAGAATGGTGTATGCGACATCAACACTAAATAACCAGTGATTTTTACATTTTTTACAATTGTTCATGAACTTTATTTTATAACAAGTTCCTAAAAACAACATAACATAAAAAGGTAACATAAATTGCAAATGATTCCACTCATCCCAGACACCAAGGGAAGGAGGGAGGAAATAATACTATTTAAGAAAGCACATTTTCTACAATGCCCAAACTTCATGGTAGTTCTCTGGGTTTCAAAGCTTTTCTACTGTAAAGACCCTTTTCATATGGTATATCCAAGAATGTACTGGGAGTGAATTATGCCTCTATTTCAGCAAAGTTATTTTCTTACCTATAAGAGTGCCTAATAGAATTGGTGTCTTGCTACAATATTGTGAACTATGCCTTCATGTATAGATGTTGTAGAGTCACGGCCTATCTCTCCAGGTAGATTATAGAACACATTCACCATTACCATTACCATTGTCAGGTAAATGTTAGGATGGAAAACCTTAGTTCTTTTCCAGAGAGGATGCCTTTATTTAACTCCTCAGGCTCAGAGAACAACACGTATGACAGCTCTTGTGCAAAGTCAACTTAGATAAATTTACCTTAATACCCAGAATGGTAATACCTCCTTTCATTCATATATCTATCCTTCCTTCTCAAGTAAACACCATGAGTCACCTTCTTCTGCCAAAACCCTATCTCTTGAGTCTTATTCTAGCATGACCATCATTGGCATTTCACCCACCATCAGATTCAGAGAGGCTTGCAAACATTATGTGCCTTGAGATAAAACACAACTACCACCATCAGACACTCTGAAGGCCCCCTCAGCACTGCACTAGTTTAGGACACAGTGTGTCTGGTACTACACCAAATCCACAATCACTTTGCTAAGATGCAATACCATGCACTGCTCGTGCATAAGAATGACACTGTTTCTTGAAGAAAATGGCAGGTTTTTTTTTAATCTTATACAAATACTGTGGGGCAGATTTAATAATACGGTCTAAAAGTTATCAAAGATTGATGCTCTTTACACCACTTATTAGTTGGCTTAAAAATGTTGGTGCATATTTGATGCATTTTTGAAGCACAGTGTCGCAACTTAGGCCGCTCCACTTTAATTCGATGCTACGCCCCTCTCCTGAAAGATCACATCCCTTTCCATACAAGTCATAAGAGTCTAAAATGTGTCTAAAACACTTGATACATGTAGCCACCGCATGTTAGACAGTTTCTTGGTGCAAATTATTTCAGAATTCTGGTGCATTTCATTTGATAAATCTTCCCCTTTAACTGTAGTCAAGTCACTCTAGTGTTTACATTGATTTCTCGAATATCTACAACTAGTGTTGTACACAACAACACTTCATAGTAAAACATAAGTTAGTTACAAAAGATGAACAAATAGCCCAGTGAGGCTTGTAGCACAAACAATTGTTCAGATTTATTACTATAAATGACAATCTTGAACTCAACACTTCACAAGTGTACATGATAAAAGAGGTTTTGTACCATAAGAGCTTGTTCTTGATAATTGGCTCCCTTGAACTTGTGAATGATTCCTTTTGAGAACGTTCGGAGATGACATTTTTCAAGAGTACCAACATTTTTATTATGCATCTGGAAGTCCTGATAATGACTCAGCCTCTCGATTTTTACTAATTGCAGTCTAAAGAACTTTTCTGTTCACAGATGAAATACATTCAGTTCAGGATATGGCTTATTTCCTGGCGTTCACAGTTCTGTTGTTATCTCTTCCTGCTCAGACATCTTAGGGGACCATGTGTCATCATTAATAGCTAACGCTTCATATATAATGGCTGACACAGGGCAATTCCTTATTATCAGTGGTTTACAAAAAAAACCCCACCGATTAATTTTATCCACAGAATCCTTTCTCAATACCTTGTAGGTGCAGTAGTGAAAATAATTATATCTGGTTATGTGCAGATGTGGCATGTACTGTATGAGTCTGTCTCATTTAGACAGGTATATTGTAGCTGTGCTTAACTGTCCATATTCCAGACCCCCCAGACTCCTCACTGACCTAAACAATGCTTGAATTCAGATAAACAGACAGGTACAGTATTGGTGTACAGTAGGCATTATGTTTATTTTTTCAATAAAGTTTATTATGGTAAGACAAAGAAAATCACAAAAAGGTTAAAAATAAATCATATTAAACATGTACATCAAATAGAGCATGAATTTTTATAGTCACAATCCGATGTGTATATACATTATAGTTAGAGATGAGTGAATCGAAGCTGACAAAGTGGAATTCGATCCGAATTTCAGGAAATATTCGATTCCCATCAAATCCGGATTTCCTCACGCTTCGTGGTAACGAATCACATTTTTTCATAAAATGGCTGCTGCACATTAGGACATGGGGCAAGGAACTCTGGGAACGCGGGATCACCCACAATACCATGCGTGCAGCCAATGAGCAGCCAGCCAGCCCTGTGATGTCACAGCCCTTTAACCCTTTCGTGACCGCCCACGGCATCGGGAGCGGGTGTTAGCTGTAACTGACAGGTTAACACCCTGCTCCATAACCCAAACGCGGGTTTTAACTCCTTGAATGCCGCGGTCAAACATGACCAATGGGTTTCGCCATGCTATATGTCCCCCTCGGCACCCCCCCGTGGCGAGAACGGGGGGGTTCCGGTATGCATCTTCTGCAGCATGTTCTACACCACTATACAGGCAGCCAGGAAATAGCTGTTTTTTTTTAACGTGATTTGCTGCGAATTAATTCGGATCGAATCAAATCATATCGGAAAATTCGGCGAAGCTGCCGAATCGAATTTATGAAAAATTTGCTCATCTCTAATTATAGTCTGACTTATTTTCCCTATAAACTTTTTTACCTGTACCAGACAAATCAATTCCCACCCATCGCATCACATCATATGTCAGGGGGTGGCAACAAACACAAGAAGATGAAAAAAGTGAGGGTAAAAAACAGCCTATTACTAACAAGCTTGTGGATCACATAAGCCAAATTCTGTAAAAAGCCGAGGATTTACTCTTCTTAATTAAAGTTAATTTTTCATCTAAGATCAATATAATAATAATAGCTCTTTTCCAGGTGGTGTATGAGGGAGAATATTAATTTTTCCACCTTTTGTAATCAATTTCCTAGAAATGAAAATAATTCTTGTTAAATCCTCACAATAATCCTTTCCCTCACATAGACCTAATACACATAACTCCATACTTGGGAATATTGAATTACAAATTCCTAATATGTGTGTCCTTTTGGGAAATGTCCCATAATGTGCACTTTGTCACAGTTAGGTCATGTACATCTCGAGCATTCATCCTCTGCTAGCATATCTAAATAGCTAAATGGGGTAAGGCTCTATTAACCATAAAAAGCTGTATAGTTCTATATATCAGGCTGAAAGACATTGTGAACGTAGTTTGCCATTTTTCTGAAGAGACTCCATTAAGATCTTGAGACAATCTTTTGCTATATAATGCAGGATGTTTCTTAGGCACTGGAGTTAATAGTATATCTTAAAAAATAAATGTTTGTTCCCATTTTTTGTTCTAAGACAAATTTGAAATGTTTCCTATACATCCAAGTTTCAGAAATTGAGTTAACTCTCCAATGTATGATAGAATTGAATGAATATTTAAAAAAAACAAAAATAAAAAATAAAAACATTTCTAAGTAAATCAAATTGAAAGGGTAGACTGACCTTCAGACCACTTGAAGAAATAATTTTGTGTATATAGCACAGGCCAATTAATAAAACCTTGCAACGTATACAGTTCCTTATATCTACTATTAAAAATGAAAGAAAAAGGAGAAAAATCCTTCACCTTCAATATGTTCTTAACTGTCTCCCAAACCATGCGTTGAATGAATTTATGGTAAAGAAATAGAAAAACACTTAGCTTCTAGACGCTCAAACCATAATCTTTCTGCAAAGAACCAGCAAATAAATCCCACTAAGCCTTGTGTACTGTTTGCGTGCAAGAAGTTTAGATAATTAACCCCTTCCTGCTCCTGCTCTGCACTATGCTATTAGATTGCACTAGAGTGTATAGCTAATGCTCAGCTCCATAATAGTATAGTGCATTGATGTAGCAAGCACAGTTGCTCTGCTTGTTAGATTGCTTCCAGGTTTTGGCTCTAAAAGGCAGACAGGACATGGGACTAACTGCCAGTGTCAGAAAATGCTCTGGCATATCAAACCCTCAGATGCTATGAACACCCCTTTTGCCTGCCCCCAACGTGTTGAGTTTGAGAAGTGCAGAAGGGTAGGCATTGGCAGCCAGTAGGCAAATTGCAGATCAACTGCATCCTAGTTAGTTCTTGCTAGTACCAAAGCCTAATAAACATAGACAGTAATGTATAAAATATTGCAATACCGAAATAGTGCAGTATAATGTACAGGGGAACAATTGATCCCAGGTTCAAGTCCCCTTACGAAACTGCAAAAAAAAAAACAAAAATAAAGAAAGTGTAAAAAGTTTTCAAAAATGTATAATGAATAAAGAATAAATAAATATATAAGTATCACCATGTGGCATAGTCGACACTATCCAAAAATAATGTTATTTACTGCATACAGTGAATGCCATACACAAATAAATAAATAAATACTGCAATATGCAATTTAATGTGTTTTGGATACCTTGCCTCCACCAAGACAAGGATAAAAATGGAAGAAAAAGTTGTAAAATGTTATGTACCGTATATGCCGGCGTATAAGACGACTGGGCGTATAAGACGACCCCCAACTTCTGCCCTAAAAATATAGAATTTGGTATATACTCACTGTATAAGACTACCCCTCTCCCAAATGAAAAAAAAGTCTGCTTTGATTTCAACATGTTAATTTTAATTCAAATGCATATGACATGCAGGTACTGTATATAGCAGCAAAACTGTCACTTATAAACATAAGGTTGTTTCAAACATGTACGGTAAAGCTAAAACTTTGCAAAACAAACAAGAGAGCAAGTGCCTGGTGATCATAACTGTAAGCTGCGATATTGTAACAGGTCTTGCTGGCATGACAGTTTCCCTTTAAAAGCCTTCAAAATCCTCCTGTTCGTCATCTGATATCATAAGTACATCAATGACATCTTGTGATACATTTGTAAGGCAATCATCGTATGGATCAAATTCCGTATCAGATGGTACGCTCTCAGCTCCAGCTTCTTCTACTTCCTCTTCATCTTGCCACAAGTAGTCGTCCTCCATGCCATCTAATGAATTTGATATGCCACACTTCTTGAAAGACTTGATGATGGTTTCTTCATCAATATCATTCCAGGCTTTTATGACAAACTGGCACAAAACATCCAGCTGTGGAGCACGCATGTTTCCTCCTTTTGTGAATGACTTTTCGCCGCTAACCATCCACTCATTCCATTGTTCTCGAATGCGATCTTTAAATGGCTTGTTTAGGCACACATCCAGCGGCTGTACCAGCGATGTTAATCCTCCAGGAATAACTGCGGCATGGGTGTTTAATCTTGCAAGCCTCTGCTTGGTGCTTGGAGTTAAATGAGCCCTGAACATATCCCACACCAGTAGACTAGATTTTTTAAGAAGTCCACCTGGTCGCCTGCTCCACACAATCTTAAGCCATAGCTTTACCCCTTCTTCATCCATCCAGCCTTTTTCATTCACATGCACAAAACAACCAGGAGGGAACTTGAGCTTTGGCATTGTTTTTCTTTTGAAAATGATCATTGGTCTCAGTTTGGCGCCATCAGCTGTGCATGCTAATACGACTGTGAAACTGGACTTCTCATGCCCTGTTGTTTTAATTAAAACAGTTTTTTCACCTTTCTGATGAACGGTTTTATTTCCAACCATGTCAAAATTCATTGGAGTTTCATCCATGTTTCCAATGCTACTTAACGGATAGCCGTGTTTAGTGCGCTGTTTTATTATGTAGCGATGAAAATTATTCACTTTGGCATCAAGATCAGCAGGCAACTTTTGGGCAATTTTTGTCTTTTGCCTCAGTACCATATTATGTCTTGCCATGAATCTAGTACACCAGGATGCAGTGGCCTTAAATCTGTTGCTGTGATCTGGGTTAGATTTGGCCCACTGAAGTGCAAACAGGCGTATTTGATTGCGTGTCACTACATAACCGCTTTGGCGATGCTTATCCACCATATCGGCTACAATTTTTTCAAGTTCTGGCCAGTGTGCGGTGCCTCTTCTTAATGCACACTTACCTCTTGGCATACTCTTTAAAGCTTTTTCATTTGCTTTCCAGTCCCGAACCATCTTTTCTGTAACTCCATACTGTCTTGCAGCAGCACAGTTATTATGCTCCCTGGCAAAATTTATAACTTTAAGTTTGAAACTGGCTTCATATTTCTTTCTTCTTGCTTGTGGAGCCATGATGGGGTTTTGACTGTTGGACATTTTTATACTGTACTGTGTGTACCGTACTGTTGCTACTGTGTGAACAGGTACAGATAATACTGCCACTGTAATATTACTGTATGCGGTACCCAGTGTTATTACAGTAATTACAGTTTAAGAAAGATGGCTGGGCAAGCAGGGAGAGCTGACCAATCCAAGCAGGATTTGTACAACAAGCAGCCAATCGCTGCAAGCTATGGTATGTACAGTGCTATACCAGTGATTGGCTGCTTGTTGTATAAATCCTGCTTGGATTGGTCAGCTCTCCCTGCTTGCCCAGCCATCTTTCTTAAACTGTAATTACTTAAAGGGATACTGACATGGCCAAATTGCTATATGGAGGGTTAAAAACAGCTTACTAAACGATAGTAATCTGTTGTTAACCCTCCATATAGCTTAGTAAAGTGATTTTTCAACTTTTATGTATGTGTATATGTATTTTTACATATTCTTTACATATTTTACATATTTTACATATTTTACATATTTTTACATATTCAGTATGCTAAGAGCAGGGAGCCGCACTGTGTGAGGTATAACCAATAGGATTAGTGCAGGGGCGGGGAGTCACCGGGAGGAGAAGGGGGGCGGGGTCGGCACTTATTGTAGCAATATGCACACTTACACCAGCATGTAAGCTCTTCATTAATATCACAGCATGGATGCGAGGGGAATCTGGCGTTACTGCACCGCCAGCTTTCCCCTCGCATCCATGCTGTGATATTAATGAAGATCCGACATGCTTCTGTAAGTGCCGCCTGTGACCCCCCAGCTCTGTGACGCCGACCGCTGTGACGGGGCGGCTGCATTAGCATACAGCGCGCCGCCCCGTCAGCGCGTACTAAGCCTCTTCTAATGACTGTGAGAGGCGGATTGCCGCGCATGCGCGGCGGTCCCAGGAAGCGGCTCTCTACGCGCTGACGGGGAAAAAAACACCTCACACAGTGCGGCCCCCGTATATCCGGCGTATAAGACGACCCCCCACTGTAGCCATTATTTTAAGGGGTTAAAAAGTCGTCTTATACGCCAGTATATACGGTATGTCAGAATATGGTTCCTTCAGCAAATCACTTACCTTTGCAAAATAGTGTTTTATTTAGTAAAAGTGGTAAAGCATAATAAAAGTAATATAAATATCCCCAAAGGGGCCCCCGGGATCCCAAGCTCCACAGCTGTATCGGCGTGCTGTGCACACCAATACAGTTTAATTCTATGGCAGAGCAAGGAGCTAAGAAGTCTCTGCTCTGCAATAGAAGACCTACGGAAACGCATGGGACGCCACGGTGCAGGTGGCATGATGAAGTCACTGCATCACGCCACCTGTGCTGCTAGTACAGAGAGAGACATCAGCTTCCCTGCTCATTGTGGGAGTGCGGTAAGGTGAGTACAAGATTTATTGTTTTCTGGTAAGGGAAAGGGATCTGATAAGAAGGCAAAGTATTATTTATAGGGGGGTAATATTTATAGTGGAAGAACTATTGTAAGTCTGAAGTATATATATAAGGTGAAACTTTTATATATAAGGGGACTACTATATGTAAGGGGAAACTTGCGTATAAAGGGGTTACTATATAAAAAGTGTAACTGTTATATATAAGGGGGTTATAAGAGATGACATATTATATATAAGGGGGGATATTGTATATAATTGTTCCCCCCTTATATATTATAGTTCCTCCCTTATAACAGCACCATTATAAATAATAGTTCCCTCTTATAATAGCCCCCATTATAAATAATAGTATAATTGTACCCTGCTTATAATATCACCCCTTAAAAGGGGAGAACTATTACAAATAAGTGAGGCTATTATAAGGTTGAAACTATTATTTATAAAGGGGCTATTATAATGGGGAGATTGTTTTATATAAGGGGGATATTATAAGAGATGACATATATATAAGGAGGAGACTGTTATATATAAGGGACTATTATGTATAAGGGAGGAACTATTGTATAGAAGGAGGCTATTATAGGAGAGGAATTATTATATATAAGGTGTATTGTTATAAGGTGGAGTCTATATAAGGGAGGAAACTATTAAATATAAGGGGACTATTATAAGAGAAAAATATACATAGGGACTATTATAAGGGAGAAACATAAGGCGGGCTATTATTTTTAAGGGAAGAACTATTTATAATAGGTCTATATTAAGGGGGGAAATTAGATATATATATGGAGGCAGCTATTATAATGTGGTCGCTTTTATTTATAAAAGAGAAACTTTATAAGGAGGGTATTATTAAAGAGGCTATTATTTATAAGGGTGAACTATTATTTATAAGTGGTATTATTGTTAAGAGGGCTATTATTTATAAGGTGGACTATTATTTATGAGAGGGCTATTATTAATAAGGGAAACTATTACTGATATGGGGCACTGTTTATAAGCAGGGACTATTATATATAAGGAGGCTGAAAGGGTCTTGCCAACCGTAGCAACCCTAACACTACTGCAGCGGTCTGGGAGGAAGGACAGAGACAAGTGAGCCCTAATCTCACCCCAGCCACTGTCCCTTCCTATTGCCACAGTTACCCTAAACGGTAAAAGGACAGCTCGAAGACAATTCCTATACTGGGTAAGTGACACAGAACAGGACAAGACAAAAACAACACAGAAGCAGAGTGAGCAAGCCAAGGGGTCAGTAACAAACGAGCAATGCAGTACAAAGTCAAAATCCAAGAGAATAGTCAAAGTCAAAGCCAGTGGTCAGAAAATCAGGTAACAAGGTAGCAAGGGATATAATAAAGAGAGCAGGCAAAGACAGAGCAATAACCGGCGACTATGTGAGGGCTGACAACCTGTTTATAGAAAGTCTGGGACCAGCCCCCAGACCTGATAGGTACACAGGCTGTCAATCACACAGGCCAGGAAGAAATTAACTCTATACAGTCCAGAGAGAAATGTTCAGAACACGGGTGGGGCCGGAAATCCATTACACTGATTAGGACCATGTTCAGACTGAGCAGCAAGAAACTTACACAAAGAACCAACCTGAACACGCCTCCTTTGCCACAGCGTGCGAGCGGAGGGCGGCGCCGAGACCCGAAATGGCAGAGACGTTACAGAGGCACTATAGTAACTGATAAGGGGGTGCAAAAATCTATTAGGCGGCATAAAGTTTGTTATTTGGCCTTGCTCTGCCACAAAGTATTTCTTTATCCCACTTTCATCTCCTTCAGTAAGTCACTCGATCACAGCATGACCTCTTTTTCCAGCATGGGTTGCTTTGTAAATAGGAAGTCTCTCTCTGCTCCCTTTAGATAACTATTAAAACTACCATGTGACATAAGATTCATCAAAAGTCCCTATTCTTTTGTCCAACCTCTGTTGTTCCTCTCACATAAACTGCTCCCTGTCCTCCTCTCTCCATACTGCCCTCTATTCCCTCTTTCTCACAGTAAGGTCACCATTCCCTTATTACTTTCTCCAGTGTTATCAGCAGTTGGTGCAGTTTGCAGAACCTATGGTGACATCATCCTCACAGTGGAAGGTACTGGCAGATATATGGCATTTTGAGTTCTGCAGTGTTTTGCAGAAACAGGAAATAGACACATTCATTTACATCATCTATGAATGGGGGCCATACATGGGCTAAATATTATCTACGGTATTTCCATTGCCTTTTCATGATCATTGAAGCACTTTATGTTTCTGTCAATAACATATCACGCGCACAACTATACCAAACATTCAGAATTTTTCAGTGCATAATCTGTACTATTTGGAGGTAAATAGTCCAGCTTTCTTAAATTCCAGATATTATATGAAACATTGCTTGCAGTAATACAGAAAACAAGAGGTAAAACAACTGGTGTTGCGAGAAAAGATATTAAATATAAAAATTGTTATTGATCATAGGTTGATATCTATTCATTGTCATTGGATATAAAAGGATACGGTAGTAAATAATAAAACATACAGTGCACATCAACACACACAAATTAGGGTAAAAAGTCAGTTTCGTCAATGTTTGCTATCAGGATGTCCATAGTTTTCAATAATAATATGTTGTTCTGCTAAGGTTTACTTGTGAAATCCTATCTGTTAACAGTACAAGGTTTATCAAGTTATGTATACCTACAACATACATGTTTGTCAGGATAGCGATGTGTTCTACCTAAAAAGTAATAGCATATGTGCTCAAGAGGCTTCACAGCACATTTCATGTGGATCAGGACTTCATCTCGAGCTATAAGATGGATATGTCATGGAATTGCATCATATTTTAATTGTCCAGGTTTCATTGTTTTTCAATATGTTTTACTCATAATGCATTAAAAGGGGCTTGCTTGTCCATATATGTAACATCTTCATGCCCTTTACTGCTGGTATCATTTCCAATACAGAAATTTACAGGAGGATTTAATTAGCCTGATGAAATAGTAACTCAGACACTAGAGTGAGAAAATCCATTTATTGTGCTGTGAAGAATGACATTTGAAGGATGGTGAACCATTGGGGGAATTCTTTCTTCTTTTCATCTTTTAACTCTGTAGAATAGCAAAGAGCCATTCTTTAAAACAACTTATAAAAGTAATTACAGAATCAGATTAGTCATTATCTCTTGTCATTACTTAAATGACTTGCTTCTCTTCTATTACTTGTATCAATATACCTTGAATTATCCAAATTGTACAGAATACTTGATAATAACATATCAAAATTGATAATTTTCTGATTAGATAGATAGTAAGTAATAAAATAGATACAGAAAGGTTTCATTTTTTAGAATTTAAAGTGCTCCTACACATCACTGATTTTGAGGAGTCGGCTAACCATCTAATTTGCATGGAGATTTATGGACACTGATAGGAATTTCAACATGAAAAAACCTGGCAGCATTACTATCCTCTCCCTAATAAGAACACATGTATTTTTCGCTGAGTCAGGTTGAGTTCACACTTGCGGCGGAGTCTGTCCGCCGTGAATACGACTGAAAATCTCGAAAACTGGATATGGACTGGATAGGGAAAGGTTTGCGATGAATCCAGCTTGTAAGTGAAGATACCAAACTCTCCACTGAGGTTTATATGCTAAATGCAGGACTTTGTTTCCAACAAAAAAAAATGGATTTGCGGCGTAGAGGGTGTAAGCGCACACCCGCGCATTGCTTTTAAAACCCCATTCAAATTAATGGGGTTTTAAGCAATGCATTGCAAACCTTTCCCTATCCAGTCCCTATACAGTTTTCCAAGATTTTCAGTCGGATTCGCGGCGGACGGACTCCAGTGCAAGTGTGAACTCACCATCAGAAGGAATGGCTGTTGGCCGAACAAGCAACAACAGCTATCTAAAGTGGATAAAAAATGCAAATTAGGGAAGAGTCACTCCTCAAGAAGCACCCACTGTTTTAATACTGTATAACTCCTTGTAGATGCTTTTATTCCTAATCACTATAGTTACATATTTACTGTGCAGTATGGTTGATAAGAATTAAAAAAGTCATAGATCCATCTAGACCAATCATATAATTCTACAGTTTTGATTGACAGGAAGGCAAAATAATTGATGAGGGTGACCGCAATTGGCTCATATCATATGGCAGAGAGTTCCATAGTCTCAGTGCTCTTAGAGTAAATAATCCCTTTCTAAAGTTATTTTTATTATTATTAGTATTATTAATGAGATTGCTTAATTGCAATTACTTAAATATTAGCTAAAAAAGTACCTATAGTGATAAAGATTAGATTGACCACTCCTCTCTCTCTCTCTCCTCTAGTCTCCTCTCTCACACTGCAGATATACTGAGATATACTGAGATACTGTTTGCTTAAATCAGTACTGAGGCTACTGTAATTGCAGGACTTTCTCAACTAGTAATTTCCTTCAGACATTCAAACAGTAAAGGGAGTTCTTTTGTCAGTTTATTTTAGTTAGTTTAGCTATTGTATTTTGCTAACTGCTCCTGCATCTACCTGCAGGGAGGAAGTAAAGGGCTGAAGTAATTCAAATATCTTCCCATTATGTTTAATTGAAATGAATGGAGTGTGCAGCTTGTAAGTGAAGATACCAAACTCTCCACTGTGGTTTATATGCTAAGAAATTTCAAAGTGAATAATTTGCTTTAATTATATATTTTTGTGAACAATTTGATTATATATATATATATATATATATATATATATATATATATATATGACTGCAGGAAAATAGTCTGAAGGCTGCGTTAGAGAATTTAATTAAAGTTCATTTATTTTGATCTTTAATTACATTGTTCAAACCTAGGAAGTGTTTTTAACTTTTGGTGATCGGTATAATATAATTGCCATGTCAAAGTTTCATGATATATTTTCCACCACTCTTGAATCATTATAGGAAAAAAACTTGTCAGAGGGGCACAAAATTCCACACTGGTCTTCTTTGCAAGCCATATTTATTTATGGATCCTTGAGCATTTTCTATTGATATAGCTAGTGTTGCCAGAAGTAGGAGTTCGCTCCACAACAATGCAATAAATAAGAACTACAGCATACAATTAAAGGTTGCTATAAAACTTTTTTTTATTATGAATCCGTATAAAATACCCTAATACTCAATATTTCAAAACATAACCAACAATTATTCTATATAGAATAATTAAATACTAGAATAATAATGATTAGTATAACCATGATTAGTAATAAAATACAATGTAGGCTACTTTTTCAAACATTGTTGAACCAATATATCCATCAATATGTCTAATAGTACAGATGAGCAAACTAGTTCATAATGAACAGAATTTTCATCTTGATCTTTGCAAAAACTTTGAATCCAGTCCAAACTTTTTTATAGTTCAATTTTCATAAATCAGCTAAAATGGTGGATTCCACCTGAAAGCATGAAGGAAGCAGAGAAGAAGGGCCACATGAGCTCTGGGATCTGGCAGACTTCCCCATAATGCCTTGCAGGGTGAATTCATGACAAGGGACAGCCAATCATGAGGGACTAAAAATCGGATAATAATAAGAGGTCGTACTAGCGTTATATAGCATTATAAAAAGCCCAAGCAGGAAGAGAAGGTGTCAATTTTGTAGGGAGCGATTAGACAGTTCTCAGACAGTTAGACTGAGAGAGATAGGAAATACAGGTTCATGAAACTAAAAGCGCTAGTAAAAAGCCTTTTGCTTCTTGTGATGGCACCGTGTGTGTTTACATCAACTGACATTTTCCCCCAATTTATTTTCCATTTTCATTGTAGAAAGTGTGAAAAATTTTAATTTTAAACAGACTGATTGTTATCAATGGCTACCCCACTGTTACCTATAGCAATGTCTATTGTTGTCCCTTTGACGTCACTAAGTCTACATATACATCAAAGAACAGTTTGTTCATTTCTATATAATAATACAGTGAAATCTCTACAAATGATCGCCCCTTTGAGAAGACCAAACTCTTATCTAAAACAGAAGATCACATTTCAATGCAATTTTGGGTGGTCATCAAAATATATATATATATATATATAATTTATTTATTTATTTTTTAAAACCTCAGCAAAGCTAAGAGATCCAGCACAGTATTTACTACAATAAATAGAATTTTAGAGATAAAGAAAAGAAAATTCTACTAAAATAAAGATGTATTTTGGTTATCAAAAAAAATGAAAAGATTAATTAGCTATTAATTATTCAATTTTTCACACTTAAGGCAAGGGAGTCTCCTAAGCACTCATTTTTAAGATGTCAAGAAGCTGTCAGCTAATAGCTATTTATTAACAAATGTACTGCTCAAATAGGTCAAACAAAACTCTATTCACTTAATAGATTGAAGCCAGCGGCAAGCTTGTAAGTCTCATGTCTCCTCTAACTCTAGAATTCTGTTAAATGATGTTAGAAAGTCTCCTGGAGAAATCCCCCAAAAGTGGCTTAAAGCAATTAGTATGAATATGAAAAACAATTAACAGTCATCAATTATCTTTATTCCCAGGATAAACTTGTTAAATAAAAAAATTACAGCTTTTTTACAGCTATATAATGGGCCATTTCTAGAGGTCCACAAGTTTTTAGTGTCAAGTTCAACCCATGTTGATTAACCCTTTCATGCCACAGCCAATTTTTGTTTTTGCATTTCCGTTTTCCCTCCCCCCATTCCAAAAGCCATCATTTTTTCATTTTTCAGTTTACAGAATCACGTGGTGCCTTATTTTTTTGCTAAACAAATTTTACTTTGTAATGGTACCATTCAATATGTGAAATGTACTGGGAAGCTACAAAAAAATTCAGAATGAGGTGGAATTGGGAAAAAACGTATTTGCGCCAATTTCTTATGGGTTTAATTTTTAATTTTTTTCACTATATGGTAAAAATGACATGTTACCTGTATTCTGTGGGTCAGTATGATCATGGCAATACCAAATTTATATAGTATTTGTAATGTTTTTGAAATTAAAAATAAATTAGAAAAAAAAAATTTGTGTAGCCATATTGTGACACCTGTATGTTTTTTATATTTATGTGTATGGAGTTGGGTAAGGCGTATTTTTATGTGGGACAATATGGCGTTTTTATTGATACCATTTTGGGGAAGGTCTGATGGTTTGATCACTTTTTATTCCCTTTTTTATTGATAATAATAATTGATAATAATGATGATGATGATGATAATAATAACAATTGAAAAAAACAGCCATTTGGCCATTTTGATTTTTTTCCCCGCTATGGCGTTCACCTCATGGGATAAATATTTCTATATTTTAATAGTTAGGGCATTTTTGAGCATGGGAAAACCAAAAGTATATTTACTTTTGTTTATTTTTATATGTTAATTTATTTTTATATTTTATATGGGAAAGGGGGGTGATTTTAAACACTTGTGTGTTTTGTATACTTTGAAAAACTTTTTTTTTTCTTTTTCTTTTATTTTCAGACCCCATAGAGATCTTGAACCCTAGGGGGTCTGATCGCTTACACTATACACTGCAATACTAATATGTTGCAATGTATATTGAAATCCATTAACTTCTGTTACACACTGCCTATTACACGCTGTCAACTGATCGCCGCCCTCTGATTACATTCTGGATAGCGGCAATCGTGAAAAGATGGCGGCGCCCATGGCGCCTGCACACTTTAGATGCAAGGGTTCACATTTAACTGCAGCATCTACAGTGTTAACAGTTGTTAGCAGTGGGTGCTGGCTGTATTATAAAACTGGCATCAGCCGTGTATGGACAGGGCTAAGCTCCTGAGCCCTCTTCATACACCACATCACATCTTATCATGTACATGTATGTGATTTTGCATGAAGGGGGTGATATTTAAAGGTGTTGTCTCCGAATGACAACCTCTGTACATAAACCTCAGTAGAGTATATGGACATTCTAGAGGGTCCCACTATATTGACCAGTGCTTATTATTCAGGCATGCAATACTACAATAACAGTTTTCCATGGCAAAAACAGCTGATAAGCTACGTGGCTTCGAGAGGCAATTTTTTTATTTTTATTTTGCATATAAAGAAACGCATAAGCTACTAAAAAATTGTATTAATACTGGTATATTGTGTATACCAGTATTATATTATGTGCCATTTATGGATTCTCTGCTATCATGATTCATTTCAATATGTTCCCTCTAATGCACCCTACATTTCTTCATAACCGCGATCTGAGTTTGCAACAAGGGGGCAGTATTCTCACTCTGCAATTGCATTGCTCTTTGTTCTATGTATGAACAGTAAATGTTTAGTGACACAGAAGCTTTGTCCCCCAACTAACACTTCAGAGCATCAATGTATCGTCTCCTTTGCATCCTGGATGTGATAGATATCGCCCTGTCTGTTCTAAGCAGGTAGAAGAAGAGCAATGTGTAGCTTCATCTCATAGAAATACACTGGATATTCTGCCCACAGCACACACAGATAATAAAGACAGGCAATGTGAGTCAATGTAGTTTTCTAGCTTTAGAGCTAATCATATTCCCTTAGATGGGACAGAAATTATTTTTCTCACTGGAGGAACATAGGAAAAAACAAGTAGGGTAGAGCTTGGTGGGGAACAGTCTGATAGTTACCAGGAGGGATATGAACAGTAATTATATAATACTGTCTACATAGACGAGCAAGCAGGTTATCACATGAAATGGGTTCCCATAATGAAAGGGTTCCAAATATATGAATGCAAGTAGGCTGAAGTAAGATTAAGGAAATTGCATTGCTATAGAATATTGCTGGTGAGGTTTCATTAAGTGTCCGAAAATTACCTGAAGTTCTACTTTAGGAAAAAAGTTCTTCCTATTAATGCAAAATAGCCTCTAACTATTAAATGGTGACTATAATGTTTTTTTTTTTTTACCTAGAGGAAATATTTTTTGGAAAGTTAAAATATATATTTTTATAACATATATGAGGTGTTTTAAGGAAGGCTTATTTTTTTGTTCAACCACTGACCTTGTTTCTGAACATACATCATGAGCGCATAGATCATTCAGGATCTACATTCATTTTATATGTCAAAAGCTAATTTCAGAATTCACATTCATCAAAATCGTTGTATGAGTCAGCAAAGGTTAAGCTCACAGAGCGTCCCTAAACCAAGGAAATACTCTTATGTAGTATAATATATAGGTCTTCACAGAAATCGAAATTAAATATCATTACACATGAGCTCAATACTATCATAGATAAGACGTTTCAGAACATTCTGTAGTAAAGAGTACATTGCCTAATATCTCTTGCGATACTGGCAACAAGTAAAATGTAACCAGAAAATGTTTATTTTATACTTTCCGAGTGCCAGATTGAGTCTTCAAGGGGAGAATATAAGGTACTTGTCTAAGGCCAAATTCATTCTGCGTTTGGGGAGTCCACTTGAGGACCCCCGAACGGAAACCTATACACATAAAACTATACGCATAGACTATAATGGGGTCCGTGTGGCTTCCGCTCGGTTTCTGCACGAAGCAAGCGGAGAAGAAAGTCCTTCAAGCAGCACTTTCCATTATAGTCTATGGGGTCTGCAGGTTTCCCAGGTAAACCGCTTTTTTATGCGTATAGGTTTCCGTTCGGGGGTTCACATCATTCTACTGTTTACAGAAATTGAGGCCTACAAAGAGAATAAAACAGTACCAACAGTCAAATGTGGTGGAGGTTTAAAGATGTTGGGGTTGTTTTGTTGCCTACCAAAGGATTTTGGGTTTCAATGTAGGGCCCAGTGTCAGAAAGCTGGGTTTTCATCCTAGGTCATGGGTCTTCCAACAAGACAGTGACCCCAAACATAATTCAAAAAGCACCCAGAAATGGATGGAAACAAAGTGTTGGAGAGTTCTGAAGTGGCCAGCAATGAGTCCGGATCAAAATCCCATTGAAAATATGTGGAGAGATCTTAAAATTGCTGTTGGAGAAATACTTCATTTTCTAGAAAAATTTCAGGGGTGTCAAAACTTACAGCCATGACTGTATTTTGCTTTATGCAACCACAAGTCCATGCCTACAATTACATAATCCTGTTAACAGCCATGCATATAGCAATATATTCAGCAAAAAATGCTAACTGATATATGATGCATTATTTTTATTCAATGGTATGGTAGAAATGTTTGTTGACTCTAACAATATAAGTGGCAGCCAGTGATAGCTGGTATATAATACACTGACTCCCATTCAATAGTATGGTAAAGTTGATTTTCCAGCCAATATTCCATAGATCTTGTGAGAGAGAATAATAATAATTTAATTTATATAGAGCCAACATATTCCGCAGCACTTTATGTCAGGGATGTTACATCTGTTGTTGCTGCTTTAAGGTTGCCGTGACAACATAGGGAAGCTTCCTGAGCACGCCTTTATAAACCACTCCCTCATCACGCAGCTTTGCTGGCTAATTAGTTTTCAACTTCCTGCTAAGTGCCTGACTTTCATTTGACTACTCTAATACCTGACCTTTGGCTGTGTTCTTGGATCCCTCTTTGTCTTGCAATTTTGTTCTGGCATTCCTGATCGGTTCCGACTATTGGCTTTGTTTCCCGGATTTGACGACCATTCTGTTTTCTCTGTCCCTGTGAGTAGTGTGGATTTGGTGTAGGCTTCTGCTGCAGTGCATTTATTTGTGATACACTTTCTGTTCTGGTGACAATTCCGGTCTTCAGATTCAGTGAAAGTCCATCTCTTCTTGTGAGGAGCTCTGGTGAAGGCATCTGAGGCCGGTCTTGGCTCGCAGTAGTGTTTTGCCTTTAAGTAGCATTTTTTACTGCTCGCAGTTGTCAGCCCATTTCTGCTGCTGCTCTCCTGAAGAACAGTACATTTTTTACCTTGCATCTGAATCCTAACACTTTACAAATCAAAGGGTACATGAACAAACAGTATTAGGCATTACAATGTGACAAAGAAATGAACATATCAAACAATAGGAGAGAGTGCCCTACTCACGAGAGCTTACCTTCTATGAAAAATAGGGAGACACAAGAGATCAGAGGGCGCACAGGGTAACTTTTATATGGAGGGGTCAGGTTCTGAGGAATAGAGATGAGAGGATAGCTTAGGAGTTTTTATGTTCTCCCTGTTTGCGCGTGGGTTTCCTTTGGGCACTCCGGTTTTCTCCCACACTCCAAAGACATACTGATAGGGAATATCGATTGTGAGCCCTATATAGGACAGTGACCACAATGTCTATAAAGCGCTGTGGAATATGATGGCGATATACAAGTAAGCATAAAAAATAAATAAATGTTAGTGTAGGTATAAAACAGAGTGATCAGGTCATGCGATAAGCCTGCCAAACAGACGTAATTTTAGGGCAGTTTTGAAGCTGCTGTAGTTGGGTATTAATCTGATTGTCTGGGGTAATGCATTCCAAAGGGGAGTGGGATGTTCAGATTACAGAGGATGGAATGGAGAAGACGATTAGGGTGGTAAACAGTGACAAGGGAGGAGATGTAGGGGAGTGCAGCATTATGGATGGATTTATAGATGAGTGTGATAATTTTATATTGTATTCTGTGATGGATGGGCAACCAGCGCAGTGAATGGCACAAGGTAGATGCATCTGTGTACCGGTTTGACAGAAAGATGAGTCTGGCGGACGCATTCAGTACAGATTGTAGAGAGGAGAGTTTAGTAACAGGAAGCCCAATTAGAAGACAATTACAATAGTCAAGATGAGAGTGAATCAGAGCAAAAATTTGGGTTTTGATGTTTCCACAGTGAGAAACGAGCAGATTCTAGAGATGTTTTTGAGGTACACGTGGCAAGACCGTGCAAGTGTCTGAATATGTGGGGTGAAGGTGAGATCTGAGTCAAATACAACCTCAAGACAAGCGAGCATGCTGCTTCAGTGTTATAGAAAGACCACGGACAGAAATGGAGATATTGGGGTTAGGTCGGTTAGTAGATAGAGGGAACACAAGAAGTTCAGTTTTTGAAAGATTCAGTTTCAGATAAAGAGAAGACATGATGTTAGAGACAGCAGAGAGACAGTCACTGGTGTTCTGTAGCAGTGCAGGGATGGTGTCACAAGATGAGACAGATAGCTGGGTGTCATCAGCATAAAGATGGTACTGAAAGCCAAATCTGCTGATGGTTTGTCCAATAGGGGATATATAGAGAGAATAGGTGGGGGCCTAGGACCGAGCCCTGGGGAACCCCAACAGCAAGGGAAAGAAGAAGAAATCACACCAGCGAATGATACACTAAATGAGCAGTGAAAAACATAGGAAGAAAATTAAGAGCGAGTGGGGTCCCTAAAGCCAACAGAGTGGAGCATAGTGAGGAGGAGTTGGTGGTCTACAGTGTCAAATACTGCTGAGAGATCCAGAAGAATAAGTAGTGACTAGTTCCCTTTAGATTTATATTTAGAGAATAAATACAGTATAGTAGTTCTTGTGTACTAATAGTGTAGGAAGTACAGCAGTGATGCCTAGATGGAACACACGTCAAAGAGCACTCTGCGCTACCTTACGTGGCTTCTGGAAATCCTCAGTCCAGTGTGCACCTGACTTGCGGCTCCACAGTGCTCCCAACTCAGATACTGGCTTGTTTGCCATGAATGCCATTGGTCTTGTTGATGTCTGTGGTGCCATACCATTCTTCAACTCAGCAGTTATTGTATAACAGAATGCCAGTTAACAATGGTTGAATATTCTCCTGAGGTTGTTAGTTGTAATCTTCATATTGCGTAGGATCCTGAATTAAGTATATCTTGATGAAGTCCCTATTCAGATGCTGATAGACATGAATATTGGCATCTATATTGAATATCGACATGTGGCACTCAGCCAGAAGCTTAGCATTGCTTCTTCTTTTGTATAGGTGTATCCCCCATTTCCTAAATTTGAGCCACAACCTTAGAGATACCCATATCCCAGCCTGGATTACATTTTAATATATTCCCATTGAAAGATATTGCTAAACCAACATTAGTCAACTGTATAGTTAGTAAACATAAATCAATATAAAAGTGACATAAACATGGTATTATGATAAATCACAACACAGCAAAATGACAAATGAAACCATCATAGATGATACATAGAGACAAGAAAATAAAAAAAAATAAAACAGAAGAAATAAAAGATTAAAAAGGAAATAAAAACACCATATTTAAAACTTCACAGATAAAAACATCAGTTTCAATGAAAACTATTTTATCTGGTAAGAATAAGAAGGGTGAGGATAGCACACAGGTCATATTTATTTTAACTTAGTTCAATGGAGGTTTTGAAATCTGAGTGGCCTATTCTAAGACCTTATAGAAATCTGTGTGCAAATGATTCTTATCTACCTTTACTCACCACTGAAAGTTAAAAATAGTCTGTGTTGTAACCCCTGTGTTCTGACAAATCCTAGTCATTTTAATATAAGGCATCCTGCACATGACAGCACAGGCCAAAGGCACTCTTATCTGCTGTATAGAGGATGTGTAGTAGAACTCCATAAACAACAAAAAATGTTTAGTGGTGTAAAAATCTGAAACTGTGGCCTCGTGGATAAATCCTTTCAGCCATTGGACTACTACTTTAAATGACAGAAAACTGGTCTTTGAATTTTTATATCATATCCTATATTTTTCTTCATTTTTGTAACCATACGGTTTAAGGCTATGTACATTATCACAACCAATTTCATTTTATCATTAAAATCTAACGTAAAAATTAAGCAACTTTGTAACTTATCTGTCTTGATGTCTCGTGAATTCTTCTATGTATGTCTGCTGGTTTAGCTAAAAGCAGGGTCAGGATCAGACTACGCAGAGTTTGTTTGCTCTCTGTTACCATAGAAACACATAGTCTGCACAGGACCTATATAAACAGAATGACAGAAACTATACTGTATAGGTTCACAAAAGCATACGTGCTATATCAGAAATACAGCTTTTTACAAAAATACTACATTATAGAAAAGTTCAAATGATATTTAGAACAAAGTTAATAATGTGCAAAAATGTGATTTCATTGGATATTCTACTATATTAAAATTGAATAAGAGAGGAAATCTTTCAGTTTAATCTTGACATAACATTGTTTCTGTCATTGTTCCAGCAGAAATCAGTTAAGCAACAGACGAGCAGGATTTTTTTTTCAGTCTACTTACTTGATAGATTTGGGATTTTACAGTCCCTCAATGAGTTTTTCTGTGTCTATTATTTGTACTGCTTTATGTCTCTTCTCTATTTATGGTATGCAGTTTATTTTTATGTTTATCCTGTGAGATAAAATGTGAATATTACGGTTTCATTACTGTTACTATTTATGGGTTGGAAACTATGAAGTACTTGCAGATTTACTTCTTGAAAGTGTTAAAACCCAAGGAAGAGGACCCTTGGGTTCCAAATCATATCTAGTTTGATTTGTACAAGCAGTAAGATACTGTCGAGCTTAGAAAATAGTCTATTTCATATATTGAGCTCTCATAGCTTTGTTGTAGTTTTTCATATGCCATTATTCATTCTATGGCATATCTTATTTCAACACCTCCTACAATAGTCAATAATGTTCATCTAAGAAGTTGAACTTTCATATGGAATTTTTTTTTTCTACAAATGACTTTGTATCTACTGAATTTATATTTTTATTTTTTCTTCAGCATATTAACAAAATTTACTCTTTATTGCATGTTATAGTTAGTACAAAAAAAAAAGTCCATAAAGTTCAACCAAGGGATGGAAAATGGCATGACTGAAGGAAGTGAAGGAAATGAGAAATCAATACATTTCCATAAGCATCAATGGTATTTTGCTATAAAAAGGCATCTTAGCCATTTTTGAAGGTGTCGGCTGTTGATGCTGTGACCAGCTCTGGAGTAGGCTATTCCACAGATATACAGTACTTCCAGTGAAGAAGCCTTCTCCCTTTTTGAGATTATCCTTTTTTTTTTCTCCAGATGGAGGGAGTGCCCACTTATCTTTTGAGGAATTTTTACATGGAACAGATTTTCCCCATATTTCTTGTATGAGCCATTTATATATTTATACAGGTTTATGATATCTCCCCCAAACACCTCTTTGTAAAACTAAACAAATTCAACTCCTTTAATTTCTCCTCATAACTGAGGTCCTTCATGCCCCTTATTAGCTTTGTGGGTCTCTGATGTACCTTTTCCAACTCTAGGACATCTTGTTTATGCAGTTTCTGTGTTTAATGTTTCTTTAATTGAGTGATTGTTACCTGATATTCATATTACTTGCTCTTTTTTTCAGTATGACCTTTCAGTAATATCAAGTTTTTATCCTACTTTCAGTGATTTCAATTTTAACAAGATTTTGAGGACCCTTAAAGGGGTTCTCAGGGCAAAAACTTTTTTTTTTTTTTTTTTTTAAAAGGTATTTTGGTGCTATTAATGCAACAAAATACCCTTAGCATAGTTTTGAGTGATTTCTGAGTTTCCCTGGGAGCTCCTGACATCTTTAGCATTTGTTTACATGAGTAGCCAGCTTCCCCCTCTCTCACAACCCCTACATTTCCCTAGACACTTGTGCGGTGCCTGCGCAATAGAACCAACAGAGCTCTATTGCGCATGCGTGGGAACCAGGCTTCTTCTCTTCGTCTGCCAGTGATTGTGCAATAGGCTCCATTGCGCAGGTGCAGGCAGAGAAGACAACTTACAACTTGTGTGATGTGACCAATATGGTGGTAGCCAGCACTGATAACTAAATATAACGTGTGACTAGCACCTTATAGAAGCTGTATCTGTCTGCAGTTGGAATACCAAGCAGTAAATGATAGGTGTATGAGTGCATTAGTTTCCTGCAATCTCCTTCCTAGCACATTATAGCTTGCCTGCATCAAAGCAGATCAGCTTTTCTCTTTTAGACTATATAAGAATAATGTATATAGTGTGTGTGTGTGTGTGTGTGTATATATATATATATATATATATATATATTTATATATAGTATATATAATATAAAATCCTGTGTTCATGGGCAGAAAAGTACTAATACTAAATAAATTATCTTGTTAGACAGTTATGATTTTATTACCATATGTACATAAACAAAACAATGATTAATTTCCCTAAGAAGCTTGGAAATAAATCTAGCACTGTATCATATAGTAGCTATGATACTTCATTATAGAAACTAATGAAGGGTTGTGTTTTTCTGCCCATTAATCGTCATTGTATTATAATTAATAACAATTTATAACATGTTGAATAATAATTATGTTCAATAGAAGGTGATGTAGAAAATCACTAGTAATTAGACTTGGTGATGACACGGATTAATATATTCTGTATGATGTATCATGCAATACTTTTACTTGCTGTGAATGTGGAAAGCCGAAAGCACTGTTTTTTTTTTTTTCTTTTTTGTTGTCAAATTGCTGTGGACATTATATTTTTTTTGTTAATGATGATTATAAGACTGTTCTCAGCTATGTTCTCTCTGAGTTTGTTATAGTTTGCAGATTTGGAATGGGTTCCACGGACTAATCAGAGAAAATGTCATGTCCGCTTTTAATTTAATCAAAATCTTTGTCATTATCATGCACATATAAACAAGGTCTAATAACTTAGATTTGAATCAACCCATAAAAAACATACACAATGGCTCAAAGTAAGCTGCAATTGAAATATCCCCAGTATCTATTTTCATTGTTATTGAATACAACTTGTTCTGTCCATTAGTAATATTAGTGTTTGAGTAGTCTTTAGAATAGTTGAAGTAACAATCTCATTGATAATAACAAAAGCAACCCCTGAAACACTGAATAGCTGGCGAAAAATAGTCAAGGAATAGAATAGAAAAATTAAATTAAAACGGTAAATATCTAACTGGTTCACAATCAAGTTACAAATGGAATTGCATAAATGGGCAAGATTGGGACATATACATTGATCTTTTTTTTTTTTCAAAAAAGATGCAGAACTTAAGGTTATACATATTGTAATTTTTTCACCAAATTTTGAGTCCAATGGCTATGCCAAGACATACTGCATATTGACTAGCCTACCTGCAAAATATAGCGAAGAATACAGAGTTGACCTTCGTTGCATTTGCACAATATCCGTGTGATTCGTGCACCCCCAAAGCTCAATTAAATCTGAAGATATCACAAAGTAATTAAGTAATATAAGAACCATGTTCTTTTAATGTGGTTTTAAAATGCCTCATGTAATCTCCCACTGCTCTGAATATCTGAATCCACATGATGCACCATAGTGAAAATAAAGGATAATTACACTTCTTGGGGATATCATTAACTACACTGCAAAAATAGTCCTTTTGGAATTCTTTGAGTTTAAACTTCATATAATAGAGAATTTTGTGTATTTGTTAAGATGTACATATGCACTTTGAAAAAATATTGTGTATCTTAAGACGTCATTTAAAGATGCACTAAACCAAAAGTAAACTTATCCAAAGTAAAAGGGAATTCTGAATTAATAGAGGAAGGACTCTCTTTCAGGACCATCATTTATGAACCAGAGCAAACAATAGCTTCAAAAAGCTTCTCTTTCTCTCTCTCTCTCAAATGTCATCTGATTTTTTTTTTCATGTGCATTGTATTTTCATCTACACTGTATTTATTCATTTTCCTTGGGATGTCACTACTGCTACAGTGGAGAAATTGTTTGAGGGTTGAAACCTGATGTGAACCTTCAGTGTTCCATATCTAATATACTTTTGACTGTTGCTTTTACTCACAGTTAATCCTGTGGGTATGTTCTGTTTCCCAAATATGCATGTACACTGTTTTTATTGCTGTACCTCCAGTACTGAGTGTAGCAGAGATTACATATATTTGGAACATTTCTCCATTTCACAGTGGGGCAGATTTCATACAGCAGTCTTAATAAAAGCCCCAAGTTGCACAAGATGCATATGAATTATCAAGAGATTCCCCTCTTTTTATAAATCAGGTGCATGCCCTTTTGCCAGAATGGAAGCCTATGCCGGTCAGGGACTGGCACAGAATTCCTCGTGCCAGAAAACTGGTTTGGATTATAATAAATATGTGGGGTCGAGGCATCCCTAGCAGACCCCTCACTGCCCACGTTCATGGATTGGGGATAGGGCACATCTTTGACACATTATCACAAGTCTACAACTGAAAACTGGCATAAATGCGTTGATAAATATTCTCCATTGTATACAGTACTTTGGAGGTAAATTAAATAGACAGCAATGTTGTACGGTACTCCTCCTTAATGCAGGTGCCAGGGTAGGATCCTACTCCATAAAGCTAATATACTGTAGACAAATAATCTGGTACCCAAGTTGCAGTTTTTCTATTTAATGTTTTTTTGGTATGTAATTCACCGTAAAAAGTGGTAACATTTCAGTACCCAAAATGAAACCTTATTAAAACATCTGAATTGCCTGCGTTTGAGAAACCAGTATGGTGAATGGCAACAGAGTAGAGTACCAGCTGCTGCTATGGAATGACACTGCCAGTCTGTTCTACTGCCTTATATTCACCATACTGGTTCCTCACAACTAGGAAAACTGGATGGTTTGATAAAGGTCCATTTTGGAGATCAAAAAGTCACTGCCTTTTTTTGTGTGGATTACAAGGTAACAAAATCATATTACCTTGGGAGTACCAAATTATTTGTGTATATTTTATTTATGGAGTAGGATCCTAGTTTGGCAGCTTCATTAAGGAGGAGTGTTGTACAACCATGATTTCTATTTTATGTACCTTCAAAGTATTGTATACAAAATGCTGATGAGATTTTTTAAAACATATGTAAACTTAATTGCAGGTAGTTGGTGGGGCAGGCAGTTATATATAGCTTAAAACGTAACTAAACTTTCGGACAACTTTTGATTTTCTGGCAGTATTTGCATCATTAATACATTTTGTAATATAATTTATTAACAAATTTTGGCTCCTTTCTGTGAAATCCTGCATTTTTTCATTCTTTCCCTTGTTTCTGTATTGAGAGATGTTTCTGCCTCTCACTGAATGTTACTGTGTATGGTGTATGGGAGAAAGTGAGGGGATGGCCCCTTCAAACAGTCATATCTTGGACATTATAAAACATACAAACTTGCTTTCAGATTCTCTTCTTTCATATGACACTAAGGTTGCAGTGCTATCTAAATTATTTCCAGAGATATCACTGGTTGAAAACACAGTCGGGGTTAGGATATTTATATGCAGCTGTATAATATATACAGCTCAATAAATTAGAATATTTTTGAAACATTCATTCATTTCAGTAATTCACTAAATAATCAGCAGTCTTCCATGATTGTGTGTCCTACTGAACCAGACTGAGGGACCATTTAAAGGCTTAGGAAACCTTGGCAGGTGACACTGAATTTACAATACTGAACTTTTTTACAATATTCTAATTTTCTTAGATTTGGGTTTTCTTTACCTGTAATCCATAATCAACATTTACAGAAATAAAATATTTGAAATAGAACACTCTGTGTGTAAAGAAATCTAGAAAATATAGGAGGTCACTTTTTTAATTTAATTACTGAAAGAAATAAGCATTTCAAAGATATTCTAATTTATTGAGATGCACCTGTATATGATATAAAAATCTCAATCCCAAGTGTGTCAAAGAGAATCTCATCTTTCATATGATACCAAAAGCTAGTACATTTTATGATGTCCAAAAAGATAACAGTTTGAAGTGACCCTCCCCTCATTTTCTATACCTCTCACATAGCCTCCTACTCCCATACTCCATACAAAGTAACATTCCGTGAGAGGCAGGAACAGCTCTCAATATAGAGACAAGGGAAAGAGTGAAGAATGCAGGATTTCACAGAAAGGATCCAAAATTTGTTAATACACTATTTTGCAAAATGTATTACTGATGCAAATACTGCCAGAAAATCAAAAGTTGTCCGAAAGTTTAGTTAAGTTTTAAGCATAGACTATAGCTGTGGGCTGAGTTAAGGGCACATGAGATCACATAGAGAGAGTCCTTGCATCATTCTGAGGTTGATATGGTCTACAGTCATGGCCAAAAGTTTTGAGAATGACACAAATATTATATTTTCACATGATCTGCTGCCCTCTGGTTTTTATGTGTGTTTGTCAGATGTTTTTATCACATACAGAAATATAATTGCATTCATATTATGAGTAACAGAAGCTTATATTGACAGTTAGAATGAGTTAATGCAGCAAGTCAATATTTGCAGTGTTGACCCTTCTTCTTCAGGACCTCTGCAATTCTCCCTGGCATGCTCTCAATCAACTTCTGGACCAAATCCTGACTGATAGCAGTCCATTCTTGCAGAATCAATGCTTTAATTTTGTCTGAATTTGTTGGTTTTTGTTTGTCCACCCGTCTCTTGATGATTGACCACAAGTTCTCAATGGGATTAAGATCTGGGGAGTTTCCAGGCCATGGACCCAAAATCTCTATGTTTTGTTCCCTGAGCCATTTAGTTATCAACTTTGCTTTATGGCAAGGTGCTCCATCATGCTGGAAAAGGCATTGTTGAGCACCAAACTGCTCTTGGACGGTTGGGAGAAGTTGCTCTTGGAGGACATTCTGGTACCATTCTTTATTCATGGCTGTGTTTTTAGGCAAGACTGTGAGAGAGCCGATTCCCTTGGCTGAGAAGCAACCCCACACATGAATGGTTTCAGGATGCTTTACAGTTGGCATGAGACAAGACTGGTGGTAGCGCTCACCTCTTCTTCTCCGAATAAGCTGTTTTCCAGATGTTCCAAACAATCGAAAAGGGGATTCATCAGAGAAAATGACTTTACCCCAGTCCTCAGCAGTCCACTCCCTGTACCTTTTGCAGAATATCAGTCTGCCCCTGATGTTTTTTCTGGAGAGAAGTGGCTTCTTTGCTGCCCTCCTTGAGACCAGGCCTTGCTCCAAGAGTCTCCGCCTCACAGTGCGTGCAGATGCACTCACACCTGCCTGCTGCCATTCCTCAGCAAGCTCTGCACTGCTGGTAGCCCGATCCCGCAGCTGAAACACTTTTAAGAGACGGTCCTGCCGCTTGCTGGTCTTTCTTGGGCGCCCTGGAGCCTTTTTGGCACCAATGGAACCTCTCTCCTTGAAGTTCTTGATGATGCGATAGATTGTTGACTGAGGTGCAATCTTTCTAGCTGCAATACTCTTCCCAGTTAGGCCATTTTTGTGCAGTGCAATGATGACTGCACTTGTTTCTTTAGAGATAACCATGGTTAACAGAAGAGAAACAATGATGGCAAGCACCAGCCTCCTTTTAAAGTGTCCAGTGGTGTCATTCTTACTTAATCATGACAGATTGATCTCCAGCCCTGTCCTCATCAACACCCACACCTGTGTTAATGGAGCAATCACTGAAACGATGTTAGGTGGTCCTTTTAAGGCAGGGCTGCAATGATGTTGAAATGTGTTTTGGGGGATAAAGTTCATTTTCTAGGCAAATATTGACTTTGCAAGTAATTGCTGTTAAGCTGATCACTCTTTATAACATTCTGGAGTATATGCAAATTGCCATTAGAAAAACTGAAGCAGTAGACTTTGTAAAAATTAATATTTGTATCATTCTCAAAACTTTTGGCCATGACTGTATATATATCGGGTAGCCCTGAGACTACAGAGACTGGTGAATGCTTTTTCCTACTACAGTAGATGTGACTACTCTGACTAGTTAGAGAGGGAGATCAAATCCCTTTTCCACAAAAGTGCATGAGATTGGTGGTAAATTGAGCCCTGTGCAAACAAGGGAACGATGTCCATTAAAGTGACCTGTTATCAACCTGATGCTTTAGAATACAAGAGAGAATGGGTCCAGTTCCTGATGTGATCAGTGTGAAGACTAGAAAAAGTTTCTCACTGAGACTAATGTGTATACACAGCTGTGGCCAAATCATTTTGTGTGGTAAATTGGTGTGAGGTTGAAATGGTAGCTAGTTGCCTCCTATAAGATCCTTGTAACCACCTGCTGTCTCTTGAAAAACTGTTTGTAACCGCCAAGCTTGCTGACTCAAATCTTAGAAAAAGTGTCTGTTCCAATTAGTCTGCCATGACCATCTGATTTTCGGTGCCATCCTCAAATGTGTCAGTTCTCTTTATCCTAAAATGATTGGTCCTTCTCAAACTGTCTGCCTAAATTAATGTTAATGGTACGCCCTTGCACCCAGTGATGGAAAACTTAATAGAGAAGCTTCAGATACAAATACAGTTGAAAGAATTGCATATGTTTATGGCGGTCGTCCCCCGCCTTGCTAGCTAAGCCACTGCCCAAAAAAATTGTGCAAATACAGAGTTTTTTAAAATTCCATCACATTGTTTCAAGTACATTGTACTGAATATCAAATGGTACCACTATGAAGTACAATTTGTCCCACAAAAATGTAGGTCTGTGAATGGAAAAATAAAAATGTAATTGCTTTTGAAAGTTAAAAACTTGGTTTAAAAAAATGAGTCGTTTTGTGGTGACTAACTTACTTTAAGTTGTCAACCATTACTGCAAAAACTCAATATACAACTCAACTCCTTTCATGTACTCTACTTATTGTGGATGGAATGCAAAAACTTCCCCCAAACATACGGTGCCTCACGAAAGTATTCGGCCCCCTTGAACTTTTCAACCTTTTGCCACATTTCAGACTTCAAACATATAAAATTTAAATTTTTTGGTGAAGAATCAACAACAAGTGGGACACAATTGTGAAGTGGAACGAAATTTATTGGTTATTTTAAACTTTTGTAAGAAATAAAAAACTGAAAAGTGAGGCGTGCAATATTATTCGGCCCCTTTACTTTCAGTGCAGCAAACTCACTCCAGAAGTTCAGTGAGGATCTCTGAATGATCCAATGTTGTCCTAAATGACTGATGATGATAAATATAATCCACCTGTGTGTAGTCAAGTCTCCGTATAAATGCACCTGCTCTGTGATAGTCTCAGGGTTCTGTTTAAAGCGCAGAGAGCATCATGAAGACCAAGGAACACATCAGGCAGGTCCGTGATACTGTTGTGGAGAAGTTTAAAGCCGGATTTGGATACAAAAAGATTTCCCAAACTTTAAACATCCCAAGGAGCACTGTGCAAGCGATCATATTGAAATGGAAGGAGTATCAGACCACTGCAAATCTGCCAAGACCCGGCGTCCCTCTAAACTTTCATCTCAAACAAAGAGAAGACTGATCAGAGATGCAGCCAAGAGGCCCATGATCACTCTGGATGAACTGCAGAGATCTACAGCTGAGGTGGGAGAGTCTGTCCATAGGACAACAATCAGTCGTACACTGCACAAATCTGGTCTTTATGGAAGAGTGGCAAGAAGAAAGCCATTTCTCAAAGATATCCATAAAAAGTCTCGTTTAAAGTTTGCCACAAGACACCTGGGAGACACACCAAGCATGTGGAAGAAGGTGAAACCAAAATCGAACTTTTTAGCCACAATGCAAAACGATATGTTTGGCGTAAAAGCAACACAGCTCATCACCCTGAACACACCATCCCCACTGTCAAACATGGTGGTGGCAGCATCATGGTTTGGGCCTGCTTTTATTCAGCAGGGACAGGGAAGATGGCTAAAATTGATGGTAAGATGGATGGAGCCAAATACAGGACCATTCTGGAAGAAAACCTGTTGGAGTCTGCAAAAGACCTGAGACTGGGACAGAGATTTATCTTCCAACAAGACAATGATCCCAAACATAAAGCAAAATCTACAATGGAATGGTTCACAAATAAACGTATCCAGGTGTTAGAATGGCCAAGTCAAAGTCCAGACCTGAATCCAATCGAGAATCTGTGGAAAGAGCTGAAAACTGCTGTTCACAAACGCTCTCCATCCAACCTCACTGAGCTCGAGCTGTTTTCCACGGAAGAATGGGCAAGAATTTCAGTCTCTCGATGTGCAAAACTGATAGAGACATACCCCAAGTGACTTGGAGCTGTAATCACAGCAAAAGGTGGCGCTACAAAGTATTAACTTAAGAGGGCCGAATAATTTGGCACGCCCCACTTTTCGGATTTTTATTTTTTACAAAAGTTTAAAATAACCAATAAATTTCGTTCTACTTCACGATTGTGTCCCACTTGTTGTTGATTCTTCACAAAAAAATTAAAATTTTATATCTTTTTGTTTGAAGCCTGAAATATGGCAAAAGGTTGAAAAGTTCAAGGGGGTCGAATACTTTCGCAAGACACTGTATATACTCCCAGTTCTATATCTTACCAGCATAGCTCCTATTCACCTCATTCAAGGCTTTCTTCACCCATATAAGAAGACTCTTCACTGCCTTCCTTTTGAAACTGTTCTACAAACTACTTTCACAAAACAAACACAAGGTATCTCCAAGGAGCTCCAACCTGTGCTACATAGGGACAACAGACTCAAAGACATATTTCCACTCCTTTCTTTTCGACAACCACCAAACCTGAGGCGTATTATTGTAAGACCTGCAGGCACATCCACACCGCTGACAGTGTACGTGTCCCACAGTCACAACAGGTGCACAGAATTCGGGGGACATTTTCCTGCAGGTCTTCCAATGTTGTGTATCTCATAATGTGTGTGCAATGTCCCACCACAGGCCTCTATGAGGGGGAAACGAGGCAGAATCTTAGTCAGTGCATGAACTCACACAGATTCAACATTAATAACAACAGAACAGATCTCCCAGTGGCAGCACATTTCTCTGGAGAAGACTATTCTATTGAAGATTTGTGGGTTGTGGTTTTAATGGGACATTTTAAGATGCAGAGGGAGAGAAAGGAATGGGAATACAAGTTAATGCAAAAATTTCAAACTCTGCAATTTGGACTTAATATTCATGCCAGTTTCATGTCACACTATGTATGAACTGTGAGGATCACAAATCACCACCTGACAGCAAACATATAACAGATCCCTCTGTCACGCCCCACAAAGTTTTCCAGACTGTTTACTTCCTGACCTGTTGTAAATAACTTCCATACTTACATTGCATTTTGTTATTCCAAGATCCTTTTGAAGATCCATGTCTTGTGTGTATAAAGAATGTGAATTTTCAGTTTCTTGCATTACACCATGCTCAGCCTCTAAAAGGCTGATGTCTTCACTCTTCCACGAAAGAAACAAAAAAGAGGATTAGTCCTCCTAGACATCCAACTATATTATCAAGCTATTTACCTCTAGAGGTGGCTTGACACAAGGGATGCTAGCTTGAAATACAGAACTGGCGGTGATGCAGATAGGTGTGAACATTTGTGAGGGGGAGCTCATATCCCTCTCTCAGTTTTTTTTTTTAGAAACATTGTGGGTGCCCTTTAGAAGGACTCTAAACTTGCTATGTAACCAACTGTTTAAAGGAACATAGTCCAGCTTCATAGGGTCTCTCAAAAAGGCCCATACCCCAATCCACTGACCGCTGCCTTCCTTTTACCACACTTGATCCATGATAAGGCTTATATGAATGCCTCCTGGAATGTGTTATTACACAAATCGATGGCAGATTTACTGAAACACAATGTGACTAAAGTCTTTGCTCCCAACACAAATGTTTAATTTCTTGCAAATCTACAAAGACAACAACAAAACAGAGCCTTCTTAACAACACATAAAGCAATTCATGCTTTCAAAAGGTACATGTGATCATATAGTAGCATCTCTAGTATAGATAAACAACTGCTTTTGGATTAGGCATCCTCCATGCTGTCTTTTTTATTATCATAAGAGGCAAAGCTGGGATAAGAAAGGGATAGAAACATCATTCTTTCCCAGTCTCACAGTTTCTTGTGCTGTATCAAACATAAAAAAAAACTATTACAAATTACTTACCAGATGGTATAAAATTCCACAACTACTATATCAATTTGGTATTTTAAACAACAAAAACTGTTGGAGATATCAATTACACACAGATATGTCACACATCCGGTGGCATTACCACTGATCAGACCCTTTTCACAAAATGTTCTTATTTACCGTGATACCTTCTTTTTAAAATACTTTCCCTGTACTTTGGTCCTGCCAATCTTCAGCCCTCCAAGAATTTTCAAAATACACTTAATAGCGGCTTCCAAACATTTGAGGCCCAGTGGGCTGAAAAAGTTAATTTAACGGGCACCTTTCATGTCTTCTAACCCAATGCATGTTATAGACCATTAGAAAGTTGGTCTTGTACTTTTCATTTTGTGTGTAGCTTATCGCATTAAAAAGATGTTGGTTTTATTAGTTTCGGCTACCAATATTACTGTACAGTCAAAGGGGCAGCCCAGTATCAATACTTGGTAGTGGAGGCTGCCCTTTTCACAGTACAAAAAAATAAAAGTCTATTGTTAGGTGGGTATTCTCCACTGTTCAGCGATGATGCTGGACTGTAAAGACTGACTCCCTGACACTACAGTGATATTGGTAGCTGAAACTAACGGCACTTATATCTCTGCAATGGGAGAAGTTACAACCAAAAGAAAAATTTCCCTGATTTCAGCATGGGGACAGTTTTCTAATGGTAAAGTAAATTGCACTGGGTTAGAGGGAATGAATAAACTGGCAAATCTGCATCCATAATGCCTACTTGAAGACATTGTCCCTTTGGTTGAATAACTTCAAGAGGCTTATAGCTCTTGAGCAAACTACATGTACTGCTAAAATTACACATTACAAGAACAAATGTTCTGCTCGACCACTGTGCTCGCCTGACAAAACACCCAACAGACCTCAATGATCTCTCCTCCTCTCCTTTTTGCTCGATCCTTTACACGCTAACATGTCTTTTCTTGCCACTTAACCCCAGAGGCATAACTTGAAGCTCCTGAATCCCAGTGCAGAGTTTGCTGTGGGGCCTCTACATACCATGTGCCATTCAGAATAGTGGTATTTTTAATGTTGCATTGGGACCTTTGGGGCCCCCTCATGGTCAAGGGCATAGTTATAACTGCTACCTCTACAACCACAATAGCTACGGTCCGGCCTAAACCATTTAGGTTTTCAAATGCTGATAGCAGTTATAATGTAACACAATGTTGATTTTACATTAACAAACACTAACCTCTAACATATGAGAGGTAACCTACTTGAATTTAACCTCTAACATATGAGAGGTTACTTTTGTAACCTACTTGAATTTGCTATTCCTCAATAAAGACAGATTCAACAAAAATTACAATGATTGTTCCTTTAAAATAATACATATATGTACAAAAACATAAAACATGTTAGACAGGGACATCTTTAATGTAAAATAACAAATATAAATATAGAACTATCCCCATCTCTGCACCCATGGACAGATTTGAGCAGCCTGCATTAATTAACATTATTGTAATTTAACTGGTAATTTACTTTGAAGATGCATTGGACCTTACAAATGTTTCCAGTAGTCTCTGAATTATTCCTCCAGGATTTTAAGCAAACAATTGGCTTAAAAGAAAGAGATACATTTTAGTATTTGTTCACCATTCCTGTGGGGTTTCCATTTTACTTTTTGATCTTCTTTTATAGCATATTTCAGATTTTACTTTTGAGGTTTGCATTTTGTTGTCCTATTTTACTATAAACTTATAAGAAAACATTCTTTAAAGTTGGTGGAAATTTTTTCTTTGATTGTTTATCTGAAACCCACACCAAATAAACAAGCACAGTTCATGGTTAATGCAGTTATCTTGGGTCTGAAAGCTACCAGTATCTGGTCCAGGTTCTGCAGGTGTGGATTCTCATACATCTGGACTGGTTACGGCAACTGGTCATGGGTCCAGCACCAGGATCCATCCTGTCACTTGGTATTATGTGTAGTATGGGGGCTGGCAGACTTGCTCCTTGCAACCACAAAGCCAGACCCCATCTCTGTTGTTCATGGGTAGTAAAAAGATACAGTAAGGTTCAGAAATATTTGGATAGTGACACAATCTTTATGATTTGGACTCTGCGTGCCACCATATTGCATTTGAAATGAAATGACTGCGATACAATATGAAGTGTATGCTTTCAGGTTTAATGCATGGGGTTAAACAAAACAAAGTTTACAAATTGCAACAATTTTTTTCTACAAAGACTCCTCATTTCTGGGGCTCAAAAGTAATGGGACAAATTAACATTACCATAAATGAAATGTTTCACTTTTAATACCTTGTAGCAAATCCTTTGCAGGCAATAACTGCCTGAAGTCTGGAACCCACAGACGTCACTAAACGATGGGTGTCCTCCTTTGTGATTCTTTGCAAGGCCTTTACTGCAACTGTCTTCAATTGTTGCTTGTTAGTGGGTTTTTCTACCTTAAGTTTTGTCTTAAGCAAGTGAAATCATGTCCGATCAGGTTGAGATCCGGTGATTGACTCAGCCATTGCAGAATATTCCACTTCTTTATCTTAAAAAAAAAACTGGGTTGCTATCGCAGTATGTTTTGGGTCATCTGAACTTTGAAGCGCCGTCCAATCAACCTTGCTGCATTTGGTTGAATCTGAGCAGAAAGTACATCCCTGTACACTTCAGAATTCATCTGACTGTTTCTGTCTTCTGTTACATCATTAATAAACACTAGTAACCCACTGCCAATGGAAGCATGCCGCTGTTCCAAGCCTTCTCCATGCTTTCGTCTTCCCATCTTTCTGGTACAGGTTGATCTTAGTTTCATCTGACTAAAGAATGCTATTCCAAAACTGGGCTGGCTTCTTTAGATGTTTTTAGCAAAGTATAATCTGGTCTTTCTATATTTGAGGCTGATTAATGGTTTACACCTTGTGATGAACCCTCTTTATGGTAGACTTAGATATTGATACACCTACTTCCTGGAGAGTGCTCTTCACTTAGGTAGATCTTGTGAAGTGGTTTTTATTCACCATGGAAAGGATTTTGTCATCATCCACCACAGTTGCCTTTTTGACTTTTTGAGCTCAACAGTGTGCTCTTTTTTACCAGAATGTTCCAAACTGTTGATCTGGCCACTACTAAAATTTCTGCTATCTCTCTGGTGGATTTCTTCTTTTTTTAAGCCTAACAATGTGTCACTTCCATTGAAAGCTCCCTTGACTGCATATTGTGGGTTCACAGCAACAGCTTCCAAATGCAAATGCCACACCTGGAATAAACTCCAGACCTTTCACCTGCTTCACTGCTGATGGATTAACAAGGGAATAGCTCATGCAGCCCATTAAATAGCTTTTGAGATAATTGTCCAATTACTTTTGGTCTCTTGAAAAAGAGGCAGCTACATGTTACAAAGCTGTAATTCCTAAATCCTTCCTTCAATTAGGATGTGGATTCCCTCAAATTAAAGCTGATAATATGCACTTTAAGCCCATATTGATTACATAACTGTATCTTGACTATAGAAATGAAGAATTGAAGCACTCCTTTGCGTTTAAAGTTTTAATATTGGTAAAATTATAATTTTACAAAGTGGTAAACGTTTTTGACAGTAATGCCTTCATCAGACTCTAAGGCAATGATACATAGTATGTATAATAGACTGGTATAGGCGAGAAGTCAGTCAATAGTAGTTCATACTTTTTCAAGAAATCCACTTTGTGGGAAAAGTCTCCTCGGATAACATGCAAATGCAGAATTTCCAAGAGGAGTGTTTGCAAGCGGTATCCACTGCTTCTGTATCCTATATACCTGTAATCCGCTGTGTTCCTTGCTGTTAGCGTATCTTGACTATGTTTTGGTAAACAGCTAAACTGTCAAAATATGTGTCACTGTCCAAATATTTCTGGACCTAACTGTATATACTGTTTTGGTTCAGTGGCAAATATTGTAAGGTGTAGGGCCACTGGGGAGCAATATACAGTACACACGTGGACGAAATTGTTGGTACCCCTCGTTTAATGAAAGAAAAACCCACAATGGTCACAGAAATAACTTGAATCTGACAAAAGTAATAATATATAAAAATTCTATGAAAATGAACAAATGAAAGTCAGACATTGCTTTTCAACCATGCTTCAACAGAATTTTTAAAAAAAGAAAACTCATGAAACAGGCCTGGACAGAAATGATGGTACCCTTAACTTAATATTTTGTTGCACAACCTTTTGAGGCAATCACTGCAATCAAACAATTCCTGTAACTGTCAATGAGACTTCTGCACCTCTCAACAGGTACTTTGGCCCACTCCTCATGAGCAAACTGCTCCATTTGTCTCGGGTTTGAAGGGTGCCTTTTCCAGACGGCATGTTTCAGCTCCTTCCAAAGATGCTCAATAGGATTTAGGTCAGGGCTCATAGAAGGCCACTTCAGAATAGTCCAATGTTTTCCTCTTGGCCATTCTTGTTTGTTTTTAGCTGTGTGTTTTGGGTCATTATCCTGTTGCAAGACCCATGATCTGCGACTGAGACCAAGCTTTCTGACACTGGGCAGCACATTTCTCTCTAGAATCCCTTGATAGTCTTGAGATTTCATTATACCCTGCACAGATTCAAGACACCAGATGCAGCAAAGCAACCCCAGAACATAACAGAGCCTCCTCCATGTTTCACAGTAGGGACAGTGTTCTTTTCAAGATATGCTTCTTTTTTCCGTCTGTGAACACATAGCTGATGTGCCTTGCCAAAAATTTAGATTTTTGTCTCATCTGTCCATAGGACATTTTCCCATAAGCTTTGCGGCTTGTCAACATGTAGTTTGGCAAATTCCAGTTTTGTCAGATTCAAGTTATTCCTGTGACTATTGTGGGTTTTTCTTTCATTAAGTGAGGGATACCAACAATTTTGTCCACGTGTGTATATATACTGTGTGGATCCACTGAGGAGCATTATAAAGTGTAGGATCAATAGGGAGCATTATACTATGTGAGGGGGCCACAGAGGAGCATTATACTGTGTGTAGGGACCACTGGAGAGTTTGATAAATTAATGGGCCTCTGGAGAGCATTATACTATGTGGAGCCACTGGGGAGCATTATGCTTTGTGTCGTTGCCACTGGGGAGCATTTTATTATGTGTGGACCACTGGATATAAATATAGTCTATGTGGATAAATAGGGTGCATTATACTGTGTGAGGGCCAATGAAGAGCATTATGCTATATGTGGGCCACTGGGGAGAATTGTTACTGTGTGTGGACCACTGGTGAACATTATAACTGTGTGTGTGGACCACTGGGGAGTACTGTAACAGTTTGAGCCATTATAGATCATTGTACTACTGTGTACTACTGGGGAGTATTCTTCTGTGATGGGACACTATAAAGCATTGTACTGTGTGTGGTCCACTGGACAGCATTATGGGGACACTAAGGAAGCATGATGATGGTGAATTTACTGTGAGTGATGGGTAATGGTGAAAGATGAATGTAGATATAGTACAAGTGCATCTCAATAAATTAGAATATCTTTGAAACGTTTATTTATTTCAGTAATTACATTAAAAAAGTGACCTCCTATATTTTCTAGATTCTTTACACACAGAGTGTTCTATTTCAAGTGTTTTATTTCTGTAAATGTTGATTATGGATTACAGGTAATGAAAACCCAAATCTAAGAAAATTTGAATATTGTAAAAAAGTTCAGTATTCTAAATTCAGTGTTTCACCTGCTAAGGTTTCCTAAGCCTTTAAATGGTCCATCAGTCTGGTTCAGTAGGACACACAATCATGGAAAATGCTAATTATGAATTGAATTACTGAATTACTGAAATTAATGAACATTTCAAAAATATTCTAATTTATTGAGATGCACCTGTATGTGCTGGATGGCTGTGTTTGGCTGGTAAGTATAGGAAGGTGTAGCTTTGAGTGTGCATTAACACAGTGCAGTTGTGGTGCAACTAAAACTAAATAAATAGAAAAGAAATAGAAAAAAAATGCATGCATTTTTGATGCAGACTTTTCTAGTTTTACAAGTGAAACTCATATTTTTTTAACACATGCCAACTGTAAATTCAAAAACTGGTGTTTTGCCAAATGAAACAGATTCTTTGGATTCCGTGTAATAGAATAAAGTTATAGAATAAAACACTGAACTATCCCCAATAGCTTAACATTTTATTAAGAAGAATATAAGAAGATAGCAAAAGGTAACATTTCACTAAGAAGAGTATAAGAAGATAGCAAAAGGTCTTACAACAAGGAAAAGTATAACAAATATTAGAAGGTATAATCAAACCTTGCAATACAGCAGGTATAGCAAGGTACAATCAAATATCGAAGTCAATCAAACTGTGATATAATCCAAACTTGCAATACAGCAGGTATAGCAAGGTAATCAAATCAAATACTTACAACCCTGCCAAGCTTCATAGAGGAATTCTGGTAAGGGTATCTGTAGGAAGCATCACTCAGCCAGGTGACAGGTCTCATAAAGCAGAACCAGGTGTCCCCAATCACTGCTGTCAAGATTTCATCTTTCAGGCTGGGGGATGTTTTCCCATCTTATACCCTTTGTGTATGTCATATAGTGGGCGGTTACAGAAGTGATACACCTCTGTAAGGCTTTTACTCTTCTCCAAGCTCATATTCATGTGGAAGGGGCCAGTTTTCACTTGAATATGTCTCGTGACATATATGCTTCAAACAGAGTTGCTCCTTTGATCTAATTAGTATGGACATGCAAATATAACCTGTTGATCTGGTTGGTATAGATATGTAGCTATCACCTTAGACAGCGTTGATCTAATCTGTATAGGTATGTAAATATCACTTCAGACAGCGTCGTTGATCTAATCTGTATAGGTATATAAATATCACATCAGGTCAACTTGATAGAGTGTGTAGACATTACTTTATACTGGGTTCAAATTAAGGTTACTATGGCCTGGCTATTATAAACATCTTGTCATGAGAAGCCATTTTATCAAGGGCAGCTATTTTGCAATACAACTGGACTAAACACCACATCAAAACTGTTTTAAAGGAGTGCCCTGAGTTTCAAAAATTATGCTTTAACTCCATTATATAAGTAGTACTATACAAAATTGAGTTTTGTAATGTCCACAGTGAATAAAATATACCAGTTTCTTACCTGATTTGCAAATGTTTTCTTCCTTACTCTATATGCTGTTACATCAGTAGTAATAATGATGATATTATATAATAATAAACAGCATATTGTGGATTTGGACAGGATACTTTACTATGTGAATCATCTGCATATTATTATACACTGAGAACTCTACCAATCTCAGTTTATTTGACTGTACCGAATGGTCCATCCTGAACAGTAAATGTTGTCTAATGGAAGCTAACTTATAAAACTAGTATAGTAAATACAGTACTTCCATATTCCCTAAATTATTCAATAAGAAACTTGTCTTTATTGCTGAGTTTACAGGCTATGGAGCTACTACTCAGATGGAAAATGGTAGCAGTTTATTTGTAGTCAAACTAAGATATATTGTCATATCATAAAACATATAGTAGAATTCCTGTAATGTGACATCAGGAGGATATACAAGATTTCCCAATACCATGAACAAAGAAATATAAAAAGGCCATTTATTGTGCAATGAAAATGTGAAAATGTGTTCACCAAATGAAATACAGTAAATCTAAAACAAAATATTTTCTAACAATACTATCCACCTATCAATCAATATATACTGTAATTCCAACAAATTCCCACGTCAAATCTGCATTAAATAAATAGAATCTTACAAAATGTGTCCAAAGGTAAAATAAAAATGTGGCTACAGAAGAGTTCTGGATCAATTTTAAAAACAACTTAAAGGGGTTGTCCAGGCAAAATTGGACAACCCCTTTAACTTTTAAATCAGTCAGGGGCAGTGAAAAAAATAGAAAAAATTCATAGTCAACTGTCCCCGATGCTTCAGTATCCTTCCGACGCGTTCCGGTTCTACCTGCTCAATGGGTCTCTTCGGGCTTCAGCAGAACTCTGGAAGAGACCCGTGATGTCACAGGTAGTGACATTGCATGCCCTTTGCTGATTGGCCTCAGTGGCTTCAGCGGAACTCTGGAAAAGACATGTTGAGCAGAAGAACCAGAACACGCCGAGAGGACACCGGAGCATCAGGGTGAGAGTGAATTTTTTTTTTTTTTTTTCACTGCCCCCTGCTGATTGAAAAGCTCAAGGGGTTGTCCATTTTTTCCTGTACACCCCTTTAAGACTAAGGCTACAGTGTGACTGATGCACATGGCATCATCAGCACAGGAGGAGGATGTGGTGTTTGTGAACACAAGCCACAACTTCCAGCAACTGATCAGCAGTGATCCCAGGTTTTGGATACCCAATTATCACATATTGATGATGACCAACTCGAAAGATAGGCCATTAATATGCAAGTCCAGGCAAAACCATGTAAAAAAATTAATACCAAGTAAAAAAAAAATAATAGATAGTAAACGTTATCACAGAGGGAAATATATACACATAAAAATCATTCAGTATATACATGTAAAATGATGACAAAAAATACATAAAATCATGTCACTATAAATGCCATGCCTAATGTAACCACCTAACTGGACCATTATTACTCCATCACATTCCCATCTTTTCTTGACTGTATCCTGTTATAAATTGCTTTTGGCAGAAAAGAACATCAATAACGTTCCTTCACACATTTGGGATGAACAAATCTATTTGTTGTACAAATTTAAAGTTTCTGAACAATACTTACAATCGCTGTACAAGAGTAAACAGAAAGGGGGATAAGACTACCTTCTAAGGCCCCTATATTGCTCAATAAATTCAGACAAGCAATCACTAATGTACACTGACTGGGGCCTAGCAGTCAAACAGTCTAAAACCCAAATGACCTTTGATAAGCCCACATTTATTCTTGCCTTGCAACAAAGATGTGTGTTATAGGGTTAAATGAGCTAGAAAAACAAAACAAAAAAAAAAAAACATTATCCTAACCACATTATTACTCTGGTCTAGACAAGAATATACTTTCTGTAGCAAAGAAATTACTGCATCTTCTACACTAATACCATCTGATACTCACATACCCATCTGATACACAAATTGAAGGGTATCCTGTTGATCATTAACAAAAGACTTCAAATGAGGAAGAACAATTCTTTCATTATAACCTTCATTATGTGAGATGTCACATACCATCAAACCTATTTTAATGGTCATTTAATTCATTAGCCTCATCTTAAAACCTGTGATCTTTTTCAGACCAGACCACACTTGCTGTGTAGTATTTTGTGCTAACTTACCTTCCAGCTTCTTTTTATACTTGTCCTTTGTTTTCCTAATCTTCACCTTTAAGTCTTTCTGTACACTCCGTATCCTATTGCTCTCCTTATTCCTGAAGGCTTCCTTTTTCCAATTTAATAACTGCTTTAATGCCTTGGTAATCCAGGGTTGATAACTTTTTCCCTAGGTACAATAGTTTCAGTACAGAAATGAATGTAATCCGTCACGCAACCTACAATTGCATTAACATCCCCACCATTTGATACCCTAGGAAATCCCAATATGTACGATCAAAACACACCTGTAATGCCTCTTTTTTTATCCCCTCATCCGACGCCAAACATTTCTGGTTATTTCTGTGTTTTTTCTAACCACTGGACAGTAACTTGAGTCCATAAATACAAGATTATGATCAGAGCGCCCTAAACATAAGAAACTTATATATCCCTAGCTTTTATTTAGAACAGATCAAGCATCTTACTATATCTGGTCGCACAAGTCACAAACTGACAGAACTTTGGAAGAATTTTAGCTACAGAGACATGATTAAGTCTCAATTTGAGCAGTGAGACTAGGTATCTCGTCTGATTTTCAGCTAAAATCAGAGGATGGGAGTAGTCGTAGTTGACAATATGTTATGGACACTCAAAAGACTCCTCCAGAACACCTCACCAGTCCTCTCTTCTTCTGATCCAAGTGAAAGTGGTTGGAAGGGCCCAGGATGATGATTGCAGGAATGAGTAAGGAGACAGCAGTTGCAGTTGAACAAAACGGTAAAAAGTACTGAACCTGGAAAAGATTTTCCACAGCAAGGGGATGCCCAATAATGGATATCTAATATCCCTGTACTCTAACCAGAAGTTACAAAGTTACATAGTAAACTATCACCATTACAGCTAAGTAAAATATTCTTGGCATATAATATGGCCACAGTTCCACTACCAAGACTTCAATATTTGGGCACCACTAATACTGCCCAAATATAGGCTCCATCGATTGCTAACACACAGTGCCAGTCCACCCCCTTTACATTTCCCTGCAGTCCTCACATCTCCATCCGCTTCTATTACCTGAAAACCAGGCACATCAGCATGCAGTCACATTAAACAGCAGTCCCAGAATTCTGTTACCTAGTGATGATCTCACATTGCCCATATGGTGTAAACGTTTCATTTTATCTCTTACCTCCTACCCTCTCTATACCCTCTTTAAGGCTTCCATATCACCCTCGGGACCAATGTACTTCTGATTTTTAACTTCTTTGTATCCTCCACAGCACAAACAACCTGCTGCACAAATAACAATGATGACGCTCACAGATTTTGCCCATAATTTAGATATATATTTCAACTGGCTGCTAGTAAAAATGACCCAAAGTGTCCATTCTGTAATGAAGGTCCAACATGATGATGATCAGTACATTGTGAGTAAGAGCCATATTGCCAAAACAACGCTAAAAATTAAGCATTCTGACTTTTATGAGGTCAAAGGTCAGAAGGCCTGGTGTCTAAAAAGCGGTTATTGATCTGCAAGTGGCACTAAAGAGACAGTTTTCTTCCTTCTAGAGGAGGAGAACTAAATAATTGTTGTATGGAGCATTGCCTATGAGCTGGATCTCCATAAGCAGGATTAATACATTTGAAAGCTGGTTCTTATGGCTTCTCACACAACCAACCATAACCTTTCTCTGTACAGATGAGAAGAATCTCTGAAACACTGCTTTCCCACAAAGAATGATTACCGACCATCAATTTTATTAGCTTTTTTTTTTCATTAATACAAAAATGGCTAACAAACTAACAATATATTTTTGTTTAAAAGGTCATATTACTCAAAAATGTATTGTATGCCAGAAAATCTGTGAAAATAACAGTCTTGAAAGCCATGGCATTCTTTATATTAGCAATGCTTTAAATTCTCTTTCAAGTCGACGTGTTTTTCTGGGCTGCTAATGAAATAAGGAGTAAACTTACTGAAAATAAAACCTAGACAATCATCACACATTGTTCTGTAAATGAACGGCAGGAAATGTGTTCATCTCTTTGACAGGAAGAATTGTGATATTAGCTGATCTGACAAGATTAAATTAAATATCATTATCATATGAGTGATCATATTATCATATGAATTTTTCTACAGATTGTACTGACAAGATTAAATTAAATTGTTCACAGCCTCCGATAGACAAAACATGGAAGAAAACAATATTCTTTCAATGAATATGCTTGATTATTTTTCTATGAGAAGTGCTATTTAACAAGCAGTCCTTGTGGTGAGTGGTCAGAATAGTCAGTGTGGGGCACTAGATGTGAACTCCTACTGGTTGATGATCCTTTCCATACACTTCACTTTTATGATTCCAAATATTGCAAATATTGGGAACTTAATTATGGTCAGGTGTCCAGATGGGACTAGCGGCCATCTGAACTACAAAAGTATGGCTCCTTTCTTCTACAAGTGATGATAGTCAGGTTTTGCAGCTAGAGGAAACCAGCTATAAACCTTCTAGAACCATTTTAAACCATACATACCTTAAAAACTTGCTTACTTTAATACACCATAAGGTAAGCGTATTCACTCGCAATGTAAGCACAGATCAACAAGTGAATGCAGAAAATGAAATGACTAGAATAGTGGCTTATGTAAATCATCCTGGATACACCAGATGACAATTAATATCCTACTTAATGGCACATTAAATTTGCCGTAGATTCACTGTGCACATAGTGCATATTACAGAGCGATGGAAGGGAAATATGGAAAGTGTCATTAATCCAGAGCTCTGTGTTTATTTCCCGGCAGATGTCCCTACTTCTTCTTCTGCCACAGAGGACAGAGGCTCTTCAATCTCATGTGAGAAAGGTTCCTGTTCACTGATTGTTCTAAGGAGTCTCCATTAAGTGTCCCTGGGGTACACAGGAAACAATTCTATGGAGGAAGAATGTAGATTGTGAGACTAGGCACCTCGTTTAACCCAAATTCCACTGAAGCTTAGCCTCATTTGTCTGCTGTCACTTTTTATTCTACGTTCATCTCTTCATATTTCAAAACTGCTTCACACTATTCCAGCTGGTATTGTGTGTTCGGAGAAAGCTCCCATTAACCTGTCAAAGTGAATGGGATTTGATATCACTTTATTGTAAGAGAGGAATGTTATGAAACAAAAATATCAAAATAATAATAATAATCATAATAAGTTATTAGAGCATGGGTTTTATGATTATTACGGTCACTATTGCAATTTAATGTGTAGGTTTTTTGTATGTTTTTGAAATGTGTAGGTTCTAATCCCCATGTGGGCATATCATTTAGAGCATAGTTGTTTAGGTTTAAACCTTTTCCCACCACAGCTATTTTTCTTTTTTTTTTTTTTTTTTTTTTTTCACTCCTCTCCTTCCAAAAGCCATAACTTTTTTTTTCTTTCTCCATTTACAGAACTGTATGAGGGCTTATCTTTTGGGGGACAGATTGTAATTCATAGTACTCCATTTAATATTCCATATGCTGTACTGTTTAAAAAAAAAATCAGAATGACGGGATTTAGAAAAAAAAGTGTCTTTGTGCCATTTTGTTATGGGTTTTGCTTTTACGGCGTTCACTGTGCAGTCATAATGACATGTTACCTAAATTCTGTGGGTTGTTATTAGTGATGAGAAAATCGAAGCTGCAGAAGTGGAATTCGATCCGAATTTCAGGAAATATTCGATTTGCATCGAATCCGAATTTACTCACACTTTGTGGTAACGATTCACATTTAGTTCAAAATGACTGCTGTACATATTAGGACATGGGGCAAGGAACTCTGGGAATGCAGGATCACCCCCAATGCCATACGTGCAGCCAATCAGCAGCCAGCCCTGTGAAGTCACATCGCTTTAACCCCTTCGCGAGCGCACACGGCATGTTTGACTGCTGCATCCAAGGTGTTAAATCCCCTGATCGGTTATGGAGCAGGGTATTAGCTGTAACTGACAAACATGACCGTGGCTTCCAAGGGGCTCCACCATTTTGCCGCCCAGCCACCCACCCCGGCTGTCCGCAGCCAGTAAATAGCTGTTTTTGTTACGCGATTCGCCGCGATTTAATTTGGATTGAATAGAATTGTATCGCGAAATTTGGCTAAGTTGCCGAATCAAATTTTTGAATACCTCGCTTATCTCTACTTGTTATGTTTACAGAGATACCTAATTTATATAGATTTTATGTTTTAACACCTTGACAAAAATTAAAAACGTTGAAAACTAACATTTTTTGGAGTCACTATAACTTTCTTACATTTCTGCATACAGAGCTGCATAAGACATCTTTCTTTTGCGAGGAAAGTTGCACTTTTTACTTATACCATTTTATGAAATACTTAATGTTTTGATCACTTTTATTCAAATTTATTTTGGTGAAATGGTGAAAAACATTGGTTTGGCAATTTAGATTTTTTTATGTTATGGCGTTCAACATATGGGAAAAATATTTTTATATGTTTGTAGTTTGGGCTTCTGCAATCACGCCACATGGGAGCTATTCCAGTTAATCAAGGTATGCATTTTGGGGACAGGGGGAATCGGGACTCTATACAAGGGTTAATGCCTCCAGACTCCAGTCATGGGCATTACCACCTGGTCTCTGTTGTATAAAACAGCCAAGACCCAGCAGATGTACATCAGCTCTACTTCTGCATATTTAAAGTGCTAACATCATTCATAATAGCATGGTGGATGTCAGCAAGGGGTTAAAGAAGACCCTTCACCTCACTTTAGAAGTCCTGCTCTTTGGATTATTTGGAATTTTTTTCTCCAGCCCTGACCGTTCCCCAGCAACAAGAACAATTAGTTTTGGTGCCTGATATGCTATTTAGGCTCTCTACTCTCTGTTATTTAGGTGTGATCCTGAGCTCTGATTGGAGCTCTGAATAACATCCCTTGCATGCATTTGCCTGACACCGTGCACCTGACAGTACTGAGCCTAAATAGCATTTCAGGCACCAAAACTAACAGTACTGAATTCTCAGAACTAGTGGGAGATAAAGAAAAGATTCCAACTGTGCCAAAATAAGTGGAGCGGTACTTTTAAAAGATGCTAAGAACTGGAGTTGAGGGAGGTATGTGTGCGCAGTTTCTTAATTATGCTTGTCAATATCAGAGCATTCTTGTCAGATGTCACATAAATCATTTGTGTAGCATACAAAACATAGCCCTTGGGAAGAAATACTGAATTAGTGCTACAGTACATACATAATATATCATTTCACTCCTTTACACTAATTAGTAATGACATGTTACATTCATTTCCAGGTTTACTTTAATAGTACTAATTATTTGTTTTAGAAAAAATCTATCACAAGCAGCCATACGGTATGTTACGTGAGACAGATACACTGGTGGCTGTTCGCAGGTATGTACTATTTTTATTTTAATGTAAAATACAGTAGAGGAAAATCAACAATGAGGTAGAACAGACAATGAAGAAAGCAAAAAACAAGCTACAAGAGAAAGGAACAACAAGTCTGAGGCCAAGGGGAGAACAAAACCGGAGCAACTGAGGGCAGCAAGTAGGATGTAGTAAGCAAATAAATCCACCAAATTCCCATAGATTGACTGCTAAAAATTACTCACAAAACTGCACAGCCATTATAAATAAAAAATAAACTAAATTAATTGTAATACAACCATACTGTAGATGGTGGCCACTCCGCTGTCCGCTATATGGTACCCTATCCAAATTGAGTTTTCTTCTGTAATACTCATAAAACTGTGCCAGAAATAATGATTTGATTCCCTTACAACTGGAGCACTATAGTCATTCATTTTCTGTTTTAGTTTCACATGCAGATATTCAATGGCAGAATGTATTCTCAGCATTATCGGAACTATAGGCGTAGCTTTTCTTTCCTGTAAAATCCACACTATATAAAGTAATAGGATTACTGGTATAGCATACCACAAGAATCATTAATCACCTGTCAAAACAGCCATTATGAATTACAGTTCTCATTAACCGCTAATGTTTTACATGGGAGATCACTTGCTTAGAAATGTAAATGCATGTATTTATGATAAGGAAACATCTTTATGTGCAAGTATAGCTTATAGATTATTGATCAGGTTCTGCTGAGTATATTTAATGCATTCAGATCCAGTTCAGTCTTGTGTCAGTTTTGCCTCTGTTAAAAGGGTTATGTTGGGAATGATAACTTTGAGCAGTGTACTCACTGCACCATATAAGCAAATTTACTAATCTACACCGTGGTTGCCCCATCACGCCAATTCTTCCATTCTCAGAGCACTGTGGAGGGACCAGAAGTCTTTTCTTTCTGCCACCTCAGGTGATGCTCAGGGGTGACATACCCCACTCTACTCCAGCTGCTTGTAGACTAAGTAAAGCAGGGTTAGTCATTACAGTTATATATGTTTACACAGTGGTGAACCTAGCCTCTTTGCTGCCTGAGGTGGACTATAGAAAGACGCCCCCCCGCCCCAAAAAAAAAAACAAAAAAAAACTGAGTTTCCATGCTACTAGTTTAACACACTGTTATCGTCGCACAATATACACAATACACAAAGTTATAAAACAACACGGCATTAAGAATGAAAGTAACTTCACACATCTTCTGCTTGGTGGATGGACGAGCCCACGTGGCCCCCATTCTCTATAATATTAGCCCGCAGATACCTGAGTACTGGACTTCGGGTATCTTTGGCACTCCCATTGAAGTGAATGAGAGCCACGCGGGTTCGTCCATCCACCAAGTGACACACCTATATATATGGCTGCGGTCAGGCTGAATTCCCACCTAGTGGGGGGAAAAACCCAATTCTCAGGCTCAGTGGGGGTCTCAGCAGACAGACCCCCATCACTCAGGTATTTATCCTCTATCATTTAGGTGAATACAGTGCAGTAACATTCTGTGACTTACAGGTGACTTCTCTGACTAATCGGTCACATTTCCCTTCTCTTCCCTCTGGACCGCCATGACCACTTCTTCCAGCTGTGACTTGTCTCTGTAAAGGTTGCAACACAGACATCTTTGGCTCCTCACTTTTCCAGGCATCCAACCCACATTGTCCTCACCTACACAAAGCCCCCATTCTGCTGCTACCCCCAATTATATAATATATGATATAACCCCCCCATAATGAATAATACCCCCAAGTGCATCTTTATATTAATAATGTCCGTGTGTACCCTGTATAAATAGTGCCCCTTATTAATAATACCCCAGGTGTTAACTAATTAAAAGGTTTTCCAGGTCATTAATAAACTAATCAGTGGGGTTCAAAAACCCAGGACCCCCACTGATCAGCTGTTTGAATGGTACCTGTGTAAGCGCCGTGACCGCTTCTCTGTTTACATAGTGCATTTCATCTCATAGCGGCCATGTCATGTAACTACAGCCTTGTCCTGTACATGTCTACAGTATGTGACAAGGCTACAATTACATCACACGGTCACTATAAACAGACAGCGTATAATATAAACAGGTGCCATAGCCCATGTTTATAGCGCCCCATTTACACACACTATAAAGTTCCACAGCAGCCCCTGCACACAGTATTACACAGTGTTATGGCCCGCAGCGGCCCCTGCACACTGTATTATGCCTCTCAGCGGCCCCTGTACACGGTATTATGCTCCATAGTGGCCCCTGCTCACGGTATTATGCCCCGCATTGGCCACTGCACACGGTATTATGTTCCGCAGCAACTCCTGCACACAGTTTTATGCCCCATATTGGCCCCTGCACTGGTATTATGCTCCATAGTGGCCCCTGCACTTGTATTATGCTCTATAGTGGCCCCAGCACATGGTATTATGCTCCATAGTGGCCCCTGCACTGGTATTATGCTCCAGAGTGGTCCCTGCACAGGGTATTATGCTCCATAGTGGCCCCTGCACTGGTATTATCCTCATAGTGGCCCTTGCACTGGTATTATGCTCCATAGTGGCCCCTGCACTTGTATTATGCTCCAGAGTGGCCCCTGCACAGGGTATTATGCTCTACAGTGGTCCCTGTGTAAGAGACAGCCAATGTTGTCCTAAGCTTTATTTGTCTGTATAAATTGTTAATGTTGAATGTATTTCTGTGATTCTGTTCCTTTAAGACAGCAGCCATTGTAATTGTGACATGATGCTGGAGTGAGACCCCCCCCCCCCTTTTATGTCAGCCTGCCTGTTCTGCAGACAGAGTGTGAGCAGAGAAGCAGGAAGTGACGAGACAGAGAGCAGCAGCCATCTTGGCAAGAGAGAAGACAGGTGTCTGTGCTGTGTTGAACTGGTGTGAATATTTTTCGGTACAGCTAAGCTGTATCTTGGTCCAGAGACAAACAGAGTGTAAAGAGACAACAGGTCTAGTGAGTCCACGTGAAAGGAACTGTGCTCAGTGGCTGATCAGTGAGACTGACATTGTGACTGTGTATATGGATACCACATATAGAGACTCGCAGTGCTGTTGATGTACTGGACAGCACTTGCTAAATCCCGGCTTACATCCCAGCTCAGTGTATGGATTCGGCAGGACTGTCAGTGTGCTGAGTGGAATCTGCTGTTGGATTACATTGCATTCATTGGGTTTCCCTGTTAAAGAGGACTTCATTTCTCCCGAGATCCTGATAACCGTGAGGGGAGGACGCTTCACTATAAAAGAAAGGAACGACTTTGGGCCCCACCGCGCGCTTTTACGGACTGTAAGCGGTCCACCTGGACCACTGGGGAAAAGGGGGGTGCACCCAAATGTGATGTCAGGGTCAATTAGGGATAGTTTTGAGTATATTGTTCATTCAGTGTCCATACTGCAGAAGTGGACAGAGTAAAAGTAGAAACCATTGCAGAATTTGCCTTGAAATTGTTCATACTATATTGTATATTTTGCTTGTCTTTATCCCTGTCATTTTACCTTCAAATAGCCTTTATTAACTTATAGTAAATATATATTCTTTTCTTGAACTACCGCGTGTGCGTTCGTTTCTGGTTGTGGAGTCCAAACCACCTGCCTTGCTCTCGGTTCACAAATTGGCGTAGTCGGCAGGATCCGCTTACCAGAATGGACGGTGATGCACCCGTTAGGGAGAATGGTGCTGGAGGAAGAATGCCAGCAGGGGCTATAATGAGTCAGTTAGCTAAATTTGATGGCAATAATATGTCAGTGAGTATGTGGGTGGAACAGATACGAATGATACAGCGAATGTACCAGACCACACCAGAAGTACTAGTAGAGCTAGCAATATTGACATTACAAGGGGATGCTAAGACCACGGTGATACTGAGGCCATTTGAACAAAGGCAGACATTTGAGCAAGTAGTCCAGATTCTAGAAACCATCTATGGAGAAACTGCATTGCTGGGGTCTCTGCAGGCTCGGTTCTTCCAGAGGGTACAACAGGAGAATGAAAGCCTTCCCCAATATGCAAATGCCCTACAAGAACTGCTCCGAGATATTCAAGGGAAGGAAAGAGGGGGCTCGCCAGCCTTCTGTAACCCTGATCGGACTCTCCGTGACCAGTTTGTCCTGGGGATACGTGACGGCAGTTTAACTGTGACTATGCAGGATTTTATACGATGAGAGACTGATGCTAAATTCCATGATGTACAGGTAGAGGCCATCTCCCGTGCCAATAGTATGGTCCCGAGGCCCCAGACCGCAGTTGGAGTTACTTTGTCACAGGGGGCTAGTTCTGGCTCAGAGACAGTAGAAAAGGGGACGGTTAAAGAAATTCTCACAGTAATGCAGAAACTGCAAGAGCAATTGGAACACTTGCACACCCGTTGTGATGAACATTCTATGAAAATTGCAGACTTCCAGAAAACTGGAGGTGAAAGGGTGAGCCGTCCATACCCAGAAAATCAGAATCACCCACCACCCTGCTGGAGGGATGAGGATAGGACCTACCGAAGGGGTCCAAATCATTTAGTGCAGTGCTCAGGAGAAATCGAAGGGGCTTACCGAAGGGGCCCAAACAGATGGCCAGAACGACGGGAGATACGCTGCTGGGAGTGTGGACGGATGGGCCACGTTGCTGCTAGATGTCCAGAGCAGCGACAAACTTATGAGAGACCGCCGTTAAACTGAAGTCCCCTGCTGCTGTAGGGCGTGTAGTAGGGGAGACTGACAAGAAGACTATGTGGGGAGAATGCCCTAATGATGACCTGATCGCTGCAAGTCCTGTTATACAGGTGGAAATGGAGGGTATTCCGGTTACTGGGATGATTGACACGGGTTCCCAAGTAACGACCTTGAGTAGAGACTGTTATGAACGGTACTTCCAGCAACATGTGAAATATGATCCCCATACATTCGTACGAGTGGTCGCAGCTAACCAGTTACCAGTTCCAGTCGTGGGAGTAGCCTGGATGAATGTCCGGGTATGTGGCCAAGATCTAGGTAGGAAAGGCATTGTGGTGGTACAGGAGTCACATGAAGTAAAGGTCCCTGTCATTTTGGGGATGAATGTGTTAAAAGAATTAGATCAGATCCTCTTTGAAAAGAAAGGTCACGGTTATTGGAAAGAAACCACCACCCATCGGCCTACTCAAACAGCTTTCCAGTGGCTGATCCGGACATGTGGCTTACAGAAAAGTTCGGATGCACAGCGTCCTCTGGCTCGAATTTCAGTTCCTTTGCATACAAAAGTTACACTGCCACCCAGTCGGGAGACAATAGTGTTCATGCCCGTAGGCACCTGTCGGAAACTAGAGGGCATAGCTGTGTTGGTAGAACCACTGCAGGCAGCCGAAGGAGGTGTTGATCCGCTAGTGGTCCGTTCCTTGGCAATAGTTCGCAATGGAAGAGTATCACTTCGATGTCTAAACACTCAGGACCAGAGTGTGGACCTGACCCCAGGGAGGCAGCTGGCTAACATCTATGTGACTCCGGAGGAAGTAAGGAAAGTAACTCCAATGCAGCTGAAGCCGACTGAAAGGGATGAGTGGACCGTAACTGTGTCCATGGGAGAAGATGAGGAACCCACCTCTGAATGGAATGGCCATGCAATTCGAGAACAGATGAAGATGGATGCAAGTTCATGTTCTCTGAAATGGGTGCAGAAGGTAGATGAGCTGTTGTGGGAGAACCGAGCCGCCTTTGCACGGTATGCTGAAGATTTTGGATGTACCACAGGGATCTACCATGAGATTCCCACAGGAGACACCCCTCCAATTAGAGAGCGCTACCGACAAATTCCTCCACAGTTGTATCAGGAAGTGAAAGAACTGTTAGCTAAGATGCTACAGGGTGGGATCATCCAAGAAAGCCAGAGTCCCTGGGCAGCTCCTGTGGTGTTAGTAAGAAAAAAAGATGGGTCCATCCGATTTTGCGTAGACTATCGTAAGTTAAACGCTTGCACCGTACGAGATTCCTACCCCTTGCCACGGATTGAGGAGTCCCTCTCAGCGCTGGGGAGAGCCCGGTACTTCTCCTCACTAGATCTGGCTAGTGGGTATTGGCAGGTGCCGATGGCCACAAAAGACAAGGAGAAGACGGCATTCATCTTGCCCATGGGACTATACGAATTTAACCGGATGCCCTTCGGGTTGACAAATGCACCCGGAACGTTTCAGCGGTTGATGGAGAAATGTCTCGGTGACTTCAACTTTGAGTTCACTCTCATCTACTTGGATGACATTATAGTGTATTCTGCGACCTTTGAAGACCATCTCCACCAGTTGGGGCAAGTATTTCGAAGATTGCGGGAACATGGGCTCAAATTGAAACCCAGTAAATGTCGGTTGTTCCAATCTGAAATTGATTACTTGGGTCACCGCGTATCAGGAGAAGGGGTGAGACCATCAAGAGACAAGATAGCGGCTGTTCAAGATTGGCCAATACTGACTACCCTGCGAGAAGTGAGGGCGTTCCTTGGAGTAGCCGGTTACTATCGACGGTTTATTAAGGATTTCGCCAAGGTAGCAGCACCACTTAATGCTCTCCTACGAGGCACATCCGGTGGTCCAAAGAACCGGTCCGTGAAGTGGGGACCTGAACAGGAACAAGCCTTCCAGGCATTGAAGGATGCACTGACAACAGCCCCAATCTTGGCATATGCTGATTACCACTTGCTGTTCCAGCTGTATACAGATGCAAGCCTGTATGGTCTTGGAGCAGTGCTTTCCCAGCTTCAGGATGGCCAGGAGAGGGTCATAGCGTATGGCAGCCGGTCTTTGAGAGATTCTGAAAGAAACCCCGAGAATTATAGTTCATTTAAGTTGGAGCTGTTGGCACTGGTATGGGCCATGACTGAGAAATTCTCTGAATATTTGACCGGTGCTGAAGTTTTAGTACTGACTGACAACAACCCACTAGCTCACCTGGAAAATGCCAAGCTCGGGGCGTTAGAGCAGAGGTGGATAGCCCGAATGTCTAAGTTCAATTACCGCATTAAGTATCGGTCCAAGATAGAGAACCAGAATGCTGACGGACTTTCTAGGGTAACCGCCCAGACCCCCACAGTAGACGTGGATCATGAGTTGGAGCATGTGGAGGTGCCCGACTTCAGCAGATTTTCACAGGCCTTGGCCGCCGCTAATCAGTTTGAGATGGAGGGGACTGAAACGGCTCCTTTCTTTGGTCCCTCACGACAGGAATGGGCACAGTTACAACAGACCCATGAGGGGCTGGCGCAGATGATCAAGTGTGTTGAGAAAGGCCAGAAGCCCTGTAGAGAGGAAAGAGAACGACTGACACGTGAGATATTATCTGTTCTGAGTCAGTGGGAAAAGTTGGAGATGAAAAATGGAGTGCTATGCCGAAAGGTCTATTTACCTTCTGAGATCGACATTCGATACCAAATTGTGGTGCCTAGTGAACTGGCTCGCTCGTTGGCAGTTGAGGCTCATAATAAGAATGGACATTTTGGTCATGAGAAGACCTTTCGTTGGTTCAGCGACTGATTTACTGCCCTGGTCTTCGTCAAATGGTCGAAGAAGTATGCCGCAGCTGTCGAATTTGTGAGATCCATAAGGCAATAGAACAGAGAGCTGCCCTGCAAACCATCGTGACCCAGGAACCTTTAGAAATCGTCATGATAGACTATCTAATGGTTGGCCCATCCAATAGCGGACACCAGTATTGCCTCGTAATGGTGGATCACTTCACCAAATTTGCGGTGGTAACCGCCACCAAGGACCAGACAGCTGAGTCAGCAGCTCGTGCTCTGTGCCAAGATTTCATTCGAGTATATGGGTGTCCCCAACGCATCCACTCCGACCAGGGCGCCTGCTTTGAGGGACACGTAATGAAAGAAGTTAAACGTATCTACGGGATAAAGAAGTCGCACACGACTCCATACCACCCTCAGGGAAATGGGGCCTGTGAAAGATTCAACAGAACTCTGCTACAGATGCTGCGGACTCTGGAGGAAGACAAGAAGTTACAGTGGCCTCAGTTCTTGTCTGAAATGGTGTGGACCTATAACAATCAGGTCCATTCTACAACGGGGTACTCTCCTTATACACTTCTCTTTGGGCGGTCTGGGCGAAGTATAGGAGAATTACAGTTGGATGATGTGGATGGGTTCCCTCCGAGGGATCCAACCTCTTGGGTGCGGGCGCACCGGCAGAGACTTGAGACGATCCATCGATTGGTGCGGCAGCGCCTGCAAGAACATCCCCATCCTGATAAGACCCCAGTGCAAGAAGCACCATTGCAACCAGGCGACCTGGTGCTAGTTCGTGTCAAGAAACCCCAAGGGAAATTGGAAAGCCGATGGGAGGCTTTGCCGTATCGTGTTGTTGGCCGCAAGTATGCGAATGGGCCAGTGTACCAGGTCCAGAAAGAAGGAACTGATTGTGTTCGAGTACTTCACCGAAATATGTTGCGCCTGTGTCATTCTGAAGGGACAAATCATGATGGGCCTGCCAATGTGAATGAGCTCCCACAGTCAGAGAATGGAGGTGCGGAATGGGCCTCCGACGAGGAGGATGATTGTTGGCCGATCCCTGCTCCTGGGGATGTTCCACCTGTGACTACTGTATCTCCGGCCTGTGCCCCCTCTGGTGCGGAATCCACTGGTCCTTCTCAGCCCATATCTGCAGCACCCCATAATATACCACCGGTCCTCAGACGGACCACTAGGCCAAATGCTGGTATTCCCCCTGTTCGGTATGCGCAGGATGAGTTTGTTTGGCCTGCCATACATCGGTATACTACCACCCTGTGCATAAAAGTACAACCCTCTGGATATACAGTCATAGGCAGGGACTGCCAATCTTAAAGTGGGGGGGGAATATGTAAGAGACAGCCAATGTTGTCCTAAGCTTTATTTGTATAAATTGTTAATGTTGAATGTATTTCTGTGATTCTGTTCCTTTAAGACAGCAGCCATTGTAATTGTGACATGATGCTGGAGTGAGACCCCCCCCCCTTTTATGTCAGCCTGCCTGTTCTGCAGACCGAGTGTGAGCAGAGAAGCAGGAAGTGACGAGACAGAGAGCAGCAGCCATCTTGGCAAGAGAGAAGACAGGCATTCATTGGGTTTCCCTGTTAAAGAGGACTTCATTTCTCCCGAGATCCTGATAACCGTGAGGGGAGGACGCTTCACTATAAAAGAAAGGAACGACTTTGGGCCCCACCGCGCGCTTCTACGGACTGTAAGCGGTCCACCTGGACCACTGGGGAAAAGGGGGTGCACCCAAATGTGATGTCAGGGTCAGTTAGGGATAGTTTTGAGTATATTGTTCATTCAGTGTCCATACTGCAGAAGTGGACAGAGTAAAAGTAGAAACCATTGCAGAATTTGCCTTGAAATTGTTCATACTATATTGTATATTTTGCTTGTCTTTATCCCTGTCATTTTACCTTCAAATAGCCTTTATTAACTTATAGTAAATATATATTCTTTTCTTGAACTACCGCGTGTGCGTTCGTTTCTGGTTGTTGGAGTCCAAACCACCTGCCTTGCTCTCGGTTCACACCTGCACAGGGTATTATGCCCCATAGTGGCCGACCCATGAACTATTATTATACTCTGATACTCTGGGGTCTTTTCAGACCCCAGAGTATTATGAACGGAGACCCAGGGGAGGTGACAAACATAAAAATCAGAGTTACTTACCTATCCTGGACACCGGTGCACTCCTTGCAGCTTTCGTTCCTGTTTAATTGCGCACACACGTCACGTGATCAGGCCGGCGACGCGACCTGATGACGTCACCACAGGCCTCAAGCCTGCTCGGAGTTACATCGGATCGCAGGAGGTGAGTAACACTGTTTTTTATGTTCCCTCACCAACCCCAGGCCTCTGAATAGACCCCGGAGTATAATAATAGTAGTATTTGCGGCCCGCGGCTAACTTACCGATGCCCGCGGCCGCTCACAGCGGCATCCGCTTCCCTTTCTGCGGCCCATAGCAGAAGGGGAAGCGGGGGCGGCCACGAGCAGACGTGGGGTAGGTAAATAAATAGGCCCTGACCTGCCGGGGATACTCCAACAGGTTACGGCCTATTTATATAGATAAAAAAAGCTATACTCACCTGCGATGCCTTGATGCAGCCGCCGCCGCCTCCTCTTCTTGTCCGCGGCGTCTGTGTCTCAGCGTAGGCGGCGTGATGACGTCATTGTATCGCCGCCTGCGCTGAGATGCGACATCTTGTAAACCAGCCCAGGACAGGCCCCGCTCAGCTCTGTTTTTTTTTTTTTTTTTTTTTTTTTAAAGCGGCCTGTCCTGGGCTGGTTTACATTAAATAGTAAAATGCCGCCGCCTCACCTCGCCTCATTAGCGGTGCGCCCCTGTGTTTACAGTCAAACAATCCCATCCACATGTTACAGAGACCTCAGCGCAAATGAATCTGCAGGTGAACTGCAGGTAAAAACTGTTAAATATCATGAGTTAAAATATTCATGTGAATGAGACCTAAAGGACTAATTACACACACATTAATAGCTTAGTACAAAGGGGTATGTCATGAGTATGTAAAAGCTATATTGGTATAAATGACTGACAATCACACGGGCCAGGGGGCACATATGGAGATGACACACAAACATGGCTGGGGAGGAGTCCCTGACCTCTAACATGACAACTCAAAGATGGACAACTGACTTATGCCAGATCCATGGATCATCCAAAGAAGAAGGAAAAAAGATCTGCGTTTACCCAAATCTTCACAAAAGATGAGCTTTATTGGTATCCACAAACACAATGTGTTTTGGGGCAGGAGCACCCCTTTATCAAGTGTAACATATTCCGCTTGTTACACTTCATAAAGGGGTACTCCTACCCCATGTTGTGTTTGTGGATACCAATAAAGCTTATCTTTTGTGAAGATTTGTGTAAGCGCAGATCTTTTTTCCTAATTCTCTTGGTTCATACAGAGATCTGGCATAACTCAGTTGACCTTTGATGGCAAGAACTTCTCTCCACAGCAGTAAGGATCCTGCAGCTCCAACCCTATACGCAACTGGATAATGCCATGTTACAACTCATCACAACAACACAAAGTGAGAGGCCATCCATATAAATTTCTTTGGATTGCAATCACCTTTTTCCCATACAGGATTACACCATGTACCGCTCAGTGCTGTCTTTTTGTTTTCTTTGAGCTTATCTTCAAGATGGATGCATGAACATAGCTGATGCATCTCTTCTGTATTTTTCCTGTATCTAACTTTATGATCACTGCAATACATTTCCATTTTTATAAAAGTGAGTTCTCCTGATATACTCCATATGTCAGGATGGAAAGAATTACAAAACATCAATTTTATTTTTTACACAAACCACTCCATTGTTATTCTCCATGTGAATTTTACAGTGCAGACATTCAGCAGCCTTTTCACAATGTGGGACTTTAGCGTACAGGGTGTTAGAGTCATAGACACAAAATATAACATAATAACATTACGTAGCAGAAAAAAAGGTCTTTTGTTTGTTTTTTTTATTTTCTTTATTTGTGAAAATTACATTTCCCTTTTTTTTGCTTTCTGTTTTTAGTACAAATTGGGAATTGACTTGCAGGGACTTTGATAATTCTTTCAATGCAATGCTTCTGTATTGCAGTATATTATGCCTGTCATTGTACATCTTCCTCTGGCAGGGCCTAATAGACATACACAGAAGGTAAATGTGGTTCCTTCAATAGGCTCCTCACTACCCATCATGTTGTGTGGGCACCCAAGAGTAACAGAAGGATGACCATCCCTCTGTATATCCATTTAGATGCTCCAGTCATTGCAGTGAATACAATGAATGCCTCTTCAATATCAGATTGGTGGAAGTCTGACACCCAGCAACCCCGCTGACCAGCTGTTCTGAGCAGATGATACACAGGTAATGGACCAGGAAGCAGACAGCTCCATTCCATGTAATGGTCAGACAAGGTTACTTCAGATCAGCTCCTATTCACTTGAATGGGAGCTAAGAGGCAGTATTTGCTCCATTCTCTGTATATTGACTGCTGATCACAAGCGATCGATGGAGATGCTTGATGTCTGATCACCACTGATCTGGTATTGATGACCTATCTTTAGCCTTACCCTGGAAAACTCTTTTGTTTTTCTTTTTTTACCACATTACATGTGTACAAATATATTAATATTCCAATATTGTGTTAAACCATGAAAGCTTCTTTTCTGTCGTCATCCTTTCAGTTAGCCATGAAAAAGTATCAAACACTAATAGTAATCAGCAACAGTTCAAGTAGAAAAAATTGCATGGAAGTCATATTGTAGCTGCACCCCCCTCCCAAATTGGTATAAGAAGTATCAGCTTTTTTATATACTATTGTCTTGCTTTGAATTGCAATCTCGACGTGCAGCCCTCAGGTATAGACATATAAACAAGGAAACAATTATTTTATGTGGGCAAGTAATGTGGTAAAATATCAGGGGACTGATAACAACCATACCATTTAACTCAACTCTATTGCAAGCAGAAATAGTAGTGCTAAAAATAGGTCTACAAAATTAGAATGTTAATATTACATTAATCTCCTTGCAGGTCTCCACTTTTCTGATTGAATTTTTAGCTAGGGCAAACATTCTCATGGGAAGACTGATATGTGCAAAATCAACAACATTAAAGCAATAGCATACAAGCTGTAAAGTGCAAACAGATATACATAGATAGATAGATAGATAGATAGATAGATAGATAGATAGATAGATAGATAGTGTTTCATTGATAGAAAGGCAATACCATGATGAAAATACACTGTGGGCCTATAGCTTACAATGAGTATGAGTATTTGATATTTGCACAGAACAGACCTGTCTGCTTCCTGCTCCATTCTCTGTGTATCAGCTGCTGAGAACAGCTAATTTGTGAGGGTGCCAAGTAGAACATTTTTGGTCACTATGCCATGAGCTTGGTGCACTATACAGCGCTCCCATATATTGCATTTTCTCTGCATTGCACATTTTCTTCTGTGTTCCAATTATCTCATACAGAATCTTTTTCCATTACATTCTTGCGTTCTGCGGTCTTTTTTTTCTGTTTTAACCTTTTCTAGATTTCAAGCATTGCTTTTTCTTTAACGTTCTGTCTGGAGCAGTATTTTATTGTATTATAGATATTTGTACTATGTCTAGTTTAACCTTTTCCACCCCATGCTGCAATACCATGTCATGGTGACCAGGTAGTTTCTGCAAACTACAGTCATGGCCAAAAGTTTTGAGAATGATACAAATATTAATTTTTACTAAGTCTACTGCTTCAGTTTTTCTAATGGCAATTTGCATATACTCCAGAATGTTATAAAGAGTGATCAGCTTAACAGCAATTACTTGCAAAGTCAATATTTGCCTAGAAAATGAACTTTATCCCCCAAAACACATTTCAACATCATTGCAGCCCTGCCTTAAAAGGACCACCTAACATCGTTTCAGTGATTGCTCCATTAACACAGGTGTGGGTGTTGATGAGGACAGGGCTGGAGATCAATCTGTCATGATTAAGTAAGAATGACACCACTGGACACTTTAAAAGGAGGCTGGTGCTTACCATCATTGTTTCTCTTCTGTTAACCATGGTTATCTCTAAAGAAACACGTGCAGTCATCATTGCACTGCACAAAAATGGCCTAACTGGGAAGAGTATTGCAGCTAGAAAGATTGCACCTCAGTCAACAATCTATCGCATCATCAAGAACTTCAAGGAGAGAGGTTCCATTGGTGCCAAAAAGGCTCCAGGGCGCCCAAGAAAGACCAGCAAGCGGCAGGACCGTCTCTTAAAAGTGTTTCAGCTGCGGGATCGGGCTACCAGCAGTGCAGAGCTTGCTGAGGAATGGCAGCAGGCAGGTGTGAGTGCATCTGCACGCACTGTGAGGCGGAGACTCTTGGAGCAAGGCCTGGTCTCAAGGAGGGCAGCAAAGAAGCCACTTCTCTCCAGAAAAAACATCAGGGGCAGACTGATATTCTGCAAAAGGTACAGGGAGTGGACTGCTGAGGACTGGGGTAAAGTCATTTTCTCTGATGAATACCCTTTTCGATTGTTTGGAACATCTGGAAAACAGCTTATTCGGAGAAGAAGAGGTGAGCGCTACCACCAGTCTTGTCTCATGCCAACTGTAAAGCATCCTGAAACCATTCATGTGTGGGGTTGCTTCTCAGCCAAGGGAATTGGCTCTCTCACAGTCTTGCCTAAAAACACAGCCATAAATAAAGAATGGTACCAGAATGTCCTCCAAGAGCAACTTCTCCCAACCGTCCAAGAGCAGTTTGGCGCTCAACAATGCCTTTTCCAGCATGATAGAGCACCTTGCCATAAAGCAAAGGTGGTAACTAAATGGCTCAGGGAACAAAACATAGAGATTTTGGGTCCATGGCCTGGAAACTCCCCACATCTTAATCCCATTGAGAACTTGTGGTCAATCATCAAGAGAAGGGTGGACAAACAAAACCCAACAAATTCAGACAAAATTAAAGCATTGATTCTGCAAGAATGGACTGCTATCAGTCAGGATTTGGTCCAGAAGTTGATTGAGAGCATGCCGGGGAGAATTGCAGAGGTCCTGAAGAAGAAGGGTCAACACTGCAAATATTGACTTGCTGCATTAACTCATTCTAACTGTCAATATAAGCTTCTGTTACTCATAATATGAATGCAATTATATTTCTGTATGTGATAAAAACATCTGACAAACACACATAAAAACCAGAGGGCAGCAGATCATGTGAAAATATAATATTTGTGTCATTCTCAAAACTTTTGGCCATGACTGTACAGTAGTATGACGAAGCATTTGTACTACTTGCGGCTGCCAGCTGCATTATACAGCCAAAACCCTGTGCTAGCAACAAAGTAAATCTGATCACCTTAGATGCCCCGTTGGGACAGCGGGACAGTCCTGCATATGCTGTCCCACCGTTCTGGGTTGCCCCATCTTCAGGACATCGGCATCTGATGAGTTTCATACAATGATGAAGCAGGGAGTCATCTGTTCCCCGCTTCACCATTCATTCCCTCTTTTCCCTGGGAGCTGCAGATGCGGTGTGATGACATAATTTACATTGCGCCTGCAGCTCCCTGTAGACTCCGGACTAGAGACAGCAAGAGAGGGAAGAGAGGTGAGTATGTTTTGTTATAATAATATTATTATTATTATTATTATTTTTGTGTGGTATGAAAAGAACATTAAACTGTGGTGACAACTGCAGGGGGACTTTAACCCTTTCCCTGCCGTTTGGCCAGGGTGGCACTTTAGTTCCAGAGGACGTATGTTTTTGCTGCTAATGCCGATTTCTCAGGATTGGTTAGGGCTATAAAGATGGTCTTTCATTCATTTTAAAGTAGAGAATCTTATATTTAAATTGATACCAGAGCGATTTGCTGGTGAAAACAATGTTCGGCATTGAGATCCCAATGCAGATCTCTATTCCTGACAGCGTTTTTAACAGCAAATCGCTCCAAATCTGTAAGCGCTATCATGATGAGATTATCATCTTTAAAATGAATCCAATGTCATCTTCATAGACCTAATAGATCCTGAGATACTGGGCTCTAAAGTCCTTGCACCAAACACTTACACAGTACATACACAAAGTCATCAATAAAGTTTACATTTGACCCTGTCCCTATCCTGTCCATACCTGATCTTTATGGAGTGAAATATGTTGACTGCCTTGCTAGTGATATCCGTTACACGCTAAAATAATAGCAATAACAATTATTACTAGAGTTAGTATATAGAACGTATAAAACATTTCTGAAAGGCGGAAAAGTTTTCACCCGTTGAAGGACACCATATAAAATCCCAGTTTTTGGCAGCTTTCAGATGGGTATAATAGCGGGTGATGATGGGGGGGGCCCACTTATGAAACCTTTGCACAGGGCCCACCAGTGTGTTACAACGGCCCTGACCCCTCCATTGCAATTGTAGGGTGGTGCTGAGTTGCTAGCCAAAGCTGGCCCCCAGGTCTGCCATGGTTGAGAGCCTAATGCAGGGCCTAAAAGGCTGTACTTCCATGTAGCACTGACAGGCATAATATATTGCAATGCAAGAGTATTTCTGTTTATTATTATAAGATAACCTTACAAAAGCTTTTTTAGAACAGGACCACACTCAGTAAATACACTGGGGAGAATTTATTAATCCATCTATGCCAGTTGTGTTTGCGTGTAACCGCATTTAAACTTTTTAAGTGTAATACAAGCATGAAATACAAGCTGCAGAGAACTTCCTTAAAAAGATCCTTGTATGCCCAGCCTAAAAAGGGAGATGTCTGTTCAAGGTGTCTGTTTCATAATGGACAACGACATCTTCTCCTTTGAGAACTCCATATACAAGCAGATAAAGGACTAAATGGTTAAAATGGTTAATGGCTAAATGGAAAAATCTAATGCTCACTATGTAAGCCGTGTACCGGGGTGGGCTCCCCAGGATACAGCGAAGTCATGAACAAAGGAAGTGACTCCAAATCAATTTAGAAAAAAACAAGATTTTACTTTGTGTAGTAACACCTCTTTACCAAAAAAACCCACTCCCAACTATTTACATACACTCAGCCAGTAAGGTGAGGCTCTAGTGTTGTACAGCGCGGTGCCCTCTAATGTGCAGCTCCAATATACTCCAAGCTTTTATCTGCAGGCTGCATCTAACCAGCCGCTTGTTACCTTTTTATCACCCTAGTCACAGGAACAATTCAGTGAGTGTGATAGGGGCACTGGCGGTATAACACAAGAGCTTACAAACTTAGCAAAATACCCCTATTCCCCACAAACAAAGTACAACCGAGTAAATATAATAGTAGGTCAGCTTGCAAGCCAAAGAAATGTGACAATATATAAAATGTCGCTTCTAGACTTCCTCAGAAGCTCCTCTCTGGGAGTTACAAGTCTATAGAATTCTCTGAGTCTTAGTCCTTACTACCGAATACATAGATAATTCACCAGTAGTGCGGCCTGTGAAGATGAGTATGCCTAACTAGTCTAACTACAGGCCCAAGCAAAACATTGTAATGCGGTGTGTGCACGATTACTTCTCTTACTGATCCAGCTTTGTTGTGTACCTTTTCGCCTTGGTCTGGAGCAGCTGAAAGCGGGGCTCATCCAGAAAACATGTGATCTCACTGACAGGGCCACTTCTCAGCTGGATCCTTGATAGCAATCTTCAACTTAGGATGCTGTCTGAGCAAACCCTGAAACAGTCTCTGCTTCAGCACCCCCTTGCTATATCTCCGATCCCTTAGAAATCCTTTTTCTCTCACTTCAGTCTTTCTTCTTCTAAAAGCTCAAAGCACACTCCTAAGATGGCTGCCACACACACTCTGCTCCTTCTTGTCCCACCTCTGCAGAACAGGGTCTCCATGTCACTACTCCAGGGAATTACAGAATTACAGTCTTTTCTATTTCTGAGGTAACAGTGGCCTCTTGTGGTCAAACAAACAAATGTCAATTTATAAAAAAAAAATAAATTTATTTATAGAAACAGGTACATTCATAACATGAGGGCTGTTTCCCCATCTTACAACTATGTTTCTTAATAAATTCATTGAGGGGTGCACTTTTTAATATGGGGTCACTCCCTAAGGGGTTCCACTTTATTGGCACATCAGGACCTCTGCAAACATGACATGGAGCCGAGATGCCAAACATCTAAATCTGCATTCTAAAAGCCACATATCATTCCTTTACATCTGCGTCCTGCTGCGTGCCCAAACTGCAGTTTCTGCCGACATGTATGACAGTATTGTACCCAGAATAATGTACTTAATGTCATATATGGGTTTAAACTGTTGTTTAGGCACAGTCAGGCATAAAAGGGAAGGAGTGCTGTTTCTGTAGCAGTTTTAGGCAGTTTGGTTTTTGGACGTTGTGCCACTTTTGCAGAGCTCTTGAAATGCCAGTAATTTGGAATCCCTTGACATGTGAGCCCATTTTGGAGACTACACCCCTGAATGAATTTATCCAGGGGTACAATGATCATTTTTAACCCTTGAGTGTTGCATTATTTTGTTTTCCAGAAATAAATGTGCAGTTGATAATGAAAAGTGAAAATGGCAATCAGCTGCACATTCATTTCTAGAAACTAAATTATTGCAACACTTCAAGGGTTAAAATTATAGCTTTTCTGCTTGATAAATCCCTTCAGGGGTGTAGTTTTCAAAATGGGGTCATGTGTCAGCAGATTCCACTTTACTGGCAATTCAGGGACTCTGCAAAAGTGGCATGACGTCCAAAAGCCAAATTGTGCTCCAAAAACCAAATAGCGCTCCTTCCCTTCTGTGCCTGGCTGTGTGCACACAGTTTTATACCCACATATGACATTGTTAAGTACATTATTCTTGGTACAATAGTGTCATGCATGTCGGCATAAACTGTTGTATGGGCACACAGCAGTGCGCAGATTAAGGAGTGCTATGTGTTTTTGGATAGCAGATTCAGATTGTTGGTTTTTGGGTGCCATGTCACTTTTGCAGAGACCCTAAAATGGCCCCTACAAAATTGGGTTACTTCTTGGGGAATTCCACCTACAGGTTCTTCAAAAGCAATGTGGCTTCCAAAGATCAATCCCTGTAAATCTATACTCCAAAAGCTAAAAAGCTCAGTTTTCTTTCGCTTCTGACCCCTTCTGTGTGCCCAAACAGCAGTTTACATCCACATATACAACTTTTTTGTACCCAGGATAAGCCACTTAAAAGTTTTAGGAGAGCATGTCTCTGTTGACACAAAGTGAGCACAACACATTGGGCACTGAAATATTTATTTAAAAATTTCAATTTGTACATTAATTTTTGGGAAGTGCTCTTGGCCTCAAAATGATAATAACCCTCGATAAATAGTGTAAGGGGTGTATTTTCCAAAATGGGGTCACTTTTTAGGGGTTTCCAGTGTCCTGGTACTTTAGGGGCTCTGCAAATGCAACATGGCACCCGAAACTATTCCAGCAAAATTTGCCCTCCAAAAGCCAAACAGCACTCTTTCCATTCCGAGCTATTTACGACCACATATGGGGTATTGCTGTGTTCAGGAGAAATTGTGTAATTAACTTTGGGGTGATTTTTCTCCGTTAACCCTTTTGAAAATGAAAAAGGGGATAAAGTGCCATTTTAGTAACTTTTCATATTTACAGGCTACCCACCTGCATTGCATTCCGTTCTGGTTTACTTCCCAGGCATACACAAAATAGGTGGAAATTGAAAATCTATGGCTTGCCACTGTGCACCCGAATGCATTTTTAACTCATAGTGAATGCTATAAAAATGAAAATTGCAAGAAAATACACAATTGCACTTTTTTCCAATTCCACCCCATTCTGAATTTTTTTTTTTGGCTTTCCAGTACATTTTACAGAATATTAAATATTATGCCATTATGAACAATTTGTCTTGCAAAAAACAAACCCTCATGCAACTCTGAATGAAAAAGTTAATGGCCTGTGGAAGATTGTGCACATAGCAGAACTTTGAAAGCAACTCTGGAATTTTTAAATGAAACATATGATGTAGTGCAGGGTCAGTACAATATCAGGATAACATTTGCGCTGAGTTTGGTTGTTCCTGCAGTTTGCATAGGCTTCCTGTCTGCACTCCGGTTTCCACTCCGACTCCAAAACCAGAAATTGCTACGGGTAATGAATATTTCTGTATAGTGCTGTGGAATATATTTGCATTATATAGGCAACAGGAGGTAAAATGTGTTTCTGAAATTACTCAACACTTGATGCAGTTTGTAACTATATATATAGATTATATAATGTTAACAAATGATTTTCTATATAGTCATTAATACTTGGCAACATTCCCAATTTTTTTGAGACTTTTCACAGATGTTTATTAGTATAACCGAAAGACAATTATTCTCATATCTAAATCTATCCCAGCTCTTTACAGTTGTACCCCTCTATTCACCAAGAAAAACCTATGCCCTTGCTTTATTAAATAATTGGAAACTGAAAAGGCAAAGCACAAAAGTAATAACTGGGTTTATTTGGGAAAGGCTCTGCAACTTAAAACTTATTTTCTTTTCCATTCTCCCTTAAGGCAACATGGCTGTGTGGAAAACCAGCAACTAAAAGTCTAATTTTGTTGTTACACTTTATATCTCCAGCTGTGACATGAATTGCAGAGATATCCTGGCATTATCATCCCACGAGCCTTAGAGTGTGGACTATTATGAAGTTCAAGTTAGCAACTTGTGTTAAAGCCACAGACAGAAGTGCTAACTCTATGTTACGAAGTGCTGTTTTCTTCACTTAGCTGATCTCTAAAGAATTCAAGATATTACTGCTATATTGTATCTTTATTATTGCTGCTTCACAAGATAAACAAATATACTGATGCTTTAGCCTTTGTATATGCTGTCTTTTAGTATTGTCACGATGTAATATTTTACACAATTTATTTTACATGAGGAAGTGATTGCAATTTTAGGTAGTTAAACAATATAACTTTTTCAAAAGATACATATTAATTATCTATAGTAATGCCAAAGTCTAACACATATATGCTATGCATTCTGTATATACAGTCATGAGAAAAACAAAGTCTTTGAAGTCCATGGTTTTATGTACTGTGTCAAGACATAAAACAAAATCTGGTCCCTTGGAGGTCCTAATATGAAATGGCCTTACGTTTGACTTTAGAATACTCTGGTATACATAGGAGTTCATGGTTTATAGCTGGCAAACCTTCCAAACAAGCCAGACGTTTTCAGTCTTTTTTCTAATTGAACTGTCAAGAACTTGAACATTTAATATGCTAACCAAGGCCTGTAGAGTCTTAGATGTAGTTCTTGGGTTTATTGCAGTTTCTCTGAGCATTGTATGCCTGAGCTTTGGGTGAATCTGCTGGGACATCCACTCCTGGGAAGATTGTCAACTGTCTTGAATGTTTTCCACTTGTGAATAATATTTTTCACTGTAGAATAATGGGCTTCAAATTGTTTGGAAGTGTTCTTATTACCCTTCCAAGATTGGTGAGCAACAATTGCTTCTCTAAGATTTCTGATGATGTTCCTCCTTTCCATTGTATTAAGACACTCCTGAATGCTCCAGACCAGCAAACTGCCAAAATGTCTGTTTTTTTTTAGACTTGCTCACACTTGCTGATGATAAATTAATCAGGGGGACATGATTATCAGCACCTGGCTGCTACTTACCCTCTTAATTCCTATGGAAGTAGCAAGGGTGTGCCAAATTTTTCACATACTGTTTCATGGATCATCCCAAGATCCAGTATACAGAAATTTTTAAAGATATTTTATAAAATAATTTAAACGTTTTAAAGCCCCATTTTCCAATTTCTTATATGAATAAAATATTTATCTGTTTAATAGACATTTTAATAATTCCTATAGCTACATTCACATCCAGTTCTCTATGCAAAAGACAAGCCCTCACATTTTATGAGTGTTAGAATACAGTAAGACTGGAGAGTGAAGTTTGCCGAGCTATGTGATGGACACATTCCTGGAGCTCCCTCACCAGACCTACTAAAACCTCTAGCTACACAGCTTTTTCAGACTGATATCATGGTGAAAATAGGGGAGGAGTCACAACAAGCTGATGATTCTGACGTTGAGACCTCTTACACTCCTTCTGATTCTGCTGGAGACTCAAGACTCTATACCCCTGTCTAGAGCCTTTTTAAAAAAGACCCTTCACAAGGCCTGATCTCCTCTAATGAAAGAATTGGTCGATATAAAGATGGATGTCAAACACTTTGGCCACAGACCACCATACGCATTTGAATAACTTGTATCTGCACCTGGAGAATAAGGAGAACATGTGAGAATCTGTTGCCCACAAGGCTCTCCTTCAAGCAGTTACCAAGATCTGTACTTTTTTGGGAGGAGAGGACCCTACTAAATTTCTGACTATATAAAGTGTCCATAGGGCACTCAGGCCTAAGCCAGATAACACTGACCCACCTTGTGATGTGGTCTGCGGCCTGCCCAGCTTTGTGGATACCACTGCTATATTGAAGGCAAAGGAGGAATTACAAAGGAGCTAAGATCTGCCTTTTTCAGGACCTGGCAGCAAGTACACTAGCTAAACAATGCTTATTAAAGCCACTTATTACTGCCCTCCATTCTCAGAAAATGTCAATCAGATGGATCTATCACTTTGGTCTATCAACTGGGCATGAAGGAAGACAAATCACTATTTGCACCCTGGAGAATTAACAGTCAGCATTAAGATACCCATGTGGATGCCAGTCACCACGAATCTATCGGAACCATCCATACATCATCTCTGGCGCCAAGGGAAAGTCACCAAAGAGCAGAAAAATGCTGTTGTCTACTGATGCCACGTGCAAGACACAGTTATGATATGCTTGAACTGTGATTTTACTTTCTACTTAGCATACTTGTTTGCCTACTGCCTGATAATTCTCATTTTGCTTTATTATTCATCGTAGCATAGCATAGGGAACCCATGGACAGCCGCCCCCCCCCAAACTTTTTGGTGCTGTGGGCAATTACCCCTCATTCTTCCTCTTTCCTTGACTATTCTTTCTTAATCCCAATTTTGATGAAGAAGATAATTTTCTTCCTTTCCCATAGCATCTATATATTTCAATAACATTTTGGGTTGTTGATACTGTTTTAATTCTCCCATTTCCTAGTCCCCAACCCCTATTATTTGTCTGTTGCTTGTTGTTTCATTGTACTGTATTCCAGCCTGCACTATATCACAGTTCATTGTATGTGTGGATTAAACAACTGATTGTAAAATCCAGACTGAAAAAATTGTGACTTTTACAGATTGGTGTCTCTAGTTGTGTTTTAAAGTGTTTTAAACATCTTAGCAACATCCACCGTACATACTGTATGCATCGGGGCAGCTGCCGTTGGTGGCAGCAGTGTTTATACTGCTAATAAGTACAGTTGGTGATAGCATTGATCATGGCTGTTTAATTATTCAGATGCATCTAAGTTCTTGCATAGCTTGGAAGTCACCATTTTTAAACCATATAGGTGCCTATGCAATATCGATGAGTGGAGCAATTGGTTGTCATGGCAGCTAAGTACCTATTGAATTCTCTCATGGCTGCCATTATAGAACATATATTAAATGCTTCCACAGGCAAGATATAATAAAAGTGTAGTATATAGAGAATATATTGCATTGCAGAAGTGGTTTACTGTATGAGAGATCACAGGTTCAAACCCCCCTAGGGTACTAAAAGTGAATGTAAAAAATGTTTTTCAAAACATAAAAACAGCATTAAAAATTCAGATTTCCCCCTAACTTGGTATTAATAAAAACTATAACTCTCCTAGCAAAACATAATTCTTACATATATGTAGTTGCATAGAATTGGGGGGGGGGGGAATGAAAAGAACATACAATCTGCATGTCTCTAAGGGTTAAAGAGTGAGGCATTGACATGTAACCCACCTATAGTTGGCAGTAAAGAGTCAATTCTTTTTCTGAGGAGTCGTATTTTGCACTAAATTATAGTGTGAATTTTCTACTTTTCTTTTTCACCATTTTTGTTACATCTGGAGTTTGGCAATTCATATAAAGTTTTAAATTACTTTGAGATGGAGAGAAAGGTAGAAACATGTACATGGTTTCAATAAGGTATACCTGCAAAAGGATATAGTTTTTGTAATTGATTTTCTAACATCAGCATGCACTACTATTAATAGACCATGGAGACGACAAGGTATGAAATCTACAAGGTGAAGTGAAGCTTGTTTTACGTGCAGCGCTAGTTCTCATGTACAAATTAAAATTCCTTCTTATTCTTTGCATAAATTGCCACATGAGAAGAAAGTCTCACATGCAGCATAAGTTCAGAATAAGTGTTAAGTCATTTTATTCTGTTATTAAATAATATTCTTTTCTATTACTAAAAGTAGAAAAAAATGAACTATGGTTAACTTCAGCCTGTATCCAAATTTTATCCAAATGCATCCAGGACATTTTCTTATCATATTATGCACTGGCATATTGCTATAATATTACTTATTAATAGGTGGGGGTTTACATCACTGGGACTCTCACCATTTGAATCCAATAAAAAGCTGCCTTCCCCTGCTTGCCAAATAATATGCAGTGTTCAAGTAATGTGCCCTTAAAAAGTTCACAGAATTCATAATAATAATAATAATAATAATAATAATAATAATAATAGTCCTTTAATAGTCCCACAATGGGGAAATTCAGTGTGTTACAGCAGCAAAGATAAGCAGATACAAATACAAATACAACATGTACAGGAATGTTCCAAGGTAAGAGGCATTACTTTGATAGCAGACAGACAGATAGGAAGTAGCGGGGGGGGGGGGGGGGGATTTAACAGGCAGAGAGATATTTCAGTTCTCTGTGTGTAATGATCTCCGCTTAGGTTGGTGTTGGTTGTACAGCCTAACCGCGGTGGGGAGGAAAGACTTCCGATAGCGCTCCTTCTCACACCTAGGGTGGAGCAGTCGGTCACTGACAGTACTGCTCAGCGCGATCACAGTCTCATGCATGGGATGGGACTTCTTCTTCTGCATGGAGCTCACCACGGACAGTATCCTATTCTGTAATACAATTGCCTAATAATACCTCAATACACAACTAAATAATGACGGGTGGTCTGATATTGTTCTTCTGGTTCCAGTCATGGTGGTGATAGGGGTTTTAAAGAGTCACTGCCCCCTCCCATTGGCATTCTAGCAATAGGTTCTACCTCTTATCATAGTGTGTGTATGTAGGGAGGGGGCTTGCTAAAGAAGGCTCCAGATCTCCCATATTTGTCCACCTATTAGATCCTCTTGCATCCTCATTTATTAGGCACTTATATGCTATGAATGTTTTAGATGGGAATATGCCTTAAAAATCAGAGGAACATCAGCCATATCCAGGGTTTGTGCTGATTTCAAATTATTACATGTATCAAGGCTATTTTTCAAAAAAGTTGTTTTTTGAATAATACATTTTACAAAGTACAAGTGCAGCACAAAAGAGATCTAAGCGCACAAAGTTAGGAACATTGCATGGAATATCTCAATATAACAATGTAAACCTTGGTCAGTTAGGTGACATCACATACATTACACATTCTCAATGAGACATAGTAGGTAATAATGCATTTGTATCATAGGCATGTCATGCTGCTCCCACTATGTAAGTAAACCTTATCAATAAAGCATTGAAAACTTCAGATATTTCTCAAATAATTGTATAATGGAATGCTTTCCCAAAGGGATTATGGATATAGTGCAGAGGGGGCAGAATTCAATAGATTTTGACACTAGCAGTTCCACCTTATAAAACATCTCCTGTTCTTATATACTATCTGTTCATATAGAATAATAGTATTATTAATAGAATTCCTGTAAAGGTTTGCCAGAGTGGTTACCCTGTGATCTAACCAGTATTGTGAATCTGATAGGATAAATACATTTTACAAGCCCATTACACCACTTTGTGCAGGGTAAAAGTTGTCATGGATACTAAGGGGGTATCAAGATCTGCCTATAATAAAGAATCTGAGAAATAGTGAATGAAATGGTGTTCAGGAGTATCCATCACCCAGTGATTGATATATCTCAATTGTCCAGCTAAATAGTAAAGCTTAAAGTCATGTAAGGGCATTCCTGCCATATTTGTAGGTGTTTGTAGCATCTCAATATGCAATTTTGCTCAAGACAAACACTACATTTTGGATCAAGACCATTGATTTTGCACTATGAGAAGTTTAGCAGTACTTTGTGAACATAGGAACAGTATTTTATTAATTTAAAGCACATTGCTTACTTGTCTTATAATATATTCCTAGATTTGCCCCCTGGAGGTAAGTTAATATAGAGCAATCTTTTTGATCTTGTTCAATTGTGTGAAAAGTATTCCCGACCTCAGAATATCATCCCAGTAAATGAACGTATTGAAGCCTGAAAGATTGATGTATTTTCTTTCTTGATTGTTACATGCCTCAAGCTACGTGAGCTATAAGAACAATCATTGCTTTATTTGTATATTAGGTTTATATTTGTTAGACAAATGTTACAATAAATGCTCCACATTCAATAATAAATATATATATATATATATATATATATATATATATATGTATTTGTGTACTGTAATAAAATTGTTATTACTTTATTATTATATCTTTTTGTTATAACCACAGTGATGTGCATTTCTAAATCAATGTCATGAGATAAATGATTACTCATACCTCCAACTTTGCTGAATAGGCCAACTGCCCATTAACTATATACTTCTAGGTGGCCATCAATTAACTCTTCAAGGTTGTACTGGTGCATTCTTGCAGTGTTAACAGTTGAAAATCATGCAGCTGCCAGAGCAATGGAAGCCACCATGATGTGGATTCCTCTTGACCAAGTAGTCATTTGATCTGCTGAGTACCAGAAAACTGCCAGAGCTTCTGCATCCTAGAGGTCCCAGATCAGCTATAGAGTGAGTGCTGGGAGGCTGCATTCGTCCTGTAGCTGCGGCTAATATAATGTATGTAGCTGCGGCTAATGTAGTTAAAGGGGAAATCAACAAATGAAAAAAAAAAAAAGTAATATTGAAATACTATCCAAATATCTATTAAGAACTTATGGGGCACAAGCAAGAAATAAAGTAAGAAAGAACTGTTTTACACGGCTATCAAAAAAATGAACAAGCTCTATCTTTGTCCGTTTTGACAGATAGAAAATTAATTGAATGGGTTTTTAAAGGGCCTCCTCACAGACACTTTTATTGCTGTGTGCAAGTCCAGAAGCTACTTTTTTGTTGCAGATTTGTTGTGGTTTTTGTGTCTAAGCCAGGAGTGGGTTTAGCAGAAGGGAGAAGCGTAAGAGCTTCCTTTATTTTTCCCATCCCATTTGAAGACATTCTTGGCTTTGGCTCCAAAAAAACACAGCAAAATCTGCAATAACAAAAAAAAAAAAAAAAAAAACCCGCAGCTTTTCCACAACTCGTGGCCTCAGCATTATTGTTCATCAAGGTGTTTTGTCAATCTTTGTCCCAAAATGTAAGTGTTAAATTATTCATGCCTTCAGGATGTCAACAAGTCTGGTCTAATATACTGAGACTATAAATCATAAAAATTATATAAAAATGACTGCTGTGCAAAATTCTTTGTACCTTATCAGCCAGTTTATAGAAGATTTGCAAACTGATTCTTCAATTGTTGCTACCTTCTAACTAAATGAGATGATGACAAGCAAGCTTTCAAGACGACTTACATTTATTCCAACAGACATGGAATATTTTGAAGAGTCGCATATTTATGCACAGAAGAACAAAGAAAGAGTGTGGTAAATGATGCAAGTGATGTATAGAAGAAATTGATAGTTCTGCTTAACATCACTTAGCTCATTTGCCACACTATTAATATGATCTTTTGTGTATAAATATGTGACTAGGTAATGTGTTGAGCCATGCCTGATAAAGAGATCTATATAGTCTCTAAAGCTTGCTATTGTCATCATTGTATTTAGCCGTTAAAAGATGGCAGCAAGTGAAGACTTTGTTTTTATCTTTTAGCTACTGTACAATGCATTATTATATTCAGTTCCCATTATAGACAGCCAGTGATGAAGGTTTTACAGACAAGTTGTCCACGTTCAGTGTTCGTGAAGACAATCCTCTCCCAGCCAAACCTAATATTTACTCTTGGCATGTATGTTTCAAAGAACCAGTAGCCACAAAGTGATATTTTTGCAATAAGCTTTGGAGTTATGTTAAAATGGAAATTTTAACTACTGTATATGTAACGTCTCTGACGTTTCGGGTCTCGGCGCCGCCCTCCGCTCGCACGCTGTGGCGAAGGAGGCGTCTTCAGTTTGGTTCTTTGTGTAAGTTTCTTGATGCTCAGTCTGAACATGGTCCTAGTTCCCTTGCTGTGTAAAGCCACACCCGTGTAATTAGGAACATTTCTCTCTGGACGGTATAGAGTTAATCTCTTCCTGGCTTGTGTGATTGACAGCCTGTGTACCTATCAGATCTGGGGCTGGGTCCAGACTTTCTTTATACAGGATGTCACTTCTCTGCAAGTCGCCGGTTATTGCACTTGTCTTTGCCTGCTCTCCTTGTTATATTGCTTACTACTTTGTTACTTGATTCTCTGACCCTTTGGCTTGCCTTTTGACTATTCTTTTGGATTTTGACTTTGTACTGCATTGCTCGTTTGTTACTGACCCCTTGGCTTGCTCACTCTGCTTCTGTGTTGTTTTTGTCTTGTCCTGTTCTCTGTGTCACTTACCCAGTATAGGGCTTGTCTTCAGGTTGTCCTTTTACCGTTTAGGTTAACTGAGGCAATAGGAAGGGACAGTGGCTGGGGTGAGATTAGGGCTCACTTGTCTCTGTCCTTCCTCCCAGACCCTGCTGTAGTGTCAGGGTTGCTACGGTTGGCAAGACCCTTACAGTATATCTATCAACTTATCTAGGAAGAACCAAATCCAAAAAATCATGACCACTAAATAATAAAACAATTGCATTTTATTATTAAATAATTGAAACAACACAAATAAAGGAAAGTTGATGTGAAAAATGGCTATACATGATAAAGACCAAATGAGAAATACAGGGGTATATAGATATAAATATAGGACAATATTGGAGCAGGGTCTGTGAGAACCACTTAAACATTAATAATCGCAGTCTATCTAGTACATCTTAGGGAAAACAAGAGCCCCAAATACACAGAAATATATATGGTAACAATCAGTGATATATCGTAACTCAGATCCCATAAGCTCTAAACATATGCATAGAATAACAAACATCCCAGTATAATCTCACCTGGCCTACACTCCACCCCAACCTGCTTTTCACCAACAGGCTTCGTCTAGGGGGAAAAAAGGACCTCAAAAAGTGTTGTGTATATAGATTTTTAGAAGTTATGATAACCACGCTCATCTATCTTATCTCTACAGTTCTAATACACTTCATATGTTTTTCTCAAATAGCTATGTTATACCTGTAGCAAAAAAATATGATTCAGTGTCTGCAATTGTCTTCAATATTAGCTATTAAAAAATCCTTGATTGATAAAAATGGGTTGACCATGTAGCATTCAGAGAAAACAGAGCATTACTGGCAAAGGACAAATTATACAGCACTTTCCTAGCATCATTGTATTTTTATTCTATTACACAGCTTGTGGTCACCAAGGTTTACAACAGCTTCCCTCTAGAAACACGTAAAAAATCCACACAAAAAAGTCTCACTTTTGTCAATAAGTATAAACAAAATTTATTATGCAATTAAATATCATTTGCCACCCACTTCTCTTTAGAATCCGTTGATAAATTTCAGAATTCTCTTCCTTAACCTAAATGTGACAGAAGAGTCCAGCTAACGTAGGAGACTGATGACATTTAGCTCCTAAATTCCTAGAACACATCATCGTACTTTCTACCTTTTACTACTGACCCATCTCTCTACTGTTAAGGCCTGCTTCTTTACACTGCCCAACTCAACAATCTATCAGCAGATCTGGCTTTCAGAACCATTTCTTTGCTGATGAAACCCAATTATATACCTCTTTCCTTGACATCACCATGGCGCTACTACAAATCACCAATGTAAATCTGTGTTCATACACAGATACTAGCTCATGTAGCTTTATTTGTACTACATTGTCTTATAAAAGTTGGCTGTACTTCTACCTTGTGTCCTCCCTATTTCCTTCATTGTATTGCTGGTTAGTTTGCTAGTCTGTATTGTCTGGGTTTGAGGCGTAGCTAGAGGTTCAGCACAGGGGGGGCAAACATGTCCAAGTGGGCCCCCAACTTAGGTATACCGATATTATCACTATACGGTGACCATATAGTGGTATATAGCAGCTCTACACAGGGCTCTGCAGACCAATTAGGTGAATACAGGGCAGTAACATTTAGTGACTTACCGGTGACTCTCTGACTAATTGTTCCCATTTCCCATCTCTTCCATCTGGATTGCCATGAGCACTTTTTTTCAATTTCTGTAAAATTTGCAGAACATACATCTTTGGCTACTTACTTTTCCAGGCACCTGACCCATATGGTCCTCTCCTGCACACCCATCCTTCTGCTACCCCCAATTATAAATTGTATAATATAACCCCTGATAATGAATAATATCCTCAAGTGCATCTTTAAATTAATAACTTCCCTGTGTACCCCCTTCAAATATTATTAATAATGCCCCAGGTGTTTCCTTATTAAAAGGTAAAAAAAAAAAGGTAAAATTAGTCAAAAGAGTGGGGTTCCAATACCCGGGATATCCAGGATCAGCTGTTTGAAAGAACCGTGGTAGCTGTGTAAGCGCCATGACCCCTTCTCTGTTTACACAGTGTCATTCTTTTCATAGCGGCCATGTAAAGTAACTACAGCCTTGTCCTATACACATCTATATGACAAGGCTGGAATGACATCACACGGTCGCTATAAACAGACAGCGTGTGATATAAACAGGTGCCATAGCCCCTTCATACAGCTGATCAGTGGGGATTCACTGATCTATTATTGATGATCAATTCTGAGGTTAGATAATCAATAAAAATAAGCTGGAAAACTCCTTAAGGCCGGGGCCTCACGTGGCGGAAATGCCGCAGAAAAAAACGCTGCGTTTTGCAGTCCCTGCAAAGTGGGCGGGATTCTTGCAAATCCCATCCACACAATGCGGAAAAATATGTTCAGCATGTCAATTATACCTACGGAAACACTGGTGGTTTTCCTATAGGTATAATGGAAGCAGAAATTCCGCAGAGGAAACCTCTGAGGACCTCCTGTGAAAAGCGCTGCAGAAAAAAACTGGAACACGCACTTTTTTGCTGCGGCCTGATATGTGGGGTCTTAGCCTTAATAAAGCCCAAGTGCCACCTTAATTAAATTAATTACCCCCTTATATTATGCCCCTGATTCCCCCTGACATAAATACTACACCTCTAATGACCCCTTATATCCTTATATCCATGACCACCCTCTTATATAAATGATGCTTCCTAATGACCCTATATAAACATCTCACCCTTGTATTCATAATGCCCCCTAATAGCCCTTAGATAAATCCTCCCTTAAAGTTATAATTCCCCCTCCTAACAACCCCTTACACTATTAAATTACCCACAACTGCACTAAAAAAAAAAAAAAAAAAAAAGTTATACTCACCTACCTGTGATCCTGATGAATGGAGGCGCCGCCTCCTCCCTGTCCACGCACAGGACGTCTGCCTCTCGGCACAGGAGGCGCGATGCTATGATGTCATCGCGCCCGCCTGTGCTGAGAAGCAGACGTCCACTGTCTGTGGTCTCAGTGTCTTGTAAACCGCAGGCCTGAAGTGGCTTGTGGTTTACAAGACAGTTAATTTGCAGGATGCATTTTAATAGTAAATAGTAAAGAGCGTATTAATGGCGACGCCGGGGTTGGCACCAAAGAGTCAGTGGTCCCGGGGCAGCCGCCCCCTCTGCCCCCCCCTTCTAGCTACGCCACTGCTGGGTTTGTTTGTACGTTGTACCCTCTGATTTGTAAGGGGGATGCAGAATATGTTGACACTATGTAAATTATGATTAGGACTGTTATTATTTTTAATTATAATTATTATTATTATTAATAAATTATTTACTTGTGATTCCTTTTATGTAGTTTACCTGCGGTCTCTGAAATGTTGGTAAAATGACTCTACATTATGTGAAACTATATTTTACAAAAGAAAAGCACTATTTAATGCTACATACAGTATATGCTACATTAAGACTCAGCTTCACACTCAAATCCCTACTTTCTCTTCCAGGTTTTGGTTCCCATACGTACAATGCATAAACTTGATTATTATGTAAAGAAACTCAAAGAAGGGAAATCTACTGGATGTCCTACAGGCCATGAAACCACTAGGACTAAATCAGGAATATGAGGTTTTCTACCATTACACATTAAATCTTGATACTGTAAGTGTATATTCATTTTTACTCATTGCACATATATATATATATATATATATATATATATATATATATATATATATATACTCCATACATACTATTGCATGCTTACGCACCAGTTTATAGTCTATATACTGCTTGTCATGATATTGCTATTATGGTGAAGTGGATTTCCTATACTTTGGTTACTAGTATTACTGTAGTGGACATAAAGGTAGTTGTCACACATTACTCTGCTTTACCCCACATGGCCTCTGGTATACTTGCTATTACTTGCATAGAGAGCTCTACATACACTAAAAACTGTTCTTCTATTGACCACACATCACCTAGAAACTTTTTTGCAAGTGGCGCTATTTTGCCCCTCCTCTCTATGTCATTATGCAGTAAGGAAAAAATTATGCTCAAGATGCTGTATGTCTCGCATGGCAAATGTGCTAATTCCTCTATAAACAGGTGTAGCCCTATTTGGGGGGGGTATGAGTATTATCCCTCCCGCAACAGACTCTGGCGCTGACCTGTGTGTATAATGGGACCTGAAGCCTTCGCTGAAGGGAAGAGTGGGAACATATATGAAATATATCAGTGCCTCCACCCAGGATAGAGCCTCTGTATTACAGGGAGGATCTCTTCCTGGGACTTACCCATGAAGTACAGTTAGTAGCCTTAACAAGGATCACTGTACTAATCTCACAGTCTGAAGAATACATACAGATACCACATAAGGTTATAACAGTAGCTTTATAAGAATCAACAGGGTAATAATACATACATACAATATACTCAGAACACAGCAGTACTACAACAACCAGCAAGTCCTCAAACGTCTTAGGTTATATACCCGGGTATATATATAGATATATAGCAAGAGTCCAGTGCACAATACCTCCAGGCAACAGAAGAGATGCAGGGGCCCCTGTGGATCCTCGGATTCTTCCAGGAGATGACAGACAGCCGATCAGGAGATGACGATGATGATGGTGAGATTCTTCACAGGCAGCAAACAGGGCGACGGTGACGGCAGTAGATGCAGGCCTGACTACCCTAACACTGAGTCCTTAACCTGCCAGCTAAACTACTAGTGCCACCGGGCCTCTAACTAGCTAGTTGGCCTTCGGAAGCCTAACCTATCACTGCCCTGAACTATATATATATATATGGATCCCTAACTACGGTTACTAGCTAGGTCCTGTGAGTATATAGGGGGTAACACATACCTAACTATATACTGTGAAGTAAAGAGGAACAAGTGGCTCTTAGACTCCCCCAGACACAACATGTCTGTCTCAGCAGCTCTGATCACATCTCTCCCCCCAGCAGCTCTGCCTCACATGTGTCTGACTCACTGTATTTACAAAACAAAACTTGCACTAAATGCCTGGGGTCTCTGAAGCCAAACTGCAGGGGCAAAGAAGCCAGATACATTATATACTAGTAGAAATGGCAGTTCCCTACACTCTCCCTCTGGTGAAATCTTTACGTCACGTCAAAGACATACAAAGTCATAGTATACAGTCAACATTACCAATGACAATATCAATATGGTTGCTTTTGCATTTACAGAGTCACAACAGGTTAATAGGTATACATGCCAGCAGGAGCGAAAATTGGTAACATATTGACCAAAGTGGACACTGCACCCACCCAAGCATGGTATAAATGAGGCTGAGTAGTAAATCTGGGGTCCCCCAAACTATCATATGTCAGCATAGGTGGAGGGTGTCTAATTCTCTCTCCTCTCCGTACCTCTCTCTGAGGTAAACTAGCATGTCCAGGCCCTAAACTAGGGTTGTCTGTTCTTACTTCAAACGTGGCTCCGTATAAATAGTCATGTAATTTATCAACAATGGCCCACTTGAGCGCCAAAAACTCCAATTTATGTACTGGATAATTTTTCTCGCTGGGAGAAAGACTTCGACTTATGAAAGCTATGGGCCTTAACCCGGCCGGGTATTCTTGGTGCAGCACGCCACCTAATCCTTCAAAGCTGGCATCTACATGTAGCACATATGGCTTCTGTGCATCAGCATAAGCCAGAACGGGAGCTTCTGTCAATTTCTTCTTCAACAACTTAAATGCTTCTTCACAATCCGCAGTCCACCTATCGCCAAAAAGGCTTTTGGAAGACCCTTTCTTCTTTCCCGGATCTCCTGCATCACTCTTCAACAGGTCGAGGAGGGCTCGAGCAATTTTTGAATATCCTTCCACAAATCGTCGATAGAATCCACAAAACCCCAAGAAAGATTGCAACTCCGTAATATTTTGCGGTCGGGGCCAATTCACCACAGCTTCAATCTTACCAGGATCGGTAGCAACTCCTTCAGCAGAAACAATATGACCTACATAAGTGACCGAAGATCTACAAAATTTGCATTTGTCAGCCGACAACTTCAGCCCCTCTTCTTTTAAGCGTTGGAGTACTCTCATGAGTCGTTCTTCATGTTCTTCCAGCGTCTTTCCAAACACAATAATGTCGTCAAGATATACAAGGCATTCCCGGGGCACTAAATCACCTAACACTCTTTCCATCAACCTTTGGAACGTTGCTGGCGCACCTTTTGTACCTTGCGGCATACGAGTGAACTGAAAGAAACCCAAGGGGCATATGAAGGCTGTCTTTTCCTGATCCTCAGGTGCCATTGGGACTTGATAGTATCCCGATCTTAGGTCCAGCACTGTGAACCAACAGTTTCCATTCAGAGCTTCCAGAGCTTCTTCAATTCTCGGCAGTGTATACTGATCAGGTAAGGTTCTCCGGTTCAGAGTTCTGTAATCCACACATAGGCGAATTGCTCCAGATTTTTTTCTTACCACCACAATAGGTGAGGCATAGGGGCTCTTACTGTCCACAATGATCCCCTGACCTTTCATTTGCTGTAGAGTCTGTCTTAACTCATCAACATCCTTTGGAGCAACTCTCCGTGGTCGCTCCCGGAAGGGAGTAGAATCGGTCAATCGGAAAGTGTGTTGAGCACTTTTAGCACAACCTACATCCATATCATCCATGGAGAACATTTCCGATAATTCAGACAACTTCTGTGTCAGTCGCTGATTCCAGGCCTCTGGTAAATGTGGATCACTCAAGTCAAGATTGAGATTAGGGATTGCATCTCGGATTTGAATCCTGCACACTTCAGCGTATGGATGTACTCCAAGCACAGGGTAGCAGTGGGCCACATTCTGGTATGGTCCAATTACAATCGGATGCGGTGAACAGTTCCTCACTGTCACACAGGTAGATAACTCCACTTTATTTCTCCAGTCCTTTCTCTCTGGGATCACCATCCAGCCATTCTGGTTAATCATTTCTTCAGGGGTTTCCATAAGGACATAACTCCCCCCTTCAAGCAAATCGGGAGCAATGCTGGAGGCTACTCTCAGAATTCTCTCACCGCCGGCAGGAACTTCCACGGTTCTCTCACCGATATGATATACCATTCCATGTCGATAGCCAGTAGACAGGGCATCACAGAGTTCTCTAAGATCAGAAGATATATTCACCGGCTGAGCTGCAGGGTTCCAATCTCTTCCAAGAAACTTCTGAAAAGCATAATGCACTGCGGGACAATTAGTGCCAAGTATCACAGGAGCTGCACAAGAATCCCCTGTATCAGGACAGACAAGAGCCGTAATCTTCATGGGAGCGACACGCTGATCTTCTAATTCAGGGACAGCTATAACTACTTGCAGGCTGCCATCTACAGGATATGATCCTGAATTAAGCCCCCACAATTTCATTTGTCCTGTAGACTGAAGAGGTATATCCCTCAGATACTTTTGGTAGAACGAGCGATAAATCAGGGTCACTTGAGATCCTGTATCAAACAGGGCAGGAGCGGCATGACCATTGACAGTGACTTTGACAACGGACCTGGAGCCCGCGATAGCGCCTCTGGTCTTTACTCGGCCCGCCTTCCTTCTGTGTCTTTGATTCTGAATAGAGAAGACAGCACTGTGTCCCAATCCCTCACTGTCCTCCGTACACTGTCTGGCAGTATGGCCCGTCTGACCACATTTATAACAGGTTCTAGCATCCTTCCTCCGTTGAGTGGCAGTGGGTGGAGTGGCGGACTGTCTAAGTTCTGACCGCTCCGCTGGTTTGACCTTGTTTGAATTAGGAACAACATCTTCTTTAGAGATGCTTTTCGCTTTCTTAGGGGTACTAAAACTAATGTCAGCTTCTTGTTTCTTCACTAACTTCATTAAGTCGGGAAATGGAAGGACTCTATCAGATAGTAAGACCTTGAGTACTTGAGCAAGAGGATGATGAGGTTGTAACCCTCTCACCAACTGACTGGTTCTCATAGCGTCTACCTCTGAAGTAGATATAGCTGCGTGGTACACCAGACGTGAAAGAAGTAGCTGTAAACGGTTAATAAAAGTAGAGACATTTTCCCCTTCTTTTTGACGAACCATTCGGTAATCAGCAACCATCTGGGCAAGGTCATAGTATGGCTCAAAGTGATCAGACAGTACTTGTATATAGTCCAATGCACTCACTCCTTCATGAGAGTCTCTGTACAAGCGGATCAATTCTGCAGCAGGAGACCGCAAACTTTCACTGATACGCTGCCGCTTGCCTTCTTCAGAGCAAGACCATTCCTTCAGGCATTGGAGAGTATGTTCTTTCCATATCTCAAAGTTTTCCTCCCCTTGTGGTACTGGGACATTACCAGAGAATACGTTTAGTTTCTTGTAGTGAGTGGCCTGCAGGCCCTGAGCTAACATTTCAGTCAGCCTGGCTAAAGTGCTAATAGCACTGTCACTAGAGGAACTGCTAGCGACGGCCATACTGGGGGGGTAACTGGCTGAGCGGGGTTCTTCCTTTACCTGAACCAGGGGAGGAACAGGAGGTCGGTAATCCCATGTAGTAGCTAGTGGGAGGTTCCCCTCTGAGCTATATCGCTTCTCCATATCAATGACTATTCCCACTTCTAAATCTCAGCAGTGCCTCCAAATGTAGCCCTATTTGGGGGGGGTATGAGTATTATCCCTCCCGCAACAGACTCTGGCGCTGACCTGTGTGTATAATGGGACCTGAAGCCTTCGCTGAAGGGAAGAGTGGGAACATATATGAAATATATCAGTGCCTCCACCCAGGATAGAGCCTCTGTATTACAGGGAGGATCTCTTCCTGGGACTTACCCATGAAGTACAGTTAGTAGCCTTAACAAGGATCACTGTACTAATCTCACAGTCTGAAGAATACATACAGATACCACATAAGGTTATAACAGTAGCTTTATAAGAATCAACAGGGTAATAATACATACATACAATATACTCAGAACACAGCAGTACTACAACAACCAGCAAGTCCTCAAACGTCTTAGGTTATATACCCGGGTATATATATAGATATATAGCAAGAGTCCAGTGCACAATACCTCCAGGCAACAGAAGAGATGCAGGGGCCCCTGTGGATCCTCGGATTCTTCCAGGAGATGACAGACAGCCGATCAGGAGATGACGATGATGATGGTGAGATTCTTCACAGGCAGCAAACAGGGCGACGGTGACGGCAGTAGATGCAGGCCTGACTACCCTAACACTGAGTCCTTAACCTGCCAGCTAAACTACTAGTGCCACCGGGCCTCTAACTAGCTAGTTGGCCTTCGGAAGCCTAACCTATCACTGCCCTGAACTATATATATATATATGGATCCCTAACTACGGTTACTAGCTAGGTCCTGTGAGTATATAGGGGGTAACACATACCTAACTATATACTGTGAAGTAAAGAGGAACAAGTGGCTCTTAGACTCCCCCAGACACAACATGTCTGTCTCAGCAGCTCTGATCACATCTCTCCCCCCAGCAGCTCTGCCTCACATGTGTCTGACTCACTGTATTTACAAAACAAAACTTGCACTAAATGCCTGGGGTCTCTGAAGCCAAACTGCAGGGGCAAAGAAGCCAGATACATTATATACTAGTAGAAATGGCAGTTCCCTACACAGGCATACACTACTGTAGCTGTGGAGTCTGTGGAGAGACTTTACTTGGGCTGATGATATGAAGGAGTGGTCCATTCATTTTTCATCCCCAAAATGTGGCTATGCAGGTGATATATGGTGCTAAAATATTCCTGTAGAGGGTGCCATCTCACCAAAGACCAGCTCTGATTTTAAGACATATGCCACGTATATAAAGTGATCAACCCCTGCAGGTAGAGCAAGGGATATTACTGCTGTAATTTAGTAGCTGTATAGTTATTGTATGATAATGTTACTGTCATTAGCATGTGTCCTTTCTGTGTATGTGTTTTTGTTATTATGAATTTAGGGTAGTTTTTATGTAATTATTCATGCCATTTGTTATTTGCAGCTCTTTGTTGTATTTGACATTTTCCAGTAAATCTCATTATGGCTTCTAGTAGAGTAGACAATAGTGCAGGAGATAAGTGTAATGTAGCATCTGAAGAACACTGTGGCTGGCATATTGGTATGTGCATTACCCTGACTGGCAGAGTCATTTTCTGGGTATCATATTTGTTGTGGCAATTATCATTTTGTGGACATTTTTATAGGATTAACAGTATTCTTTAGAAACTGGGTTAATATTATGTGTTATCCTGTGAGCTTAAAGGGGGTTTCCTTATATTACTTATGACCTATCTTTATCTCGATTATCAAAACCTTACCATCAACTGTTTGAAGTAGATACTACTCTCCCTGAGTGTCACGGCCATGAAACACTGCGGTGCCTTTAAACAGTCATCAGTGTTGTAACCCTGTAAAACCCCTTTAACCAATGCTAGTATAAGAAATTATGTGTTGATTTTAGTACTGTTCTGGCACTACTTGGTCTATACATCCTCATGGACATAGAAGTAGGAAATGGCAGATAAGTAATATATTGAATAGTGTAGGGACAGTCTGCAATATTGGGATCAATATTCATATTCACATGATAATATTGTTAATGGGATTTAAAGGGGAATATTTATATGTCTATGATAAACTTTAATTGACTTAAGTCTTTTAGGCTAAGGCCTCACGTAGCAGGCCACAGAGAAAAAGTGCTGCTCGAAAAACCGCAGCGGAAACGCATTGCAGTTCTTCCCGCAGTGCTTTTCACAGAAAGTTCGGTAGAGTTTTCTTTCAATTATACCTATAAGGAAACCACCTGCATTTCTGTAGGTATAATTGACATGCTGCGATTTCCAAAAACACAATGGTTTTGGAAATCACAGCATTTCCGCTACATGCATTTTTCTGCAATGTGTGGATGGGATTCGCTGGAATCCCATCCAATTTGCAGAGACTGGGGCCCCGGCCTTAAACACTTAAAATAGCTGATGAAACATGATTTCCTAACTGAAAAACACTAAACCATGCATGTTTATCTTAAGCTGAGGTTGGAGCATACATATAAATCATGTGACTACATAGAATAAGTCAGAATTTAGCCTCCACCTCTAAAGGAGGTCAGGGTACTGAAGGACAGTAGTTGTAGAAATAATGGGGCAGATTTATGAAGACTGGCATTACTAACTCCAGTCTTCAAAGACACGGAGCCGTTGGAGGGTATTCCTCGTATATTATGAGGTGCACACCTCCTCATAAATGTGGCGCACCCTCCGCTGGGCTGTGTGCCTGGAGGAAAATATACATCATAAATATAAGAATATGGAGCAGGGGGGAAGGATTTGTATTTTGACTGTATATGGTATTTGGACTGCCAGACATCAAAAGAGATCAAAGTATTGTACGCAGGACCTGCACTCTCCCTCCCTCCGTGGACCCCGTATAAATTGCCAACCTGCCTCTGGTAGGCACAGCATTGGCGGGAGGGAATAATAAGCTTACTGCCTATGTGAGCAAATGAACAAGAATGGTTAAGTCCAAACTAACCTCTATTTCCACTTTTCCCAGACCCTTTACACACTAAATCAGTGGATTCAGATGACTCTTATCTTGAAACAATTTCCACTTTTTCTGAGTAAGATTATGAAAAACCTTCTGCATTATTCAGACTTCTACTGCTAAGTAAACAATTTAAAAACAAACACAAAAGAAGCCTCAGCGTTCATGAGCACATTCTGTGATATATGAGGGAAGTTGAAAGCAAGCAAGCTCCAAGCAAATACTGCTATTATGTTAATTGTCAGCATTTAATTTCCGCTAACAGCCAAGACACCACTTCCTTTAATTAGTTGTTGATTGAGAGACAAATTATCTAATAAATTAACCAAATTTGCTTAAATATAAGGAACATCGTAGATATGGTGATATTTGCGCAGCATTTGATATGCCAGTCAAGATTTTACATGCAGAGCAGGGCTTACAAGGACAATTCTAACAAGTTATGCTTCTTCATTGACTGATCAGGTGAATATAGAATCAACAATTACATTGATTGACTAAATGAGTAATTAAAATTAATTATCATGCTTCAGGAAGGTTCCTTGATAAATACCAAGGACAGATGTCTGGAGAGGGTCCATATCATTTAAAGTGATTAATGTTTTCTTACACACTCTTATCATGAGGTCTCTCTTGTCCTTTTTTGTCCCCAAGGTGTGTATTAATGCGTTCCTATATTAAATGTATGATGCTAAGGATACGATAATCTACGTGCATTACCTTAGAATTTTTCTTCCACCAAACACTAAATGAGGACTGGCTCTTGAGTCCCTTGTATGTAGTGCCAAGTAAGCTTGATAACTTGTGCAAGTAGAGATGTAAAGATTCATATATGTGACACCTAAAGGTTTTTTCAGACAAAAATATTGATGGTCTTTTTTTTAAAATAGATGTTCCAGCTTTCAAAGTTAACTCCTATCCATTGGATAGGGGACAATTTCATGATTGGTGAGAGTCAATCATGAGGGTCCAACTACTGAGACTCCCACCAATCCCAAGAACAGGGGTCTGGTTTCTTCTGTATGGGAGATCATGAAGTTATTCCCTATCCTATTGAAAACTTCAAATTTTGGCTAAGCCCCTTTAAAATTCAAATGGTTCAAATGGTGAGGAAGGGGTCATAGTGTCTTCATTGTTTGCACACAATGGCTTGTCAGTTCATGGACTGTTTAAGGTTCTTTAACTCTGTCCCATTCACCCATTTGGGTGTTGCAAACACTTTAGGTGACTATACAGATTTGATGGAAGTAGGCTGACGGACAAACCACTGCTCATGGTTGATGATATTTGCTGTTATAGTCATTCAAAGTGGCCATACAGGTCCAATGGCACAGGAGAAATGGTCTTTCTGAGAATGTTCTTTCTAGGATCAAAAGATCAAAAGATCTTACATGAAAATAAAAAGTTTTTAGTCTGACTACTGGACAAAAAAAATAAATGTGACATTTTTTCCAGACGTTGACACTAAAGTGTGTCCTAGGTCAGCTTATTGTTCTTATTGTAAAATGTAAAGTTATCAATAAGTCTCAGACAGACTCTGTATGCATTACTGGTCAAATATTTATTTTCATGTGAATTCTCACCTGTATCCATAATGTCTGATATCAAATCTTGCTGTGATTGAATTTCTTGATTGTTCCTTGCTTCCTATAGAAGTAAATGGTGGTTTGTGAAGGCCCATCAAGGTGGTGGGATATCTGTGGATCTATAATATGTTTTTCCATGGATCCATGTTAAATTTAATCTAAATAAACAATCCCCAGGTACTGATTGTACATCCTATATAAATAAAAAAAAAAAATGTAATTTGAAAAACATTGAATGAATGAATACATTGTCAAATCAGTTTGATAAGTTGTACAAAAACTATTTCCAGCAAAACAAGTTGTGAGTGTGTTCTAATTATAGCCATATAGTCATGAAACTAAATGTTTTCTTGTACTTGCTAGATTTTGTTGCAAGAGCAAACATAGTACAGATTTTCAAGTCCGTACTTACCAGAGTAAAATACATACAGATGGCCTTACATAGTAGATAAGATTGGATAAAGATCCAAGTCCATTAATATTTCTTGCTCCCATAATCTATGATATCCTCTTCAGGCCTCTTCCGGCTTCTGACTGACGTCACTGGGGGTCACTGTTGAGACCTGTGTTTGGGCCTCAGTGGTCACTTGGGTCGCGCTGATATCTTATCGCTGGGTCAGTGCATCATGGCGTCAATGCTCCCCAATCACAAGCTTCAGTGGTGACCCCTGGGGTGTGTGATGTCACAAGAGACCTGAAGAGGACATGGGCAGTCACAAAAGACCACAGGATGCCCAGGAGAGGTGAGGCAAGGTGAGTATAAGTGTTTGTTATTCTTCCTCACCTCCCCTGGGCCTCTACTTATTATACTCTGGATCTGAGGAGATCCCAGAGTACAATAATTAACCGAAACAAATGTGAGAGGGAGAAAATCTCACAAATATTCATTGAGACAAATCTCATGTGGTTCGACCCATCTCTACTAATGAAGCCGCCTAAGACATTATACTGTGTGGGGCCACAGTGGAACATTACACTGTGTGGGGCTGGTATGGAGTATTTTATTATGTTGGGCTACTGTGGAGCATTATAGTGTGAGAGCCACTGTGGAGCATGATACTGTGGGAGGCACTGTGGAACATTATAGTATGTGGAGAATTATACTGTGTGGAGACACTGTGGAGCATTTTATACTGTGTGTGGCTACCATGGAGCATTTTACTGTGTGGAAGTACTGTGGAGCATTATACTGTGTCTAGATGCTTGGAACATTTTATATCATGTGGAGAATTATACTGTGTGGAGAGCACTGGGGAACATTATATATACTATATGGGGACCACAGGACAGGAAACTGTAAGATACATCGGGGGAGGAGGGGGGTCCACAAATGTTGACGATATATGGCCCCAAAATTCGTGATAGCAGAATAGAAGAAAAGGCAGAGTACAGTGCTAAAAGACACAATAAAAGGGATAATACAACAGACTAAGAGGCAGAATACAGGTAGGGACATTTATTTTTCAAAGTACGATAGAGGAGGGTCCCCGCCAAAATTCTCAACCAAAAAGGGGTCTTACCTTCAGAAAGTTTGGTAATCACTGACGTAGAGGATGCCCCTTGTCATGGTTACAGGCCTTAGTTTAAAGAGAACAAAGGAAAGATCTCTGTACTGTTGTTTCATATATTTATACATTATAGCCTTCATTTGTACATCATATACCTTCCTTAGCTTTATTTCTAGCCTGGGCATATCCAGATATGTGTGTCAAGAGTTGATTAGCATCTTGAGATAATTTTGTTTCATAATATTATGTCACTAAGTGATAGCCTATATATGTTTGTGTTAGGTTGCAGACTTTTAAGGTTTTATCATGATACAGCAGTACTGTATTGAGTTGATTTAATGAAATTCTATAGTTCTTAACCAAATTACACTGCCAAAAGCTAAGTTAAGTGTGGACACTTTCATAAACAGTCCTCTGTTTCAACATTAAAATATCTGTCTATGACAGTAACACATGCAGTAGCATCTATTGTGTTAGGTAAATGTCATCACCTAAGAGGTTTCAACTAGAAATGTATGTGAAGCAATATATATTTAATTATGAGATAAAGGTTAACATTTTATTCTCACCTGACTGTGACAGTATATTTGTAAGTTGAACACCTGTAGAAATCTCCTGGTGATATTATTTGTCATCATGTAGGAACGAGTTCAGTTTTTCTTTGTGCATTGACTGATATTACATGGCAATTGTAAGAGGTTAGAATTTTATCAATGGTGGAATTAATTTGGTTATGCCAGTTTTCTGGAATAAAATAGTCACATATGGCATTTTTATATTGACTTTGCCATCATCCACATCACATTCATCATCATTTGTGGCAGTTTTGTATAAATACATGAATAAATCTGTGCCAGCAAAGAGTCAGCCTAGACTATGGCCTAGGTGTAAAAACACCAGGTGAATATGCCTAACTCATGACAAGACGCAGCCTTCTCCACTGGTGGAGGGGACTATATACCGGGCTTTACGAATCCCCCCGCACAATATTTTTTCCTAGAAGAGAAAGGTGTCAATGAATTTTACTTAGAATATATATAAGAACACTATATGGAGAAAAGTATAATGGGATATATCTTATTGTGACAGGTACCAGCAACAAACACACAGTTAAGAAGTTCGAAACATATTGGGAACCATGCATAACACTGGGATTTGCAAAACCATTAATCTCAGCTAATTCTTCATAATGTCTTTTCTAAAATCATTCTTCTTCCCCTACCTATACTCTATGGCATCCAAATCTTTTTTTAAAACAAAGAAGCATCTTTAATATTATAACATATATACAGTATGTATGTATATAGAAAAAGTATTTAGTCAGCCAATTGTGCAAGTTCTCCCACTTTAAAAGATGAGAGAGGCCTGTAATTGTCATCATAGGTAGACCTCAACTATGAGAATCAAAACGAGAAAACAAATCCAGAAAATTACATTGTCTGATTTTTAAAGAATTTATTTGCAAATTATGGTGGAAAATAAGTATTTGGTCACTAACAAAAGTTCATCTCAATACTTTGTTATATATCCTTTGTTGGCAATGATAGAGGTCAAACGTTTTCTGTAAGTCTTCACAAGGTTGGCACACACTGTTGCTGGTATGTTGGCCCATTCCTCCATGCAAATCTCCTCTAGAGCAGTGATGTTTTGGGGCTGTCGCTGGGCAGCACAGACTTTCAACTCCCTCCAAAGGTTTTCTATGGGGTTGAGATCTGGAGACTGGCTAGGCCACTCCAGGACCTTGAAATGCTTCTTACGAAGCCACTCCTTCGTTGCCCTGGAGGTGTGCTTGGGATCATTGTCATGCTGAAAGACCCAGCCACGTTTCATCTTCAATGCCCTTGCTGATGGAAGGAGGTTTGCACTCAAAATCTCACGATATATGGCCCCATTCATTCTTTCATGTACAAGGATCAGTCGTCCTGGTCCCTTTGCAGAGAGACAGCCCCAAAGCTTGATGTTGCCACCCCCATGCTTCACAGTAGGTATGGTGTTCTTTGGATGCAACTGAGCATTCACTCACCTCCAAACATGACGAATTGTGTTTCTACCAAACAGTTCTACTTTGGTTTCATCTGACCATATGACATTCTCCCAATACTCTTCTGGAACATCCAAATGCTCTCTAGAAAACTTCAGATGGGCCCGGATATGTACTGGCTTAAGCAGGGGGACACGTCTGGCACTGCAGGATATGAGTCCTTGGTGGCGTAGTGTGTTACTGATGGTAGCCTTTGTTACGTTAGTCCCAGCTTTCTGCAGGTCATTCATTAGGTCCCCCCGTGTGATTCTGGGATTTTTGCTCACCGTTCTTGTGAACATTTTGACCCCATGGGGTGAGATCTTGCGTGGAGCCCCTGATCGAGGGAGATTATCAGTGGTCTTGTATGTCTTCCATTTTCTAATTATTGCTCCCACAGTTGATTTCTTCACACCAAGTAGCTTGCCTATTGCAGATTCAGTCTTCCCAGCCTGGTGCAGGTTTACAATTTTGTTTCTGGTGTCCTTCCAAAGCTCTTTGGTGTTCACCATAGTGGAGTTTGGAGTGTGACTGTTTGAGGTTCTGGACAGGTGTCTTTTATGCAGATAACAATTTCAAACAGGTGCCATTACTACAGGTAATGAGTGGAGGACAGAGGAGCCTCTTAAAGAAGAAGTTACAGGTCTGTGAGAGCCAGAAATCTTGCTTGTTTGTAGGTGACCAAATACTTATTTTCCACCATAATTTGCAAATAAATTCTTTAAAAATCAGACAATGTGATTTTCTAGATATGTTTTCTCATTTTGTCTCTCATAGTTGAGGTCTACCTATGATGACAATTACAGGCCTCTCTCATCTTTTTAAGTGGGAGAACTTGCACAATTGGTGGCTGACTAAATACTTTTTTTCCCCACTGTATATATATACCCAACAACAGCTCTTACACATCATTATTTTATTTTATATTATTATTCAGTTTACATTGATTTGAGTACATCATAAATACCTATTCAAAACATATAACGGATACTCTATTTGGTGTAAACAGAGCTTAATAATTATAATAATAATGTTCTTATAATTAATTTATATCATTTTTATGTGTGCTCAACAAGATTTTAAAGAAGATTTTATGTGTTTATTCTTCTTCTTTTTTTTTTTTTTATCAACAAAAACTGTTTAAAAAAAAAAAAATCCAGCACCTAGCCATTCAGTCTGTACTTTTAATCTCCTAACATTTTAACCTCTTAACAGTTACAGTCAAATTGCAAAAACCAGCCTGAAAAGGTCACTTTTTTATTGCAGATTTTGAATTTATGGTTCAAATGAATATAGCTGGTACATACCTCTGGTGCCATATGTACATTTTACCCCTTTATCAAGCTAACGCATTTTAGCCTTATAGCAGTAACATTTTATCCCTCTCTGCATTCCAGCTTTTATAACTTTTTAAATTTTTTTTCAATGTAGCTTTACAAGACCTTTTTTTTTATGTTGGGAGTACATAAGATTTTTTGATCATTTTATATTACTTTTTTTTTATAGAGGTGAGATAAACAGAAAATATGAATTCTGACATTTAAATCTTAAGGTTAAATCTTAATGGCATTTTTCATTAACAAGAAAAAAAAAGTATTTTTACTTTTTTTTTCTTTAAAATTACTTAGGAGCTGCGGCAGGTGAAGCATTGACCACAGCATCTAAGTGGTTAAATGGCAAATATGCTTTCTGAATGATATCATGAACAAAAGTCAATGGTACCCATTTTCCTGGAGTTATCTGGTCACAGGGACATGAGAATAAAATCATCCTTCTCCTCTCCCTGCACACTGTTTGCTGCACATTTCTCCTTCCACTGGTTAAATTGAAGCTGCAAATATATGCAGCTCTGCTTTAAGTAGTCATAACTCAAGATCCAGGTGGGCTACAGACATGATCTTGGTCTTATTTAAAAGCCAAAATATGGTTAGAGCCGTTTTTTTTAATGAAATTTCACCCCTTCCTTTCTTCCCTTATTCCACAATCTGGGATTGGGATTTCTGCAAAGTGGAAGCATTTTTGAAACCACAGCAGCAAAGCCTGAGGGGGAATAGTGAATAAAAATGGCTATCACTCTAATGACTCAAAAACTTCCAAACATCACTAACATTAACATCAGCACAAAATTGTGAATCAAGAGTTTTATGGCATGGATTCCTATGACATAGTAGCTGCATGCAAGCTATACATCACCAAGCACAATGTCAAATCAGATGGAGAGGTGTAAAATATGCCACCAATGGACACTGGAGCAGTGAAAACATATTCTGTGCAGTGATGAATCCCACTAAACTATCTGGCAGACTGATGGATGAGTTTGGGTTTGACAAATGCTAGGAGAATGTTACCTGCATTATGCCAACTGGAGGAGGGATAATGCTATGGGGTTGCTTTTCAGTGGTGCTGCTAGAGCTAGAACTCAAGGGCCTATCTATTTAAAGGAAAACCTTAATGCTTCAGCATACCAAGACATTTTGGACAATTGTATGTGAAAAGTAAAATGAATGCTTCAGGATACCAAGACATTTTGGACATTTGTGTACCTCCAAATTATCGGAAGAATGATCTTTTCTGTTCCAGCATGACTGTATCCCAGTGCACAAAGCAAACTTATCAAATACATGGTTGGGTGCATTTGTGTCGAAGAGCTTGACTGGCCTGTACAAAGTTCCGACCTCACAGAACACCTTTGGGAAGAACTAGAACAGAGATTACAAGCCAGGTTCTCTTGTCCAACATCAGTGAGTGACCTCACAAATGTTCTTTTGAATTAATAGAAAAAAATTCTACAGACACTCTCCAAAACCTTATAGAAATCCTTTCCAGAAGAATAACATAAAAATACCTTTATACTATAAAAAATTAAAAAAACATAAATTTTATAAAAAAAAAATGAATTAAATATTACATAAAACACACAAAATATTTTTTTCTTTAACCACTTCCGGACTGCCCATTGGGTTTTTACATCCAGATTGTGGCTTCCTTGTTCTGCAAGGACGTACCTGTACATCCAAGCAGTTTTCAGGGAGCCGGCTGAGAGGGAGCTCCCAGAGAGAAGGCAGGAAAAGTTTATTACCTTCCCTGCCTTCCCGATCGCTTTGTACATAGCGCTCAATGAGCGCTGTATACACAACTATGGGTGCCGCCATGATGTGGCTCCCATCTGACCCAGTGGTCACGTGATCTGCCAGGATCAAAGCCTGTTAGAGCTGCTGGGTCCTACAAGACCCAGATCAACCCTATAGTAATGGGCAGGAGGTTGTATTCCTCCTGCAACTGGAGCTATATGTACCAGACCCAGTTACAGGGGAAAATCAGCCTCCTCCACAAAAAAACTGTCATCAGATGTCCAAAAGGTCTATTATGACCTTATGGGGACACAATTTGAAAAAAAAATAAAAATTTATAGAAAAGTAAAAAAAAATTTTAAATAAAATAATTAAAAAAAATAAATAAAATAACGTGTCAATAACAGGGCCTTATTACAGGTTACTAGCCCCACCCCCGATGACACCATACAAAATAAAAATTACCATAACGGAGAGGAAAAACTATTTGAGGCTTAGGCCCCATGTTGCGGAAATGCAGCTTTTTTGGTTGCAGATTTTGTTGCGGTTTTTTGAGTCAAAGCCAGGAGTGGATTTAGCAGAAGGTAGAAGTATAAGAACTTCCTATATATTTCCCATTCCTTTTGTAGCCATTCTTGGCTTTGACTCAAAAAACTGCAGCCTTAGGCTGAGGCACCATGTTGCGGAAACACAGCTTTTTTTGTTGCAGATTTTGCTGCGTTTTTTTGAGCCAGAGTCAAGAATGGCTACACAAGGAATGGGAAATATATAGTAAGTACTTATACTGCCTTCTGCTCAATTCACTGCTGGCTTTAGCTAAATAAACCGCAGCAAAATCTGCAACAAAAAAAGCTGCGTTTCCGCAACATGGAGCCTTAACCTAATAAAGTTTTTAGTAGCACTTTGTGCTATTAAATACAAATAAAAAAGAGAGAACTGAAAAACAGACATGTTTTCCCTCCTCTTTTGTTTATATTTTCCCAGATATAAAAAAAAATTTAAACACATGCAAAAATAAAAACATCATAAAAATAAAGCCCTATGTGTCACTGAAAAAAGACGCAGACATTAGTTGAATAACCCAAATGATAAAAATGTTATAGTCCCCAAAACCGCACATACAAAATTCCCAAAAATGTGTCTGGTCCTAAACCACAAATTGGCCTGGTACGAAAGTGGTTAATAAAACACATATACACTAAAAATTATTCCCTATGTTTGATATTCTCCTAAGGTCACATCATGTAAAATAAAAGTATGTATGCTTATTATAGAGATGAGCAACTTAGTAAAAGGAAAAACATGGTAGAATTATATTTTTTTTCTTGCTTGTTCCTTCAAATTTAAACTAATAAAATTTAAATGCTAAGATATGTACTTTATCTTAAGTCTCAGGATCAACAATTCTCCACACTGCAGGACTAAAGCAGAAAAAAATTGGTTCTGAATTGGGGAAATGGAGAGAAGGAAACATTTTCAAATTTTGTATTGTTCTGAAGGCCAAAAACAAAATGGCCTGGTTCTGAAGACGTAATGACTAAAAAAGGTTATTAAATTGATCCTAATGAGCCACGCTACTGACAAGGCTTTGAGAGGCATTCAGATATGTTGGATGTTATTTTAGACTTCTTGAAGTCAGGAAACTATCCATTACATTTGTACTAATGCACTTGATGAGAATATTGAGCACCATCAGTAATTGTCGTGACTCAGAAAATTACTGCACTACTGATGTATTTGCCGATTCGTTATATATGCTCCAGGTTCTGAGAATTCTGTATGCATTTTATTAATGTTTGACTTTGCATATAGAATATGTTTGGCAGGAGCTTGTACTGCACATTTACTTGACTTGAGTCTAGGCTTTAAAGGCCAACAATCAGGAACAATGGAAATTTATGGTGATTTAGGTTAGATTCAATAGAAAACAATAAATATAATTTCTCCTTATTCACGTGTGAAAAAAAACTTGGGCTTTTCTGGAATGTAGGTGTCACATTTAAAAGCAATTAGTAAAAGAATAGAACCTGAGGCTTTTACCTACCCTTGACCTAATTTTGCCAACCATCTGTCCAAAGTGACCTCAGTATTGATTTAACATTCGTCAATATGCAAGTTCTTAAGAATAAAGTTTCTCCACCTTTCTTTCCAGTAATTAGCTCAGATAGATAAGCAGCTGCAGGCCAATTAGAAAACAATTACTACCAGAAATCAATGTTGTCCAAGCAGATGAAGAAGATAGCTAAGATGATACCGTCTATACTTCATTTTCCTCTTTGGTGTTTTTTATTAGACTCATCAGAAATTCCTTTTAAAGTTGTCATAAAGATTTTAGCCTAAGCTAACAATTGTGTAATATTACATGATCAAGCATAAAATTTAATTTTCATGTAAATAATAAGCCACAGAAAAAAATACAGTACATCACATTATACAGACCTCCATTACAGAACTCTAAAATGTGCAAGCAACAGACATGACATAGATTGGCCTTTTTTTAACATTCTTCTACCCTGTCAGACAATTGACGAAATTATTTTAGATTGATTGTCTAATTGGAACACGTGTGCAATGATTTGTCCATGCAACAGAAGCAAATAAGCCAGGAAGCAATGTTAGACCAGAAATATTTAGGTAACTTGTGTTTTTGAAAAACTTGGCTCTAACACTCAACAAAGTCATTTTGGCTCTTATGACATGGGACATTTCAAAACCTTCTACAATGCCTCTCCTAGATGGCTCAGAGTATTCTTCAGCCTCTGACAATCTAAGAGACATCTTCCTAGTATGACATATTGACTAGCTGGCTCAGCTATAGCTTCACACCATATTTACTGCCCCTATGCATCAGGTTCCTCCAAATAAAAGGCAGTAAACCTAAGGGTGCAGCTTTTATGGCTTGTATGTTCTCCTCCTATGCCAAAGACAACCACCATAGCAGTGATTTAAGGTTGATCATGAAGGCCTTCCTCCTACTGCAGCCATAACTACCAAAACCGGCTTCCTAGTAGTAAAGTATTTGTTGCAAGTTGAATATGACTAGAATTTCTGGATACAAGTGTATGTTCCAGAATTTACTTACCAGCAATTTTTCTAAGTTCATGATTCCCTCCATATTACATATACCTGTAGATCACACTCTAAAACAACAGTATATTACAAAAAATATTATGTAACATAGACATAAAATGTTTTATCATGCTTGCTAACATTTGGAGTTGGTAATATGGGAGGATAGTGTGTGAACAGCACTACAAACATTTTTGGGCAAGGACATGTTCCAGTGGTGAGGGCATAAAAATGTATATATCATAGCAATAGAGTAATCATAATAAAACAATTATAATGAAGACCTTTCCCTGCAGTGCAATAGGAACAAACCAACAACCATTGCAATAATAAATCGTTGTATGGTAGTAAATATTACTTTTGTGGAAATAATATTGGAAATATTTTACCATTGCTCCCAAACACTGTTTTAAGACTGTAATATTTACATGAATGCAATTTAGTTCTACTCCTACAACATTTTGGGGGACTAAAATACTGTATGTCAAAGGACATTTATAAAATGTGATGAAAAGTGATTAACACACTTCTAAGCCAAAGGTGCTTTAATCTGAAATAATAGCTCTTTCACACAGTGTTTTTAAAGATCAGGATTAAATCCGTGTAGGGTAATGTTTTTGTCCTTGCTGACAGTGTAGAGCTAGAAAAGAGTATTGTTTTATAAGGGTCTTGATTATACAGGACCATAGCTGCATGAAAGAAATAAGGTGACTGGTCTCATCCATCTTGTACTAAGTCCTCTACTACAAGAAAAACGGGACCAATGACCCTTGTGAAGGACTTAAGATGCTCTTTATTCCAATGTTTATTATATTGCTGTATTTTGGTGCATGGACCATTATTTAACAGATTATTATCCAGAAAATTGGAAATTTTATCATTTGCATCTGGCAATAGAAACTAAACATACTTACATTAGATTAGTATCATATAACAAAGTAACTTGTAGTATATAAGAAGTCCTCTGTCTTCATATTTATCAGTTTCAAGGATGTTTTAACCATCAATATTTATCACCTGTTCACACAGTAGAACTGGGACACTAACCAATCATTAGAATTATGAGAGTCTTCTCTTCACTAGTATGATTACAGTGAAAAAAAGTTGCATGGAACAACGCCCAGGCATGGACCCTGCTACCCTATACAACTTGATGGCAGATACAGAAACAGCAGTTGCATTTGGAATGGGTGCTCACACAAAATGATTGTGGGCCTGCTTGACCACAACACTTTCAGGGTCTACCAAATACAACAACACAGCATAAACTTCTCAGCCACTCATAAAGCAATTAGAGACCAATCATGATTCAAAGTGTTACATGCCACCCATACAGTAACTAAACACCAGCTAACAAGTATATATACAACTTCTTTTGGATGGCTCCCCTTTGTGATGTCTTTTTTCTCATTATGTCAGGTGGAGCTGGTATGTCAGTTTTCTGAAAGGGATAGAAATTTTGTCCTTTCTTATTGTCTCAGTTTCTCTTGCTGTATTAAACGTCAGCTAAACCATTAAAAACAGAGGTGTAACTTGAAGCTTCTGGGCCCCAATGCAAAATCAGTAAAGGGGCCTTAACTTCCCATGTGGTATATCTATAATACTGGCATCTTCTTATATTGCATAGAGCCCCTTGGGCTTCAGGGCTCGTTGACGATTACTACAGTGAGGAAAAAAAGTATTTAGTCAGCCACCAGTTGTGCAAGTTCTCCCACTTAAAAAGATGAGAGAGGCCTGTAATTGACATCATAGGTAGACCTCAACTATAAGAGACAAAATGAGAAAACAAATCCAGAAAATCACAGTGTCTGATTTTTAAAGAATTTATTTGCAAATTATGGTGGAAAATAAGTATTTGGTCACCTACAAACAAGCAAGATTTCTGGCTCTCACAGACCTGTAACTTCTTCTTTAAGAGGCTCCTCTGTCCTCCACTCATTACCTGTAGTAATGGCACCTGTTTGACATTGTTATCAGTATAAAAGACACCTGTCCACAACCTCAAACAGTCACATTTGAAACTCCACTATGGTGAAGACCAAAGAGCTGTGGAAGGACACCAGAAACAAAATTGTAGACCTGCACCAGGCTGGGAAGATTGAATCTGCAATAGGCAAGCAGCTTGATGTGAAGAAATCAACTGTGGGAGCAATAATTAGAAAATGGAAGACATACAAGACCACTGATGATCTCCCTCGATCAGGGGCTCCACGCAAGATCTCACCCCGTGGGGTCAAAATGATCACAAGAACGGTAAGCAAAAATCCCAGATCCACATGGGGGGACCTAGTGAACGACCTGCAGAAAGCTGGGACTAATGTAACAAAGGCTACCGTCAGTAACACACTGCGCCGCCAGGGACTCAGATCCTGCAGTGCCAGACGTGTCCCCCTGGTTAAGCCAGTACATATCCGGGCACGTCTGAAGTTTGCTAGAGAGCATTTGGATGTTCCAGAAGAGTATTGGGAGAATGTCATATGGTCAGATGAAACCAAAGTAGAACTGTTTGGTAGAAACACAACTCGTCGTGTTTGGAGGAGAGTGAATGCAGAGTTGCATTCAAAGAACACCATACCTACTGTGAAGCATGGGGGTGGCAACATCATGCTTTGAGACTGTTTCTCTGCAAAGGAACCAGAACGACTGATCCGTGTACATGAAAGAATGAATGGGGCCATGTATCATGAGATTTTGAGTGCAAACCTCCTTCCATCAGCAAGGGCATTGAAGATGAAACGTGGCTGGGTTTTTCAGCATGACAATGATCCCAAGCACACCGCCAGGGCAATGAAGGAATAGCTTCGTAAGAAGCATTTCAAGGTCCTGGAGTGGCCTAACCAGTCTCCAGATCTCAACTCCATAGAAAAACTTTGGAGGGAGTTGAAAGTCCGTGTTGCCCAGTGACAGCCCCAAAACATCACTGCTCTAGAGGAGATCTGCATGGAGGAATGGGCCAACATACCAGCAGCAGTGTGTGCCAACCTTGTGAAGACTTACAGAAAACGTTTAACCTCTGTCATTGCCAACAAAGGATATATAACAAAGTATTGAGATGAACTTTTGTTATTGACCAAATACTTATTTTCCACCATAATTTGCAAATAAATTCTTTAATCAGACAATGTGATTTTCTGGATTTGTTTTCTCATTTTGTCTCTCATAGTTGAGGTCTACCTATGATGTCAATTACAGGCCTCTCTCATCTTTTTAAGTGGGAGAACTTGCACAATTGGTGGCTGACTAAATACTTTTTTTTCCCCTCTGCACCACCTATAGCTATTACCCGGTTTACAACTTACTAGACGGTATAAAACCTCAGAACTCCAATTTTGGTCTTTCGGACAACAAAAGCTGTTGGAGATGTGCATCTGTTGGGAATCTGTCACAAATTTAGTGGCATTTCCCACTGATCGAAACCTTTTGGGTTGGAGTAGAATCCCTTGTAAATAAATTTTTGTCATCCAGTCTGAAACTCTGTAAATTTTCGGCCCTCCAAATTTTTGCTCACAAAACCTTTGATACTGCTACTTTGGCTTCAAAAGGCCACACCAGTGGGTCAAAAAAGGTCAATTGAATTTGCAAACCAGAAGAATTAACTAGCTGGAAAACCTGCTCGCATTACACTTTCCTAAAGACATGGTCCCCTTGTTTGAACCGCTTCAACAAAAGCTGATAGCCCTTGATCAAATCATATGTACCACCAAAATCATAGGTTACAAGTAAACTGACCACTGTGATAATTTTGACTAGTTGATGCACTCAGCTGAACAGACATATGTGTCTTTCACCACCACCCCCATGCTATAAACACTAGCATGTGTTTTTTTTTTTTTTTGAGCCTATTTCTGATGTTGATATGTTATCACTTTTATGTTTTTAAAAAAAACTATTAGAAAAAGGCAGATCATCTATTAATAAGGTAGATAGATGAAGTAGCAAAACATAATGAAGTAATTATTATGGGGAACTTCAACTAGAAATAAATTGGGAGGCAGTCCAGCAAAGATGACAAGTTTTATCAGTAGTAAAAGACAATTACCTTTCACAACTAGTGCTGGACCCAACGAGTGTGGAAGGCTCTTATAGACCTAGTTTTGAAAAATAGACCTGACAGATTTTCAAATGTAAAGGTTGGGGTTTCTAGGCAATAGTGAGGCAACTAAATAAGTTTTTGTTCACTGTAGATTATAATAAGAAGATATTCAGTAGGTAAAAGCAGAGAGAATAATTGCCAAATAAAATAAAAATTAATACATTATTAGAAACATAAATAAAATAATCTGGGAGTAATGGTGGAGGGGGATGAGAAAAAGGCATATCTATTAAATGCATTCTTCTCTTCTATATTTACACAAGAAAATTCAATGACCAATGACTTGATTAGGGATAATGTAAATTCACCTTTAGATGTCATCTTTTTAATCTAAGATGAAGTGTGCCCCTGCTTTCAAAATAATAAAATAGATAAGTCACTGGATCTGGATGGCATACATCACCAAATTCTGAGGGAATTATGTACCATGATAGACAGACCCTTATATCTAATATTCACGGATTCGTCTATATCAATTGTGGTGTCAATATTCAAAAACGGGAGTAAAAGTGAAACTGAAAACTACAGTGGCATGCAAAAGTTTGGACACCCCTGGTCCAAATGACTGTTATAGTGAACAGTTAAGTGAGTTGAATATAAAATGATCTTTAAAAGGCATAACATTAAAGATAACCACATTCCCAATGTATCTTTTTGGAAAAAAAATATATTTTCATATTTTACATTTTCAAAATAACAAAAAATGAAAATGACCTGATGCAAAAGTTTGGGCACCCTGCATGGTTAGTACCTAGTAGCACCCCCTTTGGCAAGTATCGCAGCTTGCAAACGCTTTTTCTAGCCAGCCAAGAGTCTTTCAATTCTTCTTTGAGGGATTTTCATCCATTCTTCCATGGAAAAGTCTTCCAGTTCTGTGAGATTCCTGGGTCATCTTGCATACACTGCTCTTTTGAGGTCTAGCCACAGATTTCCAATGATGTACAGATCAGGAGACTGTGAGGGCCATGGTAAAACCTCAACCCCAAAGCATGATTGACCCACCCCCATGCTTAATGGTTGGATACATGTTCTTTTCCTGAAATTCTGTGTCCTTTTTTCTCCAAACATACCTTTGATCATTGTGGCCAGAGAGTTCTAGTTTAACCTCATTGGTCCACAGGACTTGTTTCCAAAATGCATCAGGCTTGTTCAGATGCTTTTTTGCAAACTTCTGACGGTGAATTTTATGGTGAGGATGCAGGTGAGGTTTTCTTCTGATGACTCTTCCATGAAGGCCATATTTGTGCAGGTATCGCTGAACAGAACAATGTACCACAACTCCAGAATCTGCTAAATCTTCCTGAAGGTCTTTTGCAGTCAAGCAGGGGTTCTGATTTGCCACACCGGCAATCCTACGAGCAGCTGTCTCTGAATTTTTTCTTGGTCTTCCAGACGTTATCTTTCTTCCACTGTTACTAGTAACTGCCATTTCTTAATTGCATTGATAACAGAGGAAAGAGCAACTTGAAAATGCTTTGCTATTTTCTTATAGCCTTCTCCTGCTTTGTGGGCCTCCACCATTTTCATTTTCAGAGTGCTAGGCAGCTGCTTAGAAGAACTCATAGCTGCTGTTTTTTTGGCACAAGGTTAGAGGAGGCTGAGTATTTATAAAGCTGTAAAATTTTCATCACTTGACCTTTCCTAACGATGATAGTGAACAAGCCATAACCCTAACTGGCTAATTAAAGTCTGAGACCTTGATCAAGTTATCTGAGCACACAAATCTACAAGGGTTCCCAAACTTTTGCAAGGTACTTCTTTCCCTTTTTCAATCTAAAATTGTACTCAAACATAATAGGTAGAGAGATAGATAATGCGAATTCCACATTAACTGAAAAAAGGACCAAGTGTATCTGCAATTCCCCCAGCCACTGCCACAGCCGTAATTACAGAGATCAATGGATCAACCAAATACAGACTTTCAGAAATCCTCGCTACACTTGAGCAGTATCCTTTTACCATGCAAGTGTCAGCAGGAAGTGCCAGGAAAGATGGACACTCTGCCACCTTGAGATCATTTGCGAACTTATCCGAATTCTGTGCACAGGAATCCGCAAATGATCTCAAGGTAGCAGGGCATCCATCTTTCCTGGCACCTCCTGCTGACACTTGCATTATACATACTTGGATTGGGTCACAGATAACCAGTGAGGTGCCACGGGTCAGTACTGAATCCTCTTCTTGTTAATGTTTTTATTAATGACCTGTTAGAGGGTTTACAGAGTAGAATCTCAATATTTCCAGATTATACTGAGCTCTGTAAGGTAGTCAACAAAGAGGAGAATATTGTAATAGTCAGAGGAAGTTCGGAGAGCTGGAAGCTTGGGCAGAGAAATTGCAAATTAACTTTAATGTGGATTAATGCAAAATTATGCACCTGGGCCATGGAAACAAGTTGTACAATTATGTATTAAATAATAAAATACTGGGTAAAACTCCCACTGAAAAAACTTAGGATATTAGTTGACAATAAACTTAATTTGATCAAGGCAGCTGCTGCCAAGGCAAATAAAATCATCTTGTTATGCATCAAGAGAGGAATAGATGCTCGTGACAAGGACATAGTTTTTTTTTCTCTATACAAATTACAATGTACAAATATATAAATGGACAGTATAGACATTTTTCTAATGATCTCTGTACACCTAGACCTGTAACACTGAAAAGGGGGCAGGTTAATACTATGGAACTCATTGCCACAGGATGTTGTTATGACTTATAATAATGGATGCTTCCTTGAAGGCAAAAATATCACAGGTTATGGAAACTTTATTCAACCTTATCAACTATGTCAACCTTTACAAGAGCATTTCAGCGACAAAGCCCACAGAACAGCATATCAGTCTTGAACTCAATCTGAACAGGCTCTGAAGATGATCTGCTGACTACCCATAAAAACTTAAACAAAATGTGTCAGACAGTCCATTTCCTGGTCATCATGACCATATACATGGAGAATAATACCATACAAACATCAGTCTACTATAAAATAACAGGTCATCCAGCATATCTAATATGGAGCAGCTTCAGTCCATTTATAGCTAAGCTCTATGACACATTCAGATTTGTTCACACAGTGAAGACAGAAAACAACACCTATAATAATTGCAAGCTGAAAATTAGTTTAGCAGCTGAAAGAGTCTGTATTTTGTGAAAAGTTCTAGTGTTATTAGTATATTAGAGTATCTGAAAATTGTTATGTGTTTATCATGTTTTTGGTATCTGTGATGTTCTCCAGTTTTTCAGTGTGTCTTACTTCTGTGATAAGCATACAGTAGCTGCTTTTGTGTTGATATTTCCTGAAACAGTTTGCACAAATAATTATAAGAATTTTTAAGGAAGTTGCTAAGTTTGTTAAAACATTCACAAATATCTACACACTTAACTTGGGAAGCACCTTGGCCTTGAGTAATTGTTTACTAATAATCATTTCCTATGCATATCTAGAAGTCACATGATGTGGGTGAATCTCTGAAAATGTGTTTATGCTTTGTTTATGGGTTTGGATGGTTAATCCAAAGATTTGTTTTGGGTTGAATAAATTCGGCACATAGCAGAGCTTAAACTGGCTTAATACAGAGTACATGACACTGTCAGAACTCCTAGGACTCTATTTAGCTCATTTAAGGCAAATACAGTCAAACTAATGTCAAAGTGACAGTGACATGTATGGCTATGGAAAAATAGATGGTAAGCAGTAGATACAAATTGCTAGTTTAACCATAAACTGTACTGCCACTTTCTTTTAAGCATTTTAACATTTAAAATGCTCCAAAAATATGCTTGTTTTGGGCAAAGGTGCTCTTTTATATACACGTTGTGGTTATACTGCAAAAATCAATATTTTAAAATAAAAATTTGTCCACTTTGGGGACTTGTAAGTGCAACAGGCTTATTTTGGATAAAAAAAAATTGTGGCTGTGTGCCTGGTTGAAAAGTGATAAAGCGCAATTGTCTTTAAAAAAAAAAAAAAAAAAAAAAAAAAGAAAAAAAACGCCAATTATCCCTTTATGGGAGCAGAAAGCCGCACCATCCTCTCATTGTTATCTTCCCCATTGTGCCTGTGGTTTGCTGTATGCAGTAATAATTCACCACATTCTGCTGCTCAAACTGATGCTCTAGCTTGTGTAACAGTGCCACTGAATGTGTTCTTCACTTTACAGTCAAGAAATGAGGGAGGGGGAGTGGAAGCAATATCTTACTGTGGTGCAGATGGGGGTGGGAAATGGTCTAGTGAGGAGGAACTGGAGGAGGCAGATGGGTCCTGCCATATGTTTAAACTCAGCCTGCATCCACAGGTTGATGTCAGTACTAGCATTTGGCCTTGCTGTGTTTCTGAAGGGTGGCCACTGATTCTCAAAATATTGACCCAGTGGGTCATGAATGCTAATGCTATGTATTGTCCTAGCCCATGATTGTTGACCATAGCATGCACCTTTCGTCACATAGACATTTCCAAGGAGAGGCTAACATGGCGACATCAAGCAGGCCCAGCTTTTGTAGAGAAATAAGTGTTTCCAAGTATTCTCCATAAAGACTGTGCACATACCTTCAGTTTAGCAAAACGCAGTAGAATCTAATAAGTGGCACAGCGGCGACTACACTGCCACTAACTTCGGCAGGTGCAAGTTAAAGTTGCAGACCAGCCAGATGATTGGGCACATATTGCTGTTTAGTGGACACATATGAATGACTGATGTTTGTGTGGATTAAGAGGAGGAGAACCAGACAGAGATGATAATGATAATGACAATGACCATGTGCTAAGGGTGGATGTGGCCTGCTTCAAAAAGAGATCATTGGTAGAACGAGTAGGGTGGTCTTGGTCACTTTGCCTGCCAATGCCACAGCCAATTCTCTTTTGCCAAATGAGCTCGTATGAGTATGGAGAGACCTTGTTCCTACATGTGTGCCTGCTCAGACATGACTAATTTTCTGCTTACAGACCTTGAACCTTGCTATGGATTTGTCATCTGGTAATGTACAACCACCACCCCAGCTTGCCTTAGGCCTACCCCAGGCATGTTTTTTTTGGATGTTGGAGCTGCACATCAGATGGAATTCTTACTGTTGCAGCTGCCACCACCCACTTCCTCTGATGTCACCCTAATTCATTTGCTAGATTTTATAATTTTCCCCAGTTTTGTTTAACTCATCATAGCAATTGGATTCCTCTATACCCTCACAATTCTCACCGTCAAATTTTCCCCTACTGCCCCTACCTGCAAGACTTCCAGTAATCACACCCTTGCCACTACTACTACTACTTTGTGGTCGTATCCATTGACAACCTATCTAGACAACAGACTGTCAGCACTAAGATGGTTAGAGGAAATCTTTAAAACGCTGCAGAATTTTTAACTACTTATACTATTAAAAATGTTTAACTTTTAATTATCTACAAATAGAGATATGGTTATGTTCATAGGAATACCCCTTTAACAATGAAAGGGTGAACTGTCTTGTGTATGTGGAACTGCATTCATACAGACACTACAGACAGTGAAGAAATTCTACCTCCACCCACTACTATGATTTGTCTGCCTATTTGTCTAAAATTGATTAAATTCACTTGCTCCACTAGTCCTCCTCGTATAATTCTGTAGTTCTATTGCAGTGTTGGTTATTTTCCCAGTAGCAAATTGCTGCAATTGCTTTGAATCATGCTGTGATGATGATAACACAGCTTACCCTACGCTTGCAATATCACAAAATGACTCTGTCTTCCTTTGCAGCATCCTTTATTCTGATGTGACATCAGCACTGTAACCTCTCCAACTGCCACTCATTATTGGGTGAGAAGCTGTCAGGTGATGACAGAAGCCAGTCTACAATACAGAACCCATGTGATCATCCTTGACCTCTGCATTTAAACTGCACAATACATTTTGTGACAGCCATTTTAGTTAGTCCAAGACAAAAAAAAAAAAAAAAAACTTTTGGAAAATTCACTTACTATACCATTGTACTGTGCATATAATGGGCAAATGCTCAGATTTAAGAAAAGCTTGTGGGATAATATTAAATAACACATTTGGATTTCAGACAGTCCAAAACATTTGAGATTTGACCTGTGTGAATCGCTCAAATGGTGGTCATCATTTTGCAGATTAGAAAAAGACTGAGAAGAAGGATCACATGACCTTGGGCCATGGATTGGCATTTTTTTCCCATAATGCCTTGCAATCGTCCCTCTCTCTGTCACAATGCTTGAACAATGGCCACTATGACATCATAGCACAGGGGTAATATAATGGGATTGCTGTAAAGCAGTTTCCAAATACACTGCAGGACTGACAGATCACATGGCAAGTAAAACAAGCTACTTAAACTACTACACTGTTCAGGCTGGTAGAGTCTAAGCGTACCACTGTGGACTTCATCACAAGGCAGTTTGAACTTTAACAATCAGAGACCCTGGGTATCACACCAAAGCTAGTGTAAGAAAATAGGTGAACTTGCAAACCAGAAAACCTACAGCAGAGAGTAAACATTCAAGCAGGGTCAAAACCAGGAGAGCACAGGAGTATCCAAATCATTAGCAGAAGAGTACCCTTGTCTAACAGCGTTGAGTTCAGGAGTTCACAGACAAATCTAATTCACTAAGAAAACGGATAACCAGGAAAACAAGCCAAAATCAATAACTAGGGAATCAGTAGATTTGCAGGTAACTTCAGATATCATAAACCTAGGTATGATCAATAGCAAGCACCTGAGTAGTCTCAAACAGAGTTTCAATATTCCACTCAGCTCAGGACTGGACAATGAGTCAGCACTCTGGTTGACGCAGCATCTCAGAGCTCTGAATAGCTGCAGACCAAGCCAGAGCTTCACTTGTAGTCATAACCACCTTAAGGTTATAGCATGTGAGCAGTACTGCACTAAAACAGATAATGCACACAGTTATGTTACATGAATAATGCTAACAGTAATGTCACAGTACAGGAATAGTGTACACGGTGAATGATATTACAATATTAGGATCATGCACACAGTGATATCACTGTACAGCGATAAGGCTCACACAAAAAGATCACTATGTATATGAAGAAAGTAATTCTAATGATGTCACATGCAGCCATTATGGGGTCCTGTAAAGTAATGGATGCATATTCAGTTTTCCACTTCTTCCATCATTCATTATTAGAACTAACTGCATCTATTACACTCTTGAAATCCTTGATGAAATCTTTGAGCAGAAAATGTGCATAATATTTGTTATATCATGGGTCACAAAGTTTTTCCAGATTAATCTTCCAAATTTATAGGAATTTGTCAGGCAGAATTCTTTAAAAATAAATGTAAATGCTGCACACAGGGATCACCTCAGTTCTAAAATGTAACAATAGCCTGACACTTAAAGAAACTACATCAGCCCTTTCATTACAATTTAGAGTCTCCCGCCCAGAATTTCCTCAGTAGTGACCTGCATGTTAGATGAAGCTCTCCTTTGACTGTAATGTGTCAGGCTGTGAAATAGGTGACCCAGACTCGGATCAACATTGACCTTAAACTGTTAAACAAAAATGCAGACGGCCTTCAAGGCCTCATAACCATCCGATCTCTGAATCTCCTCTGAAATGACACCTCTGATCTTCTGCTGTATTAAACCTTAGAACTTTTCTTTGAAGTATACCATTTATTATTAAAAATAAGAATAATCTGACTATGTAAAACTAGTATAAAGCGTCAGACAAGCAGTGCATTAAAAACATCTTTTTTTTCACCTGCTGTTCATTCAAGAAATGGGAAATTAATATTATTTCTCATAAAATGGCAGTTAACCCTTCTTTTACAAAGCTGTGGAGCAAATATTTTTACTAACAAATAGTTTGGTTATTCCCTTGGTTATCTCTTAGAGCTCACCCCCTATTCACTTCAAAAGAACCAAAAACAGACAAAACCCATTGACAGGTGTGTCATATTTTTGGAACAAAGCAGACATGCTTTTTTAAATGAAAGCCCTTTAAGTGATGCCTGGCATATTACTAGGATATGTTGTCATCACTTTCATTGGAGATTCAACTACTGTAAACCCTCAAATTCTGAGATTGAAGGAATCCGAGCATTGCTTTTGCACTGGGTCCTCTCCAAAATGTTTGCCTCCACAGTAAGGCTAAGTTCATACGACGAAAAATGGAGAGGAATTCCTCTTCATTTTCCGCCGCCATATTTGGCCACGGGATTGCCACGACAGAATGCCGATGCCACTGCATCACGGCTTTCCTTTGTTGATTAGACCTGGATGAATGGGCCTAATCAGCAGGAACTCCTGGGACATGGAATATAGGGCAAGATCGAGCAGGGCGCTGATTTTTTCCATGTCCTGCTGCGATCTCTGTCTCCCATTGAAAACAATGGGAGGCAAATTCAGGGCGGAATCTGCCACGGCTTTGGTTTCCTCCGTTTGAATGTACCCTAAGACTGCCAGCCACCTGCTGTACAGAAAACTGTTCCTCAGTCCAAAGTAAAAGCATGACCATGCACTCCATTCATTCTCTATAGCTGAGTACAGTACTTGGCTGTTTAACACCATGTCTGAAGAAGAGAGCTAGACTCTTGAAAGCTTACTTATCAAAACTTATCAAATATACTCAGTTAGCCTCTAAAAGGTATCACCTGATTTCTTCACTCTTCCACTACTTTCAATGGCTAACACGGTACAACATTATACTACTATGTCCAATAGACAATGAATGGAGTGGCAGTGCACATTCAGATGAGGAGACAGGACCCTCATTTTTGGTCACTATTTTTATTGGTTTAGGAAACAAAATCTAGACACACATCAATTTATTAAAAAATTGAATTAAATAATTCATAAAGAACTTTCAGGAAAAATAAAGCAAATAAACAATGCAGCATGGGAAATACAATTATAATGTGCATCAGGATATGGATTAATAGCACCTCAAGAAGGTGAGACTCCCAGATGCCATGACAGTTGCATAGCCAGCCATGGGTCTCTGAATTAAGATTCTAGTATATAAAGGGAAGGATTTGCATTACAATTCACTGGGCATGTATGAGGAATTAGCATATTGTGAAATAGACACCATCTGTTAATTGAAGGAGTAGTACAGAAATGAAAAAATGAACAAGTCAAACAAACAAGTCAATAAATGAATCAGGAGAATGAGCCTTAGAGATGATCATGATAAAAATAAAAGGTTAATATCATAAAAAATTGTGATATGCCACATCCAAGGTAGCTACTTTTCACATGTCCTATGATTGTTTCAGTTGTTAAAAGTTTGACTATCATTTGTAATTGACTTAATTGTCTTTTCTAATCCTACTGATTAATGCTAATAACATTATTTTATTATTTGCACATGATATGATAGAGACAACATACAGTATATATCCTGCTTGACATAGTGAAAGTTCGGAGACTTGATATTAACCACTTCAGTACCGGGTCTATTTCTGGTGCAGGACCAGACACATTTTTGGGTATTTTGTATGTGTGCTTTTGAGGACTGTAACATTTTTATCATTTGGGTTATTCAACTAATTTCTGTGTTGTTTTTTTTTGGTGACACATAGGGCTTTATTTTTATGTTGTTTTTATTTTAGCATGTTTTTTTTTTTTTTTTTTTATATCCAGGAAAATATAAAAAAAAGATTAGGGAAAATGTGTCTGTTTTTCAGTTCTACTAAAAAACTTCTTAAAATAGTTTTTCTTCTCCGGTAGGGTAATTTTTATTTTGTATAGTGTCGTCGGAGGTAATAAGGGGGTATTTTTGAAGTATTATTTTATTTTATCTTTTAATTATTTTATTAAAATTTTTTTTTTTGTTTCACATTGTGTCCCCATAAAGTCATAATAGACCATTGGGGACATCTGATCACTGTTTCTTTTGTGGGGAGGCTAATTTCCCTTGTAACTGGGGCTGGTACATTTAGTAATAAACCTTCCCTGCCTTCTCTCTGGGACCTCCGGCTGGAACTACAGCAAAATCGTGCAGCTGCTGAAAACTCCTTGGACGTACCGGTACATCCTTGCAGAGCAATGAAGCCACTATCCGGACATATATAGTCTATGGACGGTCTGGAAGTGGTTAACCACAGTGTATATTGACAAAGTAAAATTAAGTGGTGCCATTGAAATTCTTCAGCTACTATACATTCAATGAATATTCCCTAGTTCATAATGTATAGAAAAAATTCTTTAGAAAAATTAAAAATAAGCTAAATATTTTTTATTCTTATTGTAGTGCATTTGTCATTGTAGTGCAGTTGAAATCTGCAATGACATCCTGTTTTATCACAGATTAGTAAATCCATACATTCAGAGTCCAGTGGAACGGGCCACATATTTATACAAATTCTGGCAGAAAAAAAAAAATCAGTTTTCCTTCGTATATAATCAGAATTATATGAAGGTACAGTAGTGACCTTATGCACATCTATGGTGCAAAATAGAGATGAACTCTTCGCCATATTCACACGCCAGAATTATAGGAAGGTACAGTAATGACCTTATGCACCTCTATGGTACAAATTAGAGATGAGCACTTAGGCCATATTCACACACCGGTATTTTGGTGAGTGTTTTGCTTCTGCAAATGCAAGGTCTTATTCACATGTCCGCATATCATGTAGTATGGCATCTGCATTTTTAGCAGATGCCTTATGTACTCACTCATTTCAGTGTATTTATTCAGATGATTTTGTTTTTTTGCAGACCATAGGTCCGCAAACTGACAACAGAAGCACATCTCTTTTTTTCACTGATGCTTTTTTTTTCACCTATTATGATCACTGATAATCCAGAAGGAGGACTTGTTATATGGGTAATGTTTCTGTAGATTAGATTTAATGAAAGTGCTTTTATAGTTGTTGCATCTGGTCTCAGCTGTTTGTGTTTTGTGGTAGTTTATAACTTTTTCCTGAGTGCTTTAGTGACTTTGGGGTTCAATATACCTACACTGTGTGTGTTTTGGATTATTTTACATAATATATTTACATGGTTATGAGTGTAGGTATTTTTCTTGTATTTACTTTGGTCTTCTCTAATCCTATTACTTATGAGATGTGATAGTGAATCATTTTTTTGTATAAACAAATGACCAAGTGTAATAATTTTTTGCTCATTTATTTGATTTGCCTCTCTTTTTGTACTTTTGGAACTTTGTGAAAATCTGATGTAGATTTAGGTCAAATTTATGCAGAAATATAGAAAATTCTGAAGGGTTCACAAACTTCCAAACACCACCACTTGAAAACACTGATGTAAATAAATCTTATGGATGGATTGATCTACTAGTGTCAGCCGACATTATAGTATTATTTTAAAGAATACTAACTTTTACCATGAAGTCCATGCTTGAGTATTGAAATTATGTGTTTGAATATGTATTGACAAGTCTTCTCCATGTCAGTAATACTCACATATACACACAAAGACAAAATTGTTGGTACCCCTCATTTAAGAAAAACCCACAATGATCACAGAAATAACTTGAATCTGACAAAACTGGAATTTGCCAAACTACATGTTGACAAGTCACAAAGCTTCTGGGAGAATGCCCTATGGACAGATGAGACACAAATCGAAATTTTTGGCAAGGCACATCAGCTCTATGTTCACAGATGGAAAAATGAAGCAAATCTTGAAAAGAACACTGTCCCTACTGTGAAACATGGAGGAGGCTCTGTTATGTTGTGGGGCTGCTTTGCTGCATCTGGCACAGGGTGTCTTGAATCTGTGCAGGGTACAGTGAAATCTCAAGACTATCAAGGGATTCTAGAGAGAAATGTGCTGCCCAGTGTCAGAAAGCTTGGTCTCAGTCACAGGTCATGGGTCTTTCAACAGGATAATGACCCAAAACACACAGCTAAAAACACCCAAGAATGGCTAAGAGGAAAACATTGGACTATTCTGAAGTGGCCTTTTATGAGCCCTGACCTAAATCCTATTGAGCATCTTTGGAAGGAGCTGAAACATGCCGTCTGGAAAAGGCACCCTTCAAACCCGAGACAACTGGAGCAGTTTGCTCATGAGGAGTGGGCCAAAATACCTGTTGACAGGTGCAGAAGTCTCATTGACAGTTACAGGAATCGTTTGATTGCAGTGATTGCCTCAAAAGGTTGTGCAACAAAATATTAAGTTAAGGGTACCATCATTTCTGTCCAGGCCTGTTTCATGAGTTTTCTTTTTTAAAAAAATTCTGTTGAGGCATGGTTGAAAAGCAATGTCTGACTTTCATTTGTTCATTTTCATAGAATTTTTATATATTATTACTTTTGTCAGATTCAAGTTATTTCTGTGACCATTGTGGGTTTTTCTTTGGGTATCAACAATTTTGTCCATGTGTGTATCTGGTCATCCCATCATAGGTGATTATTGCTAAGATTTTACATTGTATCAAATTTTAAAATAAAATTTCAAACAAAATTATTTTTTTATAATATGGCCCCACCCTGAGTCAACTACCACTCCCTTGTATTCTTTTCTTACATAGTTGTCCCCAGATTCTCATTTTCCAGTAGTGTTAGTTCAGTTTAGTACTTTTAGACTAAGGCCCCACATTGCAGAAATGCAACGTTTCTCCTGTTGCTGAAACATAGCAGGAAAAAAAACGCTGCATTTTACAGTAGCAGCAAAGTGAATGAGATTCTGGCTAATCACATCAACACGTTACAGAAAAAAAAAAAGGCTGCATAAAATCTGTGTTTTTGAAACACAGCATGTCAATTTTACTTGCAGAAACACTTGTGTTTTCCCTATAGATTCAATAGAAAAATTGTAAAGAAAAATGAAGCAAAACGCAATTAAAAACACTGCGGAAAAAACAAATGTGTTTCTGCTGCATTTTTTTCCGCAGCATTTTTTATCTGTGTTCTGCAACTTGGGGCTTAGCCTTATACAGTAGTGCAATTACCACAGTTTGATGCCTTGCAATCATTAGCTGTAGCTGCACAGTTCTACTGTCATTACTGCCCATCATTCCATAATTCTTGGGTAGGGTTTTTTTTTTTCTCTTAAAATTATTTTTATTAGTTTTTGTTGCAAGCAAATTAGAAGAATTAAATGAAAAAGTCGACAGTAATAAACATGACATGCCAATAAATATAAGATACTGTGATACCAGTGCCTAACATAGGACATTTTGTTTCAAGGATAGTCAATAGCCTACACGTTCAGTGGATTATAAAGTATATCATATGGATGTATAGTGTGTAGCAGAGGGACTTAGGCTCCTGATCTCCTTTCTCTTGTAAAAGGAGGGATGAACTGATGCAGAAAAGAAACAATCTTTTCCCCAGTGTAGGGATTTTGCTATTATTGACATGACTAAACTTAAGGGAACACAGTAACTAGAGATGAGCGAATGGAAGCTGACGAAGTGGAATTCGATCCGAATTTCAGGAAATATTCGATTTGCATCGAATCCGAGTTTTCTCACACTTCGTGGTAACAAATCGCACAGCTCTGATTGGAGGTTTTAATCCCTTGGATGCCATGGTCAAACATGACCGCAATATCCAAGGGGTTCCGCCATGCTACATGTCCCCCTCAGCACCCCCCGCGGCAAGATTGGGGGGGTGCCGACAGGGCCGGCGTCAGCACCAGGCATACCCAGGCAAGTTCCGGGACACCATGTTAGCGGTCGAGGAAAGCCTGGTTCCCCGACCGCTATACATACTGCTAATGCGATCGCCAGGCCCCTTTTCTTTAGATGCCAGGCCAGGGGAGGTGATGAAAAATAAAAAAATACTGATACTCACCTGTCCTGGGCTCAGCATCCACTCCGGAGCACTTCCGGCCGGTGATTGAGGTCCTGCTCCTCAGGTCTCACTGCTGGGGCCTGTGATTGGGCGTCGTGGGGGGGTGATCGGGACCCTAATATATAATAAAACCCCTGAGATGCCGTGGTCATGTTTGACCACGGCATCTCAGGGGTTAACACCCACTATCGGAGCTCAGCTCTGACCGGGGGTGTAGAGGACAGTGTCAACTGTTACATATAGCTGACAACTGCAAAGCAGGGTGCACATACTGTTTCTGTGTGCGCACCATGCTTCCACCGTGGTTTGTGGGAAGTCCTTCCTGGCAGTGCTATACTATTAGGGTGGATGTTGGGAAGGGGTTAACGCGATTCGCCGCAAATTAATTTGAATCGAATCATTATGGAAAATTCAGCGAATCGGCCAAATCTAATTTTTTAAACATTCGCTCATCTCTAACAGTAACCATAAGAACCTAAAAAAGTAAAAAAGGGTGGTAGAGGTGTGTGTGTAGGGTGTCTAAGGAGGACTGTATGAATTGCTGTCTGTAATCTGTTGTCACATTGTTAGCAGTCAAAAAGAAGGGAGAGAGGTGGTCTATTATTGTATGTCAGATTTCATTGAATTTCCTATACTTTGTCCAAGCTGTCCATGTCTCTTTAAATTTATGGTGTGTCCTAGTCTCCCAGTGTGCCAATTATTCCACTCTAAAGACTTGGTCTATCTTTTACACTTATTCTCGGATCGTTGGATGGGTGGGAGACTTCCAGTATTTAGATTAACAATAACAATAATAATTAAGAATAATACATTCCACTGAAAGGATGTGTTGAATGAGTCTGAGTTGGGTTTGACAAACTGTGGCAACAAATGAAGTAAGACAGTCTCCGGGTGGAAGGAGGTTGATGTGGTAGATATTGTTAGTTAATGTCACTACTTCTTTCCAATAAGGGGTTACTTGTTGGCATGTTCACCACATATGCATATAGGAGCCTGGGTCTTCTTGACATTTCCAGCATAAGACAGAATAGTTTTTATCCAGCTCACAAAGTCTGTTCCATGTAGGATACCATCTTGCACTTTTTTTGCAATTGAACGCATCTGGATGTTTGTTTTGGATCTTCAAGCAAGACTTTAACCTGTGTATCATCAATCTGTAGATTGAAGTCTATTATGTAGTGTAGTTGTTTAGGGTCAGGTAAGAACTCAGTGATAAGGTATTTATACAGGTGTGAAATCACCCCTTTAGGCAAAGGTCCCACGTAGCGGCCTTCAGCCAAAAAGCGCTGCAGGAAAAACCTTGGTGGAAATGCGTCGAGGTTTTTTGAGCTGCACTTTTCACAGAAAGTCCGCAGAGTTTTCCTCTGCAGACTTTCTGCTTCAATTATACCTATAGCGCAACTCCCAGTGTTTTCATAGGTGTAACTGACATGCTGCGATTTACAAAAAGCACAACGCTTTTTGAAATCACAGTTTGTCTGCTGCGGATATTTTTCTGCAATGAGTTAGCCAAACTAGCCAGAATCCCATCTACTTTGCAGGGACTGTAAAACGCTGTGGCGTTTGACATGGCGGTTACGCCACGTGGGGCCCTGGCCTCAGGCGGGATTTGTTTCAGGATTAATTGTACGAACCATATGGGGTTTCTATAATATTCTTTATGTTGGACCTTTGTTTTAAGTCGTGATCTGATTTGTTCATATATTAGGAAGTTGAGGTAAGGCGCACCTAGTGTTTGGGGTATATTAGCTCCCGATGGAATAGTTCCAGTATCAAGAAGCAAATCTATAGAGTGAGTATCAGTTCTAGTGGGGTATTGTTTGTATACTAGTGTAAATTTTCATGTGTAGTAGATCCCTAATCTGTAGTGTGGGGGACGGTAAGGATATTAAGATAATGCCAGTGAGTCTTTCCATGTCTCCTAAGTCGCTCCCATGAATTTCTTATAATTTGTGGTGAAATTTCTAGGTTGGTTTGTAAGACCAGGTGTCTCAGTGAGCACAGTGAGTTGGCCTACTCTATTCATATCCATAATTTAGAAAAAGGTTATTGTAATCAATCACTCTGCTAAACTGAATTACTTTAAGCCATAAGCCCGGATCTGGCAGGCCAATACCACTGGCCTTATCATAATCTGGTGTTCTCTTTGTAGGCGTATAGAGTGCCAAATAAAGTCTGACACTTGAGTATGGTTTATGAAAATATATATGCTCTAAAAGATTTGGGATTCAGTTGTTTGTAAATATGCACTAAGTGTTATCTCTATTCAATATAAACTTTATGGTCAAACCCTATCAGAATGCCACACTAGATATATGATTATTTACTGGTAATCATCATCTTATCGGCTTATCCCTAAGATACAATCTGTTCTAATAAAATTGAAAATTGATATTGAGTGCTAACACACTTTCTACATACAGATTCATAAGAGGCAAGTATTATGTATCTTAATTTAGAATTTACTTTGCAAACCTACACTATTCCCTTCAACCCTTGCTCAACAACCCAGTTCTGTGTTGTGTGGTGCTACAATATGGAACCCATACCAATCTATGTCTACTGGCTTGTATTGTATATCTATATGCCTTAGATTTCATATGGATACACAAAGAATGCCATTTTGGTGCACTTTGGAAATGGTTTGGGTGGAGGCATCTTTACTGACTGCACTGATGAAACAAAGACATGGATAGCTTTATTTTACAACATTAATTATTACAGCTTTAAATTTATAGAAGAATATTAAATATAGCTCTTGCTGTTAAACTGTTATTAAGTTATTATTACTTTAGGTAATTAAAGATTGAAAGGGAAACATCAGTTTCCACCAACATGGTCCACATCAAATCATTTGATACATATTCTTTAGTTAGGTGTAAAGCTATACAAAGTAAAATTAAAATCCCTTCCTAAAAATAATTAATGAAGTGTTAGGTTGTATAATTGTCATTTTACTCCGAAGATTGAAACTTGCCATATAATCACGTTATATGTCCTGTCTGAAACTATCTTTTAATATTCAGCGCTATCATGTCATTTGAAATATGTGCAAAATATTAACGTGCCAAAACATTCTGCATATTTTATGTGGAGTGAGAGATGCCAAAATAGTCTAAATTGTACTGAATGTTAAAATAATTAGTTGTAATTTTATGTGTATTATCTGGAGAAGTGGCATAGGAAATATTTGATTGCAAAAGAAAGGTCCAAATGAAGAAAAGATAGATCTAAACGCTTAACAAATTTGACTCATAATAAATATCCCTTAGGCTAAGGCCCCAAGTTGTGGAAAAGCTACTTTTTTTTTTGCAGATTTTGCTGCAGTTTTTTGAGCCCAACCCAGTAGTGGCTACAAAGGGAATGGGAAATATATAGGAAGTACTTATATTTCTTCCTTCTGCTCAATCCACTGGCTTTGGCTCAAAAAAACAACGCAACAAAATCTGCAACAAAAAGCAGCTTTTCTGAAATGTGGGGCCATAGCCTTACACTCATGTAAAACAATAAAACTAAAAAGTGAAATAAGAAGGGTGTCTCATTAAAAATACTTATGAAGTGACATTATAATCAATTATTAAGAAAAAATTTCAAACATGCCATTTCCGTCATTACCTATATTACCTATTATATCCCCTATCCAAAGGATATAGTGTAACTGTCTGGGCGGTTGGAGTCTGACCACTCTGAATCTCACAATGGGGAGTGGGGTTCCAAAGTCCTTGAACTTGCTGCCATATTATTCCTCCTTCTGTGACTGGTAGAGAGAGCTGAGTGCTGTACACAGCTTCTTTTTAACAGGAGACGATTTCAAGCAAATGGCGACTTGCCCATGAAACACCATCGTAATAAATGCAATACAAAATCATTATGCAAAACACTGAATCCCAGAATTTAATCAGAGGACCTTTTGATAACTCTCTTTACTGCTAATATTAACCTTTCTAACCAACTGGAAAGCATGGGTGTGGATATGTTATATTGTAGTTTCAGGTTTCTTTGCTACCTCAGGGCCAGGGCAACCCACTTTCATAAAATTCTTCAATGCACCAGATGGTGCTTTAGGATAATGCCTGTCAAACAATTAAAGTTGGCTGAAGGTGGACACTGCAGCTTGACAATGATCCTAACCAGTAACTCTACCAAGAAATGGTGAAAAGCAATGAAACAGATGACAGACTGGTACACAGGTACAAGAGACACCTTCAGGAGTTTTTCTGCTAAAGGAGGCAATAAAAAGATGTAACACCAGCTCTTAAAGCTAAGTATGTACAAAAGAAGAAAATGACATATCAAGGCATTTTTTTTTTACTTAATTTATTTATTTATTTTCCGTACTTGTATAGCACCATCATATTCCACAGCGCTTTTACAGACATTGTGGTCACTGTCCCATATAGGGCTCACAATCTACATTCCCTATCAGTGTGTCTTTGGAGTGTGGGTGGAAACCAGGAGACCCATGCAAACACGAGGAGAACATACAAACTCCTTGCAGATGTTGTCCTGTGGCAGGATTTGAATCCAGGACTCCAGCGCTACAGTGTTAACCACTGAGCCACCGTGCTGCACTCATTTAATGGGGTTTTCTGGACTTTTGATATTGATGACCTATCCTTAGGATAGGTCAACAATATTAGTTAAGTGGGAATTTGACCCACAGCACCCCCAACAATCAGATGTTGTCATTCAGTATAAAGGAAGCTGATCTTTAGTAACCAGGCAGAGCCACTCCATAGTGGAAGGAGTCATTTGCTTCTAACTCCATCCACCATGTAGTTCTAGCAGCAACAGCTGCTGAAACAGCTTGTTGGTGGGTGTGCCGAGTGTTATAGTACATCACTTGCAACATGTACTTTTCAGTATATTTCCCAATCCATTTTGGACAGTAAAAAGGTATCCCCATTATAACAAGCAAAGGTATGCCAAAAGTCAATAGCATTAATATACATTTTTCTCATAGAATACAATAGGCATGTATGCCTCCCTGACATTAATGCCACAAACGTAGTGTATAATAAGCCTTAGGTGGCATAAACTCATAGACGCCAAACTTTCAGTTATACATTCATTTAAAAATATTACAAGACATAGTTTGCACCACTATTGGAGGAAATGCAAGCTTCTTTTCACTCGTTTCTAATAACAGACATTTCCATTCACACAATGCTAAATGGCTACTATCTACAACAGAAGTCAGTTATGAAAAAGGAACTAGTGAAGAGAAAAATCTTGACATTGTTTTTTTCCCTCCCTCATTATCTCATGGTTTTTCCTCATTTGTGAACAGTTCTTTTCAAAAGGCCACATTATTTCCAATCCTATTCACTTGTCAAAAGTGATTTGAGTTCTTGTTATTTCACAAACATTACAGCTCTCAGCTCACACCCTGTCTTGGGCCCCATTTCCTTTTGAACGGTTATTCACCATCACAATCTAAAAATTCACCTCTATCACCCTTCAGTCTAATCATGCCCCATCCACCTACTCTGGACATTCTGAACAAAGCTGTCAAGCTCATGTCCAACCACAAGAGCTCCCGACCAATTAGCAGCTTCCCCAAACAGCAGGAATTTTAATTAGGAGACCACTCAATTATATCAATGAACAGCCTTTGCCCTCAACCTCCTGCTTCCCCCTTTCCCACCTCTTTTATGCCCTATACTGCTGGGCGTTCACAAACATGGATTGTTATAGCTCTTTCAGAAGGTGTTGGCAGTGGAAAATGGATTCTTTTAGAGACCATGTATGTGTCACATTGTCCTTTCTTTGAACCACTGCTTACATGGCCGCTGGCTCCCCTGAGCTCATCTCTTTTTCATGTGATCTGTTTCACAAGTTAATTTAAAGAAAAGCATGTTCAGGGCACAGTTTATGCACCTTCTTGTATGTTATGTTTTGTTATTGTTTTGTTACATATAAAAATTCAATAAAACTTGATGACACTTAAAGAAAAGCATGTTCAAAATCACTGGTTTTCCTAATATGAAGTCATGTTACAGTGAATGGGGTTATAGTATAGTATAAAATTTTACCTAATTTACTTATTTATTTTTGCTACAGGTATGATTGTGATGTCACATCATGGTGTCTATATAAAATGTACACATCAAAACTTGATTGGAGTTAAGCTGTTTATATTAGACTGGTAACATCTGAACTGGACAATTTTAAAAGGTGTTATCACTCATCTAATGTTTATAAGGGTCTCCAGACCCTACTCCTTATGGAAGATGTTAGGAAACATAAGGATTGGGCTGTAGGATTCCAACACTCTTGATTCGTTTGTTCCTAGGAAGATAAGAAACTGCCAGAGGTGTCTGCAGTGGCTTCTTCCCTTCTACCTATTCAGAGAATATGCAGAGACAGATGGTGTAGTACAGAGCCTTAGGCTGGTCATACATTTTAGATTTTGGATGGTTGTTATGCGGCAGTCCAATTGATGATGGGATCGTTCAATTAAAATAAACAACTAAACTGCCTGATCATGTGATACTCTGATATTTTCAGCCAATAGCTGAGCTAAAATATACATCATTAATAAAGTCTGCTGTTAGCCAGCCGCAATCTACCGCTCGTGGCATTTACACATCCAATCACCATTGTTCATCAGCCAAAATGGCTGAATCTGCCATTTTGGCCATCAAAAAGCCATCATAATGTGTATTACTGGCTTTACAGTCATTTGGATCAAACATAGCAATGCATGAGCTATATTGTTCAGCACTGCACTGGAATTCTGACCAGATGGTTGTAAAGCCCAAAGTCAAAAATACAAAAAACATGGTAGGTAAAAAAAAAAAAAAAAAAGAGACCTTAAAGTTTTTTTTAGAGCTTCTGGACACAGCAAAGTGGACAGTGGCACAGAGGGTACCAGATTACAGAGCCAAAGGCACTCTGTGTGCCATCATATGGTGCTTTCCTAGTGCAAACATTGGTTTGGGCAATAATACATGAACTATGGGATTGTAGGTATTTTACCTACAGAGACTAAAGAGACTTGTTGTCTTGGCTCATATCTCAAGCCATATTCAAAGCTTCTTTGTGAGGCCCATGTTGTGGAAAGCAGCTTTTTTTGTTGCAGATTTTGCAAGAATGGTTGCAAAAGGAATGGGAAATATATAGGAAGTACTTATACTTCTTCCTTCTGCTCAATCCATTCCTTGCTTTGGCTCAAAAAACCAAAGCAAATTCTGCACCAAAAAAAAAGTGTGTTTCCGCAATGTGGGGCCTCAGCCTTAAAGAGGACCTTTCACTTCCTACCAGTTCAAAATCTTTTCTAAAATGGCGGAACCCCTTGGATGCCACGGTCATGTTTGACCATGGCATCCAAGGTGTTAAAACATCCTATCGGTTATGGAGCAGGATGTTAGCTGTCAGTTACAGCTAACACCCTGCTCCATAACCGATCGGGGGTTTTAACACCTTGGATGCAGCGATCCAGCATGCCGTGGGCGCTTGCGAAGGGGTTAAAGGTCTGTGACATCACAGGGCTGGCTACTCATTGGCTGCACGTATAGCATTGTGGGTGATCTCGCATTCCCAGAGTTCCTTGCCCCATGTCCTAACATGAACAGCAGCCATTTTGAAAAAAATGTGATTTGTTACCACGAAGTATGAGGAAATTCAGATTTGATGCAAATCAAATATTTCCTGAAATTCGGATCGAATTCCACTTCGTCAGCTTCAATTCGCTCATCTCTAATAGTATCCTCCAGAGCAGTAGACTTAGTAGGTGGTTTATAGTGGAAGTTATAGTGCTAGGGTCTTGCAGGTGGTAGTGCCACAATACAATAGATGGGGTTTCAGAACTGGGGTAGTAGAGGTGATAATTTAGGTTGTAATTTAGGTGGTACTTAAAGATAAGTCGCTTAAGAGATCCAGCAATGAAGTTGAAGCTAATGGACAGCCATAAAAGTTAGAAGAAAGAAGTTGTGTGGGGTAATGGGTGGCAAGCTGAACTTTTCAACTTGACCAAGGTAGACTAAAATCCTCACAAGAGAAAGGAAATAATTTCATGCAAAGGTTTTACTTTTTGTGTTATTAATTATTTACTTTTTGCTTTTATAACGTGTCATATAGTCTAAAGAATTGTAATTTTCTATTTCCGTTTACAGACAAAAGTGTTTTTTTTCTGTCTTTTTTGCTACTGTCATGAAGACTTGTCAATTCTTCTGTTAAGAATTCTTAATGATGGAAGGTGCTGCAGACTAGCTCTTTTATGTACTACAGCCTCTTCAGTTGCAGACATCCTAATAGCACTTTGGTCAGTGTTTAAACTTGACCTAATGTGGTGGCCCTCAGCATGAACACATTTTGATCTTTTCATTAGGACTGAATCAGAGGATTGTATCCAAGGGATGGACAGCTTGTAGAGTACACAAAATCAATTAGTGTGACACTGATGTCTTCATGTTAAATCAAATGTGACAGGCTGAGGTGCACGTGGTACAAATATATTTAGATAACATTGTGATCCATTTGTAAATGGTATGCAGATAATACAAGGGGCTAGACAAAATGGTCTATATAGGATTTAGTGTTCATTTTATTAAACATCATATGACAGATATATGTGCTCCAAATAGGAGTGTTGTATAATTTTAATACTTTGATAAGCAACCATCTTTGTCAAATAAAGGAGTTCTGTAGGTTATGCATTTTATAAATAAACCTTTCACCAAATAATGATCATATAATGGGTTGTAAATGTACAGTATTTGGGTTCATGGGTTATGTTTCACATGCAGTGTTGAATTACTAGAAAAGTATAGTCATGCTTGATTTGGATATTTGTGACAGTTGTCTCTTTTTCCTTGTCTTTAAGCTTGTTTAGAGTTTTTTCACGTCACTGTCACTTTGTGCATTTTTGTAGCATTTTTAATATTTTGACAACCGTAGCATGATCTTGATGTTTGATAAGCCCCTGATGGTCACGATTGCACATTGCTAATACCAGTGATCACATATTTTGCATATATCCAGGGGATATGCAGCACCTTAAAAACTAATCATATTTTTTTTACCATTATCAATTTCTTTGGAGGCATGTTCCACAACTTTATAGTTCAGCTGATGTAATACTTGTTTATTTTAAGATTAAAACTCTTTCCCTAGATGCAAGAAGTGACCTTGCACACGCTGATAGGGTCCATTAATATATTTATATAAATATATCATATCCTCCCGCAGTCTCATCTTCTCCAGGGTAAATAAATTGAGTTTTGACAAGACCTCCCTTTTGTAAAGCCATGCTGACATGTAGTGTATATATCACTATCTAAAACTTACTGTTCAATATGATCTCTCATAACCTTCAGGTAACTTTCCTATTATATACAGTCAACTAAACATACTGTTGTTGTGTTATAAATAACAGAAATAACTATTTTCAATTTCATTCAACATAATCATATCTATATTTGTAGATAGTTATTTTGCAAATATAAGTAGTTAAAAATTCAGCAGAGTTTTAAAGATTTTCTCTAACCATCTTAGTGGTGACAATCTGTTGTCTTGATAGGTTGCCAATGGATACGACCATGAATGTAGAAACTTTTTATGGTCTGGGACTTGTCAGGAAACCAGCTATGATTTTCTTGTTGTAGTTGGGTTATCAGACAGAGACACTACATGTATCAGAAGATATCCTGGCCACCTTAAGGAAATCTTGGCTGATTTTCTGACCTTAGAAAGGTTCTGTATTCATGGTCGTATCCACTGGCAACCGATTAATACAACAACTTGTGACCACAAGATATTTAGAGAGATTCTTTAAAACTCTGCAAAATGTTTAATTACTTATATTTGCAAAAAATGTTAAAATTTTAATTAGCTACAAATTTAAAAATGGCTATGTTAGTGGGAATATGCCTTTAATGGGTTAGCGATTATTGATATAAGTTCTCTAAGAATACAAGGTTGTAAGGTCTCTAACGCCTATCTTCCCCCTCTTACCCCCGTTTTATGTTGTCTCCCCTATGTCTTTTGTTCTTTATTATTCACACCCTAGTCTATATGTGTATTTGTTTTACGGTAGCACTTATCACGTTATTTCATTGTACGTTTTGATGTTTTTTCCTTGTTTACTCTTTATTGAAAAATTAATAAAAAATACAGTTTAAAAATAAAGAATACAAGGCTGTAAATAATTGAGATCAGAAGCCTTAATCATGATAATCTTTTGCAAGACTTTTTAAACCATGACATAATTTACAAAGGATAAACCATCACTTGAGTTAGGTACTTGGGCACCATATTCATTTGCAATTTTTTTTCTATTAATGACCCGTTTTACTTTGGAAAGTTATTTTTCTCTCTTCAGCATTCTTATTTTCTCTTTCATAACATAAATCACATACTGTACCAACTGTATAGTCATAGTCAGGGATAAATTAAGTATTTAATTCCATTTTCATATTAAAAGTTAGTATATGGCAAGCCATATCTGTACTCTGCGTAGGGTAAATAAAGCAGCCAGAGCTTGCAGTAAAATACAGAATGAACGTCTCAGAACTATGATTTGAATGGCAATAACAGCTCAGGATTGAACCTGACTTTTAATAATACCTTTATGGCAGTGGAGACACAAGAATGAACGCTGTGATACATCATTCCTGCTTATAATGACACATTTTACTCAGGTTACAAGACTTAGTGCTTGGGGGATCTGGTGAAATTATAGTTTTACAAATGGGACTTGAATCCAATAGAGAATGAAAGGTCCCTTTCTGCAGTCAGTTTGCATTCACTCTACACTTTCTTTTGAAAGGTTAAGTTCATATTTGATGGCTAAAGAATGTTATTTATAGATTCTCTCTGAAGCTCCCAAGGAAAGCCCAGAGCACCTGGCATTTAAAGATTTGCAGAACACGTGCCATGTATTGTTGTCAGCTGACATATTACTATTGAAGTACAAATATATTATAATGATAATCATAATAGGTTTGATTATGCTGTACAATGTACAGAGAAGGATTTATAACTTCTCATTCTCTTTGAAATTATTCCAAAACACGGGATCTAATACACCAACACTCATGGTGCTTGAAATAGAGGTGAAACCTGAAGAAAAACTGTTAAGTATAAAATTGTCCATCTAGTTCAGCATAACTTCACAAAATACTTCTTTCTGGTGGAAATTTGCATATGATTTCTTGAGGTACATTTTGTGAAATTGTTATTTTAAGAGGTTGAAAACTTTCTTTCAATAATTTTAATGTTAGGCAATTCATGTCTATGTTGGTAAGAAGAAAAGGTCTGTGGGAAAATTTGTTATAAGGCACTGCAACTAACATATGCCTTTCATTATACTGGTGTCTTCTTATGTAATTGCTATCTCTGCACCTCTGCACTTATAGCTAGTTACATCCTGGTTATTTTTTAAAATTAATACTATATTTTGTGATATATAAGGACGAACATTTTTCCTCTATTTGTTACGTTATTAGATACAAACTAAAGGGTAAAAACATGAAATTGTAATATATATTACATATCGCCGAAATATGCCCATATATAAGACCAATTATGTTAAAATATCCAAATGCAGAAACCAAAGAAAATTTGCAAAAGAACACCAACCAAATTAATATAGATGGTCCAACAGATACATCACAAAGACAAATAGCAAAAGTCTTACAAATTTTTGCTGATCACCCAAAAGTGTTGGGGATTTAATATTCCTTGGAAGTGCCGGGCAAGAAATAATAGTCCCTAGTAATTCCCACTCACAATCTATTATTTCTTCTGAAGCCTGTATTATGAGGTAACTGCCAAGATATTGGTGACCTTGTCTAGAGCCTCTTCCTCACAATAGGAATGCATACATTTTCTAAAGATTATCACATTACTCAATACCTTCAAACATTTACTGTGGTATCTAGACTATAATAGTCCTCTCTGGTTTCAAAGTGGACTTTTGGAGGAAACACATTGGGACAATAGAAATTATTTTCAATAAGAGCTTTTTTTGTGGTGGTCATCCAATGTTATACTATAGGATTCAGAGGGAATAGTATTGACACCCTCCGAACTCTATCAAGAAGCAAAATAAAGTAAGACCAATTCACCCTTTTCTCTATTGTGAGTCAGATACTTTGCCTTTGTAAGTCAGTCATTACATTTTTTTATAATCTTTGACCCCCCCCCCCCCCAAAAAAAAAAAAAAATATTGAATCAGTCATAGTTTAGAAATTTGATACAAAATAGCTTTTCGGAATCTTCATAGAAATAATTATTTTGTGAGGCTTAACATAGGAGTTACTTTACTTCAGAACTGTACTGTGGACTGCTGCAGATCCTAGGGTACAATATTGTCAGTACAGATGTGCTGCTACTATTACCACTATTCCAAGCAGCATACGATGATGTTTTCATGAAGAATTTGCTTTCAGGTACAACCAAATTAAAGTTGCCTCAAGAAACATACATTGCAGCAGTAATGAAGTTCTTGGATAATAAGCAGCCTATATGAGTCTTTACGAATGCTGAATTGCTGAAAAAAGAATTTTGCTGATACAAATTTTGCTCTTTATGGTAATCATATGTAGAAAATACACTTTATTTTAGCTTAGAAACTATGTGTATAAACCACTTATAATCAGCTGGATGATGTGCTAAATCATTAGCATATTGAGTATAGCCTTGGGGTTTGCTGCTACAGCAAGGTAAGAACAGGATAATTGTGGGTCAAAGATTCTTCCCTTATAATAATGTATGAATCCGTACAGACAATTTCTGATTCCTAAAACTAGTGTAAAAGGTGAAGAGCAAATCAGGATGGTGAAAAAATACTAATGACATTGATGCTGAAGATGTTCCAAGTTACAGGTATTGTTGTAATGTCTTGTTACTCAGGATATAACATAAGGGCTGGCACGAAGTACAGGGGTTGGCACAAAGTACAGATTGACAAGGGTTGGCACAAAGTATAGATTGCCGCACAAAAACAAGCTCTCACAGTGTTCTACTGAAGAAAACAAAAAGTTTGAGACATAAAAACAAAAAGATTTTTTAACTGTTCTGATGTGCAAAAGTTGTAGTAGGAGTTTTTTCATTGTCTAGCATCTTTTATTTTTTTCAGTACATTATAGATAAGAAGACAGAGGAGCCTCTTAAAGAAGTTACAGGTCTGTGAGAGCCAGAAATCTTGCTTGTTTGTAGGTGACCAAATACTTATTTTCCACCATAATTTGCAAATAAATTCTTAAAAAATCAGACAATGTGATTTTCTAGATATGTTTTCTCATTTTGTCTCTCATAGTTGAGGTCTACCTATGTTGACAATTACAGGCCTCTCTCATATTTTTAAGTGTGAGAACTTGCACAATTGCTGGGTAACTAAATACTTTTTCTCTACACTGTATATGGACACGCAGTTTGGATGCAATGTCCTATTCTATGGTACTTTCAAAGTCCATATAGGGAATTTGGAATTTCTGAACAAGAAAAGAGAACAGAAGAATGAGCTTGTTCTCAAAGACCTGATAGAAATACTTAGATCTCTCGATCTCCAACCACTCAGGTCCAAGTACAGGATAGACAAGTCAAATAATTCCAGCTTTCAATAGGCTTCCGGCTGTCATAGCAACTGAACGCCAGCCCCGAACCTCGCTCCAGGGAGAAATGGCACCTTGGCATTAGCGCCGGGTCTCTGCTGTATAACACAGCAGAGTCCTGGCGGCTATGGCGGCCGCTCAGGAGTTGCGGCGGATGTCAGGAAGGGGTTAAACTTACTCCTATTATCCTGTCCTCCCTTGTGCAATTGTGTGGGTGATGGTGGTACATTAGACACATACACAGAAATCAGATTCATTTTCACCAAAACATTCCCCAACAATACAACAACAGGTAACTCATTTGACACTCCCTCTTCTCTGTTCCCACTACCAGCACCTCAGTCCATATGAACCTTAGTGACATGTACTCCTGGATGGCATCTGGCCATCCCTGTTACAACCAAAGTCTTTCCAGAAATAATGTTCTCAGAGTCTATAATTTCTGGCCAGACCAGAGAATAAGTTGTACCCAAGTCCCTTAATTTCTGAGTGACTTTTCCCCCTACCCTCACAGTCCGCATGTGGTGCAAGTTATGTTTTCTACCAGAGACAAACATCACTACTGGTTGGGTAGATGTGACCACCATCCCTCTCTCTGGGCAAGCAGACCTTACATGGCCCACTTTGGTACACCCAAAACAAATCCCCCTGATCCAGGATTTCCCCCACAGGATTGTTCTCTCATGGCTTGGAGACAGGAGGCTGTGGTGACTTACTGGCTTGTTTCTCCTTCCAGCTTGGGACCCCTGTAATGATGTTCCACTCTTGGCTTCTGGCACCCTGGTGCCCAGCTGTTGTAAGGCAAATTGCAAAGAAAAGTCCATGTTCCCCACAGGACTAGCGCTGCCCGTCCATCCAGGAGAAGTTATTTCCAGGACAGAGTCTATTGCTGTACTTTCCTGTGTGGTGATGGTTCCTTACTGAAGTGTTCCAGAATGTTACACCAAGTCCAGCTCTATCAGTGCAGAGATCAGCAAGTCCTTGGTCTTGTCAGCTGTTTTGATGTCTCTCTGCTCCCAGAGATGGATGAGAACTTCCTTGCTCTGCCTTCTGTATAAGGTTGCCATATCTGATAGCAGCCTTTGCCAAATAAAAAGGAAAGAAAAATAGAAAAGGGAAACTTTGCAAATATGTCTTAAAACAAGCACTGAGGTAGTCTGTGTAGAACTGGCGTACTCCTTGCAAGGGCCAAACCAGTCCTCGAGTGGAAGGTTTAACCTTGGCACATGAAATCTAACAAAGAGAGAAAAAAACAAAAAAAAGGTGCTCCCTGTGCGGAACCTATGATAGATACTTAGATACCTTATAACCCTTCTAATTGGGTGCTCATCTGGGATAGTTGTGTGAAGACACAACTACTATAGCAGCATGAGTAATGAGAGATGGCATTGTTCACTGGTAGACTGCACTTGGACTCTCCAAGGCCATACGGAAGCAAATGATCTCAGCACATAATGCTCTAATAATAAAAAATCTAAATTATCCAACCACTGACTGCCAATTTGCCACTTGCAGTGCTTCCTAGCACATGATATGGGTATAGCTGTCAGGGGTTAATTCATGCCACTTACTCAATTTTGCACTCACCCTTCACTCAGGATGGAAATTGAGCATAAATCACACTCCAACATAGTCCATGCACCGCAAATACACGCTGCCTCCACTACTAATTTTGATGGGTTTAGTAGGAACTCCACACACGGATGCACCCGTCTCTGTAATAGAAAAGGAAAAACTTCTCAAGATTCTTTTCATTTAAGGTTTGTGTGGCTCAGGACCAAGATTAATTTTAAGACAAATTGTGTATGAACCACACCTTAAATTGGCTTATTGTAACGTCTCTGCCGTTTCGGGTCTCGGCGCCGCCCTCCGCTCGCATGCTGTGGTGAAGGAGGCGTGTTCAGTTTAGTTCTTTGTGTAAGTTTCTTGCTGCTCAGTCTGAACATGGTCCTAGTCAGTGTAATGGATTTCCGGCCCCACCCGTGTTCTGAACATTTCTCTCTGGACAGTATAGAGTTAATCTCTTCCTGGCCTGTGTGATTGACAGCCTGTGTACCTATCAGGTCTGGGGGCTGGTCCCAGACTTTCTATAAACAGGTTGTCAGCCCTCACACAGTCGCCGGTTATTGCTCTTGTCTTTGCCTGCTCTCTTTATATTATTCCTTGCTACTTTGTTACCTGATTTTCTGACCCTTTGGCTTTCCTTTTTGACTATTCTCTTGGATTTTGACTTTGTACTGCATTGCTCGTTTGTTACTGACCCCTTGGCTTGCTCACTCTGCTTTTGTGTTGTTTTTGTCTTGTCCTGTTCTTTGTGTCACTTACGCAGTGTAGGGCTTGTCTTCGAGTTGTCCTTTTACTGTTTAGGGTAACTGAGGCAATAGGAAGGGACAGTGGCTGGGGTGAGATTAGGGCTCACTTGTCTCTGTCCTTCCTCCCAGACCGCTGTAGTAGTGTCAGGGTTGCTACGGTTGGCAAGACCCTTACACTTATAACAAAATTTGTAAAGCATTCATAGGGCTCCTAGGAACCTATCTAACCAATTTCTATCTCTCTAAGGCAAACAGAGATCAGGTTATGTAAATGTGAAAGTGACATGTATGTCTATAGAAAAACAAATGGTAAGCGGTGGATACAAACTCCGAGTTTAACCAAATACTGCACTGCCACTCACTTTTGCACATTTTAACATTTTAAATGCTCCAAAAGTTACCATTTTATTTAGGGGAAAAGTGATTACCCACATTTTTTTAGACACACATGGCAATTAAAGGGGTTTTCCAGGCAATTTTTTAATTTTTTTTTTTTTTAATAAAAAGGTCTGTTATTGCTATTAATAGGTTAATAATGCACCCATATACCTTTAGCAGTGTTTTGAGTGATATCTGGGTGTCTCTGGGAGCACCTGGTGTATTCTGCATTTGTTTACATGGTTCAGTTTCCTGCTATGTAACTTCTTCACTAACTCCCTCTCACCTCACTCCCCCCTTCCACTCTCTCCCTCCCTCCCTCCCTCCCGTACACCCTCTCCCTGTCTCTCTAAATTTCCTGCACACTACTAGCTCTTCCCAACCTACTCAACCCAACCACCGACACTCCATTATATACTTACCTCTGCGGGACAGCCCATCCTTCTTTTCTGATTTTGCTGTCACACGCTATTGTCTCAGCACTGCTCTGTGCTCTGCAGTGATGGTCCACCTCTACTGCACAGGCATTGGAGCTGCACAGTAGAGGTGGATTATCAGCAGGGCAGAGCAGCACTGGGATAATAGCGGTGCAAAAGAGGGAGGAGCCGTCCCACAGGAAGAAGCCTGGAAGGTAAGTATGACGGAGTGGATAGGGGGGGGGAGAAAAAGTAGCGATGTTCTGTTTCCGGAAATGGGGAAACGGATCGTCACTGGATAACCAACAAATGGGTGTGTGAATGGGTTTTTTAGCACAGCGTCGCAAACCTTTCCCTATCCAGTCCCTCTCCAGTTTTCCGACATTTAGGTCGGATTTGCAGTGGACGGAGTGCCGCCGCAAATGTGAACCCACCCTTACGAAACTTCAAATCCTGTCATATATCAGTAATACAGATCCCCTGACCTACTGGAATTTGGAACGTTATTACTATAGATGAGCGAACCTTTGATCCAATATGAGTTGTTTATAACACTCTGAGGGCATCTAGGACCCATTTCTAGCTCTCTAATGCAAACACAGCCTTAGCAATGTCAAAGTGACAGAGACAGATATGGCTATGAGTAAACAAATGGAAACAGGTAGCAACAAATAGCCTATTTAAAAGCATACTTTTTTTTTTGTTGTTTTTTTCCCTACTTTTTAAAAAGTCACTGGGTTTTTTAGTGTTTGGCAAAGTGAAAAACAGGACTAATAATATAGTACCTTTTATGAGGAAAAAAGCTATCAATTAAAGAGGTAGTTTATACAGTGGAGACGGAAAGTATTCAGACCCCTTTAAATTTTTCACTCTTTGTTTCATTGCAGCCATTTGCTAAAGGCAAAAAAGTTCATTTTATTTGTCATTAATGTACACTCAGCACCCCATCTTGACAGAAAAAAACAGCAATGTACTGTAGATATTTTTGCAAATTTATTAAAAAAGAAAAACTGAAATATCACATGGTCATAAGTATTCAGACCTTTTGCTCAGTATTGAGTAGAAGCCCCATCCTTTTGAGGTAGTACAGCCATAAGTCTTCTTGGGAATGATGCAACAAGTTTTTCACATCTGGATTTGGGGATCATCTGCCATTCTTCCTTGCAGATCCTCTCCAGTTCCATCAGGTTGGAAGGTGAACATTGGTGGACAGCCATTTTCAGGTCTCTCCAGAAATGCTCAATTGGGTTGAGGTCAGGGCTCTGGCTGGGCCAGTCAAGAATGGTCACAGAGTTGTTCTGAAGCCACTCCTTTGTTATTTTAGCTGTGTGCTTAGGGTCATTGTCTTGTTGGAAGGTGAACCTTCGGCCCAGTCTGAGGTCCAAAGCACTCTGGAAGAGGTTTTCTTCCAGGATATCTCTGTACTTGGCCACTTTCATCTTTCCTTCAATTGCAACCAGTCGTCCTGTCCCTGCAGCTGAAAAATACCCCCATAGCATGATGCTGCCACCACCATGTTTCACCGTTTGGATTGTATTGGGCAGGTGATGAGCAGTGCCTGGTTTTCTCCACACATACCGCTTAGAATTAACGCCAAAAAGTTCAATCTTTGTCTCTTCGGACCAGAGAATCTTATTTCTCATAGTCTGGAAGTCCTTCATGTGTTTTTTGGCAAACACTATGCGGGCTTTGATATGTCTTGCACTGAGGAGAGGCTTCCTTTGGGCTGCTCTGCCATAAAGCCCCAATTGGTGGAGGGCTGCAGTGATAGATGACTTTGTGGAACTTTCTCCCATCTCCCTACTGTATCTCTGGAGCTCAGCCACAGTGATCTTTGGGTTCTTCTTTACCTCTCTCACCAAGGCTCTTCTCCCACGATTGCTCAGTTTGACTGGACGGCCAGGTCTAGGAAGAGTTCTGGTCGTCCCAAACTTCTTCCATTTAAGGATTATAGAGGCCACTGTGCTCTTAGGAACCTTGAGTGCTTCAGAAATTCTTTTGTAGCCTTGGCCAGATCTGAGCCTTGCCACAATTCTTTCTCTGAGCTCCTTGGGCAGTTCCTTTGACCTCCTGATTCTCATTTTCTCTGACATGCACTGTGAGCTGTGAGGTCTTACACAGAGAGGTGTGTGCCTTTCCTAATCAAGTCCAATCAGTTTAATTAAACACAGCTGGACTCCAATGAAGGAGTAGAACCATCTCAAGGAGGATCAGAAGGAAATGGACAGCATGTGAGTTAAATATGAGTGTCACAGCAAAGGGTCTGAATACTTATGACCATGCGATATTTCATTTTTTTTTTTTTTAATAAATTTGCAAAAATATCTACATTTCTGTTTTTTTCTGTCAAGATGGTGTGCTGAGTGTACATTAATGAGAAATAAAATGAACTTTTTTGTTTTTAGCAAATGGCTGCAATGAAACAAAGAGTGAAAAATTTAAAGGGGTCTGAATACTTTCCGTACCCACTGTATATGCAGGCCCTTCTTAAACTTGCACAATAAATCCACCATCACCACATCCTACGGAAATGAGTTTCATAACCTCACTGCTCTTGTCGTAAAGAATCACTGTCTATGATACTGATGAAATGTTCTTTCTTCTGGACATAGGGGATGTCCCTTGTCACTGTCACTGGCCTAGGACTAAAAATATCATTAAGGCTAAGGATCTACGTTGAGGAAACGCAGCTTTTTTTGTTGCAGATTTTGTTGCTTTTTTTGAGCCAAAGCCAACAATGGCTACAAAAACAATGGGAAATGTATAGAAAGTTCTTATACATCTACCTTCTGCTCAAACCACTCCTGGCTTTGGCTCAAAACACCACAACAAAATCTGCAACAAAAAAAACTGCTTTTCCGCAGCGTGGGGCTTTAGATATTACCATAGCCATCTGATCTCTAAATTGAATAACCCCAAATTTGTTAATCTGTCTCTTTACTCCAATCCACCCATTTCCTTAATTATATTGGTTGTCCTTATTTGCACTCTCTCTGGCAAATCTATGTCTTTCTTGTACAGACCATGGCTAGACCATACTGTAGAAAACAAAAACCTTTATTGACAATGCAGATTTCTTTAACCATATCCTGACTGTCTCACATAACTGGTACTTCACATAACTTAGAGAGCAACACCTTTACCTAAAAGCAGACTTTTTCTGATCTAGAACCCCTTTAAGGCTGAAGCACTATGCTACAGAAAAACTGCTTTTTGTTACAGATTTTGCTGCATTTTTTGGAGTCAAAGCCAAGATTGGCTACAATAGGAATGGGAAATATATAGAAAGTATACTTCTACCTTCTGCTCAATCCACTCCTGGCTTTTGGCTCAAAAAAAACAACAACTTTTCCACAACGTGGGGCCTTAGCCTTACTTGGCAAACTCTTTGAAATAGTTTTAATATACAGTATGTTCTACAAAATGAATTTTTAGTTCTGACCCACAGATGGTGTATATATAGCTAAATGTCATTTCAGTTCTCTCTTGACAAAAATACACTATTATAAGAAAATATTGCACTCCTAATTATCTGTATGCAGCAGCACTGAAAAAGAAGCCCTCAGCAATGTAACGCTTCCCCTACAATTTTAGACTGCTGTTTTTTTTTTCTTTTTTTAAGAAACATTGTTAGTACAGTTGGAAAAAAAACCTTATTCCAATCAAGTTCATCCAAAGGATGGGAAATGGCATGAATGAAGGGACATGTGAAGGAAATAAGCATTTTATACATTTCCATATACATCAATGCTATTTTGTTTTTTAAAAAAAAGGCTTCTAAATTGTACTTGAAGCTGTCATGGAACAACTCCTCCCATTATTTCTTGTATGGGCAGTCAGGGATGCGAAACTGGACTAGATGTGATCTTTAAGGGGGAGACTGTGGTTCTACATTCAGTTGCACACTTCCACAGCTATCACACTAGGCTATGGAGTGAAGTGATCCCAATATCTACACAAATGACTGCCTCTTATCCAGACCATTGCGCCCTCTGGCAACAAACAGTTAACCTCTATCACATTGGCATCAAAAAGATAAAGAAGCTAAGTGGTGTTTTCCTTTTTCAGGATTGTTGAGACGTTTTAGAACCAAGGACAATCTTATTAAATTTTAAGATTTAACATGCAAAAAAAGTACAGTGCTTAAAAAGGTAGATGTAATAAAAAGACAAATATTCAAGCAAAAAGAAATAACATAAAGAACAGACTTTTTTTAAAGCCTGTCCATAGAGCTAAGCAAGAAGTTGTACAGACTATTAGCTTGGCTGCATCTCAAGAGATCTGACAAAGGAATGCCTGTCCACGACCCATTGTAGAAGGAACACTAATCCAGCCCCCTTCTCAGATCATCTCACCTGTGACTAGGGCCAGCTAATTACATGCCCCAAAAGCACAGGAATATGACTTATTTTGGGAATATGCCAAGACTCTAGGTGGTTACTGCATATTGGAATGATAAGCATGTGATGCTTAATGTTTTTACTAATCTAGGCATACCAAGCATGAAGATGAAATCACATTTCCATCAGAAGATGTGTAGTTTAGGTTGGTTTGGAAGGCTAACAGTCCACCTGTCTGATGTCATAGACTGATCTGGGTTCCCCAACAATATTCCTGTATGCAGATGGTTACGAAACATGAATTATGGCATCCATGCCTTTAATGTCATGTTTTTCTTTTGTTTGATATAGATTTTCCAGGTATCAGGCTGAGAACAGTAGCCTTGGTGTCTGGTCTCACAAAGACCCTTGGCTTCTTTACATTGACCTGTAAATTAGCTTGATTATTTACAACTGAATCTAATTAATTACCTGCATCTTGGAATGTGCATTGTGGGTTAGGACACACAGGAGACATACTCAGACTTAAACTATAATAATGAACAAATTCATAACTAGGCACGATATGATATATACATAACTCATCATATGGGCTATTTATATATTTAGAAAAGTTTAACATATCCCCCTCAAACAACTCTTTTCAAGACTAAGCAAATTTAACTCATTTAATCTTTCTTCACAACTGAGGTCCCCCATGCCCATTATAAATTTGTAGCTCTCCTTTTCTAACTCTAAAATATCCGCTCTGTGAACTGGTGCCCAGAACTAAACTTCACATTCCAGATGAGGCCACACCAATGATTTATAAGGGGTAATATTACATCCCTGTCCCGGGAGTCCATACCCCTTTTAATACCTGATGGACTTAGAAGCAGCTGATTAACATTGCATGATGTTATCTACTCTTTGATCTACAAGTACACCAAGGTCATTCTGTAACAGTGACTCTTCCAGGTATAATCCCGCTAGAACATATGTTGCATGCAGATTTTTACCCACATGCATTACTTCACATTTATCTCATTTGCCAAGTGGATGCCCAAACATTCAGTCTTTATAAAGTTGCTTGATAACAAACTTTTTTATTTATGAATCAGGAAAAGCAGTACACAAAATATATGTTATCCAAGGAGTACAGACCATGGAATGACAAATCTGTTACAATCACACTAATCATAAAATATACATTAGTATGATGGAATTACCTAGTGCAGAAACAAACTCACTCACACCATGGTCAACATCAACCTCTGTGACTGGAAATGAATAACAGGATAAATCAGAATTAGCTTCCTATATCTCCACTAGAATTTTTGACTGGTGGTTTTATTATGTCACCTAAAATTTTTAGCTTAAGGTCTTAGTTAAAGCTATAGCTTGAATATAACAAAAATTACATAGTAAACCAGAATTAGCTTTTTATAATGATCTTTTGGAAAGCATCCAAAGGCCAAGGCTACAAGACACTCTATTAAGCTGAAACTTTCATAGACAGCGGTGTTGATGTGTCCTTTGCTGTCAGTGGTAGAGCTATTCTTAGTGAAATTAGTGTAAGCAGGGGTGCTACGGCTGCTATGTGGCCTGCAACATTTTTATTTTTAATAGGCCATTTCCTACTAGATTTCTCCAGCAGGAAATGGCTAATATTTACCTTCCCCACTCCTGTGCACGGCCTCCTCTGCACATTATGTTGTGTCTTGACACTGTTCAATGGGATGATGTAATATACAGCAAGAGGCTGGAGCCGAAGTGGAGGAGTCCCTGGTCAGGACCCGGAATGGGTAAGTAAATATCGTCTGTTACCTGTTGGAGTAGTACAGTTGGTAGCAGCCTAAATTCACTCTGTGGGGACCGTGTATTGTGTGGGGGCCAGAGAAGGGGACATTTACTCTATGGGGGCCTGTAAAGGCTCACTGTACTACACAGGGGGCAGTATACTATATGGGGAGTCAGAAAGGGACCATTATACTATAAGGTGGCCAATAAAGTGGCAATATATTGTGTGGAGGGGCCAATATAAGGGGCATTGTAATATGTGGAGGGTAAGTAAAGGGGGCATTAAACCATGTAGGGGTTAATAAAGGGGATATTATATCATGTGGGGGACAGGAAAGGGGGTTTTATATGATGTGGTGCCAGTAAAGAGGGCATTATACTGTGAGGGGGCTAAGGAGGTCCCAGTCTAAATCTTGCTATGAGGTCTGTTTTTTTACAGTTATGCCCCTTGGTGTAAGTCTATAGAAATATAACTCTTGTACTCAATGGCAAAACAACTGACAGTTATAGTCTAAGGCTATGTCCACATTCACAATAACAAAACACGTTCACAACAAAAAAAAAAGTTTCTCCAGTCTACAAATGTAAGACAACAAGAAGTAGGATCAGGCTACATAGTGCAGGGTAACGTTGATTATTATGCTATAGGGTCTCCTTGGGTTCATAATACTTGGAAGCCAGAGAAGGTGTGTAAAAATAAAAAATAAAAAAAAAATAAAAAACTTTCCTGGTAATTTGGGTCAATGTGCCCCAAATGACCACTGAAGTCCATTCACAGGCTTCAGCAGTGACCTGGAGGCCAGAAAATGGCTTGGGAAAAAGACTACAATGCCATAGAAACTGTGGCAAAGTCCAGGACAGGTGACTAAGTGTTTTATTTGTTTTTATACAAACTTTCCCTGGCCTTTGATTATTGTACTTTTTGGAAAATCCATAACAAACCCGGCGCATTACAAACCAATTTGACCATCTCTAGTTATTGTGTAGAGACATAGGTGTGCATAGGATTTGTAAATACAAGACAATATGATGTTTTTAGTCAAACATTTTACAAATTACAGAATTTTTTTTATTGTTGATACATTAAAGCAATAAAAAGACAACTTTACTGAAAAGGTATACAAAGTTTTTTAATAGAATCATTGAGTTATGTATCAATGTACTGTTGATGTTCATAATGATGGTCACAAGATCAATACCTAAAGATGCTATATTTACAAATACTTTACGCATATAAGGAATAAATGGTTGGAAAGTATGCGCTCCGAGGAGGAGACCACTATCTATAATATATATAGGTAAATCCTCAGTTATTCCTTAGTAGTTGAGGATTTGAACCAACCCAATTACGGTTAGATGACATAGATCGTATTAGGGAATCTAGTAGATCAGGATCGCATTCAAACTGGGGTTACCGGCTATCCGAGGGATTGAAGCTGTTGGTGAAAGATAGGTATAGCTGGAACAACTGTTCCCAATAGAGTCCCAGGATTTGCGCTCCTCTAGGATAAACCACAACTGGTCTCAAAGTGCGGGAAGTTCAGGCTTTATTTAAGATTACGCATTTCGGGGTTTTAAGGCGTTCAAAAGAGCGCACCCCTTCATCAGATCTCTGTAATGTTGCTTGTGCTCTTTGCACTCTTTGAACAGTTGTTCCAGCTATATCTATATTTACAAATACTTATGCTGAAAAGGAATATTGGGGGAAGGGGGCAGTATTTTTTTTTTAAATAACTTTTTTGTTGTAACTATGCTTTGGTCACAGCAGTGTCGATTTAATGTAGGTGGGAGTTTGCCCAAGATAGCGACCTCACTGATTATAGTGGCTTTGGGAGCCAATTCCTTTTATGATGGTGATGGTGGGTCTCCTGGGGCACTACCTGCCTATTGTCTCCCATGTGATGAAACACAGGAGACAGGATGGCAGTTGAAACCGGCACAGTTCAAAGATCAGTTTACTTAACAAGTTTCATCCAGTTACAAAGCAACATGTAGGCATACTTGACTTACAGCAGTAAATTTCATAGTTATGGCACTTTACACACATGGACTGGAGTGACTCTTCACCCTTTCCTCAGTCCTCTGACCTTTTCCACCAATGCCAGTCTGGGAAAACTCCTCAGACCTAACCCGCTCCTTCCATCCATCCACTATTGGGGAGATGTAGGGCACATTTCATCTGTGGATACCTAAGTTTCCACACTGATCAACAATGCATATGTTCAATATACAATCTTGTTATGAAGTCTTAGTACTGTAAGCATAGGTCAGGTGACTGTTTACCCTGATGGCATAGCTTAACCTAAAGAGCTAAAAGTTCTTTGCCAGAAACTAAACCTCTTCTAAATTACTCCTAGCTAAAAACTAGGGACTACTAGCAACCGTTAAGTTCCTCCCAGCTGCAAGGCAAATAGTTGAAGCCAACCCCACTTATATAGCCATACAGAAATGCAAATTTCAGCTGTGAATCCCTATGTTCCTGCACTGGTCAACAATGGAAATGTTCAATATACAACCTGATTAAGTCTTAGTGCTGTAAGCATAGGTCAGGTGACTGCCTGTTAACCCTGACTGACACTATCTAACCTAAAGATCTAAAGGTTCTCTACCAGAAATTAAACAGCCCTCTTCTAAGTTACTACTGGCTAAAAACTGAGGGATACTAACAACCAGTAAGCTCCTCCCAGCTGCTAGGAAACTAGCTGAAGCCAACCCTGCTTATATAGTCATACAGGAATGACATTAACTCTTGTATAACTGGTGTAAAACTGGAAGGTGCAATTAGCCAGTTAACAGTACAGAGCAGTATAAAACTTTATAAAATGTGTCACAAAATCATTATTAGCAGCGGCCCTTTTTGGGGAACACTACATATCTGTGTGCCCAGGCTTTCCTTTGGATATTTTGTTGTTATTACAACATATTTTATAAACAGTATGCCCAAACTGAGTACAGCAGAGAGCTTTTTTTAGTTAAGCAGAAAAAAAAGTTGCATGCTATATATCACTTATATTTTAACACACAAACACCTGACATGGTGTACAGAGTGTGAATCGCATGCTTGGTCTATTTTATTTATGTCTACCTCTATCATTTAAACTCTCTTCCTCCAGCTTTACTTAACACTACCATTAATCCACAGCATTAAATATTTAGAGTGGTGTAAATAGTGTTATAGAATCTTAGACCGAGGCAGCAGACAATCAAGAGAATAAGCTGATCCAGTCTTTCAATGAAACTGAAGACAGAAGCATTAGGATGCAAGTGCACATAGGTCAGGGTGACTCTGTAGAAGTAAGATGTTTTTACTTTGTCTCCAAACAGAGCCATATAAATGTCATCCTCAAAAATGGATTAAGTGTGTTTTGGGTACATCAGAAGTAAGTAGGTAGAAGAACCAGATTCTACACAATGTTGTCTGGTTGATTTCCAGCTTATTGTTCATTGACCTCTTAGATATATCACTTTTATAATTTAATAAGCCTCTGAAAGAGTTTGTTTTTGATATATTAAATATACTGTATATTTATCTCTTTCTTTCTTTCTTTCTTTCTTTCTTTCTTTCTTTCTTTCTTTCTTTCTTTCACATAAAAGCAAACTGCTTAATTCTGTGCAAATCAAAGCACAGCAACCTATTGATGCTATTGTATGAATATAATTCATTTAAATGATGTATAGCAATGGTTCATCCATGGCAAATCCACAACATAATAAGGTACTCAAACCTACAGTTCCAAATTCTACTACCAGAGTATGGAGTTTTAAAAACCCCCTTTAATATTGTATTGTATTGTATTTTTAGTGGATTCCCAGAAATCTGACAATTTTGTAATAAAGTCTTGATCCACTTAAAAATTAAAACTCTTAGACCCCATTTAGAGAATTTGTTTCAAACGCCTTATGAAGCTCATAAAGGACTTCATTGGGTATTGCTATGAACATAACCATATTTAGATTTCCAGACAGTTAAAATGCAAACATTTTAGCAAATATAAATAATTTTAACTTTTGCAAAGATTTTCTTTAACTATCTTACTAGTGATAACGATATTTCTTGATCGATTGTCAATGGATACGACCATGAATGCAGGAACTTTCTATGCCTGGGCACTTGTCTGAAATTCAGCCATGATTTGCATACTTTGGCCAGGTTATCAAGCAGGCATAGTACATACACAAGATGATAATCTGTCCACAACAGGGAAATCATGGCTGGGTTTCAAAATATAGAAAGTTCCTGCATTCTTGGTCATATACATCGACAACTGATTGACAAGAGACTGTCACCAATAAGATGGTTAGAGAAAGCCTTAACTATTTATATTTGCAAAAACGTTTAATGTGTAACTCCCCCCACCCCTTTTTTTTGCGGTTTTATGTCGCAAGTGTTTTGTGACCATACTTTAATATCTTATCTAACTTCCTTTACTATAAAGCAGGCTGTAACATTCTCCTTAGCAACCCTCTAACTAAGCTATTACTAGGGAAAGCCTATATACATTTGTATTGTATAAATGGTTCTGGTATCACAAGAAAGCTGAAAACCACAGCCCTGAATTTGAATATTTAATAATTCATTTAATAGTTCAATAGTTCATATAACATCAAATTTCTGACTGTGTTTTTAACTAGTGATTTATCAAATTATTTTAAAGCTAGTACTTCAATCTCAGTCTTTCTTGTTATAATAGAACCATTTTTCTAGGTGGTGTAAAACCAGAGATAAAGCTATTTGAAGTGACCATCCCCCTTTGGTAAATGCTTCAGCTCTACATGCTGCATTGATTACGAGTGTACAGAGTCTCCCTGGCAATTATAGCCTGTTTTTTTATTAAAAGGATGTTTGATAGGTTAATAAAGTGTATTGCAAAAATGTTCACCACACACCCCCTTACACAATAGCAAAAAAATAAAATAGGAGTTACATTTTAACTTTTAATTGTCTACATATTTAAATTTGGTTATGTTCATGGGAATACCACTTTACATGCTATATTTAATTATACATATATTGGGCTAAAATATTTTTCTAATAGGTTTTATTAAAGGTTTGGACCGTTTTTCTTCTGAGGCTGGCATGCGTATATATAGTACATAAAAAACTGCAGAATGTCATTCATCAGCAAATCCATCAGACTAGCTGTATGACAGATCGATCACTAGTCCCTCTCTTTTCTCTCCTGAATGATCTTCTAAGTTTAACTAAGTTGAGTTCAGCTGTGATTGGTTATGAGTCTATGAGACTCTGAGAGGTGATGGAGGGGCTAGAGACCAAGATGTCAGGCAGCAAGTCTAGGCAGCTAGTCTGACAGATTTGTAAGTAGATGGTATTAGGCAGCTGGCTAAGTATTGTAATAAATGCAGGCTGCAGAAGCCAAACCTGTAATGAATTTGTAATAGCGACCTGTTACAAAAATTATTTTCAGTAAAAAATGCAACCAATTAAATAGGAATATGGAAAGGTGCCTATAGCATTTAAAACATCACCAGTGACAGAGCATAAAGGAATGCAGAGACTTCAGTTGAGAAAAGCCCTGGTGCCTATTAGTCCTCAAGTACAGTATAAGTTATTTGTGGAAAATGGTAAGATAATTGTATGCATTACGCTCTAACTGACTTTCCTTATATAAAAATCCATCCTTATTCTGCTTTGTTTATGCCTATAGCCTACCTTTTTTTTTCTTACTTCGTTGAAAAGAATAGAGTTTTTGTCTGACACATCACATTTTCTTTGGTCCGAACGTTACTGAGTCAGTCATCAGTGTAAGAATTCTCTTTGACAACATTATCATTACCGTAATCACTGGTGCTCGCAGGATGAATGTCTAGGGTCTGCTCCAGTATAATTACCATAATTACAGGTGCTTGAAGGATGAAGGTCTTAGGAGCAAGGAATAAGTCTTTGTATCCTGCTGAGAGGAAAGCTGCCACAGAAGAGCAAGAGAGCACACAAAGTAGACAAATTCTACCACCTTCCCTGCTGGTTGTTAGGAAGAAAGTTATATTTACCAACATATTTTGCCTAGGCATTGAGTGATTGTTACAAAAAATAGAGATGTGTCTACACTTAACTGATATCCAGTTTGGTTAAGGTTTAGAATTTGTCTTGAAACCAATTTGGCATAATATCATGACATGCAAGGTTGCAATTCATTGTCCCTCACTGGGTGGTCACACATAAGCACACATGGGATAGATAGCATATCATATAATGAGATAATTTGAGATAATTTGTCATGATGTTGTGTCTAGAAAACTTGTTGGGTACATATCTGAACATGTCCAGTCAAGGGGAAGGTGAGGGACGGCACTGTAAGTTCAACAGGGTTCTTGAGCAACTTAAGTAATAGAATGAGGTTGGGCATCTTTTGTTAGGACACCCACAGTTTCTATTCACAATGAGCAGTACAGTAACTTTCACTGCTTGCTTAGCCAACTGTATGGTCTCTTTCCAAGAAATGGTCTGGAACTGCCCCAGCTCTTCAACTCTGTTTAAGGTAATTCCTCAGCTTGCAGTTTTGCATAAAGTAATAGTCCTGCTACAGGCAAAGACAACAAAGAGGAAGCTTAACACTTCATAGGTTTTCAGAATCAATGGTTTAGACAGAACTATGGACCCAACTTCACTTCACAGACCAAGCCAGTTAATACTGAAGCTACTAAAGCCAGTAGTATGTAGCCTGTAACAGCCACACCTGTCACAAAGCAGCTTCATATAAGGTCTATCTTCCTGTCCATCTTAAAAGACAAGCAGTGCCAAACTTAAAGGGTTATTTTCATCTCCAAGGTCTCCATATTGAAACTTCTACCTTAAGCTAACTGAAGTGTTTATCCACTGTGAGCTCTAGTTATAGATGAAATGTAGTTACCAGACAATACTTTAGAGCTGATTGGAACCAGGAGTTCTTGCAGCTACCTGTTGCTTAGCAAATAGGTGATGGCTAGAATTGGAGCATGCAGTGTTGTGGCAGCTTGCTAAACTATTTGCTCATTGGACATCATGTATACAGCAATCAGAAAGGCAAGAATAGTAATAAACCATATCTGCCTCAGTATGGGGAGTCCAGCTGCCTTTGGTAGCTAGTTCACCTTTCCTGCAGCCACATGATTTCCGTGCAGTTGCAGATTCTGCAAAGTTGTTCAGAAACTTCCCTGCTGGCTTACACAGAGACCAGCCAGATGTTTTAAGACACTTAGGAGGACACAAGTGATTGAGCGGACACATAATAATAATTCCCACTCAGCACTGTACTGTTTTTTTTTTCTTCTGATATTACAATTAAACTGGTTGCTCTGGATTAGGAGAAAAGAGGGTTCCTTTACCCCCCAAAAAACCATCACTCTTGTTTTTTGACAGTTTTGCTACCTGTTTAATTTTTAATGCCAACCATTTCCCTGCCAAACCTATATCATATTTTCTCGTAACATCAATTCAAAATAGGTTTTAAATGTTCTCTATAAACATTTAAAAAACATTTCATCTTTATGATTGCCTAGGAAGCCGCAAACCACTGCGACAAAACTGTTCCAAGCTGCTCTCTCCTTCCTATTCAGCTTCTTGGGAAATTCACTGCACTCTATGATCTTCTTGATTTGTGGTCCAACGAAGACACCAGCTTTGATCTTTGCTTCAGAGAGCTTAGGTAAAAGATCTTGGAGGTAATTGAAAGCTCTCGACTCCTTATCTAGAGCCCTGACAAATTGTTTTATGAGCCCCAACTTGATGTGTAGTGGTGGCATCAGCACCTTGCGTGGGTCCACCAGTGGCTCCCACTTTACATTGTTCTTCCCCACAGTGAACTCTGTCCGCTGAGGCCAGTCCCGCCTGTGGTAGTGCCCTTCAGTATCCCGGCTGTCCCAAGGCAAATAAAGCAAGGATACTTAGTAAAACCACCTTGGAGGTCCATCAGGAATGACACCATTTTGAAATCTCCGATAACTTCCCAGCCGTACTCATCATACTTCAAGGCACCTAGCAACATCTTGACACTGGTGTATTCCTCTTTCAGGTGCAAAAAGTGAGCTACAGGAAGAGACGGATACTTGTTCCCATTGTGAAGCAGCACGGCTTTGAGGCTCTTGCATGAGCTGTCTATGAAGAGGTGCCACTCATTCGGGTTACAGGTGATACCTATAGCCTCGAATAGACCGGCCACATTGTTGCAGAAGCACAGTCCATTTTGATGACTGAAGAAGATGGAAAAAAACTTGGTGACGCTTCCTCTGATCTGTGACTTGGACGCTTTCATCTAATAAGTTTCATTGCTTGAGCCTTGATGTCAGAAGCTCAGCGTTGGACTTGGTGAGACCAAGGTCTCTGATCAGATCGTTGAGGTCTTTTTGGTTAGGGTAGTATGGCTTCCGCTCCTCATCTGCATATGAAGAGAAATCGTGATCTTCAACGTCTTCCTCGATGTCTGACCTGCTGCTTTCTTTTGAACGTGGTGTAGCTCTGTCTGGAGGTGTTGGTACAGGAAGTTCAGGGCAGTGTGGTACTGGGGAAATAGATGACGGAATGTCAGGATACGTTACAGGCGGTGCATTTTTGCCAGTGCGACGTTTGGAAAGGTCCACCATGCAGAAGTAGCAATTTGTTGAGTGATCAGTCAGTTCACGCCAAATTCTTGGGATAGCAAAATGCATGGCTCTCTTCTCTCCCCTGTACCAACCTATAAGCAAACAAAATAATATTTGGATTGAGAATTTGATTTAGGCCTATTTCACACTAATGACTAGTGATATTTACAATATTAACACAGTTAATCTGCTATTTAAGAGAGTAGCATTTATCCACTTACCTTCAAGAGTTTTCTTGCAGTGCTCACATGTGAAATGAGGAGCCCATGGTTTGTCTTGGTCACCAACAGGCATGCCAAAGCATGCTTTGTAGGCCTCACACATCTTAGCAGATGCTTCCACAGAGTACTTTTTCGCTCTTGTCTTTATAAACTGGCCACATACGTAGCAAAATGCGTCTGCTGGATGTATGCAACCTCTTGATGCCATCTAAATTGACTAAGTTGCTGTGCACTGTAAGGAAAAAGGATGTCTCTCCAAACTTGATAAAAATGGTCTTTATTCCTTGCAGTATTAACGTTCAAGAGTGTACTGAGGATTCAGCAGAGCAAGATTGATCACCCGGTACCAGAGTAACACACAATATATACATTTACATTCCTAAGCTCCTCCTGTAATGGGTGTGGGGTGAAGTCTGAATACTGTTGTTATCAGAATCTGAATAGATATTGAATTCACACCTGTCTGTCTAGGTCAATTCCCCTTTGTCTGTGATGGCCATTGCCCACTTACTATGCAATCCCAATCAATTAGATCCTGTCTCTCCGTCTCTTAGGAAGGGCTATAGTGGCCCTATATAACTGTAGTTATACAGCTACCTACAATTCTGTACAGTCCCAAAAAGTTCTAGATAATTCTGGACAGTTCTAGAAACTTCTTGATAGTTCTCACAATTCCAGAAGCTTCTTAAGTATCTTGAAATATTGCGAATATCCTTAAAAATAGATCAATTTCAAAATATCATTGTGCTGACCACAAAAGCAAAGTTTACAGGGAATAATAACTTTTTTCTATTCATTTAAGGTACAAACAATCAGGAAAACACACTTAACAACTGGGAACAAATATTTTTTTGAAAATTGTTACATGGTGTTATGTTTTTGAGTAAACTGATTTTGGTTCTGAATTTAAATTTATAATATTGATTTGGGAATCCTCATTTGATGCATTAGGCCTTACATACACTCACAGTATTTGTTTCTTAATTTCCATATTTTCATAAAATTAATAGGAATCCAATATAATTTTCACAAAATGGACTATGCCATTTGTCACATGTTTCTCCCTCTTTTCCACATTTTCGGCTAAATTAATATACCCATGTATCTTATCTTTTTAATCAATCTATACACCAGGGGTACTCAACTACTTTTAGTAAAGGTCCTTTCACCATGGTCTGCCACTACGTAGAGGTCCGAGTTGAACACGTCCAGTATTTATGGTACTTTTTGGACAAAATGACACGTCTGATAAGTTAGGAAAAAATATTTCCTAATGTGGCATTATTCTGTGCAGGAGGCATTAAGGAGAATTATGTTGTGGGTGGAGGCACTAAGGAGCTTTATATTGTGCATGGGGGCACTAAGGAGCATTATACTGTGCATGGCGGTACTAAGTAGTATTATGTGGTGGGTGGGGGCACAAAGGAGCATTATTTGGTGGGTGGGGGCACTAAACAGCATCATAGGGTAGGTGGTGGCATTAAGGAGCATTATACTGTAGTAAGTGCTAATCATACTAGTGTCTGTCATGTTTTTCAGTGCAGCACTCCTCACAGATGTCACTTTAAAGTTGTTGTGCCTAAAAGTGAAATTCTGGCTGGGTCTGAACCAGATGCTGAGCCAACCAGAGTGCTGCCTCATTGTCCTATCCTGAGCTGAGGCAGGGCATATAAACTCTCCATTGAAGCTACTCAGGTGCCTGCTATTGGTTGTAGCTAGGTTTGTGCTCTCAGAATTTATCCGTTTATCTGCTGTTTCCCGGTTACTGATTTTGGCTTGCTTTCCTAGTTATCTGAGTTTTTACTGGACTCGACCCTTCAATATAATGTTCAATATAATGTTCAATATAATGGCCCAAAAAAATTTCTGGTTTCCTTACATTACATGTAAAAAAAGACAATTGTTCAGGTTAAAACATGCTTGAAGAATACAAACATTCCCTTTGGCCTACTAAACATAAGGAAAATCTTTTTCTTCTATATGCACCTTTGATAGAAGTTGGGGGTCTCTTTCTTTCCACTCTGTATATTCATCTTTTTTCCATAAGGTAAAAAATACTTAATCGTAAACTGATATTTCACAATAAACCCTTATGAATTTATGACTAGTATACTGAAATACTTAACTTAAAATATATGAGTCATAAATTCAAGATTTATTTGAAATATTTATCAGTTTAAGATTAATGTTGTGGGTAGGTTTGTTTTATGATGTGTTAAAAGGACTGACATGTATTAGCAGTGGTGTATATAATACCACCTACTTTTTCTTTTCTGGTATTTCAAATTTTGAATGCTTTCCTTGAGGATAAATCCTTTTACCCGCTTTTTATATGAATTTAATGAATAAAAATCATAAAATCAAATACATAAAACATTCCCCATATAAATGTAAATCTATAGTATGTTGAAGTTTAAGGTATGTCTAAGCATACCTATGTCCCTTTACATTTTATCTTGGCAAAGTGGGAAAGTATGTCTAGATGGTTTGTTGGTATGGTCAGTAAGAAACATTACCATGTGTTTAATCTTCTAAACTCAGCAAGACTTTCACTACAGTATGGAAAGCTGCCCATAGGAAGCTTAACAAGAAATAGGCACAGATTTTTTAATTTTTTTATAAAAGAGCCAAAACATTATTTCTTTCCTACATACTTAATATTGTACATCTTAGGCCCGGTTCACATCTGCGTTCGGGTTTCCGGTTGGGGAGTCCATTTGGGGACCCCCCGAATGGAAACCTATACGCATAAAAAAGCGGTTACCTGGGGAATCCACTGACCACATAGACTATAAGGGGGTCCATGTGGTTTCCGCACCAAACATGCAGAGAGAAAAGTGCTGCTTGCAAGGTGTGAGAAGGAGCGCTATTGGAAGTCTTTCCTCCTCGCTGCGTTTAGGCTGTACAACCAACACCGACATAAGCGGAGATCATTCCATACAGAGAACTGAAAGATCTTTAAGTTGTGATATCCCCTCTGCTACTTTTTTACCTGTATCTTTCTATCTGTACCTACTGTAACTGTAATGCCTCTACCTTGGAGCGTATTGTATTGTATTTGTATTGCATATCTTTGCTGCTGTAACACACTGAATTTCCCCATGGTGGGACTATTAAAGGATTGTCTTACCTTATCTTAAACCTTGGTGGGAGCAGATACAGTATGTATAGAGCTATGTAATAGGCTGATGCTTTATAAATAAAAGATACTAAAATATTTCTCTGAATCCTTAATTTGCTTTTTTGTGTCTGTGTACTGCAAAAGTATATAATCAATTAGATTATCAGGACTCTGTCTATACTGGAGAAGTATATCATTGTGATAGAATAGTGCTAAACATACAACAGATAGCTAAAAGCTAAATTAGTCTAAGGTCCCACGTAGTGAAACACAGCAAGAAAAAAATGCTGCAGGAAAAAACACAGCAGAAACGCATTGCAATTTTTTTTCTACAGCGTTTTCCATTGCGTTTTCACAGAGTTTTCCCTCTGCGGACTTTCTTCCCCTATTATACCTATACGAAAAATGCCAGCGTTTCTGCAGGTATAATTGACATGCAGGCGTTTTTGAAAACACAGCTTTTCCACTACAGATTTTCTTCTTCTATGTGTGGATGGGATTAGACAGAATCCGATCCACTTTGCAGGTTCTGTAAAATGCTGCGTTTTTGCAATGTGAGGCTTCAACCTACGGCTAGGAAGTGAAAGGTCCTCATTAAGGCTGAGGCCCCACATTGCGGAAACGCAGCTTTTTTTTTTGTTGCAGATTTTGCTTTAGTTTTTTGAGCCAAAGCCAGGAGTGGATTGATCAGAAGGTAGAAGTATAAGAACTTCCTATATATTTCCCATTCCTTTTGTAGCCATTCTTGGCTTTGGCTCAAAAAAACGCAGCAATCTAGTGAATCCCATCCACACATTGTGGGAAAATTTGTGCAGCAGACACACTGTGATTTCCAAAACCGTCTCAGCATGTCAATTATTCCTACGGAAATGCCAGTGGTTTCCCTATAAGTATAATGGAAGCAGCGCGGCTTTTCCCGCAGTGCTTTTCACAGTGTTGCCACTGTGGTGTTTCTGGCAATGCTTTTTTGCTGAGGCCCGCTACGTGGGGCCTTAGCCTAAAGGTGTTTTCTGGAACTATGAGATTGATCACATGTTCTTAGGATAGGCCATCAATATCAGATTGGTGTGGGTGGAACACCTACAGTTAGGTCCATAAATACTTGGACAGAGACAACATTTTTCTAATTTTGGTTCTGTACATTACCACAATGAATTCTGAACAAAACAATTGAGATGCAGTTGAAGTTCAGATTTTCAGCTTTAATTCAGTGGGTGGAACAAAATGATTGCAAAAAATGTGAGAAACTAAAGCATTTATTATACACAATCCCTTCATTTCAAGGGCTCAAAAGTAATTGGACAAATTAAATAATTGTAAATAAAATGTTAATTTCTAATACTTGGTTGAAAACCCTTTGTTGGCAATAACTGCCTGAAGTCTTGAACTCATGGACTTCACCAGACGCCGCTGTGTTTCCTCCTTTTTAATGCTCTGCCAGGCCTTTACTGCAGCGGTTTTCAGTTGCTCTTTGTGGGTCTTCCTGTCTGAAGTTTAGTCTTTAACGAGTGAAATGCTGCTCAATTGGGTTGAGATCAGGTGACTGACTTGGCCATTCAAGAATTTTCCACTTCTTTGCTTTAATAAATTCTTGGGTTGCTTTGGCTTTATGTTTTGAGTCATTGTCCATCTGTATTATGAAACGCTGACCAATCAGTTTGGCTGCATTTGGCTGGATTTGATCACAAAGTATGTCTCTGAATACGCCAGAATTCATCCAGCTACTTCTGTCCTGTGTCACATCATCAATAAACACTAGTGACCCAGTGCCACTGGCAGCCATGCATGCCCAAGCCATCACACTGCCTCCGCTGTGTTTTACAGATGATGTGGTATGCTTTGGATCATGAGCTATACCACGCCTCCACCATACTTTTTTCTTACCATCATTCTGGTAGAGGTTGATCTTGGTTTCATCTGTCCAAAGAATGTGGTTCCAGAATTGTGCTAGCTTTTTTAGATGTTTTTTTTTAGCAAAGTCCAATCTAGCCTTCTTATTTTTGAGGCTTATGAGTGGCTTGCACCATGCAGTGAAGCCTCTGTATTTTCTATCATGTAGTCTTCTCTTTATGGTAGATTTGGATATTTATATGACTATATCCTGGAGAGTGTTGTTCACTTGGTTGGCTGTTGTGAAGGGGTTTCTCTTCACCATGGAAATTTTTCTGCAATCATCCACCACTGTTGTCTTCTGTGAGTGTCCAGGTCTTATATCTTTACCTTTAGCATGCTTGTCTATAATTTTCTTTCTAAGCTCCTGAGACAACTCTTTCCTATCGCTTCCTCTGGTCCATGTTGAGTGTGGTCTACAAGATGGTAGACACCTGTGATGCTAATTAGTGGACACACCTTGATTTAACATGTCCCTTTGGTCACATTATTTTCAGGGGTACCATCATTACTGTCCAGGCCTGTTTCATGAGTTTTCTTTTTTTTTAAAATTCTGTTGAAGCATGGTTGAAAAGCAATGTCTGACTTTCGTTTGTTCATTTTCATAGAATTTTTATATATTATTACTTTTGTCAGATTCAAGTTATTTCTGTGACAATTGTGGTTTTTCTTTCATTAAACAAGGGGTACCAACAATTTTGTCCACGTGTGTAACTGTAACTTGAATATGATTCAGTAAACAGGTTAAAAAACAAAATTTGTGTCAGTGTCCAAATATATATGGACCTAACTGTAAATATAGCACAGCTAGTAGTGAAATACAATGACAATACTTTGATTTTTACAAGATTTTGATGTAGGGGAAATAAAGCAGTTAGGTAAGTGACCATTGGACACAACTGACACAACTGGGAGAATTAAGACGTTCAATGTAAAATGGGAAAGTTGTCAAATATAGATGGGTAAAAGGGGATGAGGCAGCTAAAACAGCTTTTCACAGGTATTACTGCAAATGATTCAGTGTTCTTTTCTTAAGGTACTGTAGGTAATTTAAGATGGGATATAACCTCTGCCTATTCTATGTTAAAAAAACATATTCATATGTAGAGATTGCTTACTCACTGAAGAAAACCAACCACATGTAAAACATGTATTCAAACAATAAGATACCAGGGTGATATAGTGAAGGGACTGACAAAATTTGTAGATTCTGACAGTTTTCCTAGAGTATGTATTTTTGTTTCTTTTGAAATCTGAAGCTAAGACATGATATTACCAAGCCAAATAGACAAGAGCAAGTTTCTCTAATTCCCTTTGATTTTTTCTTCCGTCTCCTGGGGATGTCACAGAATGTGAAAAGATCCTCTTCTCAGATGAAAAAGAAGAGCATTTCTGCACGGCTTCTACACATATATAGAAAATACAGTGTTCTCTGGGGTTTAAGCCATACTTTGAAAAATACAGAAGAACTTTTGACAAACTCCTTTAGTGATGAGCTTTACTGACAAATGGGGAGGGGACCAGGGAAAAGCTAAGAAAGGACTAAATTATAATGAAATAATGTAAATAAGGAAGCAAGCAAAAAGTACCAGTAGCAAACCAATGTATATTATTCACTTCTGTTATAGTTTGTATAAGGAGCCAACATATTGTACTATTTCAACATAGGGGCCCAGTTGTTTAGGGCAGTGGTTTGCAAGGCATGATATGGGTACGTACTCTACCTAGAAGGAACTGTGTTCCTGTGTGACGTTACATCAAGTTCTTCTCTCTCTACAAATGAAGGTGTGGGGGAATGTACACAGCTTGCAGCATGGCGTACTCTGCTCTCTGACATTAGACTGGCCTCTGAATCCATGCTCTGTTTGTAAGCAGGATCAGGATGCTCAAAGTGAAGAGGAGATCATAATGCTTGTAGACAGGAGGAAGGTACATGCAGCATGTGCATCTGGCTGGCCACTAACCACAGCTGTGGAGTAAATATACTGGCATTTTGGGCTGTTTGCTGGAGCGAAACAAGAGTGCTGTGATGTGTCAGTGTTTTGTGTCTTAACCCCTTGTTCTCCATGTGTGCAGGGGCTTACTTATGTAAATTACTTGTGACTGCTTGTTCCACTTTTCTCCTTGTAAGTACAGCACCCCCACCCACTCCATATTTCATGTAGCAGATAATAATGAATATATGGTGAATTTATTAAAGGGAACCTGTCAGGCTATTTGGAATCACAAAACTGCCAGCATGCAAGTAAGCAGCTGGGGCATAGTATCCTAAATCTCTGTATCATATCACTGTAAACCACCAGTATTCTTTGGAGTCCAAAGATGCATGATGTCCATGGAGATGAGTCCGCTGAGGGACTCCGGTACTTGCAGGACTCTGGAAAGTGCAGAACATGATCAGTGAAGTAAGGTGCACTGCCCTGAACTTCACTGAGCATAATACACATGCCAGAGTCCCTCAACTGACTTATCTCACTGTACATCAAACATCTTCAACTTTGGATTCCTAAGAATACTAATGGAAACCAATATAGGATACAGAGCATCAGGGGGACCCTAAACTCTGGCTACTAAAGAGCATGCTGGCTGTTTAGTGGTCATAAAAAACCTGATAGGTTTCCTTTAAGAATGGTGTTTTCCCATTGGTGCTAGATGCTCCAGAATTATTAGGAGGCTCTGGTCTCTTAATACTTCTGGTTCATCTTTGGAGGGCCTGTGCACCAGAATTGAAATTGATGCCAGCCAGGGGCTAGTGTAGATCTCAGATATAACTCACACCCGATGTTGAAGACATTAATGCCTCATACACATAGTTATCAGGTTGGTTGGTAAGTGGTGGGGAATGCTCAGCTGTGTCTCATCATCACCTTCAACCCTAAATGAAAAAAGAAAGCTACTATTATTTCTCTATTTTACATGTTGGTTTCATTTGAAATACTGTATAAACACCTCTCCTACAGATACATTCTTCCTTGTTAGGATCTATGCAGTGATGCAAAACGGCCATGAAAAACTTGAATCTATTAAAGAGGACCTTTCACCACCTCAGGGCTGTGCAGTTTTTTGTACCTTGCTATAGGCGCTGCTGCACAGACCCTGGGTCACTTTAAATTTTCTTCCTAGCCCCCACCGTTACGGAGTTATGAACCCCGTTATTAAAGCTCTTCACTGTCAGTAGGGTGTTCCCTGACTGGAAGTGAAGGGCTACGTCATTTGCATTGCTCTGACACTGTCCAACTAGTAGAGGACAGTGTCCGAGCAGCTTTGGCTGTGTGATCTCATGAGAAGTTGCTAGAACTTGCAAGATTACACAGCTGAAGCTGTGTGAAAGTGGAGGTGGCTGTGAGTAGTAGCGGGGATCAGTAAGTAAGGCCCTGCGAACCTCACAAACACTGCTATCATTATACTCCGGGGTCTTTTCAGACCCCGGAGTATAATGATCGGAGGCTCAGGGGAGGCGAGGGAACATAAAAAACAATGTTACTTACCTCTCCTGCACTCCAGCAGGCTTCGGGCCTCTTTGGTGACGTCCCGGACACCACTTGGGCCAGGCTGACCTCATTATGCGTCGCGACACCGGCCATGACGTCTGGTCCAACAATGAAGAAACGAAAAGTTGCGGGGGGGTGCGCCGGAGCCAGGGAGAGGTAAGTAACTTTTTTTTTTTTTTTTTTGTATCCTCCCCTGGGTCTCCGATCATTATACTCTGGGGTCTGAAAAGCCCCCAGAGTATAATAATTGTTCATGGGTGGTCCACAATGGGGCATAATACTGTGTGCAGGGGCCACCATGGCGCATAACAGTGTGTGCAGGGGCCACCATGGCGCATAATAGTGTGTGCAGTAATGCGGGGAATGCGGTTTGTGTGGGGGGGGGAGGTTGCCGGGGGTGGCCATGTCAAATGTTCACCTTGGGGCCCAGCCATTCCTAGTTTCGCCACTGTGCTTCAGTATTGCAACATAATGTTCTTTCCTCATGATGCGATCTATTTTGTGAAGTGCACCAGTCCCTCCTGCAGAAAAATAACCCCAAAACATGATGCTGCCACCCCCATTTTTCACAGTTGGGATGGTGTTCTTAGGATTGCAAGCTTTCAGCCCATGTCGATACAGTACTCGTTTCACTGTGGATAATGACACACTCTTACCAGCTTCAGTCAGTATCTTCACAAGGTATTTTGTTTTTGTTCTTGGGTTGATATGTACATTTCGTATGAAAGCACGTTCATCTCTGGGACACAGAACTTCCTTCCTGAGGGGAATGATGGCTGGACATTCCCATTTTATTTGTACTTGCGTATAATTGTTTGTACAGATGAACGAGGCACCTTCAGGTATCTGAAAATTGCACCCAAGGATGAACCAGACTTGTGCAAGTCCACAATTCTCTTCCTGATATCTTGACTGATTTCTTTAGACTTTCCCATGATACACAAAGAAGCAGTGTGTTTCATGTGTGTCATAAAATACATCCACATGTGTGTTTCTAATTAGATTAGATGTTGCCAATAAATCAGAAGCTTCCAAATACATGACATCATCATATGGGATGTCCCAAATTGGTTTAAAGGCATAGTAATCTTAGTGTATGTAAACTTTTGACTTTGCAGAAAGTAATAAAAATGCCTTTAAAAAATTCTCTCTCTCTCATTATTCTGGCATTTGGCAACTATAAATAATTTTGGTAATCCTAATTGACCTAAAACGGGAATGGTTTATTCTGATTTCATGTCAGATAGTGAGAAAAACATGCATACGTGTCTTTTTATATAGCGTATGTAAACTTCTGTTTTAAACTTGACGGAGCCATCTTGAGAGACCTTGGCCATCAGTGTCGGCAAGAATTTTATAAGTTTAAGAGGCCTTTTCTTCTTTAGCCCACAGGCCATTGCTGTGAGGGTGAGAAGGTTGCACAATCTTGTTAGTAAAGCACGATAGAGGATTTTAGTCAGTTTGTGCCGCTGAAAAGACCAAAAGCATTCAGCTCAGGCACTACATATTTTCTTCCATGAGTCGGTATACATGCCCCCCAAGTTATTTTTACCACATATTTTAAATACAACTCGAAATTCCTCTCTTTTTCTATCCTTATGGCTAAATATACTGTAAGTGCACATGCATTCATTTGTATTCTAATTTGTATGGCACTCATAGAATTCTGTGGTCCATATAATACCACTTTATACCTCTGATTTCATGTGGAAGCATGCAGAATTTGTAAGAAAAAAAATTGTAGAATTAGAAACTGTATTGAAGAGGTATATGTGTGCACGGTACGGTCCAGGCATGCTATTTTGGAGAGATTCCATCTTGACCCACCTTAGAAGTCCAATATGCAAGTAGTATAAGGCACCATCGGATACATTTTTCAATATATTATTGATATGCACAAAAGCACATAACAAAGAAGCCTAGGCACAAAGACCTTCTACAGACTATATATAAGATACACAATACCATCACCCTCTAAACCCACTGCCCCTCTAACATCATATTGTATAGTAGTGAATGTTGCAGTTCAGTGATAGCACAAAAACAACAGCACTAACTTAGTTATAATTAGTTTCTACGTAATTTCCACAATACATTTTGCAATTATTGATGATTACTTTTTGCACTGACAAGGGAAAATTACTGTCATGTCATGCACATGTCATGTAAATAACTTTTAGCTATTCACTAAACTAAATACCAGAAAACTGATATATAAAAACAAAAAAATGGAAAATAGGTCTAAAATTGACAAAATGTGGCAAAATCATTAAAAGAAAAAAAAAAGAATTAGCATTTGAGGTTCACAGTATTTACATAATGGATATAGTAATACAATAAATTGTATAAAATAATATGTAAAATAGTGCCACTATGCCATTGAATATGTCACATTAAGACCACAATAGACAAGCATATAATGTGCTGAACAACCAAATCAATGATAAAAGTGTTGATTTGCTGTTTGCTTAGATGGAGAGTTTCTTGTTATCTCAACCAGCCAGATCAGTTGGCCAGAAAAATATAAGACAATTTCTAAAACAATTCATGGTCAGGGACAGGGACAGGATATTTCCTAAGCTGACCTATGAAACACATGCAATGTTTGTTTGACAGTTTAATTCTTTATCACTCCAAGCAGGGAGCAAAAACAGGCCTAGAGGGCTGGGGTGGTGTCAGGAGGTGGAGGCAGAGGTACTGACAGCCTGCAGGAAACACTCTAATTAGCGTATATTAAGTCACATCTAATCGCATTAGATGTATCGTGAGGGTGTTAAAACAGAAATATAGAGCAAAGGCTTCACGAAATACAAGACTCGGGATTCAAAGGAATATAATTTTCACATTGATTACTCCTATATCCTGCTGTATATGTACAGAAAATATCATTATGAAATCCGAAGACACTAAGGTTTGCAGCCTCATTAATAATTGGTCTTCACTTGTGGGATTTTCTGATAAATCTGTTATTATTAGATTTTGTAACAGGTAGTTTTTTGCTGCGATTTACTATAATAATGTCCTCAGGCTTCATGTGGGACACACTTCTAAAAGCTTAGAGAAATGACTGATGTAATAGAATTGAGCATTTTCTCCATCATCATTTTAGCAGTCAGGTGATTTATGCTGGAGCAGGATGTGATATGACAGGAGAAAAGCTAAACTCTGTGGTATATAGGTTGATATGATTTGGAGCAGGATTTCTGTATAGAAAGCAGAGTAAATCCCGACAGGACTCCTAACACAGACAGTGAGAGTCCTGATTATTCTACACACACAGATTGATTGACGGCTTTTGTGTACACACTGATACAAGGAGAGCTGTCAATCATGCTTTGTGGGTGGGGTAAGCAGGACTCTCATTGCCTTTCTTAGGAGTCCTATCAGGATTTACACTGCTTTTGACATCATGCTCCAACTAATTCAGTATAAACCTATATATCACAGTGTTTAGCTTCTTTCTCTCAGATAGGGAAAAAGTAATCACCTGCCAGGTTTACCTTAAGTTTAATGATTTTTGGTTTATGTTGAAATATATAAATTACCTTTTATTAAGCTTTCCTTACTTTGAAATGGACCTGGGGTCATGATGGTCAGAAATAATAAAACAAGTGGTCAGTACTAAGCAACCAACTGACTTTATATTTTGGCTGTTGCTTGGTACACTTTTAATAATATCACTATTCTATGAATACCAGGGGATTGCTGTCACTTTTTGTTAGAACAATTTTAGGCATAGAACCCTACGTCTCCACAAGAATTTCTTGGTGGTTGATTAGTAGGCAGTCTCACATTGCTGTATAAAGTACTTAGTATAAAAGCCACATAAACACTGATACACGATAATGGACAGAGGAAATATCTATGAACCAGCAAGCATTTTTTTGGTCCAAATGAATAAGTTATTTGTTTACAATATTGGATGCTGTTGAGATTTTATTTATTACTTGAGTGCTATCACCAACTGTGTCCACCTGCATCATTTTCATACATTTTGCTGACTTTCAGAGGAAAAGGGATTGAATCACAATAGAAATGTATGGTATATGATATAATGATATGTTTATCATATATAAACAATAAAAAAATGGGCATTTAATAAATATAAATACAAAGGGTCAATTGCAGCCTTTGAAAATTACAAAAGTACTGGGGCTGTTTTAATAATGTTTTTTGGTGCTAACAGACTCCTTTTAAGTAACTCAGTCCAGTCATTGCTGTGCCTCTATTCTTAATTTCTAGGGATTCTCTAGTGACTGGTACAGAGCCAAGGCATTGGCCCAAGGCAAATGTGGTGCCTATTTTCAGAAAGGGCTCTAGGTCTTCCGCAGGTAAGTACAGACCGGTGACCTTAATATCCATTATGGGAAACAGTTTGAGGGGCTATATACAGTAATATGTGATGGTACATAATATTATTAGTGACAGACAGCATTTGTTTTACTGAGAACAGAAGTTATCAGGCAAACCCGATTTGTGTTTAGAAAGAGGTCAAAAGAAGCCTGGACAGGGGAGGCTGTGGATATAGTGTTCCTTGACTTTCCAAAATTGTTTGATTTTGGCCCCTTATAGACATTCCATTGGTAAAATCTGGTCCATTTCCTGGGAAAATATAGGTTTTTGTTAGATTGAAAAATGGTTAAAATATCATATCCAGAGAGTTATGGTCAATGACTGCAGCTCACACTGGTCCTCTCTTACAGTGATGTAGCCAAGGGTTCAGTGCTGGGTCCACTGTTATTTTACTTATTAATGATATAGAAGAAGGGATTAATAGCACTGTCTCTGTTTTTGCAGCTAACACCAAACTATGTAGTACAGTACAGTCTATAGAGGATGTATGTAGGTTACAGAATTGGACACACTGAGTGTTTGGTTATACACTTGGCAGTTATGCATCTGGGTAAAAAATAATCCACATGCAACATATGTCCTAGGGGGAGTAAAGCTGGGAGAGTCACTGGTGGAGAAGGACCTGGGTGTACTTGTAGATGGTAGATTAAATTACAGCATGCAATGTCAATTAGCTGTTTCTAAGGCCAGCGGGATATTATCATGTATTAAAAGGGGTATGGACTCGCAGGACAGGGGGGTAATATTACCACTTTATAAATCATTGGTGTGGCCCCATATGGAATATGCAGTTCAGTTTTGGGCACCAGTTCATATAAAGGATATCCTAGAGTTGGAAAAGGTACAACAGAGGTCCACAAAACTGATAAGAGGCATGGAGGACCTTGGTTATGAGGAGAGACTAAAGGAGTTACGTTTGTTTAGTCTTGAAAAGAGGCTTTTAATGGGAGATATGATAAACCTGTATAAATAAATAAAATTATGGAGAAAAGCTTTCCATGTGAAATCCCCTAAAAAGACAAATGGATACTCTCTCCTAATGAAGAAAAAAGGTTTAATTCAGGCGACATGGCTTCTTCATTAGAAGGACTGTAAAACTGTGGAATGGCCTATTCCTTGAGCTGTTCACAGCAGCAATAGCATCTCAGACTACCATTTCCTCCATACTGGAGTCTGAATTCTTGACAATATTGGTCACAAGGAGTACCACCAAAGTAGTGGAAAAATAAACTTGCTATTGCATTATTAGTGAAGAAACAATATCAGGACGGAATAGCTATTGTGGACTTTAAATGCAAAGTTCAGACCAATGAGACTCTTGTCTGGTTACTTTTTCAGATTAGAAGTTTTACAGCCATGAGTACAATTAGTACGTAACTTTATGAACTGTGAATTTATGCATATACAGTATGTTCTCCTTACTGCTGACCATAGAAGATAAAGCAGATGTTGGATACCACACTAACACTGATCCTTAGAGCTCTATTGTTAAGTAATGCTGGATAAGACTTCTTTACTAATGTGTGCACAGCAAAAGCTGAAGTTCAGCAAACAAATCCCATCATAAGATAAACAACAATTAGTACTGACAGCTAAGCACTATGACACTATAACATCAGGAAAAGGTGTTGGGTGGGAGGTGTGATGTGAAATTTCCTGTTTGTACAAAAATATTGACAAACTCTATTGCTTAGAAAGTGACTAAATACTGAAGTCAGAGATGTTGATAGATTACAGGCAAAATATTCTACTCATAGCTTGGATTTGTCATGGGAAATTAGTCTTATACTATCGTCCAAAAATCTTCTATGCATTTCAGTAGGATAATGAGTTACCACAAAAATGTGATCTTGAATTTATTATTGTACTGTAATTCTGCTGCTTTATTCACATTCGTCATAGATTTACCACAGTTATTTAACAATTACTTGAAAGCTACTCTTCAGTGACGGAGAATTCTCAGGAATATAAATTATATTTTGGTGTAGACATTGATCAATGTCATGTATCTCTCACTTCTCATCATCATTTCCGAATCAGGATGAAAGCCACAGGGTTCCAATAAATTATTAATACTCTGTATTTTTAACTATTTTAATGCTGATCCACTAATTAAAAAATTTCACTACAATTATTCTTTTCATTCATAATAATTGTTACCAGAAAAGACCCTCATTTATTTTTATTATTTTTATTTTTTGTGTGGTGAAAGAATAACGTTACAATATGTCATCTTGCATATTTTTTTTAATTATATGTAGGAAAGTAATACTTAGATATCCTGCGTAATTTAATGTCCAAATGTTATAATTATACGGTTACATATACTGAATGAAATCTGTGTGGTAATCTTAATAATAATAATAGTATTAATAATAATAATAATAATAATAATAATAATAATAATAATGATAATAATATAACAGTATAGAATCAACTAAACAGGACCAACAATACAACAATACAGAACCTGATCCAAAAGGAAATAAAACCCCACAAATGAAATTACTGGGTTTTCCAGGACTAAAATATTGATGACCACCATGGCTGTCTGGCCACCATAATTATCTGCAGATCGTTGGCATATCCAGCTTATTTTAGCAATATCTGCTGTTGTTGTTAGTGGTCATGCACATAAAATGATCAGATTTTTGGCAGATCTAACAAAATTCAGTTGAATCTGCCAAAGGTCTACACAAAGGTTAGCTTTAGAATAGGCCAATTTTTATAGTGCTCACCCAAATGATATGCCCTCTTCAATTAGCTGATCAGTGGGGGTCCTTGGTGTTGGACCACCCACAATAAGTTAGCAATAACCTATTGTGACGATAGGCCTTCAGTAGTTACCTCATGGAAAACACTCTTAAATATTTAAATATTTGGGAGCGGGAGGAATTTTAGGTAGAATAACTTTGCATCATGTCATAGCAATGGACCATGACACAATTTTTTTCTCAGAGATTCAGTGTGAATCCAGCAGAGAAAACATTCATGTACTTAATTTATATTTATTTATGCATAATATTTTAATATCATTCAATATTATTCTATTTTTATTGTCCCTCCCATAATTTTTTATGACCTTATTAACTAATTTATTGATTATTCACAATATTGTCTATTCGATTTTGTATTCATCTAATAATTTTTTTTTTTAAATGTAGTTACAATTTAGTTGTACTATATTAATTTTTAATAATACAACTGTATACAATGGTCTTATTCATATAATAGCCCTATTTATTTATATACAGTATATCAAATTGAAATGGCTGTTGCAAACACCCAAATATTTAGAACTAAAAATGATTAAGATTAATAGGGGTGCCCAAACTTTTTCATATGACTGTATATTAAATATACAGATGATCGATATATATACTGTTAGTACTCTTACATTGGCACTACTGTATGAAAATATAGAGGGTCCGCTAAGTAAAGATACTTTCCTGGAGACATCGACACTTTATTTCCTGGCAAATAGAGACTGCACAGTTCTCCTGCTGGCTGGGAATATATAATAGGCAAGCGCAGCCGGCCGGCAAGCCGGCTTACTGCCCAATGACTCTCCTCCAGCCAATGGAGGTGGGTCATTAGTGCCCAAATGTAAGGCAGCAGCTCCATTGCTTGCTTATTGGCTCCCATGGGGTATATTTCCACGCCCATAAGAAGTCTATTGGTTTTATGGGCGATACTCTAGTATAAATAATATTTACTTTACACGTGCGGCCATTTAACTATGTAACGATGAGCTGATCGGACATTTGTCTAAAGTGACAAAGAACCCCAATTAAGGGGAGGTTTGTTTCTAAATTCTGCCATAGTTTTTTAACACCATGTGCATTCTGTGTATGAAGGAGTCAGAATTGCACACTTATGAATACAGAAAGCTGTTAATCAATGTGAATGTTTAATATATGCAGTGATACCTGTTATACATTGTGCTTTTTGAAGTGTTTTTAACTATTTGCCTTGCTGTAACCTATAAGTCACATGGCAGCAAGAACTGTCTATATAAGACGGCCTCATGCCTATGGACATCAGTATACCAGTGGAGTCTGATGAAGGAACAGCCGGCTCCAGAACGAGTTATTATCTGGTCTTCCAATTTTTGGTTTGTTTTGCCTTTTATCCTAATAAATGGACGTTTGGACAACTGCCTTTGAATTATCGATCTATCCTCGGGAATTATGGCTATAGCAGTGCCTAAGAGGGAGCACATGAAAATTGAGTCTGACTTTAAGTGGAAATATTCACATCCTTATACTATCAATTAAAATGAGATTATACCAATCTCATCCACACACTGGAAAAAAAATCTGTGCATAATGGGGGGGGGGGGGGAATATATTATCCCATCTATGCCAGTTTTTCGGTGTAAATGCTAAAAATGTGGCACATCAGGTTTCACCTGGTATGACTTATATTGGAAACTGGCTGCTTGGTGTATATTTCCATTCTAGTACACGGGTGTGCGTCTGATTTATTAAAATGTCAAAGCCTCTTGATAGTGCTAGGTGGAGCCTTTATTAAGACTGGCGTAGGAAACATCAGTCTTAATAAACTCCCTCTAATCTGAGTGGAAATTAAGTCAATAGCATGTCAAGCTATACTGACGAATAAAGATGGGCAAAGCACAGAAGATTTGTTTCGGCCTGTGTCTAGATGAAGCAAACCCGATTCGGTACAAACTTGTTAGGATAGAAATTATTATACTCTGTGGGGCTCTTCAGATAATAGCTGGAGGCCCAGGTGAGGTGACAAAAAAAAGTCTGAAACTGAAGGGTTTTCTCATCACAAGTTAACCCCTATTCAATTTGCAGATTGGTGTCAGACCGCTGAGACCCCACAGATCAAGAGAATGGGAGAGTTCTGTACCCTGTTCTGAATGAAGTGTTAGTCACATGATGGTCAGGCAGTGTGTGCACTGCTCCTTTTATTTCAAGATGATTTAGTCACGTGCTGCACCTTAGCTATTTCCAGCATCTAATGAAATGAATAGGTAGGTGCACATGCAGCCTGACCTCCGTGCACAATGCTCCATTCAGTACAGGGGCCATAAATCCATCTGTTCTCCTGATTATTGGGGGTCTGACTCTGACTGATCTACAAGTTATTGCCCATTCTATGGAAAACCCCTTTAAGTCTGCACCATTGTTTTCTTGGACAGTGTTACTAAATCTGCATTATTTTTTTTTTTTTGAGAAATGACTCTTTCTAGAACTATAATAAATCATTTTTACATTTTTTGGGGTCACTTTTAAGTATTTGTGGCAAAATGCAGTTTTTGGCTTTATCACTGCACTTGCTGCTATATGTGGTTTGACCCACTCTGCAATTTAATGTGACATGATTATAAGTTATATCTAAACAGTACAAACCTGTAGTCAATGGAGTATGTAATTCTAGTAACTGAATCACATTCCCAATAGTTAAAGTGGTGTTCCAGTGCATTTTTTTAACACTTAGGGAGACCTAAAATAACAAACAGTATATACTCACCTGTCTTTTCAGCCAGGGATCCAGTGTAGAATCTACATTCGGGTTTTCAGTGTTCCTAACCTTTGGCCGGCAGTAGAGCTTGGAGAATCAGTGGATGAGCGCTGATTCTCTTTTCAACAGATCATTGGAGCTCCATCAGTGATTGGTCGAAGCAGTCAAGCACAGGCAGAATGTCAACAAAGATGGGGACCCAAATGGTGAGTCTTTGCTAGATCCCTGGTAGAACGGACAGGTGATTAAATATTCTTTGTTATTTTAGACCTCCTTATGTGTTAAAAAATGTACTGGAACACCGCTTTTAAATATGAAAAGTAAAAAAAGAGGAATGGATCTTGTTACGTGTAAGGCAGAAGAACGAGACTAAAGTAAGTCATGTAAAACAAGAGTAAATGAACATTGATGGCGAGGATAATAATTCAGTTCTTCTGGATAAGGTGTAGTAAATGGACCAACGTGTTTGTAAAATGAGCATATATATATTTCCCCAAATGGACGATTGAAGTCTTTAGACACGCCTGAAAGTACAATGACTGAGGAAATGATCATTTTCCGGTACCAGCGAGCACAGTGTCTGATCATTCTAACAGTACAGGTTTCTATTTTCACACTATCTACAAAACAATAATGGATAGCATGTTTTACTAAAATAACAGCTCCTAATATTATGTAGGCCTGAAATTTCACCAGAATAGCTGAAAGCAAGAAATTACAGTACATTCAAAATTCTCAGATATTTTAACCCTGTAAATGCAAAATCAAAGGGTTATGTTGTAGCATATTGACATATAGAGATTAGTTACTGAGAGAGAAAAATTTTATGTCTCTTAAATTATATGGATGTAGTCAGTTGGGGAATATAGCCGACATACGGAGCATGTTTCATGGATGGAACACAGTTGTGTGAATAGCCCCTACAGCAGTGAAACATTAGTATACATGTTATAAGAGGAATAGATCAATGATATACTCAGGTATCTGTACCCATGTGTTACTAAAGACCATCCCCTATCATATATTCAGTAAAGACCCTTGGGTCAAATTTCTGATGGATGTCTGTACATGTCTGTGTCCCACTAGGTGTCTATAGTATTTCAAAATACCTCCCTAGTGGTCAAAAGAGTACACCTAGGTACTTAATACATGGGTACAGATACCTGAATCCCATCTCTCTTAAACTATATGAGGTTTAGGCATTCACTAGGAGGTTGATACTGGCTGAGCAGCCTTTCGTCTTTGTACTGGCTCCTATTGCCTCGCCTGGTGATATTAACCAATTAATGTTACTGAACCTCTTACTCTGAATGTAGTGATTACTATATGATACTAACAATGGAGGGCAACTTCTAGGCACCTTTGTTGCTGACCCTGTTATCATATTTAAGCTATTTTGCTCTTGAGCTTTTGCTTTTTTATGGTTATCTTTTTAGACAATATTAATAAAGATTACATTTTAGAAGTACTCTTTTTGGGAGTGACCCTTTCTATGGGTTTTTGGTTATTTTGAGTTTAGAGTCTTTAGATGACTTATTATTTTGGGTTCATTACTTCTGAAAATCCAGTCAAAAAATTTGCAAAAATTTCACCATGTCAATGTATGGGAACCAAACTTTGCTACATGGACAGCACGAAAGTCAGTCACAAAAGACCCAAATTTGACTGTATGCACACGCCTAAAATATACACTGTTATTTCAACAAACTATGCATAAATTAATTGTACAGGCGATTACAAGAAACTTTGTAATAAATTTTATCAGAGAGAAAGGCCTCTATCTGATCTTATCAGACTGTTCTACTGCTATCATCCTCTTCTGATAAAATGACTTCCAGGCTAAGGCCTCACGTAGCAAGCTGCAGCCAAAAAATGCTGCAGAAAAGACCGTGGCAGAAACTCATTGCTTTTTTTTTTCGAAACCGTTTTTCACAGAAAGTCTGCCCCTATTATACCTATAGGGAAAACTGCAGCATTTCGGTAGGTATAATTGACTTGCTGCGATTTTCAAAAACACAAACGTTTTTGAAAATGTAGCTTTTCCGCTGCGGATTTTTTTCTGTAATGTGTGGATGAGCCGGATTTGCATAATTCCAAGAATTTTCTTATTTGGTCTTGCAATTTGTATGTTAAGGAGTAAAAAAAATTGCAGAAAATAAGTCATATTATGGCTGGGAATAGTGTTATTCCTCATGTATAGTGTTATTCTTGGATATGACAAGTTTAATGAAAAGTTTTAATGAAATGACAGGTACACTTTATTTCTAATGGCCCTTATAATGATAGTGACATAGAAGTTAGAAGTGACATATGTAATAGTGTTTTTTGCTCCAAACTATAAACATTACCCAACAGAATATTTCCATCAACACTATTATGGTACATTGTGGCCAAATTTGTCATTTTAGTAAACTGGAATTTGTGCATTTACCCATATATTAGTTTTTTTTTATTTTTTGTTGTACTCTAATGCTGCAGTTGACAATCTGCTGAAATTCGCCAGTTTACTTTGGCCAGCATTTGAAAGCAATCTATTTCTGATGGTTTCCGCTGTGTCAAATATCCCATCTGTCCAGGCTACACTTTGAAACTAAAATGCCTTTAACAAACTCTATTTTTACTACAGAATGTCTCTTGGTGTTTAGACGAAAGTCACACATAGCCCAAGGTAGCCATGCTTTTCATCTTCAAAGCATCAGGTTCTCTCAATTGAAAGTGACCAGGCAACAACATGATAGCAAATGAGTCTCATTTAATAAGTAGGCAGCTGGGTGCAGCTGGCCTCATTGTCTTAGGCATTTTCTGTTGTTTCATAAGTGTAGTATGAGAATGCAAGGTATTCACAAAAAGTTCTTTTGCTATCATGTACAAGATGGGACACAGCTGTGGAAGAAGGAAAAATACTCCAGTATCCATCACGACAGTGTAAGTCATTAAAAAAGCTCCTGTTCATTTTAATACAAAAAGCAGGAAAATATTTGTATTCATATCCACCCGCCCCCCCATGAACATTGACTACCTTGGTGAGGAATGTCAAAGAATATTTTCAGCAAAGAAGAAGAAGCATTTCCTAAGAATTTATGCAACTGGTTGTGATCTGATAGGATAAAGCTGCCACACTGTTCTATATGACAAGCCCTATCTGATCTTTGCATATAATTTTAGCAGAGAAATCTGAATAATCAGTATTACTAACAGTGAATATCTTAGGAGTAATATGTTACAATTTTGGAACTTGCTTTTTAGGGCATCTATTTTAGTTTATACTTTTTGTGTAAACAACACATCAGCCAGATGGCACATGTAAGTTCCCATGCAAAAACAGTCCATTTACTAAGGCTTACTTATCTCAATAACCAAAGTGAAGAAGCAAAGCTGCAAAGGGAGGGAGAAATCTTCAGATTGACTCCTTCTAGACACTGTAGCTAATGGCTAAACTGTAATCACAAATCACAGTTCTGCCTGATATATACTATACCATTATACCATATACCAGTAAAAAGGAAGTAAAATGCATATACGGTACTTTACCAGCTAGGACACATTGTTCATGGCTGTATGGATTCCATAGTGTAATAATATTGATATTTCCATTCTCCTATTACTTCTGTACCTAGTTTCTTTTTTTACTTGATAAAGTATGGAGTCTTTCCACAAAGTGAATGAAAAACTAGGAAGTCCTTCTGTAAGAAAGTTTCCATCAGTGTATAGTCTGTGTATGTTCAGCTGCAGAAAAGCAAAGTTATAAATGTTTGAAGTTATATTACCCCAAGTAGTCATGGTGGGAGGGAGCAGCTTCTGGCTAGTCAAACTGTCCACTTGCTAATCACGTCTTCTGAGTGTGAGTGTCATCTCCCTTACAGTCCTCACACTCCCTGATGTGTTGAGGAAGCTATCAATTATACCATGGAGCCAAGATTCTGGCGATGGCTTTCAGAAAAATAGCAGTGTGCCCACTGTGTGTGTCCCTGGCCTTAGAGTACCATTTAGGGTCCCAAAACAACAGATGTGTCTGCTGATGGACCCTTAATTGACAATTAGATATGGTTTAAAGCGTTGTTTACGTAGATTTAGGAAGCGAGAAAAACGTGTTGAATAGAGATGAGGTGCGGAAACATGATAAACACTAATTTTTACCTTCCCTCATCTCTCCTAAGCTCCCTCATGGTATTCTGTGGTCATCTTACAATTGTACTGGGTGACATCAAGGGCCCTTGGGGAACTCTAAAGCCTGTGATTGGGTCTCCACAGTCATCTGAGGTGCACTACTGTTATGGTGTTTGCATGAGTTTACCAAGGAGGCTAGAAGAGGCCAGAAAACAACTGTAGAGGATAATGATGGAATGCCGGAAGAAACAAAACTAGAATCTGAACCTTGTGAATATTTGGGTAATGACTCTTGCAAGGTTCACACATCTCTAGTTTTGAAAATTTGACAAAATTCAAGTTTTACTGGCTATATAGCAGGGGATTTTGCTTCTTGCTTGAGTGACACAAGGGACTGTTTCCACTAGGTGAACCACATTGACATCTTATTGCTCTCTGATAAACTGCTTACTATGTACAGTGTCTTGCAAAAGTATTCATACCCCTTGAACTTTTTCACATTTTGTCACCTTACAACCACAAACTTAAATGTATTTTATTGAGATTTTTAGTGATAGACCAACACAAAGTGGCAGATAATTGTGAAGTGGAACGAAAATTATACATGGTTTTAAAAATGTTATTTATATTAAAATATGAAAAGTGTGACGTGCAAAAGTATTCAGCCCCCCTATATCAATACTTTGTAGAGCCATCTTTCACTGCAATTACAGCTGCAAGTCTTCTGGGGTATGTCTCTACCAGCTTTGTGCATCTAGAGACTGAGATTTTTGCCCATTCTTCTTTGCAAAATAGCTCAAGCTCAGCCAGATTGGATGGAGAGCATCTGTGAACAGCAACTTTCATGTCTTGCCACAGATGCTCAATGGGATTTACGTAGGGATTTTGACTGGGCCATTCTAACACATGAATATTCTTTGATCTGAACCATTCCACTGTAGCTCTGGCTGTGTGTTTAGGGTCATTGTCTTGCTGGAAGGTGAATCTCCTTTCAGTCTCAAGTCTATTACAGCCTCCAACAGGTTTTCTTCTAGGATTGTCCTGTAGTTAGCTCCATCCACCATCTCTGACCAGCTTCCCTGTCCCTGCTGAAGAAAAGCCTCCCCACAGCATGCTGCAGTCACCACCATGTTTCACAGTGGGGATGTTGTGTTCAGGGTGATGAGCAGCGTTACTTTTCCGCCACACATAGCACTTTGCATTTAGGCTGAAAAGTTCAACTTTGGTCTCATCTGACCAAAGCACCTTCTTCCACATGTTTGCTGTGTCCCCTATATGGCTTGTGGTAAACTGCAAATGGCACTTCTTATGTTTTTCTTTCAACAATGGTTTTCTTCTTGCCACTCTTCCATAAAGGCCAGATTTGTGGAGTGCACGACTTATAGTTGTCCTGTGGACAGATTCTCCCACCTGAGCTGTGGATTTCTGCAGCTCCTCCAGAGTGACCATAGGCCTCTTGGATGCTTCTCTGATCAGTGCTCTCCTTTCTCGATCTGTTAGTTTAGGTGGATGGCCATGCCTTGGTAGGTTTGCAGTTGTAGAATACTCTTTCCATTTTTGGATGATGAATTGAACAGTGCTCCTTGGGATGCTCAAAGCTTGGGATATGTTTTTATAATCTAACCCTGCTTTAAATTTCTCCACAACTTTCTCTGACCTGTCTGGTGAGTTCCTTGGTCTTCATGATGCTGTTTGTTCACTAGTGTTCTTTAACAAACCACTGAGGCCTTCACAGAACAGGTGTATTTATTCTGAGACTAAATTATACACAGCTGGACTCTATTAACTAATTAAGTGATTTCTGAAGGCAATTGATTGCACTGGATTTTATTTAGGGGTATCAGAGTACAGGGGGCTGAATACTTTTGCACATCTCACTTTTCAGATTTTTAGTTGAAAACTATGTGTCATTTTAGTACCACTTCACAATTATGAGCTACTTTGTGTTGGTCTATCACTTAAAATCTCAGTAAAACACATTTAAGTTTTTGGATGTAAGCTGACAAAATGTGAAAAAGTTCAAAGGGTATGAATACTTTTGCAAGCCACTGTATAGAATATATATATGGACATGAGACCACCTGCTTTTTTCTTATGATGCACCAATTTCTGTATATTCTTAACTGGAACAAAGTCCTTTCAAAAGGCTTTATATTTACTGTGACGGTCAGTCAACTGGTTCTGTGTTCTTCAAATAGCACAAATAGTCATTAAGGTGCCAGCAATTTTTTTTTAGTAAGTAAATTTCAGAATCAATTTCATGTTTTAGTATATTATGAAATATTGTCTTACTTTGTAGGTAATCCCATAAATTGTAATCTAGTTGAAGAATAATTAGGTTGTAATGACTTTATAACTGCTGCATTAATGAATGTTCACTGCTCAATAAATTAAAACAATTATTGATGTGTCTGGAAGACAGCAGAATTAGATGGTCAGGAAAGAAAAGGCGACTTAGTTACAGTAGAAGCATAGCTGCAGGTTTCTGTTTGTATTTTTATATGCCTTTTCAGCAGAAGCGACAGTGGGGTGTCTACACTTTCCTGAATGCCAATATATGTTATTTTTATTTTGCCATTTAATGTTTCGGTGGATAAAAACAACATTTAGACTAACGCCCTAAGTAGCGATCTGCAGCCAAAAAATGCTTTTTCACAGAAAGTCTACAGAGTTTTCCTCTGCAGGCTTTCCAACCCTATTACACCTAGATGGAAAATGCCAGCGTTTCCGTAGGTATAAATAACATGATGTGACTTACAAAAACTTGACAGTTTTTGAAATTACAGCTTTTCCGTTACAGATTTTTGTCTGCAATGTGTGGATGGGATTAGCCTAAATCCCACCCACTTAGCAGGTAATGTAAAATTCAGCATTTTTGCAACGTGGGGCCCCAGTATTAAAGGGGTTTTCAGAGTTTGCCCAAAAATCTGCCAAGGGTGTGGAGGGGGGGTGGAGGATAAAAAAATAATACAAGAATGGTTTATGGCATGACAACGATGATGCCAGTGATTACCTGCAGTGTTCACATGGATAGATAGACTCAACTCATAAAGATCTGTGGGGAGCACCATAGCTATGGCACTGGAATTGCAGGGGTTTAGTAGGTAAATAATGGCACTTTTATTATTTTATGCCATTCACTTGTTCTGTATGAATGTATGAAGACTCATGTATAAAGCCATGTTCATACAGAGAAAAAAAAGTTTTTCTTTATTTCAATATCCATTAACATGGCAAAAATCCACATTGGGTTTTAGGAAGTGAAGCAAAATGAATATATAGTTTGGATTGTACTGTCCTCCATCTTTGCTTCTAACTTGCTTTTTCATCACCTACATTTTGTTTTCCAATCTCACCACTTCACTGAAACTGCTATGTTCACGTGGAAACAGGTGCTGATTTTCATTCATTTCATTCATTGTGTTTAACTGGAGTCAGAGATCTAAGCAAGATGCTGAAAAAATAAGCATCCCGCTCTTGCCCCGGATTCCATGGTTAATTTAGCTGCAGAGTCTGCGGCACAAGTCTCCCTTCTGATTAGACCAATTCATCTAAATCTAATAAGTTGCAGAAAGTAGAAGCCCTGTTTTGGCTTTTCTTAGTGGGTAGCCAGGGGCAAGGGTGCAAGATGAAAAGGAATCCTAGGCAGATGTCTGCCTGAAATTCTTCTTCCTTTTTCTGCTGTCTAACCTTGCCTTACGCTGAGACCACAAGAGCTGCACTTCTTTGGATCTTGCTGAGTTTTTGAGCCACAGTCAGGAGTGAATTCAGTCCAAAGAAGTTCAAGTAATTTATTTATACATCCCATTCCTTTTGAATCTGCTCCTAACTTGGATAAAAAAAACAACTGCATCAACATCTACAATAGTTATTCTGCAATTGGTGTCCTCAGTGTTAAAGGGGTTTTCCAGTAATTCAATATTGATTATTTATCTTTAGGATAGGTTATCAATATCAGTTCAGTGGAGATCCCCACTGATATGCTGCTCTGGGGAGGCACCAGCAGTAGAACTATAGATTGACAGAGCCAGAAGCAGACTCCATCACACTGTGTAGTGGCAGGGCTGGGCTACTGCAGCTCAGATCCTATTCAATTGAATGGGATTTGAGCTGCAATAATCAGGACTGGCCACCACACAGTGGATGGAGTCATCCTGCTAACTTTAACTGTATAGTTTCAGCACTGGCAGCTCCCCAGATCAGCTGAAAGGTGAGAATACTGGGTGTCAGACCCCAAACAAACTGATAAGTATGACCTATCCTAAGGATTGGTCATCAGTATCAGTAAACTCATCTGGTCTAATATGTTTACTTGTTTTTATAATTTGTTCACATGTTAGCTATTTAAACTGCTTTATATTCTCTATGTATACCATGGAATTCAATGGTGCTATAAAATACCTAACATAAATAAATAATAACAATCATTTTTATGATGGTTTTGCTGCAGAATTGGCCCTCTGAGTGTGACCATTTATGTATAAAATATAAATTTTGAAGCACACAAAGAAACATGTACAGTATGAGTACATAGCAGGTTATGGGCTTCATATTACAGATTCTTCCATCCTGGAACTGTAATATGATAGTAAGCATATGGCTTTAGAGCAGAAAAAATGTCTCCACACTTCAAAAAATAATGGGGGTAAAGAATAAGTGGTTTATTAGGATGCACAAATTTAGGACACAGTGATGAAAAGAAAAATTGCACCTTATTTATAAACATTTTGTTGAATTTTGCTTAGTAAATTTCTGCTACTGTAAATATCTATATTGATTAACACATCTTTCTACCAAATATTGTAATCTCCGTAAGTTTTAATATATTTTCAGTCCCAAAGTAAAACATTCCCACTGGTAGTCAGAGGTACTTTCAGCTGTATTTACAACCTTGGTACATTCCAGTTGAAAACAGTCACAGCAAATAATCATTTATTCTGGAATGGTGGGAGCTACAGAAAAAGCTCCAACTGTGCTGGCATCAGTGGGGCCAACAGGGCTGAATTATTATTGTCTGGGACATTGCTTAATTTATGACTGGATAGTTTGTTTAAAGTGGGAAAAGGTGAAGAGCCAAAGATGCCACCAATATATTCTGGAGAGATACAGTGCTGGCCAAAAGTATTGGCACCCCTGCAATTCTGTCAGATAATACTCAATTTCTTCCAGAAAATGATTGCAATCACAAATGCTTTGGTAATAATATCTTCATTTATTTTGCTTGCAATGAAAAAACACAAAAGAGAATGAAAAAAAAAGTCAAATCATTGATCATTTTACACAAAACTCCAAAAATGGGCCGGACAAAAGTATTGGCACCCTCAGCCTAATACTTGGTAACACAACCTTTAGACAAAATAACTGCGAACAACCGCTTCTGGTAACCATCAATGAGTTTCTTACAATGCTCTGCTGGAATTTTAGACCATTCTTCTTTGGCAAATTTCTCCAGGTCCCTGAGATTTGAAGGGTGCCTTCTCCAAACTGCCATTTTGAGATCAGGTGTTCTATGGGATTCAGGTCTGGACTCATTGCTGGCCACTTTTGAAGTCTCCAGTGCTTTCTCTCAAACCATTTTCTAGTGCTTTTTGAAGTGTGTTTTGGGTCATTGTCCTGCTGGAAGACCCATGACCTCTGAGGGAGACCCAGCTTTCTCACACTGGGCCCTACATTATGCTGCAAAATTTGTTGGTAGTCTTCAGACTTCATAATGCCATGCACACGGTCAAGCAGTCCAGTGCCAGAGGCAGCAAAGCAACCCCAAAACATCAGGGAACCTCCGCCATGTTTGACTGTAGGGACCGTGTTCTTTTCTTTGAAGGCCTCTTTTTTTTTTCCTGTAAACTCTATGTTGATGCCTTTTCCCAAAAAGCTCTACTTTTGTCTCATCTGACCAGAGAACATTCTTCCAAAAAGTTTTTGGCTTTCTCAGGTAAGTTTTGGCAAACTGCAGCCTGCTTTTTTATGTCTCTGGGTCAGAAGTGGGGTCTTCCTGGGTATCCTACCATAGAGTCCCTTTTCATTCAGACGCCGACGGATAGTACGGGTTGACACTGTTGTACCCTCGGACTGCAGGGCAGCTAAAACTTGTTTGGATGTTAGTCGAGGTTCTTTAGCCACCATCCGCACAATGTTTCATTGAAATCTCATGTCAATTTTTCTTTTCCGTCCACATCTAGGGAGGTTAGCCACAGTGCCGTGGGCTTTAAACTTCTTGATGACACTGCGCACGGTAGACACAGGAACATTCAGGTCTTTGGAGATGGACTTGTAGCCTTGAGATTGCTCGTGCTTCCTCACAATTTTGCTTCTCAAGTCCTCGGACAGTTCTTTGGTCTTCTTTCTTTTCTCCATGCTCAATGTGGTACACACAAGGACACAGGACAGAGGTTGAGTCAACTTTAATCCATTTCAACTGGCTGCAAGTGTGATTTAGTTATTGCCACCACCTGTTATGTGCCACAGGTAAGTAACAGGTGCTGTTAATTATACAAATTAGAGAAGCGGCACATGATTTTTCAAAGGGTGCCAATACTTTTGTTCAACACCTTTTTTATGTTTGGTGTGGAATTATATCCAATTTGGCTTTTTGACAATTCTTTTTGTGGTTTTCCATTGAAGACAAATTAAATGAAGATATTATTACCAAAGCATTTGTGATTGCAATCATTTTCTGGAAGAAACTGAGTATTATCTGACAGAATTGCAGGGGTGCCAATACTTTTGCCCAGCACTGTAAGAATTCACCAGTGATTCACTAAATTTTATTATACAGGTACTATAATGACTTCTAAGGTCTGCAAAAAAGTATATAGATACTTGTGGGCATGAATATTTATAGATGCTTGCAATACCAGAGGGACATGCACATCTAAGCAAGAAGATAAGGGTAGGGAGAAGGGACAGCTTCCAAATTTGCCCTAAGGACCCAAGGACTCCATTTATTGCACTAAATTTTCACTAGGCACTTAAAACATTGTAACAAGTTGTGTATTAATTCCTTATACATACATAGGAGATACTTAACTTGTCATACTGGACTTCCTTCAGTACATCTTTCAAACTGTTAATGGCATCAGACATGTTGTAAAAATTACACTATTGCTTTGTTGGTTTCCCTGAATGAAAACTATTTTCAATATGATGAAGTGGATTGAAATGAGAATAAGCATTCCTGGAATAATATAGAATATTTCTGATTAATGCTTGACATATTTCTGGCCATTACTTGAACTTTACCTACTATTAGGGATATTACCGTTAAAAGGGTTGTCCAAGAATAGGAGCAACCCATGCAGCAGCCAGAGAAGGTGTTAAAAAAAAACCAAACAAACAAAAAAAAAAAAACATACTCACTTGTGATCTATTATTCCCTTTCCAAATCGTGCTGATGCCACGTTGCTGGAAGTCCTGAAAGTCATGTGACCATTGAGACCAATCAGTGGCCTTGGCAGTCCCTAAAGAGGGACTGGTGACGTCACGCACATATGTCCCTGATTCCTTACCAGTGGTCACAGGGCTTCCGAAAACGTGGCACCAGCACAAGAAGATGGTGAACAATGTGGACAGCTGAGGATGATTTTTTTTTTTTTAATTGTATACTGCGTCTGGCTGCCCCAAAGGTTTCTCCTATTCCTGGATAACTCCTTTAATAAGAAGAGGGCCACAACTGTCACAGGTTTGTACTTTTTGTGTTTCAAATCCCTTAAAATACATTTTACCATACTATACTACTGTATGTAGCACTGTTTGATCTATGTTAGGTAAGACCTGTAACATGGTTATCATGAAAACCAAATAGTATGCTCAGAATCCCATGTTAACAATTGAAGACGTCGACATATCACGTTTTGATAATGCATTACAAATTACAATCTATAGACAAAAGTGTCTATACAAATAACAAAACTACTGACCTAAGATTTCTGGCTAGTCAGGGTCACTTTTACTAAAGCTAAAGCTCTCAGATTGTATTTATAACTTCCAATCACTTTTCTGCTACTAACGTTCATGGCAATTATAAGCTTTGTATGTCCGTCACGATCAAGCGTTCCATGGTGCTGTTCCCTGATTATAAGGTTGCTGATTTGGACATTGCGGGTTTTCTTTTCATAGCTGTAGATTGTAATCAATGGACTTTGCAAAAATAATATAGACTTTAACAAAATGTTCACGTCATGCAGAAAAAACCTTTCTGAGGTCAAAAGTAAGTAAATCCAAGTGATTTTAAGCATTATTACTTAAGACAAATCAAAATACATTTAAAGAACATATAAAGCCACCAGACTGCAAAGGGAATATTTTACTAAATAAACATCAATAAAGTATAGTATGCGATTCATTAGAAGACAAACTTAGTATTTCCAATAGCTGTAAATTGTAATATTCTCAGCAATCTGCAAGTAGCAGAGTCCTCAATGCTTTATTTAAAAGGAACCTGTCAGGTTGAAGATGGTATTTGATCTGCAGGCAGCATGTTATAAAGCAGGATTTGAACAGATTGATGTATTGTTTTAATGGGGAAAGATTCAGTAAAACCTGTAAACTTTTTTTTGGGTGGTTTTACAGTGATTGACAGAATTTCTTGTATAAATGTATATACAAAGCTGACAATCAGTAGGACTACCCTCTGAACTCTTAAGTCCAGAATACACTAGAGTTGAAATTTAATAAATAATATGTACTCCTAAATATTTTCCTACAAAACTACTGTATATTGTAATGTCTCTGCCTGTTCGGGTCTCTGCGCCACCCTCCGCTCGCACACTGAGGCGAATGAGGCGTGTTCAGTTTGGTTCCTTGCGTAGGTTTCTTGTTGCTCAGTCTGAACACAGTCCTAGACAATGTAATTGATTTTCTGTCACACCCGTTTCCTTCACCTTGGTTTTCTCTGCTCCACTAATAATTAATCTCAGTCTTGCCTGTGTGATTGACAGCCTGTCTACCAATCCAGTCTGGGGCTTACCCAGACTTTCTATAAACAGGTTGTGAGCCCTCACATGGTTGCTGGTTATTGCTTTTGCGTTCTGGCTAGTATTCCTTTCTGTCTTTTTACTGGTATTCGTATTCCTGACCCCTGGCCTTGACTTTTACTATTCTCTTGGATTTTGATTTTGTACTGCATTGCTTGTTTGTTACCGACCCCTTGGCTTGCTGACTCTGCTTCTGTGTTGTTTTGTCTTGTCCTGTTCTGTGTGTCACTTACTCAGTATAGGGCTCGTCTTCAGGTTGTCCTTTTACCGTTTAGGGTAACTGAGGCAATAGGAAGGGACTGTGGCTGGGGTGAGATTAGGGCTCACTTGTCTCTGTCCTGCCTCCCAGACCCCTGCAGTAGTATGGCACGTATGGCACGTATGCTACGTCTGGCAAGACCCTAACATATATATACTGTACCTGCCCAGCAAATTCTGCTGTATAACATCATGCTAGCAGATCAGACTACATATTCAAAGTAATAGATTCCCTTAGGCTTAGAATCATCTGCAGAATTAGGAAAAGCTTTCTTGGTGCTCAAGGCAGGTGTTAGGATTCTCAATATGTATTATCCTACTTGCATCCATTATACTTCTCACTGCAGCACTGCTCACAGTGTTCACTTTAAGGTTGCTATGCCTACAAGTGAAGATTTGGATGGCTCTGCAACTAGTCAGAGCTCTGAAATGCTGAGCCAACCAGAGTGATGCCTCATTTTTGTAAATAGGCTCTCAAGTGCCTTCTATTGATTGTAGTTAGGTTTGTGAGCTCTTAAGTTACCTGTTTATCTACTGATATCCTGGTTACTGATTTTGACTTGTTCTCTTGGATATCTGTTTGCTTACTGATTTGGCTTTGTAAACTCTTGGACTCAACCCTTGGCTTGACCATGTCTATTCTTCTGCTACTGATTTGGATTCACCTGTGCTCTTCTGGTTTGAACCATCAATTATCAGTTATTCAGTATCTCTACTGTAAAAAAAAAAAATACTTGAAGGCCCAGAAGGGGTTTAAATTTTGTAGCCCATTAGAAGCATCACCATAAATTCAAGAGATGTTATAAGTTATAAGTAATTCTCAACAACAGTTGGTTAGTTTCAGATATGGAATATAGTTCATAGAAGAAAGCAGGCGCCATAATGAAAATAAAAACTGGAGGTTCTGCCTTAGCATCATCACACTAGTAATAACCTGTGGCAGGATGTCCTAGTCCACTCTTTCCATTTCAGTGACGCAAGTAAATTTTCCACTTTTTTGTTTTAAGTCTGGAGACCAAGGAGCCATGCAGGTTCTCTCTACTCATTCAAATGAGGGCAGGTTTAATTTGGAATAAGCCCCCTCTTTCTAAAATATCTATTGTAGCTACATGGTCTTCCTTTATAGTATGTATGCTCTTGTGTGCTACTTTCAATGTGTCCTCATTACATGAGAAAAATTATAATCCGCAAGAAAAATGTTCCATGAGTCCACACATTTATTGAGGTTATCAAAATTTTAGACACAAAATAAAAATTCATAATATAGTTGTATGCATGAGTCTATAAACTTTCTTGTAAAGTTAAATACAGTAACTTTAAGAAAGACCAAAATAAAATATTAGCACAAAATATGCTACTACTGTAAAACATTCTTTTTTTGCTGTGCTCTGCTTTCTTTTTCAAGTTCTGTTAAATGGTCAATAACTTTCTAAACAACTTAGTCTTATTTAAAAGGGTATGTGATTTTGCACCAAAATGTAATGCACTTTATATAAAAAACATGTTTCTGCCTCAAAAACCTCTATAGCCTCTTCCTAGCACTAGGTGACTCCCTACTTGATACTTTCCTGCTCACTCCCTGTTATTTGGGAAAGTCTGTCTTTAGAAACCAAGAGGCTCAAGACAGAAAACAGGAAGTGGAGGGGCAGGTCTCTCTTCACAAGCTGGCTCCTCCTAGAAGCCTCTATCTGTTTACATATAGAATTGTTTTGTGCTCCCTGCCTGTACAATGCTCACAGCTCCAAAAGCTCCACAGAAGTGAGTGTGTCTATCTACTTTTGATACTTCAAGGATCTATCTTTTTGTATAACAAAAAGTTATATAATTTTCCAATATACATCCTGTCTCAATTGCTCACAGTTTTCTACATCTCTGCTTGCTGTCATTCATTCTTTTACAGTCTATGGTCATGTGATGAGCACACAGGTGCACAGCTCACTACCAGGCAGATGTCTGATTACTGTGCTGTATGTCACATGACTACAGTCAGAATTTCATCCACTAGAAGTAAGCAGAATGAATGAAATCAAGCAAAGATCTAGAAAACCGTGAGGAATTGATACAGAAAGTATTGGAAAATTGTATAACTTTTTATTATACAAACAATAACATTGGTCTGAAAGTGGTCAACCCCATTAATGAAAACAGGACATATTGTATGTAACGCCAGAGAATCTGCAATTTTCTATGTATAAGGAGATTTTGATATTTAGAGTGAGCTACAAAGCCTTATGGAATGTGAAGGACAGGAAGTATGGAGCATTAAACTACTAGTAGACTTCTTTGAATTATACATGTTCCCCAGTCTCAGGTTAAATAATAGCATTGCAAAACTGCGAGTATATTAGGCTGCAAGTGAACAGTAAAGTTCCTGAAGTTGATGTGTTGGAAGTGGGAATAATAAGCGACTATAATGTGATTGACTATTGCAAGGACCAAATTGTGATTGATAGAAAACTGGGTTAGAGCATGTACAAAACCTTGAATTCTGACATTTATCTCAATATCACCTTGACTCACACCACCTAAACATTTTTCCAGACCAAGTATACCCTCACAAGGAAACAGTATTTCCTAATGCGTTTTGGAATGATTTAGAAAACTTGACAAAGAGTTCAACTTTCTAGGTTGGCCTCAAAATTTCCCAATTTCATGAATATAAGCAGAAAAATGTTCCAGATTCAATACAAATGTTTTACAATGGCCATATATCTTTGTTTTACAAAAAACTGAATAATAATTAAATTAATCTTAATAGCATCGAGTTGAGGGACTTTACACTAGAGCCATGTGGCCTGGGGCTTAGAATCATGATGTGTTCTATTAATTAATAAAATTATACTATTTATGTTAGAATAAAATTTTTTATATAGATAGTACTCCAAACCAATGGCTTTTTTTGCCACTCTTTACAGCAAAATATTTTTGACACTGATTTAATCTTTGTAACTTCATTTTTTCACTTCTATCACTTTCCCATAGTTCTGAAATATAAACACAATAATATGCATGTTATAGTTTTTCCTGTAATGTAGGCATACAGCAAATGCCTATATTAAAACAATGTGATACTCAAGATTTTGGAAGATGAATTTCTCACTTTCCTTCTTGATTTACTAAATGTGAATCTTCAATGGAATCACCAAAACAATGACAAGGTCTTCTCCCTCCAAAAATAAGTTTAGAAACTTCACGCTGCTCATTGATAAAGCTACAAAATAACCACGTTGGCCATCCTCATTGGTAAGGCAAATAATCTGATTTCTTTTTGATATGTCCCTGAAGGTCAATACTAAATTTCTATGCTGGATGTCCAGGAGAGGTGTGTATGACTGCTGGACGCTGCAGCATGCTGCAGCATCCTTCAGCATCCACACCCTGAAGGCAGAAGTGAAGACCAGACGCAACAGGTAGAATAACCCTAATAATAATTAGGTAGAATAATCCTAATAGGTAGCGGACGATATTTTACTCACCAATCCCCCACTTCTGTCTCGTCTGGCCTTCGCTTCTGCCTCCAGGGCGGGGACTCTGAACAGGGCTGGAGTGCCCGCTTGAGGAAGAATGCTGCTCATCAGTTTATGCCAGGAGACGGCACCAGAGGATGTCACCTCAGGTCTCCTCATGGAAGGTGCAGCCCTGGAAGAGAGGCAGTAATGAGGAAAGACTAGACAATGGAGTTGAAGACAATTTGAAGAGTCCTATAAATCCCCAGTGAAAGAACGAATTTGGATGATACAATTCACCTATAGAACTGCACTTTCCCTGACTGTGGTTCAGATCAGTGTACACAGCTCGCCCTAGGCTGGTAATGAGACCAATTACAAATACCCATAATACCCATCACAATATACCACTCTTATAGGACAGTGAGTGGGAAAAAGTGAATGTTTTGTTGGAGCACAGACTGGTAGGTTTCATAGATAATTTAAAACTAGAAAGCTCTTGCATATCTCAGAAAACCCAGGCTCTATATTCAAAATCTAACACTATGACTTTTCTGATGGAGTTCCTACATGTATTTAGGGGATCCTGTAGATGTATTATCCAGACTGTTTTCCATTATACAGCATACTTGTGTGCACTTTGGGAGACATGGTGACACTGTAGTCATCCTGAGAACTGAAATGATGAATGACGTTCTTGTCACCTCTGTGTGACTTTCACCTCATCTCATTGTCTTTGCAAAATTTCTTTATTATAGGCATCCATCACCTATTTATACATGCAAATTATCAACCAAGAGGCAAGTATCAATCATTTAGAATTAAAATACAGGATTTGTCACAGCACATTAAAGCTGAATCATGAATTTGAACAATACTTTGTACATGTCATCACCCTGGATTAGTAAATGTACCACCCTATTTAAGACTCCTGCTTGAATAAAACTGTAATAAAAAGCAGTCTCAATAGTAACATTACTTATCTCCAGCTCGTTCTAGTGACATCCCTGATGCCTCTTTTCTCTATTCAGCATCTTTCTGGTGATTCTTTCTAGGCATTTGTTGCTGAAGACAACTTTGACTATGCTGTATGCTTTTTGGTCATGATCTTAGTATCCTATGGATGCTCCAGCTGCGGTGGTTAGAAAACCATATAAAAATATATGCAGGATATTATTAACAGAGGTCTTTTATGGTTAAAATATTAGGTAAGAATACAATCAATCCATTTCACACCCATAGCCTATCCCAAGGACCTGAAACCATATAATTATATATATATATATATATATATATATATATATATATATATATATATGTTAATTAGACATACACAGTTCTTGTTGTTATAAATGTTCTGTACTATATACCACTAAAAATGGCTATGTGCCACTAACTATGGCAGTGGCAGGGATTATAAAACTGGCAAATTTAAGCAAACCTTTCAGACGGATTGTGCCACCCCATCTGCCACAAATAACTTAAAATGCTCCTCATATTGCCTCTAACAATGTATTTTTATTACCCAAGTGGTGCTTCATTATGTAAAAATATACATATAAGGGGTCTGGAGTAAAGGAGGTGGAAGGGCAGCCACAAGAAGTCAAACTCCCCAGATTCAAATACCACCACTTCTGACTTGATTGACTTTGATGAGGACAGACAACAGCATTAAGGTTCGTGCACAGGACCAACTGTACTATCCAAGTCTAAGCCAACTGTCTTCTGGGTCTGTGTCTCCATTATGACATATCCAAATAGGATCTGCTTTAAAAATATCACAACAGATTGGAACCCAGAAGGCACTTGGATAGCACATTCGATCATGTGCATGAAGGCTAAGAAGCTAGGACAAATTAAACAACAAAGGTCCATTTGCAAGATTTCATCCTGGCTTGCAATGACATTTGACAATCAAGCCAAGAGGGCAAGATTCAGGTATGTAAAGTTTGACTTTTTGAGGGTGTTTCTCCACCTCCTCAACTATAAACCCCTAATTTGTATACAGTATGTTAATGAAGCACCTCTTGGTCATTACAAGTACATTGTCAATGCCGACATAAGGAGTACTATAATGGTGGTGGTTTTAACGGGTGCACTACATCTGACAAGTTCAATTTAGATAGATTTTTCAGAAGGCTTATCAGAGAATTAAGTTATTTTGGCCAACTTATATAAACAGCAGTCAGAACTGTCAACAGCTTTTCTTCCATGGAACAAATGATGGAGCATGCCCAATTTTTCTTTTCCTCAAAATTGGCAACTCTTATCTGAAGTGTATGACCACATTTAAGTGCTTTGCAGACTAATACTTAAAAACGATATAACAAAGCTTTTTTTCTGGCTCCTATTAATGTAGGTATTGGGTATTTTGATGTATATACAACCAGACTGGTTCTTTTGGAAGAAAACAACAATCTGTGTAAATGTCTCTGGTGATTACACTGAATTTCTATAAATGAGTCTGACATCTATTAGCCTTGGACATAAATGCGCTGTATCATGGCAATAATGAAAATGTACAATAATAGCGGATAATATCAGAAGCAGAATGTTGGATGTTAAAGAAGATTATATCATCTTAAGCCAGTGCTTATTTCCCCAGTTATTTATAGAGAGCGTTAGCAAAACAAATTATTATGGTGAGGTAAAATTTCTTGTGACATGATATTTCATACCGAGATCTCAAAAATGAAAAATGTTTTCCTACATAAATAGTATCAATCGTCAGATTCTTCCTCATTGTTCAATCACAAGGTCAATGTTTAATCATTTTATACAAGTCAAGGCTACAAATGTTTCAATTTGTGGTCTGAAAAGGGATCCCAAAGACATATGTTGATAGACTGATTTCAGCTGACTAAAATTTCTGTCAACTATTTTCTATAGACAACCTTTAAGTGACCCTCCAGTCAGAAGCTCAAAATGACATGTAAATCAATACCTATAGGAGATGGTTATCTGCTATTTATTTCCCTTGAATCTGTTTCCTTGGCTCTTTTATAGCTGAGCTTTTTACTCCAACTCCATTAGGACAAATCTGTGATTTGTGACTAGTTTAGCTACAGTGCTTATAAGGAGTCTTCTACAACCTAAACCAAATATGAGATTGGTATATCTCAAACTAGGCACTATAACTAAACTGTAGCTTGCTAACGAAACTAAGCTAAAATGCAGCCAAAGATCTCAAGAAAGCAAATAGCAGGAAATCACCTCTGTAGACACTGACTTACATATTATTTTACGGCTTTTAACTTTAGGGTTGCTTTAATCCCTTCCCAACATTTGCTGTAAATGTACAAAGGGTTTTGGTTTTGTTAAACATGAGTGGTTAGTTTTCTCTGAAGTCAAGATTTTTTCTGAGAGTTTTGGGTCCAACAGCAAGGGACAGCTTGTCTTGGCCTAACTACCACTATCTAGAGAGCTGAAAGTGTTTTCTAGAACAGATCTGCACTACATTGCAGCTGACTACTCACTCAACAACAACAACAAGCAAGGACAGATTGGGAACTTAAAGTGACCTAAAAAATCTTAAAGTGGTCCTATGTTATAGGTTGGTTAATTGGTAGAAGTCATGGACTACTTAAGTAGGTATGAAAGGAGTGGTTTAAGTAAAATTACTACAGCCATGAACTGCATGAGCTGTATGAGGAATCATCAAGCTGTATTCCTGTACTAAGAGACTGGAGCCTTGTACTGTAACTAGTTAACTTTGCGATTCCTCTTGGAGTAAAGTTGCAGCTACTTGTCTGGGTCTGCAAAAGTAGAAAATAGGGTGTGATCTTGTGATTGTGACTTCATTACATGTGATCTGGTATGTAGGTGGTAGAACCATTATTATGAATGTTGCCTATGGGGAAGTAAGTCCAGTCCAGATCTTGGTGTGGTAACTATAATGTAGTTAATAATAATAATAATATTATTATTGATTTATTATTTTACTAAGAAAATAATGTTCACTAATGCTTGAGAAAAATCCATGACAAAGCAATGAGTAATATTTCCCATAATAAACATAATCATGTCATGGAAAATATACTTTGCCATTGTATGTAGGGTAGGTTTTCACTGTGCTATTTTCCCCAAAAACACATGCATGATTTTTGTGAAACAATCATTGTTTATACCCAGCAATATTCTGTGCAAGACGCAAACTTAGAGGTCACTCACATGTCTACATATGCAAAGACAAATTATTCTTTAAGAATATGATGACTAAATAATATTCAGTGAACCCCCTCAAACTTGCTGCTTCACAACATCAGCCTACTCAAATTTGCAGATGTGAGAATTCCGATATACCATTGAGAAGACATTCACTATGAGACAGTTAAGTCTAATGTCTGCAGCAACAGTGTTTAACAATTAGAGACAAATTGCCTAAAGAGAAAAGGGCCATAGGATTAAGCCAAAGAGAGACAAACATGGAAGTGGACAAGGCCAGACCTAGTTTACTAAGCCTGGGGTCACCTAAGAAAGCCTAAAAATTGTAAGAATGTGTGAATTATTGCCACTCCTGCAGTTAGCCACAAGTGGATTTTGCAACTGAAAGAGACTGAGCCTTCTTGTTATCCCTCCACCTTATTATTGTACTTAACCTGAAGGGCACCACACAGGTGGACCCTGGGGAACTATAACCATCATCATCACTATCATGGTAAAGATGTGGGAAAGAGCCACCATTCTGAACACTATGACAGAACCAGGAAAGGCCAGTCACCATATTGGGCCTAACTCCACATCACATCCCTCCTAAATACTGCTCTTGCAACATATTTGCAAAGGAAAATATAGCAAGTCCTAGAAAGGGCAAGACTCTGACATGCAATATATGATCATCAAAAAAAAACAATTAATTAACATATAAAATCTGGCCAAATATCCCATTATTGGATGAAGCAATCACCATTATTGATGAAACGTCCCAATGGTTTAGTCATAGCAGCAGTTGTGGATAACAAAGAAGAATAGCATAAGACTAAGTATGTTAGAATACCTACAGATCAGTCACGTCTCTCATTGACAAAATAATTGATATAGTATAGCAGGGCTTGTTTTTTATCTTCAGAATCATGCTTTGCAAAATAAGAGCTTTGTGAATATAGGCTGTTGTGTATCACTGATCCACAAGAATGGGGCTGTAGACCTTGTATGCCTTCCTCCTTCACCTAGAACCTAACAACAAATACTAATGTGGATAGACTGTATTGGTAACATGGCAAACACAGACAGCAGAGGATTCCTGTGCAAGAGCACTACGTGGGATCCTTGCTCTACAATGCCTTCCTCCTGACTCTTTACCATTTCCCCACTTTCCCCCCATTGGATTGTATTACGGATCCTCCTTTTACAATGTTTGTTTTCCCTTCTTTGTGCTTAACCACTATTTTTCCATGAAATAATGACTATATAGTACTTCAGGAGTATACTTACTGCTTTTGCATTCTCCTTACGTTTTGACAGAATGATAAAAATCCAACCTTCACAAATGTCCTGCCCTTCACCTTTCCTTGTGAAAAGGGACACTACTATTTTTAAGGCTTTCTCTACTTAAAGGACATTAGCTAGAGCTTCTCAAATGTACATTTAAAATTCTTGCTTTCAGAATTGAGAACAGTGTGGAGCTAATTGCTTGAGAAACGTGTCAGCCTTGCCCTGATAGAGGCTGCTTATGTCTCTGTGGTTTTACCAACCTGCAGTCAGGGTGTCTGACTTGTAGCCTAGGGGCTTTTTAATGAGTGATGGTTAACAGGTCCTCAAGAAACACTGTGGCTTCTTTTATAGCTGATAACTTGCTCCCATTGAATATCATTTTGATGGATTATAATTTTCCTAGATTTATTTTTTTACAATTTGGTCTGTTTTAGAGTTCATTAACAAGTAGAAAATAAAATAAGCATAATAAATCAATTTCTTAATATTAGGTATTCTAACTAAATTACTATTTTCTGTTGTATATGTATACTACTGTACACAATCTGATTTGGCCACTTGTTAAGGTAAAGAGTCATATACAGGACAGGACATAGTAATTTAATATGCAGATGGTCCATTGTCTGATTTGTAAAGTGCTCTGAAATATGTTGGCACTATATAAGTAAAAATATTACTATTATTTTTATCACGAGCCATTCTACTGGTCAGAATTACTTTCAGTAATCTTTTACTGTCTTTTCAATCAGAAAAAAATATTGATGGTGAAAGTAACTTTGGCTGTCCACACTAACATAGGCCCAGACTGAAGGCAGTGGATTATTATGAGGATGGGGACAATTTCTTCATAGGAGTTTGAGTTTATGTTCATGAATCTTTGTCTAGTTGCGACTGATTCTGTTCTGAGTACTACAAAATGATCTCTAATAGAGTGCTATATGAGCTCAGTCCATGACAGTCTAGGAGGTTATTTATAAATCTTTCTTTACTGAAGGGTGTTAAACAGTTGCACTTTAACTGCAGTAGTAGCAATATATTCTGCATAATTTATATCTGGGAACAGTCTCTATCAGAGACTGTTATCAGAGTGGGCATGCTATGAGCGTGTCTCTGTATCTGAGAATCTGCTATATCTGATCCCTGATGACAATATCAGCATTAAAAACGCGTAGGGCCTTTATAATAGGGACTTGTTTGTGCACATGCACGAGGTAGGAGATGTGTGAGGGCTTAGTGATCTGGGGCTTGTCATCAGCTCTAGGAGGGGTCCACTCCAGTACTACCATGCATAGTGCTGCTATCATAACACTATAGTGCCCTGATTTGGCTATTACAAGGGACAGATCTGTGTTGACATAATATTATACAGATCAATCACTTTGCTGCTAATTATAATTTTAACATTATTATTATTTTTGATAGCACATTTTTGTTAAGCACTACTTATATCATTTATATATGATTTATTTAAAGTTATAGTTTTAGACCACTTTCAAACATACTCAGTGAAGTCTAGTCTAAAACAAGGGTCTATTCATCAAAATTACAGTGAGCCCTTTGGTTAATACCCTAAACCTAGGTCACAAGTGAGAGCAATCCCCCAATGACCTCAATGTCAATGTGACCTTCCCTTGGCAACAGTAACCCATTTGAATGGGCACATAGCACAATCTGGAACCCATTGTCATCCTGGACAAATCTGCCCAGAGATGCCAACAAGAAACAGGAAAGCTTTTCTAGTCAAAACAAAACAACAATATCCACATAACATGTCTATAATCCCATGTAGATCCCTCCTTATAGTCTGGGATCCTTCCATTATACATATATAAACTGTTCTAAAATTATGCAGCATGGGCCAAATATATAAATTCAGGGTTATAAATGTAGGAACCATTATATGATGTTTCCAGATAGTCTGTTCTGTCCTATAGGCTTTCATTTGATACTATAGCAGTCAATATGGTCCTATGACATAATTCACTAGCAGGTTACTTAAACGTGCATTACTCCAGTATCCATAACTTTACAGTGGTTTCCTGCATTTCTATGATTCCTGGTTTTAATATCTGAACTCCATTGAAAGAGGATCATTTTTATTTTATTTTTTAGGAAAAACTTAAATCAACATTCAACTTTCGAATCTGAAGAACTTTGATGACTGTATAGAAACAAATAGCTAAATCTATTATAGAGGATTAATGACTCCTCTGAAGTGGAGCAGGATCCTACTGTGCCAAGTGATTTTCACTGCTAGGTAAATGGTAAAGACAGTGATTCATGAACTATACTCATATGACACTTTAATTTTTGCACCTCTTAAATAAAGTCGATAACATCCAGTGAAGTACAGGAATTGCAATTTCTAAGGATTTCTAAACTGTTATAGTGAATCCTTATAGTGAAATTGGGTTATTACATTGTTAAATAAATATATATAATCTATGTGTAGTAACCAAGTTGAGTATGGCAGTGCAGCAGAGCTAAAAGGGGTTGTTTGAGAACAGATATCGATGACCTGTACTTAGAATAGGTTGCTATTATCAGATTGGTGAGGATTCAACACCATGCACCCCCTCTGATCAGCTGTTGTCAGCACATTGTATGGAGCTGGAAGCAGACCGCTCCAAACACAGTATATTGACAGTGAAGGCACTATTGCATTTCTGCAAATTAAATTTTTATTAGCATACTGCGAGCTATCTTTCTAGGTAAAATATAAGGTTTGAATATAGGTGTATAACGGGCTGTAATACATCAGAGAAAAACCTTTTCACAATGGGGTTTCTGGGGCGATCAGCTACTCCTGCTCAGTTGATTTTGCCTGAAGGAGCCTCAGCCATCCAGATAGTTACATACTTATATACTTACAAATATAATATAGCATGGCAGCCATTCATATGAAAAGACATCCAGGTGGTACATGAAAAACAAAGTACAACCTGTATCAGGACATTTAAAAATCATGGTCCTTAAGAAGATCTTAATACGATGTAACTATAACCAAAGATGAACAACACATGACAAACTACACTGTCATTTATTTCATACAAATTAGGCCAAAATGCAGAAGCAGGGTGCGAAAAATTATGTGCAATCTTATTGCTTCCAAATGAGTTAAGATGGTAAGAAGCAGCAAGATGCCCATGTGTAACTGATCATCAGTAAGTGTGACTGCATCTATAGGTTGATATTTTGGCAGTGATTCCAAGCACACCAGCAAATCTATAACTAGAAAGAGTGAAAAAGAATCAAGGTGTTGTACTGGCCCAGTCAAAGTCCAGACCTCAACCCAATTGAACTGCTGTGGCAGGACCTCAAGATAGATGTGCATAACCAAATGCCCACAAACCTCAATGAGCTAAATCATCACTGTAAATAAGAATGGGTCAAATGGGTCAACAATGATGTGAGAAAACAACTACTTCAAGTTTTTGCTACTAAAGCTGGTTCTACAAGCTATTGATTTATAGGGTGTATTTAGCTTTTCACACATGGCTTTTTCATTGTAGCTCCATTATTGCAACATGAATAAAATGGTGGAATCTATTACTGTATGTGTTGTTCATCTGAGGTTACATTTACCTTTTTTAAAAACCTTCTAAGGATCAGATTTTTAATGTCCTGATACGTAAAACCATAGAATTCAGACAGGATGTGCTTTGTTTTTCTCACAAAGGTAGATAGCTTGAGTCTATCAGAGAGGAACATCTCATGCAGACTCGGGGGACCATCTTTAATGATGTCCCAATGGCCTAATTGCACAGACCACAGCAATGATTTTCTTCTGATCTTTGTTAGCACAGTGACTATTAGAGTGTCCGTACCCTAATAGGTATGCAACTAATATAAAACGTAGAATTGAATCTGATAATTATGTATCTCCCTAATAAATTTGTAAGGTACAATTGTGAACCTATGCCAAGCAAAAACTACTAGTCCATTAAGCCCAAAAAAAGAAGAATGTTTTAGATACCGGCTCTACTGTGTGATCTCCAATGTATGTTACATCTTAATAACACACTGACTGTATCCAGGGCCGGTTTTAGACAAAGTGGGGCCCTGGGCAAAAATTAAAAGCGGGGCCCCAAATGCTGATATGCAAACAACACCATCGTCTTCCAGTGACAGCCCCTATAATAACGCCTCCTTTCTGCCAACAAAAAAGTAATAACAAGCCCTATTTTACCACATACAATTCAAATGAACACCTTTGTACCACCTATTAGATTTTTGCACCCAGTCATCAGTTATTATAGCGCCTCCTTATAAATAATAGTCCCTGCTTATAAATAATCTTACACCTTTATCAGTAATAGCTCCCTTATAAATGATAAATAGTGCCCTGTATCAGTAATTTCCCCCCTTATCAGTAACAGACACCCCATAAAAATAATACTGCTCCCTTATTAATAATAGCCCCCTCATAAGTAATAGTTACCCTTATAAATAATAGCCCCCATTATCACTAATAGCCCCCTTTATAAATAAGCCCACTTAACAATTATACCCCCCTTATAAATAGTTCCCCTCTTATAAATAATAGCTCCCCCCTAATAATGGATGCCTTATATATAATAGTTCCCCCCTTATAAATAATAGCCCATCTTATAAATAATAGTTCCCCCTTATAATAGCCCCCTCATACTTAAGTTTCCCAATTATATATAGTAACCCACCCTTATATATAATAGTTCTCCGTTATACAGTGTCGGACTGAAGGGCCTTAGGCCCACCAGAGGATCTTGTTCTGGGGCCCCACCCAACAGCTTCCTGCTAATAGCCTACACCACGGCTCCTTCACTGAAGTCTTACATATGTGCTGACTATCTGGTGTTACTGAGTATGTTCCCCGTATAGTCAGCCCCTATAGTACTGTGCAGGCCCCAATAACTCCATGGCCGGTTCATGCACAGTACTGTATGGGGAATGACATGGCCATGGAGCACTACACGTATGTGCAAGATTATAGTGAGGGAGCTGTGATGCTGACATAGCACACAGGGCTGCCAGCAGGAATTGTGAGCCCCCCCCCCCCCACAGTATAATGCTCTACATGGTATATAATGCTCCACAGTATAAAATGCTCTCCTGAGCCCTCCAGTTTCCCCACATGGTATATAATGCTCCACAGTGACCCCACACAGTATAAAATGCTCCCCTGAGCTCCCCATTGTGGTCCTACATGGTTTGTAAGGCTCCACACAGTATAATACTCCACAGTGGCCCACACAGTATACTACCCCTTAGTGGCCCCAGACAGTACAATATGCTCCCCAGCAGCCCCACACAATATAATATGCTCCATACAGTATAATATGCACCCCACAATGCCCCCCCAGTATAATGCTCCACAGTGTCCTAACACAGTATAACAAGCTCCATAATGACCTCCACACAGTATAATATACTCCCCAGAGGGGTTCCCCCAGTATAATGCTCCACAGTGGTCCCCCACAGTATAATATGTTCCCCACAGTCCCCCCCAGTATAATGCTCTACAATGGCCCCACAGAGTATAATATGCTCCCGAAAAGCCCCACACAATATAATACACTCCACAGTGGCCCCACACAGTATAACAGGATCCCCACACTGTCCATTCCCCCAGTATAAAGCTCCACAGTGGCCCATAGTATAATATGCTCCCCAGAGGGCCCCCGCTAGTATAATGCTCAACAGTGCCCCCTCCAGTATTTTGCTCCACAGTGGCCCCACGCAATATATTATGCTCCCCAGTGCATCCCCCCAGTATAATGTTCCACAGTAGGCCCCACGCAGTATAATATGCTCCCCAGAGGGCCTCCTAGTATAATGCTCATTAGTCCCCCCAAATAATGCCCCACAGTGGCGCCACGCAATATAATATGCTCTGCTGATGCCCCCCCAGAATAATGCTCCACAGTGACCCCACTCAGTATAACATGCTCCATAAATGGCCTCCACACAGTATAATATACTGCCCAGAGAGGTTTCCCCAGTATAATACTCACAGTGGCCCAAAACAGTATAATATGCTCTCCAGAGCCCCCCCCCAGTATAATGCTCCACGGTGGCCCCGCACAGTATAATATACTGGGGGGCCCCTCTGGAGAGCATATTATACTGTGTGGGGCCACAGTGGAGCATTATACTGGGGGGGGGCTCTGGAGAGCATATTATACTGTGTGGGGCCACTGTGGAGCATTATACTGGGGAGGGGGCCCTCTGGAGAACATGTTATATTCTGTGGGGCCATTTTGGAGCATTATACTGGGGGGCCCCTCTGGAGAGCATAATGCTCCAAAGCGGCCCCACAGAATATAACATAATCTCCAGATGCCCCCCCCACACACACACACACACACACATTATAATTTTCCACAGAGGCCCCACAGAATATAACATGCTATACAAAGGGGCCCCTTCCCCAGTATAATGCTCCACAGTGGCCCCACACAGTATAATATGCTATCCAGAGGGGGCCCCCCAGTATAATATGCTATCCAGAGGGGGCCCCCAGTATAATATGATATCCAGAGGGGGCCCCCCAGTATAATGCTCCACAGGGGCCCTACAGTGCTATTATTATATTATATTCTGGGGTCTCTTCAGACCCCAGAGTATAATAATTGAAGGACCGTGGTAAGTAAGGTAAAATAACAAACAGTTATACTCACCTTGTTCTTACCTCTGCTGGGCCTCCTCGCGCTGCTCCGCTGTCCCCGCCGGCGACCGCTTCTTCTTCTCTGCGGCTGACGTCACGCGTTGTGGACGTCACCTCTGAGGCCTGTGATTGGGCCTCAGCGATTACGTGAGGCACGCCCCACGTGACCGCTGAGGCCAGGCCTCAGCAGTGATGTCCAGAACGCCAGAAGATGACGTCGGACGCCAAGGACAGGTGAGTAAAAATGTTTGTTATTTTTATTCATCTCGGTCCCACATCCGGGATCCGGAGTCATCAGGTTCCGGATCCCGGGGGCCCCTTTGGGGGACGGGGTCCTGGGCAATTGCCCAGTTTGCCCCCCCCCCTAACGCCGGCCCTGACTGTATCAACTGTAGTAATAACCTAGCTGACACCTGTTCATGACATGCAAAGTAGGTGTTATTCTGGGAGAGAATTTAAGGCTCTAATAAGTACCATGAATTCTTAAACAGGTTGTGTTAATTTGAAGAGACACAACTCTGTAAAAAATAGATATTACAATGATATAATAATTAACTTTACATAAATTATTGTGAATCTGCATAAATTAATAAAACATGTTTTTTTTATCATTTCAGTTGAAGAAATGGCATTTTCAGCACCCAAACAAATAAAAGATTGATTTCATTTTACTGATCTAAAATTAAGAACAAGGCAAAAAAACAAGTCTTAAACAAGATATAAAAATTTTATTAATTATTGATAAAAGCTAAAATCATCTTTTGTGAATTAATAGCTTCAGATGAAGGACTTGATCTCATGAGTGTTTATACAGCCTGGAGCTAAAGCATGCTCAAGTTGTATTGCGGCCAAAACACCCAACAAACTCAGCACAGATTTAAAGGGGTTGTCCAGTTTCAAAGCAAATATTGAGTTGTTATTGTTTGTGTAATGAAAAACTATACTATTTTCCAATTTATTTTCAGTTTACATTGTTTGTGGTCTTCTAAATCTCTGCTTGATTTTATTCATTCTGCTTACTGTACTACCAGTAAAAATCAGTTCATGGTCATGTGATACACAGCCCATGGTCATGTGATGGAAATACAGGTGCCCAGCTTGTTAATCAGACATCTGTTTTGTAACAGGCTGTGCACTTGTGTATCCATCACATGATCATGGTCTGATTTTTATTCCTTAACTGGTGCTCTCCTCAAGGAGAGATGTCTCTGATTTTTATTCTGTCAGCAGAATAAATGAAAGCAAGCAGAAATCTGGAAAACCTTGAACAATGGATACAGAAAGTATATTGGAAAACTGTATAGCTTTGCATCACATAAACAATAACAACTTTTGTCAAATATATATTTGTTAAAAATGGACAACCCCTTTAAGCATTTTAATATTATTAGATTGAAAAAGTGGTCTTCCAAGATTAAATTAAGTCCTAAACCTCGCATTCCAGAAATATTTGAAAACATTAGTTCTTACATTCAATGTCTATTAAACTGATAGAGATGTTTACTAAGCCGTCTATGTCAGTACCAAAATCTACCACTTCCCCAAAGCATATATAACTGCCACCACTGTGTTACAGAGCATATTACAGTGATAAACAACATACTTCTATTATGTATGTCACTTTTTTAGATTTGGACACAAACAACTTTAAATTCTTATGCAAATGAGACAGATCATAAATGTTTGGCTTAAGGCTAAGCTGCATTTTTTTGGCAGATGTTGGTTTAGTTTTTTTGAGCCAAAGCAGTAAGTGAATTTAGTAGAAGAGACATGTATAAACACTTCATTTATATTTCCCATTCCTTGTGAAGTCACTCTTGGTTTTGGTTCAAATAACTGCAGCAAAATCTGTGACAAAACACCCACAATTTTTCTGCAACATGTGGCCTAACCCTAAAGGGGTTTACTCACAAACAACATAACCATATTTAAATCGGTAGACAGAAGTTAAACATTTTAGCAAATGAAGACTTAGGAGAGTTTTAAAGATTTTCTCTAACTATTTTAGTGGTTATAGTCTTTTGTCTTGATTGGTTGCCAATGGATACAGGCATAAATGCAGGAACTTTCTATGGTTTGGCTTTTGTTTTCCATATTGTGGACCAATTTTCTTCTCAGTAACCCGGAAGTAGGCAGGGATACTCCATGCACAAGACGATAACTAGGCCACAATATAGACGTCTTGGATGGGCTATTGAGTGGTGTCCGTCTATAGAAAAGTCCAGCATTCATAGTTGTATCCATTGGTAACTTATCAAGACCAAAAATACAGTCACTGCTAGGATGGTTATAAAAAATTCTTAAAAACTACAAGATTATTAATAATTTTTATTTCTATTTATATATTTTATGTTTAACTTTTGTTTGCAAGTTTAAGTATGTTAATGGAAAATCCCTTTGTCAGATCACATATTGAAATTTTATTTTATTTTATATATATACTAGCAGAAGGACCCGGCTGCGCACGGGTATATTTCATTTTTTGTTTGTGTAGTGACCCCATAAGAATTGGCCAGTTTTGCACTTGACATCCAGTATGGCAGTCCAGTATAGGTATAGTCTATTTATGGCTGTGTTGCTATGGAAACCTGGTAAATGAAATGTGAACTTATATTGGCTGATGCACGTCATATGCCTCAATACTTAAGGACCTGCGAACTGCTATTGACTCATACAGGTCATTAATAGCTTGGTTGCGATGGGAACCTGGTGTACAGCTGTGTGTATGTCAAGACTGAAGAACCCTGCGATTTTCCATTGGTCCATAAGCGTTATGTGATCATGTGTATCTCAGTTTGGATATCAGTGACCTGCGACCAGTTATTATGGAAAACCTGGAGTAAAGCTGTGTGTATGTGACCTTGTGTAACAGTGTCATCCACAGCACCCTGCCCCTTTAAAGCTGACCAGCAGCAGTGAAGAAAAATGGCTGGGTTGTTATGGAAACATGGAGTGCAGCTGTGTGCATGTGGCTGACAATGCCTTGTCAGATTGGAGACGGGCTTGGGACTGCTGGGTTGTTTCAGCAGCTCGCTGTTGTCTGTGACATACCTTGTCAGATTAGAGACAGGCTTGGGTCTGCTGAGAGTTTTCATTAGCTCGAGCAGCAGCCATGCGTTTTGCTGCAGGAGGCATGAGTAGTTTAAAAATGTTTCAATTTATAAGAATGCTGAAATCCAGTATGGCAGTCCAGTCAGTGGCGTAAATACTGGGGTAGTAGCGGTAGCGGCTGTAACAGGGCACGGAACATTAGGGGTCCCGGCGGGCCCCTGATGTTTTTTTTTTTTTTTTTTAATAGGCTGTTACGTGCTGGTGTAACACCAGCAGATAACGGGCCCTATTTACCCATCCCCGCTCCTGCTCACGGCCGCCTGCACTTCATCTTCTGCAGAGGCGGCTGTGAGCAGGAGCGGGGATCGGTAAGTAAGGCCTGCGGGCCGTGAACCACACAAACACTGCTATCATTATACTCTGGGGTCGTTTCAGCAGGCTTCAGGCCTCCTTGGTGACGTCCCAGACGTCGGTGGGCCAGTCCGACGTCATTATGCGTCGCGATGCATGCCTGGCTCACGTGACATGTGGTCCAACATTGAAGAGGTAGCGGGGAGTGCGCATAATACTATATGAAGGGGCCACTATGATACTGTGTGCAGGGGCCACTATGGGGCACAATACTGTGTGCAAGGGCCACTATGGAGCCTAATAGTGTGTGCAGGGGCCACTATGGGGCATAATAGTGTGTGCAGGAATGCAGTTTGTGCGGGGGGGGGCGGTTGCCGGGGGGGTCCCATGTCAAATGTTCGCCTTGGGGCCCAGCCATTGCTAGTTACGCCACTGAGTCCAGTATAGGTACAGTCTATTTATGGCTGTGTTGTTATGGAAACCTGGTAAATTAAATGTGAACTTATATTGGCTGATACACGTGATATGACTGAATATTTAAGGACCTGCAAAATGCTATTGACTAATACAGATCATAAATAGCTTGGTTGCTATGGAAACCTGTGTGCCTGAGGAGAGTAAGCGCCTGCGAGCTTCTATTGGCTGATAAGGGACATGTGACCATGTGTATGGCAGTTGGAATATGTGAAAGACTTGCAGGCTTATATTAGCTAATGTTGGTCATTTTTTGGGAATACTGTATCTCAGGAACGGTACATCCAAGAGAGCTGAGATACAGTCTAAAATATTCCCAGACACCTGATGGACGTGTGCCAAATTTGGTGAAGATCGGTCCAGTCGTTTGGTCGCGCATAAAGAACAGACAGACAGAAACTCATTTTTATATATACAGTACAGACCAAAAGTTTGGACACACCTTCTCATTCCAAGAGTTTTCTGTATTTTCATGACTATAAAAATTGTAGATTCACACTGAAGGCATCAAAACTATGAATTAACACATGTGGAATTATATACTTAACAAAAAAGTGTGAAACAACTGAAAATATGTCTTATATTCTAGGTTCTTCAAAGTAGCCACCTTTTGCTTTGATTACTGCTTTGCACACTCTTGGCATTCTCTTGATGAGCTTCAAGAGGTAGTCACCTGAAATGGTTTTCACTTCACAGGTGTGCCCTGTCAGGTTCAATAAGTGGGATTTCTTGCCTTATAAATGGGGTTGGGACCATCAGTTGTGTTGTTCAGAAGTCAGGTGGATACACAGCTGATAGTCCTACTGAATGGAGTGTTAGAATTTGTATTATGGCAAGAAAAAAGCAGCTAAATAAAGAAAAACGAGTGGCCATCATTACTTTAAGAAATGAAGGTCAGCCAGTCCGAAAAATTGGGAAATCTTTGAAAGTGTCCCCAAGTGCAGTGGCCAAAACCATCAAGCGCTACAAAGAAACTGGCTCACATGAGGACCGCCCCAGGAAAGGAAGACCAAGAGTCACCTCTACTGCGGAGGATAAGTTCATCCGAGTCACCAGCCTCAGAAATCGCAGGTTAACAGCAGCTTAGATTAGAGACCAGGTCAATACCACACAGAGTTCTAGCAGCAGACACATCTCTACAACAACTGTTAAGAGGAGACTGTGTGCAGCAGGCCTTCATGGTAAAATAGCTGTTAGGAAACCACTGCTAAGGACAGGCAACAAGCAGAAGAGACTTGTTTGGGCTAAAGAACACAAGGAATGAACATTAGACCTGTGGAAATCTGTGCTTTGGTCTGATGAGTCCAAATTTGAGATCTTTGGTTCCAACCACCGTGTCTTTGTGCGACGCAGAAAAGGTGAACGAATGGACTCTACATGCCTGGTTCCCACCGTGAAGCATGGAGGAGGAGGTGTGATGGTGTGGGGGTGCTTTGCTGGTGACACTGTTGGGGATTTATTCAAAATTGAAGGAATACTGAACCAGCATGGTTACCACAGCATCTTGCAGCGGCATGCTATTCCATCCGGTTTGCGTTTAGTTGGACCATCATTTATTTTTCAACAGGACAATGACCCCAAACACACCTCCAGACTGTGTAAGGGCTATTTGACCAAGAAGGAGAGTGATGGGGTGCTACGCCAGATGACCTGGCCTCCACAGTCACCAGACCTGAACCCAATCGAGATGGTTTGGGGTGAGCTAGACTGCAGAGTGAAGGCAAAAGGGCCAACAAGTGCTAAGCATCTCTGGGAACTCCTTCAAGACTGTTGGAAGACCATTTCAGGTGACTACCTCTTGAAGCTCATCAAGAGAATGCCAAGAGTGTGCAAAGCAGTAATCAAAGCAAAAGGTGGCTACTTTGGAGAACCTAGAATATAAGACATATTTTCAGTTGTTTCACACTTTTTTGTTAAGTATATAATTTCACATGTGTTAATTCATAGTTTTGATGCCTTCAGTGTGAATCTACAATTTTTATAGTCATGAAAATACAGAAAACTCTTGGAATGAGAAGGTGTGTCCAAACTTTTGGTCTGTACTGTATATATAAGAGATAAGATATATATATATATATATATATATATATATATATATATAACACACGTGGACAAAATTGTTGGTACCCCTCTTTTAATGTTTTCCTCTTAGCTATTCTTGGGTGTTTTTAGCTGTGTGTTTTGGATCATTATCCTGTTGCAAGACCCATGACCTGCGACTGAGACCAAGCTTTCTGACACTGGGCAGAACTTTTCTATCTAGAATCCCTTGATAGTCTTGAGATTTCATTGTACCCTGCACAGATTCACGACACCCTATGCCAGATGCAGCAAAGCAGCCCCAGAACATAACAGAGCCTCCTCCATGTTTCACAGTAGGGACAGTGTTCTTTTCAAGATATGCTTCATTTTTCCGTCTGTGAACATAGAGCTGATGTGCCTTGCCAAAGATTTTGATTTTTGTCTCATCTGTCCATAGGACATTCTCCCAGAAGCTTTGTGGCTTGTCAACATGTAGTTTGGCAAATTCCAGTTTTGTCAGATTCAAGTTATTTCTGTGACCATTTGTGGGTTTTTCTTTCATTAAATGAGGGGTACTAACAATTTTGTCCACGTGAATAAATAAATATATATATATATATATATATATATATATATATATATATATTGTGAGAAGGTGACAGGCAGTGCGCTGGAGTCCCGGTATATCTCCCCCAGATTTCTGACATATATGTGGTGCAGTATGGGTCTTGAATAGGCCTCAGCCCAAGTGTAGGTCCTAGGCTTGTTATGAGCTATAAAAGGCTGCAGAGGCTGCACTTCAGGGCAGATCCTGGGAGTGAGAGGAGGTGCCTGGATCTGTCCTGAAATATTGAGAGTCTGGTGAGACCAAAGTGTGCTAAATTGTTTGTCGTGTGGCTGGTAGTAAGCCACATGTATAGTTAGTTTTTTTGTTACTGTTTAGTTTAGCGCTCAGATGAGCAGGATTTGGTTTCTTACTGTTTTGCCTGAAGTTAAGGCTGTATTTTATTTTGCTCCTTTTGTACCTGACATGAAGGTTTATTTATTTTGCAATTTTTCAAATAAACCTGTTTGCACCAGACATTGTATCCCTGTTGCTGACTGGCTGGGTCCGCACCATTGATGCTACCGAGCTACCTTCCTCACAATATATATATATACAGTGCTGGCCAAAAGTATTGGCACCCCTGCAATTCTGTCAGATAATACTCAATTTCTTCCAGAAAATGATTGCAATCACAAATGCATTGGTAATAATATCTTCATTTATTTTGCTTGCAATGAAAAAACACAAAAGAGAATGAAAAAAAAGACAAATCATTGATCATTTTACACAAAACTCCAAAAATGGGCCGGACAAAAGTATTGGCACCCTCAGCCTAATACTTGGTAGCACAACCTTTAGACAAAATAACTGCGAACAACCGCTTCCGGTAACCATCAATGAGTTTTTTACTATGCTCTGCTGGAATTTTAGACCATTCTTCTTCGGCAAATTTCTCCAGGTCCCTGACATTTGAAGGGTGCCTTCTCCAAACTGCCATTTTGAGATCTTTCCACAGGTGTTCTATGGGATTCAGGTCTGGACTCATTGCTGGCCACTTTTGAAGTCTCCAGTGCTTTCTCTCAAACCATTTTCTAGTGCTTTTTGAAGTGTGTTTTGGGTCATTGTCCTGCTGGAAGACCCATGACCTCTGAGGGAGACCCAGCTTTCTCACACTGGGCCCTACATTATGCTGGAAAATTTGTTGGTAGTCTTCAGACTTCATAATGCCATGCACACGGTCAAGCAGTCCAGTGCCAGAGGCAGCAAAGCAACCCCAAAACATCAGGGAACCTCCGCCATGTTTGACTGTAGGGACCGTGTTCTTTTCTTTGAAGGCCTCTTTTTTTTTCCTGTAAACTCTATGTTGATGCCTTTTCCCAAAAAGCTCTACTTTTGTCTCATCTGACCAGAGAACATTCTTCCAAAAAGTTTTTGGCTTTCTCAGGTAAGTTTTGGCAAACTCCAGCCTGGCTTTTTTATGTCTCTGGGTCAGAAGTGGGGTCTTCCTGGGTATCCTACCATAGAGTCCCTTTTCATTCAGACGCCGACGGAGAGTACGGGTTGACACTGTTGTACCTTCAGACTGCAGGGCAGCTAGAACTTGTTTGGATGTTAGTCGAGGTTCTTTAGCCACCATCCGCCCAATCTTTCGTTGAAATCTCTCGTCAATTTTTCTTTTCCGTCCACATCTAGGGAGGTTAGCCACAGTGCCATGGGCTTTAAACTTCTTGATGACACTGCGCACGGTAGACACAGGAACACTCAGGTCTTTGGAGATGGACTTGTAGCCTTGAGATTGCTCATGCTTTCTCACAATTTTGCTTCTCAAGTCCTCAGACAGTTCTTTGGTCTTCTTTCTTTTCTCCATGCTCAATGTGGTACACACAAGGACACAGGACAGAGGTTGAGTCAACTTTAATCCATTTCAACTGGCTGCAAGTGTGATTTAGTTATTGCCACCACCTGTTATGTGCCACAGGTAAGTAACAGGTGCTGTTAATTACATAAATTAGAGAAGCATCACATGATTTTTCAAAGGGTGGCAATACTTTTGTCCACCCCCTTTTTTATGTTTGGTGTGGAATTATATCCAATTTGGCTTTTTGACAATTCTTTTTGTGGTTTTCCATTGAAGACAAATTAAATGAAGATATTATTACCAAAGTATTTGTGATTGCAGTCATTTTCTGGAAGAAATTGAGTATTATCTGACAGAATTGCAGGGGTGCCAATACTTTTGTCCAGTACTGTATATATGGAATTAAATATAGTTAATTCTTTCAGCAAATTGTAATTGTAAGAAATAATATTTCTTTTTTCATATTTTTTTTTATAACTCAAATAATTTCTCACTGATTCATGACATATTGCTACGATTGTGCATGAGTTAACTATTCACAGAAAGGCAGGAACAATCATAGTCATATGTGTAAGCAGAACCACTATCCCCGTAGAAAGTCTAGTGCATGAATAGAGGATTCACCTGCTTTGTTCTGTTATAATTAACCTTGGGGCTAATGAAGTGAATCCAGACATTCAGCATCACCTGACTGGACTCCCATCAGATACTCTGCAGCCTAATGAGAACATTATGGGTTGCTCTGCTTCCTTGTCTCCATTCTATTGTTTTTATATTAAGCTAATTTGGACTTAATATAGATTAATTGGTGCTGCTCAGCCTTCAAGACACAACTAATAGATATCTGAAAATTGATTTCAGGACTATGAATGCAGTGAAACCAGCCCTTTGCATCACTTTTATGACATATCGGAAAGATCAGTGGTTTGAAAATGACCAAGAAACAACATGACAGAAGCAGACACTGAGATCATCCTTCACTAGTACTAAGAAATGCCTTAGCTCTCAGTGTCCAATATTAAACTACAATGCCACTCAACAAATCACCGTACAATGCCACTCACTGTATATATTATACTACTAAAACAAACCTGTATATAATATGTTTCACATGCAGCTGAGACAATACTTGTATTGTATTTTTTTGTATTAAAGGGTTTTCCATTGAAGCAAGTTATTCCCAATCCATAGGAGGAAGCAAGTTATTCACTATCCATAGGATAGAGATTGACTTGCATTTCAGTGGGAGTATGAAATCCCCACTGATCAGGAGAATGAGTCCCTTGCTTTATTTGAAACCCCTTTAAATACTAATTTGACTAGTTCTGTATATGAAAGTTTCTTTACACATAAGGCTAGGTTCACATATGTGGGGGACCCATTAACTATAATGGGGTCGGCTGGGTGCCGCCTGTTTTCATACTGAGTCAAGTGTGCCAAATCATAGGCATAAAATATTAAAAACCATGAGGGAGGGGGAGGGGATGAGTGAGTGGTGTGGAGGAAAGGGTCATAAGGAAAGGAGAGGAGGGGGGAGTGAATATGGAGAGGGATTGATCTGGGATGAATGGTAGGGGATGGGGAGAAAAAGTAAAAGGGGTGGAGTTACATCATACAATAAACAAAATAGAGAGAACAAGAATAAAACATAAATAAAGGAACAAAAACAGAGGATCCAATGGGTGGGAGTTGAAGTCTGGTAATTAGACAGGTGATCATGGATGCATAACTCAGAGGAGATTCAAATGAGCATATGATCAGTGGCTTAACATGGGAGTGGAGGAGGACAATATTGCATGGTATGGGGGTGCCAGACAAAGTTTTAACCTGAGACTCTTATCTCTAAAGGTTAACCAAGGTTTTCACATGGACATACATTTTTCATGTGTCCCAGACTCACAACTACTCTCCATACAACAGATGTGGTCTTGTTTAAGAATCCATAAATCAAGAGAAGGGCTCGCTTTAGAAAACCATTTAAGGTCCATAAGCAGTTTGACTGCTTGTACTGTTTTGGGAGATCATGTTTAGTGGGTATCCATGAAGGGTTAGGGAGCCATAGTAGTACCGAGGTGGAGGTGAGCGTAATGGAGGTAAGACGGATTTCATTGATCTTATCTTGTATTTGGTTCCAGAAAAGTTGGAGTGATGAACAGTACCAAAATATATGGCCTAGTGAACCTTGGCTTTGCCCACATCTCCAGCATATGTCACAAGGAATTAGACCCATATTTCTTAATGTTATCGGAGTTCTGTCCAACTGGTCATACGTTTATTGGAATTTTCTTGGATGTTTATAGATTTCGAGAAACCATGGGAATGGATCCTATTTATGTTAAGTTCAAAGAAGCTGAGGTTGAGATCTTTCTCCCAAGCACCAATGTATGCAAGTTTGACCTGAGGATGGAGGGAAAGAATTTTAGAGTACAATATGGATATTAAGCCTCTCAGGACTTTAGTTTGTGCCATAAGTTTCTCTAGCTAAGTAAGATCAGAGTATATAGGGAAGTTGTTTTGAAAAGTCCCATATGTGGTCAGTCATTTGTAGGAAGTGGAGGGGAACAGTGTGTTGTGGAAGTATCGTAAGAAGAGATATCTAATTTCTTAATGTCAGAGAGGGTCTTATTAAGTATGGAATCAGGTTAGTGGGAAGTAAAGGAGGGGGTGGGATTAGAGGGATTAGTTTTTATCAGTGAATGCTTGGAAGATTATCCTTTAAAACAGAGTTAATAGTTTCAAAACGAGGGGCTAAACCCCATAGCTGGGCAAGAAGTCGAGGAGGAAGAGAGTCCCACAATAGCAATGCTCCTAAATTGGAGGTCGTTGGGTTAACAATTTGCATCCAGTATTTCAGGTGGATCGCCCAGTAGTATGTAAATGGATCAGGGAGGCCAAAGCCACCCTTGGACTTGTTAAGTCTCAGTCTTCTATAGGGGATCTTGGATTTCCTGCCACTCCATAGAAAGGTAGTGAAAAGGGTACTAATTTTATTTAAAAAAAAAGGACAATGGGAGGAAAATCAGGACCATCTGTAGTAAATAAATCAGTTTGGGGTAAATAAAGGTTTTAAGTAAATTTTTTTCTACCTATCTAAGAGACATACAGAGGGTAAGCAGTTGGGACTTAATTTTGGAAAGTGTAGGTAAGTAATTGGCTGCGAATAAAAGACTGAGATCATTGGTGAGGCAGATAAGGAAACATGATTTTAACCACTGACTGTCATCTTTGTGCTCTGTTACAGATAATACACAGCAATGTACATGATTAAAAAAAACATTAGCTTGACCTGTTTTTAGTACACCAACAAAAGTTTGTTTGGTAACCCCATTCTTTAAGTAGTTTTGTAGTAAACTGGTATATTGGCCCATGTATTTTAAAAGAACTTGGCACAATCTGTTAGGCCTCACTTTCTAGCTCAACGTTATAGGTATAAAATATATGGTAAATACAATACTTGAACAGGGCAATGAATCAGTTAGTTAAACAAGAAAAACTTTGGGTTTCTGCCAAATCCTGTCCCTAAGGGAATAACATTATTCATCCTCTCACAGCACAGAAGATGTGCCGAGTCATGAATTTAGGAAGGGTGAAGGTGAACCCAAGCAGACTGTATATAATTTAGTTTCAGAATAAATACAAGAAAAGCAAATAACAGTTTGTTTTAACACTTCCCAACTATAAATGAAAATCAGCGCTTCACCAGCTGTCTTGTAGTTTAGATCTGGCACCCATTGTGTAGCTCAAAGGATAAAATACAACCATAGTTTGGTTCTTGTTGGAAGATCTAAAGCCTTCTGATGAGAGGTTAAGTTGAATGTGAGTAGTTAATTTTCAGACGAGTTTGAGAATAGCCAGTGGATTATTCTATGTAGTTTATCTTTTTTTTACTTCTACTTAATGTTCACTGTATGATTTTTAAGTACGCATTTGGAAAGTACAAGGTGCTCTTAAGGATTTTCCTTAACTTGTCTTAGGAGTCAAATGTTAAATAGTCGACTTCTGCGCCTGATTTGTAGCAATCATAATCACTTACTGTACTTCCAGTATTATGTATTTAGCCAATCCACTACAGTGCTTTCATAATTCTAGAGATCATATTGGTGTATAAATGTAAATGTGTAAAATCTGAAAGGCTTTATTCATCAGACTGGCTTGATAGTGCTAATATGTTATGTGGATAACATATTCTTGAGGGAAAATGTGTTCTGCAAAATCACAAATTGGGTGTGTGCAGGGAGTCAAAGACTCTCACTGCATCAGTCTTAGTCTTACAGTGCTGGCCAAAAGTATTGGCACCCCTGCAATTCTGTCAGATAATACTCAATTTCTTCCAGAAAATGATTGCAATCACAAATGCTTTGGTAATAATATCTTCATTTAATTTGTCGTCAATGGAAAACCACAATAAGAATTGTCAAAAAGCCAAATTGGATATAATTCCACACCAAACATAAAAAAGGGGGTGGACAAAAGTATTGGCACCCTTTGAAAAATCATGTGATGCTTCTCTAATTTGTGTAATTAACAGCACCTGTTACTTACCTGTGGCACATAACAGGTGGTGGCAATAACTAAATCACACTTGCAGCCAGTTGAAATGGATTAAAGTTGACTCTTCCTCTGTCCTGTGTCCTTGTGTGTACCACATTGAGCATGGAGAAAAGAAAGAAGACCAAAGAACTGTCTGAGGACTTGAGAAGCAAAATTGTGAGGAAGCATGAGCAATCTCAAGGCATCCAAACAAGTTATAGCTGCCCTGCAGTCCGAGGGTACAACAGTGTCAACCCGTACTATCCATCGGCGTCTGAATGAAAAGGGACTCTATGGTAGGATACCCAGGAAGACCCCACTTCTGACCCAGAGACATAAAAAAGCCAGGCTGGAGTTTGCCAAAACTTACCTGAGAAAGCCAAAAACTTTTTGGAAGAATGTTCTCTGGTCAGATGAGACAAAAGTAGAGCTTTTTGGGAAAAGGCATCAACATAGAGTTTACAGGAAAAAAAAAAAGAGGCCTTCAATGAAAAGAACACGGTCCCTACAGTCAAACATGGCGGAGGTTCCCTGATGTTTTGGGGTTGCTTTGCTGCCTCTGGCACTGGACTGCTTGACCATGTGCATGGCATTATGAAGTCTGAAGACTACCAACAAATTTTGCAGCATAATGTAGGGCCCAGTGTGAGAAAGCTGGGTCTCCCTCAGAGGTCATGGGTCTTCCAGCAGGACAATGACCCAAAACACACTTCAAAAAGCATTAGAAAATGGTTTGAGAGAAAGCACTGGGGACTTCTAAAGTGGCCAGCAATGAGTCCAGACTTGAATCCCATAGAACACCTGTGGAGAGATCTCAAAATGGCAGTTTGGAGAAGGCACCCTTCAAATCTCAGGGACATGGAGAAATTTGCCAAAGAAGAATGGTCTAAAATTCCAGCAGAGCATTGTAAGAAACTCATTGATGGTTACCGGAAGTGGTTGTTCGCAGTTATTTTGTCTAAAGGTTGTGCTACCAAGTATTAGGCTGAGGGTGCCAATACTTTTGTCCGGCCCATTTTTGGAGTTTTGTGTAAAATGATCAATGATTTGACTTTTTTTTTCATTCTCTTTTGTGTTTTTTCATTGCAAGCAAAATAAATGAAGATATTATTACCAAAGCATTTGTGATTGCAATCATTTTCTGGAAGAAATTGAGTATTATCTGACAGAATTGCAGGGGTGCCAATACTTTTGGCCAGCACTGTACATTTGGGCTATATGCTGGAAAAAGCACTAGGTATATACATTAAAAGTATGCATTGCAGACTATGCTTTCCTATAAAATGTCTACTGCATTGACTTTTTAAAATGTTGAGCCAATGAGGCATATATACCATACTATGCTCGTGTAAGGATGTGAAGGCTAAAGGGATTCTATCATTGGGGAAACATGTTTTTAACTGAAGCCATGTCGTAATAGCCTTTATAAAGGCTATTAGTTTCCTACCTTTGTCGTTTCGCTCCTCGCTGCCGTTTAGAAGAAATCTTGATTTTTATTTTTATGCAAATGCATCTTCAGAATGCACAGGGGGCGTTCCCCCAGTGCTGAAACTACACAGGGGGCGTCCCCTGTGCTCTCCTCAGATGCATTTTTGAACTTACTGCTCCATCTCTCTTCTTCTTTAGCAGACACCATGTCCATTCGGCAATTTTCCTGTGGCCTATTACACGAGCATACTGCATGCGCTGTATGTAATAGGTCACAAGAAAATGGCCGAATGAAGACTCGTACAAGGATGACATCAAAAAGAGGCGTCTGCTAAAGAAGAAGAGAGGCGGGGTGGTAAGTTCAAAAATGCGTCTGAGGAGAGCACAGGGGACGCCCCTGTGCAGTTTCAGTGCTGGGGGAATGCCCCCTGTGCATTCTGAAGACGCATTTGCATAAAAATAAAAATAAAAATTTCTTCTAAACCACAAAGGTAGGAGACTAATAGCCTTTATAAAGGCTATTACAACGTGGCTTCAGTTAAAAACATGTTTCCCCAATGATAGAATCCCTTTAACCTCCTTAGTCATACAACCTTAAGATGGCAATATTCACTATCTCTACCCAAAACAGGTTAGCATACCCTGAGTAATGCTAAAGGTTGATGTTAGGTTCATTTGTGCCAATTGTCTGGTTGTACTGTATAACCATTGGTGATGCAAAGTGTATATTGCTTTGTTGTCTTAGCAGGTGTAATGTGTGGAGGTGGACCATTGGTTGATTCTAGGTGTTGTACCATGAGAGGAGTTGCTTGATTATGTCCCTTGGAATGATCCTGCACTAGCATGATGTTGGGTTATGCTTTTTTGAGAACTTATTATAAATAGGAGAGGCTTCACACCTTTTCGGGAGATGTCATTGGGCAAGTAAATTTGGTTATTCGGACTGCAAAATCCAGGAAAGCAGCTACTGCATCATGCGGAACTTGAGGCCTAGTCCATGAGCATGATAGAAAATGTTGTCTATGGAAATGGGATTGATGCCCACCGGATTACGTGTGTAAGCTCTGGATGACTAAATTTAGTTACTAAAATATGCTTTGTCCTGCATGTTGAATGCTTGTCTTGCTCATCTACAATCAAGATTGCTAAAGTTTGGTTCCGGCATATAAGATCATCTGGTGGTTTTTCTTGTAACATGACTACACAACACCACCAGGTCTGTGCAGGGGTTCTGATCAGAGGTCAATAGCTGACTGGGAAATGACACTTATATAGCACATGGATTACCACTACTTGCCAAACTTCATCAGTTTTTGCGTAGAAACCACAGCAAGCACAGATGAAGCACAGAATTTTGTGCTAATCCCATATTTGGTTAACAGTCCACTTGTTTCACCTGTAAAAATGCAACCATATCAAAAACCAGGCAAAAATGTATGCTTTTTTTAAATGCAGTTTTATCCGTATCTTAACTGTGAGCCTGCAGAAGTATCCCAATGCTCCTTTTTCATGTGGTTTGCCAAAAATTACCATATCATTAGCACTGTAGCCTTGCAGCACTGGAGTCCTAGGTTCGAATCTGAGCAAGAACAACATCTGCAAGGAGTTTATATGTTTTCCCTGAGTTTGCGTGGGTTTAATCCGGGTACTCCAGTTTCCTCCCACACTCCAAAAACATACTCATAGGGAATGTAGATCATGAGTCCTATATGGGATAATGACCGACAATGTCTGTCAAGTGCTGTGGAATATGTTGGCGCTATATAAGTAAGAAAAATAAATAAATAAATAATGCACATTATTAAGCCTCTTAGTTTCAGCAATTGGTGGGGGTCTTAACACCCATTCCCTGATTTATCAAAACTGCTCACATTTCACTATTACATGTCAACATTTTTCACAAACTGATAGGCACCTTTTAACTGAAGTCTGCTTGTTGACCTGTCAATCAACTCCATAAGTCTTAAGCAAGACTAACTAGTGGAGACAACTGACCTTCATAAAAATGTTTCTGGATGTGACCCATATAGGCCTGTATATCCTTGTGTAAACCCTGGAGTAAAACCTGCCCCCCTGATCTTTTGCATCAGGAGACTTTTTGTTTTCTTGGGGTGGTGGGTGGTAGGGGACAAGTTTTTCTTTGTTAATCCTACTGATGTAAACATTGAAATACATAGCAAGCTGTAAAATTTTCATTAAAAACATACTTTATTTGAAAAAAATAAAAGAACATAAAACAAAGGCCTTCTAAAGATATAACTTGCCCTTCAAATTTCTTGTGCTAGAGAGTGTTTTAGTTTTCATGAATTTGTGATTGTTGAAACTCATTTTAATAAATATCAATTTCTTACATAAACTGTATTTTAGCTATTACATTCTAATAGTAAAAGTATACAAAATATACAGTATACAGTTCCCCTTTAAAACGGCAAAAATGTTGCAAACAAATTGGCTGCTTAGTCTCATTCCCACCTGGGAAAATAGGCTTTCAAATATCTAGATAATGTCTTCAATTAGCTAAAAGAAAAAAAAGGTAACCTTGAGCCTTTGTCATATTTCTCATTACCGGAACACTTATGGCATTCCTTGAAAGAAAACATATCCTCTTACACCTGCATAATTCCCTTTCCTTATTCATTGAAGCTTTCACACTCTTTTTTTTTCCCCTGAAAGTGACAAGAGCCCCTAGACCTGTTTATGAAAGGTTAAGATGCTAATTACTAAGCAGTTTATCGGTAACCTGCGGGAAACAGAAAAGAAATATGTCTTTTTGATTTGGAGCTTTTTATTCCCTTTCCTTTTTAATGAAATAAATGGACTCTCGGGACTGGAGAGTGGCAAGAGGCCCAACAAGCTTGTGTGAATGTGGAAGGAAAGGTTAATTTGTGGCTGAGAAATGTACAAGCTTTCTCCCTTACACAAATATTGATCTAAATCTGCTTGTGTATCTTTCCTGTCAAAGTTATATTTGCATGGTATTGTTGGAAAGTGGCAAGGGCATTAAAAGAGTAAACCAATGTAAAAAAAAATGAATAAGGCTATGCTCATATTTCATTCATTCTATAGTTTTGGTGTATAACTGTCCCATACATATGGCCACGATTTATACCACTGTATACTAAACAGTAGTTTTTGTCAAATATGGTATACAATGCAAAAGAAACAAATACCGCAGGATGTATGCACTGAAAGCATAGTTTACCACACTTTTAGTACAGTTGAAAAACTGCATGACGGCACATACTCGGTAGTGGCATCAGCCATCTTCTTTGGAGTGGCCTGCTGGGGGAGCAGTATATCAACCAGGGACAGAAATAAACTTGACAAGCTGATTAGAAGGGCCAGCTCTGTCCTGGGGAGCCCACTGGACCCTGTGCAGGTGGTGGGTGACAGAAGGATACTGTCCGTGGTGAGCTCCATGCGGGAGAATAACTCCCATCCCATGCATGAGACTGTGATTGCGCTGGGCAGTACTGTCAGTGACCGACTGCTCCACCCTAGGTGTGAGAAGGAGCGCTATCGGAAGTCTTTCCTCCCCACCGCGGTTAGGCTGTACAACCAACACCGACCTAAGCGGAGATCATTACATACAGAGAACTGAAATATCTCTCTGCCTGTTAAATCCCCCCCCCCCCTCTGCTACGTCCTATCTGTCTGTCTGCTATTAATGTAATGCCTCTCACCTTGGAACATTCCTGTACATGTTGTATTTGTATTTGTATCTGCTTATCTTATCTTATCTTTGCTGCTGTAACACACTGAATTTCCCCACTGTGGAACTATTAAAGGACTATTATTATACTAAGCCTAGATTCACACGAATGTGCAAAATAGCTATGGAAAATGTTCATTTCTCATTTGCACTTTAGAGGTGCCCGTGACCAATTTTCACTGTTGTGTAGGCTAACGCATAAACATAAGCTGCATCCCAACACATAAGCCACTGATAGAATAATAATGTTATTGTGAATATAGCCTAACACAGATGTGAAACAAAGCACAGTGGTTTTATACCACACTTCCAATAATCCAATCCCAATTGTAGCAATTCTCGGAATTGATCACTTAAAATATGAGATATGTCAATTAAATGAAAACGTCTACACTGCAGTTTGTGATGTGGTTATTAAATCAAAGATTCCTGTCAGACATAGCAAAATTCTAAAATTGAAGAAAAGGGAAATAATTGAAATACTGGAAAAGCAAAGAAGTTGGATAATAGTTATTAAGTAGAAAAATATATAAAGGACTATTGTGTCAGTGGAGAACTCTACAGTATATCACAATGTCATAAATCCAGGAATACATCATTTGGGCAGTGAAAATTTGGAAGTGTGTATGTACATATATATATATATATATATATATATATATATATACGTATATACTAAGTGGTCCAAAGAATGACAACTGCTGAACCCTAAACAGGGTCTTGGTTATTCAAGGCTCTTTTATGCATGTGAGAAGCTAAGGTTATCCTGTCTGGTCTAGTGCCATGAAGCACTGTACTGCAGTACATATTGTTGTCAAAGTTACTGCTAGCTAGAATAAAAAGCTGTCAAAAGCTGTTGGTATAACAAAGCATTACAAAAGCAATCAAACAATCACATATTGAAGTCTCCTAGTGGGTCGAAAAATAGTTAAATGGTTATCCAGTTTCTAATATTGATGCCTATACTGAGGATACTGGAGTCCCGGGTGTTGACTCTTGGACAGAACTGCTCTTGGTAAATTGTACATGCTGGGAGCTGCAGAGCCCACTTGACACCCAAACTGGATTTACGTACTGCAGTGCTGCCTCATAGACTATATTAGATCTGTTGGGCCCTAGAAGATCTAATATTAATGGCCTGTCCTTTAAATATAAAAAGTATTCATATTAAACAACATAAAATAAATAAAATTTACAAAATAGTATAGATAAAAAAAACCCAAACATATTTTGTAATGCTGAAATCACAGCAACCCAAATTATGAAGCTAACACTAAGGCCTCTTGCACATGACTGTAATGGATTTATAGTCCACCAAAACTGATCCGCAATCTGTACAAAAACATGTCCGCATTGCTTCAGTATGTGATCTGCATTCAAGGATCCTAGATGATTCCCTACACTGGTCTGTGCTGCAAATGTGCCCAAAAATAGCACATGCTTCATAATTTGTGGTCCTTGAATACGACACAGACACACGGCCGTAAAAATTGCAGTCCTGTGTCTGGGCCCATAGAAATTAATGGGACCATAGCTTTATCTGCAATTGCTACTACAGCCTTATGCATGTGACCTAAGGCTAGGTTCATATCTGCGTTGGAGCCTCCGTAGGAGATTCCGCCTAAAATCAGCGGAGAGAAAAGTCCTGGGGTCTATGGGGTCCAGTGGTGTCTGTGGGTAACCGCTTTTTAGTGGATGGGCTTCCTGTCATTCAGGTCCCCATGTGGACCCGAACGATGGAAAGACCAATACTTGTGTGAACCTAGCTCAAGATCGACAGCAGAATTGCTTTTTGTCCAATTCCTTTTCTTCCTCCCCAAAAAGTAATAAAATGTCATCTATAATTTACATGTACCCAGAAATGGTTTTAATAAAAATATGACATATCTCAAAACATAAACTAGCATATAGATACCTTGATGTGACGGCATTAAATTATAAAATCATGTAAATGTAAAGCTATACACATTTGGTATCAATATCATTGTATTGACAATTGAAACATGTTATTTATGATGCATGTTGAATGGTGCAAAATAGATAGAAATGCTGTTTATTCTCACCCAAAAAAGAGTTAATAAAAGTAAAAAACAACAAACCCTCACACATCTACGTCAGCATAAAAATGAAAAGTTATGGCTCTTTGAATGTGACAATAAAAATGAAGGGTAAAAAATGCAGCACCCTGAAGGACAAAATAAGTTGCATCCTTAGTGGGTTAAGGCAGTGTCTCCCAATCGGAGTACTCTAAAACGTCCTTGCAACCTCGCCATTGATTCCACAAAATGTAGCACCAGTCATTTTACAACCTGCCAAACAAGCCAGAACATAGTGATAGGAAAGAATTCTGCTTTAACAAGCCCTCGTAGTAGTCATGGTTTCTTCAGTGGTAATAAGGCTCATTCACTGCTAAGATATACCACCCTTAACTGCACAGTATTCTATAGATTCTGTTAAAAAGGACACTAGCTATAAACATATCATTTTCTGCTTGTTTGATATACTCTATTTTGTTCTGCAATTAAAATATAAAACATTTTTTTTTCCTTTTTTCACTCTAGTTTTCATATTTACTTTAATACACTTAGTAAAGATTTTTTCCTCTCTATTTCACTACACTGTAGGGGACTGTAGGGTTATAGGTTGGACTTGATGGACTGATGTCTTCATCCAACCTCATCTACTATGTAACTACAGTAATACCTCGTACATTCGCGAGGTTAGGGTCCAGAACCGGTCGCGGATCGCGAGGAATTGCGAATGTTTGGTACAAGCGCTTAGAAGCGCTTACAATGCCGATTTCTAATGTCTAACCCCTAAATATCAATAAACTTTACCCTACAGTACTGTACAATATACTAACGTATACTGTACAGTACTGTATATTAATACATTCATTCATTTTTCTTATACACTCACAGTAAAATGAAACTAATTACCGGGTACGTAACGAACAGGACGCTACTACCCAATAGCGAAGGTGTTTTTTTTTATTAAATTTCACAGATCTGAGAAAAAAAGAGCAAAATCTATATATGTTAGTTGCCAAAAAAATATCGCGAATCTGTGAATTCGCAAATTCGGAAACGCGAGTGTACGAGGTATTACTGTATTTCACTAGAGCTTTGAAATTGTACGTCCCAGTTTAACAATAGACCATGTAAGACATACTCTTTACCACTAGGGGTCACTGTGTTAGAGATTGTTATGTTCCTTTTAAACCTTGATCATTGTGCCACTGAAGTGTGCAGTATTATGACACTACCAGTCCTCCTTGCATTAACCCTTGTCTCAAATTTATGTATAGTATTACCATTTTAGTATTTTAAGATTTAAAAATACATAATTTTCCTACTATAAAGAGTATGTAGAAAATGATGCAGAGGCAATATGCATTAAACCTCTAAAAAACCGACAATCCAAAAATGTACATAATTTTCTCCATTACTAACTCTCATAGTGTAATGACCATCAGATGTAAAATATAAAGGCACAATGTGTACTATATCTAAAGACACAATTTTCCAGAAAACAGCCATGACATACGCATGTAGTCTAATGCCACATTATGGTGACTGTGGCAATGGATAAGGTGCATTACATAGGTAATGTAGGATAAATACGATCTACTCTCGACTCAAGAACGGAAACATAAAGTTTAACAGTAGATAAGAGCTGTCAGCTTCAGATAGCACTTTTATTACCTATCTGGAAACCACAGCTCTCGTTTTGCGCTTAGTGTACGTTTTATTTGAAGTAGTTACAGTATAGGCCAGTAATTTGAAGTAGTTACAGTATAGGGCTGTTATTTTTAGCTTCTGGTCTTTTTCTCTAGAAATGTAGAATGATATAAATTGCTGTACCAAATGACCAAGATGATAGGAACTGAAACATGGCATATCATATTACCCTTTAATAGATTTCAATTGAGAGAGATGAAAGAATGAGTCACTCTTCGTGTGTGATAGATGTGTACTATTACTATGTTATAATTTACAAGTGAATGTTAGAACTTGGAGGCATACTGTAGATACCGATGACCTATAACATAAAAAAAAAAGTGACATGATTATGCTGTGACCAGGGGCATAGCTAAAGGCTCATAGACCAGGCCACGGTGCAAAAGCTCAACCTAAGGCTAGATTCATAAAGAAGAGTTGCAAAACGGCTGTGAAAAAAGTCAATTTTGTACGACCGTCTCGCACAAGAGGGGCACCCGTTTTCACAGATTCCACATATATTTCAGTGTAGGATCTGTGAAAACGGCCAAAAAAATGGCATGACGGTTATGTGAAATGCGTGTGACGTCCGTTAAACAAACTGTTATCACACGAATGGAGCCTAAGCTCTTCTCAACTTCCCCTCTCAACCTGCTGTTTCCCATCTGCACGTTGTATCAGCAGTTACATTTCCTTTCTTTCTTTATCTGGGCCCAGACTGACATGACATGACATGGGCCATGACTGCTCACGACATGTCTGTGCACACAAGCTTCCCATTATTCTCATTCCCTGTTGGCCCTTGCCATCTAGTAATTATGCCCCTTTTAGTGCCACAGCCTCCTTCATAGAATCCCTGCTTAAGTATAGGATGCTGTGACTGCTATGTTTGGCATTAACGGGTTCAGTTTCTCCTTTCTGACAGTGGCAGGTTGTCTTATCATAAAGCATCATAAACAGAAAGGAGATCAAAGCCCTAGTGTGTTGAATATGACCTGTGAACACCACCCCCTGGCTTCTGGACCCAGTCACAGCTGCGACCACTGCAACTCCTATAGTGATGCCAGGGGTGGTGATAATGTCAAGTGGTGGGATTTATACGGCAGCATTTATAAGTAAGAATCTAAGCAACTTTTACAATGACCAAATTGTGATTGCTAGGTGACGGGGTCAACGTTTCCAGATAATGGCAGGTCTGATTGGGTGTTTTTGGTATGCAGTGGTTTAAGGAAGGAGACAGGTGAACTGGTAACAAGGTCAGGTACCCAGGGCTCACAATTCCAAAAAAAAAAAACTTTGGCTAGATAGAAAAATGCCTCACAGCACATGATGAATAAGAGGAAGAAGGCAAGCCAGTAGCCTCTTTCAGCAAGGCAATGCACTCTGCCTTACTACAAACATTTTCATGTATAGTTTACATTTAAATAATTCAAAATGTTGACTTAGTTTCCATATTCTTCAGATTTCAATTTGATCAAGTATGACAGGTCCCAATAAGCAGAAATAAAATGTTGCACTCGGTTAAATAAAGTAATCCCCAACTTTTGGTTGATTTGTATGCTTTGGTGATGGTAAAAGGTGAATTTTTGTATGTTCTTAGTGGAAAGTATAGCTATGAGGGTGCATTCACATGGTGCAGTTGTGTTGCAGTTAAAATAGCATCAAAACTGCAACGAAAAAATGCATGTGGTTTTTATGTATTTTTTGGTGAAGTGAAACAAATTTATGTTCCAGCTATAATTTCAAAAGCTGTGCTCAAAAAACTTGTGGTCAAAATTATTAAAATTATTTGGTAGGGATGCCCGAGGATTTTTTTTTTCCAGGTGTGCCCCAAGTCTGAAAAGGTTAGGAAACACTGCCTTAAGGAAACTTGAACCTGGGATTTCCTTATACCCAGTGCAATGTACCGCAATACATTGTATTGCAGTATATAGCATATACAGTCATATGAAAAAGTTTGGGCACCCCTATTAATCTTAATCATTTTTAGTTCTAAATATTTGGGTGTTTGCAACAGCCATTTCAATTTGATATATCTAATAACTGATGGACACAGTAATATTTCAGGATTGAAATGAGGTTTATTGTACTAACAGAAAATGTGCAATATGCATTAAACCAAAATTTGACCGGTGCAAAAGTATGGGCACCTCAACAGAAAAGTGACATTAATATTTAGTAGATCCTCCTTTTGCAAAAATAACAGCCTCTAGTCGCTTCCTGTAGCTTTTAATCAGTTCCTGGATCCTGGATGAAGGTATTTTTGACCATTCCTCTTTACAAAACAATTCCAGTTCAGTTAAGTTTGATGGTCGCCGAGCATGGACAGCCCGCTTCAAATTATCCCACAGATGTTCAATGATATTCAGGTCTGGGGACTGGGATGGCCATTCCAGAACATTGTAATTGTTCCTCTGCATGAATGCCTGAGTAGATTTGGAGCTGTGTTTTGGATCATTGTCTTGCTGAAATCTCCATCCCCGGCGTAACTTCAAATTCGTCACTGATTCTTGTACATTATTCTCAAGAATCTGCTGATACTGAGTTGAATCCATGCGACCCTCAACTTTAACAAGATTCCCGGTGCCGGCATTGGCCACACAGCCCCAAAGCATGATGGAACCTCCACCAAATTTTACAGTGGGTAGCAAGTGTTTTTCTTGGAATGCTGTTTTTTGGACGCCATGCATAACGCCTTTTTGTATGACCAAACAACTCAATCTTTGTTTCATCAGTCCACAGGACCTTCTTCCAAAATGAAGCTGGCTTGTCCAAATGTGCTTTTGCATACCTCAGGCGACTCTGTTTGTGGCGTGCTTTCAGAAACGGCTTCTTTCGCATCACTCTCCCATACAGCTTCTCCTTGTGCAAAGTGTGCTGTATTGTTGACCGATGCACAGTGACACCATCTGCAGCAAGATGATGCTGCAGCTCTTTGGAGGTGGTCTGTGGATTGTCCTTGACTGTTCTCACCATTCTTCTTCTCTGCCTTTCTGATATTTTTCTTGGCCTGACACTTCTGGGCTTAACAAGAACTGTCCCTGTGGTCTTCCATTTCCTTACTATGTTCCTCACAGTGGAAACTGACAGGTTAAATCTCTGAGACAACTTTTTGTATCCTTCCCCTGAACAACTATGTTGAACAAACTTTGTTTTCAGATCATTTGAGAGTTGTTTTGAGGAGCCCATGATGCCACACTTCAGAGGAGATTCAAATAGGAGAACAACTTGCAATTGGCCACCTTAAATACCTTTTCTCATGATTGGATACACCTGGCTATGAAGTTCAAAGCTCAGTGAGGTTACAAAACCAATTTTGTGCTTCAGTAAGTCAGTAAAAAGTAGTTAGGAGTATTCAAATCAATAAAATGATAAGGGTACCCAAATTTTTGCAGCGGTCAAATTTTGGTTTAATGCATATTGCACATTTTCTGTTAGTACAATAAACCTCATTTCAATCCTGAAATATTACTGTGTCCATCAGTTATTAGATATATCAAATTGAAATGGCTGTTGCAAACACCCAAATATTTAGAACTAAAAATGATTAAGATTAATAGGGGTGCCCAAACTTTTTCATATGACTGTATTATCCCTATGTGCAATAGTGAAAGGCAGCAAGTAGGCCAATAAACCACAATCCCTAGGACACCACAATCTTATCATGGGAATCCAAGGGATGGAAGGGGGTCAATCTTGCCCCCCTATCTAACCAGATGTGGCATATTGATCACAGCATTTGAGCGTTTAAGCCACCAGAGTAAGAGTATTTTCTGACTCTAGCAGCCTCGTGTCCCGGCTGTGTAATGCCCCTGTGCCTGTGGCATAAAAGCAACGTACTATTATGTAGTGCTGAGCATTAACTATAGACACTTAGCGTGACATAATAGTACGGCACTGAGCAACCAATGCAATATAATATGACAAAATGCTTCCAAAAGCCTTGAAAGGCTGCAATTCACTATATATATATTTATACCCCCAGGACCGGGACTATACTTTTCACTCCCCAGCACATAACTCTTATAGCCGTATAGACTTCTTCTTGGTCAGCCATCACGCCCTCACCTGGTCTCCTACCACCCGTATTGATTTGGCCCTTTTGTCTGACCACGCTCCCGTTTTCTTGTCCCTCAAGGTTGCGGGCGTAGTGCGTTGCCCTTTCACATGGAGATTGAATGATAACCTTTTGAAGGACGCTTCTTGTAAGGCGGACATCGGTGCGGCAATTAGGGACTTTGGCCTCAACCATGCTCATGACTCCACTCCTCTCCCACTACAGTGGGAGGAACTGAAGTGTGTGATTCACGGTGTACTGATCAAACATGGTGCTTGGGTCGTTGCACGCCTCACGCACATTCATTCTCTTGAGTTGACTCATAAACAGACCCGTTCCCAGGAGGCCTTAACTGAACTCCTTAATGCTAGGGAGGAATTGTGTTCATATCTGGACGAAATGTATCTGCACTCTAGAGACCGCGTCAGAAAACATTACTATGAATTCGCGAATAAGTGCGGCCGCTCCCTCGCTCGTCGCTTCACCCGTGTGGTAATCTCACATATATCCCTCGGCTGTGGGATGGGTTGGGTCGCACGGTCCATAGCCCCACTGATAAAGCTGCGGAGTTCTGCTCGTTCTACAGTGACCTCTATAACATTTGTGGACAGTACTCCGATCTCGCATCAGACGCTCTCCGTGATAAGATCCAGGAGTATATATCTGATACACCCCTTCCCACCTTTGCGGACACTGATACGGCTCTCCTCGATGCCTCTTTTTCCGAGGAGGAGGACTCACTCACCATTCAGTCCTCCCCGTCGGGTAAGTCCCCTGGCCCAGATGGGTTGATTGCCCGTTTTTCAAGTGCTTTGGAAACCTCCTTTCCCCCATAATGACCCAGGTATTTAACAGTGTTGACGACTCTTCCCCCTTTTGCGGCGCAGTCATCCCTGATTACGGTCTTCCTCAAGCCGGGAAAAGACCCGACTAGCTGTGCCAGTTATCGCCCAATCTCCCTCATTAATATCAACTTCAAATTGTTCTCCATATTATTGGCCAATCGCTTGTCCCCCCCCTTAATGCCAGGCCTGATTGACACTGATCAAGATGGCTTCATCTGCGGTCGCGAGGCCCAGGATAACGTATGTAAAACCCTGTTGGCAATCTCACTGACTCGCTCCAACAACTCTCCTATGTGCCTTCTCTCTGTAGACACTGAAAAAGTGTTTGACCGGGTACACTGGGGCTTTCTACGTGCTACGCTTCAGTAGGTGGGTGTGGGTCCGGTTTTTCTAAGCAAGGTGTTTTCCCTTTATGGTGATGCATCGACGCGGGTTTGAGCCAACGGGATCCTCTCGGACTCCTTTCCGGTGCGGAACGGCATGTGGCAGGGCTGTCCTCTGTCACCACTGCTGTATGCCCTGGTTATGGAGCATCTGGCGGTGGCAATACGGAGGTGTCTGGACATTCACGACCTTCAGATGGGCACCCACCAGGTTAAGGTGGAACTATATGCGGACGACCTCCTTCTTTACCTTTCTGAGCCACGGGTTTCCTTTCCATCTATTCTACACGAGTTCAGCCGCTTCGGTCACCTAAGTAACTTTAAGGTAAATCTTTTTAAAAGTGAGGCCCTCAATGTCACGCTACTACACGCAGAGGTATCTCACCTCGCAGACACCTTACTCTTTAGGTGGCAAAGCACCTCTCTCAAATACCTCGGAATTCTCCCTGACCCATCCCACCTTTATTGCCTCAATTATCTTCCATTGCTTGAGGCACTCGCATCGGACCTATGGAAATATGGCACATATGCCTTTACATGGTTTGGCCGTATCCACGCCCTCAAAATGGATTTGGTCCCTTGGCTCTTGTATCTGGTCCAGGAGCTTCCTAGTCCTCTCCCACGTACCTTTTTCACTAGAGTTCAGTCCCTGTTTGGGAGATTCGTCTGGGGTTCGGCGAGGAGTAAAATAAAATATCAAACATTGACCCACCGCAAGGATAGGGGGGGCGCGGGCCTGCCGGATCCCAGACTTTATTACAGCTCTGTGGTTTTGCTCCGTCTTTTCGACTGGCGTTATCGTAGCATGGATAAGCCATGGGTCTCTATCAAGGCCGACCTGCTCTCGGTTCCACTCCCCTCATTGCCATGGATACCAGCTCATTTCCATCTGGGATCCGCTGGGCACTCATTCCTCTCTTCACACTTCCTGAAGACCTGGGATTCGGTGTGCTCCGGTGGGAGAGTGGCTAGAGTTCCGGGCCTCCTTAGTCCCCTTGTAAGATGGGGAAACAGCCCTCATGTTATGAATGTACTTGTTTCTATAAATAAGTTTTTTTTTTTTTTTTTTTAAACTGACATTTGTTTGTTTGACCACAAGAGGCCACTGTTACCTCAGACATGGGACGGATTGTAATTCTGTAATTCCCTGGAGTAGTGATGTGGAGACCCTGTTCTGCAGAGGTGGAACTAGAAAGAGGAGTAGAGTGTGTGTGGCAGCCATCTTAGGAGTGTGCTTTGAGCTTTTAGAAGAAGAAGAACTGAAGTGAGAGAAGGAGGACTCCTAAGGGATCAGAAATATAGCAAGGTGGTGCTGAAGCAGAGACTGTTCCAGGGTTTGTTCAGACAGCATCCTAAGTTGAAGATTGCTATCAAGGACCCGGCTGAGAAGTGGCCCTGTCAGTGAGATCGCATGTTTTCTGGATGAGCCCCACTTCTAGCTGTTCCAGACAAAGGCTAAAGGTACACAACAGACTTGGATCAGTAAGAGAAGTAATCGTGCACGCACCGCATTACATTTTGGCGCAAATTGCTTGGGACTAAGTAAGGGCCTGTAGTTAGGAATACTCATCTTCACAGGCCACGCTACTTATGAATTAGCTACCTATACGGTAATAAGAACTAAGACTCAGAGAATTCTATAGAGTTGTAACTCCCAGAGAGGAGCTTCTGAGGAAGTCTACAAGCGACATTTTATACATTGTCACATTTCTTTGACTTGCAAGCTAACCTACCATTATATTTACTTGGTTGTACTTTGGGGGGAATAGGGGTATTTTGATAAGTTTGTAAGCTCCTGTGTTATACCGCCGGTGCCCCTATCACACTCACTGAATTGTTCCTGTTAGTAGGGTGATAAAAAGGTAACAAGTGGCTGGTTAGTTGCAGCCTGCAGATAGGTAAAAGCTTGGAGTGTATTGGAGGCACACATTGGAAGGCACCGCACTGTACAACACCAGGGTCTCAGCTTACTGGCTGAGTTTATGTAAATAGTTGAGAGTGTTTTTTTGGTAAAGGGGTGTTACTATACTAATTAAAATCTTGTTTTTACTAAATTGAGTTGGAGTCGCTTCTTCTGTTCGTGACTTCGCTGTATCCTGGGGATCCCACCCCGGTACACGGCTTACACCCTTTTTCGTAACCCTATGTTCCCCCAGGCCGTTCTGTAGAGAGATTCCTTTGTTGGTGCAGCAGTGTTGACGTAAGACTTAGGCAGGTCTCTGGGGACCCACCTCTTCCTCCGTTGGCCCAACTGCGCGCTTCTTATCCGGACCTCCACTTGACCTGGCTGGAGTACAGCCAACTTGCAGCCTTCTTGCGGAAATTCTCCTTGCCTCCCCTCCTTTCCTCGACTATGACTGACCTGGAGTCCACCCTTTCCCACGCTGACTCTTCCCCACGCGCACTCTCGACTCTTTACAACATTCTTCTCCGAGATGCTACTCCCGGGTCCCCCTCATATACAGGCCCCTGGGAGTCAGGCCTCCGTGCAGGTCTGCCCCCCGCTGACTGGGATAGGTCTTTCCTGTTTGCCCATAAGCTTCTGATGCCTTGCAGTGCGCAAGAAAAGAATTTAAAGATTCTGTCTCGATGGTACAGGTGTCATGACTTCCTCCACAGAATCTATCCTGCTGTGACTGACCGGTGTTGGTGCTGTGGCACTGAGAAAGGTACCCTATATCACTTCCGATGGGAGTGTGACATTCTTAGGCCCTTCTGGGACGCTGTGTTCGACCTCTATGCTAAGGTGTGTGGTCGCACCGTCACAGCAATTCCCCAACTGGCCCTTCTTTCAGTTATCCCTGGCAGGATTTCCACAGTGAAGAAGGATCTCCTGTGACACTTTCTCACGACCGCCAGAACCGTCATTCCCAGGCACTGGTGAAGCACTACTATGCCTTCCCTGGTTGAATTCCTACAGGAGCTTCTCCTAATACGGAGAATGGAGAACCTGGTGGCGGAGGATTCTTCCGATCCCTCCAAATTTGACGCCCATTGCCGGCCTTGGGTGGTGTTTCAGGAATCGTCCGAGTTCTCCTCTTTCTTCTCATGATGCAGAATTACTTTTCTTTACTTCATTATTCTCTTCTCCCTTTCCTCTTCAGCGGCTTCTGGTCGTTCTACCTTCCCCCTGATGCTCCCCTTCCCCCTCCTTATCTCCCTCATGTGTCTTCCTGATTGTTGTTCCCATTGTGTGTTCCCCTTGTCTGTTTTGTCCGTCCCTCGGTTCTATGCAGATGTTGTTCATATGATGTCATATACCTGGGCCCTCATCCCATTGTTAGTATATTGTGCCTCAAATCAGTGGGCGGGGTTCTACCCTAGCCTTTCCTGTCTGTACGAGGCCTTGTTGGTTTATATTGCCTTTTGGTTTCTTTTCTTTTTCTCCTCCCTTATTTTGTATTGTACTGAAAATTCTTTAATAAATATTGATTATTTTAAATTATTATTTATTATTATTATTTATTATTTAATTATTTTAATTATTTTTAATTTTTAATAATGTTCAGCTGGAAAAAGAGGCCTCATTTATGGTAGGACTACCAGCATGGATTTATGCATTTATTGGATGGATCCTGACATTTCTCAAATTCATGAATATTCTATTTTTATAAATACTTTACTACACTTTCTGTATATATTTTGGCTTTCTATAATTTACTTATGTTTAAGATCACCCCACCAACACTAGTAACTTTGCAAAAATCATTACAAAAAAAGTGAAAACCTTGCAATTTTTATTATAGGGAAACACTGCAGTCATGACACAAGTCCTAGCAATGCTGTTATTTTACTGTTGGTTGTAGTCAATGCCATGTTGTTGTGGATGCCTCGCCTTACAAGTGTAAATTCTAACGGAGATCAGCTTTGTCGCTTTGTCTCTCCTATCAGTCCAGAAACAAGCTGTTATGATGGTCAGCAAAATACAACTATATTTAAAAACTAAACATTTTAAAAATCTGAAAAGAACATCCAGATATACTTGTGCTGATTTAGAAGTTACAGTATAGCCTTTCTTAGTAAATAAATTGCAGAATTTCATGAAATTCAATCTTCAGAAGTAATGTAAGGATGTATTAAAGAAATAAAAAAGATCTGAATTAACACTACAATTTATGCATTATATCATTTTAATCTAGCAAATTATAATCTTGTAGAACCTTAAACATACGCATTTCTACGACAATTATATATTTTTTGCTATTTCCTAGAAAAACACTGTACTACTGAAGTTTCTGTGATACATTGCCCTTTCTCTTTCCATGCTTCATGGTACCCTATTAATTCTAGCTTGTACAAAAAATTAAGTCTCCATTGAAACCCCTTAGGCCTTTTAGACACTTGAGACTGAGCTGTTCTTAACCACATTAGCAGCTTGATGTCTATTATTATTCATTGGTTCTATCTAGGGTAATGTGTATGGCCCTACTTTAATTGTCCCTGTCCCCCTCTATCTCCTTTTATCACAAATGAAAATGAATGGAAAAAAGAAATCTCCATTCTGACTTGAAGTCGCCATTGTATGGGCTGACACCAAAAAAACCTCAAGGGACTTTGCCCGCTGTCCTTTAGATTCATGTGTTATTAGCACTACAAGGAGAACAAGTAAAGGCTCCTGTCTGTATCAACATAGATACCAGCCTCAAGTTGATTAGCTTTAAATCACCAGAGTAATAAGGGGGCATAAATCTAACAAATACATATTTGTCATAGGAATACAGTTCACAATGTGATGTATAATTACCATCTATATTAAGTAGGTGTTTAAGTAAGAATATTTTACAGACTCACTTAGCCTAGATAGCCATTCTTACTAAAATTTTATAAAAACATTTTACAGAGTAAAGTAATTGTGTTTTAACCCAATACTAATTAAAAAAACAAATGTATCACAAAAAAACCAGTTGACTCTCAAAACACCAATAAAGCAGGTTGTTGAAACAGCTTGTAATATCTATCCTCTATTAATAAGACTGGCCATATTCATAAAATTGGATTAAGGCTTCATGCACACGACCATACTTTTTATCCGCAATTTCGGACAAAAGCACGGACCCATACATTTCAATGGGCCCCATAGCTTTTGTGACTGTGTTTCTAGGCCAAATTGAAGAGGGTGTGTCAACTGTGCCATGTTTACTGAACCGTACACTGTGAACGGTCGTGTGCAGGAGGCCTTAAAAGAACAATAGTATAAGAAAAACTAAATGAAGAGTGCAAAAATAGCACTAAGATTATCATACCTGCTCCAATTTTGCAGGAGATCTATTGAAGCAGAGGGGCTCAGAGCAGCAAATGTCTTGTAGTACATGTCAGTGATGCTTTTACAGTTGTAAGGGTTAAAACATAACTTGCACTATATTCTATATCACAGTATACAGAAAGCACAAGAGGGTGGAATGTTCTGTATACAAGACTGCGTAGTTGATAAGGACAGACTTGGAGTCTGGGGGAGATATCAACAGTTCTGCCGATTTCAGCAGAACTAGTAGTCTTGGAAGGACATTTAGATAAGGTGAAAATGAAAACATCTGGGGTGATGGGTAAATGAACAAATTTGTGTGATAACGGAACTGGAAAGACCATATATGTATATTGATCACATGACTGTTATGCAATTGAGCTTGCTTTTAAAACTGTATTGAACTACGTAATAAAGTAGAAACGGTTCATACACGATACCTGTGTACGTCTTGTTTCCCGAGCGCTCGAAACTGGTTATTTATTTAATTAGGATTACGGTGACATCCATCCCAGGGGGACTTGCCCCCCGACAGAAATTGGCGCCCAACGTGGGGCCTCGAGATCGTCTGATGTGCAGCCGATAGAGTGCCGACCCACTCACCGATCGACTTGAGGATGGGACCAGAGGACCTCAGATAGATAAAAACAGTACTGTGAAGGTAAGCCTTTGATCTTGCCAATTAGTATATCTGAGGTTCCTGTGTGTCTATTCTCTGTATCGATGAGCGAGGTAAGCTGCTGCATGCTTATATGACATCTCGATGCCAATTGTATAGTACGGAAGAACCTAAAAGGGACATGTCACCTGTAAATGATATGGAAATTGTTTTTCTTTGCTTTTTGTCTTGCCTGTCTATTGATGTTTGCATGTTACCTGTGTTATAAGATATATAAGGCTGCAAAGAATGGGGAACAGTTCTCTATTCTTAACCCCTAGAGTTGCGGACAAGGTTCCGAACTGAGAAGCACAGAGTGATTGAAAAGTCCTTGTTTTGGAAAACTAGCCTCCAGCCGTGCCTGGACGGTCAAGGTCGAATGGGACCTGAGTAGTAGCACGAAGGACTTAGTAGAATCCGCGCGAAGAAGTGCGTGTAGTGATTTGGGTAAGGGGACACAGGCAGAAAGTTGAGCCTGTGGAAGCCAATTGAGGCATTGCCCTGAGCACTACTCCTGAACTTGCACAAGTAGAGTAGTTCATAGAAGACAGAAGAGTCTGTCTGGGAGTTCTCACTAAGTAGTCATAAGTGACCCTCTATTGTCTCAAAGGTTGCCCTAGAGGAGTGAGAGACTCATCGGCTGATTAGCTACCAGCCAAGATGGGGATGGGACCATCTAAGATATGGTACACCCCATGTGAACTAATAGAGATAGGGGAAGGGAAAGAAGTAGTCGCACAGGTAAAGAAAATCCTAAAAAGAGCAGGAATACACAAAACTGGGTTGGTAGACAGTAGATTTTGGGATCAGTGGAGATTAGATCATGCGGGATTGATTCAGGACAAAAAGTTGCAAAGAGGCATTTATGCCCTGATAGAAGGAAGCAATAGAATAGGATAAGGGGTGATAGTTCAGGAAATAATGAATCACCCCCACCTCACTCCGAGAATCAGGCTTGAAGGGAGACATTACCCTTCTCAGTATTATTGTTTAATATAACCCATCTTATCTCCCAGTTCTGTATGAAATATTACCTACTTTAACAAAATACTCAGAGAATCTGATATAGTGCAAAGAGAAAAACTGTCCACCATCGGTATGATGTTTATTGGATTATGTATTTTATATATATATATATATATATATATATATATATATATATGTCAACCTGTATTTGTAATATTCATTCTGTTTATATCAATGCCAGGATTCAACTTTTATGCTTTTTGTAAAATTAAATCCGCTTTCAGGAAATGTCCCCTAAAAAGAAGAAACTAGGATATTGTGATGTTCCACAGGGGTTCAACTTTTGGTTGGAATCCAGTGAAGAAAATTCTAAAGTCTGTGGGGTTTGGGAAATATTTGAAAATTGTACAAAAATAGTAATATGTAATTTTGGTGTCAGTATTAACTGCTATCTGCTTGAATTGTATTCCTGTATTCTGTTGTAGCGCTCTGCAGATGTTCTGCAGGGAATAACCAAAACATTAATTGACTGCCAAGTAGCTCCAAGGACGTTGTATCTGATATGATGCGCACGCAGAAAATCACAAGCTGAATATGATACTGTGTTACCCAGTAATGTTACATGTCAATTATTACAAAGTGAAACTTGGCTTTGGGCCTCTGGGGTCCGCAGCCTGTGTATGATGACTATTTATGCCCAAAGGGAAAATATTTTGATAAAAGTGTTAGCCTAAGGTTAAATGGAAAGTAAGGTACAATGACAATATATATGTGTAAAATATTCAAGAACATACTCAAACATATGAAATTATGTCTTGTACTATGTTATGTGAATTTATTGTCTTGCCTGTTATCACCTGAAGTAAGGTATCTGTTAAAAGAGAGAAAGGTGAGTCAGTGGAAGTTTATGGAAGACTTCTCACTAAAGCGGTGGATGCTTTAGATCAAACTGATCCTGTAGAAACCTCATTTCAGGGTTGCAGGATACTCACTAGGTATTTAGTCTCAGACACATCAGATAACATTCTTGGTACAGATGTGATGGGAGTATTAGGTTGTAACATCATGTTACATTCCTCAGGGGAAGCATTTGTAAAAGTCACACATACTAACCATGAGATTTTGTGTTTGTTATCTGCCAAGTTAAGTACACCAAATTGTATTTTTGTCCTCACTGAAGAAGAAAATGTACTGTTATCCCAAGTGCCAACAGCATTATGGGCAACTGGGAAAACAGACTTAGGTAAATTGGATGTACCCCCTGTTATGGTAACCCTGAAACCTGGTGCTCAGCCACCCAGGATTAAACAATATCCTCTGACCCATGCCCAAGAGGATGCCATAGCAGTAACAATAGTGGAATTAGTGAAAGCAGAGGCATTGAAGGAATGCACTTCTGTAGCAAACACTCCTCTTTTCCCAGTGAAGAAAAAGGGCAAAAAGGGAGAACCAGACACATACCGTATGGTTCATGATCTTAGGGAATTGAATAAAGTAACACTACTTGAAACCCCAGTGGTACCTAACCCACACACCTTGCTGTCAGCTGTCCCCACAGGTACCACCTGGTACAGTTGTATAGATCTTTCCAATGCATATTTTTCTGTGCCTTTACACCCCGATTGCCAGTATTTGTTTTCATTTACATTCAGGGGTAAACAGTACACTTGGACAGTACTACCACAAGGGGCGCAAAACAGTCCTAACCAATTCACAAGGTGTCTTACACTTATTATGAGTACTTGGTATTTTCCACATGATGATGTTGTTCTGTTACAATATGTTGACGATCTTCTTCTTTGTGCTCCAGACAAACCAACCTGTGAAGCAGCAACCATCAGCCTGTTGTGTTTCCTCTACCAGAACGGCTGCAAGGCCAACAAGGACAAGTTGCAATTTTGCAAACAAAAAGTGGTGTTCCTGGGACACTGTCTCGGCCAGGGTACCAAGCACCTGTCAGATGAGAGGACCAAGGTGGTGAGAGACATGCAGGTGCCAACCTCTCATGCTCAGCTACGTACCTTCTTGGGATTGGTATCCTACTGTAGGCCATGGATCAGATCTGCATCTCTGACCATGCAACCTCTGTACTATAGCCTCTCCTCAAAGCCATTCAGCCTCACACCTGAGGCCTTGGATGCGTTTTATCAGCTGAAGTTGCAGATAGTCAGTGCTCCGGCCCTAGGCCTACCTGACTATCAGAAACCTTTTCAGCTCTACGTGACTGAGATGATAGGGCACGCAACTGCAGTTCTCACACAACAACACATTACAGCTCATGGTTAGATGCTGTAAGCCAGGGGGACATCCTCCTGTGTGCGGGTTGTCCTCTCGGTACAAGCATTGCTTGACAAAAGCTCAGACATTGTCCTAGATCATTTATTGGTTGTGTATACACCATGACACACTCATGACATCCATGCTATCCTCACACAGGTAGACAGATGTCACCTTTCTTTGGCACGGCAGTGCAAAATGGAATTTGCTCTGCAGTCCTCCTCAAACATCTCTTTTCAACGCTGTTTAACTTTGAATCCTGCAACTCTTCTTCCTGTAGGAGTTCATGATTCAAAAGGGGGAGTGGAAGATGAGTTATTTTTAAATTCCCTCTCTGAAGAAGAACTGTTTGACAGCCAGCATGAACATGATTGCGTGGTTCTTATGTCACAGGAAACAGTGGGATTTGACCACGTCACGGATGTGCCGTTACAAAATCCTGATTATGAGATGTTTGTGGACGGCTCAAGGTATCTGACAGATGAAGGCAAATTTGTTACAGGGTATGCTGTAGTCACTGAACATGACATCATAGTCCAGGAAGCTCTTCCACCACACATGTCAGCCCAAGAAGCTGAGCTTAAAGCCTTTATGGAGGCTTGTAAGATAGCCAAAGGTAGAACAGCTAACATATACACTGACTCCAGGTATGCTTTTGGCATTGCACATGATTATGGTCCAATATGGAGGGCAAGGAACTTCCTAACGGCCCAGGGCAAGCCAATTAAGAATGGAGATGTGGTAAGTCGACTGATGGAGGCCATACTGCTCCCAAAGCAGCTGGCAATTGTGAAAGTCAGAGCTCACGCAAAAGGAAGGGACCCTGAAAGCCGTGGAAATGAGAGAGCTGACATAGCAGCCAAGGCTGCAGCACTACTGGCGAGAAGGGGTCCCAACCAGGTGAGCAAAATGGACATTGACCTAGCAGACCCAAAAGGGCTGTACTCAAAGGTTACCAGTGTGGAAATTGAAAGATGGAAGAAAGCAGGTGCTACAGAAGGTGATGGTATGTGGAAAATGGGGGATCGATTATGTCTGCCCGCAGCAGTCTACCCCCAGATGGCTGGCTTGGCCCACGGTAAGGTGCATGCCTCTCGAAATGCCATGGAGTCATTAGTGGGTAAATTATGGTTTGCCCCAGGTTTTGGAAGAGCTGCTAGTAACCACGTAAAAGCATGTCACTTATGTGCTCTACACAACCCAGGACAGGTAGTTAAAACACCCACCAAGTGTACACCAAAATCCCTGTACCCATTTCAGAGAGTACAGATAGATTACATACAGTTGCCTAAGTCTGGAACATACGAGTATGTATTGGTCTGTGTGGATCTGTTTTCAGGATGGCCTGAGGCCTACCCTGTGAGCAAAGCAACCGCACAAGCAACTGCCAAGAAACTGATGTCTGAGCTTGTGTGCAGGTTTGGAGTGCCCGAGGTGATTGAGTCTGACAGAGGTACACATTTCACAGGTGAGATAATGAAAGAAATAATGTCTGCACTAGGGATTGAGCAAGCTTTCCACACACCCTACCATCCTCAGAGTTCAGGCAAGGTGGAGAGGTTGAATGGCACACTCAAATTAAAGATCCAAAAAGCGATAGCAGAGACAGGGAAGCCCTGGCCTGAGTGTCTATCTTTAGCCCTTTACTCAGTAAGAACCACCCCTAACAGGAGGACAGGGTTGTCACCATTTGAAATATTGTTTGGAAGTGCACCCAAAACAGGGTTATACTTCCCTCAGACGTTACAGCTTAACTATGACAGTATTTCTAGCTATGTGCAGAGTTTGTGCCAGAAATTGAGAGAAACACATAAAAAAGTGTTCTCTTCTATTCCAGACCCTTCTGATTTTTCAGGAACGCATAGCTTGCAGCCTGGTGATTGGGTGGTCTTGAAAAGACACACTAGGAAGTCTCTTGAACCCAGGTATGACGGTCCCTTCCAAGTACTGCTGACAACTGCCACTTCAGTAAAATTGGAGGGAAAACCCACCTGGATACACGCTTCACATTGCAAGAAAGTTGAAGCACCATCAAAATGAAAACACGACACTTGCTGATGTTTGCTGGATGCCTTTTAATAATATGGACCTGGTTTGAACTTTACAGGAAAAAAGACAGCCCAAATCGGGGAGTAAGGGAGCTGGAGGAACACATATGGAGAACAAAAGAGAATATGTGGTTATATTTGGCCCGAGTATTAAACATGACAGAATTTTGTTTGAGAAATGCATATTCCAGTAATGTGTTAGAAACTTGTTTGATTGCAGTGCCGACTTCTGTTGCAGTATGGACTAAATTGTTGAAACTTCAGTTAAATGATACTCTTTTACAGGAAGCTGATCTCCATGTGCATGCAGACTGGATAAGTCCTTATTATGCTTGTATGAACTGCACTGCCTACGCAGATTTACAGGAGAATATGATAAGGATATCGACTGGGGCAGTAGCAAGAGCAGAATTGTGTTTCAAATTTTCATGTAATAAAACAACAATACCTAATTGCAATCCTATAATGAATAAAGGGCAGTTTCCACAAATCTGCAATAGAACTGACAACGATTGTCAAACCCTGAGGGAAGGTAAGAGGATGCAATGTAACAGGACACTTATTGTCCCGTCACTAGATTTACATGTACCCTTGCCACCTGGGTGGGTTCTAGCGTGTGGTAATAGCAGCTACACCTATATACCTGCCAATATAACTGGAGGCATATGTGCCTTGTCTAGATTAGCATTGACTATGATACTCACACCATATGAACAGAGTTCACAGAAATCGCATGTACATATATTACACAAAAGAAGTACTATCCCACTGCCTGAGGATTGTAATTATGATGTGAAACTCTTATCGAAAGCAGAATACATAAGCCTAGCTGTGTCACTGGTAGGAGTACCAGGTTTGTCTGTATATAATGCTAAGATAATATCACGTATTGCTTGCTTTATGGTAAAGAATATAAACACTACTAGCGCTATCATTAAAGATGTTGTATTAGATTTGCAATCACATAAAAAAGCAATATTGCAGAATAGAGCGGCTATAGATTATTTACTGCTTAAACATGGTTATGGGTGCAACACTTTTGCAGGAATGTGCTGTTTTAATTTGTCTGACCATTCAGAAGATGTGCATGATAAGTTGAAACAGTTGCAGGAAATGGTAACACATATTAAACAAGATGTCAACCAAGGATGGTGGGACTGGCTGTTAGCTTTCCTACCTGACTTGGGATACCTTCGACAAATCGTAGGTATAATCCTTTGTGTAATCATTTTTATGATATTAGGATGTTGTTGTATCCAATGTATTCCTTCGCTATGCAATCTCATGAGGTACAATACTCAGTATGTAAGGTAGGATCATTATTTTTAACATTTTCAATGGAGAATCCATCACAGATGGCACACAGATAGTGTGAATGTATTCATTGAATACTGATTAAAAATAAAGTCCTAAAATGGGGGAATTGTAAGGGTTAAAACATAACTTGCACTATATTCTATATCACAGTATACAGAAAGCACAAGAGGGTGGAATGTTCTGTATACAAGACTGCGTAGTTGATAAGGACAGACTTGGAGTCTGGGGGAGATAGCAACAGTTCTGCCGATTTCAGCAGAACTAGTAGTCTTGGAAGGACATTTAGATAAGGTGAAAATGAAAACATCTGGGGTGATGGGTAAATGAACAAATTTGTGTGATAACGGAACTGGAAAGACCATATATGTATATTGATCACATGACTGTTATGCAATTGAGCTTGCTTTTAAAACTGTATTGAACTACGTAATAAAGTAGAAACGGTTCATACACGATACCTGTGTACATCTTGTTTCCCGAGCACTCGAAACTGGTTATTTATTTAATTAGGATTACGGTGACATCCATCCCAGGGGGACTTGCCCCCGACACAGTATATAGCAAGTTAGGTTAGTTTGGCATAGGCATACGTTGTGTTGTTCCACCATACAAAGTAAAATATGATTATTTGTTTCCATATGGTACTGTACTATATTTTTAAAATTAATGTTTCCATATGATGTACTTGTATCAAATGAGTTCTATATATATTTTCCATTTCAAAACAAGACATTCCTATATTGGGTAGAAAATAGGTAATCGTATGATATGATAATATTGTATGTATACTTTGATTTGACATGACTTCTTGTCATTTCAGTATTCATTAACTATATGCACAAATGTACTTTTTCTCCAATTCCACCCCATTAAGAATTTTTTTCCGGATTCCCAGTACCTTGTAGAGAATAATAGATGGTACAATTGTGAAGAACAATTTGTCCCGCAAACATTAAGCCCTCATATGGCTCTGCAAATGGAAAAATAAAAAAGTTATGGGGTTTGAAAGGCGGGGAGTCAAAAATGAAAATCGAAAAATGTCACCATCGGGAAGAGGTTAAAGCTTCATTGTGATTGGTTGCTATGAGCAACTAAAATAGTTTTGCTAATGTCGTGATAAGATACGTTTCACCCCCTAGGCAGGATGACACCACATATGAATTCGTCCAACTTTTGAGCTACATCAAGTTGAATCTGGCATATCTCATTAAGTAAAATTCTGTTGCCATTGCATTTATGTCCTATTGTTACTAACATTGAACTTGTGTTGGATGTACATGTATAGACAGGATTAGAGAAACCTCTGATCAGGGCCATTTAACGCCTTGTGCATGGTGATCAGTACTGATTTCAGTGCGGACGAAGTTAACGGATAACGCATTGCTGAGGGCGGATGGTTAAATACTGACATCTCTGACTGTAATAAAGGGCACTAGGGCTGTCTAGCATTGGTAACTATGAAGGTATAATCTCATACTGACAATGGAAGTATAAAATGTTAAAAATTAAATTAAACAAAATTAACACTTATAAAAAAAAAAATATATATATATATATATATATATACCTAACAAAATGGTTGGGTTTATACAAACTGTATATTCCCTATGCACAATTGCAATAGCAAAAACTAATAAAAACTACATAGGAACAAGTAAAACATCTTTATTATATATAGTATTAAAAAAACAACAAAGAGATCAATATTACTTCAGTACACAAATAATTCCCTAGTAGGAATTATATATAGCTGACTATACAAATATACAAAAAATATCAGATGTCCAAAAGGATATCACAAACAGTAGGAACAAAGGTAAATACAGACCAAGAGACATCGGAACCTGGTCCCAACACCTATAACCTAGAAGACTTATTCCATGGGGAACTCAGAAGTCATTATTTAAACTACAGTTGACCAAATAGATGTGTAATAGTGGCTTACACAATAGCCTACATCTGTGTAATATAAGATCCACCTATTTGGCCCATAACGTATAGGTCGAACCTACACAGCAGATACAAAGCCTCCTGGAATCAAAATGAAAAGGAGCAATTATGTGCTCACCCACTACATATCCCGCCCACATGACATATGGCGCCTAATACATCAAGCATCATAACAAACCAAGCCATAAGGTTTACTCTCACCTAAGATCTCATATTGAAAGATAAAGCATCATATGTGATAATGCAAAGCACACCTGTGCTATGTACCCCAAAACAGATGTTTTTGTTAGGTATCATATCGGCCATCTTAAAAAGGGAACAGTAAAAGGCAAAATGGAACTAATGTCCCAACAGAAAAAATCAAAAAGAACAATAAGGAAAAACCAATAATAATACACAATAAAGAACAAGGGAAGAGAAGAAGTATACAAAGCAAATTGGTCAACTGTAGTTTAAATTAAGGCCCTCTCCACATATGAGGTAGTTCCCCATGGAAGAAACCTTATAGAAGAAATACATGTTGGGGCCAGGTTCTGGTGTCTCTTGGTCTGCATTTTCCTTTGTTCCTACTGTCTGCGATATCTTTTTGGACATTTGATGTATTTTTTGTAATTTATCTGTATGTCACTCTGGTTTATATAAAAGATACTGCTAGAGAATTACTTGTGTATTAGAGTGATATCTACATACCTTATGTTTGATCTGGGACCTTTTGTCTTTTATGGGTAATATTCAACTCTTTGTTTTTTATACGATATATATAATAAAGATGTTTGTTAAGTTTTTACTTATATGTTTCTAAGTAGTTTTTCTTAGTGTTCGCTATTGTAACTGTGCACAGGGAGTACATTCAGGGCCGCTTTAACCATAGGGCCAACAGTGCAGCTGTATTGGGCCCTATGGTTGAGGGGGCTCCATTAGCCGCCCCGGATCAAGCGGGACAGTCCCACATTTTGGGCTCTGAACATATGGTGTGTATAAACCCAATCCTCAGTGCCCCCACATATAATATAATGGCCCCCACATATAGTATAATTGCCCTCACACTGCCTCCACATATAATGGCTTCCACAGCGCCCATACATATATTATAAAGTAAACTTGCCCTCACACTACATTCACATATCATGGCCCCCACATACACACGTGGACAAATTTGTTGGTACCCCTTGTTTAATGAAAGAAAAGACCACAATGGTCACAGAAATAACTTGAATCTGACAAAAGTAATTTGCCAAACTACATATTGACAAGCCACAAAGCTTCTGGGAGAATGTCCTATGGACAGATGAGACAAAAATCGAAATTTTTGGCAAGCCACATCAGCTCTATGTTCACAGATGGAAAAATGAAGCATATCTTGAAAAGAACACTGTCCCTACTGTGAAACATGGAGGAGGCTCTGTTATGTTCTGGGACTGCTTTGCTGCATCTGGCACAGGGTGTCTTGAATCTGTGCAGGGTACAATGAAATTTCAAGACTATCAAGGGATTCTAGAGAGAAATGTACTGCCCAGTGTCAGAAAGCTTGGTCTCAGTCACAGGTCATGGGTCTTGCAACAGGATAATGACACACAGCTAAAAACACCCAAGAATGACTAAGAGAAAAACATTGGACTATTCTGAAGTGGCGTTCGATGAGCCCTGACCTAAATCCTATTGAGCATCTTTGGAAGGAGCTGAAATATGCCATCTGGAAAAGGCACCCTTCAAACCCGAGACAACTGGAGCAGTTTGCTCATGAGGAATGGGCCAAAATACCTGTTGAGAGGTGCAGAAGTCTCATTGACAGTTACAGGAATCGTTTGATTGCAGTGACTGCCTCAAAAGGTTGTGCAACAAAATATTAAGTCAAGTCATTTCGGTCCAGGCCTGTTTCATGAGTTATCTTTTTAAAAAAAATTCTTTTTAGCATCGTTGAAAAGCAATGTCTGACTTTCATTTGTTCATTTTCATAGAATTTTTATATAGTATTACTTTTGTCAGATTCAAGTTATTTCTGTGACCGTTGTGGGTTTTTCTTTCATTAAACGAGGGGTACCAACAGTTTTGTCCACGTGGGTATAATAAGATGGCCCCCACAGTGACCCTATGCTCAGTAATGTTTAAGGAGCAAGTAGTAAGGTGCATTCATTACTTACCACTCAGCTCAATGCTTCCTCTTTTCTTTCGGGTCTGCTGTGATGTCAGCACTTGGCACCCAGAGCAGAGAGGAAGTAGGGAGAAGAGTGATAAGTACTGAACGCAGCTTGCCACTCATTCCATGGGGTGCCGGTAACTGCAATGAGCACCTCCATCGGTACTGATGGAAGCTCTCATTGCACTTGTAAAATAAGGAGGCCATGGTGCATGCACGTTTATGCTTGGTGTAGGGACCCAATGGGATATGTGTACCGCAATTTGAGTACCACTGTCTTAGGGTGACATTTGTTTAGTTAGAGCTCAGACCCAAACACAAGACTGAGTTTCATAGAATATTTGTTTAACTCATTACATGAAAGTAACGTTAATAATACAATTAGATTACAAGTACTTTAGTTTCATTCAAATTATTTTGTGCAAAAATGAATATACACCACATCAATATACACCACCCATTTTTGTAGAAATGGCTTTGGGAAAGACTTCCTTCATGGACAAAACCCATTCATGCTATTCCACTGTAGTGTATACTGTATTGTGTCTCAGAAAATAGCTCACCACAGTTAGGCTTTCTACTTGTTTAGCTAACTGCAGTGACCTGCAATTTTCTTCAACCCTTCTCATCAGAAAACATTGCTTTTTAGGTGTTAACTTCCATACGTGGTCTGGACGTCTCTGTGAGATGATTGCAGTTCCATCTTTGTTACATTTTTTCACCACTTTTGCTATAGTATTCTTCTGACTGTTAAGTAAAGTTTTTCTGCTCTTCTTGTAGCCTTCACCTTTCGTTTGTAAAGAAATTATTTTCTTTCTCAGGTCTTGTCACATTTATCTTCCATGTAGTGCCATTGCTGACAGCATTAAATGGGAAGGGGTTTTCTTTCTTAAGTTAAGCCCTTTTACGCTAAGGCCCCATGTAGCGGGCCCCATCAAAACAATCATGCAGGAAAAATTCAGCAACACATCACAGTTTGTCCCACAGCACTTTTCACAGGAAACCTCTGCGAACTTTCTGCTTTCATTATATCTATAGGGAAACCACCGGCGTTTCCATAGGTATAATTGACTTGCTGTGATTTCCAAAACTGCGACGGTTTTGCTGGGGTTGATGGGGTTTGCTACAATCCCATCCTCTTTGCAGGGACTGTAAAATGGCGCATTTGTTTCCACCGTGGCCAAAATGCTGCGTTTACGCCATGTGGGACCTCAGCCTTATAGTCACCCGTCTGCTGGACACCTATTTAATGAATAATGTGGTTGAATTCTTGTTAATTATAATTCTGCAGTATAAATTTCAGCTTTGCTCCTAAGAGTAAGGCCCAGTGTTGTGGAACATAGCTAAAAAATGCTGCAGAAAAATAACATAACGGAATCGCATTCTGATTTTCATTGCATTTTTGCTACGTTTTTCTTTGTGGTTTTTCCTCCCTTATTAAATCTATAGGGAAAATGCAAGCATTTCCGGAGGTAAAATTGATATGCTGCATTTTTGAAAGTGTAGCTTTTCTGCTGCATTTTTTTTCCGGAATGTGTGGCTTGGATTAGCCAGAATCTCATTCACCTTGGTGATACTGTCAAACACAACTTTTTTTCAGCTGTGTTTCCAAAGCATGAAAAACACTACGTTTACACGACATGGGGCCTTAGCCTAAGCTTTCTTTGGGGTGTACTCATTTTGTCAACCTGGTCCTGAATTAATTTGTTAAGAAAATTACTTTCTTGTGTGAGCAAATTAACAAATCTTTTTAGCAATCTATAGCTCACATTTGTGGGAATTTTTTGTAGTATATATACAGTCATATGAAAAAGTTTGGGCACCCCTATTAATCTTAATCATTTTTAGTTCTAAATATTTGGGTGTTTACAACAGCCATTTCAATTTGATATATCTAATAACTGATGGACACAGTAATATTTCAGGATTGAAATGAGGTTTATTGTACTAACAGAAAATGTGCAATATGCATTCAACCAACATTTGACCGGTGCAAAAGTATGGGCACCTCAACAGAAAAGTGACATTAATATTTAGTAGATCCTTCTTTTGCAAAAATAACAGCCTCTAGTCGCTTCCTGTAGCTTTTAATCAGTTCCTGGATCCTGGATGAAGGTATTTTTGACCATTCCTCTTTACAAAACAATTCCAGTTCAGTTAAGTTTGATGGTCGCCGAGCATGGACAGCCCGCTTCAAATTATCCCACAGATGTTCAATGATATTCAGGTCTAGGGACTGGGATGGCCATTCCAGAACATTGTAATTGTTCCTCTGCATGAATGCCTGAGTAGATTTGGAGCTGTGTTTTGGATCATTGTCTTGCTGAAATATCCATCCCCGGCGTAACTTCAAATTCGTCACTAATTCTTGTACATTATTCTCAAGAATCTGCTGATACTAAGCTGAATCCATGCGACCCTCAACTTTAACAAGATTCCCGGTGCCGGCATTGGCCACACAGCCCCAAAGCATGATGGAACCTCCACCAAATTTTACAGTGGGTAGCAAATGTTTTTCTTGGAATGCTGTGTTTTTTTGACGCCATGCATAACGCCTTTTTGTATGACCAAACAACTCAATCTTTGTTTCATCAGTCCACAGGACCTTCTTCCAAAATGAAGCTGGCTTGTCCAAATGTGCTTTTGCATACCTCAGGCGACTCTGTTTGTGGCATGCTTTCAGAAACGGCTTCTTTCGCATCACTCTCCCATACAGCTTCTCCTTGTGCAAAGTGTGCTGTATTGTTGACCGATGCACAGTGACACCATCTGCAGCAAGATGATGCTGCAGCTCTTTGGAGGTGGTCTGTGGATTGTCCTTGACTGTTCTCACCATTCTTCTTCTCTGCCTTTCTAATATTTTTCTTGGCCTGCCACTTGTGGGCTTAACAAGAACTGTCCCTGTGGTCTTCCATTTCCTTACTATGTTCCTCACAGTGGAAACTGACAGGTTAAATCTCTGAGACAACTTTTTGTATCCTTCCCCTGAACAACTATGTTGAACAATCTTTGTTTTCAGATCATTTGAGAGTTGTTTTGAGGAGCCCATGATGCCACTCTTCAGAGGAGATTCAAATAGGAGAACAACTTGCAATTGGCCACCTTAAATACCTTTTCTCATGATTGGATACACCTGGCTATAAAGTTCAAAGCTCAGTGAGGTTACAAAACCAATTTTGTGCTTCAGTAAGTCAGTAAAAAGTAGTTAGGAGTATTCAAATCAATAAAATGATAAGGGTACCCAAATTTTTGCACCAGTCAAATTTTGGTTTAATGCATGTGATGAACCGACCCTCAGTTTTATATCTTTCTTGGAAGTGTGTTTTACTTGCTTAGGTCAGTCCTTCCCCCACTTGGAATGCGGTGCTTTAGTTGAGTCCACATTGCTGGACGATACGCTTCACTGGTTTTATGTGTGTTCATTGGAGATGGCTTGCTATAGCCAGGCACTTTTATTATCCCTGGCCAGATGGGATGGGGGATAGAAAGCCTTAACTTCATCCTTCTCTCCGAGGGTTCTGCAAAGGTGGGAGAAGGGGGGCTGCCTGGGAGCAAGGGGTGGGTGGAGCACTAGCCATATGCAGTGGGCAGACCTGGATTCTGGGGTCATTCAGCATAGAGGCAGTAAGGAGCTCTGATCTGGGAGAAGATGAGAGGGCCTGCCCTACTGAGGAATGCTTTGAGGGCCTAGTTCTGGACAGCATGTAGAAGGATTGTTTTATGCAACTTGCTTAAGCTTGCGCCCTAGGCCCAAAACTCTGCTGTGGCCTAGAGAAACGGACTACAAGTCTATTGTGTTGAGCATGGAAGAGAGACAGCTAGGACAAAGCTGTGTGCTCAGGTATTTTTTCTAATCTTTATTTCCTTTTATTTTGGTGTATTGTATCATTTCCCTTTTGCTTGTATGTTTATGCTTGATCATATTAATATTGTATATTTCTGTATATGCTACTAATTCATACTGACCCACTTGGGTTATTAAACATATAAAATTTATATCGCTCATTTCATTTTATCCTATGACCCGGTCTACTCACGGTGTGTGAGTGGGAGGTTAAGAAAGAAGTTTGATCGCAGGTGTGCCAGGCGGCTGGGCGAGGCGATATTCTTCACAGTGGTGGCAGCGTTGTGGGATATTAGGGTAACAGTGTGTGGGTGTGGTATCACGCAGACACTGGGGATTGCGGCAATCCTATGGAACGAGCGCGGTATGAGATCAAGCTTAAAATATGGTGAAAGTTTGGTACAGTACTGTTCCCTCCCTTCTTCTTTTTTTCTGTCCTATCTTTTATTTGGCAACGGCTTCCAGTGGATGGCTGGTGGGACCAGAAGCATAACCAAACGTCTGCAGGACTTGGTTGCTGCTGAACTCCAGGAGATGGCAGATATGGAAGCTACCATAGCCATGCAGGAGGCGGAGCAAGGTCCTGAGAGGCTGGCACCAGACAACATCACCATGCCAGACGGTTCTGCAGGTGCCCGGACCCCAGAGGTAACTGTGCCTGGAGGGACCAGTAACCCCAGTTCTGTGGGGGTAACGGACTTATACTTGCAAATGGCCTTACAGCAGATAGACGCCAGTGACTATAGCGCCCATCTGCAGGTGATTCACCAGTACCAAGAAGCTGCAGAGCGCCAGGCAGAGAGAGAGGCCGCTGCTGCAGAGCGTCGGGCGGAGAGAGAAGCTGCAGAGCGCCGGGCGGAGAGAGAGCATCAGCTTGAGCTAAAAAAGCTGGAACTTTGCCAGCAGGCGCAACCTTCCCCTGCACCAACTCCAGGAGCCCGAGCACTAAAGATCCGATCCGAGGACTTTCCAATCTTGGAAGATAACGGGGACTTGGACTCGTTCTTGCGGGGATTTGAGAGGGTGTGTAAGCAGCATCATATTCCCCAGGCAGAATGGGCCCGTTACCTGTCTCCCCGGCTGAAGGGAAAAGGCCTGGATGTTTCCACGAGCTTACCAGTGGACGCGGACTATGAGACCATCAAAGCGGCGCTGATCCGGAGATACCGGCTCAAGCCGGAGGTGTACCGCAAAAAGTTCCGGAATATCCAGCGGGGTCCCACAGAGAGCTATGCAGATGTTCTGCACCACTTACAGGTTACATTCTGGCAGTGGATCAAAGGACTTACTGTCACCACGTTTGAGGGAATTGGGGATCTTATGATAAAGGAACAATTTCTCCAGGTGTGCCCTCTGGAGGTCCGCCAGTTCGTGTGTGATTGGAAACCCAAAACAGCAGACAAGGCTGCAGAGATTGCTGACGACTATGTGTCCACCAGAGAGCAAGGGTTCAAGAGAGGAGCCACACTGCAGAGACCCCCAAGCGGGAAGGAGGGGCAAAGCTGGAGTTCATCACAGCCTGCGGTCGCCAAGTGGGGTAAGACAAACTCTGTCCCGGGTGCCCCCTCTACTTCCCCTGTCCCAAGAACTCTGGGCGCCCCGGGGACCCCCTCTAAATCCCAAGGAGAGGTCCGGCGATGTCACGCCTGTAACCAGCCAGGACATTTCAAGGCAGAGTGCCCCAACCGCTCTAAGAACCCCCCTGTTTTCCCAGCCACGGCAGCTGGCCCATCTGTATACTTGGTGGGGAGGGAGGGGTTGCAATCCAATGCCAACAGTCAACAGGTCATTGTGGGGGGTAAAGTGGTCATGGGATTTCGGGACACTGGGGCACAGATTACTCTGGTGCAACCTGACTTGGTCCCTGCGGACAGTATTATCCCTGGAAAAACTCTGACCCTGAAGGGTATTGGACAAGAACGCGTAACTGTGCCCATGGCTTGCGTCCATTTGGACTGGGGTGCGGGAAAAGGGATGCGTGATGTGGGGCTAGTGTCTGATCTGCCTGCCAATGTACTATTGGGAAGAGATTTGGGGCCCTTGGTTTCCCAATACGGGGTGGGAGCAGCCCCACCTCGCTGTGACAAAATGTCTGTACTGAAGGATGATTTTAATGACGTGTTGAAGCCTGTCACACAGGCAGAGGGAGGGGTCAGCTGCCTGTTTCCCCTTGCTGTGTGTCCAGCTAAAGTAATCAGTGAGCATGTGAATGAGACATTGTGGAATGCTGACCTGGCTGTAGCCCCGCCCACATCTGCGGGTGATGAGAGCCCCCTCAGTGTGACCCTGGCTCAGCCATTCCGCCATGCAGTTCACTGTGAATCAATGAATGAATGCAATGTCAATGTAATTGCTAATTCTTGCCTTGCAGGTTTACAAGGTAGCTCTTCTGAGATGCTGGGGGCAACCCCAACTGAGGACAATGTGCCAGGTGGTCAGGTGGGTCACAGGGATCTCAGGGCCGATCCGGATGAGGAACGGACTGCTGGTATTGCGGTGGTGACCCGCAGCCAGAGTGCTAGAGGGGTGGAAGGCGCTCCGACCCCTGAGCCGTTCCCTCTGTCACCCGGAGATGGCACTGAGACCGCCATGACTAGCCTCCCCACACTGGAGCCGGAGGAGTCCGGCGGGTATATGACATGCACATCTCTTCTGTCTGGTTCCAGTCAGGAGTTCAGGAACGCTGTCCAAGCTGACCGCAGTCTGGATGCATTGAAGGAGCGTGCTGGTCAACCTCCCTTGGAGTCGGACAAGGACCGCGTGTACTGGGAGCAAGGGAGGTTGTACCGGGAAACGATCCCCACAAAGGGAAAAGAAAGTCGGCTCAGGGAGAAACATTTGGTGGTACCCCAACCCTACCGGGTGGAGTTGTTGCGGATTGCTCATGATATTCCACTGGCAGGCCACCTGGGGATCGCTAAGACCAAGGCTCGCCTCAGCCACTTATTCTACTGGCCTAAGATGGGGACAGATGTAGCTAAATACTGCCGTTCATGTGACACTTGTCAGAGGATGGGCAAGGCGGGGCAAGGCTCCAAAGCACCCATGATACCTATGCCCATCATAACCGAACCTTTCCAGCGGGTGGCTGTGGATCTCATTGGACCCCTGTCCATTCCCAGCCGCACCGGGAAACGTTTCATATTAACGGTAGTAGACTACGCTACTAGGTACCCGGAAGCTGTCGCGCTGTCTTCCACCCGGGCTGATGTAGTGGTCAAGGCTCTGGTAGGCATCTTCTCCCGTGTTGGATTTCCCAGAGAGATGCTCACAGACCAAGGTACCCAGTTCACGTCTGCCTTGATGCAAGGCCTGTGTAAGGTAACAGAGGTGCAACAGCTGGTGTCCAGCCCGTATCACCCACAGACCAATGGCCTGTGTGAACGGTTCAATGGCACCCTGGAGCAGATGCCCAGGATGTTAGTCGAGTCCCACGGGCGCGACTGGGAGCCTTATCTCCCGCACCTGCTGTTCGCTTACCGGGAGGTGCCGCAAGCCTCAACAGGGTTCTTCCCCTTTGAGCTCTTGTACGGGAGACATGTACGTGGGCCCCTAACTCTTGTGAAAGAGTCCTGGGAAGGAGAAACAGCCATCCAAGGTGTGCCAGTCGTGCCCATGGCCCAAGTGCAGACGGCATGGGGTGCTGGAGGTGGGACCCAAGAAGGGGGTGTGTCAAATGTATTACCTGTCAATGTATTGTGGAGGGATGGTTTGGGGAAGCCTAATTTCAGTCATTTGCCCAAGGTATCACCATCACCCACCCAAGTACAGGAGGAACAGGGTGCAGGCCCAAAGGGGCAAGTCGTCTGGGAGGGAGGACAGGGTCCAAACATACCTGTGCCAGAACCAGAGGTGCCCCTAGGTTTGGAAGCAAAGGGGGAGGTGCAGAATCCCCTAGAACTCTCCCAACTAGCGGCTAGTGTGGGAGAGACCCTTAGAGACTGCCAGGAAGGGGTCTCTAAACTGGTATCACAAGGGCCTGGGGTTGCGAGTGTGGATCTGCGGGATGCCAGCACTCAGCACGAGGTCCCAGTGCAGGCCGGGGGTAGCCAGGTGGGCGGAGACTGCCGGGATGGGGTCTCAGCACAGGTACCACAAGGGCCTGGGGTTGCGAGTGTGGATCTGCGGGATGCCAGCACTCACCACGAGGTCCCAGTGCAGGCCGGGGGTAGCCAGGTGGGCGGAGACTGCCGGGATGGGGGTCTCAGCACCGGTACCACAAGGGCCTGGGGTTGTGAGTGTGGGTCTGAGGGACGCCAGCACTCGGAGGAGGGACCCAGAGCAAGCAGGAGGTAGCCAGGTCTACTTAATTCCGAGCCTGAACCTTAGAAGAGTCTCCATTCAGACAGGAGAGGAAGAGGGTATCAGTACGCCAGGAATATGGTCAGGGACCAGCGCAGGTCCCGGCGGGGTGAGGCCGCCAAGGTGTCCGCGGAAGGCGATCTTAGGATCGTCCTTCCTCCCGACACGCTCTAAAAGGGGGAGGTGTGATGAACCGACCCTCAGTTTTATATCTTTCTTGGAAGTGTGTTTTACTTGCTTAGGTCAGTCCTTCCCCCACTTGGAATGCGGTGCTTTAGTTGAGTCCACATTGCTGGACGATACGCTTCACTGGTTTTATGTGTGTTCATTGGAGATGGCTTGCTATAGCCAGGCACTTTTATTATCCCTGGCCAGATGGGATGGGGGATAGAAAGCCTTAACTTCATCCTTCTCTCCGAGGGTTCTGCAAAGGTGGGAGAAGGGGGGCTGCCTGGGAGCAAGGGGTGGGTGGAGCACTAGCCATATGCAGTGGGCAGACCTGGATTCTGGGGTCATTCAGCATAGAGGCAGTAAGGAGCTCTGATCTGGGAGAAGATGAGAGGGCCTGCCCTACTGAGGAATGCTTTGAGGGCCTAGTTCTGGACAGCATGTAGAAGGATTGTTTTATGCAACTTGCTTAAGCTTGCGCCCTAGGCCCAAAACTCTGCTGTGGCCTAGAGAAACGGACTACAAGTCTATTGTGTTGAGCATGGAAGAGAGACAGCTAGGACAAAGCTGTGTGCTCAGGTATTTTTTCTAATCTTTATTTCCTTTTATTTTGGTGTATTGTATCATTTCCCTTTTGCTTGTATGTTTATGCTTGATCATATTAATATTGTATATTTCTGTATATGCTACTAATTCATACCGACCCACTTGGGTTATTAAATATATAAAATTTATATCGCTCATTTCATTTTATCCTATGACCCGGTCTACTCACGGTGTGTGAGTGGGAGGTTAAGAAAGAAGTTTGATCGCAGGCGTGCCAGGCGGCTGGGCGAGGCGATATTCTTCACAATGCATATTGCACATTTTCTGTTAGTACAATAAACCTCATTTCAATCCTGAAATATTACTGTGTCCATCAGTTATTAGATATATCAAATTGAAATGGCTGTTGCAAACACCCAAATATTTAGAACTAAAAATGATTAAGATTAATAGGGGTGCCCAAACTTTTTCATATGACTGTATAAAATGTTAAATGTTTATTGTGAAAGGAAACTATAGGTAATCTGACAAATCTGTGTAATAATTTATGCTGAGCATTTACTGTATTCATTTAACTTATTTATTTATATAACTATTACAAATTTTATCAAAATGCAGTTGAATAGTCAAGTTTAGGACATAAACGTTGAAGCTTGTACCTAAATGAACTGAAAATAAAAATTCCCAATTACTGTAGCCCATTTCAAGGTCACACAGCTTTTACTCATGTGAATTCACAATAAAACTGCCAATTTATTAATTCTTTACTCAAGGACATTGTTATAAGTCTATATACAACACAATTGTTTTCAGGATGAAACATTTTCTATTCTACTGTAGACCTTAACTCTTATTCATTATAGTAAATAGCATATTAACAATACACTAGTATTTAATGTCATGCTCATCTCTTTTTATTGCCCCCACTATAAAAAAATAGTAGACTAAATTCCAAAAATTGTTTTGGAATGAAAATAAAAAAAATCTATTATATTGAATGAAAAGTCAGATATATGGTTTTGGGAAATAAAAGATTTCAATAGGAAATCAAATGTGAAAAGCCAAATGAGAACCTTTTAGGAGGCCTGGGTCAGGGTAATGTCACACAAAAGATACCTGTAGTGTTGCTTTTGAATTGCTACATTACCTACATATAATAGTAGACGTAGACTTGGAGCTGGTGATTATAGAGTATATAGAGGTTAATTTTGTGCCTACATTTCTTGTTATGGATCAGCCTATAAAGTATATGAAGAACTGTTGGAATACAGAAAATAAAGGAAATGTAGACAACAATGGTTATTAATGTACCACTGCTATAATAAAGTTTGATCTGGATAATAAAGCATAGTAAAAGTATGTATTGTTTATGTAATAACAAACAATATCCCTCTTATATTATATTAAAAAGTGCATTATATTGTGATAAATACAGTAATTACATTCATGCATTATTTATTTATTTATTATGCTTACTTGTATAGCGTCATCATATTCTGCAGCACTTTACATACATTGACAGTCACTGTCCCATATAGGGCTCACAATCTACATTCCCTATCAGTATGTCTTTGGAGTGTGGGAGGAAACCGGAGTACCCGGAGGAAACCCACGCAAACACAGGGAGAACATACAAATTCCTTGCAGATGATATATATATACAGTCATATGAAAAAGTTTGGGCACCCCTATTAATCTTAATCATTTTTAGTTCTAAATATTTGGGTGTTTGCAAAAGCCATTTCAATTTGATATATCTAATAACTGATGGACACAGTAATATTTCAGGATTGAAATGAGGTTTATTGTACTAACAGAAAATGTGCAATATGCATTAAACCAAAATTTGACCAGTGCAAAAGTATGGGCACCTCAACAGAAAAGTGACATTAATATTTAGTAGATCCTCCTTTTGCAAAAATAACAGCCTCTAGTCGCTTCCTGTAGCTTTTAATCAGTTCCTGGATCCTGGATGAAGGTATTTTTGACCATTCCTCTTTACAAAACAATTCTAGTTCAGTTAAGTTTGATGGTCGCCGAGCATGGACAGCCCGCTTCAAATTATCCCACAGATGTTCAATGATATTCAGGTCTGGGGACTGGGATGGCCATTCCAGAACATTGTAATTGTTCCTCTGCATGAATGCCTGAGTAGATTTGGAGCTGTGTTTTGGATCATTGTCTTGCTGAAATATCCATCCCCGGCATAACTTCAAATTCGTCACTGATTCTTGTACATTATTCTCAAGAATCTGCTGATACTGAGTTGAATCCATGCGACCCTCAACTTTAACAAGACTCCCGGTGCCGGCATTGGCCACACAGCCCCAAAGCATGATGGAACCTTCACCAAATTTTACAGTGGGTAGCAAGTGTTTTTCTTGGAATGCTGTGTTTTTTTGACGCCATGCATAACGCCTTTTTGCATGACCAAACAACTCAATCTTTGTTTCATCAGTCCACAGGACCTTCTTCCAAAATGAAGCTGGCTTGTCCAAATGTCCTTGTCCTTTTGCATACCTCAGGCGACTCTGTTTGTGGCGTGCTTTCGGAAACGTCTTCTTTCGCATCACTCTCCCATACAGCTTCTCCTTGTGCAAAGTGTGCTGTATTGTTGACCGATGCACAGTGACACCATCTGCAGCAAGATGATGCTGCAGCTCTTTGGAGGTGGTCTGTGGATTGTCCTTGACTGTTCTCACCATTCTTCTTCTCTGCCTTTCTGATATTTTTCTTGGCCTGCCACTTCTGGGCTTAACAAGAACTGTCCCTGTGGTCTTCCATTTCCTTACTATGTTCCTCATAGTGGAAACTGACAGGTTAAATCTCTGAGACAACTTTTTGTATCCTTCCCCTGAACAACTATGTTGAACAATCTTTGTTTTCAGATCATTTGAGAGTTGTTTTGAGGAGCCCATGATGCCACTCTTCAAAGGAGATTCAAATAGGAGAACAACTTGCAATTGGCCACCTTAAATACCTTTTCTCATGATTGGATACACCTGGCTATGAAGTTCAAAGCTCAGTGAGGTTACAAAACCAATTTTGTGCTTCAGTAAGTCAGTAAAAAGTAGTTAGGAGTATTCAAATCAATAAAATGATAAGGGTACCCAAATTTTTGCACCGGTCAAATTTTGGTTTAATGCATATTGCACATTTTCTGTTAGTACAATAAACCTCATTTCAATCCTGAAATATTACTGTGTCCATCAGTTATTAGATATGTCAAATTGAAATGGCTGTTGCAAACACCCATATATTTAGAACTAAAAATGATTAAGATTAATAGGGGTGCCCAAACTTTTTCATATGACTGTATATATATTATATAAACTGTTGTAAAAAGGCAGGGCTGGATCAATGTTCGTGGAGGCCTCTGAGCAAAAACAAAAATGGTGCCTTACTCCCCAGTAAGAGCATCTTGATATACTTTGTTGACTTATGCATAAACTTTGTTTTACTGTCAGAATATCTTGCTAATCTCAACACAATTTGGCAATAAATTTCGAGTATAAAGAGAGCTTTCTATTTGTTTAGCTAACTGCAGTGACCTGCAATTTTCTTCAACCCTTCTCATCAGAAAACATTGCTTTTTAGGTGTTAACTTCCATACGTGGTCTGGACGTCTCTGTGAGATGATTGCAGTTCCATCTTTGTTACATTTTTTCACCACTTTTGCTATAGTATTCTTCTGACTGTTAAGTAAAGTTTTTCTGCTCTTCTTGTAGCCTTCACCTTTCGTTTGTAAAGAAATTATTTTCTTTCTCAGGTCTTGTCACATTTATCTTCCATGTAGTGCCATTGCTGACAGCATTAAATGGGAAGGGGTTTTCTTTCTTAAGTTAAGCCCTTTTACGCTAAGGCCCCATGTAGCGGGCCCCATCAAAACAATCATGCAGGAAAAATTCAGCAACACATCACAGTTTGTCCCACAGCACTTTTCACAGGAAACCTCTGCGAACTTTCTGCTTTCATTATATCTATAGGGAAACCACCGGCGTTTCCATAGGTATAATTGACTTGCTGTGATTTCCAAAACTGCGACGGTTTTGCTGGGGTTGATGGGGTTTGCTACAATCCCATCCTCTTTGCAGGGACTGTAAAATGGCGCATTTGTTTCCACTGTGGCCAAAATGCTGCGTTTACGCCATGTGGGACCTCAGCCTTATAGTCACCCGTCTGCTGGACACCTATTTAATGAATAATGTGGTTGAATTCTTGTTAATTATAATTCTGCAGTATAAATTTCAGCTTTGCTCCTAAGAGTAAGGCCCAGTGTTGTGGAACATAGCTAAAAAATGCTGCAGAAAAATAACATAACGGAATCGCATTCTGATTTTCATTGCATTTTTGCTACGTTTTTCTTTGTGGTTTTTCCTCCCTTATTAAATCTATAGGGAAAATGCAAGCATTTCCGGAGGTAAAATTGATATGCTGCATTTTTGAAAGTGTAGCTTTTCTGCTGCATTTTTTTTCCGGAATGTGTGGCTTGGATTAGCCAGAATCTCATTCACCTTGGTGATACTGTCAAACACAACTTTTTTTTCAGCTGTGTTTCCAAAGCATGAAAAACACTATGTTTCCATGACATGGGGCCTTAGCCTAAGCTTTCTTTGGGGCCTTAGCCTAAGCTTTCTTTGGGGTGTACTCATTTTGTCAACCTGGTCCTGAATTAATTTGTTAAGAAAATTACTTTCTTGTGTGAGCAAATTAACAAATCTTTTTAGCAATCTATAGCTCACATTTGTGGGAATTTTTTGTAGTATATATACTGTATAAAATGTTAAATGTTTATTGTGAAAGGAAACTATAGGTAATCTGACAAATCTGTGTAATAATTTATGCTGAGCATTTACTGTATTCATTTAACTTATTTATTTATATAACTATTACAAATTTTATCAAAATGCAGTTGAATAGTCAAGTTTAGGACATAAACGTTGAAGCTTGTACCTAAATGAACTGAAAATAAAAATTCCCAATTACTGTAGCCCATTTCAAGGTCACACAGCTTTTACTCATGTGAATGCACAATAAAACTGCCAATTTATTAATTCTTTACTCAAGGACATTGTTATAAGTCTATATACAACACAATTGTTTTCAGGATGAAACATTTTCTATTCTACTGTAGACCTTAACTCTTATTCATTATAGTACATAGCATATTAACAATACACTAGTATTTAATGTCATGCTCATCTCTTTTTATTGCCCCCACTATAAAAAAATAGTAGACTAAATTCCAAAAATTGTTTTGGAATGAAAATAAAAAAATCTATTATATTGAATGAAAAGTCAGATATATGGTTTTGGGAAATAAAAGATTTCAATAGGAAATCAAATGTGAAAAGCCAAATGAGAACCTTTTAGGAGGCCTGGGTCAGGGTAATGTCACACAAAAGATACCTGTAGTGTTGCTTTTGAATTGCTACATTACCTACATATAATAGTAGACGTAGACTTGGAGCTGGTGATTATAGAGTATATAGAGGTTAATTTTGTGCCTACATTTCTTGTTATGGATCAGCCTATAAAGTATATGAAGAACTGTTGGAATACAGAAAATAAAGGAAATGTAGACAACAATGGTTATTAATGTACCACTGCTATAATAAAGTTTGATCTGGATAATAAAGCATAGTAAAAGTATGTATTGTTTATGTAATAACAAACAATATCCCTCTTATATTATATTAAAAAGTGCATTATATTGTGATAAATACAGTAATTACATTCATGCATTATTTATTTATTTATTATGCTTACTTGTATAGCGTCATCATATTCTGCAGCACTTTACATACATTGACAGTCACTGTCCCACTGCTCACAATCTACATTCCCTATCAGTATGTCTTTGGAGTGTGGGAGGAAACTGGAGTACCCGGAGGAAACCCACGCAAACACAGGGAGAACATACAAATTCCTTGCAGATGATATATATATATATATATATATATATATATATATATATATATATATATATAAACTGTTGTAAAAAGGCAGGGCTGGATCAATGTTCGTGGAGGCCTCTGAGCAAAAACAAAAATGGTGCCTTACTCCCCAGTAAGAGCATCTTGATATACTTTGTTGACTTATGCATAAACTTTGTTTTACTGTCAGAATATCTTGCTAATCTCAACACAATTTGGCAATAAATTTCGAGTATAAAGAGAGCCCCCTTTACCCCTACTGTCTACAGTTCAGAGGCGTGGCGTATCAGCTTTTAATATTTCCAATCTTTTGCTTTACCAGGAACTCTTGGAATAATATTTGCTCTCCCTACAAAGATCCATTTTGTGTATAGCCTGCTACAAGCAATGCTCGCTGAAAAAATTATGAAATTTTGTTTTACTGCAGAAGAAAGAAAACAGTCTCTATCATACCACCTACAGCTACTCTGTAAGTCAATAGACTCAATAGCAATAAGTTATGCACTCCTCTTTAATATTCTTCCCCAGTTGGGGTGGGTGCCCATAGAGAGGTAACAACCCTGAAAAATAGTAGAAGGAATCCACGACACTCCCAAATCATGCAAGATCAAAAAAAAAATTTGATCTTGATAAAATTTGGCACTGTTTGGTCAGTTGGTGGTATCCATCACTGCTATAACCTAGAGTACATAGCTAGGTGAAATGCTGTAGACGCAGCTCTCTGGGATACTGATTCTCTTTATAGAGGTCCTGCTAATATATAATAAAAAAAAATGATAGAGGAAGTGCTCCTCATGTTACGATTCAGGATTAGTGTTCTCTCGCAGGGAGAGCATGTGACATAAAGCAATGAGAAAAATTTAAGTGGGCACTGTGCTGTCCTTTTCTAGGTAATAGAGTTCTGTCTATTCAGTGACATTGTGTACTCTACCTGGTAAGAATGGGTCTTTCCTAACTGGTTGTAGTATAGCTCTCCTGTTCCTATGAAACTTTCATTATCTTTTGTATATTGCCTGAACTGTACCCAGAAATGTTTCTAACAATATGAATAGTCCATTAGGAATAGATAGTCCATTAGGAGTTTCCGGTATGTGTGACCTTCGATTAAACCGTGCATGTGGCCTACAATAAAAGGATGTTGCTGAGAATGACCTCTAAACATGCCAGATGCAATTAGTGAATTATTTCTGCAAAGAAATTGTATGCAGCCCCTATCTTTGCACTCTAAGATCCCCCATTCCTTGTCTGTGCCCAGACTCTGTGTTGTATACTGGAATCACTGCGATGATGCTCCTCTTTTCAGTTATACGGCTGTTCAGAGAATTCAGGTTTAGTCTGTTCAGTTGCCTGAATTTTGTCTTAGGTCTGCAGTTGGGTTGAATTAATTTAGGGGTCTAGTGTGGGGTCTGAATTTATTTTTGTTGGGTTTGGGGCATGGTTTAGTGGCAATCAGGGTTGGGGCGTTTGGGTGGCTAATAAGAAAACATAATAAAGTGTATATGTAATTATTACATTTATAAATTACCTATACTTTATTAAAGAGATCTCTCATCATATCTTCATAACTTATTGGTAGTATGGACATCTCCTTTAATAAATGTATGATAGGATAGGAGGGCCTCACTAAATTAGAGGTAATATGGAGAGAGCTCCCTTCATAAAATATAGGTAGGGCAGGGGGAACCATCACTCAGTAGTATTACCTGTGGGGGGGACACAATTACTGTAATAGTACCCCCCCACAGGTAATACTACCTGTATGTGTATGGGGGGACTATTACCTGTGGAGGGTATTACTATGGCACTGTTAAAGTGATATTGTCCACCAGTTAATAACATTACCTGTGTGTGGGAGGGACGGTTATTAACTGTGGGGGACACTATAACTGTAATAGCGTCCTAATACTGCCCTCTCCCCTACAGGTAATTGTCTCCCCCCCCCCACACACAGGTAATGTTATTAATTGTGGGGGGCACTATTGCTGTAATAGTGAACTAACAGTGCCCCCTATGGGTAATAGCCCACTCCCCCCCACATACTGTTACAATTACAATTATTATTATAATTACAATTACATTATATTTACCTGGTTACTATTGCACCTCCCGGGCCCTGTTCTTGAACAGGATGTGCCTCTTCTATTCTGCTCCATGGTGGCAACATAGCGAAGGTTCCAGGAGCAGAATAGAAGATGCACACATCCTGTGTACAAGAACAGGTCCTGGGAGCTGCGTTAGTAACCAGGTAAGTTTAAAGTGATCTGCTAGGGTAGCCCACACCAGCAGATCACGCTCAAAAATGGGTCCTGGGGACACTTACCAGGTGTCGGGTGATGCTCATATGCTGCGCGTATTACAGTAGCCTAATAGCCTACAGAAGTCCCCAATGACCAAACCAGATACCAAGTGATCCATGACCATGTACTGGTCCATGGCCTGGTCATTGGGGACCTCTGTTCTAAAGGATCTGTCAGACAAAAGGTGATTTTTGCACAGTTCTCAACTGTTCCAAAAATATGTTACAAGTACTGTACCTAGTTGAAGTTTTATGAAATTTGTCATGTGTGTGTGCCATTAGGACTTTATGATCTTTCAGTTGTGTACCTTGTAACCCTTGAACCCAGTGTGAAATCTGTAAAAAGGTATCCAATCCTACCATGTGACAGTTATAGTACTAGTGTATTGTTATGTTGTAAAATAATGTTGGACCCTTCAGGAACCCGGTGTGTATGAAACTTGTGTACCTTTTAAAGCTAAGTCTCTGCAATGTTCCTAACACTTCTAACCTAAAAATATAGATTCTAATTAAGATGTATAAAAGAAAACTGTGAATAATACATGAAATATTTTCCAGTTAGAACTTAGATGAAACTTCATTACATGTTGTTGTAATTGTATATTACTTTCATTAAGATGTTTACTACATGGTGATAAACTAATAATTGCCCACCGTATTTAATTCATGCTTTAAGGAGAAACCTGCTATTATTTACACTGATTTACTTAGATTCATTGCCGCCATAGAGCTCTCTAATATAATTGTACAAGAAGATAGAAAAGCTTTGAGAAATGTATAGTCCCTAATAAAAATAGAACAGAGCCAACACAAACCATCACCAGCATAATTTCATCCCTAGGCAATCATTTAATGTCAGATACAAGAGAGACTTGATTTAGAGAAACAGATAAATTCAATGTGACATGTAGCTTGTATTATCTAGAAAGAGGAAAGGGAGGGTCAGCAAAAGTTTAGCACAGTATACGAAGAACGATGACAATCTTATCATGCGCAGCATAGCAATATCCTTCCACTTCAACACTGTAGCAGGTAAAGTGCTTAGAGGCCTGTATTGCATTTACTTGCTCGAAAAGGTTACACATGATTTGAAAAACAAGGACGTGTGGTTATTTTAATGCATTACATGGCATTTGTTTCTTTTGTCACTTTCAATTATCTGCAATTATGTACTTCACTATAGGAATACTATGCTATATATGACCTTTGAGTGCTCTTGACCTTTCAGTTTCCTGTATCGTCATGTCTTTTGTAATTAACAAACATTGAAAATTCAGTATTTTTCTTTCTAGAAATATTTTCCACATTCACATTGATTTTTTTTCTTGTGAATAATAATAATAATAATAATAATTATATATATATATACACTACCGTTCAAAAGTTTGGGGTCACTCAGACAATTTTGTGTTTTCCATAAAAACTCACACTTTCATTTATCAAATGAGTTGCAAAATGAATATAAAATATAGTCAAGACATTGACAAGGTTAGAAATAATGATTTTTATTTGAAATAATAATTTTCTCCTTCAAACTTTGCTTTTGTCAAAGAATGCTCCATTTGCAGCAATTACAGCATTGCAGATCTTTGACATTCTAGCTGTTAATTTGCTGAGGTAATCTCGAGAAATTTCACCCCATGCTTCCAGAAGCCCCTCCCACAAGTTGGATTGGCTTGATGGGCACTTTTTGTGTACCATACGGTGAAACTGCTCCCACAACAGCTCTTTACCAGCACCAAAGCAACCCCAGACCATCACATTACCTCCACCATGCTTGACAGATGGCGTCAGGCACTCTTCCAGCATCTTTTCAGTTGTTCTTCGTCTCACAAATGTTCTTCTGTGTGATCCAAACACCTCAAACTTCGATTTGTCTGTCCATAACACTTTTTTCCAATCTTCCTGTCCAATGTCTGTGTTCTTTTGCCCATATTAATCTTTTCCTTTTATTAGCCAGTCTCAGATATGGCTTTTTCTTGGCCACTCTTCCCTGAAGGCCAGCATCCCTGAGTCGCCTCTTCACTGTAGACGTTGACACTGGCGTTTTGCGGGTACTATTTAATGAAGCTGCCAGTTGACGACCTGTTAGGCGTCGATTTTTCAAACTAGAGACTCTAATGTACTTGTCTTGTTGCTCAGTTGTGCAGCAGGGCCTCCCACTTCTCTTTCCACTATGGTTAGAGCCTGTTTGTGCTGTCCTCTGAAGGGAGTAGTGCACACCGTTGTATGAAATCTTCAGTTTCTTCGCAATTTCTCGTATGGAATAGCCTTCATTTCTAAGAACAAGAATAGACTGTCGAGTGTCACATGAAAGTTCTCTTTTTCTGGCCATTTTGAGATTTTAATCGAACCAACAAATGTAATGCTCCAGATTCTCAACTAGCTCAAAGGAAGGTCAGTTTTATAGCTTCTCTAACCAGCAAAACTGTTTTCAGCTGTGCTAACATACTTGCACAAGGGTTTTCAAGGGTTTTCTAAACATCCATTAGCCTTTTTACACAGTTAGCAAACACAATGTACCATTAGAACACTGGAGTGATGGTTGCTGGAAATGGGCCTCTATACACCTATATAGACATTGCATTAAAAACCAGACGTTTGCAGCTAGAATAGTCATTTACCACATTAACAATGTATAGAGTGTATTTTTGATTCATTTAATGTTATCTTCATTGAAAAAAACTGTGCTTTTCTTTCCAAAATAAGGAAATTTCTAAGTGACCCTAAACTTTTGAATGGTAGTGTATATGTATATATTCATCTCTTTCTATGTATATGGCTTGGTCTTCCTATTGGATACTTTAGTAACCCTTCCAAATGTCATGTGACCTCTGGCATTCAGGTAACTGTCCAGGTATTTTCTTTTAATAGTTTTTTTTTTTTTATATAGTTTATTATAGCTTACCTAAAACAATCTAACATCATCGCGTAGAAGAAGACAGCCATGTTACAAATTAATTTAGTTAGCCCATAGCTGTATCTTTTGTGTCAAACACATACTTATATATTCCAGTTGCTTACTGTATGCCACGAGTTAGATGATGTGTCCATAAGTAGACCATTGTGGAAGCAAGCAAAGGACTCTGCTCTGCATAATTCACGTTAATGAATTAGATGACAACCTTGCAGTGAAAACACCTTTTTGTGTGTGTGTACAATGCCACCTCCTATATAACCTTGCTTAGTGAGTTTCAATAGTCAACTGGAAGGAATGGCTCTAATGTATGCAAAAATAGTTCTTTTGATAGGTTTGACCAGAATATGTCACCATAATCTTTATTTGACTGCATTTAAAAGCATAATCCACAATGTTTTTCAAAGTTACTTTACATACAGTCATGGCCAAAAGTTTTGAGAATGATACAAATATTAATTTTTACAAAGTCTACTGCTTCAGTTTTTCTAATGGCAATTTGCATATACTCCAGAATGTTATAAAGAGTGATCAGCTTAACAGCAATTACTTGCAAAGTCAATATTTGCCTAGAAAATGAACTTTATCCCCCAAAACACATTTCAACATCATTGCAGCCCTGCCTTAAAAGGACCACCTAACATCGTTTCAGTGATTGCTCCATTAACACAGGTGTGGGTGTTGATGAGGACAGGGCTGGAGATCAATCTGTCATGATTAAGTAAGAATGACACCACTGGACACTTTAAAAGGAGGCTGGTGCTTGCCATCATTGTTTCTCTTCTGTTAACCATGGTTATCTCTAAAGAAACACGTGCAGTCATCATTGCACTGCACAAAAATGGCCTAACTGGGAAGAGTATTGCAGCTAGAAAGATTGCACCTCAGTCAACAATCTATCGCATCATCAAGAACTTCAAGGAGAGAGGTTCCATTGGTGCCAAAAAGGCTCCAGGGCACCCAAGAAAGACCAGCAAGCGGCAGGACCATCTCTTAAAAGTGTTTCAGCTGCGGGATCGGGCTACCAGCAGTGCAGAGCTTGCTGAGGAATGGCAGCAGGCAGGTGTGAGTGCATCTGCACGCACTGTGAGGCGGAGACTCTTGGAGCAAGGCCTGGTCTCAAGGAGGGCAGCAAAGAAGCCACTTCTCTCCAGAAAAAACATCAGGGACAGACTGATATTCTGCAAAAGGTACAGGGAGTGGACTGCTGAGGACTGGGGTAAAGTCATTTTCTCTGATGAATCCCCTTTCTGATTGTTTGGAACATCTGGAAAACAGCTTATTCGGAGAAGAAGAGGTGAGCGCTACCACCAGTCTTGTCTCATGCCAACTGTAAAGCATCCTGAAACCATTCATGTGTGGGGTTGCTTCTCAGCCAAGGGAATCGGCTCTCTCACAGTCTTGCCTAAAAACACAGCCATGAATAAAGAATGGTACCAGAATGTCCTCCAAGAGCAACTTCTCCCAACCGTCCAAGAGCAGTTTGGCGCTCAACAATGCCTTTTCCAGCATGATGGAGCACCTTGCCATAAAGCAAAGGTGATAACTAAATGGCTCAGGGAACAAAACATAGAGATTTTGGGTCCATGGCCTGGAAACTCCCCAGATCTTAATCCCATTGAGAACTTGTGGTCAATCATCAAGAGACGGGTGGACAAACAAAAACCAACAAATTCAGACAAAATTAAAGCATTGATTCTGCAAGAATGGACTGCTATCAGTCAGGATTTGGTCCAGAAGTTGATTGAGAGCATGCCAGGGACAATTGCAGAGGTCCTGAAGAAGAAGGGTCAACACTGCAAATATTGACTTGCTGCATTAACTCATTCTAACTGTCAATATAAGCTTCTGTTACTCATAATATGAATGCAATTATATTTCTGTATGTGATAAAAACATCTGACAAACACACATAAAAACCAGAGGGCAGCAGATCATGTGAAAATAGAATATTTGTGTCATTCTCAAAACTTTTGGCCATGACTGTACAAGAGATGCATGTTTATATTTACAAGTGACTTATGAAAATAAGTAAAGGGTTAAATATCATCAAATTGTGTTTTTTGCTGTGCTTTTTTGCAATTTTCCTTCCCTGTGTGAAAAACCGTGGTGTAAAGTCTGCAGAGTTTGCCTCTGTGAACTTTCTGCTTCAATTATACCTATAGGAAAGCCGCTGGCATTTCAGGAGGTATACTTGACATGCTGCGATATCCAAAAATGTGACGGTTTTGGAAATCGCAGCATTTCCGCTGCACATATTCTTCTGCATAGAAACCCATCCACTTGCAGGGACTGTAAAACTCCACACGGGGCCCCGGGCCTAAATTGATGATTTCAATTGAAGTGCAATAGAGTTATGGAAACAGCGAACTTCTTCAACTTGGTCTTCACTCACCTGTGGAGCGGATTGCTGCCTTAGATTTCAGAATAGGATGAGAAGACTTGTTATCCTGCTAATGGAAGTCCCATCTATCTGACACTTACAGCATATCCATAGAATATGCCAAAAATGTCTGATATATTGGACCTCCCCCATCTAAAGTCCAAAAAAACCTTCAGAAGATATCTCCGATTACAGAGATGTTCATTTGATAATATCATTGTTCATGACATTAGGTTAATCGGTTTGCTAGTAACATTTAGTGATAAAATATTTCATTTTATGCTGCATTCTGTTTATTTCACAGTTTATTATTCATAATTGAAAAAAGCCATTAGTTTTGGAATTGCAGAATTTCTGTAATTAGTTTTGCATTTTGTGACTTATAAGGTGTACTTTAGTGCTTGAATAGTCCAAAAATTGCTCAGTACACAAAGAAAGTAATTGATCTTGTAAAGCGAGATTAATGCAGTGGGAGTGATTTGCTCAATGAAATAGGTTTAGAGTGAAGCAGTGCAGATATTAGCACAGCAGAAATAGCAGCACGAGAATTGTAAAAATTGTCTGCCTGTTATCTATCCAGGAGTAAATGAACTTGAATATGCATTATAGCTCAGAATAATGGATGGCTACAGAAAGATATCATTTCACAATCACTACATGTTGGAGCATTTTATGTTTTTTGTATACTGTCGCAGCATGCTCTCGGTGTGGCATTTCCCATTGGGTTAAATGCAACATAGATAGATAGATAGATAGATAGATAGATAGATAGATAGATAGATAATACAAGGAAACTGTCTTTGTTGCCCATAGCAACCTATCACAGTGCAGCGTTAACGTTTGAAAAGCACTATGAGCAATGAAAGCTGTGCTGTGATTGGTTGCTTTGGGCAATATAGACAGATATTCTTTCATGCAGTTTCATAAATCTCAGCATGTCAAGCAAAGAACCATTTGCTTAGAATCTGCTGTAAGATTTTTAATAAGAGAATTATCTTTTTTTAGGGTATAGGGCAGTGATGGCGAACCTTTTAGAGACCGAGTGCCCAAACTGCAACTCAAAACCCACTAATTTATTGCAAAGTGCCAACACAGCAATTTAACCTTAAATTAACCAGGATCTGTTTTATAGTGACCGTGCATTGTTATTACAGCCTGTAATAATATCACATGTCTACTATAAAACAGATACTGTGTAATAGAAATAGTGAAGGGCCCCCGCACAGTACAATACAATACTATAGTACAGTACAATACAGTACAATACATAGTACTATATGCTCCAGAATGGCCCCCAGACAGTATTATATGCTCCACAGTGGCCCCCATACAGTATTATATGCTTCACAGTGGTCCCCCACATAGTAGTATATGCTTCACAGTGGACCCCACATAGTAGTATATGCTTCACAGTGGGCCTCCACACAGTAGTATATGCTTCACAGTGGGCCCCCACACAGTAGTATAAGCTTTACAGTGGGCCCCCACACAGTAGCATATGCATCACAGTGGGCCCCCACACAGTAGTATAAGCTTTACAGTGGGCCCCCACACAGTAGTATATGCTTCACAGTGGGCCCCCACAAAGTAGTATATGCTTCACAGTGGGTCCCCACATAGTAGTATATACTTCACAGTGGCCCCCCACACAGTAGTATAAGCTTTACAGTGGGCCTCCACACAGTAGTATAAGCTTTACAGTGGGCCCCCACACAGTAGTATAAGCTTTACAGTGGGCCCCCACACAGTACTATAAGCTTTACAGTGGGCCTCCACACAATAGTATATGCTTCACAGTAGGGCCCTACACAGTAGTTTTTATTACTTACCTAGTCCCATGAAGAACTGCAGTCCCACGAAGAACGTCCTCCTCCTCCTTCTGCTTGTGTGCGCTGATGACTTACGTCATCACGCCTGCGTTGGGGCAGAGATTACACTCTGCAGTCAGTGTAGGCCACGGCCTACACTGACTGCTCAGCTGAAAGACGCGATCGCTCACTAATATGGAATCCTGTACCGGATTATGGCGACGGCGCGTGTGCCAACTGAGAGGGCTCTGCGTGCCCTCTCTGGCAAGCATGCCATAGGTTTGCCATCACGGGTATAGGGTATGGGGGTACAGGTTGTCTAGTAACTTCCTGTCTGGTTGACCACATTTCTGTATGTGCAGATACTAGAGATAAGAAAACCATGCAAGGTTCAATTCAGGTTCAGGTTCTCCAATTTTTGACCAAACGTTTAGGTCCATGCCAATTAGTTATGAAGTGGAAGTGCAAATTTCCTTAAAATGTAGTATATGACATTCTGAGAGTTTTCTGGACTCTGCCTAGCCCCTTTCTAGCTCTCTAACATAAACACAGCCTTAGGAATGTCAAGGCTACAGCAACAGATATGGATATGGGTAAATGGATGGTAGCCAGTGGTAATAAAGTAATAAACCGCCTGTTTAACAACGCACTGCACTGTAGGATTTTTTTCAATTTTTTAAAATGAAAATTAATTAGATTATCTCTCTTTTATAAGTAATCAAGAATTATTCCTCTTTAGTAAGTAGCAGCATCTGGTGTTCTTTCTGGCATCATGCACCCAGGGTCACCGTTGAGGGCTTGTCCCACTTTTAGTGTATTTTTTTAAGTCACTTTTCCTTGCTGTTGGGGTTCTCCAGGGTTTTGTCCTAGGTCACCTCACTCTACATAGCCCTTATTTTAGAAATCTTCAACATATTTGGCTTTCAGTACCTTCTTTATGCTGACGACAAACAACTACATACCTCCTCCAATAACATTACCCCTGCATTACTACTAGAGGTGAACAGACCTCTCAAGATTTTTTTTCATTTTGGGTTCAAGTGGCTCAGGTCCCAGATTTGTTTCAGGTCAAATGAGTTTTGTACGAACCACAACTTAAACTGGCTTAAAACATAGTGCTTAACACTGTCAGAGCTCCTAGGAACCTATCTATCCAGTTTCTAGCTCTCCAAGGCAAACACAGCCCAAGTTATGTCAGAGTAAAAATGAAATGCATATCTATGGAAAAACGGATGGTAAGCAGTGGATACAAACTCTGAGTTTAACCATACAGTTGGTGGTTATCAGTTGCCTGTTGTGGCCCTGGTTGGCCCTGTGAGGTGTAAAATTTCTGTTTTATCATGCTCAAGATATTTTATTGTGAGGGTCTAAGACTACTGCCATCAAGTACTCCTCCCTCTGCTTGATGGTAATGATTAGCTTGTTGCTGTGTAAGAAGTGGAGAATACAGCTTGTCATAAGTGTCATCATGTACACAAAGAAGTAAGGGTCCGCCTCCTCCCCTGGGTGTGCCTATGACATATCATAGGCTGATTCTGCATCCAAAAGAGAATCTACTTCCTCCTCATTCTCCTCTTTCAGTCTAGGAGTAGCAGTTCCTCCACTATAATTGACCCTGACGCCAATCTTCATCCTCCTCCATCAACCCAGGGTGATGATGTTGACTAAGAAAGAAAAGCTGTTCCTCTTCTTCCATCCCTCATTGCATGACTGTGTTTCCAGTAAGATATATAATAAAAAGATAACATTACTGATGCTGCAGTTGCCCTGCTGACAAATTTGGTGGCCTCTACAAAGGGTTTGAGAAGCTGACACACATCCCTCATGAGCCTCCAATGAAATATTTCAAAATAACACATTGTCCCTGTGGTCTGCTGCATACATTAAGCATCCCCCACCTTCTGCTGCTCACACAGATGATTCAGTATGTTTAAGGGGGAGTTCCGTCAAATGTTGCAGATAAAGCGGTGCAAAGTTAGACTCTTTTGCCACTGTAAATCGATCAGGGTGTAATCAACACCTTGCCTGGGTGTTGCAACTGGACCTGCACAAACATGCTGGAACTAGCGTCCGTCTGGCCTTGTTGCATTTCTGGACTGTGTTGCTGCTGCCATTCAAAACACTGACCAAGTGGGTCATGAAAGACATATATTGTCATTGTCCGTAATTGGTGCTAGACGTGTTGACATTAGCTTGCACCTTTTTCAGACTGACATATCTAAAGAAGGGCCCACAATCTGCAACACATGGCGATATAAAGCAGGAACAGCTTTCCTAGAGAAATAATGGTGGCTAGATATCCATGCCATCAGCACAAGCCATCCGTTGGAAAAATGCAGTGGAGTGGCAGCGACTGCACAGCCAGCAGCTTGGCCAGGCATGAGTTAAATTGTACTGGATTAATGCATATTGCTGTTTCCTGGTCACAAATTCCCTTATGGATGACTGACATTGATGTGGAAGAAAAGGAGTAGGAGAAACAGTTGGTGATGATGATGATAATGACAACCGTGTACTAGATGTACATGTGGCCTGTCTGCAAGAAAGATCATAGGGAAGAGTAGAACAGTCTTGATCACTTTTCATGCCAGTGCCACTGCCAAGTCTATTTTGCCAAATAAGATATTGATGCCTTTTCATGTGCATAGAAATGTAGCACCTACATTTGTTCCTACATGGCCACGGAGATCACTGCGGTCAACACCAGTAGCAGCGTAAATGTGCCTGCCACTACCACCACCAGTGCCATCACCCCCAGCCTGCAAGCTACCCCTAGTTTTGCGTGGGGCAGGCTTTTTCGGTGTGAGGCCTGGAATGGTTATTATCACCACAGCCATAACCCTCTTTATGTGATGTCACGTTGTCACTTTAACCTGGTTGCCAGATATGACTGACTAACCTACTAATACTCTAATGCAGGGGTAGGCAACCTTTTTTGTTCGGCATGCCGATTTCGATTAAAAAAAAAATCAAAGTTGAGGTACTCGGAGTGCCAGTCAATAATTGTAAGTCTGACGACCCCTGCACACGGTATTATGTCACATAGCAGCCCCTGCACATGGTATTATGTCACATAGCAGCCCCTGCACATGGTATTATGTCCCATAGCAGCCCCTGCACACGGTATTATGTCCTATAACGGCCCCTGTACACGGTATTATGCCCCATAGCGGCCCCTGCACATGGTATTATTCCCCTTAGTGGCCCCTGCACATGGTATTATGCCCCATAGTGGCCCCTGCACACGGTATTATCCTCCATAGTGGCCCCTGCACACAGTATTATCCTCCATAGTGGCCCCTGCACACAGTATTATCCTCCATAGTGGCCCCTGCACACAGTATTATCCTCTATAGTGGCCCCTGCACACAGTATTATCCTCCATAGTGGCCCCTGCACACAGTATTATCCTCCATAGTGGCCCATGCACGCAGTATTATCCTCCATAGTGGCCCCTGCACGCAGTATTATCCTCTATAGTGGCCCCTGCACACAGTATTATCCTCCATAGTGGCCCCTGCACACAGTATTATCCTCCATAGTGGCCCCTGCACACGGTATAATATTCTAACTTTTATAATATTCCAATTGTCACCACTCACTAGCTATTATTATCCTGTGGGGCCTCTTCAGACCTCAGAGTATAATAAGCGGAGGGCCAAGAGAGGTGACAAACATAAAAAACAATGTTAGGGTAGGTTCACATATGTCAGTTGCATCAGCATCAGTTTTTTTGAACCTTAGTCATTTCAACTGATGCCAAAACTGTTGCGAAAATTCATCAGTTGTCATCAGACTTTTTTATAAATTTCTGCTCCAAAACCATCAGTTGTCATAAGTCGTCATCAGTTTTTACTATCAGTTTTTACCAAGATGGTCCACAAGGCATGATGGGCTGCCGAGGCCAATAGAGTAGGGGTACTCAACTACTTTTAGTAAATTTCCATTGACCGGGATCCGCCATCAAGTAAAGGGCCAAGCTGAACACGTCCACTATTCACGGTATTTTTCGGACAAAAAGACATGTCTGACTATAAGATGCACCCCAGGTTTAAACAAGAAAAATAAGGATTAGATTGGGGGCGACTAACATGGCATTACACTGTGTAGGGGGCACTAACATGACATTACATGGTGTGGGGGCATTAAGGAATTATACTGTATGTGGCATTATACTGTAGGGGGGCCATTAAGGAACATTATATTGTGGTGTGAGGGAAGTAGCTCGGTAGCAGCCCAGGTATGGACCCAAACAGTCAGAGACAGTGACACATAAACTCTGGTGCAAGAGGTTTATTAAAAAAAATGACAAAAATAAATAAACCTTCACTTCAGGTAACATAAGCAAAGTCCATATCAGCCTTGGCTTCAGGCACAGTAAACAAATAAACTCCTGCTCGTCTGAGCAACTACCTAAACAAAATAACCCTTACTATCCGTGTGGCTTTCTGCCAGCCACACCACCAAACAGTTTGGTACAGTACCAGAGTTTCAGGGAATCAGGACAGATCCAGACGCCTGCTCTCACTTCCCATGATCTGCGTTCAAGTGCAGGCTCTGCAGGCCTATATGGGCCAGTAATGAGCTTCAAGACCCGCACCTGGGCTGGGGCTTACTCAAAACCCGCCCTGGACCAGCCATATGACAAAAACCGGGGGCTGACATACCGTGACTCCAGCACTTGTCCTGTCACCTTCTCACAGTGGGTACTGACATTAGTGCTCCCATTATTGTTCCTCCTCAGTATGCTCCTTAGCAGGGCTGTTTTAACACATTGGTGGGTTCAGTGCAATGGTTTCATAGGTGGGCCCCCCATCGCCACCACTTAGGAATACCCGACTTGTACAAATTATAATGTCCCATTAGAGGCCCTAACACATTATAATGCCTCCCTAGTGGCGCCTTACACTATAATGTCCCCCTCCAGCTATCCCCACAGTTAATGTCCCCATCCATCTGTCCCCAGTTTAACCCTGTGCATGCAAATTAAATAGGAGCTTACAGAAGAATATAATTTTCTATCCCCCCTATAAAAATTGTAACTCTAATGAATAATTATAATCCCTATACCTAACTAATGTGATAACTAGGGCCGTGTTCAGATTGGTGTAACACAAACACTTTATTGCTCACGTATTATGGTTACATTTAATGGGTAAAAATTTATTATCTGACTGACGGAACTGCCGTTTGTCAGAAATGTTTTATATGTTCATCGCTAGTGATAATTGCTATTACTATTATTTTAGCGTGTAACAGATATCACTAGAGAGGCGGGCGGCGTATTTTACTCTATAAAGATCAGGTATGGACAGGACAGAGACAGTGAAAAAATGTAAACTTTATTGGTGACTTTGTGCATGTGTTGTGTAAGTGTTTGGTGCAACACTTTTGGCGCTGCGACCTGGACGATGGTAAACACCTGGGTCACAGCGCCAATAAACTTCCTGGTTATGTGATTACCTTCAGAGGGGTATTACATTATCCCTCTATGTGACTATCAGAGAGCAAAAGTACAGTATGCTCTCTGATTGATAGGAGAGGGGATAACATTGACAGAAGTCCCTGCTTCCCTCCTGGGGTCACATACAGCTTATGCACAGACAATGATGAGTTATCATTGTCTCTGCAGCTCCACTTCTCCTTATGCTTCCTTAGCTCTAAGATGCTGCCTGAGGCAGGAGGGGGGGGGGACACTTTTAGAACCCCATTTCTAAGGATCTGTTAGGGCCACAAAGATGCAACTGGATTCATTTTATAGATGAGAATCTTATCTTTAAAAAACACCAAGATATCGCAATGATAGGTGTGAAGGATCCGGTTTACCAGGGACCGCACCTGGCCTTACCTGCGATCACTTCGATTACCTCACACCCACTTTGCGTTAGTGAGGCGGGTCAACAGAGGGTAGTACGCAAACGAGCCTTCTAAATTTTATATATTTATTAACCCCTAAATGGGTCGATACTAGACACTCAACACATACATAGAATACATGCAGCGATTAACAAGCAGATACAAGTGAAAATAACATAACACGGTACATAACAAATAAAAAATGGGGATAAAAGAAAGAAAAAGATATATATTACCAACACCAGCTTGTGCAGGCTATCTCTGGCTTCCAAGTGGGATTCAACCAGGGCCCTTTCTTATGGGACGACCGGCAGCACAGCACCTTAACCAGGTCAGATGGCACCAGAACCATGTGCTGTGTGTGTGCTGTGCTTTTGTGTGTTCCCTGCCCCCGCCCCGAGTGATGTCATGGGGGGAGGGAAGTTACACCTACAAGCATGGAACCCTTGAACTCGAAAATCATTCTGGCTCCTTATCTGGCGACCGTATGGTTTGGTAAGTGGAAGGGGAGAACTCGGGGTGAAATCCTTGTCGTATACATACCAAGCATGGCCCCTCAGTTCCCTTTGGGTAGGGAGTTGGGTGTCTGGACCTGCCTTGGGCTCACAACGGCTCCATGTTTGGGCTGACCGCGTGCGCCTTTCTATGGGGCACCCACAGAATTTAATGGCGTAACTGTGAGGTGCCCCCCTTCTGAGATATGGGCATAAAACTAGGATCTCTCAGATGTATTATCTGGTGCCGCGCTGTCTGAGGTGGCTCAGGAAATCCCCTGGGTAGAGGAAGGGTACTTGAAAAGGAGTGTTAATTACTCAGAGCAATATAACAAAGGGATGGTAATTAACCCACAACAGGGACATGGCTTCAGAGTAACTGAGCTGAGGGGGGAAGTGGGAACACATGGTCTGCAGGGGGGATGGGGTTATAAGGGGTCAGCCAGATATATAATTGTACAGAGATGCATATATGGGAGTCCCCTTAATCATCACACCTCCCTCCTTTAGATGGTGCTTAGAGGAAGCAGGAGCCTATGCTCCTCTTCCTCGAGCGCCTCTGCAGCCTCACCGCACCGGGACAGGCCATCTGCGTTGCCATGGGCCCAGCCGGGCTTGTGCCGAATGTCGAAATTGTATTGCTGGAGCACCAGGCTCCAGCGCAACAACCGCCCATTCTGACCTGCGATACGCTTTATCCAGATCAGGGGGTTGTGGTCCGTCACCACAGTGAAGTGGCGCCCATACAAGTAAGGCTGCAGATGCTGCAAGGCCCAAACAATTGCCAGGCATTCCTTCTCCACTGTGGCGTAGGCCACCTCCCAGAAGCTTTCTACTGAGGTACTGCACTGGGTGCTCTTGCCCCGCTGAGTCAATCTGGCTCAGCACGGCACCGAGACCGTAGGTGCTGGCGTCTGTCTGTAATACAAGCGGACGGGATTCATCGTACGCTTGAAGTACAGGGGCGCTTGCCAGGGCCGCCTTCAGGCCCTGGAAGGAGTGCTCACAGGTATCTGTCCATTGGACGGTTTGCAGCAACTTCTTCTTGGTGAGGTCTGTCAGGGGAGCAGCAAGGGTACTATAGTTCGGGACAAACTTCCTATAGTACCCTGCTGTGCCCAGGAAAGACATCACCTGTCGCTTGGTCCGGGGGATGGGCCAGGACATGATTACATCCAGCTTCTCAGGTTCTGGTCTAAGGGTTCCCCCACCTACCCGGTGTCCCAGGTACTGGACCTCACGCATGCCCAGCTGACACTTTTCCGGTTTGATGGTCAAGCCCGCACGGTGGATCCGCCCCAGCACCTGCGACAGGTGCTGCAGGTGTTTCTCCCAGGTGGAGCTGAAGACGGCGATGTCGTCCAGGTACGCAGCTGCGAACCCTTCACATCCCAACAGCAGGGAGTTGACCATCCTCTGGAAGGTGGCAGGGGCATTTTTCATGCCGAAGGGCATGACAGTGGACTCGTACAGTCCGAAAGGGGTGATAAAGGCTGATCGCTCCTGTGCCTGTGGGGACAGGGGGGATCTGCCAGTATCCCCGGCTCAAGTCCATGATGGACAGATACTGGGCCTTACCTAACGTGTCCAGTAAGTCGTCAATGCGCGGCATGGGATACGCGTCATCGACTGTAACTGAATTAAGCTCCCTGTAGTCCACACAGAACCGGGTAGTCCGGTCCTTCTTGGGCACAAGGACTACGGGCGACGCCCATGCACTGTGAGAGGGTCGAATCACCCCCAGTTCCAGCATCTCGCCGATCTCCTTGCGCATCTGGGCCCGTACCTCCGAGGAGACGCGATATGGCGGATGCTGGATAGGGGCATGATGTCCGGTGTCCACGTGGTGGAGGGCCCGGTCGGTTCTCCCGGGTTTCCCGGAGAACAGACTGGGTAGGGTGCATAGAACCTTGGTCAGTTGGGACCTCTGGGTCTCAGTCAGCTGGGGGTCCACCTGGGCATCTTTGGGGGACCCCCTTTCCCCAAAATGAGTGAGCAGGTCGACAAGATTTTCCTCCTCCCCCTCTTCTAACAGACTGCAAACTGGGAAGGCATTGGCTTCCCTGTCGTGATGATCCTTCATCATGTTGACATGGAAGGCCTTATGCCGGTTCCGGCCTGGATCGACTGTGACCAGGTAGCTGACGCTGCTGAGCTGCTGGTGCACGACGTACGGACCAGCCCATTTGGCCTGAAGCTTGTCCTGGGGCTCAGGGACTAGGACCCATACCTTCTGCCCCGGCTGGTATGTTCTCTCGCGGGCATTCTGATCATACCAGCGTTTCTGGTCAGTCTGAGCCTGGACCATGTTGTCATGCACCAGCTGCGCCATAGTCTGCATTTGGTCACGGAATCGCAGGACATACTCAACTATTGGCACACCTTGGGTGGCTGTGTCTCCTTCCCAGGATTCTTTCACGAAAGCTAGGGGCCCTCGGACACGTCTCCCATACAAGAGCTCAAAGGGGGAGAACCCCGTCGAGGCCTGAGGCACTTCCCGGTAAGCAAACAGCAGGTGCAGGAGATACGGCTCCCAGTCGCTCCCGTGGGACTCGACTAACATCCGGAGCATCTGCTTCAGGGTGCCATTGAACCATTCACACAGGCCATTGGTCTGTGGGTGATACGGGCTGGACACCAGATGTTGCACCTCTGTTACCTTACACAGGCCTTGCATCAAGGCAGACATGAACTGGGTACCTTGGTCGGTGAGCATCTCTCTGGGAAACCCAACACGGGAAAAGATACCTACCAGGGCCTTGGCCACTACATCAGCCCGGGTTGAGGACAGAGCGACAGCTTCCGGGTACCTAGTAGCATAGTCTACTACCGTTAATATGAAACATTTCCCGGAGCGGCTGGGGATGGACAGGGGTCCAATAAGGTCCACAGCTACCCGCTGGAACGGTTCGACTATGATGGGCATAGGTATCAGCGGGGCCTTTGTGCTTTGCCCCGCCTTGCCCACCCTCTGACATGTGTCACATGAACGGCAGTACCTAGCTACGTCCCTCCCCATCTTAGGCCAGTAGAATAAGTGGTTGAGGCGGGCCGTGGTTTTAGTGATCCCCAGGTGACCTGCTAGGGGAATATCATGAGCGACCCGCAACAACTCCTCCCGGTAGGGTTGAGGTACCACTAACTGTTTCTCCCCAAACAGACTTTCCTCCCCCGTTGTGGGGATCGTTTCCCGGTATAACCTCCCTTGGTCCCAGTATATCCTGTCCTTATCAGACTCCGAGGGAGGTTGAGTGGCACGTTCCTTCAATGCGGCCAGGCTGGTGTCGGCCTGGACAGCGTCCCGGAACTCTTGGCTGGAGTGAGACAAAAGAGGAGTGCAGGTTACATACCCACTGGACCCTTCCGGCGCCAGGGTGGGAGGATTAGTCACGGCGGTCTCAGTACCGACCCCGGGTGATATAGGGGATGGCTCAAGGGTTGGAATACCCTCCACCTTCTTAGCACTCTGGCTGCGGGTTACTACCGCTATACCAGCCGTCTGCCCCTCACCGAGATCGACCGTGAGATCCCCATGGCCTACCCGACCACCTGGCACCTGGCCAGCCGCTGGGTGCTGTTCGGAGGCACTAGGCACAATAGCAGAAGTCGCTCCCGGTGCCTCAGAAGAGCTACCCGGTACACCTTCACAACAAGCATTGGCAATTACATTGACAGTACATTCATTACCACTTGTTAATTCACATCGGGTCTCAGTAAGATCGGTGGTAGACAAATCAACAAGCTGGGAGGGCGACGCCCCCGCAAACGTGGGTGTGTCTACCGACCAGGTCTCACTGGTGCACAAAGCATCAATAACATTTTTGCTGAGCTGGGTTGCAAGAAGCTCATTTACATCCTCCAGGCTCTCAGCTGGAGGTAACTCATTAGCATTTACACTTACTGCCATGGGAAGTATCTCAGAGGGGGGGTTACGGGCCCCCTCTGCAGATATGACAGACACATTATCAACATTAGTCATAGACAGTTTACCACAGGAAATTGGGGTGCCCCCTACCCCATATTGGGACACCATAGGTCCTAAATCAGTTCCCAACAGTACATTAGCAGGCAAATCAGTCATTAGTCCCACAGTCCGCATTCCTTTTCCTGCACCCCAGTCCAGATGGACACAAGCCATGGGTACAGTGAGGCGTTCCTGCCCAATTCCCCTCAGGGTTAAAGTTTTCCCAGGGATAATACTGTCCAGGGGGACCAAATCAGGTTGCACCAAAGTAACATCTGCCCCAGTGTCCCGAAATCCCATGACCACTTTATCCCCTACAGTGACTTGCTGACGGTTGGCATTGGGTCGTGCCTCCACCCCCCAACCAAGTACACAGATGAGCCACCTGCTGTGGCTTGGGGGTTCTTAGGGCGGTTTGGGCACTCCCGCTGGAAATGCCCTGGTTGGCCACAGCCGTGGCACCGCTGGACCACCCCTTGGAACTGGTGGTAGGGTGCTGGGGCGCCCGGAGTTCTAGGGACAGGGGAAGTATAGGGACCACCATAGTTTTTCTTACCCCACTTGGAAACAGAAGGCTGTGGTAGATTCCGACCTTGCCCCTCCTTCCAGCTGGAGGGTCTCTGCAACGTTGCTCCTCCCTTGGTCTCGGGCACCCTGCTGTCCGTGTAGGAGTCAGCAATTTGCGCAGCTTGGTTTGCTGTCTTGGGTTCACGGTCATACACAAACTGGTGGACATCCGGAGGACAAACATGGAGGAACTGGTCTTTTATCATCAGATCCTCAAGCTCCTCGAACTTGGTAACAGTAAGTCCTTTAATCCATTGCCGGAAGGCAGCCCGTAAATCGCCCACAACATCCGCATAGCTGCCAGTGGGGTTCCGCTTTATACTCCGGAACTTTTTGCGGTACACCTCAGGAGTGAGGTTGTACCGTCTGATGAGAGCCTCCTTAATAGCGTCATAGTCCCCATCCCGTTCAGGTGATAGGTCAGTAAAGACTCCCAGGGCCTTGCCCCTTAAGCTTGGAGTCAGGTACTGGGCCCATTGTGCCCGGGGCACACGATATTGCCAGCAGGTTCTTTCAAACCCCTGCAGAAATAAGTCCAAGTCGCCATCATTCTCCAGGACAGGGAAGCTCTCCTGGCGAGGCCTCTGCACATGGGCCTCCTGATTCTGGGAAGAGCTGCTACTCCTCTCCAGCCGGGCCATCTCCAACTGATGCTCCCGCTCGGCCTGGCACTCGGCAGCGTCCCTCTCTGCTTGTCGCTCAGCAGCTTGTTGATATTGGAGGATCAACTGTAGGCGAGCGTCAGAGTCCCTGGGGCCTAGCTGCTGCAAGGCCAGTTGCAAATATAAGTCCATTCTCCCCACCGGGCTGGGGCTATTAGTCCCTCCAGGCGTAGTGATTTCTGGTACAGGACTAGTTGCTGCACCCTCTGGTCTGGCAAGGATCTCTTGTCCTAACACCTCAGGACTCTGCTCCGCCTCCTGCATGGCTATGGTACCTTCCATATCAGCCACCTCCTGGAGTTCAGCAGAAGCCACGTCCTGCAGATGTTTGGTTATGCTTCTGAGCCCACCGGCCATCCACTGGAAGCCGTTGCCAAATAAAAGATAGGATAGAAAAACAAAGAGAAAGGGAAGGGAACAGCACCGTGCTAAATTTTCACTGTATCTTATAGCCTGCCCTAGTACCGAGCTCGCTTCGTAGGATTTATCCGCAAATCCCCAGCATCTGAGTGATACTACACACACAAACGCTGTCTATCCTCTATCCCACCGCTGCCACCACTGTGAAGGATCCGGGTTTACCAGGGACCGCACCTGGCCTTACCTGCGATCACTTCGATTACCTCACACCCACTTTGCGTGAGTGAGGTGGGTCAACAGAGGGTAGTACGCAAACGAGCCTTCTAAATTTTATATATTTATTAACCCCTAAATGGGTCGATACTAGACACTCAACACATACATAGAATACATGCAGCGATTAACAAGCAGATACAAGTGAAAATAACATAACAGGGTACATAACAAATAAAAAATGGGGATAAAGGAAAGAAAAAGATATACAGTCATATGAAAAAGTTTGGGCACCCCTATTAATCTTAATCATTTTTAGTTCTAAATATTTGGGTGTTTGCAACAGCCATTTCAATTTGATATATCTAATAACTGATGGACACAGTAATATTTCAGGATTGAAATGAGGTTTATTGTACTAACAGAAAATGTGCAATATGCATTAAACCAAAATTTGACCGGTGCAAAAGTATGGGCACCTCAACAGAAAAGTGACATTAATATTTAGTAGATCCTCCTTTTGCAAAAATAACAGCCTCTAGTCGCTTCCTGTTGCTTTTAATCAGTTCCTGGATCCTGGATGAAGGTATTTTTGACCATTCCTATTTACAAAACAATTCCAGTTCAGTTAAGTTTGATGGTCGCCGAGCATGGACAGCCCGCTTCAAATTATCCCACAGATGTTCAATGATATTCAGGTCTGGGGACTGGGATGGCCATTCCAGAACATTGTAATTGTTCCTCTGCATGAATGCCTGAGTAGATTTGGAGCTGTGTTTTGGATCATTGTCTTGCTGAAATATCCATCCCCGGCGTAACTTCAAATTCGTCACTGATTCTTGTACATTATTCTCAAGAATCTGCTGATACTGAGTTGAATCCATGCGACCCTCAACTTTAACAAGATTCCCGGTGCCGGCATTGGCCACACAGCCCCAAAGCATGATGGAACCTCCACCAAATTTTACAGTGGGTAGCAAGTGTTTTTCTTGGAATGCTGTGTTTTTATGATGCCATGCATAACGCCTTTTTGTATGACCAAACAACTCAATCTTTGTTTCATCAGTCCACAGGACCTTCTTCCAAAATGAAGCTGGCTTGTCCAAATGTGCTTTTGCATACCTCAGGCGACTCTGTTTGTGGCGTGCTTTCAGAAACGGCTTCTTTCGCATCACTCTCCCATACAGCTTCTCCTTGTGCAAAGTGTGCTGTATTGTTGACCGATGCACAGTGACACCATCTGCAGCAAGATGATGCTGCAGCTCTTTGGAGGTGGTCTGTGGATTGTCCTTGACTGTTCTCACCATTCTTCTTCTCTGCCTTTCTGATATTTTTCTTGGCCTGCTACTTCTGGGCTTAACAAGAACTGTCCCTGTGGTCTTCCATTTCCTTACTATGTTCCTCACAGTGGAAACTGACAGGTTAAATCTCTGAGACAACTTTTTGTATCCTTCCCCTGAACAACTATGTTGAACAATCTTTGTTTTCAGATCATTTGAGAGTTGTGTTGAGGAGCCCATGATGCCACTCTTCAGAGGAGATTCAAATAGGAGAACAACTTGCAATTGGCCACCTTAAATACCTTTTCTCATGATTGGATACAACTGGCTATGAAGTTTAAAGCTCAGTGAGATTACAAAACCAATTTTGTGCTTCAGTAAATCAGTAAAAAGTAGTTAGGAGTATTCAAATCAATAAAATGATAAGGGTACCCAAATTTTTGCACCGGTCAAATTTTGGTTTAATGCATATTGCACATTTTCTGTTAGTACAATAAACCTCATTTCAATCCTGAAATATTACTGTGTCCATCAGTTATTAGATATATCAAATTGAAATGGCTGTTGCAAACACCCAAATATTTAGAACTAAAAATGATTAAGATTAATAGGGGTGCCCAAACTTTTTCATATGACTGTATATTACCAACACCAGCTTGTGCAGGCTATCTCTGGCTTCCAAGTGGGATTCAACCAGGGCCCTTTCTTATGGGACGACCGGCAGCACAGCACCTTAACCAGGTCAGATGGCACCAGAACCATGTGCTGTGTGTGTGCTGTGCTTTTGTGTGTTCCCTGCCCCCGCCCCGAGTGATGTCATGGGGGAGGGAAGTTACACCTACAAGCATGGAACCCTTGAACTCGAAAATCATTCTGGCTCCTTATCTGGCGACCGTATGGTTTGGTAAGTGGAAGGGGAGAACTCGGGGTGAAACCCTTGTCGTATACATACCAAGCATGGCCCCTCAGTTCCCTTTGGGTAGGGAGTTGGGTGTCTGGACCTGCCTTGGGCTCACAACGGCTCCATGTTTGGGCTGACCGCGTGCGCCTTTCTATGGGGCACCCACAGAATTTAATGGCGTAACTGTGAGGTGCCCCCCTTCTGAGATATGGGCATAAAACTAGGATCTCTCAGATGTATTATCTGGTGCCGCGCTGTCTGAGGTGGCTCAGGAAATCCCCTGGGTAGAGGAAGGGTACTTGAAAAGGAGTGTTAATTACTCAGAGCAATATAACAAAGGGATGGTAATTAACCCACAACAGGGACATGGCTTCAGAGTAACTGAGCTGAGGGGGGAAGTGGGAACACATGGTCTGCAGGGGGGATGGGGTTATAAGGGGTCATCCAGATATATAATTGTACAGAGATGCATATATGGGAGTCCCCTTAATCATCACAATAGGCCTTACAGATTCAGAGCTATTCACTGTTAAAATGATGTCGGGAATTGAGATCTGCATTGGGATTTCAATGCCGAACATCGTTTTCACCAGCAAATCGCTCAGGATGTTTAAGGACGATGATGGTGATCTTGGTATCATTTTAAAGAGGAGATTCTCATCTTTAAAATGAATCCAAGTTTTTCTTTATAGCTTTAACCAATACTGAGCAATTCCCTCGGGTACAGTAATGAAGCCGGCAATTACCGGCTTCACTACTGTACATAGACTGTGCAGAAGCCGGGTGCTGCCGCATCCATCTTCAGGCAGCACCCGGCGGCATCAGGCGCTAATGAAATTTTGAGGAAGCCGGATGGAAAAACGCTGCAGGAAGCGTTTTTCCATCCGTACAGCGCCAGAACTGATGCCTCTTGTGCCAGAACCGAACCCATAGAAAACTATGGGATCCCTCCTGGCATCAGTTTCCCTCCGGCTTGTGTGCACCACGCTGGAGGGAAACTGATAGCTGCGTCGGACATATGTGAACGCACCCTTACTCACTTTTTCCTGACCTCCACAGCCGCTGTGTGGGCGCTTCTCCCTGACGTCAGCGACCGCTGATTGGGTCTCAGGGGTCACGTCTCATCATTATGCGTAATGACGTCGGAAGTGACCCCTGAGGCCCTGTCAGCGGTCTCTTACGTCAGGCAGAAGTGCCCGAAGAACACACAGCGGCTGCGGATCCAGGGAAGGTGAGTTAACATTGTTTTTTATGTTTGATCACCTCCCGGGGGCTCCGCTTATTATACTCAGGGGTCTGAAGAGACCCCACAGTATAATAATAGTAGTTTCATTTCGGCCGTGTTTGGTCCGATCGAAACTGCTGGGTGAGGACTCTGCTGCCGTGCCAGGGAAATAAGCCTGCGTGCCGGGGGTTGCCAAACCCTGCTCTAATGTCTACTAGAATGACTACCAGTAGTAATACCACACCCCTGCCACTACTACCCCCACCACCAACAGACATGTCTTCCTTCTCTACTTGCAAACAATGCTGACTCTTCTCATCCAGCTCATCAAAAAGAGGAGGCAGACTCGTCTGACTAGGAAAAATAGATTTCATTAGTACCAGGGATCAGTGTCAGTGAAGACTGTGACGGAGACATGTTTGACAGCCCAGAAAGGCTCAGCTGTAAATTATGTAAGAGGAGGAACACACAGAAGCGTGACTCAAGATCCCATCACTCAAGGATGAAATATCCTCCTGTGACTGAGATGAGCTAGCTAAGTAATCAAAAACTTAATTCTCAGGAAGTACAATCCTGCAGCTACTAGCAGTGCCATCAAAACCAGTAGTGTTGCTACTTATTGTTAATAGTACTTGGATACATGTTTCCTCATCTCTCTACTTCTGCCTGTCCCCTGCCCTGATTTTTCCAGTCATTTTACTGCACAATGCTTAATTAGAATCGTAATTGGCAATAATTCTGACACTGTGTATGTCAGCACTAAAAAGGGTGGAGATGCTTTAACATCTCCACACTTGATAAAGGGGCAGAGATTCCCGAAACGCATAGTGTTTTTTATGCCACTGTTAGAACAATACATTGTTATTTTATACTAATCCTGGGGAAGCCCTGAGTCCTTTTGTGCAAGCATCCAGTTGTGGATGTGTCTTTTGGTCTTCCTATTTGTACTCCATTGAAATGAATGACACTGAACTGTAGCATGGCCATGTGACCAACAGACATCATGTCACTTCCTGAGAAGAAGAAGTGGAGCTCTTTCTGAAATAAAGCTTCCATGTTTTCTAAAGCTTAATAAACACTTTAACTGGCAGTGTTAGATCGCTCATGAGCGACTTCTGCCTTTTTGTTGTAAAACAAGAATTATAGCCCCTTTCTTATAATAATAAATACATTTGTTACCAGTGTAAGACACACACGTTTTTCTGGTTTTGAACAGCTGAAGAAATGCAGAGTAGAAGTAATATAAAAATATTATATTTTATACTACATTTGATGAGAGGTTGACACCAGCAATTTACAAGTGTGCAATGGTCTGTATAAAACCAGGCCACAGGTTTATGCAAATATGTGTAAATTGCAGATCAGTTCCAGCGGCTGAACAACTCTGTATAACTTTGATATGACGCGCTGCATGATATTTATTGCTTTATGCTTGGGCTTTCACGGCCAATCCAATCCTGTGTATTAACTACATTTCACCTCTGAAATAAACTTGTTTTACACTAATGAAAATGCATATTTTCTTTGAAAATCCATTACCCACAAGAATGAAGGCATGTTTCTTTCATTCGGTAAAATTGATTACTTCAACTTTGTTATGCATCTAGGTTATATTACAAGCAAAATAAAAAGGATTCTTGATTAGAAGTATGTGAAGCAGTTATTGAAGGTTTTTTTCTGCTCTTAGGGCTCATACACATGATAGAGAATTAGAGATGATACAACAAAACTGACATATGGATCCATAGACCCTATATACACAATGCACATTTAGGATCTGAATAATATATATTTTAATGGGGCTGTGCATGCAAATGTGCCCATATTTAAGTAGCTTTAATTTAGTTAAGGACTCCTATTTCTCAGAAAATCAAATATAATATTGCAACTAGCTCCCCTTTGACAAGCTGCAGTTCACAACACAACCAGTGGGTAGCCTCTCGTATACACATGCAGGATATCATCACTTTGCAAGTTGGTGTGGTCTCACATCTTAGGCCTTATTCACATGACTGTTAAAAACGGCAGTTGTTTGTAATGAATATCACACGCCCATTTAAATAACAATTGCAGTGAATGGGTCTATTCATATGTTATTTTATTGATGGACCATTTTTCACAACTATAAAAAAAAACAAAATAACATGCTCTATCTATATTTATCAGAGCTGTCATGATGTGAATAATTCTCAACATGGCCATTTTTCATGAACATTAGGTGAATAGGGCCTTAGGCTACATGCACACAACAGTGAAAAAACAGGTGAAACTGTCTGTTTTCCAACAGCGTGTCATTAGCTTTCTGTCTGTCTGTCAGTTTTTAATGTCAGTTTTCTATCATTTTGTCATCTGTCAAGTGGATTAACTTCAGTGGTCAATTTTTTTTTGTACTCAATCGACTCATCCATTTATCATCTATTTTACAAGCAATGGATGCAAATCCATTTTGGTGGAACGATAAAAACTGACCCATTGACCTGTATAGGCCTGTCCGTCTGTCCATGAAAACGGATAAAAATAGAACATGTCTTATTTTTAAAACTCTTAAAAAAACAGATGTGTATATCCCCATTAACTCCCATTGTTCTAAAAAAAAAGGGCATTATATGTTTGTTTTCATGGTCATGAAAAAAATGGAATGGGGCAATAAACACTTTGGCTGTTCTTCCCTAGGCCCACATGAATAGCTGCATAGATAGGGAAGAGATTCAGCAACTGTGCATGCTGTTGGCACGGCCTTGGCGCAGTACGACACATCTTTGAGTGCACTAAGCTGTCTTTACCAAGGTTGCATCACATGTTATGTTGTGTTTGCATATGACTTGCATTATGTGATATATTCATTACTATTTGCCACTCTGGCTAGTGCAGGTCATTGCTTTGGGAGTTTTCTTGAAGCCAGAGAGCAAAGGCTGAAAACCGTGCCAAAAATGACCTTCCAAACTCCCAGAGCAAAACACTTTATGTGTTTTTTTAGCAGTTTGGGGATAGGTTTTGCCAACCTGCTGCGACTTTTTGGCTCAAAAACTCCATGTTTAAACATACACATATTGTTCATGGAATGCCAGGTTATTGAGGATTTCACCTAGCTACTTTAAATTTATCAGGGTATATTCAGATGGTGTGGTTGTGCTGTGGTTTAAGAGAGCTGCAGGGAAAGAGCAGCACAGGTTTTTACCATATTGAATGAGCCTCACCTGTGCCAGCTGTGGCTGTGTAGTAAATAGCTACAAGGCTAAGGCCCCACGTTGCAGAAACGCAGCTTTTTTTGATGCAGATTTTGTTGCGGTTTTTTGAGCCAAAGCCAACAATGGGTATAAAAGGAATGGGAAATATATAAGAAGTTCTTATACTTCTTCCTTCTGCTGCATGTACTCCTGGCTTTGGCACAAAAAAACGCAACAAAATCTGCAACAAAAAAAGCTGCTTTTCCGTAACGTGAAGCCTAAAACCACATGCGGTTCCTGTTGCACAGTGCTCAGGCATGAGTAAAAAACCATGATCATCAATCTCTGCAGTTTTCATATGTTGTTTCAATGGGAATTAAGATGAATACAAATCTAAAGGATATGAAATGTGTCTATTTTTTATAACTAGAGCTTCCTTTAGCAGGTTAATAATTCTGTAGGTGCAAAAGGCTTGTGGGTGGGTCCACAGGAGAAGTGCTAAATTCCAGGGCTCTCTCAGGCTGTCGTAATTATTGAGGTTAGCTCTCAATACAAGTGGAGGAACTTCAACAAAGATAATTAGAGTTGTAATGTTAGCTGTAATTATAGTCACTCCATGTCAGTACAGCGGCAGCTAAAAGCCATGCACTTTCCGATGTTTTGCAGAAAATGATAATAGGCAAAATGTTTGGATGTTCATTATTTTTATTAGGTGCTTCTGATAGTTTTCTATGACCTAGCTGAGAGCAAATATCTTATTCAAATACTATTTGAGGGTAAGTTCAGGTTCAAAAAACAAGATTAATACATTAGTTTTGCCACAATTGCAATCTCAAACGTATTTTAAAGGTGAATCTCTATTTTAAAGCCTCTACAGCTACAGTATGGCAGTACAACTGCAAGGCTACATTCACATGACCGAGGTGCCAAACAGTCATGAAATATGGAAAAAAAGGGACCGTTAAAATAACGGTCATGTGAATATTCCCCATTCATTTGCATTCGATTTAATAATGCCGTGTGACATTCGTTAATTCACTGTTATGTAATTATAGCTTAAGGCTAAAGCCCCACACAGCAAAACGCAGTTAAAATACACTGCGGAAAAAATCACACCAAAAATGCAGTGTTTTTCATTGAGTTTTTGCTGTGTTTTTCTCTGTGTTTTTTTACTCTTAAAGGGATTCTATCATTGGGGGAAAAATAATACTTTTTTTAACTGAAGCCACGTCGTAATAGCCTTTATAAAGGCTATTCTTCTCCTACCTTTCTTGTTTCGCTCCTCGCCGCCGTTTAGAAGAAATGTTGATTTTTCTTTTTCAGCAAATACATCTTCAGTATGCACAGGGGGCGTCCCCTTTGATCTCCTCAGACGCATTTTTTAACTTACCACACCGCCTCTCTTCTTCTTTAGCAGACGCCTCTTCTTGACATCAACCTTGTACGAGTCTTCATTCGGCCATTTTCCTATGGCCTATTACATACAGCACATGCAGTACACTCGTGTAATAGGCCACAGGAAAATGGCCAAATGGACATGCGCATGTCTCCCGTACGAAGGATGATGACAAGAAGAGGCGTCTGCTAAGGAAGAAGAGAGGTGGCGCAGTAAATTCAAAAATGTGTCTGAGGAGAGCACAGGGGATGCCCCCTGTGCAGTTTCAGTACTGGGGGAATGCCCCTTGTTCATCCTGAATACACATTTGCATAAAAATAAAAATCTACTTTTTTTCTAAACGGCGGCGAGGAGTGAAACAACATAGGTAGGAGACGAATAGCCTTTATAAAGGCTATTACTACGTGGCTTCAGTTAAAAACATGTTTCCCCAATGATAGAATCCCTTTAGATATATAGGGTAAACTCCGGCAATTCCGCAGCTAAAATTAACATGTTGCGTTTTGCAAAAACTCACACTTTTTTGAAAAAGCAGCTTTTCCGCTATTTTTTTTTCCACAATGTGTCGATGAGATTAACCGGAATCTTATTGACATTGCTGATATTGTGAAACAAACATACTGTAAAAAAACAGTTTTTTTCTAGTGCTTTTCAGCAGCTAAAAACTCTATATCACTATAGCGTATCCAACCATGCACTTTTTTTCCAAGGTGTATTGCAATGCCTAATTTACTAAGAAGGAGCACAATGGGATGAATTTATTAAGACTGGCGTTTCTTAAGCCATTCTTTAATTTCCCAATAAATCAACAAAAAAGGATAATAAGTCTCATAATACACTAAAATAAAAAAATAAAAAAATTGGGAATCCCAAATCAATAATTTACAAAACCAATAATCATTCCCTAATCACAATATTCAAATGAAATAAGTAATTTATTCTTTACTAATCAATTCATCCAAGTTATAGAATGATTAAAAACATTTAAAATAAACTAAACACACAAAGGAGTGCTGGACAGTGTGGCCTGGGTTTATTACATACATGGCTGGTTGTAACTTGTTTACTCTTTACTTCCTTACCCATCCTTATTTCCTCATCCATTCCTTATTTTGGACATTATTTATATAGATATTTATTGGATGTAGTATTTTGGGATTAGTGCATTATTTATTGTATTTTTATTATGAAATTTCTGAATTTGATGTAATAATTATTGGTTATTGGTTACCCATCTGTGTTACACTGTCCTTTTGTGTTTTTAGTTTAATTGTTTTTAATTGTTCTATATCTTAGATGATTTGAATAGTAAAGATTAATTTACTTATATGTTATTTGATTATTGTGATTATTGGTTTTGTATGTTAATTCATTTCCCAACAGGCACACAACACACCAGACTCTTAATAATTTTTGTGCATGTAAGTGTACCCGAACTCATATCTATGCCAGTCAGGAACTGTAGTAACTCAAGTCAGTTTCTTGGTGTGATCTATACTAAATCTGATGGACTGGGGCATCCCTCCCCTTGCATGCCTAGATTCCTGTACCTCTCCACTCCAGCCTCCAAAAAAAGTGGTGAGTGTGGCACAGGAGCTGAGATGTGCCATCATGCGCTAAGTTGAGGCACATTTTTGGCCATTTTCTAGGCGCATCAGGGTTAGAAGGTCAGTGCCACTGTGTAATAAATCTTGCACCAATTAACTTCAAGATGAAAATGTAATTCCACTACTGTGCAATATTTTTTATTCCAGAACTAGAGCCACTTGTCCCGTCAAATAAGCAAAGTGACAAGCCTTTTGTCCTGAAAATAGGCACAAATGAAATACAAAGACTAGTGAGGGATACACTAAACTAACAGCATCAGAATACTGGCTATGTTCTCACTACTTTTATTACAGTCCGTTGCTCTCATCTGTCACAGGATCAGTGCAACAGACATTAACAGTAGTAGAGTTGGACACAGAGAGAACCCCCTTGTCTGCTTCTGTTTCCATTGACTATATTGTAAAAACATAGCGGACACTTTCCGTCATGTTTGTTTATTTTTGCAATGGAAGTGAAAATCCTGTATGCACAACTTATTCTAATATCTGAAAAGTAAAAATAAAATTATGCAAGAAAGCTTCTGTCATGTTTTTTACATGGTGGTGAAAGTAAATGGACGCCAGACAGAGGGGGCTCAATCTGTGTCTGTTGTTTAATGTCTGTCGCTCATCCTGTAATGGGCGCATAGATTGTACTTACGAGGTTGTGCAGGCAAGGTGTATGTGTATTTTTTTTTTTATATTAAAGCATTTTTATTGGGATTTTTGTTTTTTTCTCTAACAGTTTTTAACATTTTGTTTCACTTTTTTATATTTTCTATTCATGCTAGTGGACTTACTGTATATGTTAGTGCATGCAGCAGAGGAGGGTTATAAAATAATAATAATCCTGGACAACCCCTTTAACTATGGGGTCTCTTGCTTCTATAATGCACTGCAGTACTTTTGTATCTACCTGTGTCTAATAGATGTACTAAAATGGAAGACTTGCTGCCTTCTTCAGAACTTTTAATATGCTATAAAAACCCATCCCCATCCCATTCACATTGCACAGGGGCTACGGGGTAACAGAGGGGAGCCCCTTACCTCTAACCACTGAGATGCCATGGAATCATGTATCTGTATGAAATTGATGAGCTCTATTATATCTCTGTACAAAATGAAGTGACAATATGGCAGTGTTCCAATGTTTTGTAGTCGTTCTTCTCTTTCACATTAAATGACATAACGAATTGTTTTATATCCTTCATTGTTCTTCTGTTTTTGTTCTCCTTGATGTAAGGGCACAGAGCATAGCAATGGACCAGTGTATGCTCTTACCTGGTTTAAAACAAAGAAAGGGACATTTTTCACTTATATTGCCAGCATCATTAACACTTGGCGAGTGAAGTTACAATCTATTCCTGTCTTGCGAAATGTAGCTTTCACCATGAAAACAAAGTGATTTTTTTTGTTTTGTATTTTTCATGGATGATGCTTGGAGCTATGCCTGGACTTTCTCATTCTATTATGCTCCAAAAAGTCTTGCCAATTCCAATATACCTGATTGTATGTGCTATTCGGCTTCTTTGATTCATTTAATTGGTAATGGTGCACACTTCTTATCTATGTGGCAGTCTCTTTTTCTCAGTAGGCATACATATTCACAAGGTGAAAGTTCTGAACATTTCTAATTCATTAAAAACAAATATTCATGGAACTTTGTGTTTATTGGCATATATAATTTAAGATCTCACCATATATTGGAAATATATTGAATGTTTATGTTTGTTTCTGATACACTGCTTTTACTATATCCCATAGAGAAAAACGTCTCTGCTATATACTCCCTGATAAGCCATGTTGGAGAAACACAAAGTAGGAGTTTTGCTTGTGGAAACAAATAGGCATTCACATCACATTTAGGGAACACTTGTCCGGTTGGAACAAAAATCTATTACTGACAATTGGCCGTAGCTATAGTATATGCCACCAAAGCAACATACACCTACAATCTTTTTTGGGAGACTTCCAAGTATGGAAATATTATCATCTTTTTTTTCAGAGTTGTAGAAACTGCACATTCCATACAATAATCAACAGCATAGCATAATAACCATAAAATAGGGGACAATACGTAAAACTCACATCCATAGGCAGATAAAATTATGCAGAACAGTATGCAGTACAATAACAGAAGTGCAATCAAATAATGTCATGGATTTTGTAAGAATGCAAATGAAGTATAAAGCACTATGCATCACATGAAAACTAATGCATGACACAATCAGACTAAAGGCAAAAACATGTAATGTGACTTCAGACAAATGAAATTAAGTGCTCCAAATAATGCACATCATCCTGGCTATACACAAGTGCTTCCAAAATATTCACATTTTCCCTTAGTCTGTGGGAACTATGCTCACTTCCCTGCATTGTAGTTGTGGTCCGAGGAAATAACCATCATGTACTTGCATTTAGTGTAAGCTAAAGAACATAATTTGTGGGAAACTTTTTTTTTTTTCACTTACACATGATTCAACAATACAATGGTACAATGTGACAGAACAAATTTGCAGCATACAGTAAGTTTCTTAGCCAATGTTCCTTCTCAAAACAATATAGATACATATATTCCTGATGTACACTAAAGTCAATAAACAAGCATCCCTAAAACAATTAAGTATAGGAAAAGTGTCTTAAGTAAAGTTTGTACTTTAGAAACTACTGTAGTAAGGTTCCTTCCAGGTAACAAAGCTATTGGCAGTCAGCAAGTCACATCAGAGGTAGCACATATTGAGGTCAATATTTGCACTGTCCATCTGCAATGCATCGTCTGCATATTCAGGGACAATACCAAGGGTTTGGTGCATAACATCACAGGACCCAGACACTCCCAAGGTGGAGCACAAGCACTCTTACTTATAGAGTACCACCCCATTGCATAAGATACAGCCAAAAAGTCCAATTTACTCAGGGAGAACCTTAAATTATTTTGAGGATCAACAAACCTATCTTGGAGATAGTTACTGAAAACCTCTACATAACATATAAAACTGTATGTGTACCATAAACTAGTCTTTTATAGGATGTTGGATAAGATAGAGCATTTTTAAAAGTGTATAAATAGGTAATCAATATCTTTAAACAATGGTAACATACTGTAAGTAGGAAAATAAGATTAAAGAGGACCTTTCCTGTCCTCATCAGTGTACTCCTGTGCAGGAGATATCGGTGCCATTAATTTTGTCACCATTATCTCTCCACTGTCAGAAGGGCGGGCCTTACAGCTCAGCATCATCACTGGGCTGTGAGGAACGCCCCCTCTCACTGTAGTCTTCCATAGACATAACGGTGCCAAAATTAACTCCCCCGATATCTCCGGCACTTGGGCACATATTGGGAAAGCTGAATTCAGCGCACTGTTGGCTTTCTAGTGGTATATAATGCAGCATATTGATGAGGATGTGAAAGGTCTTCTTTAATGCATAACCTAAATGCATGTTTGGAACCTTTTGGTTCATCCTGTTAGGTATCAAAAATTAAATCATGTTTTAGTTTAAAATGTAAACATTCAAAATGTAGAATATTGTTGGGTATGATTTCAAATATTAACTTCCTGAATTTTAGTTGAAATTTGTAAATGTAAAATTTGATAATTTAATAATTTTTATTGTATAATGTATAAATTTATAGATAGTTAGATGTGCTTGCATTTTGTACTCTTCCATTTGATATTGGAAACATAGTCAATGAAGATTGTAGCTTTGTAGTAAGCACATTAATCACTTGTGGATGCCAACTCATAGACCTATAGTAGTTTGCCTGCAATGTACAGTAATATAACTTTCTATTATTCAATTTGTAGTATGTTAATTATTAGTGTCCTAGATGTAAAAAAAAAAAAGTTGCCCATGGCACAGTATGATTAATCACATCAATTACTTTTTTTTTATCAACAATAAAAATGGTGATTTATGCATGATACAGCTCTGTATGGGACTGGAAACCCTGGAGCTTATCCAGCAGCAGTTGTGCAGGCAACTGATTGTAACAATGATCTCCTGCAAACGTCTCTACCCCATTCTCCTTATCTCCACATAACCTCAGCACATGTAGTTAATCTCACATTGCCGTGAGCATCTTATGGTGTCTCAGCAGGGAAGCATCTTCAGTCCTTCGTATGGTATTTGAAGTCATATAATATTTAGCTTTTTTTTTTTTTTCCTTGCTTTTACATAATAAGCTTTTTCTGTTGCATCCAAAGTTCATTTTTCATTTGCACACATTAAAATAAAAGCAAAAAATAAAGTAAAATAGACAACAAAATGATTCTCTTTTGAAAGTCTATATTTGGTCGTTCAATAGATGATAAATTATCTTTAGTTTTTTTTGCAATCTTTTGTTATGCAATTTTCGCAATGTTTGTACATTATCAATGTGTTGTGATAATTGTACATATGAAGATTTTTAAAGTTATCAGTGAAGGTAGAGTTGTAATGTTCTCAATCCATTACCCAACTTGAGACAGATACTTAGGAGTCAAACCTTACTCAGTAAAAGTTACACACAAATCTTTATTCTTGGGTCCATTAGAAAAGCACATCATGCAAATTGTAGTGAAGATAATCTTCTTATTGGTGGCAGTGTTTGTGAGTCATCCTCTCTCATCTGGTCCTAAGTTGTGTCATGTGACCAACAATCAGACTCCTCTGTCCCAGCTTCTCATATGTGTTCTGGAAGTCTGTTTATGCATTCATTCCTATGAGAATCACATTAAGGCTATCAAAGGATGGATGCATAAACTGACTCATGCCCATAACTGCATAATTTCCTGGTTCACTTTTCAGTGTTATATCAAAGCATCCCAATTCCTATATGACAATAATAGTACAAGTCATAGTATTAATATTAATAACTCTCCCGCTCATTTATGGTCCCCAAGAGCAGGAGCTTCATGTCAGTAGATAGCAGAGAACACACTTTGAGTTTCTGAGATGATCTCAATGATCTGTACAAAAATAGAAAAACAGGGCCCATGTCTTGGCCCTGATCATTGTATTTATAACAGTTTTAAACTGTGCAGTAAGAATAATCTTTAAATTTGAAATTCCAAGGTTTACTAATGGACAGAGTAGGAGCTAGACTTTCAACTTTGACCAAGGCAAAGTGACTTATTTGTGCCCTCCCACTCAGCACCTGGGACAAATGCACACCTGACCCCCAAGCTGCACTCCTTAACTGGATATGTAAGAAAATGTAATCAAAACAAATGAACAAAAAGTCATACAAAATATAAGTGTTCCCTGACTTTACAGGGATACAATTAAAGGAGAAATACAATAGGTACAATGTGCCAATTTGACCAGGAAACAAACCTCATATTATAACGAGAAACTAAAGACGGCTTTGTGATCTTATCACTCAGACCACAGTCTGCATTTCAACAACACAGATATAGATAATAGCAAACTTTAACTTGAACCTAACAACTTGCTTCAGCTTTAAAACACATGACAAAAAAGCTATTGAAAATCCATTGAAAAATCAAGTAGTTAGCTGCAACTGCACAAAATGTAAAGTAATGAAATATTGCTTGCTGAAGGCAGGATATAGATGAGAAACAACAAGGTTACATTTAGCAAAATGAACAAATTAAGCAAAAATAAAGGTTATTGCTGAAGAACAGCTGAATTACCGCTCTAAGTACAACATCTCTAGCAAGCCTATATTGTTTTGGAATATGAAGAGTTACAGATGGTCAGAATATGTCTTGACACTTTACGTCATGACAGTGGATGCATAACCATGTTTAAGATTTCATAGCTGTGTATCAATGATGAATTCAAAATGTCCTTGAGGAAGCTGATCCCATAAATATAGAAATATTAAGTCTTTATGACCTGACTTGACCACAATTCTGCACATGAAATGTCAAAGGCAATTAATGGCATTTAGATAATATCACTATCTAGCAGACATTGCATAGACTTTGCTGTGTTCACTGTACTCTCATTTGCTTCAGAGTTTGAATCCAAAACCAGTTTGTAAATGCAATATTACAGTCAATCCCATAGTATCAGTGTATAAACTAAGCATAAAATACAATACAAAGTGAATATTATTGTCAGTCCCATAGTATCACTGCAAAAACTAAACAGATAAAATACAACACATAATCAATATTACTGTGAGTCCTGTACAAAAACTAAATATAAAATGAATATGAAATGATGTATTGATAATTATTCAAGTACCTGATCTTACTAAGCATAATGGTCACCACTAGTCCCCTTTAAAGCTGCATTCCTTGACATTTGTATAGAATCAGCTCTTGCTCGATAGGTATTATGCTTGACCTTTGAAAACCTTTAGTGTTATATTTAAACTGCTGGATTCCTGTATGTTTCAAATGCCAGACAAGGTTATTCAACAAAAACTTGAAATAAATTGAAATTGTGAGACTATGAAGATACCATAAAAAGAATTTCCCAACCAAAGAGCTTCACTTGTCTTAAGGTTTTTACGTTTATATTTACAGATTTAGCCCTGACCCTATTTACTATTTTATTGGGTAACTTTTTACTCCAATTACATTGTTTTTATTGTATTTGGGTAAATTGCAGGGAAATCATGATGAAAACAATGCAAATATTTACAGCATCATATTACTATATTCACCCCTTCATGCAAAATATATAATATACTGATAAAATCACTTTCTCTATTCTGGTTTTCTCATATCTTTTAGGCTGGGGCCCCACGTAGTGTAAACACCCAGGCAAAAACTGCAGCATTTTACAGTTACTCCAAAGTGGAGGGGATTCTGAGTAATCCCATCCACACACTGCAGAAAAATATCAGCAGTGGAAATGCTGTGATTTCAAAAACCGTTGCGTTTTTTTTTAATCGCAGAATGTCAATTATACCCGCGGAAACTCTGGTGTTTTCCCTATAGGTATAATTGAAGCAGAAAGTTCACAGAGGAAAGCTCTGCTTACTTTCTGTGAAAATCACTGTGGGAAAAATAGTGACGCGTTTCCACTGCAGTTTTACCTGCAGCACTTTTTCGCTGCGGCTCACTACATGGGGCTTTTGCCTTATGCTTTTAACTGAGTACTTACTTTCATGTATTATATGTATTTTTAATTTTTTTGTTTGCTTGTAAATGGTAGACTTATTCTGCTTTGTTTATGGTACTATGTGCTATAAGGGAATTGCCAGTTGAGCAAATCCCCAGTGCTGCTGCAGAACCCTGGAGGGAGGGGCACAACAAGACAGCTCTAAAGCTGAACCCCCCCAATGGCCCTGCCTTTTGCCTGACGGTCTTAGGTGACAGCCGACAACTTGGAGCCGCTCGCCTACTTTGAATAAGTCGACACAGAATGCAGACAGGACAAAACAACACAGAAGCAGAGTCAGCAAGCCAAGGGGTCAGTAACAGTCGAGCTATGCAGTACCAAAACGAAACCGAAGAGAGTAGTCACAGGGGGAACCAAAGGTCAGAAGTCAGAAATAACAACAATAGCAGAAAAAGGAGCTAGCAGGGACAAAGTCACAGGACAGAATCAATAGCCAGCGACCATTTGAGAGCTGATGACCTGTTTATAGCAAGTCTAGCAAGTCAGGACCTGCCCCAGACTTGATTGGTAGACAGGCCGTCAATCACACAGGCAAGGCAAAGATTAACTATTGAGGAGCTGAAAGAAACAAGGTGCAGGAGATGGGTGTGGCTGAAATTCAGTTATATAGTGTAGGACAGTGTTCAGACTGAGCAACAAGAGTCTTATGCAAGGAATCAAACTGAACACGCCTCCTTCGCTGCAGCATGCGAGCGGAGGGTGGCGCAGAGACCAGAACAAGCAGAGACGTTACATGTGCTAGATTTTAGTGGGAAGCAAAAGAGGTATATTTAAGGGCTTCCATCACTTACCTAATAACACTTACAAGTCATTGATGGAGAAATTGTTCTGTTGCAAAAAAGGGTATATGAATGGATAGAGAAGTTCAAGGAAGATCACACAAGAGTCAGCCAAGAAAAAGTAGCTGGACGCCTGTCCATGTCCACAGCTGATGTCAACGTTGAGCATGTACGTGAACTGATTCTATTTGATAGTGCAGTGACAGTGGATTATGTGACAAAGCCTCACGTCTGATGAAAAGGTGAAGACAACAGTGCGTTTGTGGCTCGCAGCTGAGCCGAAAAAATTTTTCATGAAGGAATAGGAAAGTTTGTTGACAGATGGACAAAGTGTATTAAAAGCAGGGAGATTATGTTAAAAAATGAGGTATTTATCTTTTCTAAAAGTTGATTAAAATAAAGTCTACAACCAGTGCAGATTTATATGAGGATAAGTAAAAAAAAAAAATCTGTACTTAAATCTCCTTTTGCAGCTTATGTTATTTACTATAGTTTGCCAATGAACCATCAAGTAAAAATGTTTCTAAAATATCATAAAGATCTATACTTATTTGTACACCATACAGATAAATCATTTCATTCAACCCTTGGATTTATTTATATAAATGTTCTCTCCTACTCATTTTCTAGCATTGCTGAGGTGCCTTTCTTCAGTCTAGTTGTTACGTCAGTTGTCCATACTCTTAAGTCACCTCTGGCTGCAGCTTATCTTCCCAAAAACAAAAGGAGAGGACATGGTGAAATCCAACTGTTCTACTCTACTGACATTTATGATCGAAGGAGAGTCAGAATTCACATTTAAAGATTGACTGGTCCTGTTATAATTGGTGACTTCAGCTGACTTTAATGTGAATGGCCAGGTTAAGGTCACTACATATTGTACACCTATTAAAGTAAATGTTAAGGTGACCATAAACATTAGCGCAAAGTTATTCAAAATTCATTATTTCTAACTATTGCTAATCGTAACAAAATTTGGAAAGAAGAAAGAGCGAAGGAAGAAGTTGGCTATATTTTTTTTATTGAACATGTTCTATGGTCAGTCTGAGCAAGTGTAGAACCAAAATGGACTAAAATATATGACTACATTTGTGGAATGACCATTCACCAGACAATCTTTCGGTGATTATTTAACCACCAAACTACCTCTTTGTAATATATACACTATAATTACCTTTATTACTACTTTATTTACCATAGTCAAACCCCTTAAATAGTGTTCTGGACAATATGTGGGAGATTTTCTGCCATAGAATTCTGTGATAGAGTATGTCAAAAGGTTATATGGAGCCATAATACAGATAACTGTGTGAGGTTCATCAAATTTAGGTAGAACTGTCTCCATAATTACATCACATGACCATACTGGACTGTTGATATATGTTCCCTAAGAGATATTTTTACCAAAACCAATGTAAAATAACAGCAGAAATGAAGGCTACCATTTGCAGTTAGTACATTTCATGATAGAATGTTTTGGAGGACAAAGTACTGAATGTGTTAGCATATGAACACAAAACTACCTTTTCACTTAAACATGGGACAGTAGTGACCATACAATACCTACAGCATTTTATACAATGCACTTAAAAGCTTCTCTGGTAATAATACCTAATACAAAAAAATCCATTAGCCTATACCGAGAAGCTGGGTCTGTAAATAACCTTTATGGTTTGGAGAGTCAAACAAAATTAAATAATATGCCTCACTCAACCAATTTCCAGCGAGTATTTCAACATAGCAATGAACCATTTTATTTAGACATAAATGACTTTCCGCTTGTTATAATGGAAGCATATGTTGTAAATGGAGTTGTTGTAGAAAGAAGACAATATATGGGTCACATGCAGCACCCTTAGCTTTTCAAATGAGCGATGTCAAGCAAAACAAGGTTGACCAGACTGCTAAAATATATAGTTTCATAAAGCCAACATGCAAAAAAAAAAAAAAAAAAAAAAAGAAACTCCTCTATGTAGTGTCAGGGAAATGTTATATTTAGCCTTGATAATGTATTCTCCTGACTTTATCTATATGGCGCAAGTACATTTGTATATATTCCAACAAAATATTGATGTTGGTCATTATGTGTAACCAATGTGTAATTAATCATCTGTATCATTTTCAGATGTAAACAAGTATACTGTAGAATAGTATTTGTCTCATCAATATTATTTTTTGTTATAAATTGTGAGACATGTTTTATGTATATCTCTCATGAAACTGTAGGGGTACTGTATTACATAAACATTCTTCTAGGGGAGAGTACTTATGGAATGTTATACAACTTCTGATAATCAAATTATAAACATACAAAGGAATGGTTTTGCCTCTTAATTTTTAGAGTAATATCATGGAATTGCGGCCTCACACCCAAGATATATCCACTCAATGTATGCCAATTCTGTGGGGTCCCCATACACCCTGCTAACTACACACACGTATAAAAAGGGGAACTCTTTTTGCACGCTCCCTTCCAACTCAACTGTCACACTAGACTACACAGGGGTGAAGCGACCTTCTACAATTGCTTATCTAATGGCTTATCCTATTAGGATATCTGCATTTTACTACAAAAAATTCTGCTGCCTATGCTGGGCCTTCTCTCTAATAAAAAGAAAGCCATTGCCCAGCCTAAGTGATATCCTTGCTGCTTTACAACAGATACAGCAGAATCTGTACTGTATTCTATTGGGTATGCATGACTAACAGACCCTTATTAGAATATGTACATAGCTTTACATTTTGAACACCCGGGGTTGCAATATTTTTTGGATAGGATAGGCTATCAGTGTTAGAAACCAGATAACCGCTTAAGTAGAGATATCATATATCTGTTACACTTTTAATATACTTACGTTAAAGGAAAAATGCAGAGGTTAGAAATGAATGAAGCCCAACCCCACTTTTTATACCAGAAAATGATAGCTTGAAGCGGATTTGTATCCATGGTCAAAACCACTATTGTTGTATTTACATTAGTAGAACTATTTTTCTGAAAACTGTATCAATCCTTAAAGGAACATTGCAAAATTCTACTCAATCTAACCCCACAATGTTGAAAATTGGCATATAAAAGTTTTGTTGAGACATTTTCATTTGCAGATTAAAGAAGAATATTAACAGCATATTTTAAAGGAAGACAGCAAGGTCCTTAAAATACCAAGTGGCTTAGCTGACCTACTTAAGAAACCCTTGAGGAACAGTTGTCATCTAAACACAATGATCCCTTTCCCTCCACCTCACCATCACAGTTTTGTTGTATGTATTGGGAGGTCAGCCTCAGAAGTGCATTGTACAGGTATTAGCAAAGATTAAATTACAGGTTAAATGGAGGGTAATGGCACATTAACACAAGCATTCTAATAGCTTGGAGTGTCACTTAACTCTGTTAAAATAGTAAAACAGCAGCAGGAATTTACAGCGTCTTGGTGGAGCCAAGGAACAAGTAAAGAATGGATTAATATTGGCGTTTTAACACTTGACAGACTGAAGTGTCCTTCAAACTATGTATAGTGGAGGACAATGCACTTTAAATGTTAAACTGTTTTACTGGATACTTAGAGGAAGTTGTAGTGAAAATAATACGTTATCATTATGATAAGAAGGAACTACCTGGGTGACAAATGAATACAAAGATGCAATGAGTACTCCTTAGGATTAAGCTATATTATATTAAGAGAAATAGAGAAACGAATGTTAATATGATGTAATTTTCTACATGTGCTCATTTATTCGGAATGCCAAATTGGGCTGCACTGTATACTTTACAATAATGAAACCCTGCACGTCATTAAATATTGTAGGGCATATAGGAACACATTGAAAAATAGCACCAAAAATCTGAGCTTGATTCATTATGTCGGCCTTCATTATCTCACTATTATATTTGAAGGAAAGTAATACAGCTACATAAAAAATGAAAAAAGATATAATTTCTAATTGCAACATCAAGCTAAGGTCATGTAGGGTCACACTGAAATAAAACAATTAGCTGTAACATTGAAACTACAGTATCTGACTAGGGATGGGCGAATCGGCTCCTAATAAACCAGATTCAACCTGAATATTTCAAATTGTTTGTTTTTTTAATGAAACTGGAAAAATGGTGATTTGCTTCAGACCGACAAAAATTGCCGTGCTATAAGAAAATGGCAGTTGCCACATATTTGACTAGGAAATACAGAGCAGACACATGTGCAATGACTCAGACACTGTGTGAGGTGTCACTGTGATGTAGCAACACCTGCAGCCTCTCAGCCAACAGACAGTGGCAGGTGGATCTTACAGTGTTGATGTAATATACAGTATAAAAGCTTGGGCGCTTGTGATCAGCCTTTACTTACTGTAATGGTGGACATGCAGATAGATCTGTGAAACATCTCACTGCATCATATGCTAGCACAGCTCAGAAAAAGCAAAAGGAATTCCAGCAATAGTTAGAGGACTAGGAGAACTTAGAGAATCAAGCAATTACACAAGCAGAATAGTGCTAGAATTCAATAAAGGTTCATAGACCGTGACTGGGTGAATATGTGCTTCTTCTGCTACTGCTTACACAGCTAACCCTTTCATTGCTAATAATATAATTTTGTCTGACTGTTGCGCAATAGAGTTGTTTCATCTCTATACACATCCTTTAAACATACTTTTTTTACTGATAAAACAATCCTATTAGTGAAAAATGTTTTGTTAAGGACTTTTTTGGGCAAAGTTTTACATTTTTTCATTAGATTCATACTGCTGTTTTAACAAAAAAGAGCTGATTTCTCCTTCATAAATCTTAAAAAAATAGCTTACATACTTAAATAGCTTATATACAAGTTTCTTGTTGTTCACCCAATATACAGTCTATCCTGTGCTAATCTGCTCTGGTATAGTCACCATACACACTGTGATATAGCATTGTTGTTAGTCTGAAAAAAATATTCTTTGCTTAAGCATTTTTCTATAAGCACTCATACACATATATACATACACAGTAATATAGCTTCCACTAATCTAAAAAAAAACTCCATTATTTCAGCACTGTGTGTGTGTATGTGTGTGTTGATCTTAAAAAAATACATTTTGTAATTCCATGGGTTTTTGTTTTGTCTCCTTCAAATTCTTCACTGACACAGATCTCTGGTAGTGATGTGAGCAATCTATTTCTCCTATTCAATGCAGTCTTCATCCTCTTTTTGTTGGGCTGGCTAAGAACAGTCAGCAATGTGTAAGCAGAGGATGTAGACATTGACTGTTGGTGGTGGAGGTAGTAGTGGCAGGAGGTGTTGTACTACTACTGGTAGTCATTCTAGTAGGGGAGCTAGGGGAATATCTGGAGGTAGAGATTCTGAGGATGTTCATGGCCATTATGATGTGTTAGAAAAAAGCAGGGAAGTTGATGATGACATTGCCCATTATGATTATTTTGCGGATAGGACCTTGCAACCGAGTGACAAGGTGACATCAGAAGAAGTGGGTGGTTTCAGTGGTGATAGTAACAATTCCGACCATTGTGCAGGTAAAACATCCAAAAAGCCTGCCCGTGGCAGACAAAAGGGAACCTCACAGGGTGAGGGTGGTATCATTGGTGGTGGTAGTGGGAGACATGTTTCTGCTGATGTTGATGCTGGCAGCAACTACACATAGTTATCTCCCATGTGGACATTTTTTGTACATTGCCAAACGATAAATCTATAGTGATATACAAGATCTGAAAGCAGAAACATGGCCATACAGTAACAAATTTTGGAATGACAGCTCTATGTACTCACATGAAAATTTACTTGACATTGGCAGTGTAACTAGCAGGGGAAGTGGGCAAGGCTGTATTCCTACTCCTCCCCATGATCCTTGTTGTAGGCAGGCCACATCTACGTTTAGCACATGGTTGTTGTTGTAATCATCATCATCATCCTCATCAATTGTTTCTCCTCTTCTTCCATGCCACCATCAGTCATCCATAAGGGAATGGATAATTGTGAAAATTAACTCGCACATGGCCAAGCTGTTGATGGTGTAGTCGCTGCTGTGCAATTTACTGGATTCCACTGCATTTCACCAACTAATGGTATGTGCTCAACCTCAATGGAGGATACCTAGCTGCCATTATTTCTCTAGGAAAGCTGTCACTGCTTTATATCGCCATACGTCGAAGAATGTGAGTCGTTCTTTGGATACATCAGTCTGGGGAAAGGCGTACTCCACCGTCAACATGTGGAGCAGCAATTATGGACAAGACCAGAACATGGTTTTCACACCCCACTTGGTCAATGCTTTGAGCAGTAGTAGCCACAATCTAGAAATGCAGCAAACCAAGTGTTCCACCCCGATTGTGCAGGCCCAATTCCAACATCATGCAGGGCCTATCTGTATCCTCTGGATCCCTTCTCTCTGGACTGTTTCCCGCCATCATCTTCACCAGGACAAGCTGTTGTTTCCACTCCTCTTCCTCCTCCTCCAACCTCATTTCATGGATGTAAGGCAAAGCGCTGCCATGCGGTTTTGCAAATGATGAGCCTGGATCAGAGGAGCCACACAGCGGAAGGAGCTGCTTTGCTGTATCTTGCAGCCAGTATCCCACTGGATCTCTCCTTGCCAACTCCAACTAGGCAGCGTTGCCACTAACAATGGCATCAATATTGTTGCTGTGCTGCAGTTAAGATGGATTGTCCCTGTAGGGCACTTGTTCTTAATCTGGTGGTTTTACACTTTATTAACCTGTATAGTGGCTTAAAAGAGGTGCTCCTCATGGCAGAAAAATCTCTGATATTCCATATGTGTAACAATCCAATAAAATTGAAATATTATTTTACCTACATGGTGAACATCGTGAAAAAAAAATGAAAGAAAAAATCCAGAAGTAATGATTTTTTTTTACATCTTGCCTCACAAAATATGATATAAAAAGTCATCAAAAAGTCATAAGTACCCCAAAATAATACCAATTAAATGAACAGCTCTTCCCACAAAAAATAAGCCCTCAATATACTCAATGGAAAAATAAAAATGTTACACATGTTGTTGCAATATGGCAAACAATTAATTTTTTTCCCCAAATGGGTTTTAGTTCTGCAAAATTAGTAACACATAAAAAATATAAATTAAGTATTGCTGTAATTATACTGACCCATAGAATCAAGGTAATATTATACATACAATGTACTTTTTTTTTATCCACCAAGAAAGAGTTAATAAAATTTAGTCCCAATAAGTTATAGGCACCCCAAAATGGTATCATTACTAAATGCATCTCATCCCATAAAAAACAAGCCCTTTTGTTCTTAGGATAAATAACCTACTTAAGTTTTAGGAGTATGTGCTTCTGTTGACACAAAGTGGGCACAACATATTAGGGACTGAAATGGCATATTTCTTTAAAAAATTTCATTTTTACTTTGCACATTCATTTTTGGGAAGCATTCTTGGGCTCAAAATGATAATAATGTCCCTTGAGAAATCCATGAGGGGTGTAGTATCTAAAATGGGGTCACATTTGGATTTCCATTGGAAAGATACTTTGGGGGCTCTGCAAATGCAACATGGCACTCAAAATCTATTCCAGCAAAATCTGCCCTCTAAAAGCTAAATAGCGCTCTTTCCATTCTGAGCACCAGCATGTACCCATACAACATTTTACAACCACATATGTGGTATTGCCGTATTTAAGAGAATTTTTTTAACAGTTTTTTTTTTCTTTAACTCCTTGTTAAAATGAAAAAATTGGAGCTAAATGTACGATTTACTGGGAGAAAAAGGTTGGTTAGTAGTAATGTATGAATACCTCAATTTTCTATACTTTAAGTTGATGGCAAGATAAAAAAAACCCACAAAATGCCAAAAACACATGTAATGGCATTTTAAGGTTTTTTATAAAGGAAAAAAAAACAAACACCTGGGTATAAACTAAGTGTGCTGAAGACTGAATGCTATGTAAAATCCACTATAAATCAATCAAAATAGATTACACCCAAAAAAAGGCTTTTTTTAAAAAAAAGCTCTTAAACTTTCAATTGCCAGAAATCTTAAGACACTGGACTACTATTTATCTAGAATTATTCATTAATTTTTTGACTACTGTGCTATGATAAGTATTGAGAACTCATAATGATGCCAATTCGTTATTGTTCAATTTTTCGCATCTTTCGATTTCTTTTTTTAATATTGCATCGTGGTCCATCCAATCTCTTTTCTTATCCCATTGTGATAATACAGCAAATATTAATCAAGTCATTGCTAAGTAGTGTTTGTCTTTGGCATGATAAGTATAATAGATAATCGGGTATTCAGCATAAGTAATAGTTAGTGTTCTCGGAAAACTGAGACATTGTGCATGCATTGTGTTTTTTTTACCCCCACTTTGAATCTATATTTTCCCATTTAGCAAACAAGTGCATCTGCTTTATTTCACTTAGCTGCTTACACATTTTCTCTATGCAGCTACACACGCGTACAATTATTTCACTTGAACTTGCGTCAGAGGGAAAAAGCTCCGGTGCACCTGATTGAAGTAATAAGCGCACTTACCACGTCAGTCAGAAGACGAAAAGACCATAGATGGCATTCAGTTTAACCTAAACCATCAGGGTCACAATTTGAATTGCCAAGGAACAATCTGCCCTTTCTCTACAATTAGGATAGTTTATGTCTGCACCTTTCATAGGTCTTTTTGTTCACCTTTTTCTTTTTCTTTTCTCAATACTGCAATTTAGAGTAAATTAATAAAATGTAGATGAGGCTGTAGCTAGCACTCATATTAATTATGTAGTGGCAGCTGCACGCAGCAATTTTAAAAGAAAGTAATGTTCGGTTTTTTTTTAATTGGTGTCTTTTAACTCTTTTGCAAATGAACAATAGAACATTGAATTAGTCTTTGTTTTGTATTTGAATGTATTTAGCTTATTAGAATTAATTGTGTACTCACAAAAAAGCTTTAGAAATGATGGGAGTGAACATCTTATTTTTAGGTTATTTGTAGCTTGAAACAAAAATTTGTGAGGAATTATTGAGAAAAATTAAAAAGCATTTCTAATATATTCTAAATTATATGCAGTTACTTCCCACAAGACTATTAAAGTAGGCATAGTGCCTTGTAGGTGAATAAAGCACTCTCATGTCTGTGTCTTATAATTTGATACCCGTATTGCTTCAAATTCTGTCTTTTATCCTTAATGTAAGTGTAGTGCTGGAGCATGGGGAACAAGGGGAGCGTGGGGTTCCTGCCCCAGCACTATCTGACATTGGACCAGATTTATGAAAATAAAGAACTAGCCTTATAGAACACTATTAAAATATATATTAAAACCAATGAATCAATATAGTGTAGCATTGAAAAATTCAAAATTATTGCTATATGCCATATCAACATTACATTACCCTATATGTGTATATACAGATATGAACCAGATGTCACTATCTTGCATATGTGCTAGAAGCTTATTTAAATATATAAACCAATATTCCACTTTCAAATGCAAAAAAGTCGCAAAAGGCCAATTTGTGTAAAAAGAAAAATTGCGAGAAAGTATAATAAATATGCCCCACTGTGTCTCCACATCCAGTCCTGCCATGCTCATGTTAAATGCCACCAATAAAGAGCACTTGCATTCAGCCCCTGGTGCTGTGTGCACCTCATTTACAGTACATAAAGATAGAAAGAGAGAATCTGCAGCATTGCGGACATCAAATTAAAGAGCATTCTTTTTTTATGGAAAAAAGAAAAACAACCAGAAATATCCACATATAGTTAAAATAAATAAAAATATGAACGACCTCAATATTTAAAAGATTATTAACAATAAAAGAGGTTCTTAACAAAAACAATGTAAACAAATATTCTTCTGCCTAAATAATACTACAATACAAGGCCCATAAAATACCTCCCAATAGTGCCAAATAATGTGCCATTCTATAGAATGGGCTAAAATGAAAATAAAAATGGCGCACCATAGGATATGTACATTCAATACACAGAATTATGTCAATAAATGATGGAGGCTCACCTTCAATGCTTTTAAGAATGTTGTCTGTTCATATATGGATCTACAGCATCAGGTGCTACAGTGTCCATATGCACTTATGTTAAGGTGCCCATTTTGAAAGGTGAAGGAAGAATAAAAGAGTGGAGAACATGTGTTTTAAACCAGGTGCAGGTGATCACCAGAATCCATGGTGTATAAAATTTGATTAATAAAGTGTCATAAATCATGTTTGGGGGTAGTACAGCCCCTTCTTTAAGTTACTGGAAAAGCCACTGCATAAAAGTGATTTACCATACCTAATCAACACTAGTAAGCAACCAAATAATAACACCATATGCTCAGATCCTGAGATACCAAGTATGTTCATGTTGATGCTTTAGGAACTTTTAGTTGGGCCAGATGGCAAATACTAAGAGGAGTGGTGGAGGCACTAGAGAATGTATGCTCTTTTTTATCTATAATCTGGTCCTTGACAGATTATACCACAATACAGCACGCAAAATACCACTAAAAAGTACCAACTGCCAAATAACATGCTAGTGACTAAATATTAGTAAATATTAGTGTTGTATAGTAGTATATAGTATAGTAAATAATACCATAAACTGCCCAAATAACAGTGCTCAGGTGTTGAGTCACCAATTATATTAGTGTTGATGCATTGGGATCATTTACAGTACTTAGGACATGGAATAGGCAAACCGATTGGTTTAGGTTCAGAATTGACCCCAAAGTCCCAAAAGATTTGGCTTTGCCCGAACACTCAGAGAATAATTAGTGGAGGCGAGGAAACATAACAATTCAGTTGTACTCACCTTGCCTCATCTCTCCTCCTAGGCATCCTGGGTCGTAACTTCTTGACATCAACGCACCCCATGTGAAAGCTGTTGCCTGTAATGCCTAATGCATGTGATAACAGACAGAGGCCAGAACAGGAAGTAAAGGGACCGCCAGATGCTGCAAGGATGCTCAGGAAAGGTGAGGTAAGGTGAGTATAACTTCTTCACCTCCACTAGGCCTCCACATATTACACTTTGGGGTCTATTAACACTTGCGGTTTTATCCAAATATGTTTGGTCTGAAATGAACCAGATGGCTGAATCTCACACATCAAAACAAATCTCATGAGGATTGTCCATCTTTAGTTAGCACAAATTGCAGCAAGTACTGAGAGTGGTGGTAAAAGCAGCAGAAAATATGTCATCTTTGTTTGCTATAATCTTGGCCTACCATGAAAATTTAATGTTATTCTATACCTAGAAGTTTTGTTAATGTTCGTTTACTTTTTACTACTGTATTTCCTTTATATTTATGATACAAATAAACATTTTTTTTATTCTAGATTCTCCTTATAATGTTGTCAGAGGTGAAATGACTGTGCACTTTTGCTATATTGTACAATTCATGAAGTAAAAGCATGTAAAAGATGATGTCATTTTATGGGAGAAAAAAAATTCCCCTAGTTTTTACAGAAGCAAAATTGATCCTGGCAAGCAAATCAATGAGGCTTTAAATATGTTTATGTAATAGAACAATGAACTCTAAAATTATTTAATATTCTCAGATTGAATTATGTTTATATATTCTTATTTTTGCATGTAATGTATACATATTTCAAATACTGTAGATACAATGAAAAAGTTCTCCATGTATGCGATATGTTTATAGAACGTGTGGTGTGTGCTCTTTGAACTCATTGACAGTGAATTGATTATATGACTGTGGTTATTGCTTCAGACATTAAATATATTTATGTTAAAATGATTTTTATGGCATAGAGAAAAGCATAGTTTTAAGGATAATTGGTTTAATAATTTATAACAAGTCATAATTTTCAGTAGTGATTCACAATTCCTGAATTTAGTCATGTGTATAGCAGTTCAGTACTGCAATACACAAGAAATGACTGGTAAACAATTTGTCTACTTATAATAGTATTTATACTGGGTTCTGTTATTTGCAGACTATTATTTGTTAATTTGTGACTTTTATTATACCTATGTTGTCAATGAGGTTGTGCATACAAAAAAGTTTAAGGTGGTTGTTTTATCAGGAAAACTATGCATATAGACCATCAAAATACTACAATGGATGGCTTTGCCCTTTACTTGATGTTACCACTAGAGATATGCAAACCAGTCTGTACCGAGTCAGGTACTTTAAGAATTTTACAAATATCTCAGGTGACATCACAGAAGAGAGTGAAGATGACCGAAGACATTGGGGAACATGCGCTGGATTCCACAAGGGAGCCCAGGAGAAGTGGTAGAAGTGTGAGAAGGTGAATATCAGTATTTATTATTTTACAGCACCTCCCTTTGGTCGTTGCTTATTATACTCCAGGGTCTCTTTAGACCCTGGAGTATAATAAAAGCACTTTCAGTTCAGTCCGAAACTAAACAAGATGGGTTTGAAACAAAATTGGTTGGCGAACCTAATGAATATTCACAAAACTAATCTCAAGAGTCTAACTGATCTTCAGTTACAACATTATTCCAGCACTGGTAGCCATGCTGCTATCAGTACGAAGTAATATACCTGATGCCAGGATGCAGGTGTGTGGTGGGAGACTGTGCAGAATATCTTGTTGACATATGATGAGTGGGGAAGATGGGGTTAATGCCTCAAGTCCTTATTACAAGGACACCAATGGTACATGGCCAATTAAAAAAAAAAAATATTGTGCATTTTACTGTCACTACATTGATCTATGCCATAGCTAATGGAACAAGAAATTCAAGTGTTTAGTTATCTACAAAGGTTGTTTACAGGACATTGTGCTGGTTTTAAGACTAGGTTGAAGAGGAGAGGTTACAAGCCATGTCTGGGAATGTGGGAAATGTTAGATCATTGGAAAACGAGACAACTTTCAGTGGGAGTTTAGGGAATGTAATTTTATTTTACTGAGACGTGGTTATGGGACAATGCTCCAGATTTTAACGTGTCTGTTCCTGGCTTTATAATGGGAGCTTACAGGTATGATTAGTGGAAATAAGAAAAGAGGTAGACTGGCATTTGTGAACCTAAAAAAGTATAACCAGGAGCATGTGACTCTGAAGAAGTGCCGCTGCTTTCAGAATATTGAGATATTGTTGGTCACGCATTAACTATCAAGGGAATTTTTGGTGGAGATTTCTGTGCTAGTCTATATTTTCCTATCAGGTGTTTTGGGTGTGGCATGTCTTGCATAATGTCATTGCTAGACTCCATATGCAGTGTCACAACTCATTTATTGTAAGGTCATCCTTGGAGACTGGTAATGACAGTTTATCCTTTTCATGATTCACAGTTTGTTTACCAGACTGGATGCAGATAATATAATTATTTATTTACTTCAGAGAGTTGATGCTCTCCATCGTTCAGGTCCAATGGCCAGGATCCACTGGTTTCAGTTCCAAAATGTCGGACACCCGGCAGACACATCGTGCAGCACTTTTGTCTCCGCTGTTGTTATGGCAGTCAACAGAGACCCCAACGCAGATGTGAACCCAGCCTTACTCATATCTGTTGGGTGAAAAGCTTGTTAAAGGAGTAATAAGCCTAGAATCCAAACAAATAAAAAAATAGTAAATAATTCCCCATGTGACACCCCCAATCATCTTATTTCTCTTGCTCTTCTTTTGCCTTTAATCATAATTACAGAGCATAAAAAATTAGACAAGTAGTATATTCTTCTCTATGGCAGCAGCCATGTTTTCCTTCCCTCCCTCTAATACTAGTGCACGTGAGACAGGAATTTTAGAATGAGAGGGTAAGCTGCACATTTTTTGTTATACAGTGAGGGTAGCAATTTTGTTTGAAGGAATTCCCCAAGTAAATGACATTAAGAAATAGATATGATAAAATTTCCAGCAGTTGTACCAATATTTCTCTCTTTCCTATATTTCAGCAATATTATGCATGTTTACCCTTCAGGAGATGAAGCGGAAAGCTGAGTAACAACCAATGGATAGGTATTCTGAATACTATTGCCCTGATACTATATGTATGTGTACTAAATAGTGATGCATAACATGACAGATTTGTTTCTCAGGGACCCAAGAAAACTGGGTATCGGGTAATGCTGTAATAGGAACTGCTGAATAACAAATTAAGTAGTAAAATATAAAATAAATCTCCTTAGTAAAGAGCTTGCCAGCTTATCCTTTCAGATGTCTGGGGAAGCTGGGTAATATAGCAATTGGAGCTGAATGCTATACTTAAATAAATCTACTTCCTTGCACTATAATCATATCATAACTTACCAGGAATTCCATGTCAGGGTTCTGAGAAAGCTGGGTAACATACCAGGCAATTCAGTGATATGAAGTCTGGAAACTAAATAGACAAAATAAATCCCTCTTCTTGCCAATCATGCCAAATCTTGCTAGATTTGTATTTCAGGGTTCTGGGAAAGCTGGGTAGCATAGCATGCGGAACAATGATAGGGAATAATGAATAGTATATTTATTTAAATAAATCCCATTTCTTGACATATAGTTGTGCCATATCATGTATGGATTCAGGATCCTAGAAAAGCTGGATAACATAGGGTAATGTTGTAATAGGGACTGATGAATACTGAATATTGTAATATAATATAAATCTCAGTTATTGCTCCAAAATCAGGCCAGAGCTTGCCACATTTGCCTTTTAGGGTCCTGGAGAAAGCTGAGTAACATACCAGGTAATCCAGTAATTGTGACTGCTGAATACTAAGTATACCTAAATAAGTCCAACTACTTGCTTCCATATCATGCCAAAGCTTGCTAGATTTGCTTTTCAGGATTCTGGGAAAACTGGGTAGCATAAAGTGGAGCTGTAATAGGGAATACTAAATTCTGAATTTATATAAATAATTCTACTTCTTCCTCCATAATTGTGACATACTTTGCTTATTTGCTGTTCAGGTTCTGAGGAAATCTTGGTAACATACCAGACAATGCTGTAATAGGGACTGCGATTATATACTTAAATAGTAATAGGAACTGGTAGGTACTTTGTATACTTAATAATAATTGCCCCTCCTTGTTCTGTAATCACTCCGTAATTTGATGGATATATCTTTCAGGGTCCCAGAAAATCTGGGAAACATACTAGTTACCGATGTAACACAGACTGCTGAATCAAAATATATCTTCATAAAGCACTTTCTAAGTTATGACAGAGCTAGCTAGTTTTGCATTTTAGGAATCTGGGAAAGCTTGGTGATTTGCGCAAGTAGATGAAAACAACAAAACAACAAACATGTATTCCTCACCTCTTCCTGGTGTAAGCCATGCCGTGGAGCTGCACGGTTTACACTAAACTCAATTGCCCTCCATTACAGCATTATTGTGAATGGGAGCTAAGCCCTTCCCATTCTGTGATAAATCCATCCACTTCTGGAATGTTCTGTGATGTTATGTTGAAAATGGAATTCACAATGTTTTCAGATGACTCTGTGATGGTAGGAGGTTGTGATTACATAGGATAAGCATACAAAAAAATAATTCATTTTATGATGTGGCATAGGAGAAATGGTTGGATTCTCATTATGGGTAACACAAAACAAAAGATAAGGAATTATGGTTGGAAGAAGTAGTATATTGTGCTGATTACCATCAATGAACAGATTGAAGATGGTGGCAAGCTACAAGTATTTGGGTTTGCATCTGGATAAAAAATGGACTGGAGACTACATGAGGAGAAGATCCTAACAAGTAGACTCTACCTTCTTCATAAGATGTTAAAAATGTTTTATCAAACAACTATGACAAATTCTATATTATATGCAGTTGTAAACTAGGGGTGGAAGTGTTAATGCTGGTAATGCAAATAGGCTCAATGAATTGATTTAAAGGCTGGACTCATATGCGGTTGTTAGCTTAACAGTTTTGCAAAATAATGTGGAGTAGAAACTTTGAGTGAATTTATGGCAATTGTGGAAAACCAATTGCTCTTTTATATACTTTTTTTTTAAATTTCTCAGCACTTGATTTTGCAGTTGTAGATGATGAGTAAATGGTTTAATGGTTATCAGGGAATTTAGAAAGCAAGTCTGACTAATTTTAATATATTTTTAGATATTTTTTATTATAGTAACTTTTAATGTAATTTTACGTCATGTAATACTTGTGTATTTTATGTGTGTTTTGTGCTCTCGTGGGCTTCTACAACACCACTGTAATTTGATTGTTTATGAAGTTACTAACTTATCACTTACAGTTGAAACCAGAAGTTTACATGCACTATATAGTTTTTTTATTTTTTACAAAAGTTTAAAATAACCAATAAATTTCATTCCACTTCACAATTGTGTCCCACTTGTTGATTCTTCACCAAAAAATTAAAATTTTATATCCTTATGTTTGAAGCCTGAAATGTGGCAAAAGGATGAAAAGTTCAAGGGGGCCGAATACTTTCGCAAGGCACTGTATGTATGTTTTTCTCACTATCTGACATGAAATCAGAATAAATGTTTCCTGTTTTAGGTCAATTAGGATTATCAAAATTATATATATTTATTCTTTTATTACTTTCTGCAAAGTCAAAAGAATACTATGCCTTTAAACAATTTGGGACAACCCATATGATGATGTCATGTCTTTGGAAGCGTCTGATAGGTTTATTGGCAACATCTGAGTTAATTAGAGACACACCTGTGGATGTATTTTAAGGCACACCTGAAACACACTGCTTCTTTATGTAACATCATGGGAAAGTCTAAAGAAATCACTCAAGATATCAGGAAGAGAATTGTGGACTTGCACAAGTCTGGTTAATCCATGGGTGCAATTTCCAGATACCTGACGGTGCCTCATTCATCTGTACAAACAATTATACACAAGTACAAACAACATGGAAATGTCCAGCCATCATACCGCTCAGGAAGGAGACAGGTTCTGTGTCCCAGAGATGAACATGCTTTGGTATGAAATGTGCATATCAACCCAAGAACAAAAAGCAAAAGACCTTGTGAAGATGCTGACTGAAGCTGTTAAGAGTGTGTCATTATCCACAGTGAAACGAGTACTGTATTGACATGGACTGAAAAGCCACTTTGCCTGGAAGAAGCCATTACTCCAAAAGAAACATAAAAAAGCAAGATTAATGTTTGCAAATGCACACAGGAACACAGACCTTACTTTTTGGAGACGTCCTGTGGTCTGATGAAACTAAAACTGAACTGTTTGGCCATAATGACCATCATTACTTATGGAGGAAAAAGGGAGAAGCTTACAAGCCTAAGCACACCATCCCAACTCTGAAACACGGGGTTGGCAGCATCATGTTGTGGGGTTGTTTTGCTGCAGGAGGGACTGGTGCACTTCACAAAATAGATGGCATCATGAGGAAAGAACATTATATGGCAATACTGAAGCAACATACCAAGACTTCAGCCAGGAAGTTAAAGCTTGGTCGTAAATGGGTCTTCCAAATGAACAGTGACCCAAAACATACTGCCAAACTGGTTACAAAGTGGCTTAAGGATAATAAATTCAATGTTTTGGAGTGGCCATCACAAAGCCCTGACCTCAATCCTATTGAAAATTTATGGGCAAAGCTGAAAAGACAGGTGCGAGCAAGGCGGCCTACAAACATGGCTCAGTTACACCAGTTCTGTCAGGAGGAATGAGCCCAAATTCCTACCAACTATTGTGAGAAGCTTGTGGAAGGATATACAAAATGTTTGAGGTAAGTCATACAGTTTAAGTGCAATGGTACCAAATACTAATGTAAACTTTTGACTTGCAGAAAGTAATACAAATTCTCTCTCTCTAATTATTCTGGCATTTGGCAAATAGAAATAATTTTTGTAATCCTAATTGACCTAAAACGGGAAAGGTGTATTCTGATTTCATGTCAGATGAGAAAAACATGCATTTGTGTCTTTTTTTATAGTGTATGTAAACTTCTGGTTTCAACTGTATCTTAACTTACTTGAAAGGCTGCAATACAGGAGATGTAGATGTAGCCAATGGTAACTTTTCCAGCAAAAGTGTTTTTTTGGAGGTTGTCATGTATGGGCCATCCTAGCACGTGACGCGGGTGCAATTGTCAGGGTCATTTGGTCCCAGGGATCTTCTGATGGAAATGGACACACACATCTCTCTTACCTGGCTTTCACGTATGTGACATAAGTTGTAAGGTATCATAGTCTCTTAAGACTTGTGTTTAGCCACACCTCCGTGCCAGGATGGCCCCCCTCCTCTGACTCCCTGAGGTGGGGAATCAGCAGGCTCATCTTTATCTAGGAAAGAGGAATTTCTTTTGTTTGCCTTGGAGAGCTGTGTCCGTGCTGGGCTCTGGAGTTCATCCCACGGTCACAACACCCTCCTCTGTACTTGCTTGACCACAATGTCATAAAACAATAAACCAACATTTGGTTGTGCACAGCCAGGAAAAGCAATTTCTCCTCTGACCTCCTTCCCTTTGAATACACACATAACAAGCATAAACAGAACATTCACTAAAGATATATATATATATATATATATATATATATATATATATATAACTAATTTGAATAAGTAAGAATACATACACAATAATACATCACAGAGATCATGAAAGCCATGATGTTTCTTACATAAAAAGACTAGTCTGTGATAAGATTTCTGCCCCTTCAAATAGTAGTATGTTGCTTCAGTATTTTAAGCCAAAATCAATAATGGAACCTATAGAGATGAATTATATTTGAAAGATTTGCACTTCTTTGGTGTTTTTGATCCAGCCCTGGTTTCGACTTCTGATAGTTTTCGACTTCTAAATTCTAATACAAAATGCTCACCATATGAAAGTAGTCATATAATGTGATTAAGACACAATATGCAGTAGGTAAATACTCTGACTGAAAAAATTAAAATAAGAATGTGTGTCACATATAGTAAGAAAGGAAGTGAACATTTGTTCTTTTGTGAGTTTATACCATTCCCTCTCCTTGGCCAACTTTTAATATAGGCTTAAAAAAGCCTTTAACAATTCAGTATTGTGGAAGATTGAATATGGTTATATCACATTTGCAGCTCAATACTTTTAATGTGTAAATGAATTTTATAGAAAATTGTGTTCAATTGATGAGCTAATGATCCTTTTGCCTTTTACCCAGTTCAAATAGAAAGGAGAGTTAAGTATTAAAGGGGTTTTCCTACCAATATAAACATAAATGTGTAGACAACTACAAGTCAAGCATTTTGTAGTTATAAAACATTGCAGTGTTTTAGAAGTTAGCTTCTCTTTTTATTGTGAACCGGTTATCCTGCAGGGACAGTGCATGAACAATAAGATAACCTTGCCACAATTTCTGACACTTACCAGACTATGGAAAGTTTCTGTATTCCTGGCCATATTTATTGGCAACCTATCTCAGGCAAAACACTGTCACTACAAAGAAGTTTAGAGTAAGTCTTTAAAACTCAATATTGTTTATTATTTATGTTGGCAAACATGTTTAAGGTTTAATTGTCTACAAAATTAAACATGGTTATATTCATAGTAAAACCCCTTTAACCCCTTCACGCCGGAGGAATTTTTCATTTTTCGTTTTTGACTCTCCCCTTTCCATAACTTTTTTATTATTCAGTTCTCAGAGTCATATGAGGTCTTAATGTTTGCAGGACAAATTTTTTTTTCGTGATGCTACCATTTATCATTCTGTACAATGTACTAGGAAGCTGGAAAAAAATTCAGAATGGGGTGATTTGAAGAAAAAATGCATTTGTTCGACTTTCTTACAGGCTTTGTTTTTACGGTGTTCACTGTGCAGCCACAATGACATGTCACCTGTATTCTATGTTTCGGTACGATTCTAGGGATACCAAATTTATATGGCTTTATTTACATTTTAACCCCTTAGCAAAAATGCAAAACTGTGCAAAAAAATTCTTTTTCTAAAAGTCGCTATATTCTGACACCCGTAACTTTTTTATACATTCGTTGTACTTTTTAGTTATACCGTTTTGGGGAATTGCTATTGCTTTGATCACTTTTTATTCAAATTTTAATCAGAGGCAAAACAGTGAAAAAACGGCAGTTTGGCACTTTTGATTTTTTTTTTTTTCCGCTACAGCGTTTACCGTATGGGAAAAATATTTTTATAGATTTGTAGACCAAGTGCTTTCAGACACAGGACACCTAATGTGTATGTGTTTCATAGTATTTAAGTACTTTTATATGTGTTCTAGGGAAAGGGGGGCTGATTTGAACTTTTTTTTTTTCTATTTTTTTTTTCACTTTTTTTTTATTTATTTTTTTGCATTTATTAGATGCCCTAGGGGTCTTGAACCCCAATGGGTCTGATCACTAATGCAATGCATTACAATGCTAATGTATTGTAATGCATTGCAAAAAACGGCATTTCTATTGCAGGCTGCATAGAGCAACCTGCAATAGAAAGATACTAAAGACAAGCCTGGGAGCCAGAGGGGTATAAAACAGCAGAGACCCGGCGGCTATGGTGGCGGATGTCGGGAAGGGTTAAAGTACAGATATATTTTAATGAAAATGAGTTAAGTGTTTTATACATTCTTTTACTTTCACCTAAAATTATGTCATGTAAGAAATATATTTTATTTTTATTTTTCTATATATACTACTAATAATAATGCTATGTACAGTTATGGCTTTAAGTGTTGGCACCCTAAATTTTTTCCAGAAAATGAAGTATTTCTCCCAGAAAATTATTGCAATTACACGTTTTGATATACACATGTTTATTTCCTTTGTGTGTATTGGAACAATAAAAAAAACTGAGGAAAAAATGCCAAAAATTATATAATTTCATGCAAAACCCTTGAGAATGGGACAGACAAAATTACTGGCATCCTCCAAAGTAATCTTTGGTTGCACACCCCTTGGAAAAAATTAGCTGAAATCAATTTCTTCCTATAACCATGAACAAGCTTCTTGCACCACTCAACTGGAATTTTGAACCACTCTTTTAATGTAAACAGCTCCAGATCTCTCAAATTTAAAGGGTGCCTTCTCCCAACAGAAATTTTAAGATCTCTCCACAGGTGTTCAATAGGATTTAGATCCGGACTCATTGCTGACCACTTCCAAACTCTCCAGCACTTTGTTTCCATCCATTTCTGGGTGCTTTTTGAAGTATGTTTGGGGTCATTGTCCTGCTGGAGGACCTAGGATACAAAGCCAGCTTTCTCACACTGGGCCCTACATTGCGACTCAAAATCCTTTGGTAATTCAGATTTCATGATGCCTTTTGGCTTACTCATGTACATTTTAGCAAACTGTAGTCTAGCTTTTTTATGTCTTTGTGTCAGCAGTGGGGTTCTACTGGGTCTCCTGCCATAGCGTTTAATTTCATTCAATATGTTGACAGATAGCTTGTACTGACACTAATGTACCCTGAGCCTTCAGGACACCTTGAATGTTTTGGAACTTGATTGGGGCTGCTTATCCACTCTCCGGACTAACCTGCATTGCAACCTTTTATCAATTTTTCTCTTCTATCCACGTCCAGGTAGGTTGTAGACTTCTTGATTATGTTGTGCACCATGGACAAGGGACTTGTAACTTTGAGATTGTTGATTTTTTTCCACAATTTTGGTTCTCAAGTCCTCAGTCAGTTCTCTTCTATTTCTGTTCTCCATGTTTAGTGTGGCACACACTGACACGCAATGCAATGATTGAGTAAACTTCTCTCCTTTTTATCTGGTTTTGGGTGTGATTTTTATATTGCTCATACATGTTTCTTGTCACAGGTGAGTTTGAATGAGCATCACATGCTTAACTATTTTGTCCGGCCGTTTTGTGTGAAATTATGTTAAATTTGCCTTTTTTTACTCAGTTTTTTTGTGTTATTCCAATAAAAACAAAGGAAATAAACATGTGTATAGCAAAACATGTAATTGTAATAATTTTCTGGGGGAAAAAACTTAATTTTCTGGAAAAATTTCAGGGGTGCCAACACTTACGGCCATGATTGTATATTTTCATACATTAGAGCTGCAAATTTGGCATATATATATTGTGGTAAAGCTTATGGTAAAGTGCTGGATGGGGTGTATATCTCACCTGGTTTCCTCAGCCAGGCGAGGTAACAGAAATCCAGGAAGATACATGTTGCTTTAGCAGAACATAGTCTGCTAGGGATTTTCTTTAAGTTACATGAGCTGGATTTTCTGGACTGGAGGACAGGTTGGTAGTGGGAGACCTCCAGTCCACACCCCTGGTCCACTACGGGATTTTCCCCTACTTCCAGGTGCTCTCAGCTGAGGCTTCCTGTGAGTGATTACTGAGGAAGGAAGCCTGGCTAAAGGAGGGCTGACAAGTGGCATGCTGGGAGAGAGAGCACCCCTGGAGTGGAGGTTTACACACTTTCATACTGTGTTTGCCAATTTGTATTTGTCTGCACTAGGCTAGTGAGGGGCATGATACTGTTTAGTTAGAGCCGGACAGGTTTAGGCTTTTGTTTTTCTTTTGTGATGTAATATTGTGCCGAAGTGCCTAAACAAATGACCCTTGGAGTTATAAAACCCATTGCCTCTGTGAACTTCGTCATTGCCGACCCCACCGTGTGAGCTGTTCCCTACAATATATATATAGATGATGCCAAACAATAATATATTACTTACCTTTGTTGTCTTTGCTACCTTTGCCTCAAAAATGATCAATGCATTTATCACCCTTTCTGTATAAGGAGCTTAAAGTTACTATTAGAAAGTATCTAAATATGGGCAAAAGTTCAAATAAAAATCAATACAACTCATTAGTGTTTTGCCAAGCCGTACTCCCACAGCTCACACTCCTGTGAAAGAATAGTATACAGGGAGAGACGTAATTTCATACACATTCGTCAGGGACTCCATAATAGGCTTTTAGAATGTGCTGCCCGATGATGATGCAAAGTAAATTAATCCATTTAAGAATTTATAATGGAAGGTAAAGTCTTGTATATGCTCAGCAGGGAAAATATATACATTAATTTGCAAAAATAATAACTTTGGTTCCCCGCTAGCACACAGATTAGCAGCAAAGATAGTGTCTTAAATTTAATAACGGTTTTTACTAGATGATTAAATATGATATAAGATCACTTTCAGTAATGATAGTGAATTAGGGAGTAGGTGTAACTATCCATCTGGCCACTTTACTAAAATCAACTTTCTTCAGTTTTAGTGGCAGTTATATAGTTATCTTCAATTTTTGATGGTGGTTTAGTTATTTGTTGTTCATTACAATTCCATTCTTGAGACTTTTTTTGTCACTTTAGGCAATGACCTTCTAATGGGCTTATGGTGGGCATAAGATCATTAGCATAGTTGTACCTTAAAAGAGTAGGTCTGAAAATCAGCCAGTGCTACATGTGGCCACTTTCATATACTGTTGTTTAAAGCAGATAGCTAGTCATTTATGGGCTCATTTATTAAAGGACTTGTTCAGTTTCAGCAAATAAATATTACTGCTTGTATAATGAAAAGTGATAAAATTTTCCAATATATTTTTTTGTATTAACTCCTCATGGTTTTCTACATCTCTGCTAACTATCATTCATTCATTGTTTACTTCCAATGGATAAAAATCAATCCATGGTCACACATTAGTCAGTCCATTTTCATGTGATGGACACACAGGTGCACATCTCATTACAAGACAGATGTCTGATTACTATGCTGTGACAAAAATTGACAAAAAATGACAGTAAGCTGAAATCAAAGAAAACCGTAAGGAACTGTTACAGAAAATATATTGCAAAATTGTTTAAGTTTTCATTATAAAAACAATAACATATGTTTTCTGAAACTGGACAACCCTTTTAAAACTGATGTCTCATGAGTCTGCTGGAGTAAATTGCACCAAAACAATTAAGAGACATACAATTCATAATAAATTTGGTACACCTTTGTATGAAGACAAGAAGGCAAATGAAGGTGTCTTCCATTAGTGTAGGACACTCATGAATAGTTTTATGCACATGACTGATGAGCTACTTGCCTGGATGTAAACCAATCTATCATTTCCATCATTGATCCCATAAATATATACGCTGTGATACCAGTATTTACAAAGCCTTACATAGTCACCAAAAATCAATATGAAGGCTCCACACAATGTTTGAAATGTTATTGGAAAATACTACTTCATGGATGATCCCATTTTTGTTTCATTTTCCTCCTAAAGATTTCAAACTATAAAAACACATTTGAAGAATCCTTTACAACTTGGAATTTCCTCCTAGTGCTAGCAAAATACAAGAATTACAAGATGTTGTCTACCAACTAAAATGTGTGTCAGTTGTATTTTTCTAAAATGCTTATAACTTGTAAAATTTCCAAGAATTTTTATTAAACATTGTGTATTTTTAGATTATGTGTCTATTCTTGTGCATTTTTACTGTTTTTGCATACATTGTTCTAATTATTTTAGTTAATGTTGGGACACACAGAATCATGCTCTATCTAATCTTCTCCTTTTAGAGTCATAATGTCTTTTCCATCAAGCAATAATGTGTACACATTCAATATCTTGCTAAAAGTAATTGGTACAAAGTGCTAAAATAAGGCTATTTCCATGCTTTATAAACTTGTTTACTGGATCAACAGCTCCTTGTATCCTGAATAAATAATCCTCATAAATAACTTTTTTCCTTTGCTTTTTAATTACCTTGCCATATTGATTAGTACTCATTTGCAGTAAATCTGTATTGGCAACTTCCTCATTACACTCCTCAAGATGTCCTCTTCTTTTTATAATGTCCTCATGAACATTTTCTACCTCCTTTCAATATGAAAGTCAATAAAACATGCATATTAGAGTGTAGACTGCTCATTATGTGCATACTTTAAATAAGTTCCCTTCTAGCGTAAGGTGATATGTCACCATTACAAGGCAGAATGCCTGCAGGCTGTGTATTAAACTGTCAATGTTGGATACTTTCACTTGGTGCAATGCTTCCATGTCAATGATGCAATATGTTGAAAAATGCTAATTCTGTACCCCTCTTACTTTCTTTACAAAAAAAGAGCTGTGAATGATACAATTCATTCCTGAAACTATGAAGGTATATTATTATGTGGCTCCAATTTGGGCCATCTATTGCTCATTAGTCATTACTATGGATGTAAATATTTAATATAAAAATAAGTGTTATAAGTTCTGTCCTAACTGTGGGTTCAATAATTCCAGTGAACCTCATTATAGATTCCTATTATACTATCGGTTCTAGTCATCAAATCTGTTAGGCTGTGACTTTTTGCCATAATATGGACAAACACATGTGCCCATACTGTATTTGTCTCAAACTGGCCTTAAGGAAATGAGATTGCGAGTTCTTCTGAGGATTAGATGTGAAGTAAAGGATGGCACTATACAGAATAAGCATAAGAAAAGACATTAAAAAATCTTTGTAACACATAGTATAGTTTTATACCCAATGTTGTAAATTTCTTAATTTAAAAAAGACCTGTGACTAGGTCTGAAAAGCCCAATGACATACATCATCTGATGCATGTGCACTGTCACCCTCAGTATTTTGGTGTTTTATTTATCCAATTTCACTTAGCCGTTTCAAAGATATAAGCATTTTTATTTATGATGCAATTTAGGGTATACTAGCCAAGTGAGTGGTAACACTATGGTTTCTCTACAGTAAGGACAGGGCCTCTGTGTGCCTCAGGTCATGCAGTGTTACTGCCCACTTGGCTAGTATACTCTAAAAGGGCTTATATCTTTGGAATGGCTGAATGGATTTCAATAAACTAAACACCAAATTGCTCAGGGTGACAGAGTCTGTTTCACTGGGTTTTTCAGACCTTGTGATAGGTCATCTTTAACATATTTAATATCTTTAATTTCATCCATTTTACTTGATATAAATGGTTGAAGTCTCAACAGTAAATTACATGAAGTCAGCAACAATCCAGCTGATGTCTTAAAAATAGTAGTGGAAAGTTCTTCAACTTAACTAAATTAATTTCATCTGGCTTTTGTGCAAATGCAGCAGAATAGCCAGTTTTCCTATGCAGCGGATCTGTAAAATATGAAGTATGGCTGCCAATAGAACTGGTCCGCTTGAATTTTTTTTATATTGTGACTGTTGATGAAAGCAGCAGGATGGATCCAAATGTTGATATGGTTATTTTATCTGACCCAAAACATAGTGCAAAAAAAACCCAAGACTTTTTTAAGCAAGAAATTGAATGTCCTGCAAAAATAAAATCAGTCATCTTTCCTAAGTGCAACAAATTAAGATGACCTAAAATAGAATCTGACATTCACAATAGATGATTTCATAGCTTTCATACTTCTCTCTCTACACATTGACTTCTGCACAGGTCACAGAAGTCAATAGGATCTGCTCCAGACTGTTGTTTTTATGGCCCATGATCCATATTTAGAAAAAAGGAAGTGATAGACTTATTTAGGCTTAGTGTCCACAATAGGAACTGCAAGATTTTTTTTTTTTAAGTATAGTTTAAATGTTTATGTTTTATGTCAAATGTTTAACATGAAAAATTGGTTTCAGCAATAGATAATTTTCTCAAGACACATTCTGAAACCAGTTAAATGCTGTGGCTGCAGCATCTAAACGGTTAAACACTCATGATAAGAGTTTTTCCAATCCTCAGTGTTTAGAGCAGTTGCCCAGCTGTGATTACAATACCGTAGCTATAACCACCAGAGGTGTGTCAATTGGAATAAAGCATGTTAGTGACCACTGTAACAAAGATGTTTTGCCCATCACTAAGGATTTAACATGTGAAGTTGTGGTGGGGCTATGTTTGAAAATTATTGTAAAATTTTCACTAGATTTGTATGGTAATAACTTTGTATTGAAATTTTAAAATATGCAGTTAAAATAATATTTTTCCAAGTGTCATACCAAGTGATTGTACTATAGTTGTAAAAAATAAGACTCAACGAAGACTTGATTTTCAGCTAGCTTGTGGTGAGCTTGTACTTATACACAGAAGTTAAGCTACAGATACAGAGATGCAGTGTAAACATTAATAAGAAACATTCAAATATTCTTTAGGTTTACCTCAAACTATAAATGTTTGCATTTTACAATTTTCATTTAGAAGTTTTAAAAAAATCTGATGGTGGATATATTTCACAGAGTATATGTTAAGAACCTCTTAAAAATTTTTAATTTAGTACAAATTAGATTTTAGATTGTGTTTTGAGTTATGAGGAAAATTCAAGCATCTTATTGATCTATTTGCTTAATGGATTTTAATTTTAGTTGCTTACAATTAATTCTAGTAGATCCTTCGTAACCCAAAGGATCCCAATGACTTTCTGTACTATTCTTGCTGTCAAAAATGAAAAATTCTGGAAATAATTACAGAACCTTAATGAACTAACAGTCATTGTTTTTAATTCCTATGATCAAGGCTTCTTTAGAAATTAGATATACTTATGCTATGTGTTGAAAGCTAAATCTTTTCTTGTATTTTAACATAATGTAATAATTTAAGCAATAACATTAAAGCTTTAATTAGTAATAATAGAAGGTGTAGCGAACTGTATTTTGTTCTGTAATAGCCTTAATTCAGCTAATTTAACCTAAATTGCTAAAACTTTTTTGCTGATAAAATAGCTCTGCCTATAGTTGCAAAAAGCCAAGTTTGATCATCAGTTACATCAGAATTTACAACTAGCAATGCTTTACATTCTGAAGACTCTCTTTGTCTCCTTTAGACACAAGATACAAATAAAGTGATTAGTTTTTTTTTTTTGTTTTTTTAAGTCAATCCCTACCTTAGGTGAAAGTTTGTACAGGAACAGACAGGTTTAAGTAGAATGTAGATTATTGGCATCGGAGTTCTAAAATTTACAATGCACTTGTGTTAATTGTGTTAATTGTATGAATAACTTGTGTTAATTCTCCAAATGTGTCCTACAATACAGAGCAAAATAACTTGAACTTCTAATAGGAAACATATAGTAAAAGAAGACAGACCTATGTTCATGTAGGTTATGGCTAATTCATGCTCAATATATAGACACACATCACAAAGTATTTGCCGATAAAGCAGGAAAATTAGATTTAACATTCATTTCTTGGGTTGATTGAGTCAGTGCTAAAGGGACATTTAAGCGCTCCACCCTTAATATTTCCCTAAACAAGTGTCAAGTCTTCGTGTTCTATTTTGTTAAAACTTTAATAATAATCATTTAAACACTGGCTATAACTAGTGGTGGGTGAACCTCACAAAATTCCTTTCTCAAATATTTGAGAGGTTTGCCTGCAAATTTCGTTCTGGTCCTATCCAGAAGAGCTATTATTATATTTTCAGGTCTCTTCAGATGTGGGCAAAATTTTTTAAGGATACTCATCTCCCATCACCTCTACTGGGCCCCCTGGAACTCTAGGGTTTAACAATTGATGGGTAGTGAACCCCACAAATTTTGGGTTCAATTGAATACGAACTTTGTGAAAAACTTGTAGTTAACCTGGCTTGTTAAAAATAGGTTCACTCTCCATTAGTCGTAACTAACAGATATTAAATATACCTTAGTCAGTGTTCCTTGTAATAAGTATTTTGTTGCACAGCAAAGCTTATCAACACAGCACCCTAATTCCGCAGTCATACTTTTATCATTCATAATTTTTACAGACATATTCATTGACACTTTTTCTGCTTTTATTGATCATAATAAATCATAATTTTACATGAGTTATGCTTTTAAGCTCAGATTTTAATTCAATAGGCCACACAAGCATCTTTAGCCTAAATGAAGATGAATTGTATTCAGTTAGTAGCAAAGATTTAATGAATAAATGTTTTGTCTTATTAGTTTTTAACTTTTTGACAAACTTCTTTACATATGCAAGTAGTTCATAGGTATAACAATTCATAAAAGTAAAATGTAATACTGTTTTGTTATTACAATCAAAGATGAAAAGTATCCACTTAGTACCCATATCACTGGAGGTTTCAAAAATGCAGGAGGTAAACTTGCCTTACAGATTATATATTTGTTACTTAAGGGCTTATTGGAGATCATGTGAGTGGTGATGTAGTTGTAGCTCTACCCCTCCCCTTCCTCCTTTTGTCTGGCTGCCTCTATTGTGGATTGTGACATCTGGGAGATAACAGCCATGGTCTGGATGTGTGGCCGGCAGCAAGTAATGCTGTTCCTGGAGCACTTGGAGTGAGGATTCCAGAGTACTTGGAAAAATGATCTTGGGATGGTGAGGCTCTTTGATACTGGTAAAGAGTTGTAATATCTTGTTTAAGTGAAAAGAGAAAGAGGGTTTTTGTGTACAGATCATGAATAAAGAAAAAGGGAAATCTGTGAGTGGTGGGAAACTAGTAGGATTCGGTAAAAAAGAGCCAATACTGAGCCATCTATGGTGGAGAAGATGGATATGGAAAGGAAAATGGAGGATGATTTTGGGGAAAGTAGTGCATTGCAAATTGATATTACTTACTCCTCTATGGCTCAGAGTAATGAGTCATTTGTGAATAGTTTTCAGAGGCTGGCTGACCCTATGAAAGCTATTAGAGGCAGTAAACACAAGCAATGAGACATTGGGTCATATGATGAAACAACTTAAAGAGGAGGTTGACTTAATAAAACAAAAATTCATCACTGAGGTGGAGAAGAGAACCTCAGTATTGGAAGATAAAAATTTGAATGCATTAAAAAGAATTGAAGAAGTGGAATGCACAAATATAATGAGTCAAAAACAATTTGAAATTATGGCAGATCTTTCTAGGAGGAAAAATTTACTAGGTTTCCCAGAAAAAATGGAAGGGACCCATGTTAATGAGTTTGTTCCTAAATTACTAAAAATTATTTGAAGGGAGAAACCTTTTAAAATATGAAAGTGATTGATAGGGCTCATAGAATTCATACAGGACCACCTAAACCAGGTTTACCACCTAGACCTATTTAGATTAAGTTATTAAACTTTAAAGACCGAGAGAGTATGCTTAACAGGCCTAGAAATAAAGGTCTATTGATGTAAAATTCAGAAAAATTGCATTTTATCCAGAATTTTCTAAAGAAACACAAAGAAATAAGAGGTTTGTTTCTGTCAAGAAGAGGTTACAGTAACATCAAAATAAGTACCCTATGTTGTATCTAGCGAAGATGTTGGTCGTATTGGAAAGATCAACAAAATATATTTATTCCCCAGAGGAGATTACTAGATGGATGGACAGCCTGTCACTTAATTGAAAAGGAGTATTGCGTAGAGAGAGGGATTCATGATTTTGGGTTGCAGAAAGGTACTGAGAGGAAAAACTGCAATGCGCTTCTGCCGCAGTTTATCCCACAGGGTTTCTTGGCTGCGGCCCGCTATGTGGGGCCTTAGTTTAAAGACTATAAATGCCTGTGTTCTATGTTTTCAGTAGGGTGGTTCTACACACAGCATTTTTTAGAAAAAAAATGCCACTGAAGTTTTTGTTTTTTAAACCCAGAAGTGGATCCATCAGAAAACAGAAGTACAGTATAAGTAATTTCTTTATATTTCTTATTTTTTTTTAACTCCACCTCTGACTTTGTCCCAAAAGTTGCATGTAGCCTGCCACAAAAACTGCGGTGAGTGAAACCACACATAAAGTATTTCATTAATTATACTGGTTAATTGAATGTATGTACAACTGAATGTGAAACATATAGTGAACATACACGTGGCAAGTAGACTACTTTATGTAATATACTGTATACATATATATACTGTATACCTTTCCTCACATGACATCTTTGTTTTTACAAATATTGCTACTGAGCAATGCACTTTTTGTTTTATGAAGCCCTTGGGAGATGATAAAGCTTTTTGAAAGAAACTGAGCTCTTTGAATTAAGATGTTTTCAGCACTTAATCCATGGAATCTGCAGGATTGTTCCCAGATGAAAAAGCCTTTGGAACTGACCTGAATGATCCCAATAAACTTGTAATGGGACTATGTCTCGCCATTGAAGTCTGTTACAGTTACTCAGCAATATGGTTCCTTAATTGTAAAAGGTAGACTGGATTTACAATTTAAGACAAATAATCCAAATCATCTTCAGACAGGATATTCATAGTGAAAAGAAAATTAATGAAATATTCTGGTTCATTTTTATCACACATTCTAGTTTTAGTTGGATTATAACAGGATGTATTTGAATACCAGGAGTACAAGCATCCAATTATCTTCCCTTTGTTTAGGATTTATTCTGTGTTCATATGATGGCATACACAGTGAAACCTTTTTGACACAACCAGCCAAAATTGCATTGAAAAGTGTTCTTCTAGTGGGTGGACATCTTAAAAAAGAGGGCCAATAAACATAGTATACCATATGGTGGAAGTGAAGTAAGTACTCATTTAGTTCCCTGAACTCCCAATAATGACTTGCCTCTTGCCTTTTGACTGTACCTACTTCCTTCAACCTTTGCTATTAATTTCACCTCTATTCATAAGCTTGGTTCTCTCTATGCTAATAAGGGGAACTCGCCAGGTATTTGCTCTACCCTAAATTGGCACCAGCACATTTAGCTTCAATTAATAGCCTTTCCAATGGTGCTATGCAGTAAGCTTTCTGTTGTTGAGAAGTCAAGTTATAAGATTTTAAAACCATAGTCAAATTTACTTTAACAAGTCATGGTGGGGATCACAAGAGACCCTGTGAAGCTGGGAGATAAGTAGGGTATTAGGCTGATTTCAGATGGTGAAGGACATTTAACACAAGGCCCACAGTGCATGTCCTAGCACTGTATACCTAGATGAACCTGGTCCCTGCTTTTGTAAATAGTTAAAGTGAATTTACATATCTAACTTGACATTTCGGCAGCAGAAGGCTTAGTGAGTGGCACTATAGGAAAGTTCATTACTTAATGCCTCACACACGAGGCACACAAGGTTGTAAAAACCATCTGGCAGGTTCCATTTAACGTCTTTCAGACATCCGCCGTACTATTATGACACATGTCGGGTATTTTAATATGGCAGCCGCTCAGGAGCTGATTGGCAGCCATAGCCGCCGGGTCTCTGCTGTAAGCTATAGCAAATCTTTGTGTAGAATGCCAGTGCCCTGAACAAGATCCGGGGCCGGCGTTCAGTTGCTATGACAGCCAAGAGCCTATTGAAGGCTTTCAGACTTGTCGCCTATTTTATTTGTATTGCAGACTACTCTATGTAGCTTGTAATACAAATGATGGTAATTAGCAATGCATTGCACTTTGCCAACATTTTTTCCTTACTGGACTACCCCTTACACCTCTGGGGTGGGGACAACACTCAAGGAGGGGATCAATAGGTTGAGGGCCCTCACAGCTTAACAGCAACTTTCTACTGTCTGTTAGATTGCAGGTAAATAACTAAGTTAATAAACTTCATGGCTAGTAATTATGGGTGGATTGTTAAAAAGATGTAAGGGAAGGCGCTCTTTGCTAAGATATTGGACAACAAGTGGACCTTAACTGTTCTAGCACAGGGGTCCTTATCTGCCTGTGTCCACCCTGTTTAACCTCATGCAATAACAATTAGTTACCTGAAAAGTTTCTAAAGGATAATGATAAAGACTCATTTTTAAGCTTTATCATGTACTATTTTATTTTTCTACAGTTTTCAGCAAATAGCAGACCTCTTCATGCCCCAGACCATATTAACATCTGTAATACATGCAAAGTGGTTATTTCAAGCCATTTCAGGTTAACTCCATAGAAACTAGATTTTCTTTTTGAATATGCCCTAAGTATCTACATTAAGGGATTTACATTTTACAATCAGTCGATAATTAACATATAACTCCCATTAAATCGCAATTACATGTTGTTGTATTTTTTTTGTTTTTTGAGAATTAATTTGTAGTGCTGTAGTAGTGTGGGCTGCTAGCAGAAATTCAGCTTACTGAATCATACAGTCAGATCTGTCCTCTTCAGCTTCAGAGAAGTCGACAAATTGGTTCCAGAAAATGTAACAAGTTATCTCTTTGATATGTAGCATTCAAGCTATAGAAACTATACACTTGTGATTACTAATTTAACCACTCTAGCTTCAGCACTAAACTTCTTCAGTTCATTCTCCCCCATCCTAGTGTTTTGTTGTGACCAGCCATAGAAGAGTTTTTTTTTTTTTTTTTTTTTTGAAGACAAGATAGATTTTTTTGACGGCACCATTTAATGTTCCATATAATGTATTAGAAAACTGGGAAATATTATTTGTGGGGTGAAATGTAAAAAAAAAATCCCACAAGTCTGCCATTTGATGAAAAATTTATAAAGTTTCTCTATTGTTTTATTACTTAAAAAAAACCTTTAAAAATGTCTGATTTGAGTCACGATATTCTGACACCTATAACTTTTTTAAGAAACTGCATTTTTTTTTGTTTTTTGCTGATAGAGCTATAATTTTTATTTGTAATATTTTGGTTGCATACAAACTTTTTTGATCACTTTTTATTCAATCTTTTGGGGGAGGTGAGGGGATCAAAAAACATTGATTCTGACATTGTGTAATGTTTTTTCTTTAAAAAAAAAAAAGATTTATGTCCTATCCGTGATACATAAATAATCTTATCTTTTAATAGACAATTAGTTATTTTCATACTTAGGGTTTTTCTCATCTTAGACATGTATTCACAAGATATGTCATAAATGTCTGATAGTTCTGGAGAGTCTTTGTACCCCAAATGAAAAGTTGTTCATACATGTGCACTGCTGTCTCTGTTTTCTTTTATGGGAGTTTTGGAAACAACCTAGTATGATTTCTGATGCTTGCCTTACAAGATTGAATATGGCATTTTTCCTAGTGTTTTCAAGAAACCTAGAAGAGAACCTTAAGGAGAAAAAAAAAACTAAAGAAAAAAGGCATTACTAAAGCATGTTGTGTTTCGGAAAACCTACATTGGTGCCGATTTGTGAAACCATTCCTGCCACAGGCATTTTTCTATTTTTGGTTTTGACTCCCCGTCTTCCTAACACCATAACTTTTTTTATTCACATAGCCATATGAGGGCTTAATGTTTGTAGGACAAATTGTACTTCGTAAAGTTACCATTTATTATTCCATACGATACTGAGAAGCCAGAAAAAAAATCAGAATGTGGTGGATTGGAGACAAACTGTGTTTGTGAGATTTTCTTACAGGATTTATTTTTACGGCATTCCCCCTGCAGCTAAAATGACACGTCATCTGTATTCTATGGATTGGTACGATTCTGGAGATACCAAATTTATATACTTTTATTTACGATTTAACCCCTTAAAAAATCCAAAACTTTAAAAAAAAAAAAAAATTTTCTTAGAGTCGACATATTCTGACACCCATAACTTTTTTATATTTCCGTGTATGCATAGGGTGTGTTTTTTTGCAGGGCCATATGTACTTTTTAGTTATACCATTTTGCAGAATATCCATTGCATTCATCGCTTCTTAAATGTTTATGAGGCGGAACAGCGAAAAAATGGTGGTTCGGCTCTTTTGACTTTGTTTCCTACTACGACTGTCACCATATGCACCCTCTGCGCCGCAAAGCCGTTTTTTTTCGTCGGACACAAAGTATTGCATGTCCGACTTTGTTTCCGATGAAAAAACTGGATTTGTGGTGCAGAGGGTGCAATCGAACACCCGCGCATTGCTTTATAAACCCATTCAAATGAAAGGGTTTTTAAGCAATGCATCGCTAACCTGTCGCTATCTGGTGCCTATCCAGTTTCCTAAGAGTTTCACTCAGATTGGCAGCGGACAGACTCAAGTGTAAGTGTGAACCCACCATAAGCTTATATTTTGGTCACTTTTTAAGGAATTACTAGTTTTGCTTTGAAGTTAATATGTTTATAACCATTGCTGACTGCACAGTCTAAACATCAGGTGGGTAGACAAGCAGCTCTACATGTTTTAAAACATCATTGCACAACCTGCAGTTGTACCAAGATAATGCAGCAGTAGGAGAGGAGACTGTGACAGTAGGACTTCCCTTAGATTAGGCAGAGATGGTTTATTAATGTAGCCGCCTTCCTGATCTTTGTAAAGTGGTCTATTGTTCTGCAGTGTATCTCCGGAGACTATATTTCCTTAGTAACAAAGGCTAATATATCAAAGCCAGATATCTGGATAATATCAATAAAAAATAAGCATTTCATGCTTATGTAAATTGCATGATAGTGTGGCTGCCATTCACTTTGAATGGGAAATGACAGTGCTATGCAAAATATGTAACGCAGAAATCACAAATGCACTTTTATATCTGGAGTGTTGAAGTGACCCCAAATGACCAAAATTACAAAATACATCAGACATAATAAAAAAAGACATCCATAACTCATACAGCATAAAAAACAGATACATTCCACCTTTTCTAACATTTCTTTCATATCAAAAAAGAAAAAAAATAGAAAAATGCAAATAACACATTGTAGCGACTCTCACGGTTTATAGACAAAAATCTTTTATTCTTTGCCCATAGCAGGTTTAATACATGCAAGACCCTCCTCTGGCCAATGGCCTTTTCAGGTGTTAGGCCAGGGTCCCACTCAGCATTTTACAGTCCCTGCATAGTGGATGGGAGTCTCGCGAATCCCATCCTCACACTGAGGAAAAATATGCGCAGTATAGATGCTGCGATTTGCAAAACCGTTGCAGTTTTGGAAATTGTAGCATGTCATTTATACCTACGGAAACACCGGCGGTTTCCCTATAGGTATAATAGAAGCAAAAAGTCCGCAGAGGAAACCTCTGTGGAAAGTGCTGCAGGAAAAACCACAATACGTTGCTGCCGTGGTTTCTCCCAGAGTGCTTTTTCGCTATGGCCCACTGTGTGGGGCCTTAGCCTTACACTTATCTCAGCTCGAGTCACAACAGCCCATAAATCCGTAAATTTCTTCCATAAGGATATCAGCAATAATAAATTGTTGCAGACTTTATGTTGTTGTCTTTTCAAACATAAAGATGAAGCCTAAGCCTACAATCACATGATAGAAGTTCAAAATGGCATCCATTTTTCTTGGCCATTTTGCATCTGAGGTGTGGCTCTTTTCACAGATACTTCATACATTACAGTCATGGCCAAAAGTTTTGAGAATGACACAAATATTATATTTTCACATGATCTGCTGCCCTCTGGTTTTTATGTGTGTTTGTCAGATGTTTTTATCACATACAGAAATATAATTGCATTCATATTATGAGTAACAGAAGCTTATATTGACAGTTAGAATGAGTTAATGCAGCAAGTCAATATTTGCAGTGTTGACCCTTCTTCTTCAGGACCTCTGCAATTCTCCCTGGCATGCTTTCAATCAACTTCTGGACCAAATCCTGACTGATAGCAGTCCATTCTTGCAGAATCAATACTTTAATTTTGTCTGAATTTGTTGGTTTTTGTTTGTCCACCCGTCTCTTGATGATTGACCACAAGTTCTCAATGGGATTAAGATCTGGGGAGTTTCCAGGCCATGGACCCAGAATCTCTATGTTTTGTTCCCTGAGCCATTTAGTTATCACCTTTGCTTTATGGCAAGGTGCTCCATCATGCTGGAAAAGGCATTGTTGAGCGCCAAACTGCTCTTGGACGGTTGGGAGAAGTTGCTCTTGGAGGACATTCTGGTACCATTCTTTATTAATAGCTGTGTTTTTAGGCAAGACTGTGAGAGAGCCGATTCCCTTGGCTGAGAAGCAACCCCACACATGAATGGTTTCAGGATGCTTTACAGTTGGCATGAGACAAGACTGGTGGTAGCGCTAACCTCTTCTTCTCCGAATAAGCTGTTTTCCAGATGTTCCAAACAATCGAAAAGGGGATTCATCAGAGAAAATGACTTTACCCCAGTCCTCAGCAGTCCACTCCCTGTACCTTTTGCAGAATATCAGTCTGTCCCTGATGTTTTTTCTGGAGAGAAGTGGCTTCTTTGCTGCCCTCCTTGAGACCAGGCCTTGCTCCAAGAGTCTCCGCCTCACAGTGCGTGCAGATGCACTCACACCTGCCTGCTGCCATTCCTCAGCAAGCTCTGCACTGCTGGTAGCCCGATCCCGCAGCTGAAACACTTTTAAGAGACGGTCCTGCCGCTTGCTGGTCTTTCTTGGGCGCCCTGGAGCCTTTTAGGCACCAATGGAACCTCTCTCCTTGAAGTTCTTGATGATGCGATAGATTGTTGACTGAGGTGCAATCTTTCTAGCTGCAATACTCTTCCCAGTTAGGCCATTTTTGTGCAGTGCAATGATGACTGCACGTGTTTCTTTAGAGATAACCATGGTTAACAGAAGAGAAACAATGATGGCAAGCACCAGCCTCCTTTTAAAGTGTCCAGTGGTGTCATTCTTACTTAATCATGACAGATTGATCTCCAGCCCTGTCCTCATCAACACCCACACCTGTGTTAATGGAGCAATCACTGAAACGATGTTAGGTGGTCCTTTTAAGGCAGGGCTGCAATGATGTTGAACTGTGTTTTGGGGGATAAAGTTCATTTTCTAGGCAAATATTGACTTTGCAAGTAATTGCTGTTAAGCTGATCACTCTTTATAACATTCTGGAGTATATGCAAATTGCCATTAGAAAAACTGAAGCAGTAGACTTTGTAAAAATTAATATTTGTATCATTCTCAAAACTTTTGGCCATGACTGTACAGTGTATGGAGGGATCCGTGTAAACAGACAAAAATAGAGCATGACCTATATTTTCATGGTCTGTGATAATGGACTGTAAAAATTTTGGTCATGGGAATAGCCTCCATTCACAAACATTGAAAGCAATGCGACCATGTAATGGCTGTTAAAATGGCCATCACACTGGTGATTTTCATGTGAATATAGAGTTATGTGGCACTCAAAATGTGTTGTTGCCTTCAAAAAATCGTATACTAGAAAAAAAGGTCTTGGACTGATTAATTCACAACAAATATCATACAATATTACATATAAAAATATTGTCCCCAGTATGTGCACATCTGACAATATATTGTTAACTCATTTGTATGCAGAGTAATTGAGAATGAAGAGTTAATGGATTGAGGAATATCCTCATTGTCTAGATTGTAAGTAAAACATAAACTTTTTGTTTATATGTAAAAAGCCTACTTTTTCTGTATGTAAGGACACATGCTTCTACGGACATATGTCTAGTACTCTGTGGTTCATTGGCATGAATTATGTTTGTTCTCAAAACTGTAAAGTTAATGCCATTTACAAGACTCTATAAATCTACCAGCTACGGCACAGAGAAATATCAAGCTAGCTTAATGAAGCCGCTGACCTCGAGTTCAATGGCATACAGAAAAAATGTATTTGTTGTGAGAGCCATCCGCAGCTACTTCCAAAAACATTGCACGTGACAAGTGACATTTGTAGATGACTGACATCAGTCAAGGATGGTTATGTCTGTGTATAAATGAAACCTGGCTGCTTAAGATACAGGGTGCAAAACATATCCACATTACAAGATGTGGAAGATGTCACTTTCTGTGTATTTTGTAGTATTAGTAATATATATTTGACAAAATCACTAAAACTGCAGCTTCTCTAGCTTCTTTAACATATGTTTGTCCTATAATACAAGGAGCGATGTGACGGTAGTCTAGCACCTCATCTTTAATTTTTCCCTTCAAGCACAAACAAACGAACATGGCAGATCTTAAGAGGCTTTAACACATCGTACAGTAATGCTAAAACAACCAGTAATAATTACATGGTTGGATAAGGAACAAAGTGTTAGACATCACACAGATGGTGTAAGGAATAAACAAAATGGAAAACGCTGTTGTAAAAGGTATAAAGGAAAAAAGTATTTTCTATTAACATCAGGCAAGTTAAAACAATATAGAATTTCTAAGACATATTGAAATAGATGGTGGATGCATGTGATCTATACTAGTATTCCCAGGAGAAGCATTAGTATAGCATGCAGTATATGTTATTTGCAGAAGGTGCTTAGAGGGTGTTTCTTCAGTTGATTTAAAATTTGTTAGGATGCTTTCCTACATTTAGAAACCATTTTTGTTCCTAAAAAAAACCCATAAGTGGCGCTTGTAAGGGATATTTGTATAAGCCTCTAAAATCTTTCTAAGAATATACAATAGACCCCTACCATACAAATCTAAATACTGCCATGTGTATATGCACTAAGAAGACTGTGAACAAAATAAAAGATTTTTTGTGACAGAAAATGGCTAAATGTCTCTGTTAGGGTTATGTTCACAGAGCAGATATACTGAAGATTTGCATTGGCATTGCAGAATTCTGAATAGATAATACATAGCATGTGACAGTACTAGCTAAGTGAATTAGAAATCACAAAAACTCCTCCCTATGATTAAAGCAATAAAAAAATGTATTTGTTTTTGTTGTGTCTAATTGCTTTATTTTTCTAAACTAAATTTGCTAATTAACTCATTTCTTTTCATAGCCAAACATTCTATCTATAGAACTGTGTGAGATCTTACTGTTTAAAGACTAGTTTTTTAATTAATATTACTACTTTTTATTTATTTTTTTGGGAATGGCAATTTGGGAAATTTGATTTTTCTTATGTTACGACATTCACTGTGAGATATATACTTTTTATTCAGACATTTTTCATACAGTGTTATCTTTAATTTATTTAAAAATTTTGTTTATGTTTTGATATTTAAAATGGGAAAAGGGAGGGTATTCAAATATTTCACATTTGTTGGGTTTTTGATATATTTTTAACTTTAAGGTTAAGGCCCCACATTACGGAAACACAGAGTTTTTTGTTGCAGATTTTGCTGCTGTTTTTTGAGACACAGTCAGGAGTGGCTTCAAAAGGAATGGAAAATATAAAGGAAGCTCTTAGGTGTTCCCCTTCTGTTTAATCCACTCCTGACTTTGGCTCAAAAAACGCAACAAAATCTGCAACAAAAAAACGCTGTGTTTCTGCAACATGGGGCCTTAGCCTAAAAGGGCATTCCCGTCAGTAATTATGGCTATATCTATAGGAAGTCATAAATACCTGATAGATGGTGGTTCCGTCTATGTTCAAAACAGAGCTCTCCCTATGTCTGCAAATGAATTGAAGATGGCCATGCATGAGTGTGCCTCTTCATTTGCTTGTGTAGGAGTTACAGAAGATGCCCCTGCCGGAAGCTGCCACTTGGCATGTATGAATCAGGTTAACATTTTAATGTACAAGTTAATTAATTGTCATTTTTCTATCCACCACACTAAAACGTTGAGAAATGCTGATATCTCAATGTAATAAAGCACAAGAAAAAACAATGGCACATGGAGCCACGTTCATGGACAGACTGAACTACCAATAACCTAAATTAGCAATTGAACTGGCTGACTTGGAATGGTTTTAGGCTATCCTGCTCACTGAAACCACTAAGGAAAAGTCATCTACGGTACTGGCACATGGCAAAAAAAATAATAGAAAAGTCAGTTCTATATTAATAAGTATTAATAACTTAAAGAGTAAACCATTCTGAATCACACAAAAACAAGAAGTAGATCTAATTAGAAAGGTTAATTCATTATGCCAGGTGCCTTTTAACATTCTTTTGCATAAGATTCTGATTATCAAAGAGGGTAATTGAACATAATGAGAAAATACAATATTGAGAAAGTCAAATCTGTTATGAAAATTTAGTAGGCTTAGCGTGAACTATTCAAAGTCATTTTAGAGGTTATTTAAAAGGGCAGTTTAATCAGATATGTACTAGATTGGCTGGAAGGATGAAAAATAGGAAACAGTGGAATTGTATTTATATCCCATCCTTATATTGCTGCACAATATAAGAGTGTGCAGAGGTAAAGTAGCAGCCCACACCCATCACTAGGAGTGGGCCTCTGCTGACTATAGAGAGAAAAGGGATTCTTGGACCCCTCTTATGGCAAGCAAAATGGTCAGCAGTGGTGAAAAAGGAAAAATATCTCTCTCCATCAAAACATATGGAAGCTAGACTAAACACATGTGCTTTGGGAAGACGACATAGGCTGTAGCTTTGAGGCCGGCCACTGGCGGGAGGCGATCAGATAGGCTAAGCGATCCACAGTATGTGCCTCACATTGGGAGCAATATAGCAAACTACTTTTACGCTGGTATTACCCTCCTTTACGCCTAGCTAAGTTCTACCCATCGTGCTCACCTCGCTGTTGGAGGGGATGCGGGGAGAACGGCTCTTTATTCCATGTGTTCTGGCACTGTCCACTTATTCAGCCCTTTTGGATTTCTGTGTTTTCCTTGGTTAATAGCCTGTGTGGGGGAGTGGTGGGGTATACACCTGAACTGGCACTCCTCCTGCTGGGCATCCACATGATACCGGGTAGACATAGGACAGTTGTATGTCAGGTACTAGGGGCTGCCCGCCTACTTATTGCACGAAGATGGAAGTCTACTTCATGTCCGAGATTGACAGAGTTGATTTCAGCGGTGTCACTGAACTATCAATACGAGCGTATTTGTGCATATAATAGAGGGGGCCTGGATAGATTCAGGATACACTGGGAGTCGTGGGCAGAGGCATTCCCCCCACCGTACACTCATTGACGGCCTTTCCTGACACTATGGTATTGCATTTTACTTTACTTCTGTAGCCTCTTGGGGCCACTCTGCTTTGTTACTCCTGGAACACCTATATGCTATCTAATTAAGTAATTGGAAAGTTGATACCTGGTGGCTGATGGGTCTCCCCCTTTGTTTGCAGGGCGGGTTACCTACTCTGTGGACTGGGGGATGTGATCTGATTTTATTCGTTCTCTAGGCCTGGACTATGTTTTGTGTTTTATGTTCCTTTGTTGTTTGGCCCTCCGCTTTTCACCTTATCCTCCACTGGCCCGTTCCCCTTCCCCTCCTCCCCATGGCAAAACTCGATTGTCGCTCCATACGGCCTTATTGTGTTAGGTTTATCATATGTTTGGAAAGACTTACATGCTCTTACTATGCATTATTATTATATGTATTTTATTCATGGATGTACCTCACCTGAGTATATTGTATTGTACTGTGATTACGATGTATGTGAGGTCATAATTGTGCCCTTGTTCCTTGATGTGTTTACGACTTGTAATGTATTCCTGTTAAAAATTTCAATAAAAAACTATTGAAATAAAAAAAAAAAAACATATGGAAGCTAACAATTCTGTCTGTTCCTCTTGGCATATCAGTGTTTTTCTCTACAGTGTTGCTGCATAATTTAGATAAACTTGGGGACTTCACCTTGATTCAAGTTATGGTTATCAAATCTCTCTCTCACTGACCTAAGAAGAGTGAATCACTGGCCGGCCAGGAAGATCTTGGCAGCAAACAGAATGAGTTAGTAAGCCTATATAGATATATATATATCTCAATATTTTCCATGTATTCACTGGGCACCTGCTTGTATTTCAGTTCACAAGTGCTGAACTAGATTAAGCTTATTCATCATAGTCTAGCCAGTATATCTAATTTTATATAAAATCTGTGGAAATTTCAAAGAATCTTATAAAAAGAGAAGTATCAGTACGACAGAAGCAGATTGTATCACTATTATTAATACATTAATATGAATCCAATTTAGTACCAATTAATAAAAATCAATTTTGATTTCTATAGCAACCATTTGGTAAGAGGTCCAACATGCAAAAATTCCATTAACAATAATTATAAAGAGACAATGCAAAGCCAAAAAGTATAGATGCAAAAAACATACTTTTTTATTGAATCTGCAAATAGTTAAACACTGCTCTGTTAAACACTGAAACCACATGCAGGAAAAACAGATGGACAATCTGCTATAGGCAAAAATACACCAATAATGGTAAGATATTAATGGAATGCATTATTCCATATGCTATAAACTATATTGTTTTATTGAATCTACAAATAGTTTAAAGGGGTTGGCCATTTTCAGACCAATATTGAGAGGCAAATGTTATTGCTTGTATAATAAAAGATATACAATTTTACAATATACTTTGTATATAATTTATTTACGCTTTTCTAGATTTTTGCTTGCTGTCATTCAGTCTGTTACTTCTAGTGAAAAAAACTCTGACCATGGTCATGTGATTTACGGTCCATGGTCATGTGATGGTCAGAATTTCATCCATTAGTTGTAACCAGAATAAATGACAGCAAGCAGAGATCTAGAAAACTGTGAGGAATTGATACAGAAAGTATATTGGAAAATTGTACAACTTTTTATTATACAAACAATAACATTTGTCTCTCAATATTGGTCTGAAATTGGCCAATCCCTTTAACACTGCTCCATTAAAAACTTAACCCATACATATAAGAAGACAGGAAAAAACAGATAAGCAATCTGCTTGGGGAAAAAATTCATACAGACAAAAGTGTCCAAAGCCAATAATGATAAGATATTAATGGGATGTGTTAGAATAATAACCAGGCTCTAGAAATCACACAAAAAGCTAGTACATACAAAGGCCCCATACATTATAATGATTCCAACACATAAGGAAAATGCTAGCTGCTCAAACAATTGCAAGAAATGCTTTATCTGGTAGTGGTAAATCTGTAACTAGGGTCAACTGTTTAAATACCAGATGACAAACCATGTTTCTCGTCAATAATATTTCAATATACGGCTGGTAAAAGTCAGGAACACACATGCATCATATAGCTGTAACCTAAAGTTCAAAGTTATGCTCTCGGCACTATTGTTCAGACATACTGTACAATATTCTACAGACATATAGAAACCAACAGTATTGCAACATCACTAAATTAAAGATCTTTTTTGAGAACATGAAGTGGGTGTTGCTTGTACTAGAGATGGTGTTTGAAGCAGAAACAAGTGAGGTAGACAGTCTCAAAGAGATGCAGGGGAACCAAAAAAGGGATGTAGTAGAGTAGCAGTACACTGGTTATAGAATCTTCAAGTTAATTGATTCCATACCCACAGAGTTGTAGCAGCCAGCATTGGAGTATGCAAGTTAGTGGTCAGCAGCTGGAGACTTATTGTGTAACTCTATATTCATATAACAGTGAAAATCAACCACGTGGAGGCTATTGTAATGGACTGTCAAAATATAGGTCATGCTCTATTTTTGTCCATACGGCAATTCATGAGGGATCTGTGAAAATGAGTGCTCCTTGGGTGTAAAGTGGCCTTGAAAAATGGCCATTTTTCACACCCTTTTTTTACCCACAGTCATGTGACTCTAGGCTGAGACAAAGTTGCCATTCAGCCAAGCTATAGACTGTTACTAAATCAATTTACCTTAATAGCCACAATGCACTGTGGAGACATTGAGGCAAAGTGGTATAAAACCTCTGGTTTGCATCTTTTTAAATACCACTTTTGACCAAAATTGTTGAAACTGCTGTTTTTATGCCAGCCCTGTCACTCTTTTGAAAGGAGGTGTGCTTTATGTGGAATCGTGTACATCATCATAGGTTTGGCCTAGTCCCCACTGGCGCAGGGTTTCTCCCACCCTATTGTGTTATAATTATAAGCCTGTTCTTGTAAAAGTGTTCAAGCGTAACCTGTTAAAGTTTATGTTTTTAAAGTAAAACAAACTGTTTTACAAAATATTGGTGTTTGCAAAATTTCCTGTTTAGGGCTCTCCCCCATCACCCAGCATTACAGTGTCACTAGTTAGACCACCCCTTTAACATCCACCTTTGAATTTTATTAGTTTGATTTATTCCAAAATATATTCAAAATGCTAAAAATATTAATCAAAGATTAATATTATAAGGGGAGAAGAAGAAAATTTGAAGGACACAAGAATTAGGATGGATATGCACATTAATAATAGTTTCTCTTTAATTATACTACTAGCCATTTATTATGTGCATATCTACAAGCTAGGGAAGCATGCGGTGGCATTGAGCATGAATCATGAATTACTGAAATGTATTCATCTATTGTACAGCAATGACATTGCTAACTGTTAATGCTAACTTAATGAATCATTTTATGTGTAGCACAAAGCATAATATTATTGTTCCAAAATATGGTTATTTTCTTTTGTTACTGTAATTATTTCCATTGTTGGTGCAACAAAAAGCTATGTGGGTTAATGCATTTAACTAAATGTGAAAATGTGAATAAATATCAAAATATGTTTCACTACACAAATGGTGGAAATCAGATGTGTGAAATGTGACTGCAAAGTTTTCACTCTGTTCTATTTATTGTGTTTCATATGTACACATTTTCATCAGACACCATAATTCCAGGGCTTTTTCTAAGTGTATTTTTTATAAAATGCTAATTTCATCTCTATCATCAAGGTCAACAAGTTAGCATTCAGCACCTGCCTCCTGATAGACAGCAGAAACAACTTTCCTATATGTCTACTGGACTCTGTATCATGCTACATCCGCCTTAAAATGAAATGCAACATGTAGAGTTACTATTACTAAGATATTATAGAAACCCATAATTAGTATTTACATAACATAATGTCAGACTCACTAACTAGTCAAGCAAAAAAATATTGATTATAATGTGCAAAAATGAATGCAGAGCTATATCTAAGAGGCAACAGCAAAACTAAGAAGTCATTTATGGCTGTGCCATGTGCATAACACCTTAGACTCTTTGTACATGATGTTGAAAATCTGCTGTCCTCTATGTTTTGTTTTTTGTGTTTTTTTTTTTTTTTTAATCAAGAAAAGGATTTGATTTTGGCAAAAATAATGTGTTTAGGCAGTGTTTCCCCTCCTCTTTATACAGATAAAGCAATTTGGTCCAACATGATGTATGAACAACTTTTTCTCATAAAAACAATCTTCTATGACCCAGTGTTTAATAATTCAATTATATTTATCTCCTAATCTTTATTAAATATATAGTTACAAAAATGTATCCACATCAAGTATTAAAATGCGAAGCAAGTAATACAAAAGCCAAACAAACCTAGGAGTAAGAGAGATAGAAAAAGAAAAAACAAACCAAAATCATGAAAAATATTTTATTTATTATAATATTTTGGAGCACCATTAGTTCTATCGTCTTATACATACTGTATGAAAAGAGATTACGTATTGTAAAAACAATTACAACAAAACACAAAATTAACTATTCTCTCAGTAGACATACAACTAAATTTAGGGGTGCAGTTTTCTTTTAGCTATAGTTGATACATCAATCAAATAATTTCCATTATAAGGACAAAACCGTATTATATAGATCAGGTCTGCCTACTTTGTTCTCAATCTCCTACATTTTAAGGAGGAGCAATATTTGATTTTCAATGAAAATAAAGGGGTGTAGTTAATTATATGAAATAAAATTGTGTCATTTTATGATGGGCTGATAGCAAAATGTTTTGCCATGCATGTTAGGGGGATCCTGGCTAGTTGTATAAATCTAAATCCAGCCATCAGTGTGTCCATGTGTATTTCAAAGCTCCTTTGTACAGGAGGGAGCCACCATAAACCAAACAGATGAAAATGTAAATTTGTCTTTCTATATACCCTAGAGGGTATTTTAGCCAGGGGCCTAACGTGGCGTAAATGCCGCAGAAAAAAAACACAGCATTTTAGTCATAGCGTATCCCATCCACACCTGAAGAAAGAATATGCACTGCAGACACGCTGCGATTTACAAAACTGTTGCGGTTTGGCAATCGCTGCATGTCAATTATACTTACGGAAACACCAGCAGTTTCCCTATAGGTATAACTAAAGCAGAAATTCCACAGAGGAAACCTCTGCAGACTTTCTGTGAACAGCGCTGCAGGAAAAACTGTGATGCGTTGCCACCGCGGTTTTTCCCGCAGTGCTTTTTTGCTGCGAGACACTACATGGGGCCTTAGGTGGTCTTAGGGTGAAGTCTAGGGCAGTGGGCAGACTCAACCCCTAGGGACAATATAGGCATGTGAAGCTCTTGGTGTCTCTCTCTTTCCTGCGACTATCTGGACTAGAGTGACTATCCCAGGAACAGGTTAAGTTATATGCTTTCTCTGTATGTATATAAATATACAAGTAAACTATAGAGCTGTACATATAGATATCCTTGGTGTAAGTATGTGTTCACACATATGTAGACCTACTTAGTGTAAGGTTTCACAAGCTGCAGTGAGTATGTGTGTATAGATGTTGATATATGTGCAGTCTGTAGTTGTCTCGCATATACACATGGTTTTGTGTACTGCACATGTTATGCAAGTGTAGGAGTTATATGCTGTTTGTGCATGAATCTCTATATGTACATGTACTGTATGTGGTCTGGTATTGGATGTAGCTTCTGTTACCAGGGCAGACCCAGGTGATGGTGTAATGTTGGGATATACATTGTACATACATACACATTATTGTCCACATTTGCTGGGTTTCCAGGAGGGGTCAGGAAAAAATACAGATGTGTGTGGTTGCATGATGCATATTGATGTAATGTATATAGTTTTGTCACATCTATGTTATTAGTAAAGTATTTATATATATAGATGTATCTGAAAGGGTTGTATGTTACTCCTGTGGTGTATGAAGGACTAGAGTGTGGATATGGCAAATAGCACATAGTAAGGTGACTGTATAGAAACCAAGGGATCAGCTTAGGAACAGAAGAAAGGGGTAAAAGACAGATATACCTGAACAAACCCTCTATCAATGGCGAGCCAGGCCCAACTGTTTTAATTAATATCTATTAGGACATAGGATTCTACTTATTTCTGTTGTTTGCTTACACACCCCTTGTCTGGTACATGAAGCTGTTAGGGGTGGTTCTTTGTTTGTTTTTGGTCTTATTTTTCTCTAGTCTTTTATTAGAATCCTGCTGGTCAGGGAAAGAGATTTGCAGACCCAAGTACAGGAGTAACACAAATTGCTGGGGTAGCGATCAGTGACAAAGCAAGACTTGTGACTTTTGGAAACTTAAGTAAATCTAGCACCTTTAAACCTGTATTACCTAAGACAAATGAGTCTGTTGAAATGTCATGGGATTCTCTACTAGAACAGGTTGATTCCTTTAATAAATTGCATATTGCAAAGGGTAAACGGCTTTACATGCTTGCTGAGATGGTGTGCATTTTTGAGGAAGCCATTAGAAAGCTGGAGAAAGTTGACCAACACAAAAAGACAAAGGTCCTGAAAATATTCATTGCCAGTGTTCTATAGAAGAGGTTAAACAGGTTGTCAGTTTAGAGGCACAACTAAAAGGGCACAATCAAGCAATTGTCGAGAAAGATAGCAAGATTAGAATGCTGCATGTATTATGCAGATGTGGATAAGGTGTTTATACAGATGTATATGGAGATAACGGACTATAAGGAAATGGCAGCATCTACTGATCTACTTCCGTTCCAAGATGTCTCCTCTGACCTCACTCTGCTATGACTATAGTATATGTTAACTGGCACATCACCCTTATGCTGGAGACAATGTGGTGCAAGGGGTACCCTGTATCATCTACAGATGTAGCTATCGCCAATAGGTCTGCAAGTGAGCTAGCTACTTTGCTATGCCAGCCCTTCTCCCTCTCCACCCAGGATGCTGGCTCTTTAGCAGGTGGTGGAGCAGGAGGCAAGGGATATAATTTAGCCTTTGGCCAATGAGCTCTAGTAACCCCTATAATATGGTGCCCACCAATGCCCTCTTTATGGAACATATCCTATATCCTACATATAGCTCTCCGTGTAATTAATATAACTTCCCATAACCCCACTGTTACAGTCTTGCTCATATTTTGCCAAATGAACTGGTGATGCCATTTAATGTGAGAGGCCTGGTTCCTACATGTGTGTCTGCCTGCCCATGGCTAATTTTCTACTTGCAGATCTGCACCTGTCATTGACTTGTCATTTGGTAATGTACAAAAATGTTCCCATAGAGAGATGACAGCACATAGCTCCTGCCGCCTAAGCCAGCAGTAGTGGAAATGTTTCTACCAGTGCCACCACTACCTGAACGTGCCTTAGAATTACCCCAGGCAGGTCTTCTGGATGTTGGGACTGCACAGCAGATGGAATTTTTATTATTGCAGCTGCCCTCTTCCGGTAATGTCATCCTGACCCAATTGCCAGGTCTTATCTGCAATAGAATCATCATCAGATTCAGTAATTTCATCATCTTCCCCACTTTTTTATGACTCATCACAGAAATGGGATACCTCTATGGCCTCACAATTCCTAACAGATTTACCTCAAGTGTTCTAGTAGCGCACACCCTGCAATACCTCCTCCACCAACACTCATGTCTTTCACCTCTACCTCTTCTACATCCAAAAAACACTGCTTGTTTTTATCCAACTCATCAAAAAGAGGAGGAAGAGGAAGTCTTGGAATATGAGGAATATATATCTCAGCAGATGCCACATGGCTGGTCATGATTGGGATCTGTGTCAGTGAAGATAAATAAGACGACATGGTTGACAGTACATAAAGACAGTGTGGTAAATTATGTGTTACAACAGAGGAGGAGGAAGAACACACAGAAGCCTGACTCAACATTTATGTTTCACTGATTTAAAAAATGTCTTTATTCTCAGAAAGTATGACAACATTGTGGCTACTGGCAGGGCTGTCAAGAACAGAAGTAGTGTTGAATTATTTAGTACTTGTATGAGTGTTTCCTCCAACCCCTCCTTTTGCCTATCCTCTGCCCTGTTTTTCCCTGTCATTTTATTTTTTTACTTCTTAATTATGATAGTGAATGGCAACAATTCTGACAGTGTCTTTTTTTTTTTTTTTTTTACAAAAAACTATTTGAAGAAAAATAGCAAAGTGCTAAAAAGGTGAACTGTTCAGTGAGTATTAGACTAGACCTGAACCATTCAGCTTTTATGCCATTAAAATGGTGGAAGTTTTTATGTATACTGGGAAACAAATATAATACAAAAACAAATAAAGATTTTTCAGACAAGTACAGGCAGAATCAGTGTTTTGCCATTACAATGGCAGTTTGTATGTTTTTAACAAAAAATATTAAACTCTGGTTTCTTAAACCCACAAGAAAAGATTTTTCACTAACATTACTGCCTTTGTCAGTAGAAACAATGTAAGACACACTGTGGACAGTCACCGATCAAACTGCTCTATTGAAAGACTTAGACAAAATTAGATTATTAGCAATGAAAGTGTTAACTGTCTGTCATTTATCACTATTTGCCTGTATTTAATTAAATCTGACTAAACTTTGGTCTGCTTCTCCTACGATTGTAAATGCTCTTTTGCAAATTTTGCTACTGTCATTACTGTGTATTGCATAAGAAAATGGAGTAAATTGTCCACCTACCACTGTCCATTGGTTGAGAGGCTGTCAGGTGATGCCAGGACATCACAGACATGTTGCATCCTGCGCATAATAAATTAGTTTGCCAAGCTATACTTTTTATAGTTATATTTATAAAGAAAATAATTGTGAGATACAAAATATGCCAACTAATAGGTTTAATTATCAATACATTTATAATGTGTAATACATAGTTAACACTTTCCATTGATGCAGGAAGTTGGAGATCTAATGTTGTGGCCATTTTTATATGTAATTTTTTTTTTTTTAATGTATAGCTATGCAGATTTTCATACATTTGCTGGAAATTAAAATCATTATTTTAACAGTACATTCTTTATGTTACTATTCATAAAAGTAGCTGCTAAGGATTGCAGTACTGAATTGTGCTCTATTTTGAGAGAGTTCTTGGCTGTCTTTGGAACACAGCCTAGAAATGGAATCACGTAGCTTTAGATTAAGCTTTCTTTTAGCTTTTATTAACCTGCCAGTTTCTATTAATTACTCTCATGGGGGAACACCTTTAAGGTTCAGAGGGCTTCTTCAATTCCATTCTGTTAATGTTTGCTGCCAACTTCTCTGATAAAATAACAAATATGTAAACTATAAATGCTCCATTAGTACTGTTGGTATCAGTCCACTGGGAACCACTGTACAAATTTCTACCATTGTTGGCATTCTCTTCAGTAGATAAGTGATAACAGTGATTTTGAGGATAAGGAGCCTAAATAAGAAATTGAGATACAAAAGTTAAATGGTTATGAATATTTGGACATTTTTCATAGGCCTTCCAAAAAATTTAAAAATCATTACATCAAAGGCATTGCTAAGTTGCCATGCTGACTCAAACTTTAGGTATAAACTGGAGAGCACTGATTTATGTATAACCTATTTGTTACATCACATATCACATTTTTGGATTAGGAAGCTTCTACCTTAAGGTTAGGGCCCCATGTAGCAAAACGCAGCAAAAAAACCACGACGGAAACACATCACTTTTTTTTCCACAGTGTATTTCATTGCATTTTCACAGAGTTTTGCTCTGCAGACTTTCTACCCTTATTATACTTATACGGAAAAAATGTCAGCAGATATAATTGACATGCTGCGATTTTTCAAAAATGCTTTTGTGCTACAGATTTTTTCTGCAATTTGTGGATGGGATTAGCCAGAATCCTATTAACTTTGCAGGTAATGTAAAATGCAGCGTTTTCGCAACTGCTTTCTGATTGGTGCCTTAGTGGATGAGTTATTAGATTTTTTTCTTGATATGCTAATGTGCTGTTTGGTGTAAAGAGGGTGTCACCACTCTGCTTTCCAACACCCCAGTATGTGGAGTGGTGTGAAACAAGCCACCATTGAATTCTGGAGCAATGGAAACTTGTTCTGTGGATTGATTTATCATACTTCTATATCATGCAGACTGAGAGATGAGTTTTGGTTTGGTAAATGTCAGGAGAACATTACTTGTCTGACTACACTGTGCAAACTGTAAAGTTTGGTGGGGAAGAGATAATTCTATTGAGTTGTTTTCCAAGTGTTAGCAAAAACCCATTCGTTCCAGTGAAGGGAAATCTTCATGTCAGCATTCCAAGACATGTTAGACAATCGTATGCATCCAACATTATAGGAACAGTTTCAGTAAGTCCCGTTTCTGTTCTACTATACAATGCACAAAGCAAGGTCCATAAAGCATGGATGGATTTGGTTTGGAAGAACTTGACTGGCTGGCACAGAGCCCTAACCTCAACCCCATCAAACACCTTTGGGATGAACTTGAATGGAGATTACGAGCCCGAGCCAGGCCTTCTCCAACATCAATGTCTGACCTCACAAATGCTCTTCTGGATGAATGGGCAAAAGTTTCCACAGACACAGCCTTGTAGATAGACTTCCCAGGAGATCACTAGCTGTTTTGACTGCAAAGGGAGGGGGAACAACTCCATATTAATACCTGTAGATTTAGAATGGGATGTCATAAAGACTTAAAGGTGTAATATGTATGTGTCCCATATAGAAAATATTTGCTTTATGACACTTTGTCTCATTCATTATATGATTTCTGGAGAAGCATTTGCTCTCAGCCATATTAAAGCGTGTTTTGTCATCATGTCATTTAGAATCTAGACAGGTATCTTGTAGAGATATAATTAGAACTTTTTGGGGTCTGAGATTGTTCTATGATGATAATGTTCAGTCAAAAAATGTATACATAGTTGTCAAAAGCACTAAAGGAGAAGAAAATAAAAAGTTCTATTTCCCATTGATCAGTAATTGAGTAGAAAAATGAGCTGAAACCAGCAATTTGAGCAAATTTCAGCTAGAAGCCTTCTTCAAGCAGTCATGCATAACTACAGGTTTTTTGGCAGACCAGTCATGTGGAAGACAAAGAAAAAGATGCTTTAAGCCATACTGTGTAATCCCCAAAGCTGGTCATATATGTCTCTCTAGTACACAAGGGAAGCACTTTCTTGTACTTACATTTGCTATTAGGATGGTCCGCCCTGAGCACTGAGACTGGCTGACTGCATTATACACTCAAATAAACTGAGATTTGACATGTTTGTACAAAAGCCTCAAAGAAACTTGAGGGAAATTACTTGGGATCTTCAAAGATGTTTAAGCTGAAGGGTTTATGGAAAGTTATTAAGTTTTTGAGTGGTAAATAAGATTTGAAATGCAAAAGGAGATTTGGGATTGTATCAATGAAAGGAAATTGCTTTGAACATGTTAGGCATGGTAGGGAAAGCAAAGAAACTTGGCTTAATGCTAGAGATTAGATGGATGTTTAGTGTACATAGAAAGTGAGACTCATGATTATTTATAGACAATTACATAGTTAATATGGTTTATTATGATACAAGTCTATAAAGTTCTGTTTCTTTCTTGTTATGTTGGCCCTGAGGAAACTAGGAACAGTCACATGTAAAGTAGGTTACAATGTGACTCATATAATGGGAAAAATCAACATAAATCCCAATCAATTTATTACAGATAATTAGTAACGGCATGTGGTATATGAAGAAAGATACCCAAACCCCTAAAGTTGGATTCACACTGCTATATTGGCTCATAGCAAATGTGGTGCCAATATTCAAAAAGGGGTCTAAAAGTGAGCCTGGAAACTAGAGGCTGGTAAATCGGAAACTAGAGGCCGGTAAGTCGGAAGCTAGAGGCCGGTAAGTCTAACCTCAGTGATGGGTAAGATATTTGAAGTAGTATCTCAATGTAAATAATCTTATAACACCCAATCAGCATGGGTTTATGAGGAATCGATCCTGTGAGACTAATCTGATCAGCTTCTATGAAGAGGTCAATTCTAGACTGGACATGGGTAATGCGGTAAATGTAGTATATCTGGACTTTTCAAAGGCTTTTAATACTGTACCGCATAAAAGGTTGGCATCCAAAATGAGAATGTTGGGATTGGGGGAAAACATATGCATTTAGGTTAACAACTGGCTCAGTGATTGGAAACAGAGGATGCTTGTTAATGGCAAATACTCAGACTGGATCACAGTCATTGGGTTACATTATGTTTATTAATGACCTGGCAGAGGGTTTACAGAGCAGGGTGTCCATATTTTTCAGATGACTCTAAACTCTGTAAAGTTATGAAAACTAAGGAGGATAGTACAATATTACAGGGGGATCTAGGGAAGCTTGGACAGAGACAGATAAGTTTAATGTGGACAAATGTAAGGTTATGCATTTTGGTAGAAGAAATAAAATGTATGATTATGTACTTAATAGTAAATTACTAGGCAAGACTGCCACTGAAAAAGACTTGGGGATTTTGGTGGACAGTAAACTTACCTTTAGTGACCAGTGCCAGGCAGCTGCCATCAAGGCAAATAAAATTATGGGAGGCATCAAAAGAGGCATAGATTTTCATGACAAGAACATAGTTTTGCCTTTGTAAAAATCATTTATTGGTACGGCCACACATAGACTATTGCACACAATTTTTGGCACCAGAATAAAGGACAACATAATTAAACTAGAGAGAGTATAGAGAAGGGTGACCAAAATTATTAGGGGAATGGGTGGATTGGAGTACAAAGATAGATTAACAAATTTGGCATTAATCAGTTTAAAAAAAATATGTCTATGGGGAGAACTAATAACAATGTACAAATACATGAAGAGACAGCACAAATAACTTTCTAATAATCTGTTTACTTGTAGTCTTGAATAAAGGGGACATCGTCTACATCTAGAGGAGAAAAAAATTTAGAGGTTGGTCACTGTTCACACAGTGAATGGAGAGGGGTGAGGTTGATTCTCCACACAGCCTGCACAGATGTGGATGTAAACTGCTGCTGTGTGAAAAAGACTGGGGATTACAATGTAATAAAAGTCTTCTATGTACTTGTATCTACTTTTGGCTGCTTGTATGATTACTGATGGGATATTATTCAGAGACAGAAATCAACTTTCCTGACTGTGCTCATAAATGTGTTTTTTTTTCCCCCTGTGTTTTATCTGCTTGGCTGCATGTATTTGCCATGTATTTACAGTTCAGTGTTCCTGGATTTCCTATATTATGATCACTTGGGGTTTTCCCAGGTATTTGTTTGCAATTGTATAGCTATATAACTAAAAAGGGAAAAAGGGGGCGTGGTGGAATATAAATATAATATCTGTCCAGAGTGTGGATTAGGGGACCTAACACTCATTGGGTTTATTCATGACACAATGTATGAAGGCTTATACAGTCATAGAACAGACTGCCCAGAAAGATCCTGCACATATTTCAACTTTTCATGAAAACTCAGGTACCCTTTAAAGTTTACTCAAACATTTGCTCACACAAGACGTTCAGTCATGTGATATGTGCACAGATTTTTCCAGGCCTTTTGTGGACAAAGGGGAAGTTCCAGGAATGCTGTTGATAAAACTGCTACATGTGCCACAGGCAATGGAACTAATAGGAGTATGAATATATATGAAAATATACTATCTATAGCTATAGTGTGTGTGTATGTATGTATATATATATATATATATATATATATATACAGTGGGGAAAAAAAGTATTTAGTCAGCCACCAATTGTGCAAGTTCTCCCACTTAAAAAGAGGCCTGTAATTGACATCATAGGTAGACCTCAACTATGAGAGACAAAATGAGAAAACATATCTAGAAAATCACATTGTCTGATTTTTAAAGAATTTATTTGTAAGTTATGGCAGAAAATAAGTATTTGGTCAATAACAAAAGTTTATCTCAATACTTTGTTATATATCCCTTGTTGGCAATGACAGAGGTAAAACGTTTTGTGTCTTCACAAGGTTGGCACACACTGTTGCTGGTATGTTGGCCCATTCCTCCATGCAGATCTCCTCTAGAGCAGTGATGTTTTGGGGCTGTCGCTGGGCAACACAGACTTTCAACTCCCACCAAAGTTTTCTATGGAGTTGAGATCTGGAGACTGGCTAGGCCACTCCAGGACCTTGAAATGCTTCTTACGAAGCCACTCATTCGTTGCCCTGGTGGTGTGCTTGGGATCATTGTCATGCTGAAAGACCCAGCCACGATTCATCTTCACTGCCCTTGCTGATGCAAGGAGGTTTGCACTCAAAATCTCACGATACATGGCCCTATTCATTCTTTCATGTACACAGATCAGTCGTCCTGGTCCCTTTGCAGAGAAACAGCCCCAAAGCATGATGTTGCCACCCCCATGCTTCACAGTAGGTATGGTGTTCTTTGGATGCAACTCAGCAGTCACTCTTCTCCAAACACGAACAAGTTGTGTTTCTACCAAACAGTTCTAGTTTGGTTTCATCTGACCATATAATATTCTCCCAATACTCTTCTGAAACATCCAAATGCTCTCTAGCAAACTTCAGACGGGCCCGGATATGTACTGGCTTAAGCAGGGGGACAAGTCTGGCACTGCAGGATCTGAGTCCCTGGCGGTGTAGTGTGTTACTGACAGTAGCCTTTGTTACGTTAGTGCCAGCTTTCTGCAGGTCATTCACTAGGTCCCCCCGTGTGGTTCTGGGATTTTTGTTCACTGTTCTTGTGATCATTTTGACCCCACGGGGTGAGATTTTGCGTGAAGCCCCTGATCGGGATAGATTATCAGTGGTCTTGTATGTCTTCCTTTTTCTAATTATTGCTCCCACAGTTGATTTCTTCACACCAAGCTGCTTGCCTATTGCAGATTCAGTCTTTCCAGCCTGGTGCAGGTCTACAATTTTGTTTCTGGTGTCCTTCCACAGCTCTTTGGTCTTCACCATAGTGGAGTTTAGAGTGTGACTGTTTGAGGTTGTGGACAGGTGTCTTTTATACTGATAACAATGTCAAACAGGTGCCATTACTACAGGTAATGAGTGGAGGACAGAGGAGCCTCTTAAAGAAGAAGTTACAGGTCTGTGAGAGCCAGAAATCTTGCTTGTTTGTAAGTGACCAAATACTTGTTTTCCACCATAATTTGCAAATAAATTCTTAAAAAATCAGACCATGTGATTTTCTAGATATGTTTTCTCATTTTGTCTCTCATAGTTGAGGTCTACCTATGATATCAATTACAGGCCACTCTCATCTTTTTAAGTGGGAGAACTTGCACAATTGGTGGCTGACTAAATACTTTTTTTTCCCCACTATATGTATATATATATATATATATATATATATATATATATATATACAGTGTATATATAATTTTGAGAGCAGGGTCTGTTTGATGTGACTAGTCTGAGTTCTTGGTCTCAACATCATTGTTAAGGTGCCAGTGTCCATGCCCCAGAGAGGTATTTAAGAATCAGAGTCACCTATTGCTTCTGCACGCACCTAGAGCAAGCAAGTTTGTCAACAAAGTGGGCAAAGATACTATATGTATCATTGAGATCAGGTCCAAAACCTGTATCCAACCTTTCTTGGTTACAGAATATAGATATTGGATATCTATTGGATTCATTCAATATAGCTTTGTGGCATTCTTAAGGAACACCTCAAGTGTTAATAACCTACGGTATGTGCATCCAATGATCTTATTTGTCTACCCTATATTAAAACTATTGTTACACATATACAGTGAACTTTTCCACTAGAAGCCTATACTTTATGAGTAAACAAATATTGTTGTATACTCATAATCCATGAATACAAATCTGCCAGATGCTATGCATACAACAATAGCATATGACCCTGAGGACTGCTTTCTGTCCTCACAATTCTGGTAGCTGTTATTATACAAGCTCATGTATGTATGCATGTTTTGCTGCACCCTCACCACAATATACAGAAGGTGTAATTTAGTTATCTGAAATACTTTTCTGTCCTTCCATATTGACTATTGAAAGTTTGCTTTTCCTCCTACACCAGTTTGAACAGGCACATCTCCAAAACAGAGATTACTTTCACAGTTGGAGTAAGGAGGATGTTTCCTTGTGTTGCAAGTGACTATTGTACATGTACATTCATGGCTGAATGTCATAGATATTGATACATGTATAAAATGCAATGCCAAAATAATTAAATAATTAAAGAAAACAACTCAGCAGCTTTAACTATTTCAAGACCAGGCCATTTTTTCTGTTCAAGGCCAGATACATTTTTGTGTTTTTTCGTACATGCAGTTTTAAGGACTATAACATTTTCATATTTTGGGTTATTCAAATAATTTTTGCATCTTTTTTGTGATAAATAGAGTTTTACTTTTATGATGATTTTATTTTTTCCTTTCGCTGAAAGAGGTTTTCAGACATTTTGCATCTCTAGAAGCTAGAACAATATTCACACTTCTGAAATGAACAAATAAACCCTAATTTACAACATAAAAAATCATACTATCCACACCCTATACATATACTGTAAATTTTCTGAAAGTAGACACCTACAGTACAGACCAAAAGTTTGGACACACCTTCTCATTCCAAGAGTTTTCTGTATTTTCATGACTATAAAAATTGTAGATTCACACTGAAGGCATCAAAACTATGAATTAACACATGTGGAATTATATACTTAACAAAAAAGTGTGAAACAATTGAAAATATGTCTTATATTCTAGGTTCTTCAAAGCAGCCACCTTTTGCTTTGATTACTGCTTTGCACACTCTTGGCATTCTCTTGATGAGCTTCAAGAGGTAGTCACCTGAAATGGTTTTCACTTCACAGGTGTGCCCTGTCAGGTTTAATAAGTGGGATTTCTTGCCTTATAAATGGGGTTGGGACCATCAGTTGTGTTGTTCAGAAGTCAGGTGGATACACAGCTGATAGTCCTACTGAATGGAGTGTTAGAATTTGTATTATGGCAAGAAAAAAGCAGCTAAGTAAAGAAAAACGAGTGGCCATCATTACTTTAAGAAATGAAGGTCAGTCAGTCCGAAAAATTGGGAAAACTTTGAAATTGTCCCCAAGTGCAGTGGCCAAAACCATCAAGCGCTACAAATAAACTGGCTCACATGAGGACCACCCCAGGAAAGGAAGACCAAGAGTCACCTCTGCTGCGGAGGATAAGTTCATCCGAGTCACCAGCCTCAGAAATCGCAGGTTAACAGCAGCTCAGATTAGAGACCAGGTCAATGCCACACAGAGTTCTAGCAGCAGACACATCTCTACAACTGTTAAGAGGAGACTGCGTGCAGCAGGCCTTCATGGTAAATTAGCTGCTAGGAAACCACTGCTAAGGACAGGCAACAAGCAGAAGAGACTTGTTTGGGCTAAAGAACACAAGGAATGGACATTAGACCTGTGGAAATCTGTGCTTTGGTCTGATGAGTCCAAATTTGAGATCTTTGGTTCCAACCACCGTGTCTTTGTGCGACGCAGAAAAGGTGAAGCATAGAGGAGGAGGTGTGATGGTGTGGGGGGTGCTTTTCTGGTGACACTGTTGGGGATTTATTCAAAATTGAAGGAATACTGAACCAGCATGGTTACCACAGCATCTTGCAGCGGCATGCTATTCCATCTGGTTTGCTTTTAGTTGGGCCATCATTTATTTTTCAACAGGACAATGACCCCAAACACACCTCCAGACTGTGTAAGGGCTATTTGACCAAGAAGGAGAGTGATGGGGTGCTACGCCAGATGACCTGGCCTCCACAGTCACCAGACCTGAACCCAATCGAGATGGTTTGGGGTGAGCTGGACCGCAGAGTGAAGGCAAAGGGGCCAACAAGCACTAAGCATCTCTGGGAACTCCTTCAAGACTGTTAGAAGACCATTTCAGGTGACTACCTCTTGAAACTCATCAAGAAAATGCCAAGAGTGTGCAAAGCAGTAATCAAAGCAAAAGGTGGCTACTTTGAAGAACCTAGAATATAAGACATATTTTCAGTTGTTTCACACTTTTTTGTTAAGTATATAATTCCACATATGTTAATTCATAGTTTTGATGCCTTCAGTGTGAATCTACAATTTTTATAGTCATGAAAATACAGAAAACTCTTGGAATGAGAAGGTGTGTCCAAACTTTTGGTCTGTACTGTACAGTACAATAATGTCAAAATGACACAAAGCACTGCATACGAACAGGTGCGAAAAAGCACTGCGGGAAAAGCATTGCATTTTTCCCGTAGCACTTTTCACAGAAAGTACGCAGAGTTTTCCTTTGTAAAATGCAATGTTTTTTGACACGCCATTTCCGCCATGGCAAAATCACGGCATTTACACTATGTGGGGCCCCCCACCTTAAAGAGGTTGTCCATAAATTGGTGCCATTGCTGTGGTGGCCAGGGAGGTTTAACATTTAAAAAAAAAAACCATAATCACATGTCCCCAGCACCGTTGTTTCCCACCAGTGTCTGTTTGGTCTCATGGCGGTGCCTCATTTCTGGAAATCCTGTACCTAATTGTTCTCAACAGTCACATGAGATGCAGGACTCTTGGCAAGAAGGCACCGGCACAAGACTGATTGGCCGTAGATAATGGAGCTTTTTCTTTTTTTTTTTTTTTTTTTGAATTTTACACCTCCCCACCCACAACATGGGTTGTTCCAATTCTTGGACAACCCCTTTAGGTTAAGGCCCCACGTAGCGGGCCACAACAAAAAAGCACAGTGGGAAAAAACATGACGGAAATGCATTACGGTTTTTCCCACAGCGCTTTTCACACATAATAATAGTAGTAAGACATGAGGCTGCCATCCTTCTGTAAAGCCGATCTCTGAGCTCCACCCTACATGTAGAACCACCAGGTTCATATACTGTACATATATTGACCATGGAGCCGGAAGTAGAGTCACATCATAGCAGTTCCCATAGCTGTGTACACAGTGCTCATTGACTGCTGTGTACATAGCGATTGTGAATGCAGGGGAGGTAATAAACCATCCCTGCCATACCTATAGGAGGTCCAGCTGTAATAAGAGGTGCTTTCTTTGCTTCTGCAGCTGTACAATTTTGTGCAGCTGCTTAACACTGTAAGGACATATATACATTCTTGCCATGTTAAGAGTGAACTGCCCAGATGTATAAAGTCAAATGGTGGTCCGGAAGCAGTTAAAGTGAGTCTGTCACCAGAAACCAGTATTTAAATGTAGCCTCACAGAGGACACCTGAATCAATTGGAGCAATAGCAACACCCTTGTTACTCCAAAGAGTTTGTTTCCCCACAAGAGAAAATTGCTGTTTGATTTAGGTGACCCTAACCTATCTATCTGCAGAGCTAGGTTGATATGCAAGGTTCTGATGACAGGTCCATAGACATGATATATTTTTGGAAAGAAGATATGGCAAAATATTGCACTTTCTGATTCTCTTTCTACCTTGCTCTTTGTTTACATATCCATGTCAATTCTCTGATAATGGTCAGTATCACTGGTTGATAAGGAATTCTGGTCTTCTTTATCTAGGGATAAGTCCTAGTCTGGTATGCTTGGACAAAAATATAGTGTCGGTGTCCACAGTTTTAGTTGAAAATGAAAATAATTATAATATAATTCTAGTGGATAATAATAGCAATAACAATAATGTGACAGAAGTGAAATTCATTTATTTTCTCTGATGGTTTTTCTTACATTTTATAGGCAATAATAACTACTGTATTTAACATACTACAGTTATCAAGAAAAGTTTTGAGACTGACACACATTTTGGTTTGCACTGTGCAAAGACTCAACATTTAGTGTTGACCTCTATTTCTCAAGACTTCTGCAATTTGCCCTGCCATGCTGAATATCAGATTCTGAGCCATTTCCTGTCTGATGGCAACGCATTTCTACCTACTCAGTGCTTGGGGTGTATCACAATTTCTCTGGTTTTTTTTGGCCCCATCTTTTTGAGGATTGACCACAGGTTCTTAATGGAATTTAGATCTGTAGGACTTTCCTGGCCATGGATCCAACATATTTTTTTCACTGAGCCACTTAGTTATTGGTTTTGCTTTGTGACATGGTGCTCCATCATGTTTATCTTCAAATTATTTCTGGACCATCAGGAGAAGCAGCTCTTGGAGTATATTTGGATACCATTCTTTATTCAAGGCAGTGTTCTTAGGCAAAATTGTGAATGAGCCCAGTCTCTTGGATGAAAAGCAACTCCACACAGTTGGTCACAAATGTACTTTTATATTCAATGGCAACAAGAAGCATCCTTTTTTTGTATATAAATAAATAAACTTGACAACTATAAATATCCTTTTTATCTGCTATATTGCACACAGTCAGCTCAGTCACATCACTCGGCACCCCCTCCAAAAGAAAACTCTTTGTATGCCAACTCCTTTTTCCAAAAAAAACTTAAAGGCTCTGAGCATATTTTAGTAATTGATCAATTTGCAAGCCTTAGGCCTCCTGCACATGAATGTAGAGGTTTTTTCTATCCACAAAAACTGATCCGCAGTCCGCAAAAAACTTGTATGATTCTCTGCACCAGACATGCATATGCGGACAAAAATAGGACTTGCTTTGTAATTTGCGGTTCTTGGATATGGTACAGATACATGTCCACAAAAAATGCTGTTGTGCATCTGGGCACATAGAGCCCAGCACGTGTCTGTACTTTGAGTCGCAATGGTGGATCCGCAATTGCGGATCAAAACTACGCCTGTATGAATGAGGCCTTAGTCATTTGCAAAATTCTGAATATAACTTTCCTAGCACTGGATCTTTTAAGCTGCCAAAAAAAATAGTAAAAAAAAAAATAAATAAATAAAAAACAACAAAACAGAATTCCACAATAATCCTTAACAATGATTATAACAGTTTTAAAGGATTACTTTATAAGATATACACTACTGTAAATGCACTATATTTTCAGGGGTATGTTTTGGCAAAAATTGCAGTGAACAAACTATTTTATATTCACAGTATAAATATGTGTCTATCACTTGGTATCTAAAATATGTATATAGGAATTTTCTTATGGAAATAACTGAACAGATAATACTCCATGATTCGTTCTGCGTTTCATGGTCCAATAAGCCTTATAAAACTGAGATGACCTTTAGCAGCCATTAAAACTCACTATCCACTTGAAAGGGAAGAAAGTATAAAGTAAGATCACATTTCTGCTCAAATAATGGTCTTGTGCGTGAAGGGAAAGAAAATTTAGATCCTAGAAGGCACAGGTTGGCGGCTGTTGTAGCTAGTATCTTGAATTTGGTGACTTTACGACTCTAAGATTGTCAGTGGTACAATAAATTTCTACACCTTCCCCTTGTTATCTGAAGGAGCCCTTGATTCATTCCCTGTAATAACTGTCATACCTAATTTTTTGATGTTAATAGTGTTTAAGTGTGTGAATGGCCGGACTAACATACTATCATAGCTCGGCTACACAGCCTGGATTTATTGATATTATGCTGAAGAGTAATATTTATTAGACAGAAATATGTGTCCTTGTGTCATGGCTTGAAATAAAAGCAGTGCTGGAGCATAAAGAATGAAGACTATTGGAAAAGTGTCTTAAAAGGCTCATAGAAATGAATATTTATATATGATTTAAGCCTCCATTTACTGCTGCAGTATTTTAACAGCAATAAAAGGCAGACACCTGTAGCATCTAGTGGGAGTGCAGAGTAGACTATTTAGAGATGTAGACTAGCCTTGCAAGACAGTATGTGAGATGAGAAATATTCATTTTAGTTTAATTATATGCACTGAAATGGCTATTCAAGTAAATAAACTCAGTTCACAAACCAGGTTCACTCATTTTATTCAGGTTATATACCAGCAAGTTGTTTTGATATACATTTTAGCAATTCCATAGACAAGTATATGAATAAAAAAATTCCTTGTATGTTTATATTTACTGTGGCGGGTCCAATACCTTCTGTTTTTAGTCTGTAACCAATATGCATATTTTCACATGTTGCAGCATTTCAGTTTTAGAAAAAGCACAAGCTTAAGAAGTAGAGCCCACTGGCTGACATCATTTTGGCTTCTCCCACCCCAACATAACTTATGCAGGTGGGAAGCTAAAGGAGTTCAAGTTAGTGGACACTTCTCTCCATACACTGCTCTTTTTAAAAGATACAGTGTTTCAAAGAAAACATATTTTTTGTTAAAAAAGGGAGCCTGCCACTGCGTCATACTGTCCATGGCTAGGGCAGCAGTAAAACTGATGACTTGTTTCCTTTAAAGCCAAATAGGCCTGGCCAATAAAGAGTTAAAGGGATTTTCCAAGATTTCATATTGATGGCCTATCCTTATGATACATTATTAATTTGTTAATTATTTAATTTGTTAATTATTATTAATTTGAAAAGGACTGAGCTGTAGCATGGCCATGAAAACAATGGAAGTGGAGCTCAATAGCATAGTCCCAGATAACCCCTTTAAATGTATCAACTTGCCTAGCTACTAATAAAAACTTTACAGTAATAGTAAGATGTTAAAGCTTGTTCACATATATTAGTTGCATATAGTTAATTGTTTGGGTTTTTCTCTGTTTTTGAGCTTTATCCAATTGATGGACGTCCACAACAAACAAAAAAGATATCCAGCATTACTCTTTCAACCTTGGGCAGGCCAGCTTTAGAATTCTCAATTTACATCAAGCTTTTTTCTGCTAGCAGTTTTGATTGTTTTCTAACCTTCCCAATAAATGAAAGATATTTTTTATCATATATATTTATAGATATCTATAGATATATATAGATATCTATATATATATATATATAGATATAGCAGAGTGAATCCGAACTTCTACACTTTCTTTAAACTGCTGCAGTGTGATGTTATCATGCAATTAGTGAATGTGTTGCAGCGTGATATCATAGAAGACAACACAAACTAATGCAGGCCCATTTCCAGCAACCATCACTCCAGTGTTCTAATGGTACATTGTGTTTGCTAACTGTGTAAAAAGGCTAATGGATGTTTAGAAAACCCTTGTGCAAATATGTTAGCACAGCTGAAAACAGTTTTGCTGGTTAGAGAAGCTATAAAACTGACCTTCCTTTGAGCTATTTGAGAATCTGGAGTATTACATTTGTTGGTTCGATTAAACTCTCAAAATGGCCAGAAAAAGAGAACTTTCATGTGAAACTCGACAGTCTATTGTTGTTCTTAGAAATGAAGGCTATTCCATGTGAGAAATTGCCAAGAAAATGAAGATTTCCTACAATGGTGTGTACTACTCCCTTCAGAGGACAGCACAAACAGGCTCTAACCACAGTAGAAAGAGAAGTGGGAGGCCCCGCTGCACAACTGAGCAACAAGACAAGTACATTAGAGTCTCTAGTTTGAGAAATCGACGCCTCACAGGTCCTCAACTGGCAGCTTCATTAAATAGTCCCCACAAAACACCAGTGTCAACGTCTACAGTGAAGAGGCGACTCAGGGATGCTGGCCTTCAGGGCAGAGTGGCCAAGAAAAAGCCATATCTGAGACTGGCTAATGAAAGGAAAAGATTAATATGGGCAAAAGAACACAGACATTGGACAGGAAGATTGGAAAAAGGTGTTATGGACAGACAAATCGAAGTTTGAGGTGTTTGGATCACACAGAAGAACATTTGTGAGACGAAGAACAACTGAAAAGATGCTGGAAGAGTGCCTGATGCCATTTGTCAAGCATGGTGGAGGTAATGTGATGGTCTGGGGTTGCTTTGGTGCTGGTAAAGTGGGAGATTTGTGCAAGGTAAAAGAAGGAAGGCTATCACTCCATTTTGCAACGCCATGCCATACCCTGTGGACAGCGCTTGCTTGGAGCCAATTTCATTCTACAACAGGACAATGACCCAAAGCACACCTCCAAATTATGCAAGAACTATTTAGGGAAGAAGCAGGCAGCTGGTATTCTATCTGTAATGGACTGGCCAGCGCAGTCACCAGATCTCAACCCCATTGAGCTGTTGTGGGAGCAGCTTGACCGTATGGTACGCAAAAAGTGCCCATCAAGCCAATCCAACTTGTGGGAGGGGCTTCTGGAAGCATGGGGTGAAATTTCTCCAGATTACCTCAGCAAATTAACAGCTAGAATGCCAAAGGTCTGCAATGCTGTAATTGCTGCAAATGGAGCATTCTTTGACGAAAGCAAAGTTTGAAGGAGAAAATTATTATTTCAAATAAAAATCATTATTTCTAACCTTGTCAATGTCTTGACTATATTTTGTATTCATTTAGCAACTCATTTGATAAATAAAAGTGTGAGTTTTCATGGAAAACACAAAATTGTCTGGGTGACCTCAAACTTTTGAACAGTAGTGTGTATATATATATATATACACACACTATATGGTACATGAAGAACTAAGGACAATTGCAAACTATAATTGCCTGTGATATCTTGACTTTGGCTTTTAGAAGTTTTATAACACAAACATATATATATATATATATTATTTTTTTTTTATTTTTTTTTTATTTTTATAACAGCCAGAGAACCACATCTTTTTCTCAGTATTTTAGGTTTATAACTTATGCTTCTAAAATTGAATAATAATGAATTACCATTTGAGAAATTAGCCATGTGTTTGGCATTCTGAAATTCATCCAAGCATGCATAATTGGTATCTCAACTTTGAGTTCTTGATCTATGATCTCATATGAGTCTAAGTCACTTGAAAGTTGTTTCACAGTAAGCAAGGCGTCTGCATCTTCATGTAAAACTGCTAATAAATACACTTGCTCGGGTAATTTGTTGTCACATATTACATACTTTTTCTTTTTTATTTGACAGTTTGTCTGCTTAAGTGTCAACAGGTGCAATCTATTCCATCATTCTTCTGCAGTGTAATGAGGGACATTATGATGTGTTACATGTAATTATTCTACATTGAGACGTGTAATGTTTCATGATATTTAAAAAACAGTGCCTTTTAATATGTTTCTTGTGGAAAAAATATCACAAAGTGTAAAAAATAATTTAGATTTTTGTTTTAATTGTAAAATTAATTAAAACTAAGTGATTCCTTTATTTGATTTACAGTTTGCTTTGCAATGTGTAGCATTTAGTGGATAGTTTATTTTCTTTCCTACAAAAGGAATTGTGTCAGCCAATTGTGTAACCCATCACTGTAGATTGACACAGTTAAAGGGGTAGTCCCATCAGAACATCTATTTGTATGACCTGTTGGAGAATATTCACTATATGTCATACAAAGGGCTTACTACTAAGGTAATGTAAGGGAAATACTGGCAGAAAATTATCAGTATTTATATATATACCATTGAGGTTATATACTTATTTGCATACAAATACATCATTTCAGATTATTTTTAATTATAATATATTAATTATATTATTATTATTATATAGATCTTGCATCAATACAACACTATGCAATTGTTTTTTTTTAAACTTTTCTATATACATTTTTTTATGATAGTCACATTAGCAATCTTTATCCAGCCCTATTTAAAAACAAAATAAAAGATTTTGAGTATATTTGATCATTGACACAGAATTAATGATCAGAATTTTGGGAATAATGAAAACTTGATAAGACATACCCCATCAGATGTCCATTTCTCTTTCAGCTCATATGACCAAAACTGTTGTATGCAGATCGGTCTCTATTCCTTTTGGAGAAGAAATTCTGGCTTGACTTCAATCCCAGATCATACCACTACGTTTCTGAAAATAAACAGGCATTGATCTATAGGGAGCTATCTTCCAAAAGGTGGCACTAAAGCAAGTCCTCTTTTTTTCCACCAAGGATGACTTAACTGTATATTTATTTTCCAAGAATCCTGCAAAAACAAGCTTCTTAGACATATTACCCCTAGCCCTATATACAATTAGGTTGTCAAGATGAGACAACCCCTTTAAGATTCTTTTTCAAAATTTCTTGCCATCAGTGAGTAATATATCTTTAACCTGTTCCACTCTTTTTATTGTGATGTTCACCTGTTTTGTTATTTCTAAGTTGTTGAATAGTTTGTCTGACCCTACAAAACTCATTGGACCAAATTTACTATTGTTGACACTGGCATGAAAATGGCAAATCTTTGGTGCAATGTAGTGTACCTTTGGCATATCTAATTTGGGCCAAAATGTTTCAACATCCTAGACATGTGGATGTGGATTTTCAGAAAAATAGGACATGATTTAAAGAAGACCTTTCATGTCCTCTAACACATTGGCTGTGCTATTTACCGCTGGAAGCTGAGAGTGTGCTGAGAGTGAGTAACGCCCTACCCGACAATACACTTCTATAGACTTGTACTGTCAAGTGGGGCACTCATTACCGCCCAGCAAAGATGATGAGCTGTGAGGACAACCCCTCTGACAGTGCAGTGATATCTTCAGAAAAGAGAAAAAAGAAACAACGCTGAGCGGCACATAGTGTAATATTGTTTGTATAGTTGATGAACAGAGGAAACAGTGCGGTGGAAAAAGTAGAGTACACCCTACATGAGTGTCTGTATAGACACCGTGATTGAGGTGAATCCACAAGAAACAGGTAAAGAGTTTGCACACTAGAGATGGATTAGCTTGGTGGACAATGTTGTGGTTTTACTCTCACCTGGGTTAGTTGTGATTAGCCACAACTACTAAACATGCATATCAATCCTATGTATGGAGGCAGCAGAATCTCTCAGCGTTGGGATCACAAGAATCCGGGCGACAATGGTATCTGTTGATGTGGATGGCGTGGAGGCTCCAGAAAATAGAGAGAGAATATATCCGCGCTTTCCAGATAAAAAAGACTTTATTTGAGCTCCAATAAAGTCTTTTCATCTGGAAAGCGTGGATGTATTCTCTCTCTTTTTTCTGGAGCCTCCACGACATCCACATCAACAAGTGATATCGGTAGCAAAAACTAACGCTACCAATATCTCTGCAAACAGGGTGGATACCAGCAAAGCTGGCAGTGTTCAGAATTCAGTGCACTGTCAGCTTTCCAGTCGTATATAACACAGCAAATGTTAGAGGACATGAAAAGATCTCTTTAAATGCAGCACAATGCACCAAAATGCTCTTAAATAGTGTTGTAAAATTCTGGCTCAAAGTAAGCCAACAAAAAGGTGATACAAACTTAACCTAGACAGTATAAAGATCCTCCAGATTTATTATCCAGCATCAGCCACTGTAATAAATCTGACATATTTTCAGACTGCCAGTCTATCTAACTATTAGTAAATCTGTGCCATTGCTTAAGTATGAATAAATGCTGACAACAAAAGCAAGTATCAAGATTGAAATCCCATTTATCTGGGCAGGAATATTTATTGGCCTAATTAATACGTGTTGTTTGATATGAATGACCTCCCATAGGACAACTTGTATAATCAAGATCATTATTCCATTTTTGCTTGAAAGCAGTGGCAAACAGCCCCCCTATGACTGCTGTCAGGTCGGCATAATTAATTAATCATTAACATGAGTAACCCAGTGTCTGATCCGGATTGCTAGCAAGGGACTCTATCTCCATCTGCAAACTAATTTCTGGACCCTCCAGCTTCTCTTGTACTCTGCAACATAAATGAGTTAAGGCAACATCTAATTTGGAAGTAATTTAATCTAGAGTATTTTGTATTACTAAACCTCTGTTCATTGCAGTCATAACCAATCTGACCTTATCATTTTTGTTTGTACAAGTAAATGCTACACTGAAATATCTGCAAAATCCAAAACAATAAATTTTCATCCATTTTATAAGTACTCAGCTACAATGCAAGATGTCACACAGCATATTAAATCAATGTCTGTTAAGTCTGTATTGTCTGAACCTGCAGCCGGCCATGGATAGCAGGATGAAATGATAACTGGAGGGGAAATATCTCAGGACTACTGTACATGAACAAAACAATTTGGCAAGTTATGAGAACTGTTGGATTTTTCATGGTTCATTGTCCATAAAAACAAGTTTGATGGTGATTCTAAGTTAGACATTTGCCTAAAAGGAACTGTAACTTGCAAATGTATATGCAAAATTATATTCTTTTTTTTCTCGTTTCTCTTTGAATTTTTGGTCACAGATTAAACTGCAAGTGTATTTTTCAGGGTAGAGCGTAATCTAAGTTGTGTTTGCTTGTTTGGAGCGTCTATTGGGGATCACAAATCATAATTCACACATGAATTGCAACCAAATTGCACACTAAAATAGTTGTGCAACCTAAATCTGATAGAAATCCTCAAATTGAGCTCATTTATTGTAACCCCACAATAAACCAAAGACTTTGTGTAGCCATGAACTGATTTCAGTTGTAAAATTTCCTGCTACTATTCTGTCTCAGAAGAGGGAGTTTCTGACGATGCAGCCAGTCTCCCCCACTTTGTCAGATATATATCCACATTTTCCCCAATCTCTTGATTTCTTGAGAAGACCTTGCATCTCTCCACAGTCTCATTCATGTCTGCTAGGACCAAGCTGTCTGTTCTGTTTGGGATTAAGGTCTGGGCTATCTCTATTCCCAATTAAATATTAAAACAGCTTTACATTCCGATTCTCATCACTAGAGCCACTGTCAGATCTACATACAGTGTAAACTATTCCTTCTAGTGTCTCCAGGTCTGTGGCAGATTGAGAGAAGTGCCATCTAGTCTCTGAGGGGGTATCAGACCACTCTCCATAGTTTGGTTATGGCACATACTCTTGTGTTTTGTTCAGCCCCAGTCTTGCACAAGCTCTCAGTATTTGCTGACTTGTCATACAGAGGTTCTATGCCCAGATGCCAGCATGATCTGTTAGATGTTGGACTTTTTCGTCCATTACAAAAGTAAACAAGCATCTCTTTTACATTAGAGCAAATGGGAACAGACGCCAGATGGAGGGAGCTCTGTCTGCACTCATCATTATATTGCAGTGTATGTGCATTCTATGATTAATAAGAGTAACAAACAGTAGTGTGAATTTCCCCTTGTTCAACAGTTACCAACAAGTTGTAACCACACTGCTGAAAACCCATATAAGTAGTGAGACCCCAAGAGGTCATTCACAACATAACATTTTCTTAAAGTGATAGTGTAATAGGATACCACTGTTGCAACAAGTCAGTCCATTTAGGGACTGACAGACTACATAAAGTTACTGTGTGGGGTTGCTGAGTGCTGAAGCACATAGTGCATAAAAGTTGATACTTGCTGATACTTGCAGAGCTCCAGACCTCCTCTTGACATAAACTGTGCATTAGGAGCTTTTTGGTATCTGTTTCTAAGCCCAAGTATCTGCATTCTAGCCTTACATTGGCACATTTTTACTCTACTCTAGAGCTGGGGGAATTCTGTTCTGTATAGTGAACACCCACGCTTCTCTATCTAGCACTCTCATGGTGAAAGCCAGAAGAATGTTTTTCAAGTGTTGGCCTAGTCATTTTGGATGCATGTTGTATGTGGCCCAATTATGTTGTGTGTATATACACACGTGGACAAAATTGTTGGTACCTCTCGGTTAATGAAAGAAAAACCCACAATGGTCACAGAAATAACTTGAATCTGACAAAAGTAATAATATATAAAATTCTATGAAAATGAACAAATGAAAGTCAGACATTGCTTTTCAACCATGCTTCAACAGAATTTTTAAAAAAAGAAAACTCATGAAACAGGCCTGGACAGAAATGATGGTTCCCTTAACTTAATATTTTGTTGCACAACCTTTTGAGGCAATCACTGCAATCAAACGATTCCTGTAACTGTCAATGAGACTTCTGCACCTCTCAACAGGTATTTTGGGTGACGGCATGTTTCAGCTCCTTTGAAAGATGCTCAATAGGATTTAGGTCAGGGCTCATAGAAGGCCACTTCAGAATAGTCCAGTGTTTTCCTCTTAGCCATTCTTGGGTGTTTTTAGCTGTGTGTTTTGGGTCATTATCCTGTTGCAAGACCCATGACCTGAGACTGAGACAAAGCTTTCTGACACTGGGCAGTACATTTCTCTCTAGAATCCCTTGATAGTCTTGAGATTTCATTGTATCCTGCACAGATTCAAGACTCTGTGCCAGATGCAGCAAAGCAGCCCCAGAACATAACAGAGCCTCCTCCATGTTTCACAGTAGGGACAGTGTTCTTTTCAAGATATGCTTTATTTTTCTGTCTGTGAACATAGAGCTGATGTGCCTTGCCAAAAATTTTGATGTTTGTCTCATCTGTCCATAGGACATTCTCCCAGAAGCTTTGTGGCTTGTCAACATGTAGTTTGGCAAATTCCAGTCTGGATTTTTTATGATTTGTTTTCAACAATGGTGTCCTCCTTGGTCGTCTCCCATGAAGTCCACTTTGGTTCAAACAACAACGGATGGTGCGATCTGACATTGATGTTCCTTGAGCTTGAAGTTCACCTTTAATCTCTTTAGAAGTTTTTCTGTGCTCTTTTGTTACCATTTGTATTATCCTTCTCATTGATTTGTCATCAATTTTCCTCCTGCGGCCACGTCCAGGGAGATTGGCTACAGTCCGATGGATCTTAAATTTATGAATAATATGTGCAACTGTAATCACAGGAACATCAAGCTGCTTGGAGATGGTCTTATAATCTTTACCTTTAACATGCTTGTCTATAATTTTCTTTCTAAGCTCCTGAGACAACTCTTTCCTTCGCTTCCTCTGGTCCATGTTGAGTGTGGTACTCACCATGTCACCAAACAGCACAGTGAGTATCTGTAGCCCTAAATACAGGCCCACTGACTGATTACAAGATTGTAGACACCTGTGATGCTAATTAGTGGACACACCTTGATTTAACATGTCCCTTTGGTCACATTTCTGTCCAGGCCTGTTTCATGAGTTTTCTTCTTTAAAAAATTCTGTTGAAGCATGGTTGAAAAACATTGGACTATTCTGAAGTGGCCTTCTATGAGCCCTGACCTAAATCCTATTGAGCATCTTTGGAAGGAGCTGAAACATGCCGTCTGGAAAAGGCACCCTTCAAACCCGAGACAACTGGAGCAGTTTGCTCATGAGGAGTGGGCCAAAATACCTGTTCAGAGATGCAGACGTCTCATTGACAGTTACAGGAATTGTTTGATTGCAGTGGTTGTTGCACAACCTCAAAAGGTTGTGCAACAAAATATTAAGTTAAGGGTACCATTATTTCTGGTCAGGCCTGTTTCATGAGTTTTCTTCTTTAAAAAATTCTGTTGAAGCATGGTTAATTTAATAAAAAAAAAAAAAAAAAGTCTGACTTTCATTTGTTCATTTTCATAGAATTTTTCTATATTATTACTTTTGTCAGATTCAAGTTATTTTTGTGACCATTGTGGGTTTTTCTTTCATTAAACGAGGGGTACCAACAATTTTGTCCATGTGTATATATATATATATATATATATATATATATATATATAGTTGCCTTAGGACATTGACTAACCCAGTACAAGTGGTAGGGAAGACAGATTTGTCAAATTATTTGTTAATTTAAATTAGTTACATTTTTTGTATCTAAAAAAAATAATAAAATATATAGTTTTAAAAACAAAGTATATTATAAAATTGTGTAAATTTAGCTGAATTTTTTTAAATTGCCAAATACCTTACAAAAAAAACTGTCTGAGCAATATTAATTATCCCAAATTTCATCTCATATAATAGTCTTGTCAATGAAAACATTGCATGTCCGACTTTGTTTCCGATGAAAGAAAACAGCTTTGCGGCTCAGAGGGTGTAAGCGCACACCCGTGCATTGCTTTAAAAAACAATTCAAGTGAATGGGTTTTTAAGCAAAACGTCTTAAACCTTTCCCTATCCTGTGCCAATCCTTTTTTGTGGAATCCCTGTATACCAACATTCCCCACAAGGATGGAGTTGCAGCATGTCGGGTACACCTGGCAAAACAAAACCTCCCAACAGAACCGGTAACGCAGCTCATACAATTCATCCTTAGCCACAACCATTTTACCTTTGGAGAAGATCTATATCTACAGCGAATGGAAACTTCAATGGGGACCAGATGTGCACCCCAGTATGCAAATCTCTTTATAGCAGAACTGGAAGAAACATATTTATCAACATGCACCACCAAACCTATGATTTACCTTCGTTATATCGATGATATCCTTGTCATCTGGACTGCAGGTGAGGAGGCCCTACTTCAATTCCATAATGACTTCAATGACTTTCACCCTACCATCAACCTTAAACTTAGCTATTCAGGGAGTGAAATTCACTTTCTGGATACCACAATATACATCAAAGACCAACGGCTACTCACATCAATATACCACAAACCCACAGACAGAACGGCCTACCTGAGAAACGACAGCTTCCACCCCAAGCACACAAGACAATCTATTATTTACAGCCAGGCTATACGATACAATCGTATTTGCTCTGACAAAGCAGACCTGGACAAGCACCTCCTGGATCTGAGGATGAAATTTCTCCGATTGGGATACAAACCAAAAGTGATGGACAACCAATTAAACAAAGCAGCAGCCATTAACAGAGACAGTCTGCTCACATATAAAGAGACCCAGAAAGAAGCCCGAATACCCCTAGTTGTCACCTACAACCCACAGCTGGAAATCCTACAAAGGATTGCCAAGGAGCTCCAACCTGTGCTACATAGGAACAACAGACTCAAGGACATATTTCCAGTCCCCCTCTCTCCTTTCCTTTCGACTACCACCAAACCTGAGGCGTATTATTGTCCGGAGTGCCCTGAAGGCCCCAACTGAAAATGGCACCTCACCTTGCCTACAAAAAAGGTGCATGACCTGCAAGCACATCCACATAGCTGACAGTGTACCTGTCCCCCAGTCACAACAGGTGCACAGAATTAGGGGGACATTTTCCTGCAGGTCTTCCAATGTGGTGTACCTCATAATGTGTGTGCAATGTCCCACCTCAGGCCTCTATGTGGGGGAAACAGGGCAGAGACTTAGTCAGCGAATGAACTCAAATAGATCCAATATTAATAACAGCAGAACAGATCTCCCAGTGGCCACACATTTCTCCGGAGAAAACCACTCTACTGAAGATTTGCGGGTTGTGGTTTTAATGGGACATTTTAAGACGCAGGAGGAGAGGAAACAATGGGAGTACAAGTTTATGTAAAAATTTAAAACTTCAATTTGGACTTAATATTCATGCCAGCTTCATGTCACACTATGTATGAACCATGATTTGAACTCAATATTCATGCCAGCTTCATGTCACACTATGTATGAACTGTGAGGGTCACAAATCACCTCCTGATAGCAAACAGCTAACAGATCCCTCTGTCACGCACCACAACTTTCCAGATTGTTTTTTGACCGGTTGTAAATAACTTCTCCACTTAGATTGCATTTTGTTTTTGGTTTTTTTAAGGACTCTAAAATCCTTTGAAGAACATGTGTATAGAGTATAAATAATCTGTGAATTTTCAGTTCTTGTATAACACCATGTCTGAAGAAGAGAGCTAGACTCTTGAAAGCTTACTTATAAATATACCCAGTTAGCCTCTAAAAGGTATCGCCTGATTTCTTCACTCTTCCACTACTTTCAATGGCTAACACGGTACAACATTATACTACTGTCAATCCTTTTTTCCGACATTTAGGTCAGATTCACGGCGGACGGAGTGGCGGCGCAAGGGTGAACCCACCCTAAATGGTACCATTGTAAAGTACAATTTGTTCTGTAAACATTAACACTTCCCTCCTCCACGGGGCTCTGGTTTGCTCTGTAAGGCTAAGGACCTACGCAGGTAGCTACAGCCAATAAATGCTGCAGAAAAGACTGCGTTTTTTTCCACAATGTTTTTCACAAAAAAGTCCGCAGAGTTTTCCTTTGCCCTATTATAACTATTCGATAAACGCCAGGTCTAATTCACATGGAATCTTGAAAAGTCATCTGAATTACATCCATAATAAATGGATTTATTATTTTATACATGTGGGAGGTCTGTATGTGCTCGATGGAGACAGACATGCAGTATTTTTTCACAAAAATTTTTGTTTGAACTGCAACATGCATTATTTTGTGCCAGTGTCTAGTTCTTTCTTTATACAGACAGCATATGAACATAATACACATATGGTTGAACCAGGCTTTATGTACAGTAATTCAATTTCCTGCCTAGAAGGCATCCTATCAGTATTACTGATAAATTACTAATGCATACAGTACTGAGATCATTTCATCTGTACTGTCAACTTTCATATTGCAGATCTGTGTTACAGATGTTTACTAATACACTTGTATGAATGAGGCCTAACATCAATGACAACAGGAGGGGGTCTCAGACAAATACAGCACAGTCTCATTATATAATGGTGAACTGGCAAAGAGTAGCACCTGGAATTCCTGCACCCTACCCTTTGTATTACTGTAGCAGTGCGGTTCTACAACATTGACATTGATTAAAATAACATACAGCTTAGTATCTTATCAATTACAAACAAATCAATAAACTGCTTTCCTACTTTTTCCAATTAAAAGGGCAAAGGAAAAAAGAAGAAGACAAACAATGATAGCAAATCAATGGCTATCTCTGCTCCAGTAATCAAAAGGGTCAGGATGATGGGTCTTTTGTCAATAACACAAAACCTTTCATGTAGCTTCTTCTGCCCACAATAATTCTTAGCGCGTGCTATGGATTTACCAGTATAAAGACGGACCAACTTCTGAGTTTTAATACTTTAGAAGTATCCATCACGCAGAGAAAGTTTAATGTTGACAATTTCCACAAACATTTGTCACTTCTTATATTTACGGCAATAGTTCAGAATGAAAGTCGTACCAGAAAAGTCCTCAAGTGATGATGAATGCAATTCTATATATAAAGTGTTCTGCATATTGACTTCTATGTATACATTTCTGTGCTTACAAAAGAGCTTCTATGTCTTGTATATCTTTGAAAGCATTACAAAAAAATCTAATTTTTCTGTTATAAAATTTTCTTAATGTAGTCATTGCCTCTTTATACTAGGAAATTTTGACAATTGAGTGAGAAAGTTACCACTGATACATTTTCTGAAACACTTTGTGTTAAAATCAGATAATGTTACATATTATTTACAACTTCACAAACAATTGTTCTATTGCTTCAATACAGTAAAAAGTAAAAACAAAAAAATATGCAATTTTGCAAAAAATCTTGAATGCAAGCGTACTACTGTTTTGTATATTAAGACCTATTGTTACAGACTATAAACAAACTCTGCATAGTCTAAGGCCCCTTGCAGATGACCGTGGCCGTGATCAGTGTGCTATCCGTGTATTTCACTGACCCATTCATTTCTATGGGCCCGTACACATCATCAACAGTCCGGGCTGCGAAATATAGAAGAGGTCCTATTCCTGTCCTATTTTGCTGCCCTTGCTTCCGTGGCTCCTATTCATTTAATGACAGGGCCACGGAAGCACGGCTCGTGCATGGGCGGCACACGGGTGACATCAATGTGTTCCCCGTGTGCCACCCGTGCCTTTAATCCATGGCCAACTGTTCGGCCTGAGGCTAAGGCCCCATGTTGCAGAACTGCTACTTTTTAGGTTGCAGATTTTGCTGTATTTTTTTGAGCCAAATGTAGTAGTGGCCACAGAAAGAACAGGGCTAAAGTCACACAGAAGCCAAGTAAATAAATATTGTAGTGCCAAACAAAATAAAAAGTGGCAGCAATCCCAATATCACTTTGTAAGGACAGATAGTAGCTCATAAAATGCCCAATCGTGTAACTGCAGCATTACCAAGCAAGGACAGTCAAGATATAATGTAATGCATAAAGCAAGATATCATACCCCACATCTAATAATAATAATAATAATAATAATAATAATAATAATAATAATAGTCCTTTAATAGTCCCACAATGGGGAAATTCAGTGTGTTACAGCAGCAAAGATAAGATAAGATAGGCAGATACAAATACAAATACAACATGTACAGGAATGTTCCAAGGTGAGAGGCATTACATTAATAGCAATTAATATGGAGCACCCTTACCGGGGTATTAAAATAGGGAGACAAAAAATGAAGATGGGAAAAGTTCCTTATACATTAGTTCCCAGGGCAAACTATAACTGGATCTGGAGAATGAGACTATCAGTAGTAAAAAGTAGGCCACTACCTCACCCTACATTCCCAAGAAGATAACTCCTGTCCTAATGAGAACGGTCTCCAAAGTAAGCTTGCCCTAAAAAAACTACTCCACTTTTACCCAACATGTTTTTTTCCCATATTTCAGGGGATCTGGAGTGTTAGCTATATAGGATTTCGGAGTTGAACTCCACAGTGGTGGAGGAGCTCAACACTCTCACAGTGATGAGTAGCGTGGCTAACCATGGGTGTTAATCTCCTTTTTTCAGTGCTTTAATAGCCTCCACGATTTTGACATGTTTTTTCTCACACCAAAACAGCGTTTCTAAGGTGAGATACTGATGTTTGGCGAGAAAATCGGGCTCACAGTTGGTATCCGATTTCAAATGTGTTGTATGGGGTTGAGGTCAGAGCTGTATACAGGCACTCATGTTCCTCAGCAAAAAAATCATCAAGCCATGTCACTATGGACCTTGCTTTGTTCATAGGTGCATAGTCATGCTGGATCGGCTATCACAGAGATAGCAGCACACAAATGTCCAAACTGTTTTGGTATGCTATAACAATGATATACTGTACCTATAATACAGTATTTCACTGGAATCAAATGTCTAGTCCAAACCCTGAAAAATTGCCACATACTGCAATCCATCCTCTAAAATTCATCCTCTGCCAGCATCCCTGAGCATCCTCTATCTAGGAGACTGGCCAACAGTATCACAGCGTGTTCTCCATCATTCCAGATGAAGGTTTACATTGTGCATGATGATCTTAGGCTTATGTGTAGTTGCTCAATTACGGAAACCCATGTCATGAAGGTACTGACATTCATTTCTAGTGCCATTGTGACTTCCAGAAGTTTGGTAATTTTTTGTATGTGCCATGTGTTTCATCACTTGATGGCCCCTTTCTGTAAATCTGCCTGATCCAGTGCTTTGTGGTTTTACTTCGCAATAATAATACTACTTACATCTGACTGGGACATATCTAGCATATCCAAATTTCCACTAATCTTTGACAGTGTCATATTTGGGGTTTGGAAGAGTGAAGAAATCAGGCGATACCTTTTAGAGGCTAACTGAGTATATTTATAAGTAAGCTTTCAGGAGTACTCGCTCCCTTCATCAGACATGGTGTATCACACCATGTCTGATGAAGGGAGCGAGTACTCCTGAAAGCTTACTTATAAATATACTCAGTTAGCCTCTAAAAGGTATCGCCTGATTTCTTCACTCTTCCACTACTTTCAATGGCTAACACGGTACAACATTATACTACTATCATATTTGGGGTTTGTCAGTATTTTATGGCTTTTATTTAGTGCTTGATTTTATGCACCAGTTTACAGATGACTTGGCTAATACACCTTAAGTCTAAGACACCATGTAGTGAAATGCAGCTAAAAATGCTGGGGAAAAAACCTGCTCCATTCAGTCAATGGGGCTGCTGGGACTGAAATCAGTGATCAGACAATTCTGGTCCGTTGACTAGTAACTAGCAATGATCCAAATATTCTCCACCCTGTGATAGTAACAGATAGTTCTCATAAACCCTGTATCAGTTAGCCAGTGTTTTCAGGTACAGTATATGTGCCAGGGCAAGATGAAAATGCCCACTGGGACAAGGTAATCTGTAAACATTAGCAGTGATCCAATGCCTTAAGATTCTTCCAAAGTTAATACAGTAAAGTACAGAATAGACACCAGCATAGAAAATCACAGGAAATGATCATTAACATATGCTAGTGTGAACACTTATTAAAAAGAGGGCATCTTAATACGTAGCGCTTATTCACCTCATGCCACCTGCATTTTGGCACATTTTATTACAATAAAAACAGATTTAAGTAATTTTACACCTTTTTTGCAACTAAATATTTGTATTTCTTACACTGCCATTAACATTAGCACTAAAATAGAAACTGTTAATGAATAGAGCAAGTTAGTTAGACAATAAAAAATAATGTCCGCAGCAAAAACAACCAATTTGCTCTCCCGTATTCCCTGCCCCTGCTAAAGGTTACGAAATGCATTTGGTAAGAATTATTCTTACCAAATTGGGAGAGGGGAATGGGGGGGAGAAGAAGATTTCACATGATGTACAGTGGGAAAAAAAGTATTTAGTCAGCCACCAATTGTGCAAGTTCTCCCACTTAAAAAGATGAGAGAGGCCTGTAAATGAGAAAACATATCTCGAAAGTTACATTGTCTAATTTGTAAAGAATTTATTTGCATATTATGGTGGAAAATAAGTATTTGGTTCATCTCAATACTTATATATCCTTTGTTAGCAATGACAGAGGTCAAACATTTTCTGTAGGTCTTCACAAGGTTGGCACACACTGTTGCTGGTATGTTGGCCCATTCCTCCATGCAAATCTCCTCTAGAGCAGTGATGTTTTGGGGCTGTCGCTGGGCAACATGGACTTTCAATTCCCTCCAAAGGTTTTCTGTGGTGTTGAGATCTGGAGACTGGCTAGGCCACTCCAGGACCTCGAAATGCTTCTTATGAAGCCACTCCTTCGTTGCCCTGGCGTTGTGCTTGGGATCATTGTCATGCTGAAAGACCCAGCCACGTTTCATCTTCAATGTCCTTGCTGATGGAAGGAGGTTTGCACTCAAAATATCACGATACATGGCCCCATTCATTCTTTAATGTACACGGATCAATCGTCCTCGTCCCTTGGCAGAGAAACAGCCCCAAAGCATGATGTTGCCACCCCCATGCTTCACAGTAGGTATGGTGTTCTTTGGATGCAACTCAGCATCCACTCTCCTCCAAACACGACGAGTTGTGTTTCAACCAAACAGTTCTACTTTGGTTTCATCTGACCATATGACATTCTCTCAATACTCTTCTGGAACATCCAAATCCTCTCTAGCAAACTTCAGATGGGCCCGGATATGTACTGGCTTAAGCAGGGGGACACGTCTGGCACTGCAGGATCTGAGTCCCTGGCGGCGTAGTGTGTTACTGACGGTAGCCTTTGTTACGTTAGTCCCAGCTTTCTGCAGGTCATTCACTAGGTCCCACCTGGGATTTTTGCTCACTGTTCTTGTGATCATTTTGATCCCACGAGGTGAGATCTTGCGTGGAGCCCCTGATCGAGGGAGATTATCAGTGGTCTTGTATGTCTTCCATTTTCTAATTATTGCTCCCACAGTTGATTTCTTCACACCAAGCTGCTTGCCTATTGCAGATTCAGTCTTCCCAGCCTGGTACAGGTCTACAATTTTGTTTCTGGTGTCCTTCCACAGCTCTTTGGTCTTCACCATAGTGGAGTTTGGAGTGTGACTGTTTGAGGTTGTGGACAGGTGTCTTTTATACTGATAACAATGTCAAACAGGTGTCATTACTACAGGTAATGAGTGGAGGACAGAGGAGCCTCTTAAAGAAATCTTGCTTGTTTGTTGGTGACCAAATACTTATTTTCCACCATAATTTGCAAATAAAATCTTAAAAAATCAGACAATGTGATTTTCTAAGTATGTTTTCTAATTTTTTCTTTCATAGTTGAGGTCTACCTATGATGTCAATTACAGGCCTCTCTCATCTTTTTAATTGGGAGAACTTGCACAATTGGTGGCTGACTAAATACTTTTTTCCCCACTGTATGCCTGGAATACTTTTGATATGGTAAGTTTATAGATTGAATTTGATGAACTTTTGTCTTTATCCAGCATTATCAACTATGTTACTATGGTGACTGTTATGTGAGACGATTGTCCAATTAGTATCTACTTCATGGGTTTTTGGCTTTCTCTGGAACAATATGGGAAGTCTGTAGGTTAGACCTTAGGGACTTTTGTGTTCATCCAGCCTTATCAACTATGTTACTATAGTGAATGCTGTGTGAGGTGATTGTTTCTCTTGGGTTGGGGTCTTTGGACTCCATTCTAGGATTCACCCCACTACAGAAGCTTTGGGGTATGAGACCCATTGGTTATATCTTGTGTCCCTTTTCTTTCTTTATTCTCCCACTCCTGCTTATTTGTGTCCATGTCATAGGGGTGGGGGGAGGGGGGCTGACATATATCAGCCTCTTTATTCTTGCCCTGCATTTTATATATTTATCACTCACGGGGGTCCTAAACTGTTATAATCTTGGAGAATTGCCCCTTCCTCTTCCCTTCTCTGGAACAGTGATCTTGCTCTATATCAGTTTTAACATAATTTTCTTGTGGGGATTATTGCCTTAGTAAGTAACCTAACTACTTGGTAGTATGAGTACCAGAAAACGTTGTGGATATAGTAGCATGGTTCTATGGTTCTATCTATATGAACTTTTATTCTTTCACATTTATTAATGCTAGTAATATGTACAATTGATTTACCCATGATGCTATTGAGCATCACCTTGATGGTGCAAGGAATTGTCCTCCTTTGCATAAGTTGGTGCTTGTGTCCAGTGGCTAATGTGGTGGTTCAGTGGCTCCTGGAGCTCTAATTGGCTATGGCATTGGTACAACCAGGATGGGGGAGTGGTCGAGGCCTTTATAAGGCTGAACGCTCTAGATGGCCGGCGCCACTGCCATTCTGAACCTCCATCAGAACACTTCTCAGACCGTCTACTGATGAACCTTTGATAGCCAGGACAATATTTTAATAATAACCTCCAGGTTCCCTCTGCTTACTTGCTGCCTCTTTGATTTTCCCTCTTCTTTTTTCAACCTAGCACATTTGGCATTTCTTTTTTACCTTGTTTTTGGATGAAAAATACTTTCTTTTCAGTGCGCACCCATGTACATGGGTGAATCAAAAACTCCATCTCAGGCCAGGACCCTACGTGGCATAAATGCCACGGTTTGCCCATAGTGGAAACACTGCAGAAAAAAACGCTGTGTTTTACTGTCACTTTGTAGTGGCTGTGAATCCCATCCCCAAAGTGCGGTAAAATATGTGCAAAACCTTCGCGGTTTTAGAAATCGCAGCATGTCAATTGTACCTACGGAAACGTTGGCGGTTTCCCTATAGGTATAATTGAAACAGAAAGTCTCTGCAGACATCTGCGGACTTTCTGTGAAAAGCGCTGTGTGAAAAACTGCAATACATTGCCGCTGCAGTTTTTCCCACAGCGCTTTTATGCTGCGGGATGCTACATGGGGCCTTAGCCTCACAGGGCTTTTTCTTTGGTGACTGTCTGAAGGCCGATTTAAGGAATCATTGATTTAATTGGTGCCATTTGATGTGCTTTCTTTACCTACCCCATTTCCACCTGACTATGTTTAACAACTTAATTGCAGAGTGGAAACTTTGGTGGATCTATACATCTAAACTTTTACTTAGCAACATAAGGCATTCATCATGTTGTTTTGGTGTTATCATCAACTTTGTGATAAGCAAACTGACACAAAGGATCCAACTTTTAGTCCGTGGCCCCACGTTGTTAAAATGCTGCGTTTTGGCCACGACGGAAACACTGTGGCAAAAGACGCTGCATTTTACAGTACCTGCAAAACAGATGGATTTCTAGCTAATCCCATCCACACGTTGCAGAAAAAAATCCACAGCGGAAATGCTGCGATTTCAAAGACCATTGTTTTTGTAAATTGCAACATGTCAATTATACCAAAAATTATCACTGTAGATTTTTTTCTGCAATGCGTGGGTGGGATTAGCCAGAATCACATCTAGTTTGCAGTTAATGTAAAATGCAGCACTTTTTGCAGCGGCGTATGTTCATCACATGACCATGGACTGATTTTTATCAACTGGGAATAAACAGAATGACTGAAAGCAAGCAAAGATCTTGAAAACTGTGAGGAATTGATACAGAAAGTATACTGGAAACTTGCAGACCTTTTTAAAATACAAAGAATAATATTTGTCTCTTAATATTGGTCTTAAAGTGGCCAACCCCTTTAAGGCACTGAGCAGTTAACACAAAAACCTACAGGAAAGCTAGCAAGTTACTATGACAGTACAATGGATAACCATCAAAAGCATATGCCATCATTAAGAATATACCTGTATATGTACTGTATATGCAGTATATTATATGAATTGATCATGTTTACCATGTAAATAATTGCTAGTATTTCTAAAGTAGAAAGGCAAATGTATAGAGATCACTAGGAACCTGCTAGGGTGAAAATAAATAATGAAATGTTAAGCTTGTAAGATTCTAATACAATAGTTGGAGGAGTTTAATGTAGTAGTGGCTCTGCTGTTGCTTGGAGATAAGACTGCACCTGCTGAGTAATATCTGTCTTTATCAATTTCTTGACATAATTGGTCTTGGTATATTTAGGCAAAATGACTCATTCCGGCTTATCTACTGTCCATTCTTCTCAATCCTGTAGCCTTATGCATGAAGTGCTCTGGAGATATGAGTGTCAAGGAATGATTACAATGTGATAAGTCAGATTGACAATATTTTCAGGAGAAATAACACAAGTTTTGTATGTGATATTATATCACTCCTATCCTTTAAACCAGTGTTCATATCATGGTTTCTGTACAAAACAATATGAATTCACTCTGCAACTATGTGTAAAGTAAGACATACATATTAGATAACCATCTATGTGTATGGTGGCCTCCCTAAGGTATATGTCAGGGGAGGTAAGAATCATGTGAATATCATGATTTACTCGATTGTATCCTGACTTAAAGTACCCAAAGGACATTTTTTAACATGAATTTTAAAGCATTGCTGGAACAATAGTTCACACCAGAAACATGTTAAGAGTCCTAGGAAGAGCTGCCATCAATTCAAATGAATTGGCTTTCCTACCCTCTCCCTGCAGTCTACAATTAAAATAACATTGGTGGCAGTATGACAAGCTGCATAAAATCATTAGCCGGCGGGGTCTAGCAGTGATTTATACTTGTGCTGGGACACCATAATGTCATGGTGCAGGAATTATAATTATAATAATAAAAATAATAAATAATAATAAAAAACTAAAAAATCATAGCAGAGTTGCCGCCACTGTTGTCGGTGGTGGTCCCGCCATGAATTGACATTTTGACCATGTGAACTTTGGTGCTAAATTCAATAGCAGCCTTAGCTCTTCTGTGATTGGTCCTTCTGAATGTAGAGCCAAAACTGCTGCTTTGACATTAAATTCAAATATTGCCAAAGATTGCTGTGATTGCTTCTCTTTTTTTAGCACTGTGCCAATGTTTTTACTATTATACCTGCACTGTGACACAGCAAAAGGATAAATAATAGTGGGCCCACCGCCGCTATTGACAGATGTGGTCCTGCCATCACAGAAGAGCTGCTGGCAATATTGAAAGTGTCCATCCATAGCGAGACCACCACTGGCAATAGTGGTGGTGGCTTTGCTATGTTTTTTTGTTTTTTTACCACTGCCACAAATGTTGTTGCGCCTGTACTATGACATAATTCACAGTACAGGAGTAAATCATACAAGGGCAGCAGCGGCAAATAGCAACAGCCGCTCCTCTATGATTTTATGCATCTTCTCACCCTGCTGCCAATTATTTTTTTTATTGTAGAGCGCAGAGAGGGGACTGGAAGTGAGCAGGGGAAGGAAAGAGAAAAACACTGCCTGGCAATACAAATTCATTTCTCAGAGCAGGATCCACCAGTCATATTAACGTGTTCTAAATCTGTATTCTTAAACTGAATATATCACCTAAACTGCATTACTAAGTAAAGCCAGATGCTAATACTTTATATTTTTCTCTTATGTTTTTATTTTCTGATTGTAAATTTTAATTCTGTTACCTGTACAAGACAATGTGCAAACAAATTAAGCTCTATTCAGACAAACAATATGCCAAACAACAATGAAAAAGAGACATCACGGGGTACCTGTTTTCATGGATCTTTCACAGATTTGTGTCTAAAAACGACCATCAAAAGTTCGGTCATGTGAATAGACTCTTTGGCATGTATTGATTTTTCACACAGCCATGAACAATGTTCACGTGAATAGAACTTAAAGGTGTATTCCCATGAACATAACCATTTTTAAATTAGTAGATAATTAAAGGATCAAAAATTTTTGAAAATATAAGTAATTTAACATTTTGTAGAATTTTAAAGATTTTCTCTAAATATCTTGTGGCCACAATTTGTTGTCTTGATCGGTTGCCAATGGATACGACCATCAATGAATGTCCTTTCTAAGGTCAGAAAATCTGCCATGATTTTAATATTGTGGCCGGTATATCTTCTGATACATGTAGTGCCCCTGCCTGATAACCCAGATACAATAAGAAAATCATAGCTGGGTTCCTGACAAATCCCACACCATAGAAAATTTCTGCATTCATGGTCATATCCATTGGCAACCGATCAAGACAACAGATATCACCACTAAGATGGCTAGAAAAAAATCTTTAATACTCTGCAGAATTTTTAACTACTTATATTTGCGAAAATATTTTACTTCTGATTAACATAGTTATGATTATGTTCATGGGAATACTCCTTTAAGTAAATCTGCCCAATTGTTATCCAAACCTTTGGCTTCACCTTATTTCTTAGAAGTCTTCACCTTCCTTAAATTTTTACATTTATTCCAACTTGCACCAGTACATCTGTATTATGTAGATTACAGGTTGTTATCCAGTAATACAGAGCTACACTGAATATTGAAAAGGAAAACAGCTAAAAGGAAAGCTATGAACATTTCATAATTTCCCTACTATTAATTCTCTGTGATATGGTTCTGACACCAAGTTCTTTCAATGCTATGACATCCTGGGTGGCACTTGCACAATGAAAACATAAAACAAAAAGCATTGTCCCAGTGTTCCGGTGTCCACTGCTGCTGTCTGGTATGGCGTGTGCCATGGAGTCTTCACTGGAAGTCCTGCGCCGCAATATGACCGCTGAGGCCAATCAGCGGCCACAGGAAAGGAACTAGTGATATGTGTGAGTGACATCACCTGTTCCTTTCCCATGGCCTAAAATTCGTGGACAACCATTTTAACCCCTTCCCACCGCAGGCATGTTTCGATTTTTGTTTTTGACTCTCCACCTTTCAAACCCCATAACTTTCTTATTTTTTCAAAGTCTTATGAGAGCTTTATGTTTGTGGAACAAATTGAACTTTGTAATGGTACCATTTCTTATTCCTTAAGATATACTGGGAAGCTGAAAAAAAAAAATCAGAATGGGGTGGAATCGGAGAAAAACTGGATTTGTGCAACTTTCTTATGGGCTTTGTTTTTACAGTGTTCACTGTTCAGCCAAAATAACATGTCACCTGTATTCTATGGGTCGGTAAGACGCTGGGGATTCCAAATTTATATAGATTTATTTATGTTTTAACCCCTTTAAAAAATTCAAAACTGCGCAAAAAATTATTATTTTTTTCTTCTTGGAGTTGCCATAATCTGACACCCATAATTTTTTAATATTTCCGTGTACTGGGATGCACAGGGGGTCTCTTTTGCGGGGCCAGATGTACTTTTTAGTTATGCCAATTTGGGCAATGTCTATTGCCTTTATTGCTTTTTATTCAAATTTTTTGAAAGGCAAAACAACAAAAAGGCAGTTCAGCTCTTTTAATTTATTTTTCCCGCTATGACGTTCACCATATACGAAAAATATTTTTATAAGTTTGTAGACCAGGCATTTTAAGAAACTTTTTTGTGAGGGATACTTTATTGTGTATGTGTTTCACATTATTTCTTTACTTTTATATCTGTTCTAGAGAAAGGGGGAGGGTGATTTTTATTTTTACTGTATTTATTAGACCCACCAAGGGTCTTGAACCCCATGGGGTCTGTCACTGATGAAATGCATTACACTGTTAGTGCCTTGCAATGCATTACTAATTACAGCTCCTGAGCGGCTGCCATATTTAGATACCCGATATCTGCCAAAATAATACAGCAGATGTCGGGAAGGTGTTAAAGGGAGTTTGTCAGCAATAAATTGGCTATAAACCTATTATCACAGTATCTTGTAGAAGTGACTCTACAGTTTCTAATTATGCCTCTGTTATTCAGCTTTTGAGCCCCATTTTCATGTAAATCGCTGTTTTATGGTAATACAAATGAGGGGAAAAGTGCTTTTGGGAAGTGCGTCTTAGCTTGCATATATTTGGGAGGCATATACAGTATATAAACTATAGAATCACCTACATGGTACTGTGATTAGGTTTAGGACCAATTTTCTGTTGACAGCCTCCCTTTAAAGAGCACCTATCACAAGTCTAAAAATTCCAAAGGCATACATCATCTGATAGGTGCTGTCACCCTGAGTATTTCGATGTTTTGTTTATCCAAATCTATTCAGACATTTCAAGGGTATAAGCCATTTAGTGTTGATATACTGTAGATAAGGGTATACCACCCAAGTGGGTGGCAATAAAGTGGCTTCTCTGGGGGCAGGATCTCTGTCATGCAATGTTACTGCTCACTTGGCGAATTTACCCTAATTTGCATCAACACTAAAACGGCTTATATCTTTGGAATGGCTGAGCGGATTTAGATAAACACAACGCCAAAACACTCAGGGTGACAGCGGCTTTCAGATTTCAGGTCCTATCACCCTGTAAGGTTGCAAGCATTTCACACAAGTTAGAAAACTAAGCACTTCTATTTAGTATAAGTTTTTGGATGATAAATATGAACTTGCATAGTTTGCCACTACTTATGTGGCTGTATTGTTTTCTTATATGGATCTGTGCACAGTCATTTAGTTAGTCATAAAAGTAATAGCTTTCTTTAGACTTGTAGCATCCATCATAGCATTCAAATTGACAAGTTATTTGGACATGGCTTATTAATATTGTAATATTCAGTCATTAATTACTAATCAGGTTTCTATGGCACCTCTGAGCTGTTTAGAATAATGGCATACAGAGCCCATTTATCAAAGATCCCTCAGATTAGTAATCATCTAATGCATGATAATTAGTATTTGTAGACAATAACTAGTTTATAGCTTTCATAAATAATGACAACAAATATTAATTGCCATACATGCTTTTAGATTTAAAGTAGCTTTTTCATAGCTGTATTTCAATTAATGGGGTGTTAATTTTCTGCTTGCATTGATATATTCGGTAGTATATGTCATTTGAAATATATTTGCACATTGCAAATTCTGATGAGGTACTTTAGGTGAAACATTTACTTATATAGACAGAGTATTTTTTTAAAAAGTAGTTTCTCATATACATAAATTTCTAAAAATAAAAAATAATAATGATTTTAATGTCTACTGGCTATATAAGAATATGATCTACAATAGCAGGAAATAGCTTAGGAAATTAATTACATAAATGTCTTTCTTTTTATGGGCACTGCTATGTATTTTATTTTCTCCTGATATGGTCGACCAAAGAACTATTTGACCATTCTTATATGAGCATAAAGAATGAAATTCATCCTTTCTCTTGGTAAAAATATAAAAATAAGTATGGTTTCAACCAATGTCTACTGAATATATATAAGATCTGCAATAGCAGAAAATACCTTAGTAATTAAATAACATAATTGCCTTTATATGGGCAGTGCTATCTATTTAATTCCCTCCTCGTTTGGACTAGCATAGCTGGCTGTGATCACGTGATGTGGGGTCAGAATCAGGAAGAAACCCAGAGTTCATCAACAAGAGTCTACCGGATCAGGTAAATTAATCTAATCTACACTCCACGGACAACCCCTTTAATGTCCATATGCACTAAACTATGGAAAGGGTTAGACACATTGCACATTTTACATAATTGATGAAGCTAAAAAAAAAAAACAGAGATCCATCAAGTTCAACCTATAATCCTGCAGTGATAACCAAAAATTCCCCTTTAAACTGATGCTAATTATCCCATGTTAGGAGAATAAATTTCATCCCAACTTCAAATATGGCAACTGGATACATGTTCAGATGGATGTTCAGATAGAACAGGAAGTGAAATCATTATACTTTGAGGTCTCTTCAGACCCCAGAATATAATAGCTGTAGGCCCAAGGGTGGTGTTTAACAAAAAATAAAAAAAATTCTACTTACCTTCCCTCACCTATTTCGGGCCTCCTCACTGTACCTGGCAATCTTTGTCTTTCTCCTCCGGGTGCGTGACGTCATAGAAGAGCACCAGAGTCATCATCTGGCACTCTTCTGTGATGTCATTTACCCAGGATATCATATCACAATCACAGGCCTCAGTGGTGACATGGGCATTCCGAGTGTCGTGATGTCATGATGCTCAGTGTGCTCATGTCACCACTGAGGCCCAATCACAGGCCTCAGCGGTGATCCTGGGCACATGACGTGACAGAAGAGTGCCAGAATACCCAAAGGAGGAACACACAGATCGCCGGATGCAGTAAGGAGGCCGAAGAGGTGCGGAAAGTTGAGTATAAATGTTTATTTTTTACACCTCCCTTGGGCCTACATCTATTCTAATAATTTACCACAAATCATGTCACGGTGGCCATTTTAGTTGACTCAAGATAAATTCCAAATTGTTCAGTTTAGTAAAAAAATTAACAATTTGCAATATTTGAGTCAACTCCGATTTGTTTGGAACCGATTAGCTCAACGCTAACGGCAACCAGCCTAAATATTTCAAAAAATTTCAGTCACATCTCTAAAGCTCTTAGGCTAAGGCCCCACATTGCGGAAATGCAGCTTTTTTTGTTGCAGATTTTGTTGCGTTTTTTTGAGCCAAAGCCAGGAGTGGATTGAGCACAATGTAGAAGTATAAGAGCTTCCTATATATTTCCCATTCCTTTGTAGACATTCTTGGCTTTGGCTCAAAAAAACGCAGCAAAATCGGCAACAAAAAAAGCTGCGTTTCTGCAATGTGGGGCCTCAGCCTTAAGGTATATTTTTTAACAAACATACCCAGGCCCTTCTTAAATTTGTACAATGAACCAACCATGACCACACCTTGTAGTAAACAGTTCAATAGTCCCATTGTTCCTACAGTGTGCACTCTGTATGACAATGGTGTATCCTTCTTTGCTCTATATGTAGAGATGCCCATTTCTCATTGTTATAGGTCTTGGTGTAAAAAAATCCAAATGCTACGTTAACATCTGACTGTACAATGGACTCAAACAATCCCAGGGAGTTACTGCTGCTTTGTAACCACAGGTTGTGGAGGAGCCAACCCAGGGTGGCCTGCTAAGTTAAGTTGAACCTGGTATTATTGCAGCCAACATGCTATCTATTGTCTTTGAGAGACTGTGATTATCACAGTATTCCCATACTAGACATTTATGGTCTATCCACAGGACTATTCGATAGATGTGGGTCTCGACAGCTGTTACTGGAGAGGTGGCCAAGCTTGTGTATTTCTCTCCATTCTCGTCATCTATTAGATATTTATGGGATATACTGCCATAAATGTCTGAAATGAGAATACCTCTTTAAACTCAATGTTACAGAAGTGTATTATTTAAATGCACCTTCCTTGAGTGGGGCCAGCAAAAGAATTCTAGGGCCACACACACAACTGATCCTACTACATTTAGATGTAAAAAGTTCCTTATGCGGCAAGAGTATTCCCATGAGGTTTTGTAGAACATTTATTAGTGAATATAAACTCTGCTTATAATTAAGGTGTATTTCTTCTCATAAGCTAACCTTTCCAAGTGATCCTTCTCTCTTTACCGAGCGTATCATTCATGACGAATGAAAGCCCTTAGTTCTTAAGTGACTTATATACATGACAAACCTCATTTAAGCAGACATACAGAACAGACATCTAGAAAAGATCTTGTGGTTAAAATAAAAATTCAATGACTGGAGAAGTCAGAGAAGTGTTTAATTGGTAAATTTCTGTTACAGACTGATAAGTCTTCATTGATTTTCTGTAAAGAGAGGTCTCCAGTGTGTTGAGCAGTGCATCTTTACTTTCTGTGTCCCTCTCTCTAATCTGCCATTGGATGCACACAACTTGACATTTCATCTCCTAAAAATGGACAGTTTAAGATTTTTTCATTTATATCATCCCCAAGTCACTGTTTTTGTGGACATTGATAGATTTCTCTTTGTGTGGAATCGGGTCAAAGAAGTTACACAATTAATGTCTCAATTTTTCAATTTTTTAAAATTTCATGACAAAAAAATGAAAAACACTGTTCACATTCTGTTCGAAAAATATCATATATCACATCTGTACATGTCTCCCTATTAATCAATTTTCTGTAAAATAAAGTAAGAACATTAAGACCTGCTAAACACATCATCCTACCAAAGAATACCAGTGAAATTACTGAAGGACATTGAACGCTGCATCTACCTTGTGGCGACCATCCTTTCCTTATCTCACAGTTGTTGGGATCTTTACATAGTCATGTGCAATACTGTGTAAGAGCACTGCAATTTATTGTGCACTATAACCCAGTCAACACTAGAGACATTTTGTTATGGTGCATGTGTTATGGATATAATGTAACTGGGTATATTCCTTACTCTATCCTAAGCACATGCATGTACATAATGTCAAGTAATATTAAGTTTATGGGCATGCAGTAAAGATAACTCACGTGTACCAGTATGCAAAGACATGGCCTAGGAAATCTATTGCACCTCATGATGCACAATAATATAAGAAAAATAAAATGCCCCACTGACAGAGTGCAAATAGTGCAAGTCCAGTGAAAGATGGGAAGAAGACAGCACACAACAACCTGGAATAGGGGAAATTCATGTTGTGAACATACAGTACATTACACTTAAAATGTATATCCATTTATAAGGCAAGAAATCCCACTTATTAAACCTGACAGGGCACACCTGTGAAGTGAAAACCATTTCAGGTGACTACCTCTTGAAGATCATCAAAGAAAATGGCAAGAGTGTGCAAAGCAGTAATCAAAGCAAAAGGTGACTACTTTGAAGAACCTAGAATATAAGACATATTTTCAGTTGTTTCACACTTTTTTGTTAAGTATATAACTCCACAAGTGTTAATTCATAGTTTTGATGCCTTCAGTGTGAATCTACAATTTTTATAGTCATGAAAATACAGAAAACTCTTGGAATGAGAAGGTGTGTCCAAACTTTTGGTCTGTACTGTATGTCGGCGTATGTCTTAGTGCCCTCTACGTAATGCTGCTTCTCTTTTTGTGTTTGCATGTAGCCTAACATTTACAGTATTTATTTATTAATGATGAAATAATTAAGTGACTGTTTACATTTGAACAAATATTTCATGAAAAAATCCATATCACACCAAGAGGTGATAAAATATACAGTCAGCAAAAAATAAAATAGAGATTAAGTAGAGACAGCTAATTCATTCAAATAAAAACAGAAAGCAAATGTGAAAGCAAAACCAAAATTAAGACTAAATAAAATTAAAGGGCTTATCCACCTTTGTAATACAGATGACTTAACTCACAGCTTGGACCTCCACAGATCAGCTGTTCCAGGACAGCACAGCTCCTAGTAATGTGTACATATACAAAACTGCTGATCTATATCAATATGACAAAAGTGAATAACTCCATTAAATAAAGTTGTAAAAATGTTTGGCAATAGAGGACGCTGAATATAAAAGAACCAGATATGTTGAGTATAAATAGTTACATAGTAGATGAGGTTGGATGGTGGACAATCCATCAATCCATCAAGTCCTACCTATAACCCTTCAGTCCCCTATAGTGTTGATCCAGAGGAAGGCAAAAAACCCCATGAGGCTTATGCCAATTGCCCCATTTCATGGGAAAAAAAAATTCCTTCCCGACTCCAATCTGGCAATCAGTATAAAACCCTGGATCAATGTGCCCTTAAAATCTAAAACCCATAACCTTTAATGTTGTTCTGTTCGAGAAAGGCTTCCAGGTCCTCTTTGAACTTGTTCAATGAATCCACCATCACCACTTCCTGGGGCAGAGAGTTCCATAGCCTTGTTGTTCTTACTGTAAAGAATCCAAATGATGCATCAAAAACATTTGTGTGTACATTTGAATATATATAAAATATATCATACACAGTGTGTAAGCAGTGTATTTGCAGTGTAGCAGATAACCTACATTAGTATAAAAGAATACAAATGAACTAATCTAGCTTCATGATCTACATCTTTATAGTTTTTTATGGAAACCAACTTTCAAGCCATAAAAAGGCAAGCCATAGGTTAATAAACACACACAAAACAATCTTACATCTTAAATCTTACAGAAAGTGGGGAAATATAGAGTATATTGAATCCGTCTGATTGGGGCCAAATCTTGAGGAAATAGATCTACTCTGTCGCCTGTTAAGCCAGTAGTTTTTTCCACCAATCAGGATCTGGTCAGTTTCTTGTGCGCTTAGCTCAGTTTAATGACATCCATGCATCAATCAACTGATTGTGAATAGTTTTGACAGTGGTAACATTATCATGTTCAGCTGCATCCATGGTATCAAGGATTGAATGGAATGGTATCAATGTTCCATAACTCTCCTGCAGTAGTACTAGTCCAATGTAGATCTTATGGTATGGTTATCACCTCAACTATGACACAATTAATATCTTCTGCTTTTTTTTAAATTTCTTTTCTTCAGCTTTCTCCACATTGTGGTAAGTTACAAATTTCCCACATGGATAACCCCCCCCCCCCCACATCAGGCCGTTAGCATCAAATGTGGTAATTCTGTATGTATGTACTCTCACAAAATAATCATTTACAGGTAATAGACAACTTCCATTATGATAATAAATAATGAAGAAATCTGTCTGTGTAATCCCAACGTAAAGAGTACCTCCAGTTATATGACAACTTTTTATAAATTAATAGTGCATGTGAATAGAAAAAACTTTGTAACATACCTTTACTTCTAGACTTACGAGGCTGCTCTCCTTCTTATCTTCACTCAGTCTGTTTACATAGAATCTGTTTCTAAATCCAGATAATAGTATAATGTTGTACCATGTTAGCCATAGAAAGTAGTGGAAGAGTGAAGAAATCAGGCAATACCTTTGAAGGCCCCAACTGAAAATGGCACCTCACCTTGCCTGCAAAACAGGTGCAAGACGTGCAGGCACATCCACACCGCTGACAGTGTACCTGTCCCACAGTCACAACAGGTCAGGTGCACAGAATATGGGGGACACTTTCCTGCAGGTCTTCCAATGTGGTGTATCTCATAATGTGTGTGCAATGTCCCACCACAAGCCTCTATGTGGGGGAAACAGGGCAGAGACTCAGTCAGCGGATGAACTCACACAGATTCAACATTAATAACAGCAGAACAGATTTCCCAGTAGCCGCACATTTCTCCGGAGAAGACCACTCTGTTGAAGATTTGCGGGTTGTGGTTTTAATGGGACATTTTTAGACGCAGAGGGAGAAAAAGGAATGGGAATATAAGTTAATGCAAAAATTTCAAACTCTGCAATTTGGACTTAATGTTCATGCCAGTTTCATGTCACACTATGTATGAACTGTAAGGGTCACAAATCACCACCTGATAGCGAACAGATAACAGCAAAAATTACTGATCCCTCCATCACGCCCCACAAGTTTCCAGATTGTTTATTTCCTGACCTGTTGTAAATAACTTCTCTACTTATATTGCACTTTGTTATTTTTAAAGATTCTAAGATCCTTTGAAGGTCCATGTCTTTAGGGTATAAAAAATCTGTGAATTTTCAGTTTCTTGTATAACACCATGTCTGAAGAAGATAGCTAGTACTCTCAAACGCTTACCATCAAATATACTCAGTTAGCCTCTAAAAGGTATTGCCTGATTTCTTCACTCTTCCACTAAATCCAGCTAACACAGATAAGTCTATGATGAGAGAAGAGGGAGTTGTTGATCAATTTAGCACTTCATTCTGTGAAATAGTACAGTCTTTTCTTGAAAAACAGCTGTCTCTCTCTCTCTCTCCCTCACAAACAGTGTAGCAAAGAGTGTCTTTTCCAGCAGCCTTCTCCTTCCTTTCTCTCTTAGACTTCTATGTTAAAAGTAACTCAGTCCGATAAATAAGGAAATATATTACAATAATAAGATAGATTATAAACTGTTTTATTTTCACATGTTCTATTCATTTATGAAGAGTTATATTAGTATTGGGGTACACGTTAAGATGATCCAACCTGCTCTTGGTTAAACCAGTTGAGAATGTGGGGAATGTTCAGACTACCAAATCACAGTGTGCATAAGGTAGTCTGAAAAGCTGGTGGCCATTTTGAAGGAAAAAAAGGGGACCGGGTTATTTAACTATACATTTATTGGGAATTGCAATACTAGACACAACCCAGTGTTAATAATTTCATAAGCCACTAATATTTAAGATGTAAACATTAGATTATGAAGAGTTAAAGAATATGCTTATGCCAATTGATATACAGCATTGTTTATGTAACTATACTGTATAGGTATGCTTTGTAATAATCACTATACATACTGTAAGCAAATACACAATGTTTTTTATTTTAAAGTTTTCAGATGAAGATTTTTTATTTATCATCTCTTAGATTTTTGCAATTGTAATGTGAATGTATTAAAATAATTATGAATCTTATAATAATAGTAAGCCTTGCATGTATTTACCACGCTGATACCTCCTGGATTTCAACAACTGTTCAGTTTCAGGTTGTCTAGATCATTAACATTTTCTGTAACTCGCCTCACTGCCTTTATAAAAAGGTAAAATGTTTAATTAAAATTTGGAAACATAAAACTTAGTAACTTGATTGACACTAATGAGAGAAGATATTGAGATGTGGTATACTGGACTGAGAGAGGCCTCAGGAATGGAGTATAGAAAAAAGGAATATGCTTGGATCAATTACATATGCATTGCACCAAATAATGAGAAAAATGCACTGAACAGACAGGTGGGGTGTATAATGTCAATTTTAACTTTCCCTCTGTTAGGTCTTTTTACCTGTGAAAATTACCTTAGAAGTCTGTATGCACATTAGCTGAGAAGAGTCACAGTGGGCTGTTTTCTGAGAGACTGATCATATCATATAATGATATGCTGGCTCTGTAGCACCTAGACCTGACACTAATGCCGGCGATCAGTGTCCGCACTGATCACTGGCATTGAGGCCCTGGCGCCTCATCAAAGATGACAAAGGCCCTATTTTGCTGGCGCTGCCATTTTGACAAGGATCGCTGTGACCCGGAAAAAGGTCTGAGGACAGTGATCCATTGCCATGAAAGCCAGGAGCCTACTCAAGGGTCTCAGACTTGTCATTTATTAGTTTGTATGACAGTCTGCTTTTTCCTGAAATTTTGCAATGCATTGCAATGCATTAATATTGTAAAGCATTGCATTAGTGATTAGACCACTGGGATTCAAGACCAATAGGGGGAGGGTCTAATAAATGCAATATAAAAAAAAAGTAAAAAAAAAATAAAAAGAACTAAAAATTCAAATCACCCCCCCCCCCCCTTTACCTAGAATACATATTAAAGTTAAAAAACACTGTGAAACGCATACACATTAGGCATCTCTTTGTCCAAAAATGCCCGGTCTACAAACATAAAAATATTTAAAGATTTTACAGATTTAAAATCAAAAGTACCAAATCGCTGTTTTTTCTCTGTTTTACCTCTAATAAAAATTTTAATGAAAAGTTATCAAAGCAATAGACATTCCCCAAAATGGTATGACTAAAAAGCACACCTGGCCTTCGCAAAAATAGATGCCCTATGTATCCCTGTATATGGAAATATAAAAAAGTTATGGGTGTCAGAATATGGCAACTTTTAGAAAAAATTTTTTTTGCAAAGGCTTAGATTTTTGTTAAGGGGCTAAAATGTAAATAAAACTATATAAATTTGGTATAAATGGAATTGTACAGAATACAGTCATTTTGGCTGCAGAGTGAACGCTGTAAATTCGAAGCCCGTAAGAAAGTCACACAAATGCACTTTTTCTCCAATTCCACCCCATTCTCAACTTTTTTCCAGCTTCCTAGTACATTGAACAAATAATAAATTATACCATTATGTAGAAAAATTTGTCCCGCAAACATTAAGCCCTCGTATGGCTCTGTGAGCAGAAATAAAAAAAAGTTATGGGGTTTGGAAGACGGGGAGTCAAAAACAAAAATCAAAAAATGTCACCGATGGGAAGGTGACCGCCCCTTCACATCTCCTCTTTCTATAACATATGGCTTAGACTGCATTTTCATTGTGACATGTTCACTTTAAGCCCAGTTTGTATTGATGTTTATACTTAGGCCAAAATTTTGTCTTTTTTTTTTTCAAATATGTACTATGTGAAAAAACCGCACTAAGAATGTTTATACTATTATATGTCAGCTATATCTGTTTTAAACTTTAAAGGAAGTCTGTCATCCAAACCCAGCATCAATAGGGTTAGGTTAGGGTCAGCTGATATAGTGTAATCCTCTTGTGAATCGGTTCCTCTGTTGCCAAGATATAGCTTTTTTTGTCAATATCTTGGCAACTGAGACATTGATTGATATGTTTGGTTCTGGTGACAGACACCTTTAATAATATTATATGTAGGGAAGTAATATTGTCTACAGAATCGGAAAAGTTCCAAACAAAGAGCTTAGAATTGATTTACATATATTTTCCCAGAATTCTTAGGGTAGTAGACATGGCTTGTCTCTTCATTAAAAAAAACAAGTAGTTTACAAATAACTGCAATACTTATTATGAGTGTGTCTCCCTCTATGGAAAGATATGGGCACCAACAGTTTGTAGTTAGGGTATAGGGTGAGTATGTTAGGGTATAGGGTGAGTATGTTATTTTATATACCGAGTTGCAAAAAGCAGCAAATCAAAGACAGATGTTCTTAAATGTGACCAAATTCCTTTTTTTTTATAACTTTCTCCACATTGGGGAAAGTCACAAATTGCCTGAGTTAGGCATAAGGACAAACTTCTAAGTTACATTCCTATATACTTACATAAATGATTACATAAATGCACTAGTATCTCCATTGGAACAATTTCTACAGTAAACACATTGCTGTAGTGGAAGCAATATAAAAGATGCCTGAAAGGGTTATACACAAAGAACACCAATTTATGGACTCAGAGGTGAACAGTAACATGGCAATTTGTCCAAGTACGGCATCATCTTCAAGTCAACAGACAATAATGTTTCACTATACACAAAAAGATGTCATTACCTGGGTGGATAAACTGGTATAATGGGCTTTACATGGATATTGATTTCAAATAAATACATGAAAGGACACTCAACTATTGTCCTTATACAGTACATTTAGATGGATGAAATTTGGCCGACAAGCTGATGAAATGATTCCACCACTTTCTTCACATTCTACACTAGTAAGCTCTGTTGCTTTTTTAATTATAGAAACAGCACCACACCTATCGCCAATTTATGTGTAGTACTGGAGCTCTATCAGTAGAGTCAAGATGTAATACCACACACAGCCTATAGAAAGGTGTGGCACTGTTTTCTAGAAGAAAACAGCTATGTATTTCTAATTCTAGACAACCTCTATAGTGTATATTACTCTTTGTTACAGGGTTGCCAATAATTAGCTATTGTACAGAGCACAGAACAGAAGTTCTCAGCTGTAATACCTTTATTTTTCATAAAACACAGATGTACTATAAGTTGTCAATGTCATTGTCCAAATATAAGGTTTCTTTCTCAAAGAAACTGCCAAGAAACAGTAAATAATGACATTTATGTTATTAAATCCAGATATTATTTGATGACTTTAGAGGTGAATTATGGAATATTCTAGAAGTTCACTCAGTGACTAATTTAAAATGAAGACCTTTACTCACATTCAGAGTGAGCCAAACATGATTTCATCAAAATTGTCACTTTAATTTACAACATTTTCCACAGGCATGACTTTTCTTCTCCGCTGTCATATGTTCACATGCTGCTGTGAAAATGGTTCATTGCACACAGCAGTAGTCCTACTTAGATGCAATCTCGAAGCTGCAGTCTTTATTTCAGTCTCATAGGGTAACTACAAATTATTGTTATCAGTATAACAGATAGTCTGTTCGCAGGGGCGGAGTGAGACAATCTATATTAATAAAGTAGAAATCTATCAGGTGTGGAATTCAATTACCATGCTTAGTTCAAGCTAAATTCTTTACCAGACTATCAGACTATTGCTTGTGGATCAAGATACTGTATATACTAAAAGCAAAAACAAGTGATAACCCTTGTAAATTCCATTTTTTCAGAAAGGGATTCTTAATATACTCCTCCAACATAAGAATCCATTGGGAAACAGAGCTCCTATCCCATGGTATAACAGCTTCTAATGCCTATGGAGCAGATACATCCCGTCTTAGACCTCTTTCAGGTCTTTGAGGAGAAGCCGGGTTTTAAGCACATCTTAAGGTTATAAAGGAGGCAAAAACCCTGGCTGGGATTGTGCAAATATAAAGTGAGACTTAAAAGAGGGAAGGTCCTTATTTAAATTTTTGCACTTACACGTATGTGTGAAACAATCGGTGCACCATTGTAAGATGATAGACACACTTAACTTTTTAAGCCATCTCCCGGTGGGCTTATTTTACATAAAAATTTTGAGTCAGCAAACTGATTCATGGCAAAAATAAATTAGAAACAAATTACAACTATACTTAACCATGGGCACTTTAGAATAAAAAAAAAAAAAAATGGTGCACAAAGTCAGTAATTTTGCTCAAATTCAGGCTCACTGACCTTAGTAATGGCGACTCACTATATTAATTCTAGTGGAAATTGCTTTTCCCCTCCAGTAGGTTTAGCCCAGAATATATATTTTGCTAGTTCCTGGTGTGGTATGAAAATCTGCATTACATGTGTCCTAAATGTGTTTACACTTTATCACGATGGGGAACGTACAAGAATGGCAACACCTTATTTTAGCCAGTTTCATTCATATGTGCTTTAGGCTCTGTTCAAACTTACATTGAGAATTTATGGATTAGATAGTAGCAACATGCCTTCAGAAACTATTAAAATAGTCATACATGCCAATTCTCCTAAAATATCAGGGAGTCTTCTGGTAAAAAGAGTGACCTTCCTAGTGTCTCAGAAGAATAGGCAATCCTCCCAGACCTGGTGGCTTGCTCTGGTATCCATTGGGTTTCCAGTCATTTTATATGCGACATGGACAATTTATGCTCTTGTCACTTCACAGAAAAAGGGCGTGGTTCGCACTTTTCATGCCCATGTCACAAAAGAGGAAGTGTGACACTCTAAAAATGGGCTTAATACCACTTTGAAAAAGGCTTTAAGGCTGGGGCCCCATGTAGTGTAAACACCGCAGTTTAGCCCAGCGTAAACGCTGCAGAAAAAACATGGCATTTAACAGTCCCTGCATAGTGGATGAGATTCTAGCAAATTCTATCCACACACTGCGGAAAAATACACACAGCGGACACACTGCGATTTCCAAAACCGTTGCAGTTTTGGAAATCGCAGCATGTCAATTATACCTACGGAAACAATGGTAGTTTCCCTATAGGTATAATGGAAGCAGAAAGTCCACAGATGAAACCTCTGCAGACTTCCTGTGAAAATCACTGTGGGAAAATCCGCAATGTGTTTCCGCCGCGGCTTTTCCCACAGAGCTTTTTTGTTGCGGCCCACTACATGGGTCCTTATCCTAAAAGAGAAGGCTCTGTGCTCCATACCTCCTAGACATCACCCTGAAAAAGTTGGCAAGTATGAGGATAGACTGGACAGAGTCTTTAAGGATAGCTATGTTAAATGATTTTCTGAGAGAAAATTGAGTTAGAATACGATGCGCATAAAATAATAAACTATTCATGGTTCATTGGTAGTATTGGGCAAATCGTCTCACAATGAGCTGGATTTGTCCCAAATATTTGAAATTGTTCGCTTTTTACTGAAACCGAACAATTTGAGATTTATCTCGGGTGAACTAAAATGGCCACCGTGACATGATTTGTGGTAAATTATTATACTCTTGGGTCTCTTCAAACCACAGAGTATAATAGGAGTAGGCCCCTAGAGAGGTGTAAAATATAAAAAACATTTATACTCCCTTTCCCTCAGCTCTTACAGCCTCCTCGTGGCATCCAGCGATCTTTGTCTTCCTCATGCAGACTCGTGACATCACAGAAGAGCGCCAGAGACTGGTCACACGCTTAGAGGCGGGAAAAACAGATAGCTGAACGCCACGAAGATGCCTGAAAGAGCTGAGGGAAAGGGAGTATAAATGTTTTTTTTTTTTTTTTAAACCTCCCTTGTGCCTACTCCTATTATCTTAAGAGACCCCAGGGCATAATAATTTCATGTCTGGTTCTATTCAAACAAGCTGGGACTGAACTGGACTGGAGGATCGCTTCATCCGCACACCGCACGAAACAAATCTTCAGAGTTTTGCATATCCTTAAACAATGGATAAATGCTCGTCTTCTCCAGCAATGCCACTCCTGTTGTCCCTGCTGGCCTTTTGTTGTTTTTCCTGCAACTGTGACATGTTGTACACCCACGTGACTGCTGTGCCTAGTCACTAGCTTAATGGTAATGCTGGCATGAATATCATGAGACTGCTGAGGCCGGTGATTGGTTGCAGCAGTCATGTGACAGCAGGGCATGTCAATAATGCAGGAAAATAAACAAAGACAGTCAGGGATCACTAATGGAAGAGTGAAGAAATCAGGCGATACCTTTTAGAGTCTAACTCAGTATATTTGATAGTAAGCTTTCGGAAGTACTAGCTCCCTTCATCAGACATGGTGTTATACAAGAAACTGAAAATTCACAGATTTTTTATACCCTAAAGACATGGACCTTCAAATGATCTTAAAATCCTTAAAAAAAAAAAAATGCAATCTAAGTAGAGAAAAAAAAATTAAACAATCTGGAAACTTGTGGGGCGTGATGGAGGGATCAGTAATTCTCGCTATCTGTTTGCTGTCATGTGGTGATTTGTGACCCTCACAGTTCATACATAGTGTGACATGAAAGTGGCATGAATATTAAGTCCAAATTGCAGAGTTTTAAATTTTTGCATTAAAGGGGTGTTCCCACGAACATAACTTTTTTAAAATTTGTAGATAATAAAAAGTTTAACATTTTTGAAAAAATAAATAATTAAATATTTTGCAGAGTTTTAAAGATTTTCTCTAATATCTTATGATCCCAGTCTTGTTGTCATGATCGGTTGCCAATGGATACGACCATGAATACAGGACCTTTCTAAGGTCAGAAAATCAGCAATGATGTCCTTTCTGTGACTGGGTTATCTCCTCATACATATAGTGTCCCTGCCTGATAACCTTCCCACAATAAGAAAATCATGGCTGGGTTTTTGACAAGTCCCACACCATAGAAAGTTTCTGCATTTGTGGTCATATCCATTGGCAACCGATCAAGACAACAGACTGTCACCACTAAGATAAGTTAGAGAAAATCTTTAAAAGTCTGCAGAATTTTTAACTTCTTATATTTGTAAAAATGTTTGACTTTTAATGATCTACAAATATAGATATGATTATGTTCATGGGAATACCCCTTTAACTTATATTCCCATTCTTTCCTCTCCCTCTGCGTCTTAAAATGTCCCATTAAAACCACAACCTGCAAATCTTCAATAGAGAAATGTGCGGCCACTGGGAGATCTGTTCTTCTGTTATTAATGGTGGATCTGTGTGAGTTCATGCGTTGACTAAGTCTCTGCCCTGTTTCCCCCACATAGAGGCCTGTGGTGGGACATTACACACACATTATGAAATACACCACATTGGAAGACCTACAGGAAAATGTCCACCTAATTCTGTGCACCTGTTGTGACTGTGGAATAGGTACGTTGTTAGCGGTGTGGATGTGCTTGCAGCTCATGCACCTGTTTTGCAGGCAAGGTGAGGTGCCATTTTCAGTTGGGGCCTTCAGGGCACTCCGGACAACAATATGCCTTAGGTTTGGTGGTTGTCGAAAGGAAAGGAAAGGTGAGGGGGGACTGGAAATATGTCCTTGTTGTCCCTATGTAGCACAGGTTGGAGCTCCTTGGCAATCCTTTGTAGGATCTCCAGCTGTGGGTTGTAAGTGACAACTAGGGGCACTCGGTCTTCTTTCTGGGTCTCTTTATATGTGAGCAGACTGTCTCTGTTAATGGCTGCCACTTTGTTTAAAAGGTATCCCCTGATTTCTTCACCCTTCCACTACTTTCAATGGCTAACACGGAACAACAATATACAGCGAAAACTAAAGCAGAGGGTAATTTATTAGCATATAATAGTTATTTTCTTATTTTATGCCATTTCTAATAGTAAACTAATTTTTGTCACATATCAGAAAACTCCTCACAGCTTCATGACTCCATAAACTGTAATGCTAGTGTGGACAGAGCCTTAAAGGGAGTCTATTACCAGAACCCAACATATCAACCCAGCCATTGATAGATAGGTTGAAGGGGTTATCCAGGCTAAATAAATATTTTCTAATTAGGTGGAGGAGGGGAGGTGAAAAAAAAAAAACATACCTGTCCCCGATGCTCTGGTGTCCTCCCAGGGTGGTCCGGTCCAGTTGGCTGGCTTCTTGTTGATGAACTTCATTGGCTGTGACGTTCTGGATCCCTTTCACTGAGGCCACTGATTGGCCTTAGCAATCACCTGACTGCTGAGGCCAATCAGCGGCCGCAGTGACCTCAGGAAGGGAACCGGGGACGTCACAGGTAGTGACGTCTCTGGTTACTTTCTTGAGGCCACTGATTGTGGGGTGGGTGGCGGGTACTTCCGCCAGAAGACAACACCGGAGCTGCAGGATCGGAGAGTGCTGGGTGGCGCTGGAGCACCCAGGACAGGTGAGTATGGTTTTATTTTATTTTTTTCACCTCCCTCTGCCTAATTAATAAATATAATTTTAAGCCAGACAACCTTTTTAAGGTCTCCTGACTCAAACAGTGTTTTCATGTTGTGAATTGATACTTCTATTGCCAAGATATCTCAATTTTTGTCAATAAATAAGCTTCACAAATTGCATGTAACTGGTCATCTCACACAAACAGGACAACACTACTGATGTCAACCAGGAGACCTGTAAATAGTAGCTGCCACTGTGAACAGGACTGGGGAAGAGGTGAGTACATTTTTATTATTTTGCAGATTTTGCTGCGTTTTTTTGAGCCAAAGCCAGGAGTGGATTGAGCAGAAGGTAGAAGTATAAGTACTTCCTATATTTTTCCCATTCATTTTGTAGCCATTCTTGGCTTTGGTTCAAAAAAACAAAGCAAAATCTGTAAAAAAAAAAAAAAAAAAGCTATGTTTCCACCTTAGCCTTAATCTAATTTTGTTATTAAAGATGCAATTGTATAAATTCCAATATGTAAACATTTAACATATTTTGTGATGCCTTTATCCTGTTCTATGACTAGTAGTTGACAGCACATGCATATATTTTGTACCAATCTTGTACCTCATTAAAGAAATACTAATCCATGTTTTGTATTACGTTAGAAGAATAAAGGTCTCTTGAAGACAGCGATAACTACTGGAGCAAAAATTGATGCGATTATAACAGAAGTGACCTGTTTGTCATTCAGGGCAATATGGAGCTGTATTTAAGTATTATAAAAAGTCTCCCATGGGAAGTGCATGGCTTAGCTCGACGCGTTGACATGAGTCAGATAAAGTAATACATAAATAAGTGAGCAACGATGTTCATAAGAAGATTAGCTCAATCATGGGGACCTTTCTCTGGGGATTGTCTAAAGGGAATTTAGATGACATCCTTATGCTTTAGCAAAATAATTAATTTCTGCCAGATTCTTCATCTCTAATCATAGACAGGGTCAATTTTCTTTGGCCACTGTGTTTTGCAAGGCTGAGAATGGCTCAACATTAACAAGCAGCAAGGATAACCATCTACCTTTGAGTCTTACTAGTAGTGTGGAACTGCAGTTAGAATCCTGAGACATTAACATTTAGTAAGTCTCTGGAAATAATTTGATGTGACGAACTCGTTTGGGGTTGTTATCCCTATAGGATTGAAACTCTTCACAGAAAAGATTACCTGCTGCCTTATCACTTCAATGCTCAGAAGCCATTGAAGAATGTAATATCTTGTATTGTGTGCCAGGATACCCAGATTTGTGCAGGTTTCAGAATTAAACTTCTCATATTCCTCTAGATACACAGTGCAGTTTAGAAGTGAAAATCCAACTAAGAAATCCAATATTTAGCATTTGCCAGTTTTAGAAATAGATAGCAGGAAAGCAAAATACAACTTTATGATTTACAATATTATACTTTATTAGTTTTTTTTTAGATAACTTAAAAATAAAATAGTTAATCAAATATTTCTTAATGTCATCCTGTTCCCAAGAAAAAAAATTGCAATTCAAAATGTATCATTTAAAAACCTGGTTCCCAACTTTAAATCTTTGTGGAGGGTTTCCTCAATTCCCAGTCACTTCTTTATCTCTGAAAAGTGGCCACCAACTTCAGAAATTATTCTATGCACACAGTGCTTTGGTAGTCTGAAACGCTCCTCCTTGCTATTGGTTAGTCCAGCCAAGAACTTTGGAGAGTATCTCAGACTGCCAAATCACAGTGTGCATAGTGTAAACGAAGTCATTCTCCCATTCAGCGTGTGGGGGGAAGGGTGTCTCAAATTATTAAGAGATGCATAGAGTATTGTGTTGGGAATTTTTCTAAAATAATGCAGGAACTGGGAATTAGAGGAACCACATCAGAAAGATTTAAAGCATAACATATTTTGGCTCCTTTCTGTGAAATCCTTCATTTTTTCACTCTTTCCCCTGCTTCTCTATCAAGAGTCGTTCCCTGCTTCTCATTGTGTAGCAACTGTATGAAATGAAGAGAAAATGAGGGTGGGGATGTTCACTTCAAACGGGTATATCTTGATGTATGCGTTTTTGAAACGTAGCTTTTCCGCTGTGGATTTTTCTCTGCAATGTATGGATAGGATTAGCCAGAATCCCATCCACTTTGCTGGTACTGTAAAATGCTGCGTTTCCATAACATGGGGCTTCGGCCTTAAGTATGTAGCCCTAGTTTGGGCCCCAGTCTTTTCAAATCTGTTTTGCGTTACTTTACAGTAAGGGATCAGAGTCACACCATAGATGTATCCACTCACTGTGTATATATATATATATATATATATAGATATATATATATATATATATAAATACACACACTCATTGTTTTATATATATAGAAAAAGGCAAAGATTTTTTTTACATTTTTTATTCACTTATGTTTACAATATTTTTAAAACTGGAAACAATGAAACTGACATTACTTTTTAGCCTGTTATATTGCAGCACTGTACCATTATGGTGCTGAGTGTTAACTATACACTTAGTGTGATGCAATAGAACAGCACAGAGTGGGAAAAAGTTAATGCTAGTCTACCAGAAAATAACTATGTGGAAGTATGATATCTTACTAAGTGCATTTTCTATGTTTTCCTGTACTTTTCCTGTATCATTTTTGTAACATGTGCATGGTGTGGTGTTTTCTATCTGTCAATCAAAATATAAATGTCATGAAGCAGGAAGATGTCTAGATAGTCTTTATATCTGCCTTATCCTTGTTTAACAAAAAAAAAGAGACATAAAATGGGCAGGTACCATATAATAATTCAATACAATTCTTTATTACTGTAAGAATATTTACTTTTCCATGCATTTCCAAATCCAGTAGAATGTACAATTCTCATTTATGGAAAGAAAAGTCACAATTTCATGATTAATACAGTAATATATTAAACCAGCATTTGTGTGAGGTCAGAACCCAAAACCCAAACCATTCATCTGTAAATCTCTGAAAGATTCATCTTCCCAACATCATTTATTCCCACAGTGAGTCGTTACTCATCTGGATTCACTTGTCAAGATGGCCTGTCTTTGGTGTGGAATTTTGTCCAGTCATCCTAGAAGTGCAACAAAATATAAAGGTCAACTGAAGAACACTATAATAGTAAAATATACAGAATCCAAACATGTTTACCCATTCTTATCCATACGCTGAAGATGTAGCTCTTCTCAAGTAGAACCTAAAACTCATCATAATGGGATCACCCAGTTCAAAAAAAATCACATACAGCGAAGCCTTCACTCCTTGTAAGTGATTGTAAATTCCCATGAGCAGGGCCCTCGCTCCTATTGTTTGATACGTATTTGTCACATTGTCATGTCAAATACTGTCTGTTCATGTACCCTCTGATTTGGAAAGTGCTGCAGAATATGTTGACGCTATATAAAGTTATTATATACAGTATTGCAAGATTCTAAATTCATAGAGAAAAGGTTCTTTGTTTAAGATTCTAATCTTTTGGCCAGAGTTCAATGCTTACAAAAGTTCCATTAGAAATTTAGATTACCAGAATACTTGCATCTAAAACAGTTGTTCTCCATGTTGTTAAACCAGGTAGTGTACATACTAGTCAAACATTTCCATGTAACCCCAAAACTATACTGCATTATGATGTTAATTTTAAGTAGACAGATAAAACATTTTTACACATATATATCAATTTGTATATTAATAATCTAAATGAAGTTCTTCCAGAAAACACTGCCATTCAGTGACCAGTTAATACCAATACTCAATGGAGGTATTCAGTGCCTGATACCATTATACAATAATCCCGGCATTCAGTACTCAATAACTGCTTCTATGCAATGCACAATTAATTTAGCCATATAATGCTCGAATTCTTTTTCTAGTCAGTGTCTAATACTGCTATACTGTGTGCAGGTAATAACATTATTAATATTACAATTATTGCTGCCATTCAATGTTCAATTAATGACACTATTCAGTGCTCAATTTAGGGTCGTAAATATTGTTCAATGCAGTTTTGGGAAGCGGAAATTTATATAATTACATGCCCCTTGTTCTGAATCTATTCCTAGTTTTTGCATTCAAAAACTGCATCTAAACAGCATTTGAGAAAATACCTTTTGGCACCAGTCAAAAGAAGCAGAAGCCAAGTGGCTGAGACTGTATAGAGATACTGTATGGTAACTGCAATATATGCAATCATTAAAGGGGTTTTCCGGGCAAAAAATGTTTTTTAAATGTCTGTTAGTGCTATTAATGGGTTAATAAATGCACCCATATACCTTTAGCCATGTTTTGAGTGATTTCTGGGTGTCTGTGGGAGCTCCTGGTATCTTCTGCATTTGTTTACATGGTTCAGCTTTCTGCTATGTAACTTCAACACTAACCCCTCTCACCTTACTCCCCTCCTCCTTCCTCTCTCCCTCCCTGCTCTCTCCCATACACCCCCCTCCCTGTCTCCTTAGCTATCCCACCCACTACTAGCCCTTCCATACCTACTCAGCCCAACCCCCGACTCCATTATATAGTTACCTCTCTTCCTTCATGGCTTCTTCCTGCGGGTCGGCCCCTCCTTCTTTACTGATTCTGCAGGCGTACGCTCTTCTCCCAGCGCTGCTCTGTTCTCTGCATTGACGGTCCACCTCTATTGCACATGCGTGGGAGCTGCGCAGTAGAGATGGATTATTGGCAGCAGTGCAGTGCTGGGAGAAGCAGCAGCAGCCAGAAAAGAAGGAGGAGCCATCTCGCAGGAAGAAGCCATGGAAGGTAAGTATGATGGAGTGGATGAGGGGGGAATTAGTAGTGACAATCTGTTTCCAGAAATGGGGAAACGGATTGTCACTGGATAATCAGAAATTGGGTAAATATACATTTTTGATTAATTATGTTATTTAGAAAGTAGGAGGGGGAAGTGTGTTTAGATTAGTATAGGGATTTTAATTTATCCTAGACAACCCCTTTAAGAGTCTATTCATTAAAGAATGTATGATTTTGCAGATAGACAGCAGTTTTACCTGCAAACCATTTAACTATTACTAAGGAATTTGAAGTCCAAGCCACCATGCTGTTTAGTTTAGTTTTTGGATGCACCACCACAATCTTGGCCTTTCTGTTTCTCCCCCATGTGATATGATAATTTATTCATCATTTAATATCTCCACATCACTCTCAAATAACTCCTTAGTACATTGCAGGAACTACACAGTTGTCATAAGTCTACCACTGACAATAACACAGGGGTTGTATCAGCTGTGGGTGTCACCACGTTAGAACTCCCTAAAATCTGAGAGAACTGCGATCCTGGGTGTTTAACCATTGGACAATATGGCAGTTATTGACATCTTAGAAGAGTAGATGACAATGGTAACTAGAAGAAGGGATAATCTGAAGCAGAGACAAGCACAAGGAATATAGACAATCAGTAAGTTTCAAGAAACACCACTTTTGTATGTCAAAGGTGTTGATAAATTCTCTCATTGAGTTGAGTGTATGGTATACACCTTTTATTACTTTTCTACAAAGTCCAAATATTTAAAGATGTTTTATAACTGGCTTTGATAGAATTTTGCATGCTCAGTAGTCATTTCTATTAACACCCATCTTATGTCATCTATATGCTGTTCAAATTTTTATCAAGAAATAGGCTTCATGTTGGTATCAGGGTTTGCTATCTATGTTGTCTTTCTTAGAATTTTTGACTATTTGATCTTAACTTGTCATTATGTCTAATGTTGTCCTGAACCCTCAGCTTTTACTTGTCTGTTACTTTGTCAAAGACTGGGATAGTTAAGTCTTTTAATCTACAATACATCACAGGGCTCTTTGTAAGTAATTCACATTCCAGTTCCCCGTGTGATCTTTTAGACTATAAGTTGTTGCCATAATTCCATTCTTTCCTGACACTTATTCTTTAAGTCTGGGTTTTGAAATTCACTATGAAGTTTTTTTAGTGTGAAACTTTAAGAATTGATGTTGATTACAGGGCTATTAGGAGTTTCTATACTTGAAGATGTCCTCTCATCAGAAATAGCTTAAAGCTGCTAAGACTCATTGTTGTGTTTGTTCTTGAAATTGTACAATTCTTTCCTAATAAATGCAGATTCTTGAATCAAAGATCATAAAATAAATGTCCCTTAATTTAAAAATGTCAAATCATTTAGAACTCAGACCAGTTTCAAATAATATACCTAATGAAGAGAAAAATGTACCAAAATGATTTATGGTACTCTATGGACATATTTTAGAGGTTTACAATTATCTCATTGTGATGATAACCCCAGTTATGTATTTCTTGTATTACTACTTGCTCATATTGTGGTGTTCATGACAGCTCTCAGCCATTTGGTCATAGGCTTGAGAAATGTGGTATTTCTACTCTGTAATCAAAGACCCTTTGTAGTCCAATTTATAGCCCCATTTGCATACCCTTGTTACATACCGTTATCACAGTCGGGGGGGGGGAATGTTCCTGCAAGGATGTGGTGGGAGAGCTCTGGGCACACCGAACACAGACTCTGCGGAGCTGACTACCCCAACAAAGGAGATATGGTTTTATGGCAATATCTTCCCCAGAGAACCTCTTACAGTCACCCCGATAAATTTCTCGGGGGCACAAGGCGAAGACGACCACTCCATGTCCACACAATGGACTGCTGGAAGCTGGGAAAAGGTCCAGACAATGAACTCATTACCCAAAGGGGATTGGGGTGTTATTCTTGGTGTCTCCACGATGGGGACCTCGCCACGAACCCCATCATACCCCTTGCTTTACCCTACGGTCATCTCAAGAGGAAATAAGACGATTCATAGTTAGTTGATCTCAGGAAGCAGGGCTGGACTTCCCCTCCTAGTGACATCACTCAGGGAGCAGACCGGGATAGTATATGGTCTCACCTGAGTGACAAAGCCTCTCTCGTTTCTGGACCACATGTAGGGGACACATGCTCTGTAACTTGCTCAAGGAAGTGTCCTGAGGTCTAACACATGGAGGCCCAGAGAATCAGACTACAAACTCGGTCTAGGTAATACTTTTTCTCTTGTAATCCCATTTTATTTTCTGTACTGGATTGGGCTTTAACGGTATTTGCTTGACCATCCATTGATGTGAATCTCTGTATATGTTAATGGATAGTGCTGACCCACTCGGGTTAATAAATATATAAAATTTATAAAGCTCATTTCATATTATCCTATGAACCCAGTCCACTCACGGGGCTTGAGTGGAAGGTTAAGAAGGGTGATCTCAGGTAGGCTAAGAGGCTTGGCAAGGCGAGATCCTTCACACTCATCTATTCACTCTTAGGGGTACTAGGAAACTCTGTAGGGCAAAATAGCTCTAATAAGAATGTAGATCACAACATAAATGTTGGGCTAAAGTGGGGAAAAAAAAGTATTTAGTCAGCCACCAATTGTGCAAATTCTCCCACTTAAAAGGATGAGAGAGGCCTGTAATTGACATCATAGGTAGACCTCAACTATGAGAGACAAAATGAGAAAACAAATCCAGAATATCATATTGTCTGATTTTTAAAGAATTTATTTGTAAATTATGGTGGAAAATAAGTATTTTGTCAATAATAAAAGTTCATCTCAATACTTTGTTATATATCCTTTGTTGGCAATGACAGAGGTCAAACGTTTTCTGTAAGTCTTTACAAGGTTGGCACACACTGTTGCTGGTATGTTGGCCCATTCCTCCATGCAGATCTCCTCTAGAGCAGTGATGTTTTGGGGCTGTCGCTGGGCAACACGGACTTTCAACTCCCTCCAAAGGTTTTGTATGGGGTTGAGATCTGGAGAGTGGCTAGGCCACTCCAGGACCTTGAAATGCTTCTTACGAAGCCACTCCTTCGTTGCCCTGGCGGTGTGCTTGGGATCATTGTCATGCTGAAAGGCCCAGCCACATTTCATCTTCAATGCCCTTGCTGATGGAAGGAGGTTTGCACTCAAAATCTCACGATACATGGCCCCATTCATTCTTTCATGTACACGGATCAGTCGTCCTGGTCCCTTTGCAGAGAAACAGCCCCAAAGCATGATGTTGCCACCCCCATGATTCACAGTAGGTATGGTGTTCTTTGGATGCAACTCAGCATTCACTCTCCTTCAAACACGACGAGTTGTGTTTCTACCAAGCAGGTCTACTTTGGTTTCATCTGACCATATGACATTCTCCCAGTACTCTTCTGGAATATCCAAATGCTCTTTAGCAAACTTCAGACAGGCCCGGATATGTACTGGCTTAAGCAGGGGGACACGTCTGGCACTGCAGGATCTGAGTCCCTGGCGGCGTAGAGTGTTATTGATGGTAGCCTTACATTAGTCCCTCCGTGTGGTTCTGGGATTTTTGCTCACCGTTCTTGTGATCATTTTGACCCCACAGGGTGAGATCTTGCGTGAGGCCCCTGATCGAGGGAGATTATCAGTGGTCTTGTATGTCTTCCATTTTCTAATTTATTGCTCCCACAGTTGATTTCTTCACACCAAGCTGCTTGCCTATTGCAGATTTAGTCTTCCCAGCCTGGTGCAGGTCTACAATTTTGTTTCTGGTGTCCTTCCACAGCTCTATGGTCTTCACCATAGTGGAGTTTGGAGTGTGACTGTTTGAGGTTGTGGACAGGTGTCTTTTATACTGATAACAGTTTCAAACAGGTGCCATTAATACAGGTAATGAGTGGAGGACAGAGGAGCCTCTTAAAGAAGAAGTTACAGGTCTGTGAGAGACAGAAATCTTGCTTGTTTGTAGGTGACCAAATACTTATTTTCTACCATAATTTGCAAATAAATTCTTAAAAAATCAGACAATGTGAATTTCTGGATTTGTTTTCTCATTTTGTCTCTCATAGTTGAGGTCTACCTATGAGGTCAATTACAGGCCTCTCGCATCTTTTTAAGTGGGAGAACTTGCACAATTGGTGGCTGACTAAATCCTTTTTTTCCCCACTGTATTTGATTTTTATTTTGAAGAGGTTGTCTGGCTACTAAAAAGAACATAGAAGAAAAGGCTTAGAACTGGAAAGGGGGGAAAATCATACTGAATTCCTGCTTATTCAAATACTTTACAGAAACCCTGCAAGTCTCTACTCCACAGCATGAGTGAGGGGTTCAGGTAGTACATTTTATTTTATTCTTAACTTTTTCTAAGCAATTTTTATTAACCTGACAATTTGTAACAGTTTTATCAATGAGTCAATAAAGTATAGCAATACCCAATCTGTTTCCAGTGGTTAGATATGAAGAATATATAAACACAAGTATCCATGCTTTTCTCAACACTTTTTACCAATTGTAATATTTATTACGGTTTTACAGTAAGAAGAAGGGCAGAATTGAAGGGACAAAGAAGAAGAAAGAAAACACGAGGCGGAAAGGAATAGAGTAGGGAGGAAAGGAGGGTCATACAGTGGATATTATGGAATGGCATCTCAAGTAGCAAACCAGGTGGCACAGGGTGAGTACCTCCAAACACGAGAAGGCAGAAACCCCCTCATCACACCAAAAGAGTTAAGGAATTTTGCCATTAGAGACTCCATGCAATGCAGATGTTCAAGATTATCAGCCTATTCCGGAGGTAAACTTCCAATGACTGGGGACTACCGTATGTACAGCCATTAAAAAGTCTGGCCAGGCCAGTTTAGAGAAGGGGCCTGGGAAGAGAAAGAATTAAACAGCAGCTTGTGCCATGTGGGGGAGTGAAGAGTGAAATACTTCTTATAGGATGCAAAGACCTCACACCAGAAGGGTTGGAGAACAGTACATGACCACCAAATAAGTAACATCATCATCATTATCAAAAGAGATCAGATTCTCACATGGAGGTATAGCAGGTGGGCATGGCCTTCTGTTTGACAGATTTATGAAATAGATTACCACCTGTGCACTCCATAACTTTACATTCCATGAAGAGGCATATTATGGAGTTATTCATTTTTTTCCTATTGTTTTCATATGGTGTCCAACAGAAAAACTACTTATTAATTAATTCAGTATACTACTGCACTGATCCCAAGTATTGAAAACCTATTGTAAAATGATAACTATGAAAAAGCAAATGAGAAAAATACTGTATTGTTTTCCACAATTTCATGCAAATTATTTCTGAAGTCTCACACTACATTATTGTTTGGTTTGCTGATTCCATGCACGAACAAGAACATAGTGGAAATAATTGAATTAGAAATTGATAAGATGTGACATAAATGCACAACCTGAGAGAACGGCCACCAGGCCAAATTGTGACATGGACATAAGTAATGCAAACTGCTAATGTATCATCGGTTAAGAGGAAAAAAAATCCATTTCACATTGCTATAAACTGTGACACAATGGGAGTCAATTGTTTGGGTCACATCTGCATATCTGATTACCCGTAGGGTCCAATTACTTAAATTCTGTTGATCTCATCATTGTCTAAAGGAAAGAAAGTAGAAAAAAGCAATTCATCTGTGAAAGTCTTCATTATTACAATAAAGATATTCATTGTTGGATCTGTTAAATCACGCTGCAAAGTTAACTTTCTCACTTTTTTTTCCTTGCTAAATCTTTTATTTTATTAAAACATGTAGTGTTCCCCCCAAGCACTCATGACCTTGTTCCACACCAACCAAGCAGAAAATTGACAGTTACAATTTTGCCTATTCAACCATGAGCTGCAGAATAGCAGATCAGTGATAGTGGACTTAGTATATTCTAACAAATGCATACAAAACCGAATAAAGAGAATACATTTATATGCTACAATATAAAGTCTGCAATCTTATGATTATAAAATCATAGTATTTCAGATTACCATATTATTCCAAAATCACTTTGGAATTGGAGATTCTCTGGTTCCAGACAAGAAAAATGCGATATCATATAAATATATATGTGTATAAAATGAACATATATATGGTCTCTTAACAGCTGCAGGTTGCTAGCTAAAGGGTATATCCCACAATAAATATTTATTACCTGCACATGATAGGTGACACATGTATAATTACCTCATAATCACTTAAAAGTTGGTCTCAAGCTCCATATTCCAGAGGAGTTTGAATAGAACAGCAGTCATGTATGTGCTTTGCCTCCCCATTTAATATGTACAGGACTGATAGAGAATGGCCTCTATTTGAGCCAAAGATGGGCCAGTTTTGCTGCTTTTCCTCTTCTTCTTTCAAGACAGTGGACCAGAGGTGGATCAAGGAGGCTGAGGAGGGGATGCCTCGAACCTTTAGAGTTACTATAAGGCTAGGATCACACAGCAACTTTGGCCACAACTCCTGTCGTGTCACCAAAGATCGGCGTGTCCCTCTAAGACTCCTTCACTCATGATAGTGAATGGAGTCGCAATGTTTAACTTTTTTGTGACTAGAAGTCATGTTCACGCCACCCTCAGGGTCGCAATGTGATTCTATTCACTAACATGAGTGAAAAAGACACAGGCCGACATGGCGAAGTCGCCTTGTGACCCTAGCCTAAAACACACCAGAATATAGATGTGAATTATAGCTGAAATGAACGCCAGTTCCTGGCATACACTTCAATTCTTGCACAGGAGCCACCTGAGATATGGCAGAATTTCCCAAATAGAAAAGGATTAAATTAATTCCTTTTTGTAAGGGGTCGTCATTCAAAAAGTAAAAAACATTATCAATCGAGCTGTGGCCAAGATGAAGAGAGACAGAAACCAAACTCAATACAAAGGGCACAATCATCTGGGGGGGGAAAAAACATTTTTGTGGTCAATAAAGAAATAGAGAGCAATCTGGCTAAGGTACAGAGAAATTAAAAGCAATTAGAGTAGTCAGTCAATACAGTCAGTAGTAAAGAGCAGACAAATAGTAGCAGAGTACATGGAAAGGTATAAAGGATCATTAGTATCTAGTGAAGGTCATAATGAGCTTTAATTAATGTAATATAATTAGCTGAGCAGTCTAGCATATTGCACATGTGCACCCAGTGTGTCAGCTGCTCCCACTATTAACTTATTACAGTGAATTTTAGTAAATTAAAATATTTCAAATGATAATCACATAATTATAAGTAATATTGATGGCAAAAATAAGTTTGGTGTTATGTACAGATGTAGCATCCACCACTTGCTGCCATGTGTAATGCAGTATGTCAAAAAGATCTAACTTTTGTCATCCGTAATTCAGAATAATCACCTTGTCATTTTGTCTCAGTGATAAGCAAGTAACCTGGTTGAAGAATAACAGAGGGGATTTTATAATGTGAACAGTTTTCAAAGTGCTTTGTGACAGAGCCTGTGTTGGTGTAATTTGCGCCACATATATGAAATGTTGCATGATGTTTGGTAAATTTGGCACATCAGTGATTCTAACACCTCTTTGGTAAGATGTTACTTCACTTTCTATGTCTTCCCTACGTCACTCTATGTCATCCCTTTACTGGAATGAGAGTGCAGCAATTTGTGACTTTTTAAAAAGTTGCAATTGATAAAGTTGGTGTGCAGACAGCTAGACAGGATACGTGGGGTGAGTGGTGCAAAAATGCAAAATGTTGCAAAATTTTGTGCAATCAACCTCAAAAAGTCATAAAGCTCTACTTAGTAACATTTTTTTTTATGCCAGAGTTCTGGAGTTCATAAATTCCCACAGATTTGGTTATAAGATGACTGACATCTCTTTGCAGTTTATATGTTTGAAACTGAGCTGCAATTACTTAGTGTGAAAAATACCAGAATTTGCGTTTTCTCCAAATAAATTGTACGAGGTAGACCATCGGATAATTTAGCATAACATGTTATGCTACCTTAAGGCTAGCTGCACATGCCCTAGTTTCACCCATGAAACTCGGTCAATGTATTAGCCAGATTTACCGGATTGAACTTCATGCTGGGAGTGGGACTCTTAGCAGTATAATTATCTATGATGCTAGTAGTCCCTGCCTCCCAGTGACATACTGTCCCATATTGTAATTGGTACGTGATGTTGATGGGAGGTAGGGACTCCTACCATCAAAGATAGCTAAGATGCTAGAAGTCCCACTCCCAGAATGAAGTTAAAGCCGGTAAATCTGGCTAACACACAGACTGTGTTTCACGGGTGGAACTTGGTTGTGTGCAGCTAAGCCTAAGGCTAGGTATACACCTGCACTGGGGGATTCCGTTCCCCATTCTGCTTGAAAAATGCGGAGAGAAAAGTGCTGCAAGCAGCGCTTTTCTCTCCACATTTTTTGCCCTTTTCGGGTGGAAACCAGGTGGAAACCCGACGAACCCCATTATAGTCTATGGGGTCCATGGGTTTCCGTGGGTAACCACTTTTTTAAACGGATTAGATTTCTGTTTGGCAGGTCTCCAAGCGGACCCTCCAAACAGAAACTCAAATGCAGGTGTGAACTTAGCGTTAGGGTTATAAGGGCTTACTGGGGTCAATCCTGAAAGAATAACAAGTTGCGCACAGGGAGCGCTGGTCTTTCTGCTTATTTCTTTCCTTCTAGAGTTTGTAGTATAATTTCTCATGTAAAGTACAGTGACTCAGTGTTTAGCTCTATTTAAGATTCAAACCTAGTCAAGGTTTAAATCAGCATGAAGTTAGTACTGCACCTTCTCCTAAAGTTTGTGGGGGTTTCTACCAGGTGCCATATAAATTATTAATTGGCCTTAGTATGCATGTCTGAAATAGGGAAATTAGATTGTGATCACTATAAGTGACAGTGGCTGACTTGGATGGTGATAATCTACGTACAGTACAGTGATACATCTGCCTACAGAGTTGTGGAATATGTTTGGGCTACATAAACAGCAACATGTAAATTCATTTTTAACAAACCCATAATAGACATTATAAAATGCATATTGTATAAACAGTGCAAACAATATCTATACTGTGTCTGCAGTAAAAATCAATTGTACTGTACATATGCCAATAAAATAACTGCATTTCATAGTCTAGCTTTAGATACTATGTGTTCTTAAAATGTGTTTTCCTGGACTGACTGAGAACTATCCGGCTAGTGTGTGGGTTGTCTGCGGAACACACTTATTTGTCATGATCGACCATATGTCTGTGTTGACTGATAGAATACTGCATGAAATAATAATCTGAAGAGCAAAAAGCTCTAATCCACGAGGTAAATGTCCAAAATTGTCTAGTAGCTACAAGTAAATCATTTTTAAATTTTCAATAGTTTACATAATACATAGCATACTTTGTAATGGACCACCGTCTACGTTGCTTACTTTATAGAAGAGAAAAAGTAACCGATATCTATGTTGAAATGCTATATTGTGATATGATGGTGTCTCTTTAGTTATTTACAGATTTTGTCTATACATTTGTACAGAAGAACCTTGTACTGTTCTACTGACCGAGACTTAAAGAGAAGTTGACAGAATGTTTAAATTGCCCTCTTTGAGGGCAACATGCAGTCATTTCAAGGGTTTATTACATTGCTCGATTATTGGGAACAGCGTTGCTAGGAACACATGTTTCTGATATTTGCTTCTTCAAATAGCCAGCAAATGAACAAATGCTATTTTGTGGGTTGTTTTATGCAACATATAGCCCAGTCTATTCAGGGATGTACTCCTAATAATAAGTATGGGAAGGACAATCAGACTGGCAGTTGTTCCTCCCCCATGTACTCTGCATCAGTCTGAACAATAGGCTGATGCAAATGAGTGTCAATTGCTGCATTTATCATCTATCAGAGTTCATCCTTCCCTTGGATCATACCATGTAATACCTGTCGGTAGTTTTATTTTTCTCAAAAATTAGTGAATAGATTATGTCTAAAATAAGAAAAAGCTATTGACCCCAGAAGGCAGCAGATTCTGTAACTAAATCATTGCATATTAACCAATGTATATTTCCTCTTATTTATATTTCATCTTCTTGCTCTACTGAAATTAATATGCAAGTGAAGCCTCTTATATGATGACCACCCAAAATTGCATTACAAAGTGGTCTTCCCGGGGGTGGTCTTCTCATAAAAATATAAAAATAATAGAAAGTGTGGTCTAGATAAGGAGTGGTCTTTTGGAGATGATTCACTGCCAGTGAAAAGTGATGTTTATTGATATTTTTAGTCTAAAAGTTAAAAAAAAACTGCATTGAATATACACTGTGCTCATTAAACTATGTAGGGTATAGGGAGAATGCATCCACATTCTTTGAAATCACAGAACCACTAGACATTATTAAAACACATTTAACAGAGCTACTCCCACATTTAACAGGCATGTTGAAATCTAACATGTCTAATCCTCCTTCCCCCTAACATCTGGCATTGGAGGGCAGTCAGGTTTAGGCAGGGGTGTACCTAGCCTTACTGTTGCCTGAGGTGGACCTTAAAAAAAAAAAACCCTATGAAAAAAAATAGGCGACCCGGTGATCTTTAGTTTCGTGATCAAAAATTCTCCTTATTTGACCCACACACAGCATAATGCCCCCATAGTATATTATCACATTTACTGACCCCCTCACAGTTTAATACTCCTTTTATTGGCTCCCACAGTGTATCACCCCTTTATTGGCCCTCAAAACAGTATAACACATCCTTTACTGGCTCCCGCACAGTATATTGCACCTTTTTAGGCTCCATACATAATATTGCCCTCTTCTTTTTGGCCCCACATAGTGATATGTTAGCTTTAGATTCAACCTGAATTTTCCAAAAGTTTCAGGCTTGGTCCAAACACGAAACTTTTGGTGTTTGTCACCTACAAAGCACTATTATACTCTGGGTTCTCCTCAGATCCCACAGTATAATAAAAGGGGGCCCAGGGGATACATGATACATCATGATACATGGGGCACGCTTAGTATCATGATACTCAAAGTGACTGCTGAGACCCATCCACAGGCCTCAGTGGGGAGCCTGGGACATGTGACATCAGACAGAGCCTGGAAAAGGGCACCAGGGAAATCCATTAGAGATGAGTGTAACTGTTTATTGTTTTTACTCACCTTCCTTGGTGCTGCACAAGTTTAGCACTATCTATTGGATTATTCCAACAGGTAGCGGACGATGGTTTAATCACTAATCCCCGCTCCTGTCACGTCTGGCCTCTGCTTCTGCCTCCAGGGCACGGATGCTGCAGAACGTTGCAGCAGCCTCTGGAAAAAGAAGCAGAGGTCCCTCAGTTTCTGCCAGGTGGCATGCCTGAGGCTATCATCTCAGGTCGCCTCACGGCAAGTGTGGTCCTGGGTTTAGGGCACTTTATGTATTTGGATTCTGCCAACATTCATCTAATGAATATGGCCACCTTTAGACCTCCATAAAATTTAAGTTCTCTTTAGTACATCCACAGAAGGTCCAGGTACTGTGGCTGTAATATAGATGTTGAAGTGTGCCTATGTAACAGCCATTTAAAAGTAGCCAACTCAAATATAAAACTCAATATATAGAGTTGCATTACAGTTTGATTAGTCAAGTACACTTCTAGTAAAATAGGAATTTACCTTACATTAGGTCTCTTAGGACAAAAGTGAAAATCCTATTTTTATGGTTTGCTTCCCCGAAAACAGCAGAGATGGACAGAAAGTCTGAGTGGTGAAATTAAAACCTGAGAAAAATCAGATTTTGTTCTAATTAGTGGGAAATGTGAAACTCCACATGCCGGCTGCTTTCTTCATTCCCACGTTGAAGATTTAAATTTACGAAGATGCAAAATGACCCAGAAACACGTTCCAGGAGCCCAATTCTATATTTGTCAATGTGTGGCACAAAATCAATTAGAGATGTAAACTGATTATTTCTGAATACGGGAAAGCTGTTATTGAATATTTGCAATAGTCGAGTAATTAAGTGACAGTTATGTACTTAATGAGATTTTTATTTTATGTACCACTGGAAGGAAAAATTACAACACCACAGAATTAAAAGTCTTAAGTTGACTAATTACCGTTGTACAATTTGTTACTGCTATCTCATTTTCAAGCTGGGACTGAATTGACCAAGCAGATGTCTGCAGACTCTCATTTTACTGTTTCGTTTCTGCGCTTGTCAGTCCACTTGCATTTGTCAGTGCTGTTAATGTTTTCTAGTTATAGCAAGCTTTGTGCAATTAACCATTCTTTAAAAAAAATGTAACTTTCATTGCTCTTTTTTTTTTTTTTTTTTTTTTTTCCCCCTTCCAAAGACATTTTTTTTCAAGGTTTAGTACTGATGATGAAATTCTACTTTATGCTGTCAAGGTGGGATAACAATCATGATGCCTATTTGATCACTGAGTACCAATGTTTTTCTGACACAGTGTTGCCCTTATTCTGGGCTGTGCCTGGTACTGCAGTAAGGCCTTATAGAAGTGAATAGGATAATGAACAGACAATTTTAGACCCCATACAAACGACTGAGTGTGTTTCCATTGTGGGACTGAGTTTGCAGCAGAATGCACTTGACATCCAAGTGCATTGCATTATGCATTCACACCTATGGGGGCTTCCGATGTATTCTGTTCCAATGACAAGGAGGATAGGACCCGCTCCATAATAATCTGTGACATTGGAACAGAATGAATCGGAAGCCCTCATAGACATGAATACATAATAGAATGCACTTGAATGATACTCGGATATCACCGAGTGCCTTCCAGTGCAAACTCAGAAGCACACTCGGTCGTGTGCATGGGGTCTTAGGCACGGCACCAAGTCAGTAGTGTCATTATCAAGGTAACCAAGAAATGCCCTTCAGTCTAATGATTGATAGAACTTCCAGCATTAGTGGCCATTGCTGATGAAGACAAAATCTTCAACTTGCTGGTAACTTTTTTCCCAAGTTGCACTTCTTTTGCAGACTGCAGCAAATTATCCTACCAAATTCTTTTTTTTGTACACTTTATGCATACCAAGTTATACCATATCAAAGTTATACTTTGTTTACAGCTTGTCCTGATATTGTATTTTTTCATTTGTATTGAACTTTCATTTGTTTTAGCTGTTTTGTATTTTCATTATATAGACCAAGATATAATATACCATTGTTACACTGTTCATGTATAGTCATACAGTCTTGATCTTATGTGTTTATTTTAAAGCAGACCAAAACATATTACAACACTTTATAGTTGTGTAGTTTTGATGCTTTTTTTCTCTTTATGTACACCATGACACAACATATCACTGTTTATACTTAGTCCTGAGACTGGGGCAAATTTATTAGGACTGGAGTATTGTATACCAGTCTGAATAAACGGCCCAACTGACGCAGGGAACCAGAGATTTATGTAAAGACTGTTCAAAGTCCCAGTGCCAGAATGGAAATCCATGCCAGGTAGGAATGTAGATTTTTATTTTAACTCATGCCAAAAAAACTGGTGTGAGTTATAATAAATCAGTGAGGCCAAGACATCCTCACCATGGCCCATCCTGATCCCTAACTTATTCTACTCACCTCAATAAAATGTGACAGGCGAGGCGTGGATCAGAACTTGTGGCACACGTTTGGCGCAAGAAAGGGCCTTACACCAAACATGCACCTCAATATCATCCCTCTGCACCAGAAAACTGACGTAGAGGGAATGATGAATTCCTATGTGCATACTGTATCATTGTTAGACTTTATTCACACTTAGTCCCGATAGTGTATCTTTTTTGTCATATTGGCAATGTTCTTTTTTCATTTAAGCTCCAATTTTCTTTGCATTGTCCTTTACAATTTTGCATTGGTATGCATTTTGTTTTAATCTGTGGCAGAGGACACCATGTGGTGTCTTTAGACTGATCTGTTTCTTGAATGTTCCTGTCTTAGAGAATTGCTATTTATTTATCTTTGTTTTTGTCATTTTGTGTACTATAACTAAGAGCAGTGCCTGCCCGAAACGCTTCAGAACTCCTATATACCGTGTTTCCCCCGAAAGTAAGACATAGGAGAGGTTTTGTAGAATTGCCCAATATAAGGCATCCCCCGAAAGTAAGACGTACCGTAGGAGACGTTTCGTTTCGCAGCATTCCCGAACAGAACATACCGGTACGGTATATGGTATACTGTAACACTGCTGTCGTCCCCTACCTTCACCATTCAGTATCCTGAGCCTGTTGCTTTCCTTGTTGTCCCCCTTTGTCCCGCTGCCGTTATCCTGTACAGTACGATGTCCCTGCTGCGTTGTACCGCATGAGTGTGCAGTGGTGAGCGTTCTCCTGGTGTCGGGAAGCGGAGCCTGTCCTTGCTGCGCGATTCTGCTGTAACGATTCTGCTGGGGACGTCACTTTGCGTCGCGACGCCGGCCCACATCACGTGACGCCGGCCTGGTCCAGCATTGAAGAAGGCCGAAACAGCAGAGAGTGGACCGGATCGAGGAACAGGTAAGCAACGTTGTTTTTTTATGTTTCTATCCTCCCCTGGGTCTCCGATCATTATACTCTGGGGTCTGAAAAGACCCCAGAGTATAATAATTGTGCATGGGTGGTCCACAATGGGACATACCGGTATAATACTGTGTGCAGGGGCCACTATGGGAGATGATACTGTGTGCAGGGGCCACTATGGGAGATGATACTGTGTGCAGGGGCCACTATGGGAGATGATACTGTGTGCAGGGGCCGCTATGGGAGATGATACTGTGTGCAGGGGCCGCTATGGGAGATGATACTGTGTGCAGGGGCCGCTATGGGAGATGATACTGTGTGCAGGGGCCGCTATGGGAGATGATACTGTGTGCAGGGGCCGCTATGGGAGATGATACTGTGTGCAGGGGCCGCTATGGGAGATGATACTGTGTGCAGGGGCCGCTATGGGAGATGATACTGTGTGCAGGGAAATTAATGGTTTGGATTGTTATGATGATGCCCTAGAAGATGATGACATAACTGTCATTGAATAAATTTTACTTTCTATGCATACTGTAAATATTGGTAAATGTACCATACTGTTAATTGTTGTTCATGGAAATATTGGTACGGTAGTAAGAAATTCTTGATAGGATTCACAGTTTGTCTGGTTATGCTGGTTTGTGATGACAACTACTGTACAGTACCGTATATAATAAATGTTCATTTTTTGTTCAGCAATAAATGTGAATTCTTCTTCATTGAAAAAAAATAAGACATCCCCTGAAAATAAGACACAGCACATCTTTGGGAGCAAAAATTAATATAAGACGCTGTCTTATTTTCGGGGAAACAGGGTACATGGGGTTTTAAAGGCTCTAATATAGTCTCTGTTTTCTGAAGATCCCAGGAGGGCTGAATATCTTTTTTCATTTAATGGTTGATAGGCCTTCCACCATTCAGACCAATTACACAATTTTATTATTTTTTTCATTGCTTATATCTAGGTCTTATGTAGCTTCAGTGACCATAGCTGAAGAAGCCAAAATCTTACATTTGCTTGCAAATCTTTTCCTAAGTCCTTTTGCAGACTAAAGCGATTTTCCTAAATGAATTCTCTATATTTTTTTTTCTTACATTTTACCTGTACATATTTTCCCAGAGTCTCCTGCATAAAAGCACTTCCCCCCAACATGATGCTATCACCTGAAAGACTTATAGGGGGATAAGTTTCATTTTGGTAGTGTGCAGTGTTTAGTTTATTTTTATGCTAAATCTAGAATTTTTTCATGGTTCAGCATTTCAGTTTGATCTCATTAGATTATAATACATTATTTTACATGATTTCATGATGTCCTCTGGTTCTAGTTACACTTCTAGGTATAAATAAATCATTACACAGATCTATCTATTGAATATTAATATAGTAATCTATAGTTATTAAGTCACCCTCGAGACATTTATTACTTTGGTTTCCTGCCTCTGAACCTTTTGCTTACTTTCTTGTACACTATTCCTTGCTTTACTGTATTATGTTGGCCTTACTTGTAAGAGGAGTAAAAGAACATAAGAAACATGTGTGGGTGCAGGTGAACTAGATTGTATATAAGATGGCATATAAAATGCAGGTATAAAAGCATCTGCGTGGTGAGATAGAGCAATAAAGGTCATGTGCGAGTGATACTAGCAGTGTAAAATGATCTTGGATTAGAAATCACATCTTGAAATTTCATTCTGGAGACTAAACCCAGCCATGAAAAACTGATATGTGTATGGAGACTTTTTACTTGCGTACAACTCCCCACTCCTATTTCAATAACCAATGCAATGCTCAGACTAGTGTGCATGTGTATGGGGGAGTCGATGAGATAGCTAAATGAGGTTAACAAGTGATCTATTTAGCTGAAAGATAACAGATTAAAATGACCTGCAAAAAAATCAGCCATATGTGAAATTTCAGCCCAATAGTCAGAGAAACGTTGTTTGAAATAAAGTCCCATTAAGATTATTGTTATTATCTATGGATGGCTGGATTAAATAACTGTAACAGCCAATGTAGACTAAAACAGTGATGGCCAACCTTCTCAGCTCAGTGTGTCAAAATTCGTAAAAAACAAGCATAATTCGAGTGGTGTCTCACTTCGAGAAAAATCCACAATTTAGTGATATTTGTAGCTCTAATAACAAAAAGTTATATTTTTAATATATGTACAGTGTTTATTAATAAAGCAAAAACAAATTATTCTTTACCTTACCGCTAAGTGACTTTTTTGTTGCTGAATTTCATTTACTAAATCTTCAATTGAAGGTTGGTATTTCGTACACTTCGAGCCCAAGCAAAGCACTACAAACTTCATCTCTCAGTCAGTTTCATTTATTAGTTTTAACATTATTTAAGTAGAATCTACTTTTTAACCTTCTCCCAGAATTGCTGGGCGGTAGCTGTTGGGGTACAGTGGCAGCTCAGTGAGGTCTTGGCAGGGTTAACTGTCTCTGATGGGGTGTTCTCTTCCCCCAATATTGCTGAGCGTAACTGTGTTGGAGTACACTGGCAGCAGGGTGAGATTTTGGTGGCTGCTTTAATGGCTGTGGTGTAAGGAGCACACACACACCTGAGATGACTCTCCTATCTCCATGTAGTCACTGAAATGGACCTTGGTTCAGCTGTCTGCCGCTGACAGGGCAACTGTGGGACACAGTTCTAGTGTTCTCGGCTGTCTGGGTGCAAGTCTGCAGTAAATTTAGTTCTGGCTTCACTGCCTAATTGTAACGTCTCTGCCTGTTCGGGTTTCTGCGCCACCCTCCGCTCGCACGCTGTGGCGAAAGAGGCGTATTCAGTTTGATTCCTTGCATAAGATTCTTGTTGCTCAGTCTGAACACTGTCCTAGACTATATAATTGAATTTCAGCCACAGCCGTCTCATGCACCTTGTTTCTTTCGGCTTCTCAATCTTAGCCTTGTTTGTGTGATTGACAGTCTATCGTCCAATCAAGTCTGGGACAGGTCCTTTCTTGCTATAAACAGGTTGTCAGTTCACACATGGCCGCTGGCTATTGAGATTCTGTTTTTTACTTTGTCCCTGCTAGCTTCTCTTCTGTTTACCTGTTCTTCTTATTTCCTGACCACTGGCTTACCTTTGACTATTCTCTTAGATTTTGATTTTGTACTGCATTGCTCGACTGCTACCGACCTCTTGGCTAGCTGACCTCCCTTTGTTTGGAGGTCTACAATACCAAGTGGGCAGTAATGAGGAAAAGCTCTAAACAGTGTTTCCACTTACTTTAGTGAAAGCATAGCAGTTGCAGCATTGACTGTGGCTGGGCTGTGGCCTGAGCCCTGTCTGGGTAAGTGAGGCTAAAACTTTGAAGGCAACAAAGATGTCTCTGCCTCACCATATTTTGACACCCTTATATTTGCATACAGAGCTGTGTAAGGCATCTTTTCTTGCGGGTCAACTTGTAGTTTCTATTTATTTATCTTTTTGGGGAATGTCTGATATTATGAACACTCTTTATTACATTTTCTGAAGAGGTGAAACAGTGAAAAAAAAAACTGCAATTTGGCCATTCTGATTCTTTTTTTCCATTATGGTGTTCATTGTATGGAATAAAGATTTTTATATTTAACAAATCGGGCATTTTTTGGACATGGCAATACCTAAAATGTTTACTTACGTTTTTGTTTATTTTTATATGTAAACTAGGGAATGGGGGTGATTTGAGTTTTTACATTTTTTATACATTTTAAACTTAATTTTTTTTTTTTTTTTTAGCCTTTTTAGGGGATTGAACTAGCAGCAACCAATCATTAGATTACTTACAGCATAGTCCAAGGAAGTCCGAGGCTGAAAACAATTAGGACCTGACCCGAGAAAAAAATCCCACCACCATCAGGTACTCAGCAGACCCTTGAGCACTGAACCATCCCAGGAGTAGAACTGGAAGGGTTGTGGTTGCTGCATAGGTAGCTGATCACTTTGCTTGGAGCAAGTGACATTTACAAGAATAAGATGTAAAAGTAAAGCTAAAGTAAAAGCTGGCCATGCACATAATATTAATGCAAACTTACTGGCTATGATGCCAGATATTGTTTTTAAGACAGATAAGCCGCTGCCAAAGACATCTGGAAGTGTCTTTCTCCCTTTTTCCCTTTCAGAACATGTAAACTTTGACTTAGTTGAGAATTTAAGTTTATGGGAGAGTCAGAATTTATGTTGGCTGAATCAGTATTTGGAAGACAGCTACCTAAAGTTTATGGCCAGCCTAACTTCTGCAATTCCACTCTTCCCTCCATTTCCATACAAACTAGTGGTTTAATGAAAGGTATAACCACATTCTCATCAGGTGCAACTACTTATCTTATATGGCTTGGCAGCAGATTTCTGGCACAGGATGCTCAGTTTTCTTCGCACTAGTATCCTAAAGGTTTAAACTATTTTTACACAGAGAGTATATCACATTTTCCAAATGTTCATTTAAAAACTATTGTATCCAACTATACACACTATCACACTATTAGCAAGACATCACATATATTATGCCAGATTAAGTGTTCACTTTACATTTAGAACTATACGTTTTGATCAAGCCATATACATTATACATTACATCATGTTAGTAATAAAATACACAGTGCACCTCTGCACTGCACAGTATTTGTAATGAAAGCTCTTTCGGAGTTCTCTTGTCATCACAAACACCTAGCTAATAGCTTTGTCTGTTTATAGTGCTGTGTTCTTTTGCAGCACTTCTGATAAAAAAGGTCATAAGCACAGCATTAGGGTTCATATTATGTCACTTGACTGGATTGTGTTGGGGAAACATGATGTTTAGGTATAGACGATGAGTCGTTCCCTTCCTTCCTTACGTCTTTCATTGAAATCTATGGTTAGAGTGACAGGGCGTGCTATGTTTAATTCTCACTTTGCTATGCCGATTTCCCATTTCCGTGCTCTTACTTAAAACAGACTATATTTCCATTGACACATATTGTTCACTTCATTGTGACTTCCTGGTTTATTATACAGTGGTAAAGCCCATAATTACCATATCATGCCCTGTCTAGCTCTGTTTTAAGTGATAAAATTCAGTATGTTTAACTAACCAACAGAAAGTATAGTATTTGTACTTTCAGAATATAAATATGGATGATGATGCTATACATGTATAGACTACAAAAATACAGGGGAAAATACATCTATTTATTCATGATGAATATTTAGTGTCACCGCTAATATTAGTCCCTGTCCCCAATCAGTCTACCAAAATCTAATTTCTCAGATGTACTTACATTACATCCATTTTATTTTCATATGAAGTAATCTAAGTCTGTTTTTTACTGGAGTGTTTGAGGAAACCAGAATATCCAGAGGAAATACAACATATAACGTTCACAAATGCACTACCATAGCAGAGCCTACTTTATCATTTCATATATAAAATATTTAGGTTATGTGTTCTTATTACATTGAAGGTCCCTCACCACTTTTACCCATATATAGATTGTAGCCTTCCAGAGTGATTGGTTACCAGAGTAAAGGTCCCATACACCTAAGACAAAAGCTGTTTGGTCTTACTGATTCTTGACTATCCCCTTACAGATGATCATAGAAGAAGCAGGATAAGGAAGAACAACTCAGGCCTCTAATCCAGAAATAGTAGAAGTAATAGTATATATAACCTCAGATAAATAGCTCTTGATAAATTGCTGATATTTAACAAAAACTAGGCCAAAATGCAGAAGCAGTATGTAAAAAATTATGTATACCCTTACTGCTTACTTCGGAATTAAAAGGATAAGTAGCAACCAGGTCCTGCTAATCAAATGACCTTGAATAATTAATCATCAGCAAGTATGACCGCCTTTATAAAAGTCAAAGTATTGGCAGTTTGCTGGCCTGGAGCATTCAGGTGTGAAGTAAGACAATGTCAAGGAGGAAAGACATCAGCAATGATCTTACAGAAGGAATTTATTTAGGTATTTTGCTTACTGATATAGTGCCATCATATTCCGCAGCACTTTACAGACATTGTGGTCATTGTCCCATATAGGGCTCACAATCTAAATTCCCTATCAGTATGTCTTTAGAGAGTGTGGGGGAAATTGCTGCTGACCATCAATTTGGGAAAATTTATAAGGCCATTTCCAAACAATTTGCAGTCCATCATTCTACAAATATGGTGTATTTTGTTTTTCTCATAACTTTATTTCTCCTGCTCATAGTCATGATGATAATGGCACCAAGGGGTTAAAGTAGGACATTTATCTTTATCAATGACCAATTTATACCCTAAAATAATAGTAATTATCATTGTTCCTGGGAATTGAGACATGAGTTCCATTTTGCCATAGATTAAAGACCTACTATTACTGTTAGTGTAGACAGAACTTGTATGGAAAGCAGTTAATTAATGATAATTCCTTAGTTATACAGCACCATGTTATGGCTTGCTTCATTACACAGGCAGAAGCGAAGTCAGTGCGAGGGAAAGAACAAGCTACTGCAGGGCTGTTTTATATGTATGGATCATGTAGTTGATAATACACTCTATGTATGCAGACATTATAGCAAATATAAAACTTGCTATATAAAACGATCACACTACATCAGTTACCAAGAAAAATAAAGAACTTACAGCTTAAGAAATATTTCTGCAGCTAGAGGATTTACATAAACATATCACTTTACCAATGACCTGTTCTTACATAGAAATAATCCATTAATTATTTCCTAGCATGAGAAATCAAGACAGAATTTAGCACTTGCATACAAAATTCGACAACCAGGCAGAACCTTTGTATGCAATGTGCTTTGCATCCATAATGCAACTTCAAAGTGCAGTTGTTAAATAATTTTATGTTTTCTAAATTTTCCAATGAAAATCTGCAGCACTGGTAGTGTGAAAGGTCCAATGATTAGATGTTACATGGTCTTAATTTGTCTATATTATTGTATGTCAAAGAACAATATTTTTCATCATAACATGTCTAAGTATGATTTCTCAGTTAAATTGTCTTAAATTTTAGGATAACTGTCCGTATACAGTAAAGCAGCTGATGGCCCATTGCAATCTTGCCTGTCCCACCCTACACATGCATCCTTGTTAATATTCTGAACAGGAGGAGCAGAGAAAACCACTGGCAGGCTCTTCCGGCAGTGACTTACCTCCTTGAGAACAAAAGAATTGGACAGTTAAAATCCAACTGCCCTATCCTCACCTCCAATACATCTAACTACCCCTACGGTACATATACCTATACATATGACTACCCATTAGGTTGTTGTCAGGTTTTGGCTGTCATACAAACAAAAAAAAAGAATAATTCCCTATATGACACCTTACAACATCTGCTGATTTTTCTTGTTCTTCTTCTATTATATAATGACTACAGAGCATGAAAATATTTCATGCAGCCATGTTTTTTACCCCCTTCCTCTCCCCCTCAAATACTAGTACATGTGAGCCAGGGAATTTAGGAGGAGAGAAGGGGTTTAGACTGCACACCATTGCTCTATACAGTAAATGTGGCCATTTTGTTGGAAGGAATCCCCCCAAGTAACTAACATGAAATGGATACGAACAGTAGTACCACTAGTATCAGCAGTAACGGTGCCAGCAGTAGCGTACACACAGTGACAACAATACAATCCAGTATGGCTTCACAGGGAAGGTCACCCAACTTTCCCAAACTGCTGAATGAAAAATATCTGTAGTTATAGGATGATAATTCCCCGCTTTAGTATACCCCATGTAATATTATGCATGTTTACCTTACAGGAACTTTGGAAAGCTGAGTAGCAACCAATGGATAGGCATTCTGAATACCAGACCTCACTATTACCCTGATACTATATGTACATGTACTGAATAGTATGGCATACAAGTCCAGATTTGCTTATCAGGATTGTGGGAAAGCTAGATAGCATACCAGACAATGTTGTAATAGGGACTACTGAATAATAAATGAAGTCATATAATATAAAATAAATCTCCTTGATCCAGATTTCCAGATTTGTCTTTCAGACTCCTGGGAAAGTTGGGTAACACAGCATGTGGAGCTGTAATAAGAAATACTGAATACTACATTAATCTAAATAAATCTCTCTCCTTGCCACATAATTGTGCCATATCATGTCACATGTGCTTGTTAGGGTCCCTGAAAGCTGGGTAGCGAACCAGGTAATGCTGTATTAGGGACTGCTGTGAAGTAAATCTTCCTTCAGGATCCCAAGAAAGCTGGGTAACATACCAGTCAGTGCTGTAATACAGATTGTTGCTGAAGCAAAATCTATCTATATATAAAACTCTTTCTAAACTATAAAACTGATAGTTTTGCTAGTTTTCAGGAATCCCTGATAGCTTTACTAGACTAGACCTGAAACCATTGCAGAAATGAAACAAATATATTATAGATAATCCCACCAAAGATCAATACATTGATCAGGCTAATACACAGAAGGCAGCCCTGATCTGACAAACTGTTGGATAGCAGAGGGAAGGGAATCTCTCTCCTTGTGGAGAGCACCAGTGAAGGTTTGTAGAGTTTTGAATTGCCTTTTTGCCCTCTACTAAGCATCTACATATCACAAGGCATTATGGGAAAAGGAGCTGGGAAGCTCAAGCGCCCTCTGTTGGATGTAACAAATCCTCAATTTGCTTTTGACCCACTGAGTCTTGAGAAAGCAAGAGGGATTTTAGCCAAGCCAATATCACTCATCTGCATAGAGCGCTGTTTTGGGATTTTTGTCCTTCATCAGTGCAGAGCAGAGTGAATTGGCTGGCTTTGTGGGAGGCAATGAGTGGCTCAGGGAAGGGATAGCAGAGGGGGAAGACGTGCTACTCTAGTTGTGTCACCACCCCTCACTATTCCCTGGTCTGGCTGATGGTTTGGGAGGGATAGGAAAATGAATCTCTCTGCTGTTTACACGGAGTGACTACAAAAGCTTATATCTAGCAAGCCATCGGGTGGAAGGTTGAAAGCATTATTACATTATAGGACAGTAGTCTGATGGAAAGGCAGGGACTCTGAGCATCATAGCAGACTTTGATGCTTGGAATCAGGGTTGGAGCTTAGTGTTGGGTCTAAGAAATATAGTAGATATCCGGTCTGGACCCAATATGCCTGTGTGAAGCCGGCCCAATGAAAGATTAGTAAGCTTTATTAATTTCAGTTTAGAAAACATCTAAAGCACTTTTTATCTTGCTGGACATCCCTTTAATGCAGCCCTGTTATCTGGTAGTGAAGAAGCATTTTGTATTCCCGCTTCTCTCTATCATCGAGATAACTACATTTGCCATTTCTTTTTACTGTACCATGCTCAATTATATGGAATGAAACAGAAGCAAAGTTCTAACATTTATTGGACTTGAATACATTACTCATGTTTGTACTTTTCTTCTATGCGTTGAAGAGACAAAACAAAATCTCATTACATTGTAAGCATCAGTTGACATTTCTGAAATTGCGGACTGACATACATAAAGCAAAGCTCTCTATACAATGCGGACAGTTAGAAATGCTTTCTTTCTGAACATGACAGCATGTGCATCCATTTTATCTCAAATGGCCTAAATACATAGATGCTTGCAATTTTTCTTCCTGGAGATAAACAATGAAGTATATTAGCTATTTGTGCTTGGTTCTTTGCTGTTGCTATTCAAATACTATTTTAAATTGACATTAATGTTTTCCTAAATTACAAGGACTGTACGGCATATTGAAATACTACACTGAAGTGACCAGAGGAAAGCAAAATAGATATCTTTACTAATGATAAAAATTTAAACCTGGCCGTACATATTAGATTTGATGGGTGAACTTAATAATTTTTGCAGGACTGACTGACCTTCTAATATGTATTGGGGTGTCATATATCTCCCCTAATGGTGTATGTCAGGGAGCGAAGGATTGGGCTATAGGATTTTAACATGCTCTGTTCTGAATGTTGAGAGAACAAGTCAAGCTTGCAAATATACAGGGGTGTGGGGGGGGGGGGGAGAGATAAATGTTGGCTAATAGCTATGTTAACCAGGTTCAGACAAATATTCAGAGACAAATCATATTGCTTGTATAATGAAAAGTTCTACAATTTTCCAATATATTTTCTGTATCAATTCTTGATATTCATTCTGCTTTGTTGCAGTAGATAAAATCAGTTCATGGTCATGTGATGGACACACAGGTGCACAGCTTGTTACAGTTACAGCACAGTAAGCCGACATCTGTGTGTCCATCACATGACCATGGACTGATTTCTATCCACTGCAGGTAAGCAGAATAAAATACAACAAGAAGAGATCTAAAAAAAACTTGAGGAATGCATACATTAAGTATATGGAAAAATTATATTTGGCTAAAACTGGACAACCCTTTTAAGTGTATGGCCAACCTTAGAAGCCAAGGCAAATAATCAATGCTGTTATTAAGAGAAAAAATATGGACTCTGCATGTTATTTTTTTCACATTTTAACTTACTTAGCAATAATTTATTGAATACTCAAAGATATTTCATTTTGTTCTGTAGATAAAAACATTAACCACAATCTTAACCCCTTCCTGCCACAGGCATTTTTAAATTTTCATTTATTAAGTCCTGCCTTCCAAAAGTCATAACTTTTTTTTATTTTTTAATTCACAGAGCCTTATTAGAATTTCATCTTTGTGAGACAAATTGTATTTCATAGTGGAACCATTTAATATTCCATAGGATGTACTGGGAAGAAAAAAATTCAGAATGAGGTGAAATTGGTACTTGATGTTCTTTTTATTTACCTATTTGGGGAATGTCTATTGCTTTGATGGCTTTATATCCAAATTTTTATGTAAGGCAAAACTGGACATTTTTAGACATAGGGATACTTAATGTCACTTAATGTACTTTTATATGTGTTCTAGGGAAAGAGGGGTAATTTAAAATTTATTTCTTTTTTATTTATCTCTTTTTTTTTTTTTTTTTTTTTTTTACTGTAGTTTTTAGATCCCCTAGGGTTCTTAAAATCCTCGGTGTCTGGTCACTAATACAATGCATTGCAATGATAAGGCATTGCACTGCATTGTAAAATTGCAACACTTGTGAGCATCCTGTAATACAAGTCTACACCAGACAAGCCTGGGAGACTTCAATAGGAAGGATTGGTTTGCCAACCCCAGATCTCTTTTTGAGGTCGTTGATCCAGAACGAAGATGGCGGTGCCTACTGTATGTGCTGCTGAAAGAATGGTGCCTCGGTCAGCTTTGACTGAGGCATCAGGGGGGTTAATGCCCATGATCAGTGCTATTATACAGTGTAGACTCGGTGGCTATGGTGGCCACTCAGCTTTTGAGCGACTGGCGTATTTCAATACACGACAGCCTTCGTAACATTATGGCAGATGTCGGGAAGGGGTTAAAGATTATATACGACTTCAGGATATTTATTAGTATTATTATTATTATTATTATTGAATTGCATCTATTAGTGGGTAAAACCTTTCACCGAATATGTTTTGATTAAAAATTCAATTTTTACTCAGCAGCCTGCACTTTTTCTTATACTGTGCAAACTGCTATGTCATATTCAGAAAGCAATCTCTCAGGCTGAAGTATCTATGAGCTTCAACATTTTCATGGAATCTACTGATCTCTCTAGTATTGATGCCAAAGTCCTACAAGAATCTGCCATTAGACATAGGCTGCACAAGTTTCACAGATAAATATAGAAGGTTTGGCAGAAGGGATCATCGGCTTCCTGAAAGAATTTCTGCAACAATATGCTCTTAAAAACCAGACAACCATGTTCAGTGAAAAACAAAGACTTTGACTCAAAGAAACTGATATCACATGTACAGCATGGTAGTAGAATTTGTATGATGTCAGGCCACTTTGCTGGATGACAGCCCAGGTAGGTCACCTTAAAAAAATCCATTTATCCAGAACCATCCTCTGGTTCCAGAGAAACCCAGATATCACTCTAAAAAATACTGCTAAAGGTATTTGGTTGCACTATTAACCTATTGATAGCACTAACCAATCTTTTTTAAAAATTTATTTTTTTACCCAGAAAACCCCTTTAAAAGTATAGCACTGTTCATTTGTGCAGTGGCTGAGCTTGGTATTACAGGAAAGCCCATTCACTTGAAAGAGACTGAGCTGGAATCAGGTTATGTGACTGATGAATGTGAAATCATATGGCGTGTGAAACAGGAGCCGTGCTCAGTGAGAGCCACTGCCGCTTCAAACAGCTAATCTGTGGGGGTACTGGGTATCAGACCCCCAAGGATCTTGAATTGATGAGCTATCCTAATGATAGGTTATCTATTAATAAAAAGTCCCAGAAACCCCTTTGAATGAAAATGAAATATCAAGACGTTCTTAGAAAATAAAAAGGTTTTCACATGACTGTAGGTGCTTTAATAAATTAGCTCTGCATTTCATTTTAGAGGCTGTTACAGGGTATGACATGACAGGGTACCTTTTAGTAATTTCTATTAAATTAGCCATTTATTCTAACGGAATTAAAATTTTGCACAGTGAAAAAACATTTCACAACTACAAAAGAGACCTGTGATCTGCGATAGGTATCACGTGGCTAATTTCATTGACCGTTGCCCTGACGAACAGGATGTTAGAATAATTAGCTTCTCTATTCTACAACAGTAGATAACAAATGTTGTCGGTGTGTGGGGATTGTGACTTGAACAAGAGTGTTTTTCAATGGATTTGTCTTTAGGCTTGACATATACTCATTTGGATGATATGGACATGGACAAAAAACGAATCTCTGGCGTGGAAAACAGACAGGATTTATTTGCAATCCAGGTTTGAAGTTCGAAAAGGAAGGAAGTGATTTGATTTTTTATTCCTGAAGCAATGAGTTTTATTCTGCCAATAATGTGAAAGCACAATCTATAGTGTAGGATCCCAAAGGTTTTTTGGGGGGATTTGTGGTGCTTTGGGGAAATAATAGCAAAATCTTACCAATATAAATGCCCCAATAAGTTTTATTTTTATTTTTCTGTTTATAACATTCCAATTCTTCTAATGAAATAGGGACCAAGCAAAATTTAGTTGACATTATTTTGCTATTGTAGTATTCTAGTAGAGCACTACTGAAAGGGTTAATTAGTGTTAATTAAATGTGAAATGTGCACTTTCCTGACATGTTACTGCTGTTTGTTTAAGTCAAGACTATGTTACTTTAATTCTGAGGACCTCAACATTCCATCAGGAAGAAGGGATAGAAACTCCTCACTCCTGGAAATACGAGCAGCGGACACGCTGCAATTTCCAAAACCGTTGCGGTTTTGGAAATTGCAGCATGTCAATTATACTTACGGAGACGCCAAAGGTTTCCCTATAGGTATAATAGAAGCAAAAAGACTGCAGAGGAGACCTCTGCAGACTTTCTGTGAAAAGCGATGAAGGATAAATCGCAATGCGTTGCCGCTATGGTTTTTCCTGCAGCGCTTTATTGATGCGGCCTACATGGGCATTAGCCTAAGATTGCTAAAGTGACTTAAAGTCAGTGAAATTGGGCTCTGCTTACTTGTGGTGCATGCATAGGTAAGACTGTGATGGCATTTTTCACAGGATCTTTTTAAGCTTTCAGCTAAACCTAGTAACCTTAATTACACCTACACCCCACCGCTCGGGCAGTGTTGGTAGTTTGTGGAACTTTGGAAGAAAAACTTACTTTAGGCAAGAAACTAAAAGACAGACTGGGAGCTATTTGTGATTATATGACCCAGGGTTGAAATCAGCCCCAAAACTCGAGGTATGGACCAAATAGCACCTGGGGACATGAGTATTTTAACACTCTCAGGATAATTCCTCTAATATAGCACCTAAAGTAACATCTGTGAAAAGAATCTTACCAGAAATTTTTTTTTAGGCCATAGCCCTAGGTGGTGTAAACGCCGCGGCAAAAAACGCAACCGGAGATTGCAGCAAATCAATTATACCTATGGAAATGTTGGTGGTTTCACTATAGGTATAATAGAAGCAGAAAGTCCGCAGAGAAAACCTCTGCAGACTTTCTGTGAAAAGTACTGCAGGAAAAAACGCAATGCGTTGTCGCCGCGGTTTTTCCCACAGTGCCTTTTTACAGCGGCTCACTATATGGGGCCTTAGCCTCAGGATGCTTTCACACACCAATCTTAGAAAAACGCCACTGCAGTTTTTGATGAAGATGTTTGATGTAAAGCTGCTTAGAATAAATGTTTTGTGAAATCTAAATTATTGCTAAGTGGTAAAAACACATTTATTGACGTACAGTATGATCACCTGCTATGTGCACCTTATCTCTGCCTGTTGCTAAGGTTTAGGTGGATTACTAAGTAATCTGTACATTCTTCTAGCTCAACTAAAGATTTTAGATAGATGACCTTTAGATGTGACTTTTACATCTAAATTGGTTCATTACACAGTGAAGTTAATTACAAAAAGTGAAATTAATAAAAGTTTGCCGAAGTGATATTAAATTGATTATTTTTTTTTCCTCTATAAAAAAAAAAAATAATTGTAACATGGAAAAAATGCCTAGCAATGTTTATAGGAAAAGTTCATTGAGATGAACTAGGCAGAAGCAAGAAGTAGAGGAATAGCATCATGTTCATTCTCCACCAAAGCTAACTGTGATCTGTGCAGGAATAACTGAAGGATCCTTCATGAAATACTGGAAGGTAGTCGGGACTGTAGAGAAGATTCAGGGGCTACAATTTAGTTTACTCCTAGGAATGATGGCCTTCTCTTTGCGAAGCCTTAATTTTGAAGCAACAGAACAATTGTTGGCAAGAATGCAGCATCTCAGTCCTCTGTGTCCTTAACTGTACTTTTAAAATATATTTGACATGTCATAGTGACATAAAAAGTTTCAGTTAGTGACAGATCGCAACAATCTCTAAAGTTGGCAATACACATTAAATTTTTGTCAGCAAAAATGGCCAATTTTGTGTACGATAATGCTACCAACCAATGGCAAACTTTGGTCTGCCAAAAGCAGATTCGTCATGCTGGATATTTTAAGCTGGCTACTGGCCAAAAATATCAGTGTTTGGCATGATGGTCCACTTCAGCCTAGACATCAGTCAACTTACACAGGCTCATTGCACATTGTTTTTTTGTTATCCTTTTTGGATAACAGGCAGTTTAGTTGTTAATGAAGATTGTGAGATCATTCATGTGAACAATCCTATCATCAATCAGGTGGTCACATGACACCATCCAAAATCTAATGCGTATGGGCAGTCTTAGGCTATATTCACATGAAAGTGATAAATGGCCATGTGACGTCTTTTTAACAGACACCACATGGCATTAAATCCAATATCAGTGAATGGGGGCTGTTCACATGACCGTTATTTTGATGGTCCATTGTAACAGGCCTTCAAAATAACGGTGATGTCTTATTTTTGTCTGTTTTCACGGATCCCTCCATGCATTCATGTATGGGGGATCCATGAAAACGGTTGCTCCTCAGGTGCAAGATGGCCGTGAAAAATGGCCGATTTTTTTTGTTGCACTTTTTTGAGCCAAGCCAGGATTAGATTGAGCAGAAGGTAGAAGTATAAGTACTTCCTGTATATTTCCTATTCCTTTTGTAGCCATTCCTGGTTTTGGATCAAAAAAACACAGCAAAATCTACAACAACAAAATTGCTTCTCTGCAACATGGTGCCTTAGCCTTAAACAAAAAGGCATAAGCTTATACCAACACCCTGTGGCCTTTTGGCTATAATCTGCTTTTCTAAGCTCTTTTTGCTAAGTGTAAGTGGGTTTACAGACTTGTATGAGATGAGAATATCCCCTTATGTTTACTGTCCAAAACCTTCAGGTTTCTTTCAGTCACAGTTTTACCTAGTATTTTACTATGTAATACACAGATTTTTGTCCCAAATGCCTAGCCTTATATTTACTGTATCTTTAACTTACTCTTCTAAGTTGAAGCTTCCTCAAATTCCCCTGTGTTTATTACTGCAGTGAGTTTAGTATCACCTGCAAATCTTGAAATGTTGTTCTTTAAGCCCCTTTAGGATAGGAGAAGCCAAACTGCACTGTATGTGCATATATACTGTATTTTTCATTTTTTTTCAGTTATTAGAAATTTAGTTTGTCCAATATGAATGTGTATAGAAGAAAAATGATGTCAGTCGATGTAGGTAGAAGCTAATCTCACAACATGATTCCAGACGAGCAATGGTGTTACGAAAATACCAAAATATCAAATATTCTAAAAGAATATATGCTTAGCTCCACCACCCTCTAAATCCTATGTTTCCCTAGTTTAAAGACCAAATTTATAATATCATATCATTTTAATTAATATATTCGTCTTTGTGTTTGCAGAGTATACATGGTAAGATATTAAATTTACAGTCAGACTGCACTGAAGAAAACTCTTTCCAGAAGAAAGCTCCATTTTCAGTCCTGTACTTGAAAGCCATAAAACAGCTCATGATACAAAAGCTGAGTGCTGTCATTCATTATTTAGCTTCCAAATAGAAGAAGAGAAACAAAACAGCTCTAAGTCAATCACTTAGCTGAGCTCCTTTAGGATAAGGCCTCACGTAGCAGGCTGCGGCAAAAAAGCTATGCGGGAAAAACCGTGGCGGCGATGCATCACGGTTTTTCCCGCAGTGCTTTTGACAGAAAGTCCGCAAAGGTTTCTTTTGTGGACTTTCTGCTTTCATTATACCTATAGGGAAACTTCAATCTTTTCCAGAGATATAATTGACATGCTGTGATTTCCAAAACCGCGCCAGCCACACACAGTTTCGCCACATGGGGCCCCGGCCTTAGGCTGAAGACCCACATTAGGAAAATGCGGCATTTTCTTTCACTGAGTTTCTGCTGCGGCAAAAACACTGCATTTTACAGGACTTGCAAAGTGGATGGGATTCTGGCTAATCCCATCCAAACATTGCAGAAAAAAAAACACCTGCATTTTTGAAAATCGCAGGCTTACCCAGGAGACCCGCAGACCCCATAGACCAGTGATGGCGAACCTTTTAGAGGCCGAGTGCCCAAACTGCAACTCAAAGCCCACTAAATTATTGCAAAGTGCCAACACGGCAACACCTTAAATTAACCTGCCTCCCCCATTCCCCCCTCTTGCATGCAGCCTGCACCCCGCATCTCTCCCCACCACACTACACCCTGCACCCCACATCTCCCCCCCACACTACACCCTGCACCCCACATCTCCCCCCACACTACACCCTGCACCCCACATATCCCCCCCCACACTACACCTTGCTCCCCACATCTCTCCCCCCCACACTACACCCTGCACCCCACATCTCTCCCCCCACACTACACCCTGCACCCCACATCTCTCCCACCACACTACACCCTGCACCTCACATCTCTCCCCCACTCTACACCCTGCACCCCATATCTCTGCCCCCCCACACTACACCCTGCACCCCACATCTCCCCCACACTACACCCCACATCTCCCCCCCCCCCCACACTACACCCTGCACCCCACATCTCTCCCCCACACTACACCCTGCACCCCACATCTCTCCCCCCACACTACACCCTGTATCCCACATTTCTCCCCCACACACTACACCCCACATCTCTCCCCACATCTCTACCCCCCCACTACACCCCACATCTCTCCCCCCACACTACACCCTGTACCCCACATCTCCCCCCCACACTACACCCTGCACCCCACATCTCCCCCCACACTACACCCTGCACCCCACATATCCCCCCCCACACTACACCCTGCACCCCACATCTCTCCCCCCACACTACACCCTGCACCCCACATCTCTCCCTCCACACTACACCCTGCACCTCACATCTCCCCCCCACACTACACCCTGCACCCCACATCTCTCCCCCCACACTACACCCTGCACCTCACATCTCCCCCCCACACTACACCCTGCACCCCACATCTCTCCCCCACTCTACACCCTGCACCCCATCTCTGCCCCCCCATACTACACCCTGCACCCCACATCTCTCCCCCACACTACACCCTGCACCCCACATCTCTCCCCCCCACTCTACACCCTGCACCCCACATCTCTCCCCCCACACTACACCCTGCACCCCACATCTCTCCCCCCACACTACACCCCGCACCCCACATCTCTCCCCCACTCTACACCCTGCACTCCATCTCTGCCCCCCCACACTACACCCTGCACCCCACATCTCTCCCCCTCACTACACCCTGCACCCCACATCTCTCCCCCCACTACACTCTGCACCCCACATCTCTCCCCCCCACTCTACACCCTGCACCCCACATCTCCCCCCACACTACACCCTGCACCCCGCATCTCTCCCCCCACACTACACCCCGCGCCCCACATCTCTTCATGTTCCTCCACTGCTCAGGATACAACTTTTCTTTATGTAGAAGGACCTTCTTGCAAGTAAAGACACGCCTACCCTGTCATGTGACTTTATGACGTCAGAAGGTCCTTCCGGAGTACAGTATTTAGCCTTTACTGATGTAGCATCTACTGTGTAAGCAGCGATCCTGCGGACCGCGGCCTACACTGACAGTTTTCAGCGGTATGCGCATTTGCACATACAGCTGAAAGAAGCGATTGCGTTACTAACGGGGAATCCTGTACTGGATTCCCCGTTAGTGAGCGATCATAGCGACGGTGCGCGTGCCAACTGAGAGGGCTCTGCGTGCCCTCTCTGGCACGCGTGCCATAGGTTCGCCATCACGGCCATAGACTATAATGGGGTCCGTGTGCCTTTGCTCGGTTTCCGCACCAACGATGCAGAGAGGAAAGTGCTGCTAGTTAGTTTATCTATTCAAGCCTCTCAGAGCCTTGATGTGAGTCTTATAAGAATGAATAGAAAATGACTTTCTGTCCGTGCAGAAGACACTGGCACAGATTTACTAATAATTACTAACAGTGTAAACTTGGACAGGCCGTCTGATAATTCTCCAGATTTATCTCATTCGTTGAAGCTGGATGATAAATCTGGTGTATCTTTAGATTGTCTAGACTAAATTTATACCACCTTTCAGTTAGCTTATTTTGATCCAGAATTTTTCTATATTATTTTGTTGCTATGTGGTGTATTTATGCCACACTTCCTTTTTCAGGGAACCCACACTGTGAAGAATATCGCCTCGCCCAGCCGCCTGGCACACCTGCGATCAAACTTCTTTCTTAACCTCCCACTCACACACCGTGAGTAGACCGGGTCATAGGATAAAACAAAACGAGCAATATAAATTTTATATGTTTAATAACCCAAGTGGGTTGGTATGAATTAATAGCATATACAGAAATATACAATATTAATACGATCAAGCATAAACATACAAGCAAAAGAGCGATGATACCGTACATAAAGCGAAAAATGGGAATAAAAGATAGAAAAAAAAGATAGAAAAAAAAAAAGATAGCTGTCTCTTCCAGGCTCCACACACAAAGACTCGTAGTCCATTTCTCTAGGCCACAGCAGAGTTTTGGGCCTAGGGCGCAAGCTTAAGCAAGTTGCCTAAAACAATCCTTCTACATGTCATCAAGAACAAAGGGAAAGGCTTCAGGCCTCAATGCTAGGCCCTCAATGCATTCCTCAGTAGGACAGGCCCTCTCATCTTCTCCCAGATCAGAGCTCCTTACTGCCTCTTTGCTGAATGACCCCAGAATCCAGGTCTGCCCACAGCATATGGCTAGTGCTCCACCCACCCCTTGCACCCAGGCAGCCCCCCTTCTGCCTCCTTTGCAGAACCCTCGGAGAGATGGGTGAAGTTAAGGTCACTGGCTTGCTATCCCCCCATCGCCATCTGGCCAGGGATAATAAAAGTGCCTGGCTATAGCAAGCCATCTCCCATGAACACACATAAAACCAGTGAAGCGTATCGTCCAGCAATGTAAAACCCAAGTTAAACACAACATTCCAATAGGTAGGGGGAGGACGGACATGAGCAAGTAAAAATACATTTCTAAGAAAGATGTACAACTGAGGGTCGGTTCATCACACACACCCACATAATTAGCATGATTGAAATATTTTATCCCAAACTGGATGCACCAGAGATGAGCCACATTGTACTAAAAATACACCAAAAATGTTCCAAGTTGATGCCAGTGTCTAGTTCTAACCACAATAGTAAATCTGTAGTAAAAAAAAAAATGAGTAAATGTTTGTGGGAGCACTGCATTAAGGGTAGATATTAAGCATTAAACTACTTTTTATACAGCTGTGTGCACTTCCAATAAAATATATAAGAACAATAGGCTAAGGGTGGGTTTACACTACCGTTATTATAGTCCTATGACGGATGAGAGCAACAGATTATAATGGCAATAGAGTGTCTGATGGAGCACCCTCCTTCTGTGTCACTTTCCACTCACTACAATGTGAAAACATGACGGAAGCTTTTTTTTATTAGATTTGTTTACTTTTCTATTGGAAGAAAGTCATGCAAACAGACAAGAAAGAAGAAAGCTTACATCATGTTTTTAACATCTGACAAAGACAGAGGATGCCCCACCTACATCAGTCACTCTTTCATTGTTACAGTCTGTTGCTCTCATCCTATAATAATGATATTGTGAAAGTACCTTTAGTTTGGACATTTACAGTAAGAGCTGTCTGGTCATTCAAGAACATGTGCACAATGACCATTATATTATAGAAATTGAAGAGAGGCTAACAAGGAGTATCATAGAAAAAGGGAACCAATCCTAAAGTTGCCTGGGGGGAGGGCAAACTACAATTCAATCATCTCACCAGAAATGAAAACCTCATGGGGTCTCAGGCACTTTAAAGAGATGTTGCAGAATATTGACAATATTTTGTCGGGATTTGTTTTTAATACATTCACACAATTAAAATTACATTGCACTTTTCAGTGGGTCATTTATCATTACAGCAATACCAAGTGTATATAGGTTTTGTTATATGATACCACTATTAGAAAATAAAACTCCTTTTGGTTAAAAAACAAAGTAATAAATTTGGTTGGGGCCCTATATTTTTTTTTGGGTTGACGGAGCTGCGTGAGGGCTTGTACAATCAAGACACAGCAGTGATGGTATAGATACAACTTCTATGCTGACACAGTCACTGTGCCATACTGTTATTGTTTTGGGGGTTAACTACCAACTAGTGTAATTGAATGTATGATGTAGGAGAGGAAGGGGTGAAATTTGCTTACTATACATCCAGAGTACATTTGTTCCAAGCCTTTACTACTCTTCAGTAACATATTTTTTCTGACATTGCCTCTGATCTTCTCCCCAACACATCTCAAAATGTACACTTAATAGGGCAGAGGTTAAAGAGTTAATGTTGTGAATGCACCTTTCCATATTGTAAAAAACTATACCTTCGAGTTGACCTCTCGAGCTCTAATGCACATGTTCCATGGACTTTGAATAAAACCTAAATGAGTAATGAGTAAGGGAAATGTTCCTGACATTGCACAGGCTGATAAAATCTGTTGTTCTTCTAGTGAATTGCTTGTCTGTTCTTGGCTGTACTTGGAACTTATCAGTGATACACTGTCAAAGCTCTGTGCCGCAAACAAGACAACTATCACTGCTAAACCATGCATTGCCCAAGTACAACTATATCACTGCCAGGGCTAGTCTGCTGCTTAACCTTTTCAGGGACTCTCACACACCGACTATATTCTACAACATCTATGGTCTACTAGCAGGGAATGTGAAGGCCTTCATTCAGATTACCAAACCCTCATATTATCATTGATGAAATATTATATATCCAGGTCTTTTCACAAGTCAGTAGTTCATAAAACTTGTCTGCTATCTTCCAACAACAATACCACATCTGTCTACAGGTATTGTAGCTTGAAGTGAGTGAGACCAAGCTACAATACTACTTCCAACCTGTGGACAGATGAGGCACTACATTGTAGAAAGTGCCAAGTTTTTCTGATCTCGTGCCTCCCCTTAAAGCAGGTTAGACACAAGTTGTCCAATGTCTCCTAGGGGACATAAACTTTTTGATTTAATTTTAATCACTTAAATAATATATTGCACTATGTATGTAGTGGTGTTTTATATCAGGTATCTGGCTTGGAGTACTTGCCTTACACAGTGCAGGGGGCCTCACACAGTGCAGGGGACCCCACCTCATTCCAATGCATATGACATAGTAATTCTTTTGATCTGTAACTAAAATATTTGAATCTGTTTCCAGGAACATTTAAATTTTTTTTCTACTCTTTTCCCATCCATTTGCTCAACTCAATTTTTATGGGACTGATGGAGATCAATAAATACACAGCTCAGCCACTTTATCATCAACAATCCAATAGATGTAGAATGGCAGCACATGTGTGTTTACCATTGTGTTCAAAATAAGGGACATGGGACCCCATTTCTCATAATTGGTGGGGATCCCACCAGCAAATAAGTTTTTCTGGAAAAACCTCTAAGGGTATATTCCCATGGAAGAAATTGGTCAGGCAGAATCAGCAAACAAACAAAAAAAAACGGCCTCTGCCTTCTATTGAAATGAATTAGAGACAGATTTTAGGCAATTTTTAAGCAGATTTTGAGGCAGAATCTGTTTCAAAATCAGTTCCAATGTCTTCCATACCCTAGTTGCTGAAATCAACAAGCAATTCTTTTCTTAATTATTTTTTAGACAAACAGGAATATTGACATCACAATATTTTTTTAGATTATGAATAAACAAATAGATCACTTAGGTTATGTGACTTGTGTGTTCTACGATTCCACGAAAGAAACCTATTACTGATATTTCCATCTTCAGGTGAGCCAACTCCATCATGAAGACACTCCATATATCATTGATTTTGAAAACAGGTCAGCATCAAACCAGCAAAATACGGTATCAATATAAATCAGTGGCTGACTATTCTATTCTACTCTTTCTTTCTATACTGTGCTGTCTGATTGGTTCTGCTTGTTTGACTTACAAATGCATCCCTCTGAATCTGACATATCCTAAAATGACCAAAGAAAATTACCATAGCTATGTTCCATTGGCAATAACTTGTTCCTGTGAGGTTTTTACTGATTTACAGTCATATGAAAAAGTTTGGGCACCCCTATTAATCTTAATCATTTTTAGTTCTAAATATTTGGGTGTTTGCAACAGCCATTTCAATATGATATATCTAATAACTGATGGACACAGTAATATTTCAGGATTGAAATGAGGTTTATTGTACTAACAGAAAATGTGCAATATGCATTAAACCAAAATTTGACCGGTGCAAAAATTTGGGTACCCTTATAATTTTATTGATTTGAATACTCCTAACTACTTTTTACTGACTTACTGAAGCACAAAATTGGTTTTGTAACCTCACTGAGCTTTGAACTTCATAGCCAGGTGTATCCAATCATGAGAAAAGGTATTTAAGGTGGCCAATTGCAAGTTGTTCTCCTATTTGAATCTCCTCTGAAGAGTGGCATCATGGGCTCCTCAAAACAAATCTCAAATGATCTGAAAACAAAGATTGTTCAACATAGTTGTTCAGGGGAAGGATACAAAAAGTTGTCTCAGAGATTTAACCTGTCAGTTTCCACTGTGAGGAACATAGTAAGGAAATGGAAGACCACAGGGACAGTTCTTGTTAAGCCCAGAAGTGGCAGGCCAAGAAAAATATCAGAAAGGCAGAGAAGAAGAATGGTGAGAACAGTCAAGGACAATCCACAGACCACCTCCAAAGAGCTGCAGCATCATCTTGCTGCAGATGGTGTCACTGTGCATCGGTCAACAATACAGCACACTTTGCACAAGGAGAAGCTGTATGGGAGAGTGATGCGTAAGAAGCCGTTTCTGAAAGCACGCCACAAACAGAGTCGCCTGAGGTATGCAAAAGCACATTTGGACAAGCCAGCTTCATTTTGGAAGAAGGTCCTGTGGACTGATGAAACAAAGATTGAGTTGTTTGGTCATACAAAAAGGCGTTATGCATGGCGTCAAAAAAACACAGCATTCCAAGAAAAACACTTGCTACCCACTGTAAAATTTGGTGGAGGTTCCATCATGCTTTGGGGCTGTGTGGCCAATGCCGGCACTGGGAATCTTGTTAAAGTTGAGGGTCGCATGGATTCAACTCAGTATCAGCAGATTCTTGACCTGAATATCATTGAACATCTGTGGGATAATTTGAAGCGGGCTGTCCATGCTCGGCGACCATCAAACTTAACTGAACTGGAATTGTTTTGTAAAGAGGAATGGTCAAAAATACCTTCATCCAGGAACTGATTAAAAGCTACAGGAAGCGACTAGAGGCTGTTATTTTTGCAAAAGGAGGATTGACTAAATATTAATGTCACTTTTCTGTTGAGGTGCCCATACTTTTGCACCGGTCAAATTTTGGTTTAATGCATATTGCACATTTTCTGTTAGTACAATAAACCTCATTTCAATCCTGAAATATTACTGTGTCCATCAGTTATTAGATATATCAAATTGAAATGGCTGTTGCAAACACCCAAATATTTAGAACTAAAAATGATTAAGATTAATAGGGGTGCCCAAACTTTTTCATATGACTGTATCTAATAACTGATGGACACAGTTCTTGGAGGTGGTCTGTGGATTGTCCTTGACTGTTCTCACCATTCTTCTTCTCTGCCTTTCTGATATTTTTCTTGGCCTGCCACTTCTGGGCTTAACAAGAACTGTCCCTGTGGTCTTCCATTTCCTTACTATGTTCCTCACAGTGGAAACTGACAGGTTAAATCTCTGAGACAACTTTTTGTATCCTTCCCCTGAACAACTATGTTGAACAATCTTTGTTTTCAGATCATTTGAGATTTGTTTTGAGGAGCCCATGATGCCACTCTTCAGAGGAGATTCAAATAGGAGAACAACTTGCAATTGGCCACCTTAAATACCTTTTCTCATGATTGGATACACCTGGCTATGAAGTTCAAAGCTCAGTGAGGTTACAAAACCAATTTTGTGCTTCAGTAAGTCAGTAAAAAGTAGTTAGGAGTATTCAAATCAATAAAATTATAAGGGTACCCAAATTTTTGCACCGGTCAAATTTTGGTTTAATGCATATTGCACATTTTCTGTTAGTACAATAAACCTCATTTCAATCCTGAAATATTACTGTGTCCATCAGTTATTAGATATATCAAATTGAAATGGCTGTTGCAAACACCCAAATATTTAGAACTAAAAATGATTAAGATTAATAGGGATGCCCAAACTTTTTCATATGAATGTATATAGAGAATGAACCCCCTGAGCAATCTTGTACTAAAGTATTGGTAAAATATTTTGCCAGCAAATTGACACAATCCATGCAAAGTTTCTAAAAGAGGGAGTTCTATAGAGGTTTCTATATTTATTCTGGGTATATATGGCACCAGCGTATTACAACATAAAATTATTCTTTACAAGTAGTATACCCAAGGAATGTCCTAGTGGTTAGCCTTTTTGAGCCTGATGATTGCTGGAGTGCCCTTGATGGTGAGTGCAGGATTAAGATTCAGAAGATAGTGTGGTAGGAAACAGCAACTCATGAGTTTACTTGTAGGTAAATAGTGACAGAACTTCTTACAGGTACCAGAGACATAATTCTTAGAAATTTGGCTGGGGTACATCCTGTGTTAGTTAGTGCCTTTTTTATCTTCCCAAAAAGTGTGCACTAAATCTATTTCTGGACTACAAAAATGTTTTCAACACCCAAGCTGTGGGTTGCAGCTCCTCAAAAATGGTGTCCTGTCTAGGCTGAGGTTTATAGACAAGGTCAAAGCTATGAGACCCATCTAACAATTACCCTCACAGTATCTTCTTTGCACACATATCCATAAAGTAAACTGGGATTTCGTCGTGGGACTGCAGAACAACATTTGGTCTGACTACAGCTGACAGGTTCTTCAGCTTAACAAAAGACTACAGTTTATACTCCCTCTTTCTTACTGGGGCAGGGAAGAGCTCACACTTCTTCCTTCCTATAGAAGATTGTCTCCTCCCTCTCACTAGCATGTCCTTAGTCAAGGTTAGTACCATCTCTCAGCTTTCAACCTAATGGTAGGTTACAATTAGCTTTCTTTTCACAGCGCTCTCACTGGAATGCTATACATTTCACATTCTCAGATGCTCTGACCTCCAGAAATGGTATCCCAATAAGACAGGTGATCCCTACAGGCAATCACTGGCTGGAGTGGGGACCTCAATGTTGTTGACAAGTCATTGCTACACTTAGTGATTAGCTGTAAAGGACAGGTGTCTGTATAGGGACATTATCACTGGAGGTTAGGATATAGGAACAGTTGGGAAATGGAAGCACCTGAAAAGGACTGATATGGTATTACTTCTTTTATTCCTTTATACAATTCTAAGCAGTTTTTTTATTTATTTTTTTTTCTTGATGGCATAAAAATCCCTTTAACTATATTTTGTAATAATCACTGATTATTATAGTATTAGAGATGTTATAAACCTCTCTACATATCCAAACGAGCAATATTTTCTTCTAAGACTTGTATTGACAAGATTTTCATTCAACTACGTTCTCTCCATGTTTTAGATCTTAATTGACATTTTATGATGTTACGCATCCTTGCTGGAAATGTGTATCAAAATTTGTTTACCATTATACATATTTTAATGAGCTTTGTTATTTGATTAATATAGAAAAGTCATCTTGTCAAACCTTATGAAAGATGCCTTAACGACAAAAAAATATTATTGAATGCTCATTAAATGCCAATTGAGTACATCATATTTACTGAGGTTTAGCAACTCTACTGGAGATGTGTATCCCTTATAGGCTTGCAAAAGCTAAATTAATATGATTTAATAATAAACTAATCTTTGACAAACATAGTCTCATTAAAATGTGTTATTTTGTATTCTAGACACTAATTCAAGAACAATGCAGCTAAGAAACCATGGCAGTGTTATAGAACATACACAATTAGCGTGGAAGGGAATCATAATGTGGAATAAGTGTAATTACAGTTTTGTTTTTTTAGCCAGCTAAAAAGTTATTTTTATGTGAATGCAAAGTAATTATATAGTAATGCATAAAATAAACAAGGTATCGTATAATTTATGTTTATTCTCTACTTATGTATTAGCAAAGAATTGTAAAAATACACATTTACAAAAATTGTTCCTGACAATTTTTAAAATCCAATCTGGTGTAGGTAATTTAATTTAACATCTTTAACATTACATTTTGTAAGTTGTCTACATGGCTGACAGCTAACAATTCGGTGGAGTCACCATACACTTGAGATAGCTATTGATTAAACACTTTCGGCTGACAGCTATTCCTCCTAATACATCCATAGACATGCAATTTTTTTTTTTTTAACTCACATGTTGGCCCAGTGCAAAGATTTCATAAGTGACCCCCCCTTCCATCTCCACCACTTAGATATACTACCTAACTTTCAGAGGACGCAAAGATAGAATAAGTGTGGTGATGCACACAGCAGTAAATTTGACAATGACAAGCTATAGTAGTTGGTTTGGGAAACAAGACAACATGAAATACTAGTTGTTATGACTAGAGATGAGCGAATTTTTCAAAAATTGGATTCGGCAGCTTCGCTGAATTTTCTGATACGATCCAAATTAATTTGCGACAAATCACGTTAAAAATCAGCTATTTCCTGGCTACAGAAAGCCTGTATAGTTGAGTAGAATCGCTAGTTCAGCACTATAGACTGTAATACACGTGTATTGCAGTCTATAGAGGAAGTCAGCCTATGCAAACGCATAGGGGCTACTAGCAGTCCGGGGTCTGGTCAGAAGATGCATATCAGCACCCCCTGATCTCGGGACTTTTTGCATGGCAGAACCCCTTGAGTGCTGCAGTCATGTTTGACTGTGGCATCCAAGGGGTTAACACCCGCAGTCGGAGCTATGCTCCGACCGGGGGTTATGGAGTAGGATGTTAGCTGTCAGTTACAGCTAACACCTGCTCCCGATGCCGTGGGCGGTTGCGAAGAGGGTTAAAGGGCTGTGACATCACAGGGCTGGCTGGCTGCTGATTGGCTGCACACATGGCATTGTGGGTGATCCCGCGTTCCCAGAGTTCCTTGCCCCATGTCCTAAAGTGCAGCAGCCATTTTATGAAAAAAATGTGATTCGTTACCATGAAGCGTGAGGCAATTCAGATTCGATGCAAATCAAATATTTCCTGAAATTCGGATCAAATTCCACTTCGTCAGCTTGATTCGCTCATCTCTAGTTATGACCATGAAAAAAATTCTATTGGCTGCAACAGCAATGGTAACATAATGGTACGCATTACAAAGATTACAGTACTGTGTAAAAGTGATGATATGGCCCCCACAGAGGGTCTTGTTCTCAACATTATCCAGTCTGGCTGGGATTACATGAAGAGACAGAGGGACTTGACTAAGCCTACATCTACAGGAGATCTGTGGTTAGTTGTCCAAGATATATGTGTTGGAACAACCTCCCTGTCGGGTTCTCTCAGAATTGATGCTGTTTTGAAGGCAGAGGGCGGTCACAACAAATAATGATTTCTCTTTTGTTCATTCACTTAATTTTGGTAATAACCTATTGACACATTTATTTTTCAAGGCATTCTTGCTTTTCTTTTTTCCACAGTGGCCTAAAACTTACGCACAATACTGTACATCAAAAAGGCATTACCATAATGATTGTAAGAAAAATAACTGCAAATAAAACATGTCAACATTACTATGGCAACAACAACATAATGATAATTGCCATTATGGCTACATGGTATGCATTACAGCCAGGATATGCCATCACTTTATGTTTGTTGGTCCTTGTAGGACCTCCAAGCTTTTGAGGATTAGGGATCTACAGGGCTGATTGAGTGCTGTATCACCTTTATTGTTTTTCCCTGAACAGCAGCACTCCTAGTCAGCTGGTTAGGCAGTTAATGTAAACTGGCCCAGTTCACCTAAATGGATCTGTCCTGCAATTCCACTGCACAGCTGGGCACTAAGTCATCTTCCATTTTATGGGTTATTCACAGATATTGGGGCTGATTCACCAAGACCAGCATAGTATATGGTGGTTTTGATGAAGGATGCATGGAACTTTGGAGAAGTTGCCAGGTGCATGATGAGGTACAGACCTCATTATGAATCATGTATATTCTCTGGGCTGTGCGCTTCAACAGAAATCTATGTCAGCTCAGAGCTGGAATATTTTTCTACCTTTATTTCCACCACAAAAGTGGCATAAATCACAGTGAATTAGGTGCAGATGTTGGGACCATCCTGTCCAGCCCCCACGCAATTATTTGAAGGTAGGGTAAAAAAAAAGCCACTTTAGACTAGTGACATCAAAAAGTTGCAAACCTCAGGTTTGTAACTTGTTTTGTTAAAACAGTGTCTCATATTCTTAGTGTATCTTCCCCATTGCCTCTGTTTACAGCTACCTGAGAGATTGCTCTAGGTGCACGATAATGTGACTGTAAGACTGGTTTACAAAGTGTTAAATCATACTGCATTTAAACTAACTGCAAACATTTTTTTAAAGACTGCAGCAACTCTTTAATACAGATATTTTAATAATATATTCAGTTTTTTTTTTTCATTATAAGTGCAACCTATCCTTACGCCTTGCAAATTATTCTACAAGGCTAATGAGAAATATGTACATTAATCAACTCCATATGACACCAGAAATGAAATATCATTGTACACAGTTATCGATACTCCGCTCTGAATATAATAAACACATCTGGGACATTACATGAAATTGAGCCCATTGTGTGGTTTGCTTGGTGGGAAGACATTTAACTCAAACAAATTCATGGCGCCAGAAGCTTCTGTAAAGAGAACAAGGTGTTTATGGGAGATGAAATTACAATATTGTTAGCTATTGAGTGTTCCAAAATGATGTATCCACTTAGGAAAGAAATGGTTCATAAGTTTACGTGAAAATATGACTCTTGTTTGTGAGAATAAAATTATAAATTATAGTGTAATATTCAAAATGGTAAAATATATATTATATATGTACTAAATGATCTACTTCAGTAGTATACACTATATATAGTACAATGGAAAATTAAATTGATAATAGTGTAAAATAAGTACGTAAGACACATAATGTCACATCTAGTTTAAGGCTATTTTTTCAAAAATTTTGGCAAGGGACTTGGCTTAGATGAATGGCCTAAGATGCAACCATGCCCACCAGAATTGCTCCAAAATTTTGGCATATAAATTGTGTCTCAAGTAAACCAATTAATCGTTAATACAAACTTAGACTTGCCAGTATAAAAAAAAAATTAATATTTGAACCAGCATGAGCCACTGTGATAAATCTGGTGCGTTTTCAGACTGCCTGTTTAAGTTTGTAATGTCTAACTACTGTATTAGTAAATGTTTCTAGAAGAGAACAGAAGGGTTAAATGGCAGCATAGCTGAGGGAAAAGGAATGGGCGAATTGGTTCATATCGAGCTAGGTTCAACCATAATATTCCAAGTTGTTAGAATTTTTACCAAAGCAAATTAATGGAGATTTGTCTTGGATGAACGAAAATGGCCACCACATTATACTCTGGGGTCCAGTGGAGGTAAAAAAGTAATAAAAAGGTAATAAAAAAACACTCATACTCACCTTCTGTTACCACTCTTGGTCCTCCTCGCGGCATGCGGCGGTCTTCGATGACGTCATCAACCCAGGCTCAGTACTGAGGTCTGTGATTGGGCTTCAGCAGTTACCTGGGCATGCTGAGCATCACGATGCTCAGCCTGCCCATGTGACCCTTAGTGGCCCAATCACAGGCTTCAGCCTATGACGTCACAGAAGAGCGCCGGACAATCTTATTTATTTATTTGACACTGGAGCCTGAGGGGGTTGAAAAGCCTCTCTACCACATACGAACACCCCAGTATTATTAATGAGACATGGTAGGTAAGGGACTAGGACTTTCCATTAGGGTCTAAGAACTTCAAGTAATCATCTGGCTCTATATAAGTCAAATGAGTACATATATGACCATAATAATATTATAGATCTTTACTTGATCATAAAACTATAATTAAGACTATGCTGTGGCGATAAACTTTTTTTTTTTTTTTGTTTGACCCTAGGGTATGCATTATCTTAAAGATGGTATTGGACAAAGTTAAATCCTCTACAAGCCTTTAACAACTTTATATATCATGTCTGTCATGCACTCTACAGTCAAGTATCAAACAAAGCCATTATCACTGTAATCTGTTCCAGATGGCATTTGTCTTTCCCTCTGAGCTAAGCCCAGGGCTGTATTTACAGCTGGTCCTGCCCTAGGCACTGCATGTGCATGCACATTAAATTAACAGTTATGTCAACCAATATTTGTATGTTCCATTATCCAACATACAGTATCCCATTCCATTATTTTATGACAAATTTAGATTTGAGATAAAATTTATGATACTGTAGATATATGATTAATATTGATAGCCCTGAATTTACACACAGCATATTTTTAGATATAAGCCACAAGTGTCTTATATCTAAAAATCACTTATGCTAGTGAGTTTCCATTCTCTTCTAATTGCCAAAAATAGACTTAAGATGGCCATACAGATTAATTTTTTTTTTGAACTGTAATTTTTATAGAATTTTAAATTGTACAAAGATTCAAGAACACAAAATACAAGTGAAAAAAAAGACCAAGCCAAAGAAATACAAACAGGACACAAGACGTAAATCAAAATAAGTGCATGGGAGAAGGACAACAAGGGAGAAAAGAATGGAGAGGGGGAGGTCAGAGACCATGGAGAGTGCAGTACGTATCCCAAGAGGACCAGACCGACTGGAAGGCAGCTGTAGTGTTGTTGAGCATAGCAGTGAGGTATTCCAAGCTGCGCACATCTTTAACCCAGGCCACAAGGGCAGGGGCAGTAGGGGGATGTACACTCTTCCAGTTAAGAGCCACAAGCATTTTAGCACCAGTACAGAGATATAGGAAAAGTTTAGAGGCCTTTCCACCAAGGTGTCGGGGGGGGTAAATTAAGTAAGTAGACCAATGGGTCCAGTGGGACACCCTGGAGGAAGAGCACATGAGTCAATACCCTGACCTCTGTCCAAAAAGGGCGGATCAGTGGGCAGGTCCAAAAAATGTGGTGCAACGTCCCCTCCCCAGACAGACATCTCCTGCAATCCGTAATGCATGTGGACAATTTAGCAGCACGGGACCATATAATCTGCCATTGTGTCGGGGAGATCTGCTTACCCAGAGCTTCCAACCACCTGACCATGTATTTGTGGACAAGGGGGGCCCGCCCCCCCGGGGAAGAGAGAATATGATAGATATCCGATATCAAGCCCATCGTAGAGGTACCAGCTCTGCAAATCTTCTCAAAGGAGGTAGGGACAGACACCCGTGGGGCCCCAAACAAAGTGGTCATAAAATGGGCTATCTGCCTATAATGAAGCCACTCAGAGGATGGCAAGTGCAAGTTAGAGGTAAAATAGTCAAAGGGCCTGAGCTCCAAGGTCGACGGGTCAATCAGGTCAGCAATGTGGTACAGACCCAGTCTGCTCCAGGGGTGCACCATATTAGCTTCCAGCTCCCAGTAGCAGGTTAATTTTTTTATAGCCGTAATGCAGCTGTTTGATCAATGAAGGGATTGTTCATGATATTGAACCTACTATAAACATTAGCAACTAAACAATCAGATTTGGGGGGGGGGGATATAGATTGTTAACCCCTTCCATCCACAGTCATTTTGCATTTTTATTTTTACTTCCTGCCTTCCAAAAGCTGAATCTATTTTTCTATTCACAGATCCGTATGAGGGCTTATTTTTTGTGGGACAAATTGTGTTTCACAATGGTGCCACTTAATATTCCATATAATGTACTGGTAATGTGGAAACAAATTCAGCTCCAGTAAAAAGCTGCAATTGTGCCATTTTTTTTGGGGCTTTGCTTTTCCAGCAAGACATGTTACCTATATTCTGCAGGTTCTTATCATGGCAATCCTAAATTCATATTATTTTTGTTATGTTTTAGTACCTTTACAAAAAAAAACTGCTTTGAGTCTTTTTTCTTTGTACAGAGATAAGATTTTCTTTATTTCTTACAGGCCAAGTTATAACTCTTAATTACACTATTTTGGAGATTTGAATAAAAAGTGATCAAATGACATTCATCGCGGATAGTTAATAATTATAAACATACACATTTTCTATTTCAGGAGTTTTCAAATGTGGAGACACATGTTTTTATTTATTTATTTGTTTGTTTTTATATATGATCTAGAGAAAGGGGTTGATTTTTTTTATATTTTTAAACTAGTGGGTCTGATCATTCATACAATTCACTGCAATTGTAATGTATCGCAGTATATTGCAAAATCTATTGAATTCTTTTACATGCTGCATAGTACTATGTAATAGATGCTCAGTGATGACTGACTCAGGGCTATCAATGGGCTCCTGACTGTTATGGTAATGGATCACTGCCCATGGACCTCACTCTTAAGATAGCAATCCTAGTCAATATGGTGGCACCCACACACCGTCACTTTTCAGAAGCCAAACAATTGACATCTGGAGAGAAAAATGCATGCAATCAGATAGTCGCATGTAGGGGATAATTATATATTCTTGTAACAAATAGTGTCCAATAATATAAAAATGCTGGGGAACTTTGAAGCTAATCTAATTCTATCTATGGTAAATTTAACCTATGGGTATTTTGCCATTTCTATAACGCATTCTGCACTGACAAAACACATAATAACTGCTTGTCTGTGCAAACATTGGCTGTTTTATGCATAGCATTTAGACATTTCATAAGTGTCCTTAACTTTGAAAATGTCAGAAAGTAAGTGCAAAGAAACTGCATTAAGAAAAGGTGCCAGAAAAAAAGAGCTAGTGGATTTTGCTTCTATATTGCTTTTTCAATCAAGCATCTTGCTTTTATTACATACTTGTTGAATTAAAAGTTAATGTGCCACTGCTAGAAAAATATGTTAAACCATTAAAGTAATATTCTAGATGCAGGCTGCGCTCTCTTCAGTGTTTGTTCCAGTGTTCAGAGAATATCCCATATTGCCATTGCTTCTGATTATTTTCATAGGAGGGTAGATTGGGATGCTGTTTTGTAGTAGCACAAATCATGGAAATTAAATATTGTCAAAACACATTTTCACAGTAGTGAACAGAAGCTGTTCAGGATATGTGTCTTTGGGTGTACAATAAAACTGCCACATTTGTTTCTTACAAAGCTATGGTATGTCTTACCTTTTATTCTAAGCATTTATGTCTCAACCTGCCAAATATAATGATATCTACTGAAACTTGAGCTAGTTATTTCCTTCCTCATTGATTTTACTTCCTAGTTTTCAACTTAATAATACACAAAACCATGTAACCTTGTAGGGTATGTGACTATATTACAGGAGGAATGCTTTGATCTGCCATATCTGTGCTTGATAAATATATGTTAGGTCATTGATAAAGCATATTGTCTGCATTGTGATAAGGATGAGAAGTATAGAGTGCTCTATCTGTGACTTTCTAGGTAGAAAAGATGGTGGAGGTGACCAGGTAACGTGAGAGCTTGACAGCTAATATGGCAGACAATTGTAACTGTCAGACAGCTGCTTCTCATTCCAGAAAAGTAGGAAGGAAACATCTAAAGCACAGACATCTGAGTTTACAAGAAAACTATACCACCAGTGCATCAGTGAATAAGAAACCAACATCAGATTTTGGTGATCAGAGATTTTTAAGATCATAATCACATCAGATCTAATCTATCTGATCTTACTTCATTATTCCATCTTCCATATCCCTTATTAATTTTGTAAGAATAGAACGTTTAAAGCAGCACAGCACTAATCCAGGGGAAAAGGCCACTCTCCCAGGTAATATAGATAAAGACAAACCAGCAGCACTCCCAATGTGGAAAAAATCAATCTGTGTCTTTATTCAAAGCAATGTTTCAGTCCCTGAATTGGAACCTTTCTCAATTTTGTAGCTCTTTTTGTACCTATTCCAACTCTTTCTGCAAATTGGTGCCCAGAAGTGATCTGCATATTACAGATGAGATCACACCAATGCTTTGTCAACAGATATTATTACTTCCTTCCTTGTTCTTCTCTATCACTGTCTCTTCCAGCTTTACTCGCACCTAGGATATTATGTGTATGCAGATCATTAGTATCCAGATTCCTAACTTTACATTTATGCTCCTTTGTCAAGACGATTCCCAAGCACTCAATATGACCAAGTCAGCTTGGTGACAAGTGCTAATAATTCCATCTTTCATTAAGAATAAGTTGAATGAGAGCAGACGCAGCACTGAACCTTGGGGTATACTACTTGTAACAGAGAACCATTTTGAATTGAAATCTATAGATATGGTCTTTTCAACCAGTTTGCAATCCATGTAAAAATATTACTTTGTAAACTAGAACTTACTTTAGCCATTAGGAATATCAACTTCCTTTGTAATATCCAAAAACACTATCTCCGTAACTCAATCTTTTCATAAAAACAAATGCAGATTAATCTGACATCCTCTGTCCTTAGTAAAACCATGCTATCTGTCACTTAAAATTTTATTTACGGCCACAGACTCCAGTATATAGTGCAATAACAAAGCCTCAGTTTCCCTAAACTAGAAATGAAACTTACAGGTCTTAAATTACCTTGGAAAGACCTGGAGCCCTTTTTGAACATGGGAACCACATTGGGGCAGATAAACTAATAAATATGTAATTTGCTCCAAAAAACTGGTTGAGCTGCTTTGCACCTTATTTTATATGTGTTTTAGACACTTTCTAACAGTTTTAGTGCCTGTTACGACATGTGGGTGGGGTCTTTTGAAAATAGGAGTGGTGTAATATTCTAAACTGTGAGTCAGAAATTGCGCCAAGATTTCAGAAGTTGCACAAAAAAAAAGTTGCGCCGATGTTTGCGCCAAAATTCTTTAATAAACTGAGAAAATTAATAAGTGGTGTAAAGTTAGACTAGACAATCTATATAGGTATAACAGATTTTCAAAAAGCATTAAACACTTCAGAAAATCTGGTGTAATTTAAGACTGTCTAAAAGTTAGACAGTTTTAGTTTATCTGTCCCATTGTGTCAGTTCCTTTGCACTGTACCCGTCACTAGAAAATCTCAACAATTATAATCAGGAGAAGAACAAATACTGGTTGTTACCCATCTGGTCCTGAAACTTTATTTACATTTACTTTATTTAGCTTAGCTTGGACCATGTCTACATTTAGCCACTTTAGTACATTGATGTATGTACTGTATTAATAGTATTAACATTTAACATTATTACAGTATTAACTACAGTATTAACTGTGTTAACATTTAGCAGTTCTGTCGTGTTGTGACCCCATTAACAGTATTTAAGGATCCTTCTTGCTCTGACCTTAGTTTTTTGCATCTATATACATAAAAAGAACTTTTCACGTCCTCATCGATGTTTGGTATTATATACCTCTAGAAAGCCAACAGTGCGCTGAATTAATCTTTCCCGTTATGCTCCATGGTGCTAGGGATATCAGTGCTGCTAATTTCGGCACTGCTATCTCCCCACTGTCAGAAGGGCAGGCCTTACAGCCTATCGTCATCGTTGGGCTGTGAGGAACGCTCCCCCCCCCCCGACAGTTCTCTTCCATAGATCTGAACTCTAAGGGGGGGTTGTTCTCACAGCCCAACAATGATGCCAGATTGCAAGGTTCACCCTGCTGACAGTGGGGAGATATCGGTGGGGAAATTAATATCTCCAGCATCGGGGCGTATATGGGAAATTCAGTGTACTGTTGGCTTTCTAGTGGTATATATTATTTTAAAGGGTTTGTGCCACTAAATACACTTATCCACAAGATAGGGAATAAATGTCAGATCACTGGAGTACAACCATTGGGACTTGGGTTGTCTGGAGAATGTGGAAGAGAACGTTCCCGAGTCCTCCCTGTGAATTGAAACTGCAGTACGCTTTTGTGACTCGTATTCCATTCACTTCTATGCAACTGCTGGAGATTGTAGTCCCAACAGCCCGACAGAAATGAATGGCGCACCAGTCACACAAGAACTCTAATTCTTCATTCACAGGATTCAGGGGCATTGTCTATTCCCTGAGGCTTTGCTCTATATTACAGTAAAGACCTGGTGGCTCTGGCAGCTGCTCAGCACTTGATCAGCTGCCATTTTAAATACCTGAGATCCTTACGGCAGGTTAAAGAAATGTTGGGACTTGTCTTACTTTCTGGCCACTAGCCTTTCACTATGTATTTTAGCTGATTTTATTTCCTTTTTACAAATTTTATTTATTCCTTTAAGTGCATTGTAAGTTTTAAGCACTTCCGTTAACTCTTCAGATTTATATTGTTAAAAGACTTTTTTGTCAGCTATTACCTTTTTGATAGTCGCTCTAATGCTTGTGGAGTTAAAGTTAAGAAGTTATACTATAGGAATATTATTAGCATATTATTAACCAAATTAGTTTTAAAGCACTCCCACTTAGCATCTGCATAATTATTGACAACATAAGATCTGTAAGTACAAAGTCGAAAATTAATGATCTATCCACAGATCAACCGACTCCCTGTACTGGAACCAACTGCAGTGCTCACTTGCCATAGTTTTAATAGTGGTGGTTGTGAGTACTGCAGTGTTGTCCCATAGATTAGCATGAAAATTTGGATAACCCTTTTATGAACTCTGTTCCACCAGCCCTGTTTCATAGGGAATTATACATATTAATTGATGAAAAGCCAACTGCAGTATATTCTTCAAAAGGTTTCCTAAATATATCAAATATAAAGTGAAAATTTTCATTACAGCCTGCTTTATGTTGAGCATTGGCAATACAATAGATCAAGGTAAAATGAAAACACAATGCAGCATAGTCTTTTTAAAGCAGTCATTTTGGCCGCTTGAACTAGAATCAGTCATCTGGACATATGTCAGTAATTGTCATAGTTCAAGCACATACAACCCCAATCGGAACAGAGTCACTGGTGCAGTCACAGTCATCAATGCATCATATTAAGTAAGACTTTCAAAGGGGTTTTCAAGGAAAAAAATATTAATTACCTAATCAACTAGACCCTCAAAAAGAAGTGCTGCCAAAACCACATTGATTTTTCTGCATTGATTTCTGAACTTCCTTTGACATTGTTCACATATGCTTTGCTCTGCTCTTTCCGGTCTGCTCATTGTATGGAGCATCATTTGTGACATCATGTACAAGGTGGGGCGGATTTCGCTTATACATACACTGAACATGAACATAAAGATGGAGCTGGGATCTGGAGTGTGTGACCTGTGATCATCTTTAAAAAGCATCAAAGTAGCACGTTACTATTATTACGTGTTCTGATCATGATTTAGTATATTGTCAGGCTGGTTAGTAAAAAATCAAGAAACTAGAAGAGTAATAATATAATACCTACAATATGTTGTGCCTCTCCTCACTTGTGACTCTCTGTAGGTAAATCTAACAAATAGATTCCATCACTGGTGCATTTGCAGTATGTTCCTTTCTTTCTGATTTGTAATAATGGTTGTGTTAGTAGTAATAACAATAGTTGTGCTCCCTTTTCTATTAAAGGGGTATTCCCTCAAACATAACTATTTTTAAATTTGTAGCTAATTAAAAGTTAAACATTTTTGCAAATATAAGTAATTAAACATTTTGCAAAGTTTTAAAGATTTTCTCTAAATATCTTGTGGTCACAAGTTGTTGTCTTGATCGGTTGCCAGTGGATACGGCCATGAATGCAGGACCTTTCTAAAGTCAGAAAATCAGCCATGATTTCCTTATTGTGGCCGGATATCTTCTCATACATGTAGTGTCCCTGCCTGATAATCCAGCTACAATAAGAAAATCATGGCCAGGTTCCTGACAGTCCCAGACCATAGAAAGTTTCTGCATTTGTGGTCGTATCCATTGGCAACCGATCAAGACAACAGACTCACACCACTAAGAAAGTTAGAGAAAATCTTTAAATCGCTGCAGAATTTTTAACTACTTATATTTGCAAAAATGCTTAACTTTTAATTATCTACAAATATAGATATGATTATGTTCATGGGAATACCCCTTTAAGTACACTTAAGTCATATTTTCATGGTTAAGAGAATGCCGTGGTCTGTGTCCAAACCATATATGTATCGTTGAAATATCTATTGACTAGTATAGTGAAGCATCATAAAATGCTTTAATTTGACAAAGGCTTTGTTGTATGATAAATGGCCAATATTTAGAAGAAGTAGCTAAAATCAATGAATAGATTGTTGTTCAAAGTCTCCAAGAAACGTCAGACAGCTATCGTCTGCAGGTAATACACTTATTGATTTGTGAGTGTCTGTATTATCATATTTTCTCAGTATTTGTAGTGTTTCAAGGTCAAAATAATTATAGACTATGTTGTTTATGTGCTGAGCAATAATTGATCAAAGAACTAAAACATCATCAATACCCATCCTCGTCTGCCTAAACTCTCCATTATATGAAGTTTATATATGATAACCACTTGCTTATTGAAGGCCATATTCACTAGCAAATTCATTCACTGAACCTTATTGAATCCTATTTAGAAAACTTTTAGAACAATGTGAAATAAGCTAAAAAATATGCAGCCAAATATATGAAATATGGATTGTATAATTTTTTTTTTTTAGCTTATTGACTAAAGTAAAGACAAAAAAAATTAGGCTTCCTCTTGAACATGCAAAGCAATCTGGCATTGAAAGGCAATTGGAGAAGACAAATTGACTTTTGAATAGTTCTATTAACTAATTCTAGTACAGTATTGTTCCATAGACCCAAATTAAATAACACATATAAGCTAAAGATGGTTAGGAGTATAAAGCTTAAGTAATATAAGTTACTGGAAAGGTAACTAAAAATATAAGAGCCTATCTAAAAACTACAGATTTCCCTTGTAACCCCCATCAAACATTCTCTCTACTCCCCCCCCCCCCGTCTCTTCAAACAGCTGGCTGGTGGCAGTGACAGGAAATTTAACACCCATTGATCTGATATTGATGATCTGTCTGATTGTACATGTCTGTTGTGCATGTTTCTTTATTAATGTGTATTGCTATTTTCCTGTACTATGTATATACACGGTCATGAAAAAAACAAAGTACACCCTCTTTGAATTCTATGGTTTTAAATATCAAGACAATAAAAAAAATTGGTCCTGAAAAGGACTTAATATTAGGTAAATGCAACATTGGATGAACAACAACACGTGACACATTAAAATGTGTTTTATTTATTTAATAAACAATAGGCAAGATGTAGAAACAGTATGTGAAAAATGAAGTGTGCCCTTACTGCTTCATTGCAAATTAAGGGTAAGTAACAGCCATTTGTCACTAAATAAATGCCCTTGATTGATCATCAGCAAGTATAACTACTAGAGATGAGCGAATCGAAGCTGACGAAGTGGAATTCGATCTGAATTTCAGGAAATATTCAATTCGCATCGAATCCGGATTTCCTGACACTTCGTGGTAACGAATCGCATTTTGTTCAAAATGGCTGCTGTACATGTTAGGACATGGGTCAAGGAACTCTGGGAACATGGGATCACCCACAATGCCATGCATGCAGCCAATCAGCAGCCAGCCCTGTGATATCACAACCTTTTTAACCCCTTCGCGAGCACCCACGAATATAACTGACAGCTAACACCCTGCTTCATAACTAATCAGGGGTTTTAACACAAAACAAACAAACAAACATGACTGCGGCATCCAAGGGGTTCCTCCATTTTACTGCCCTCCCACCCACCCCGGCTCTCTGCAGACAGGAAATAGCTGTTTATTCGCTGCGATTTAAATTGGATCGAATAGAATCATATCGGAAAATTCGACAAAGTTGCCGAATTGAAATTTTGAAAAATTCGCTCATCTCTAATAACTACATCTATGAAAGCATAAGTTTTTGCAGTTTGCTGGTCTGGAGCATTCAGACATGTGTTAATACAATACCAAGGAGGAAAGACATCAACAATGACCTTAGAGAAGCAATTGTTGCTGACCATCAATCTAGGAAGGGTTATAAAGCCATTTTCAAACAAGCACAGTGGTGGAGGGATGATGATCTGGTTTTGTTTTGTAGCCAAAACTTGTTAGGTTTGCTTTTCAGGTTTCAGAGAAATCTGGGTAACATAGCATGTAGAGCTGTGATAGTGAATATTGAATATTACATGTACATCTAAATAAATCCTACACTTTGCAACATAATAGTACCATATCATGTCAGATGTGCTTTTCAGGGTCTCAGGAAAGATGGTTAGTACACCGGCTAATGCTGATTTATAGACTGCTGAATACTGAGTATAGTAATAAAATATGAAAGAAATGTCCCTCATTGCTCTGAATTGCAGAGCTTAACAGATTTGCCTTTGTGGTCTATAGAAATCTTGGTAACAGCTAACCAGGTAACGCAGTAATAGGGACTGCTGAATACTAAATATATGTAAATTAATCTCTATGCTTGTGCCCAAATTATGCCAAAGCTTGCAGGTTTGGGGAAAAGTTGGGTATCATAACATGTTGAACTATAATATGTATTACTGAGTACTATATCTAAATAAATTCCAGTCCTTCCTCCATACTTGTACCATACCTGGCCTCAGAAAGCTGTGTAACATGCTATGGCTAGTTGTAATAGAGACCACTCAAGTAAAATAAATAAACCTCCCTCCATACTCTGTAATTGTGTCATGCCATGTCAGGTCTTCCTTTCAGGGTTCTGGGAAAACTAAGCAATATATGAGGTACTGTTGTAATAGGGACTGCTGTGCACTAAATATACCTAAGTAAACAATTCTCCTTGCTCCATAATTGTTCCATAACGTGACAGATATCTCTTTCAGGGTCCCAAAAATGCTCCTACAAACTCCTGTTGAAACTAAATCTACCTACATAAACTTCTTTCAAATTTATGACACAGGTAGCTAGTTTTGCCCTTCAAGAATCTGGGAAAGATGGGTCATTTGCGCAAAGTAAATGAAAGCCACACACATGCAATCTTCCCCTCTGCCTGATGTAATTCGTGCTATGGAGCTTCACTGTATCTATTAGTCAAGGCCCCACATTGCAGAAACGCAGCTTTTTTTGTTGCAGATTTTGCTGTTTTTTTTGAGCCAAAGCCAGGAGTGGATTTAGCAGAAGGTGGAGCTTCCTATATATTTGCCATTCCTTTTGTAGCCACGCTTGACTTTGACTCAAAAAAAACGCAGCAAAATCTGCAACACAAAAAGCAATGTTTCCACAACGTGGAACCTCAGCCTTACACTCAATGTAACTCCATTACAGCATTAGACTGAATGGGATAAACCCACGCCTCCCAAACTTTAACATAACTAAAGATGAATTATATCATCCATATTTTTTTTTTTCTGTGATTTCTTTAGGTTAATGTGGCTAAATGTGGTTCTCCAAACTATTGATTCATGAGGTGTACTTAGTTTTTCACAATGACTTTGGCTTCATTTTTGATAGATACTGTAAATAAATAATGACGCAGTAGAATCTGTTACAAGACTTTGAAACACATTAATAAATGTGTGCATGAAGAAGGTATTCTAGGGTTGAGACATGTAAACTCAGCACTAGAATACTCTGATCAATGATTAAAAATGATGTGATATTTATAAAACACTATTAGATGTGAGATATAATTAACATATAAGACCCAACACACGGCTGACTTAATATTCAGGTAAATGCAGTGTCTGCTTGCATATAAGATTTATGCTTTATTTTACCATAATATGTAAATCCACGACTTTGGATTGTCTGAAAGCTAGAAAATTTCAGGCTATTTTTTTTTTTTTTGTCAAGACACCACCTTTGACATGGAATAGTTCAGACATGTTTCTTTGTTTAGAGAATCTGCTGCACGCAATATGACACAACCTATGCTCCTTATGAGTGTTAAGACCTGACTTACAGAATATATAATGTCATTTGTCCTACCAAGGATGTATCCATATAGCAGCATACTCCTTCACAGTCGTCTAGGAAAGACATCATGCTTAATAATATACAGAGGAACTAGTTCATATCACAGTCTAATAACCTTTAGAACAGTACAACCAGCAAATAAGAGACACAAACTTTCCTTACTATGCTCTATTGAATTCCCAGTTACACAAACAACATTGCACCAATCTTCTCATTGGCAGGTTATATGTGCATAACACTGAGCTACAGAAGAGATCAAATCACAATGATATGCTTAAAAAGCTTCATAGAAATTTACACTTCACCTCCAACTAAAATGTTTTTCCAGTAGTATTATGTAAGAGGAGAAAATTTGAGGTTAGAGGTTTACACTTGGACACCTATACATGGGGAAAATCTGCAAAGTTTTGTGTCACAAGAAAACACTGTTGCACAAATTTTAAAAACAAATGCAATAATGTACTCAGAAATGTTGTGTCTAACAGTCAGACACAAATACACTTTAAAAAGGTAATGCATTCATAAAGCAAACACAGAGTACCATTAAATTGAGTGCATATATATATATATATATATATACATACACATTTATAGACAAACTAGATAAACAAGCAAAACAGTCTTTAAAAGAAAAGACAGAAAATTTGATAACTTGGAGTCCTTATATTTCCATGGAGCTTGGAGGGTGTCTAAGATGGGATGGCCACACTCAGCTTGTTACTGCTCCTCTCCCTTTCCTTGGAAAGCTGGGGAATAAATTGTTCCATCTCCTTCCCCTTACTTATCTAGGAAAGCTGGGAAATGATTTGTTCCAACTGCAGTGGACCCGGAGGTCACTGTCCGGTCACAACCAAACCACTCTATTGAAGATTTGCGGGTTGTGGTTTTAATGGGACATTTTAAGACACAGGAGAAAAGAAAAGAAATGGAGTATAAATTTATGCAAAAATTTCAAACTCTGCAATTTGGACTTAATATTCATGCCAGCTTCATGTCACACTATGTTTGAACCATGAACTGAACTCAATATTCATGCCAGCTTCAAATCACACTATGTGTGACCTGTGAGGGTCACAAATCACCTCCTGATAGCAAACAGATAACAGCAAGAATTACTGATCCCTCCGTCACGCACCACAAGTTTCCAGACTGTTTTTTTTTACCTGTTGTAAATAACTTCTCTACTTAGATTGCAATTTTTTTAAGGACTCTAAAATGCTTTGAAAACCATGTGTATAAAAATCTGTTAATTTTCAGTTCTTGTATCACACCATGTCTGATGAAGGGAGCGAGTACTCCTGAAAGCTTACTTATAAATATACTCAGTTAGCCTCTAAAAGGTATCGCCTGATTTCTTCACTCCCCTTTCCTATGTCAGACTGGCTTTCAATAGGGACAGCTAGTTGTAAAGCAATAAACCTGGCTTGGAAGGATATCTGGTCTTGTGATTGAAGAAAGTTAATAGCCTCAACTTACACAAATCATAGAATACCTGGATGGTACACACATAAGCAAGACATACACAATCTATTCATTAATTACATATACATGAGTGGGCTTCTTTCATTACAGTCATTTTGACAGATTGCCCATCATCTAGACTTCTCTGACCTAGTTGTTAAGAGGTTATTAAGGGAAAGGAGCTGGGGAGCTCATGCACCCTCTGTTGGATGTAACAGATCCTCAATTTGCTTTTGACTCACCGAATCTTGAGACAGTAAACAGGATTTTAGCCAAGCCAACTTCACTTATCTGCATACAGCGCCGTTTCGGGATTTTTGTCCCTCATCACTGCAGAGCAAAGTGAGTTGGCTGGCTTTGTGGGAGGCAATGAGTGGCTTAGGGACAGGAACATCTCTCCTTGAGGGGAGCACCAGTGAAGGTGTGTAGAGTTTTGGATTGCCTTTTGCTCTCTACTAAGCATTTACATATCACAAGGCATTATGGGAAAGGAGCTGGGGAGCTCATGCGCCCTCTGTTGGATGTAACAGATCCTCAATTTGCTTTTGAGGATCTGTTACATCCAACAGAGGGCGCATGAGCTCCCCAGCTCCTTTCCTATAATGCCTTGTGATATGTAGATGCTTAGTAGAGGGCGAAAGGCAATCCAAAACTCTACACACCTTCACTGGTGCTCTCCTCAAGGAGAGATGTTCCTGTCCCCTAGTTGTTAGGAGGCATTGAGAGCAGTGGTGTGAAGTATGTGAAGGCATGCATAGATGGTGAATAGGCATCCAAATGGCCCAGACAGGATGCCCAGAGAGGATTATTTGATTCATAGATAAGCATGAACAGATCCCACAGTTTCTTTCTCTGCCATCCAGACATAGGTGGCACCTTCATTACACACCCATCTCTGCCTGAACCATTTTCTGGTCCTCAGCAGGAGGAAATTTGGTGTCATGGTGTCCATTACACGTCCTGCCATTGACTGCCAGACAGTCGGGTTCCAATAGGGAGTCTTTTTTGTGAGTACTTCAATCCTGCTTTTGCTGTGGAGCTACACACTGCCTAACTGCTGGTGTGAGGATCTGGGAAGCCATCACATAAAACATTCAGTCACCCATAATAATATGAGGGACGCGAACAGCTCAGTTATATGTGCAGGACATCCGATGGCTACATGTGTTGACTGTCATGGCAGGGCTTCCAACTTCCATTTTTCAACAGGATGCTTACCCACACACAGCAAGGGTTTCCCTGGAATGTCTCTGCCTGACTGTTACACTTTCTTGTCCTGTCTGTTCACCAAATTTACCACCAATAGAGCATATATGGGACCCCAGTTTCAACAACCTATGAGTGTACAGGATAGTCTTTAAACCCAACAAAACCATATCTAATCTTGTATCCAGACTTCAGTTGGCCCACCAGAGTACTAGAGTCTCCTTTCAATTGTACAGTTGTCTTCAAGAAACTTACCATTTCACTCTAATATTGCAATCATTAACATATATCATCATTTATTCACACATAAAATTTCTAAATATGATCCTAACAATTCCTCTTTGGTGTGTTTTTTTATCAATGAATGTAAGTATGATATTTGGATGTGAAACTATATAAATATAATTCTAGTTGAAAACTTATGAACAGAGTCAATTAATTTGGGAGAGATGTTTTTACCCCTAGTATGCTTTGTTTCAAGGCTGCATAAAATGTTGCATTTGGACATGAAATGCTGTGAGTTATTCCAACCCATTCCAACCCATGTGTGTTATTCCATTTTACAGATTAGATCTGCTGGGTACAGCATGACATCTTTTTATAAAGCTGCACATAATAGGAATGGAAGTTAAAGAGGATCTTTCACCAGATGTTACAATACAAACTGCATACATTATTAAATAGATCTGATGAGAGTGACATACTTAATTTAATAATTCATTTCAGTATGGCGGCATTATCCTTTTTTGAAAGTTTCCCAACCAAATAATAAAATGAGCATTTAAGGTGTCCACCTAGAGAGTGAGAAAGCTCAAGAGTCCAATGTATTCATATGCTAAACCCACAGGATGTGAATGCTTGCTACTTGTCTATTTACCTCTATAGGTTGCTGAAGGGAAAGCTGAGCAAAATCTCCAATAGATAGAGGATAACTTGAAATTACCAGAAATTTAAGTGTTGAACCAAGTTATTGTTTTTTATTGTGCCATCTGTTTTGTTGATTTGATGTTCTAAGGTACCTGACACCTTCAATGAATCTAGACTAGAGAACTGGCAGTCCATCTCATATTAGTGAAGATGCTCCAGTGTTGGCTGATGCTCCAGAATAGAGACTAAGGCTGGGGTATGACATTGCGTACAAGATGCAATTTCAAAAACCGTTGCATTTTTGTAAATCGGAGCATGACAATTATACCTAATATATATAATTTTCCATATAGGTATCATTGAAGCATAAAGTCTGCAGAGGAAAACTCTGCAGACTTCCTGTGAAAGCGCTGCAGGAAAAGCTGCGGTGCATTTCTGCTGTTGTTTTCCCGCAGCGCTTTTTGGCTGCGGCTCGCTACGTGGGGCCTTAGTCTTAAGTTGGTTCATACAAGCTTATTTTTCCTTCAGCATTATGCGTGTATTCCTTTGTTCTTAATAGGCCTAATCCAGTCTGAAGGATCTCAGTTTTATACTGTTGTTGATGAATGTCCCTCTCTTTGAGCACCATGTCCCATAGGGGTTGTTTTCATTTGTGTTGTGTCCCTAGTTATGTTACATGCTCATAATATTTTACATATATTCATGGTTGTTTATAATCAAAATAACTTTGAAGAGGGATAAAAGAAGATCTAAAAGAAGATGAAAACTCTTTCTTTGTTAATTGGGTAATATTTAATGTAGTAAACAGACAGCACAAATTACTTGTAGATTAAAACCAGCTTTGTGTTTAAAGGATCCCATCTCTTGGTAAAGGTCCACAAAGAAGACAATTAGACAAAAAATACATATACCTAATTAACAGCAAATGTTTAGCTAGAGGTGGTTGCTTTTATTGACTGCTAAAATATGTTAACAAATGTTCATCTTTTGATCCTTGGTCTGACAGACATGAAGAAACAGTTAACATTTTTGCTAAATCGATGGTCCCTCCAATACCCTTTTAAAACACAGGAACTTATCATTAAATGTAACTTATAATTACAGAGCACATAACTTTTGGTTAGCTTGTAAAGCTAAATTTAAGATCATAACATGTATCCTACAGTATTTCACAGGGTTGTAAATTCCTTAAAACAAGGCTAATTAGGGTGGAAATGCTATAAAGCTTTGTGAAATAATGGCGACTGCGGCACAACTGTAGATGGAAACCAGTAATAAACATTCTTTTCCCATCCCAAGTCTATCACCAATTTTCTATACTACAAATGTTAGATCAGATCTCTGAATATGAATGGACCTGTGGAGCTGCTTTCGGTCACTACCTGCCAGGTGCTGCAATCCAATTACAGGAATGAATAAGACATCAGAAAAAGAAGTAAAGCCAGTCTATTCCACCCCTGCAGAATATAACTATTCAGTTGATTAAAGTTTTTGTATGGGTTAGGATTCATGTACATGAGCGCAAAAAGCATATGGTTCCAAATGGCTTGTATATACAGAGATATTCTCCTCGAGAATGTAATCCAAGTATGTGGAAATCATAGAGAAAATGACAAATACCTCTGTATAAAATCAGAGGCAAAAGAAGGTACAGACAGTAGAGCGTACTGTATATGTAAGTCAATGTCAACCCTATTATAGCTCCATACAAATCAGAACAAGTAGTAGTATTTCTATCAATGACCAAGCAATACAGATCTATGTTCCTATAATGGATATATTCTGTTTAGAAGTGAAGACATTTTGATTATTATTATTATTATTGATTTTTTCTTGCCAATCATTGATACATAATGGAAAGTTTAGAATCTATGAGGTTTTCTTTAATGCAATTAAATTCTCTCTCTGAGAACTCTGGGAACTATAACACTATCAATGTGAAAGTCTGTATTCAACCTGTAGGGATTTTTTTTAGTCCTGTCAAAAATTTCACACTTTCCCAAACTTTGAGAATTAAAGATTTTAGGCTAAAGTTACTAAACAAAAAGAAGCATTCGTATGCTGAGGCTCCCCTTTAAATGGGTTGTCCAGACAAAAATGGACAACACTTTTAAAGTTTAAATCAGCTGAGGGTAGTGAAAAAAATAAAAAAAAATACATACTCACTTGTCCCCGTTGCTCCCATGTCCTCCGTACCTCCCGGTTCTTCTGCTTTGGCCGGTCTCTTCCAGAGTTGTGCTGAAGCCGCCGATTGGCCTCAGCAGGCCAAAGGAAGAGGACCCATGATGTCACAAGTAGTGACATTCAGACCCTTCTCTGATTGGCCTCAGCGGTCACGTGACCGTGGAGGCCAATCAGCAGCTTCAGCACAACTACGGAAGAGACCCACCAGAGCAGAAGAACCAGGAGACATGGGAGGACACCGGAGCAACGGGGACAGGTGAGTATGCATTTTTTTTTTTTTTCACTGCCCCCATCTATTATAAACTTTAAAAAGTTTGTCCATTTTTGCCTGGACAACTCCATTAAGACAAGAACCTTAGCAACCAGACAGTGGAGTTAAAAGATTTTGTACTTCTGTATCAGTTCCTATAATTAAGCAAAGTGAATTTTCTAAAATTAATTTTGGGTTTGATTCGATTGAATTGGTTTTTAGAACCTGAAAAGTCGTTTATGACACTCTGAGGCCTCCTAGGACTGTATCCAACCCTTTTCAAGCTTTTTAATGCCAAGACATCATTAGTATGACTGAGCCATTAGTGAATCCCTCATGATTTGCTGTATTAGGCTGAGGCCCCACGTTGCAGTTTTTGCTGTGGTTTATTTGATCCAAAACAAGGAGTTTTTTGAGCACAAGGGAGAAGTATAAGTATTTCCTATATATTTCTCATTCCTATTGTTATTGTAGCCACTTTTGGTTTTGGCTTAAAAGAATGCAGCAAAATCTGCAACGAAGAAAGCAACTTTTCCACAATGTGGGACCTTTGCCTTAGAGCAGTCATGGCGAACCTTTTAGAGACCAAGTGCCCAAACTGCAACCCAAAACCCACTAAATTATCGCAAAGTGCCAATACGGCAATTTAACCTTAAATTAACCAGGATCTGTTTTATACTGACTGTGCGATCTTATTACAGCCTGTAATAATATCACATGTCTGCTATAAAACAGATACTTTGTGATATAAATAGTGACGGGCCCCCACACACTACAATGTGCTCCGAAGTGGCCCCCAGACAGTACAATGCGCTCCACAGGGCCCCCAGACAGTATTATATGCTCCAGAATTGCCCCCACACAGTATTATATACTCCACAGTGGCCCCCAGTCAGTATTATATGCTTCTCAGAGGCCCTCACACAATATTATATGCTCCACTTTGGGCCCCCCCACATTATATGCTTCACAGTGGGCCCCCACACAGTAGTATATGCTTCAGTGTCCCCCACACAGTAGTATATGCTTCAGTGTCCCCCATACAGTATTAGATGCTTCAGTGTCCCCCATACAGTATTAGATGCTTCAGTGTCCCCCATACAGTATTATATGCTTCAGTGTCCCCCCCACACAGTATTAGATGCTTCAGTGTCCCCCCCACACAGTATTAGATGCTTCAGTGTCCCCCACACAGTATTAGATGCTTCAGTGTCCCCCATACAGTAGTAGATGCTTCAGTGTCCCCCATACAGTATTAGATGCTTCAGTGTCCCCCACACAGTATTGCGGTGACCAGATGGAAGGTAACGCTGCAGTTGGGATTGCGGGGTGGAAACAGCGCAGACTTGTCACGGTCTCTGGGCACGAGGGCGCAGCGCTGGTGCTGTCCCACGTTACCACCACTGGTACCGGTGATGAGGGGGCTGCACAAATGTTGGTGGTGATTGTTCCCCCGGGGCGCTTCCCCTATACTGTGCCGACTGGTGGTGTTTGGGGCGCCCTGATGTTGTCGGTGCAGAGTCAAACACAGAAACGGTTGTAAAGTTGAACTTTTACTTCCATCAGTGTGGAGGCACAAATGCTTAAACAGTTTCTTCAATACAAAACAACGGGGTACGCCTGGTGACACAGCAAAGTCCTGGGGTGCAGGGTAGACTTGATGAAAGGTGTTCCTAGCCCCTTATACTTCAGTGTTACAGCCCTAAGGTGCGTCTGGGCTCCTATTTGGCTCATAGGAGGATGCCCACCATGATACTAGTACATAATAATCCCCACTCACGTTATGTGGTCCTGATAGCTCAGAGTTTCGGGGTGCAATAGTCAGGGTGGCAGGATATTCCACAGGTCTGGCCTTGGCCCCTGGATCCTGTGATACTGGCTATGGAGCACGTGTTCCAGAATGTTTTCTCCACAGTCTCATGCTGACAAGATAATGATGCTTGACTTCCTTCAGGGCGATGGCTAGGCAGACAAGGAACAGGATCTTCTGAATAGCTGGAGTATGTCAGCTCTCCAACCTTCCTGGGCCTGTCTAGGACTTGAGATTCCTGCACTAAACTCACTGCTTTCTTCACAGGACATCACACTTATCTCCTCACCTCCTCCTCCTAACACTCCACACTTCTCACTCCTCACAGGCAGGACCTTCCTGCAGGGGTGTTACCATGGGGACCCAGTGATCAGCTGACTCCTCCCTTTTTCCCAGGCGATGTCCTCCCATTGGACATTTGGTTACTATTCAATCCTATGGGAGGTGTAATGCATGTGTGAGGCTCACGAGGTGGCGCTGTGTTGTGTGAGACTCAGGACCCCCTGCTATGTCACACAGGCTATGAAGCAACAGGAAATAATACAATGCACAGAGATCACCCTCAGCCCAGCCATAGCCAGCTCTGGGATGCCACATACTCCCCCTCTTTCACTGAGCCGACCTCGCCGACAGGCTGGGGTGAAGGTGAGAAATGTAACATAACGTTAATAAATACGAATAAAGTGCAAATGTCACTAACAGTTTAGAAAAATATAATACCTAGAAACTTGAGGTAAGACCTCCCGGCATAGTCCTGGAGTGTCCATGAGAAGTCTGAAGGGTAACGGAGAGATAATTAAACTCAGACTTATGGAACCTTTTGGCGGTACCATCAGACAGTCCATATAGAAACAACAGTAGTGCAAATGGGTCCAGAGGCTCTCTGGCACAAATTTCGTGAGTGTCCATTATCATGAGAGTCTCTCTGAGAAACAATAAACAGTCCTTTCTGTAAGGAAGAGTAGGCACTCTAGCACGAATGTCCATACCGCAATGGGGTAACAGAACTTCCTTGGCTCGGTGAGCCAGGCACGATGGCTTGGATTGTTGCATATAAATGTAAATACTATATTACATGGCAAGATATTATATATATACTGTATATACACACAGGAAAAACATTAATGTAATCAGAGCAGGAATAACATATATACAGAAGCAGAGACAGTTAACCTCTTTTACCCAAGGACAGCCATGGCATCACTATAGCGTGTTGGGGGTATGCCTTTTGTGGTACGCTCAGAACGCCTAAGTGGAACGAGATTTGAATCAGGAACAGAGTCACTGAAATCAATTAAATCATCTGTCGAAGGGTTCTCTTGCACTAGAGCAATTGGTGGATAACAGCTAAATGGTAGTAGTTTAGGCGCCCACATAAGCTCAGTTAAAGTTGGGGGTCTCTCTTTCGCTTCAGAAGGTGACAAGATCTCTGTACTCGTTGTCTCAGCTGGGGGCACCTCTGTGGGTAGTCCTTCTTTAAGGCACAGCTTCAGACGGTTTCGGTGTACTACTTGGGGCTGTCTCCCAGGTTTAGAGATCTCATACACGTCGGATTCAGGATATGGTATGGAGATGACACTGTATGGTTCTTTCTCCCAGAATGGATCCAATTTCCCATTCCGATGGTTATTCCTTAACCATACACGGTCGCCAACTTTCAGGGGCGCTGCATGGGCGCGATGGTTGTAATCCTCCTGTTGTCTCCTACGAACCTCATCCATGCGCGTTTCAACTATCTCTTTAGCTTCCTCCATACGTCGGCGGTGTTCAACAACCCAGTCTGTTATGGGTAGTGGATTGATGGTGTCAGGGACCTTCACACCAAGGGTTAAGTCTGAAGGAAGTTGACCTTGTCTTCCAAACATTAGATAAAGTGGTGCGTATCCCGTAGATGTTTGGGGTGTGTTGTTGTAAATATAGGCCAAGTCCTTGATACGCTCAGGCCACTCAACACCAGGTGTAACTGCGGCTGTTCTTAGCATGCCGATGATCACTTGATTTGCCTTCTCGCACATACCATTCCCTTGAGGGTGATACGCTGTGGTTCGCAACTTCTTGCAGTCTTGGAACTGACACAGCTCACGGAACAATTGGGATTCAAACGCCGATCCACGGTCGGTGAGGATATGCTCAGGACAACCGTAATGGCGGACAAACTCTGCGTAGAAGGTCTCAGCCATAGTTCTTGCTGTAAGATCTCTGACAGGCACGATGACAAGGAACTTGGAGTAATGATCCACCATTGTCAGAGCGTAGCTGTAGCCGGAACGTGTGGGACCCAACTTCACATGGTCCAGAGCAACAATTTCACAAGGCTTTTGAGTCTTAATTGGATGTAGAGGGGCCTTCTGATCTCTTCGACCTTCCTTGGTGATACTACAGGCGGGACACTCTCGGCACCAACTCTCAATGTCACTCCTCATCCCAACCCAATAGAAGCGACGACGGATGGTAGCTTCGGTCTTTTGTACCCCGAAGTGACCAGATCTGTCATGATACGCCTCAAGTATCATCTGTGCGTCTCTTCTTGGTACGAGAATCTGATGAAGCCTTTCACCTGTGACAGGATCAAGAGTGTTTCTATGTAGAAGGCCTCGTTGGACAAACAGGCGCTTCCTCTGTCGCCAAAGGCGTTTTAATTCCACGTCATGAAGACCTCTCTTTACACGGGTTGGTATTCTTCCTGTAAGCAGGAAATCTGACAATTCTCCTAAAACTCTGCTCTCTTCTTGGAACGTTTTCCACAGAGATGGCTCCTGGAGGGATTCGGCAGCTGTTTTCGCCAGAGATTCTCCTTCTACAGGGACACCAATAGCAACCTGTTGGGCAAACTTGATGTAGAATGGTGGCATCTCCACCTCTTCCCAGATGTCTTCTCGGGGTGGTTCTTCTCCCACAGGCAACCTTGAGAGTGCATCAGCGTTAGCGTTGGACTTGCCACTGCGATACTTGACAGAGAACTTGTAATTCGCGAGTCTTGAGGCCCACCGTTGTTCAAGGGCTCCCAGTCGAGCAGTGTCCAGATGCGCCAACGGATTGTTATCTGTGTACACGGTAAAGGGTGTGGCAGCCAGGTAGTCTTTAAACTTCTCTGTCACGGCCCAGACAAGCGCCAGAAGTTCGAGTTTGAAAGAACTATAGTTCTGGTCGTTCTTCTCCGCGCCTCTCAGACTCCTGCTGGCGTAGGCGATGACTCGCTCTTTGTTGTCCTGAACATGGGACAACACTGCACCCAAACCTTGGTGACTTGCATCTGTGTACAAGCGGAATGGCTGACTGTAGTTGGGATAGGCTAGAATTGGTGGTTGCGTCAGAAGTGCTTTAAGCGCTTGAAAGGCTTCCTCTTGACGCGCTGTCCAGTGTACCGGAAGCTTTCGGTTGTAGTTTTCTCTGGGACAACCGCGCAACAACTCGTTCAGAGGCTCGGCTACTTGGGCGAAGTGTGGTATGAAACGCCGGTAGTAACCTGCGAATCCAAGGAAGCTTCGGACTTCTTTGACGGTAGTTGGTCTTCGCCAGTTCTGGACTGCAGTGATCTTTTCAGGATCAGGTTGGACGCCTTGTGCGCTCACGACATGCCCAAGGTAGTGAACTTGGGGTTTCAACAGGTAGCACTTGGAGGGCTTCAACTTTAGGCCGTGCTGTATAAGTACCTTGAATACCTCGGACAGGTGACGAAGGTGTTCTTGGTATGTCCGGGAGAATACAATAACATCGTCCAGGTACAGTAGCACACTCTGGAAATTCTCATGGCCGAGGCACCTCTCCATAAGCCTTTGGAATGTGGCTGGGGCATTACATAGCCCAAATGGCATACTATTGAATTCAAAGAGTCCCATCGGGGTCGTAAACGCAGTCTTTTCACGATCTTCAGGCGCCATAGGGACTTGCCAGTATCCACTGGTTAAGTCCAGGGTCGAGAAACAGGTAGCTGATCCCAAAGCCGTTAGAGATTCCTCAATCCGCGGCAATGGGTATGCGTCTTTGTGCGTGACGTTGTTGAGTTTACGATAGTCCACACAAAATCGTAGGGTTCCGTCTTTCTTCTTGACAAGGACTAGCGGGGCTGCCCAGGGGCTGTTACTCTCCCGGATGACATCAGCATCTCGCATCTCTTGGATCAACTTTTTCACCGGTTGGTACATCGCTGGTGGTATTGGACGGTGACGCTCCTTGATTGGATGGTGGTCGCCAGTCAGAATGCGATGTTGTATGGTCGTGGTCTTACCAAAGTCCAATGGGTGTTTGCTGAATGCCTGTTGGTAACGCTTGGCCACATTACGAACCCCATTGATGTGCTCTATAGCGGTATTGGCGTCTCCCACGTTCAATTCATCCCACCAGGACTTCGTGGCTCCATTCTGAATGTTCTCAGCAGCTTGGGTGGAACGCTGTGTGGCGGTAGAATCACCAGAGAGAATGTCTTCTGGTGCTAACCGGTGTAGCAGGGCCACAGAGTGGAACTTGTGGAGGTTCACGGGAGCATCGCCCAAGTTGACTAAGCGGACAGGAACACGTCCATTGGAAACTGTGACAAGGCTGCGGGCAGCCATGACAAGTGGTTGGCCATCTACCTGTATGGGTTGTAGCAAGGCCTCGTAGTCCTGATTTTCTATGCCCGGACGGGCACGGCACCACACCATAGTTTCTGTTCCAGGCTGTAGGGTTACTGGACGGGTATCTTGGATCCGGACTCGACCAATTTCACCTTGTTTGTTGGCGAACTTGTGCTGGGCATTGAGTACACGAATGGCCCGCTGAATGGTCTGCTGGTCACTGGGAGAAGCTGTAAGGAGAGAGGCATTCTGCTTCTGCAAAGCAATGGCGTAAAACATTCATGCCTAATATTACAACTGCAAACCTATCATCCTCTACATCAGTGACAATTACACCCTGTCTAGGCAGTTTCAAGTCCCCAATCTGGATAGTGGGTTCCCAATAACCCTGCTGTGGTATGGGCTGTCCATTGCTGGCACACAGATTTATCCATGTGTCAGGTGTTCTATTCAACACACCTAAATCCCAATGTTCAAGGAACACCTGCTTGCGCAGGGTTGTTACCTGAGATCCAGTGTCCACCAACGCTGTCAGAGGGACGCCGTTCACCCGGATTGTGATGTGTGGGCAGGCTGAGACGAAGCGTGACAATGGCACTGAAGATTCACCTGGGCCCTTCTTCTTTCCTCCCGAGGGGCGGCCCGCTGCCTCGGGGGTGGCCCGTTTAACTGAAAACACTGAGGCCTGGTGTGTCCATATCTATGGCAATAGGTACAGTATGGCCTCTCACTCTGCGGAGGTTTCACTGAAGACGGACGTCTGGGTGGCGACTCAGGTGAGATGTTGAGACTTCGCAAAGGATCACTGGACAATGAAGACGGCTGGGTCAGACGATCTAGACGGACGGTGATCTGTTCCATGGCACGGGTCAGATGATCCACTCGGGCCAGAAGGTCATCTCTGGAGTCTGCTGGTGTAGTCTGCGCAGTTTGGGCAGCAGGTGAGGTACCCAGAGGTAGTGGCAGGACAACTGGAGCAATGCTTGTTGAGGGTCCAGGTGAGGGAGCACAGATGACTGGGCTCGGCTGGGGCTGCTCCTGTCCCAAGACCTGGATGGCAAGGGCCTTTAAGTCAGCAAACGTGATGCTGGGATGTTGTGCACCAAGCATTCGCAACTGACTCTGGAGCAATGTGGTACCCGCCCCTTCTATGAAGCGGTCAAGCAAGATTTTATCAGAGTCCACATTTTCACGTGGATCCACTTGCACCACAGCTCTGAACGCCTCTTGGAGGGATAAAGCATAGTCCCGCAGGGTCTCACCAGGTAGTTGTCGTCTGGAAAAGAAGCGCATCTTTACCTCGGAGACAGATCGCACGTCAAAGTTCACCTGGAGTTTGTCCAGAATTTGCCCAGGGGTTCTTTTGTCAGAGGCAGGCCAGGATTTGACCTCCCTAGCTGCAGCACCCTCAAGCTGGCCCAGCAGGATCTATCTGCTGTTCTGTATTCAGAGGATAGAACTGGAAGAGAGACAGCATCTTCTCACGAAAGTCCCTGAGGGTAGGCGCCTCCCCTTTGTAGCGCGGCAGCCATGGTGCACCAGGGTAAAATGGCATGGAGAATGGTAGGCTGCTCGCCATGGGCACTGCTGGATCACTAGAAACAGATGGCACAATGTCACTTTGCTCAGTCATGTTGTTTGCAGGTATGACTGGAATTAGGTCGCCGTCTCTTTAAGAAACTCAACTGCTTGCTGGCAGGGAATGGAGACTACAACTTGGAATGCTGTCCCTTTAAGAATGCTGTAGCTATTAACAGAGTCACTGTGATGCAGGCTGACGGTGTGCTCCCCCTCTTTAATGGTGGCACTCCCCACAGACACTGTACACGGAAAACACTCGCTGGGGCCGTGGGAGGACTGAAGACAAGGACAGGGAGGCACAGTACTCACTGACAGCAACTGCAGCGTGGACCAGAGATCAGCGGTGCACAGCAGGGACGGTGATGCGGCACCGGAGAGTCAGAAATGGCGCCGGCACGTTCGCCTTTCACTTTCTTGTATGGGTGCGCTGGAGCATTGCGCTCAGCATTCTGGGCTCTCCTAAGATGGCGGCAGATGGGTCTCCTGGCCTCATGGGCAGTGCTAAAAATCTCCCACACTTTTGCAAGGTACAGTTAACCCTTTGTGGGCGTTCTTACACAACGATGTGGCGCAGCAAACAAGTCCTGGGCGTTTTAACTCTTCCAGGGCTGTAACACACTGAGAGGACAGTCTTTAGGGCTTGCTTCAGGGGTATAGGGCTCCCCCTCTTTGTGGCAAGCACTCTCAGGGAATAAACTTGATCTTAGCAAAGTCCACAATAAAGACCGATGCTCTGGAGACAATTTGGCGCACTTTTCGTGGCGATTTTCTCAAAATGGCACACACCCGTATCCTGTTCGTGACGCCAGTTTTTCTTGCGGTGACCAGATGGAAGGTAACGCTGCAGTTGGGATTGCGGGGGTGGAAACAGCGCAGACTTGTCACGGTCTCTGGGCACGAGGGCGCAGCGCTGGTGCTGTCCCACGTTACCACCACTGGTACCGGTGATGAGGGGGCTGCACAAATGTTGGTGGTGATTGTTCCCCCGGGGCGCTTCCCCTATACTGTGCCGACTGGTGGTGTTTGGGGCGCCCTGATGTTGTCGGTGCAGAGTCAGACACAGAAACGGTTGTAAAGTTGAACTTTTACTTCCATCAGTGTGGAGGCACAAATGCTTAAACAGTTTCTTCAATACAAAACAACGGGGTACGCCTGGTGACACAGCAAAGTCCTGGGGTGCAGGGTAGACTTGATGAAAGGTGTTCCTAGCCCCTTATACTTCAGTGTTACAGCCCTAAGGTGCGTCTGGGCTCCTATTTGGCCCATAGGAGGATGCCCACCATGATACTAGTACATAATATTCCCCACTCACGTTATGTGGTCCTGATAGCTCAGAGTTTCGGGGTGCAATAGTCAGGGTGGCAGGATATTCCACAGGTCTGGCCTTGGCCCCTGGATCCTGTGATACTGGCTATGGAGCACGTGTTCCAGAATGTTTTCTCCACAGTCTCATGCTGACAAGATAATGATGCTTGACTTCCTTCAGGGCGATGGCTAGGCAGACAAGGAACAGGATCTTCTGAATAGCTGGAGTATGTCAGCTCTCCAACCTTCCTGGGCCTGTCTAGGACTTGAGATTCCTGCACTAAACTCACTGCTTTCTTCACAGGACATCACACTTATCTCCTCACCTCCTCCTCCTAACACTCCACACTTCTCACTCCTCACAGGCAGGACCTTCCTGCAGGGGTGTTACCATGGGGACCCAGTGATCAGCTGACTCCTCCCTTTTTCCCAGGCGATGTCCTCCCATTGGACATTTGGTTACTATTCAATCCTATGGGAGGTGTAATGCATGTGTGAGGCTCACGAGGTGGCGCTGTGTTGTGTGAGACTCAGGACCCCCTGCTATGTCACACAGGCTATGAAGCAACAGGAAATAATACAATGCACAGAGATCACCCTCAGCCCAGCCATAGCCAGCTCTGGGATGCCACAGTATTAGATGCTTCAGTGTCCCCCATACAGTAGTAGATGCTTCAGTGTCCCCCATACAGTATTAGATGCTTCAGTGTCCCCCATACAGTATTATATACTTCAGTGTCCCCCATACAGTATTAGATGCTTCAGTGTCCCCCACACAGTATTAGATGCTTCAGTGTCCCCCCCACACAGTATTAGATGCTTCAGTGTCCCCCATACAGTATTAGATGCTTCAGTGTCCCCCATACAGTAGTAGATGCTTCAGTGTCCCCCATACAGTATTAGATGCTTCAGTGTCCCCCATACAGTATTAGATGATTCACAGTGTCCCCCATACAGTATTAGATGCTTCAGTGTCCCCCACACAGTATTAGATGCTTCAGTGTCCCCATACAGTATTAGATGCTTCAGTGCCCCCCACACAGTATTAGATGCTTCAGTGTCCCCCCCATACAGTATTAGATGCTTCAGTGTCCTCCATACAGTATTAGATGCTTCAGTGTCCCCCATACAGTATTAGATGCTTCAGTGTCCTCCCATACAGTATTAGATGCTTCAGTGTCCCCATACAGTATTAGATGCTTCAGTGTCCCCCATACAGCATTAGATGCTTCAGTGTCCCCCCCATACAGTAGTATATGCTCCACAGTAGGCCCCCACACAGTAGTTTGTTACTTACCCAGTCCCACGAAGAGCGTCCTCCTTCTTCTGTTTGCAGGCGCTGATGAATGACGTCATCGCGCCTGCGTCGGGGCAGAGGTCACACTCTACAATCAGTGTAAGCCGCGGTTCCGCGGACCGCGGCCTACAGTGACAGCTTTCATGTGTATGTGCATATGCACATACAGCTGAAAGAAGTGATTGCTCACTAACGGGTGAGCGATCATGGCGATGGCGCACGTGCCAATTGAGAGGGCTCTGCGTGCCCTCTCTGTCACGCGTGCCATAGGTTCGCCATCATGGCCTTAGAGGAAGGGCTGTCTGCAAGGTATTATGAAGATGCCTGCCAGGCCACCACCCAACATCATGCAGTGCTTTTTTTCTGACTTCTGATCTGTAAAATGACAGCTGCCATTTTAAGTGATTAATGCGGGACAAATCCATAAAATTTGTGATTCTCCAAAATGCTAAACTTTTGGGAAAGTTGTAACATATTTTTGATGAATCAATTCACTCATCTTTACAAAATGTGTGATTGTTCCACCACTTTCCTTTCTGTCAGCTGCTTATCAGTGATCTGGATGACTTGTGGACTAAGTATGACAGGAGAAAGAGAAGTTGTGATCAGCTAGGAAGAGAACAACCTTGTTTTACTTTCTATTATCAAATACTATTTTGGCACTATATGACGTTAGGTTATTATATGACATCAATTAGACACTAAATATTATTTGAACATTGAATGCGTGGGTAAAATATATCAATGACCATGCTTCTTTATATGCTGAATTGAAAAATGTAATTTTATGTATGGTATGCTGCTATTTTTTGAGCACTAAATGGCTATGTTGTCTGTACACTGTATGAGTGTGTTATTTAATATTACAAAGGACGAGTTCAACCCGCAAGTAAAAGAAGCAAAAATAGCAGAATTGCTTTCAAGGTTTCTTTGGAACCCTTCATCATAGCTCATAATGTCAACATGTTTAGCGAATCAAAAAGTTTCAGGACTATCACATGACCTAATATACAGGTAATGTAGATACAGAAGTAATTACAACACCAATACAAAACTGCAAATATAAAATTACAAAAAATATAATAGTAAAAATAAAAACAAAAAAACACACAGGTAACCATGACCCAGATAACAAAATAAATGCAAAGACCTAGTAATGTAATATGAAACATTTAATCCCACAGGAACTTGTGTATCTAGCATAAACATCCAATAGATATCTTGATTCATTAGTTTCCTCACATAATCAACCCTCTAATAGGCCAGTTGATCCTTCCAATAACCTGTAATGTGAAGGTAGCAACATCACTGGAATGAATCCTGGTAAAGTGTAGAGATGCCACAGATATATTTCTAGACCCAGGATGTGGAATATCAGAAAGATATTTGTGGATACATTTTGAAGCTAAGGCCCCACACAGCAAATTGCTACAAAAAAACGCTCTGGAAAAGATGCAGAAAAACATCACATTTTTTTACGCAGCAGTTTTTATCTGCTTCTATTATACCAATATGGAAAATGTCAGCGTTTCTGTAAGTATAGTTGACATGCTGCGGTTTACAAAAACATTTGTGAAATCACAGCATTTCCGCTGCAGATTTTTTTTTTTAGATTAGCCAAAATCCCATCCACTTTGCAGGTAATGAAAAAAATGCAGTGTTTTTGGAATATGGGGCTCCGGCCTAAAAGCTGTTAAAGCTGTATAGCCTATGCAGGGCTGATTTTAGACAGTGTGACCCAGGGCATAATTCAAAGTGGGGCCCCAAACACTGAAATACTGCACCAACAACTTAGTCACATCCAGTTGATTTCGAGGGCGCTATGCTAATAGCTTCAGCTCTGATTTCTACTACTTACATTAGTAGGGTTGTAAAAGATCAGGGACACAAGCCCAAGACACACACAAATAATATATGCCTATATAGTTATGACATAAAAGTACTTACACAGAAAACGAAGATTACCACCATACAGTCATTACATATCACTAGTGATGGGTAAACCTCACAAGATTCATCTCACAAATATTCGAAAGGTTTTTCTGCAAGTTTTGGTTCATGCTGCTATTAAACTCTATGCAGAAAAATTACAAACAGCTCATACTCACCTTTTCTCACCTCTCCAATGTCCACCGTCCGGTCTTCTTTCCCAGCATCTTCCAGCCTCCTGGGTTATGTCAGCGACCTGAGGATATAGCTGAGGCCTGTGACATGACATGGGGCACATCAATATCAAGATGCTTTGGCACAAACTTCATGACATTTACGTGCCCAGTTTTATCTATCACAGGCCTCAGAGATCTCCCAAGGATGTTGATGTCACCAAGGAGTCTGGAATAGGCTAAAGAACACTACCAAAAATGACTGGATGCCACAGAGGTGAGCAAAGGTGAGTATCAGCTGTATATTACTTTACTGCATCTCCCTGGGACTTTCAATTTTTATACTCTGGGGTCTAAAGAAAAACAAACTCTGGATGGTGAACCCAAAAGTTTTTCGTTACGAGACAGTTTGCTCATCTCTACATACCTACTTCATACTGTTTCTGAACAAGATACACTATACAAACACTAATAATACTAATAACACGGTCTCACTACACCAGACCCAAATAATACTGCCATAGCATGACCACCAACATTATCACTACGTAGTTATTCAATATTCAAAATATAAAAGAACAGAATATAAATACATTTCATGAAAAAGGTCCACACACTAAGGGTCCTATTAGGCCAATAGATTTTTTTGAACAAGAGTTTATCAGTGATCAGCACTCGTTCATACTTGCCTGATTACAAAGGTGGATGCAGAGCCACATGCAGAAGTAACAATAAAAAAAGTTAATGTTTCTTCTCCATCTACTTTCATTGTTTGCTGACAGCACAGCCCGAGTGATACGCTGTCAGTGATTATATAGACCACTAAAATCTAAAGATCACATGATGTCTGTCTGGATTTTTATGAATGATATTTTCCCCTGAGCTGGAGGTATAATGCTGTCCAGGGTTTAATAATAAATAAAAGCTAAATTATATCATATCACAGAAAACAAGAAAAATCAATGAAAAGTCATTGTAACTCTGCTACATCTGTGTGTGTGTGTGTGTGTGTGTGTGTGTGTGTAAGTGAGAGGAGTAGCAAATGTTACCTCGATATCTAATGCATAATATAGTATAATATAAAATTGGTGTGTACTCTTAAATGTAAAAGTCATGTGCCTGCATTTAGGCACATACATACATACACATGCAGGCGCACACATACATACAGGTACATACAAATACACACACATTCAGGCACACAAATACATACAGGTACATACATATACATACAAATACAGATACATGCAGGCACACACGAGGCACATCCATGCACAGACATACAGGTACATGCAGGCACACACGTACAGGTACATGCACGCACATAAAGGTACGTGCAGATACACACAGATGCATGCACACACACACATACAGGTACATGCATGACACACATGAAGGTACTTTCAGACACACACATACAGGTACATGCATGCACATACATACAGGTACATGCAGGCACACACGTACAGGTACATGCACGCACATAAAGGTACGTGCAGATACACACAGATGCATGCACACACACACATACAGGTACATGCATGACACACATGGAGGTACTTTCAGACACACACATACAGGTACATGCATGCACATACATACAGGTAAGTGCAAACACACACATACGGACATACACTCATATACTGTTGCTTACCCCCAGACTTCTGCTGCTTCTGATGCTGTGTCCCCTTTTGTCCAATGGCTGATGTCAAAAGTAAAACCCATGTGCATGCATTTAGGCACATGCATGCAGACACACACATACATACAGCTACATACATATACACACACATTCAGACACATACATGCACACACATGCAGATACATGCATGCACATACAACAATGGATAAAACAATAGATCCATTTTTTAACCTTAGGATATGGAACAGTGATTAATAGGGTTTCACATTATTAACAACTCTAGTAATGGCCCAGTAAGGATAACTTCTAAATGTCAATTTTATGGACATATTCCACAGCTCATTCTCAAAATCACTATCCATTGAGTAATTGGCATGCATCATTGGCATGATTGTATGTGACTTAATGGCAAGATGTAGCATAAAGTGTAGTATTGCTAGCCACAGATTTATGCTAGGTGACTGTACTTATGTGACCACCTGAGGAGGTGGCCATTAGACTAAAAGAAATAGACACAGTTTTAAAAGTTACTGTGAATTTCAATCTCATGCCTGTTACTTATGTATTGATCGAAGTCTGGTATGGCCGCCACAGAGCCTGAGCAAAAAAATTATTTAGCATTATATGGTATTTTCTGACAATTTTGTAACAAAAAGTCCTTTAAGCTTTTTAACTAAATGGGCTTGTGCCAAGATTAAACTTATCACTTATTCACAGTATAGGTGATAAGTGTCATTGGGGTCTGACCAGCACACTTCCTAGATCCATTCAAACAGGGAGATATCCTTGTTCTCATGATTGGTGGAGGTCCCAGTGGTTGGACCCTACCATTCAGACACTTACCTTATAGGATAGGTTATCATTTTAAATCTTAGGACAACCAGTAGAACTTTACAGGGCTTCATTTATGTAAAATGTAACTGACCGGCAGTAGGTGACATTCCAAAGGAAAACTTTCTGGTATGATAAATCAACGTCCTTTTCTTTCTTTGCATGTTAATTATCCTCATATGCAATTTTTGGGGCTTGTTGTCAAACAATATTGGAATGAAATGGTAATGATCCTTTAAAGTGTACAATATAATTAGCTCTATTGAAAGTTTGCATGTCGAACATGTAATTTAGCTGAAGTACACAATGCAGCATCTAGAAAATGAATAAATGATACATTGCTAATGTGATCACAATTGCAGAAGGTATCAGGCTTGTAATGAGAAATGCACAGCTCACACAATTGGGCACTGTACAAATTACCTAATGCTATTACTCTGGGGGCAACTCATGCATTTTATAGCTGGGATTTCTATGCAGGTGAATCACTATGAGCTGCCTGGCGAAGAGGAAAGTGTTCATTGTGCGTATAGACCAAGAAATGACTGTCAATGACTCCCCACACACTATGTCAATGTGACTTAAAACTCATTATTAAATCCAGAGCATAATAACACAGAAGTAGATTCATCCCAAGGTTCCTATTCTGTATAATATACGTTGTCTCAGGATTTTCACGAAGAGAATTCTCCAGAGTTCATACTTGTTGAAGCAAAGACAATTCTTCACAAAAGAAAATTATTAGGCAGAATATCATCTGGCAGAGGCTGCACTGTCACTTCAAAAAATCATAACTCAGAGTGACCAAGCAGAGCAACCCTCCGTGGAATTGTTATCGTAAATTGCAGCGCTGACCAGGGGCTGCTCTCAAGAGGCACACTAGCAGTAAATAAGAAAGCAATATTCTTTTGCCTGACCTTTTGTGCATACAAGAAGCAATGTCTGCTGCTTTAAGCTGTCCCTTGCTATGTATCATGCCATTTGATAAAGCTCTTGGAAGAGCATCTCAATGGTAGTATTTGGTGGAACAGTGGTCTGCATTCTCTGTGTAGTGTTAAAAAAAAAAATGAAGATAGTGATTTTCTTTAGAATGGACTGTTCTCCATAGTCCTCCTGCTAAACAATAATTTTCTTTATTCTAGTATCTATAATTCCTATGGAGAAAATGCATCCAGTGTTAGTAAACAAGCCCATTTTCTGATGGTTATGCCTTTTAAGTAAATAAAATACCGTGTTCATTTTCCTAGAGCATTGTGAACAAGCTTGTTTAGAAGTTTGCATGCTATGATTGAATGCCAGACAGCGACAAGACAATTTTCATAATTACTGGGAACACTGACTGTGCTGCAATGAAAACCCTTACAAGGAAGGTTTGGATATCAGGTTTTGAGGGATTTTTTTTCACTTATGTTTTCTGTTGTAAGTTTCCAATTGTTGCTTCTAACGTGGCTCAGAGCAAATAAAAGAAACATATTTTCAAAAGGAACACTATGCTGACAACTACAGTCACAACCTCATGCTGATGTTTAATACGCCCCAAGATTTACAACTACAATGAAAGGTTGAAGTACACAGCTTTTGTATTACATGGGCTATGTTCAAATGTTGTCTTTAAAGCTGCAAACTTTAAAGTTAAAAAATTTCTAAAAACGCTCATAACATAGTTAAGTAACCAAGTACTCTAAGATGTTAGAAAAGTATTTTGGACTTATTTGGATGGACATTTTCAAAGAGTGACTAACATTGGAAAATCCTTAAACGTTAGATGAGTCTCTTGACAATAATGATCACAAAATATTCCTCTGCTCTTAAATATCTCTGCAGCACCACCACAGGGGAATACAAGAATGGCACCTTGTCCAGCAATTGTACACACACGAGGGGAGATCTGATAAGTTTGGAACCCATCATTTTCTCAAAATGACAGCTGATTTACAGAACTGGAAAGAGGCATGAAGTTGACCTGATACCCCTTTCTTGGATTCTTCAATGCTTAAGATGCAGACAAAGTACAATTGAATATACCAGTATCGCTATGCCTTCCTTAGGTCCTTGCACTGCTGTTCGGCAAGTTCTCTGTGACATAGGTGGCATGCTAATGCATTTTGTGCATTGTTTTACAGACAAGTTAAGTATTACACAAAAGACAGGACTTCTATTTTTATTCATGCAATATAAGAAGGGGAATATTTTTTATTCATGGCGACACAGTGAGGGTGTATGAAGGGAATAGTTTGTGCATTGTTTTATTCAAGGAGACAGTATAGGGCATATTTTAATCAAGTGCATAGTATGAGCATTTCTTTATTATTGGGGGGCACAGTGTGAGAAATATTTGTATTCAAAGGGCACAGTGGCAGTATATGTTTGATAAGGGCAAACTGAGGGTGTGTTTTTAATTAAGGGGCACAATGTGGGTATTTCTTTTATAGCAGAGATACAGTGGGGGCATTTGAATTTAGAGGGCCATATATGGCACTATTACATTCAGGGAACACAGTGTGTGTCACCAGTGGTGAACCTAGCCTCTTTGCTGCCTGAGGCGGACTATAGAAAGACGCCCCCCCCCCCCCCAAAAAAAAAAAAAAAAGAGTTTCCATGCTACTAGTTTAACACACTGTTATCGTCGCACAATGTACACAATACACAAAGTTATAAAACAGTTTTTAAGAATTCTTCTTCCTGTATTACTTCAGTATCAGATCAACAACACGGCATTAACAATGAAAGTAACTTCACACATCTTCTGCTTGGTGGATGGACGAGCCCACATGGTCCCCATTCTCTATAATAGGAGCCCCGCAGATAGATGAGTACTAGACTTCGGCTATCTTTGGCACTCCCATTAAAGTGAATGAGAGCCACGCGGGTTCGTCCATCCACCAAGTGACACACCTATATATATGGCTGCAGCCAGGCTGGATTCCCACCTAGTGGGGGAAAAAACCCAATTCTCAGGCTCAGTGGGGGTCTCAGCAGACAGACCCCCATCAATCAGGTATTTATTCTCTATCATTTAAGTGAATACAGGGCAGTAACATTTTGTGACTTACAGGTGACGTCTCTGACTAATCCTTCACATTTCCTTTCTATTCCCTTTGGACCGCCATGACCACTTCTTCCAGCTGTGATTTGTCTCTGTAAAGTTTGCAACACAGACATCTTTGGCTCCTCACTTTTCCAGGCATCCAACCCACATTGTCCTCACCTACACAAAGCCCCCATTCTGCTGCTACCCCCAATTATAAAATATATGATATAACCCCCCCCCCATAATGAATAATACTCCCAAGTGCATCTTTATATTAATAATGTCTGTGTGTACCCTGTATAAATAGTGCCCCTTATTAATAATGCCCCAGGTGTTAACTAATTAAAAGGTTTTCCAGGTCATTAATAAACTAATCAGTGGGGTTCAAAAACCCAGGACCCCCACTGATCAGGTGTTTGAATGGTACCTGTGTAAGCGCCGTGACCGCTTCTCTGTTTACATAATGTAATTCATCTCATAGCGGCCATGTCATGTAACTACAGCCTCGTCCTGTACATGTCTACAGTATGTGACAAGGCTACAATTACATCACACGGCCACTATAAACAGACAGCGTATAATATAAACAGGTGCCATAGCCCATGTTTATAGCGCCCCATTTACACACACTATAATGTTCCACAGCATCCCCTGCACACAGTATTACGGCCCGCAGCGGCCCCTGCACACTGTATTATGCCTCGCAGCGGCCCCTGCACACGGTATTATGCTCCATAGTGGCCCCTGCTCACGGTATTATGCCCCGCATTGGCCACTGCACACGGTATTATGTTCCACAGCAACTCCTGTACACAGTTTTATGCCCCATATTGGCCCCTGCACACGGTATTATGCTCCACAGTGGCCCCACACACATGGTATTATGCTCCATAGTGGCCCCTGCACTGGTATTATGCTCTATAGTGGCCCTTGCACTGGTATTATGCTCCATAGTGGCCCCTGCACTTGTATTATGCTCCATAGTGACCCCTGCACCCGGTATTATGCTCTATAGTGGCCCCTGCACTTGTATTATGCTCCAGAGTGGCCCCTGCACAGGGTATTATGCTCTACAGTGGTCCCTGCACAGGGTATTATGCCCCATAGTGGACCACCCATGAACTATTATTATACTCTGGGGTCTTTTCAGACCACAGAGTATAATGATTGGAGACCCAGGGGAGAATACAAACATAAAAACCAGAGTTACTTACCTATCCTGGACACCGGTGCACTCCTTGCAGCTTTCGGCCCTGTTTAATTGCGCACACACGTCACGTGATCAGGCCGGCGACGCGACCTGATGACGTCACCAGAGTCCTCAAGCCTGTTCGGAGTTACATCGGATCGCAGGAGGTGAGTAACATTGGTTTTTATGTTCCCTCACCAATCCTAGGCCTCCGATTATTATACTCCGGAGTCTGAATAGACCCCGGAGTATAACAATAGTAGTATTTGCGGCCCGCGGCCTAACTTACCGATCCCCGCGGCCACTCACAGCGGCATCCACTTCCCTTTCTGCTGCTCATAGCAGAAGGGGAAGCGGGGGCGGCCAGGAGCAGACGCGGGGTAGGTAAATAAATAGGCCCTGACCTGCCGGGGATACTCCAACAGGTTACGGCCTATTTATATACCGTATATAAAAAAATGTTATACTCACCTGCGATGCCTTGATGCAGCCGCCGCCTCCTCTTCTTGTCCGCGACGTCTGTGTCTCAGCGATGTCTTGTAAACCAGCCCAGGACAGGCCCCGCTCAGCTCTGTTTTTTTTTTTTTTTTTTTTTAAAGCGGCCTGTCCTGGGCTGGTTTACATGAAATAGTAAAAATGCCACCCCCCGGACAGTGCTGCCCGAGGCGGCCGCCTCACTTCGCCTCATTAGCAGTGCGCCCCTGTGTGTCACTTTTATAATTGTAACACTGGCGCTCTGCGCTCACTGGGGTACTGTCTCTCTCCCAGCATACACAGCCACCAGCTTACCTCTAGTTTATACTGTGTGGTTCCTGACATTCCAAGCTGCTGTATAGGAATATCATAGGATAGATGTGCTCTCCCCCTCTCTCAGCAACTTAAAATTAACAAGTGTCAGCTCTGCCCTGCTAATCACAGGCAATACCTGCCTATGTGAACTTGCTCAGCCCTCTGCAATGCGCCTGAGCAATATAGAATATCAACTAGATGGTTCCTGCAAGGGTTTATGTATTCAGCATTTTTTTATCCATATATTTGTGTATGACCTTTGGCTTGTCCTTGGACTCTGTTCCTGCTTCTTCACTCTTATCTGTCTGAATTTTGTGTATAACCTCTGCCTGTACCTGAGCTGTGATCTGAGCTGCCCATCCCGACCCTTCGGCTTGTTTATACCTTGCTTTTCTGCTGCCAGAAAACCAGGTACCCATATTTTCCCAGTTACCTATTATAGCCCCAATATTCTCATTTTATGTACTAACCTTTTATGTTATACAGTATCAAACACCTTTGAAAAGTCCAGATGCGCTTACATCTATAGGGTCCAGTCTGGAACTCACCTCCTCATAGAAGCTGATCAGATTCATCTGACAGAACCTATCCCTCAAAACCCAATGCTGATACTGTGTTATTAGGTTATTTTTGTGGAGATACTTCAGGATATCATCTCTTAGAAATCCTTCAAATATATTCCCAAAACAGAAGTTAAACTTACAGGGCTATAGTTGTGAAAATGGGTTTTCTAAAAACTAACCTGTCGGATAAATTGTTGTTTCAAGCTTGGTTGGAACATCATACTCTTTTTCTCCATGGGTAATATAGTGTAGGAATAGCACTGTCTCTCATTGCCAAAAGTTGAAATATCCCTGTTTTACTAAAAAATAAAACCCTAAAGCCAAAAATCATAACAGCTGTTATACCTCGACAGCAAGTGATTTGCCCTTGAGGTTGCCTATGCTGAACTTCAAGGTATGTGTTGTAACTTGGCCTTATTATGTCAGAACCACAGTATTCAGCAACTATGGAAGTTTTTATTAAAATCATTTTTTACAAGTAACAATACATAATATGGAAGTACATATTCTCAAAATCCTACCATAGTTTTATGACCTCTGGGGTGGGTTGAAATCCTATTATTTTACATGATCTTTTTTAGCTTATTCCTGTTTTAAGAATGCTTGACAAAGAAACAGGAGTTATCAACTTTTTATAATGAATAGGATTTCTATTTTATAGGATTAGACTCCTCAAAAAGCTTAAGCGGAAGCATATGTAGATCACCTAAAAGTAATAAAAAGACTAATAAATCATGTTTCTCCATGAATATATTCATCTTTTTGGAACCTCTTAGAATAATGTGTGATTTTGTTCCATCAAATCACATCTATGCACATTTCATAGCAAAATAACACTTTAAATTGTGTTAAATGTACTTGTCAAAGTCTCCTAAGGCCCACATTTGAAGACGCTGGTTAGATTTTCAGTCAATTAGAAGAATTCATTAAATTTCAGCTCCCAAAGCTTCTATCTCTTGGAACCACCATATTCAAGATAAGCAAACTGTTAACAAAGGCCAAGGTGGCTCTTTTTTTCATTCCATTTGTACCAGAGAACACTGCAACAATGTTTGTGTAATTCCAACTTTAATCTATGAATGAAATACTACTTAACAACTACAATTAGTACAGTCTTCAATTCTCCATTGTAATACAATATTCTAGTAAATTATTACCTGATCCAGAAGAAATCAGTACATTCCAAAACATGAAGGCTGCTAATAGCCATGTATAAGTCTGGAAATTTTGCTTTTGCTTTCTACAAAAAGCTAGAGACTCACAAATGTTCGCTGAAAAGCACAAATAATAACATAAATATCCATGTTCATACAATAATGCTAGCCCTTGTAGCACACATATCAATACACTTGTCTTATGTGAGTGCTTATATAATAATGCCAGTAACAGTACTTGTTAGTAATATATAACTAATGTAGCACTATGATACACCCAAATTATGGTTCACTACAAGATTAACAATTATTTACTGCAATAACTTTCTCTAAAACTTGTCTTTGTATGCTTTCACTGTAGCTGTGATTTTACATACTCATATTTTTTACTTATTTTTTCCAGGGCTTGTGTTAGCACTGTCCTTATAAAAGTGCAAATCAATTCAAAATCAGTCGCTATGCATAATTGTATTAGTGACCTACTAACATTATTAGTTATATCAGTGCCTATGCAACTATCTTTCAAAATAGTATAGGAACACATACAAATGGGCATGTACACAGCTTATACCACCTCCTTTCACTGGTACAGGCGGACTGGGTAAGGACATATTCGCAAAAGAGTGAAAAACAACTGTGTGATGGCTTCTTTGTCTATGAGTGTATTGACAAAATCCATTTTTTTAGTGGACTGTAAAAATGGGTCATCAAAAAATAGAACATGTCTGGACTGAAGTCTATGAGGGATGTGTGAAAACGGATGCCACACGGATGTAAATCAGCCGTGAAATTATTTGCATCAATGTCTTATGAAAAAGCTGTAGTGGCAAACACAGCTGTCTCCGTAACGTACTGCTCCTTGCTCTCCGATACTCTACAGAAGGGGTAGGCAACCTTTTGTGTTCGGCGTGCCGATTTTAATAAAAAAATCAAAGATGAGGTACTCGGAGTGCCGGTCAATAATTGTAAGTCTGACGACCCCTAAACTAAAGTCATATACCACAAACCATAACACAGAAGTGCTGTCACCAGATGCTTTAGGACACATGCGTTTACTGCTATTTCCTGGGACGCTCCTGTACTTTCTGATTAGAAGCAATGAAAGTACATGTGCAGCCCCTAATTAGTGGTAAATGTGTCCAGGAGCACCGTATGACGGCATCCTTATGGTCAAAACACACTATGTATCTGGATGCAGCTATATTCTTAGGCCACTGGAACTTTTTCATTCGATGTAAAACTGGTGCATTTTTGCACAAAAAAAAAAACAAAGCCTGAGTTTTCTGTGCAAAAACACATCCTTCATATAGAAAACACACCGTCATACAGAATAATGTCCCATAGTGGTCCCTGCACTGGTATTATGTCCCACAGCCATAACAGTCCCTGAACACGTTATTATGTCCCATAGCGGCCTTTGCACATGGTATTATGTCCCATAGCGGCGCCTGCACACGGTATTATGTCCCATAGCGGCCTCTGCACGCGGTATTATGTCCCATAGCGGCCTCTGTACACAGTATTTTTCCCATAGCGGTCCCTGCATACGGTATTATGTCATTATGTCCCATAGCGGCGCCTGCACACGGTATTATGTCCCATAGCGGCCTCTGCACACGGTATTATGTCCCATAGTGGCCTCTGTACACAGTATTTGTCCCATAGCGGTCCCTGCATACGGTATTATGTCCCATAGCGGCGCCTGCACACGGTATTATGTCCCATAGCGGCCTCTGCACACGGTATTATGTCCCATAGCGGCCCCTGCACACAGCAATATGTCCCATAGCGGCCCCTACACATGGTATATGTCCCATAGCGGCCCCTGCACACGGTATATGTCCCATAGCGGCACCTACACATGGTATATGTCCCATAGCGGCGCCTACACACAGTATTATGTCCCATAGTGGCCCCAGCACACTGTGTTATCCTCCATAGTAGCCCCTGCACACGGTATAATATTCTAACTTTTATAATATTCCAATTTGTGCCACTCACTAGCTATTATTATACTGTGGGGTCTCTTCAGACCACAGAGTATAATAAGTGGAGGGCAAAGAGAGGTGACAAACATAAAAAACAATGTTACTCACCATTCCATGCTCCGCAGCCGCTCTGTATCTTCGGGCGCTTCTGCCTGTAGTCAGCGACCGCTCATTGAGTCTCAGGGGTCACGTCGCGTCATTGTGCGTAATGACGTCAGACGCAGACGCGACCCCTGAGGCCCTGTCAGCTGACTTCAGGCAGAAGTGCCCGAAGAGTACAGAGCGGCTGCGGAGCGTGGAATAGTGAGTAACATTGTTTTTTATGTTTCATCACCTCCCCGGGAGCTCCGCTTATTATACTCGGGGGTCTGAAGAGACCCCACAGTATAATAATAGCAGTTTCGTTTCGGACGTGTTTGGTCCGATCGAAACTGCTGGATGAGGAGTCCGCTGCCGTGCCAGGGGAATAAGCCTCGCGTGCCAAGAGTGGCACGCGTGCCATAGGTTGCCAACCCCTGCTCTACATCTTCAGGTAAATATAAGGAGGAATCTGATCTGGTGTTTGAATAATTTTTTCTCTGACTTCATGTCTGAATTTAGCTTGTGAGTGTGTTTGTATGTGCAGAATCGGTCCCAGTGTGAGCTTTGCTTGTGCATAAAACTAAAATTAGTATACCGTTAAAGTGGGTTTCATATAGAGATTTTATTGCAGATTTGCCACATTATCTATCTTTCATTATTCAAATCAGCAACCCATATATCCTTGTTTTAGTTTAGTTAGATATGCATGTTGGATCACATACTGCATTATATACTGTGGGGACAATTAGAATTTATGACCAAACATATATAACAGTATATGAATACGCTTTTGTCTGCCATTGAGTCCTATAGTTAAAAAGCATGTTAAGAAGAACCTACAAAATGAGAGCTAAACTTATATCACTTGAAACTAGTTTTACTGTATGTAATGTACTGTAGAAGTTCAGACTGTGCAGATAAGGAAACAATTCATCTTGCCAATTTATATTTTACCTTAAAGAGCTATAAAGGAAATAATGATAGAACTAGAATTCTTATATTCTTCTCCTATGTTGTTTTCACATTCCACCCACATTGGCTAACATTAAAAGTTATCAAAATATCTGACTCAACTCTATTTAAATATACACCCAACACATGCTGGAAATTAGGCGATGCCTCCACAACTGCTGTAAATATCCCAAATATATTCTATAGCACAAAACATCTAAGATTTCCATTAACACATTTGCATAGGGGCACATGGTGATAAAAACAACCGCCCTCTCACTATTGGAACATAAAGTATTTCATAACAAACTGGAGCATTATCCAAATACTTCATACATCAGTACTATCCCTTTTCCTTGAAATGATCATCCCCATATTTCCACAAATACAGTGGTTTGTGAAAGCTTCAGAATTGTTTTTTTTATATTTATGCATAAATTTGACCTAAAACTACATCAGATTTTCACATAAGTCCTAAAAGAGAACAAAATGAAACAAATAAGTAAAAAATATTAGACACAGTCATTTATTTATAGAAGAAAATGATCCAATATCACATATCTGTGAGTGACAAAATTTATGAACCTTTAGGATTAGCAGATAATTTAAAGGTGATGGTGAAATTAGAGTCAAGTGTTTTCAATCAATGGGATGACAATCAGGTGTGAGTGGGCGACCTATTTTATTTAAAGAACTGGGATCTGACTATTCCCAAAACATATTTGTGGAAGTGTATCATTGCACAAATAGGGGAGATTTCTGAGGACTTCAAAAGAAGAGTTGTTAATGCTCTTCAGGCTGAAAAAATTTACAAAACCATCTTTAAGGCCGGGGCCCCACATTGCGAAAACTGCTTCGTTTATACATTATCTGCAAACTGCATGGGATTCTGGCTAATCCCATCCACACATTGCAGAAATATATCCACAGTGGAAATGCAATTTCAAAAACTGTTACGTTTTTGTAAATCACAGCATGTCAATTATACCTACGGAAATGCTGGCGTTTGCCGTATAGGTATAATAGGGTCAGAAAGTCTGCAGAGAAAAACTCTGTGGACTATCTGTAAAAAGATAGACTGGCACAGGGACCTAGATATTTATGAAGATGCTGCAGTGCCAGAATGGAAATCTGTGCCAGGTAGGAACTGGCGTAAATTTCCATTCTAACTCACAGCAGGAAAATTATAGATTCACCCCACTGGATACAAATGGAGCCAAGTCAAGACCATTATTAAATAGTGTCTCAGATTAACAGTTTAACTCAGAATGTAAGTGTGTACTTGGACAATATCTTAAGACCCTTTGTATTGGGGTTATCATCTTATGCTAGAGATACTATGGACGTCCTAAACAAAATAGAGGGGGTCACCCTCGAACAAGGTGTATTCTTTGCGAGTTTGGATGTCGAGGCTCTATATTCATCAATCCCCCACCAACAAGGATATCAAGCAGTAGCATACTATTTGAGATCAAGAGGGGTTTATATTAAACCGCATAATTATATGGTTCTGAAACTCTTGAAATTTGTTCTTGAAAGGAATGTCATCTTTGAGGGGCGGACTTGCAACCAGCTGAGGGGTACAGCAATGGGGAGCCCTGTGGCCCCCACTTACATTAATCTGTACCTCGGCTGGTGGGAGGAAACCGTTGTGTTTGCGGAGGAAAATGTATCCTGGATGATGCACATTGATCTATGGATCTGCTACATAGACGACATTTTGATACATTTTGGAGAGGGTCCAAACAGGAGTTTGAAAACTTTGTGGCGGATCTGAATGTCAATGGGTTTGGTCTGAGATTTACATCTGAATTTCAAGAGGATTCATTAACCTTTCTGGACCTTAAATTGATGTGATTTGTTGATGGGAGTATTACTACAACCATTTATAAGAAACAGACAGATACAAGCAGTTTTTTAAATTGGGGTAACTTTCACCCACCACAATTAAAATGGGGCATACCAACAGGTCATTTTTGCAGGTACGCCACAACTGTTCATCCTTTGGGGAATTAATTTCCCAGTCTAAGGATTTATTGAGAAGACTCCAGCAGAGGGGTGTGAAAGATCCTCAGTGCGCCAACACCGCGCTGGCCCACACCTGAGTCTTCTTTCATAAAAAACCACACTCACCGCCAGTGAGTGCTGGGTCCATAAGATAAATACAAGACAAGCTTTCTAAATTTTATATATTTTATATATATATTTATTTATATATATATTTATACATTTATATATAAAAAAAATTTATATTAACCCCTAAATGGGTCGGTATTAACATCTAACATATACAGTTCAGAACAGATATGTAGATATATACAAGCTTTAACAGTTACTAGTTACAAGATACAGTGCAATAAAATAAAAGGGAATAAAAGTGAAATGATTACTTTACCACACATCTCCTTGATGTGGTTCTGTAGTCCAACACTCACACATGCTCTGGTATGTGTGACTAACCAGTGGAGGCTTCTAGCATGTGGCATCAACACAGTATTCCAGCCTACATGCTCTCATCACAGTCTCTCAGTAATAATCTCTCAGTCTCTTGTAGTCTCATCATAGTAAGCAGCAGCATTCTAGCCTGCATGCTCTCACAGTATCCTCTTTGTAGTCTCAGCCCAATCTCTTCTCAGGGGTAGTCTGACTCACTGACCTCTTACCTCATCTTTTATACCCTTGAGTACACCACCCAGAATGAGGTCACCGGCGATGCACTCAAGTCCAGATCCTTTGTAAGGAGATAGGATTAAGTGAAATGATACAATGTTATCAACCATGTCTGATCAACAGCCCAGGCTAAACAATGCATGTTTATTTGATCACCCAGGTCTATGTAGGAATACAATGGAGCTGATCTGGGATGGATACAAAGCCCCATTGTTACAAGGTTGCCCTACTGACCACTTACACCTATGATTAGAGCTGCGCACATTATGAGTTAATGTAACTAAGAGAGAGATACGCTACCCAGAGATCAAAATACAGCTTTGAGTTATAGCCATATTTAAGCGGAATCATCACAAGGGGCTTTCCAAAAAATGTGATAGAGAAGGCCTATCGGAGAGCAGTGAGTACAGAAAGAAGCAGTCTTCTCGTACCTAAAAAAAAGGAGCAGGATGTACAACAGATCAGGGTGATTGGTACTTTTGACATACAGGAGCGTAGAGTAAGTGACATTTTGAGAAGACATTGGCGGATTTTGCAGGCCGATCAGGATTTAGAACAGGAAGTAGGCACTAGACCTTTAATAATCTATAGAAGGGGAAAAAATCTTAAAGATAGGTTAGTACTTGGCTGTCAGAGAAGAAACCGGTGGGTACATTCAAGTGTGCTGCTTGTACAGCATGTAGCTTTATTGATCAGAATAAGGTGTTCACGAGTGTATCTACGGGAATTTCCTACAAATGTAGGGACTTCGTGAACTGTTCAACAATGGGTGTGGTGTATCTCCTTAGTTGTCTGTGTCCCTACAATTATGTGGGAAAGACAAGGAAACAATTGAGGAGACGGATCAGAAATAATGTTTGTGATGTCTTGAATAAAAGTGACACACCAGTAGCACGTCATTTTCAGCGCTGTCATGCTGGGCAAACCAGTGGATTGAGGTTTCAAGCAATTGAGTGGGTGAGACTGCCACCACGAGGGGGAGATTGGGATAACCTCATCCTCAGAAAAGAGGTACAGTGGATTTATCAGCTGAATACACTGCACCCTTATGGTCTAAATGAGCAGTTTGATGTCACCTGTTTTTTGGTTTGAGTAGAGATTTTTCGGGACAGTAGTGCAATATGAGTTTAACAACTCTGCGTACCCTGATATGTTTCAATATTAAGATTGATCTTTCGGTCTTAGAGTTATGATCCCTGCAATTAGAAATTTTTACATTTTTTTTTTTGTATATACTACGTGTAAGGGAATTGCCAGTTGAGCAATTCCCCAGTGCTGCTGCAGAACCCAGGAGGGAGGGGCAAAACAAGACAGTGAGCCCTAAAGCTGAACCCCCCCTCCCCCCCGCTGTCCCTGGCTAACTTGCCTGATCTGTTCTAGGCGACAGCCAGCAACCGGTCGATCAGTCTGTTCCTAATATAAGTGACAACACAGAACGCAGACAGGACAAACAACAAAAAGGGAGGTCAGCTAGCCAAGGGGTCGGTAACAGTCGAGCAATGCAGTACAGAATCCAAATCCATGAGAATAGTCAAAAGTCAAGGTCAGAGGTCAGGAATAGGAATACAGGTAACAAAATAGGAGCTAGCAGAGACAAGTGACAAGACAGAATCAATAGCCAGCGACCATGTGAGGGCTGACAACCTGTTTATAGAAAGTCAGGACCTGCCTCAGACTTGATAGCAGGATAGGCTATCAAGCACACAGGCAAGGCTGAGATTAACTATTAGTGGAGCAGAGGAAAACCAAGGTGGAGGAGACGGGTGTGGCAGAAAATCAATTACATAGTCTAGGACAGTGTTCAGACTGAGCAACAAGAATCTTAAACAAGGAATCAAACTGAGCACACCTCCTGCGCCTCCGCGTGCGGGCGGAGGGTGATGCAGAGACCCGAACAGGCAGAAACGTTACACTACATCTCTACTAATTGATATATTTCTCTACTTGAACTTCTAGTACTGTTCTATGCTCTTCGCTTATGTGCTGACATTTTTAGTTTTTCTTGATATCTTATTACAGAGAATTGGATACACCTGTTTTTATAGGGAGCGTCTGTTGTCACGCTCCTGGTCCCATAATTATATAGTTCTTACCTTCCGTTATCTATAAAGATTATAATTGCTTCTCACGTAATTTATTAGTATCCTATTTTTGGATTTTCAAACTATAGTTTATATTTGGTTTGATACAGATAGATCCTTGGCGATAGAACTGAGTGAGTTTGCTTTGTTTTAGTTTGCAATCAGCTGACCTTCCATTGATACATCTAGGGGAGGCGCTACCTTCAATGTTTTCATTGTAGCAGTAGAGATATGGCGGTATAGCAGTGATGGGGCATTCCTAGAGGATTAGGGGAAGTCCTGATGATGTAATGATCAATGCACATTGCAATTGGCTGTACAGGACGGGCATGATGGGCGAAGTAACCTGTGTAATGGATAATCCCCTGTGGTTAGGTGGAGGGTGAAATCGCCTGCAGCCTGCAACCAGAGGGACTTGTCTAGTATCGGCCCAGTGCAGTCGATTTCCTGTAGTTATGCCGTATGCAGTTTTTGCAGAGTGTAGTCCCTTGTAGGGAGGAGGAGCTCATCTTAGGAGAGATACCTTTCATGTAATCAGAGGAGTTTCCGAGTGACCTCCTGAATGAGGGGCGGAATTGGATCTGGTGGGTGTGTGAGAAGCGTTTATGGTGATTGGCCAGATAACTGTTTGGAGGAGGTGTATGATAATATATAAGAGCTTGAAAGAGCTAATATCTGGACCGCCAGTATCAGAGTGGATACGCTGTGAAAACTTCTACTGACATCTTGAAAAAGAGTGGTTTTAACTGCTAAATTAGAATTTATTATTAGCCCCTGATGAAGCCGTTGGAGAAAATGCGTTGGTAAGACACTGTCTAAGTAGGATAGTCAGTTTATAGTAACAATTGCAGTATTGATGCAATAATTGCCTTTTAGAGGGAACTTGTAGTCTTGAACCTGGAGTCCTGTTGGAGTGGCATTAGGCCAGTAGCCTCAGGATATAGGAGGATACAGTATTCCTTAGGTTAATATAGTGGATGTATTCTGGGCAATTGTTTTAATCTGCATACTGGCTTTTTGTATGGAGGCAGTTTAGATAGACTTTATATGATAGACATCACAGTATCAGTATCTGTATAGGGCTATTTGGGGTGTGAATGAATGGTTTCAGATATATACATAAACATGGATCTGCACCATACAATTGTTACTACATTTATTTAGTCGCTCTGAGAGAGTGGTGTGAGTGTATGTTTCATCTTTATTTAGCCCTAATTGGGGATTTAGAGTCCTCTAATACTTTTTATAATAATATTAATAAAAGTGAAGTTTTATGTTTTATGGATTAGGTGTCTCTAATACATGTTTCTGTGAATTCAAGACCATTATTACTCTCCCCAGAGTGGTTGACCTACAGAAATCACACAAAGAACAAATCGTATAATAGTGTGGAAAATCACTAAATGCATTACAAGATTGCAGGGAGAAGGCAACTGCTCTCCAAAAAGAACACTGATGCCCATCTGCAGTTTGCTAAAGATCACCTGGACAAGCCAGAAGGCTATTGGAACCATTTTTTATGGATGGATTAGATCAAAATACAGCTTTTTGGTTTAAACAAGAAACATTATATTTGAAGAAAGAAAAACAGTACTTTCCAGCATAATAACCTCATACAATCTGTGAAACTCAAGTGGTGATAGTAGTATCATGGTTTGAGCCTGTTTTGGTTCATCTGGACAAGGATGGCTTGAAATCATTGATGGAATAATGAATACTGAATTATACCAGCAAATTCTAAAGGAAAATGTTAGGACATCTGTCTGAGAGCCGAATCTCAAGGGAAAGTGGGTAATACAGGAAGACAACTGCCTAAGCAATATAAATTCTACCAAAAAATGCTAAAAGAAGAATACAGTTACAATTTTGAAATGGCCAAGTCAAAGTTCTCCTGACCTTCATTCAATAGAAATGTTGTGGAAGGCACTGAAATGAGCAGATCTTTAGAGAAAATCACCTGGCATATCAAAGGTGAAGCTGTTTTGTATGGAGAAATGGTAAAAATGATTCCAAACCAATATGAAGGACTAACCAACAATTACTGTAAATGTTTAGATGCAGTTATTGTTGGACAAGGGTATCACACCAGATTCTCAAAGAAAAAGTTCACATACTTAGGCCACTCACAGATATGTAAGATTGGATCGTTATCTTCTAGAAATAAATTACCAGGTCTAATATGTTCAACTCATTAGTTTGATTTGGTTCTCATTGTCTACTTTTAGGACTCGTGTGAAAATCTGATGAAGTTTTAGGTCACATTTATGCATAAATACAGTTGTGCTAAAAAGTTTACATAACCTGGCAGATTTTTAGTTTTTTTTTAACTTTTTTCAGAGAATATGAATGATAACACAAAAAATTTTTCTACACTCATGGTTAGTGGTTGGTTGAAGCCATTTATTGTCAAACTTCTGTGTTTTCTCTTTTAAATCATAATGACAACCAAAAACATCAAAATGACCCTGTTCAAAAGTTCATATACCCTGGTGATTTTGACCTGATAACATGCCCAGAAACCAAACCACGGTCAGGTACACCAACCAAAATTTCAGCCACAACTGCCCGGAAAATTGTTCGAGATGCAAAGAAAAACCCACACATAATATCAGCTGAAATACTGGACTCTCTGAAAACTATCAGTGTGGCTATTTCAAGATGCACAATAAGGAGGCACTTGAAGAAAAATGGGCTGCATGCGCAAATGCCACAAAGAATCTCACCTTCAATACGCCAAACAGCACAGAGACAAGCCTCAAAACTTCTTGAACAAGGTAATTTGGAGTGATGAGTCAAAAATCGAACTTTTTGGCCACAACCATAAACGTTACATTTGGAGAGGTGTCAACAAGGCCTATGATGAAAGGAACACCATTCCTACTGTAAAGCACTGAGGTGGATCACTGATGATGTGGGGATGTGTGAGCTTCAAAGGCACAGGAAACTTGGTCAAGGTTGAAGGAAAGATGAATGCAGCACGTTATCAGCAAATACTGGAGGCAAATTTGCACTTTCATCAGCCAGGAAGCTGTGCATGGGACATACTTGGACGATCCAACATGATAACAATCCAAAACACAAGGCCAAGTTGACCTGTCATTGGCTACAGAAGAAGAAAGTGAAGGTTCTGGAATGGCCATCTCAGTCTTCTGACCTCAATATCATTGAGCCACTCTGCACCCTGAGGAGATCTCAAGCGTGCAGTACATGCAAGACAGCCCAGGAATTTACAGGAACTGGAGACTTTTTGCCAAAAAGAATGGGTAGTTTTACCATGTGAGAAAATAAAGAGCCTCATCCACAACTACCACAAAAGACTTCAAGCTGTCATTGATGTTAGAGGGGGAAATACACGGTATTAAGGACTGGGGTATGTGAATTTTTGAACAGGGTCATTTTGATGTTTTCGGATGTCATTATGATTTAAAAAGAGAAAACACCGGGGGGCGTGGCTAGCGCTCAACATGGCCGGCGGTATGTGAGCGGAGCTCCGTCTAGAGCCGAGTACATCTATCCTGAATCCATCCTGTATCACCGATGCCTGGGTTGCAAAAGTGTGGAGCATACCTGACTTCCATCTGCCGGGACCGCTGCCGGTTCGCGGCCGTGGCGTTCCTGCGGCCTACACTGATTAGCGGCGGCTTTCCTCCTGTGGCCTCCACCTGTCTGAGACCTCCGGGTCCTGTAGCCTCCGCCTGTCTGTGGCCCCCGGGTCCTGTGGCTGCCGCCTGCCGAGTCTGTCACCTGACTGAAGCCTCCAACTATTTACGGCCCCTGGATGTCTGCGGCTCCCACCTGTCTGCAGCCTCCACCGGCAGCCTTCTATATCTCCACGTGGCGGGTGGCCATCTTCCTCATCCTCTGCCCGGAGATCGGTGTTGTCGGCTGGTGAGTGGGGGTTAATACCTGGGTCTCCTGTCACCTGGACCATCCCCAGGCGACCCCCTTGCTCCTAAATGGGGGCAGGTGCCCTTCCCTTCTTCTCCCTGTGGACCGCGGAGACCCCTATCCTAACTCTTCCGGGTGGTGGATGTGACCACCATAGTATGCTGACTGCTGTCTTACGGAGGCTCTGCTTATAATCCAGAGATGGAAATTGCTAGTGCCATTGAACTGTTGAGTTACCGCTTGTCACTGGCTGTTCATTGGGACTGTTGGTTCTGCCTGCTGGGACCCTCCTAACTCCTCCTGGCAATGCCTGTTTTCTACTACTTCACAAACTGCCGGTCTACGGGGGCTCCGCTTATAATCCACAGAGAATAATTGTGCCGATACATATGGACTGCTGAGTCACCACTGGTTTCTGCTGCCAGCTGGTCCCACTGGACTTACCTACGGGACACCGGGGCCCTCTCGGGCATCATCTGCACTCTTCATACAGTACTGCCTGCCGTCTTACAGAGATTCCGCTTATAATCCAGAAACGAATACTGCCGATACTACAGGACCGTTGAGTTACCATTAGTGCACCTTATCCTTGTCATCATACCTACTCTCACGATCCTCAAGAAGTGTGGTGGTCGAATCCCCAAGATGAGTCGCCCGCAACCGGCCTCTAGAGCTGCCCCTCCTCCTGTGTCCTCGTCACCCAAAGCGCCCCCACCGGCCCTGTCAGAGGAGGATTCTGAGCCGACTTTAAAACAAGTCACTACACAGCTGCTAGAGGCGATCCAGGCCGGTGCCTCTTCGTTGACGGGGAAAATAGAGGAGGTAAAAATAGATCTTGGCCTGCTCCGCCAGGACTTCCAGACTCTGCGTGGCAGCGTACGAGAGGTGGAGGACCGGGTTTCCCAGGTGGAGAACACTGTTGACCCTATCCTGACCAAGATTCAGGATCTGGAGAGGGCCGCCAACCTCTGGACTCAGCGTGCAGATGACCTGGAGAACAGACTGAGGCGGAATAATCTCCGTATCGTGGGCCTACCGGAGTGAGCGGAGTGCAGTGACCCTCACGCATTTATGGAGAAATGGCTGCGAGACACCTTGCCAGAGGCCCACTTCTCACCCATATTTGCAGTGGAGAGAACCCACAAGGTTTCGGCTAAGCCGCCTCCCCAGGGTGCACCACCTAGGCCCTTGCTGGCCCGTCTGATCAACAGCACAGATCGAGACACGGCGTTACGGGCGGTACGCCAGGCGGGAGAGATAAAATACAATGGAGCTGTGGTGGCGATTTTTCCGGATTTCACGGCGGCTCTTCAAAAGACCCGCGCATCCTTTGTAGCTGTAAAGAGAAAGCTGCGAGAAAAGGCTATTCAATATTCTATGGCCTATCCTGCTAGACTTCGGGTCGTCCATGAGGAGAGATCCCTATTCTTCACCACACCTAAAGACGTGGAAGACTGGCTGTCTCTTCTACCCCAATCTCCGCGGCGCTGATCCTGAGGACGAGTGGTGAGAGGTCCGGCTGGACCGCGTAGATGAACTCATGTTTCACTACTTGTTGAGATATCCTGCATAGTAGTTATATGAACATATATAGCAGTGTTGTTATACGGGAATGTATCAGTTTAGTTGCCCTGGATGGCGATCCCCGGGACGCCGGTGTATTTTATCTTATGATATAGGCTCTGTTGAATGTCTATTTCCTAGCCAAACGTTCATTGATATTTAAGATAGTGCCCCATTTAACAACAATTCTGGGTGCACTTCTTACCCCTGTTAATTTGTTGCCACGGATCTTTGTACGAGTTCTGGTTAAACGTGTATGTACAGAGCTCTGCACCCACTAAGGGTTCCATGTTATACTTGATTTATGTTTATGTCTTCACATGGTTTCTGGTTAGCCGCACACTGCCTAGCACCTCACCCAGGCACACACGGCACGGTCCTACACAGGTCATTGGGGTAGAGACTGCCATAATGTCACTCTTTAAATACCATGGCGTCATTTAGTGTCCTTTCCTGGAATGTGAGGGGCCTGGGCAGCCCACAGAAGAGGTCTATGGTCTTCTCCCAGATTAGAAAGATTGACCCAAGCCTAGTGTGCCTCCAAGAGACTCGTTTGGTGCCGGACAGCACTAGATGGCTTCAGAAGCCATGGGTTCAGTGGGCTGCTCACTCCATGCATACCTCCTATTCCATAGGGGTGTCAATTTTGGTACATCGCAGACTCAGGTGGGAGCCGAGCCTAGTTGAAAAAGACCCTGATGGTCAATATGTGTTTGTCCAGACCTGGGTGGACTCATCTTTGTATGTTATCCTAGGTATATACTTGCCTCCAGAAGCGAATCTCTCTGTGCTCCAAAAGGCAGCACAGTTTGCAGCACGGTTCCCCGAAGCCATTGTGCTCTGCCTGGGGACTTTAATAAGGTAATGGATGTAGCCTTGGATCGGTTCTCTATAGCGCCAGATCCCCTGTCTCCCTCTCGCCCCACTACTATGGCCAAGGTAATTCACAAACTGGGCTGGCTGGATTTGTGGCGGGTGCGGTTTCCTGGGGCCCAGGTATTCTCATGCCACTCTGCCCATAGGCACGCATTGTCCCGGATTGATTGTGCCTTTGGCAATATTAAAACTTGTTCTATATTGCAGTCTATATCTTATTTGCCTAGGGCTGTGTCAGATCATTCCCTATTGCTGGTCCAACCTAATAGTGGCATGGCTGTCGGATCCAGGCAGAGCTGGCGAATCCACCCCTTCTGGTTGAAATTATTTACACCCCATGACAGAATACCTGACCAACTCCAGATGTTTTTAGCCATTAACTCCCCGGACACTTCACCTCTCCTGCTATGGGAGACTACCAAGGCATATCTCAGAGGCTGCATTAAATCCTCTATTTCTTTTGTGAAAAGGGAATCCTCGCAGTTAGAGATTACCCTGGCGGCTCAGTGTACCTCGCTTGAAGCTGCTTATGTGGCCAACCCGACTGATGAGGCTAGGTCTCAGTGGCTGCAGATGGGACAACAGTACCTATATGTGCTGCACAACAAGGCCCGTAGGTCCCTGTCCTTTAATAAGCAAAAATTCTATGAGCTTGGAAATCAATTGAGTAGCCTGCTGGCACAGTTGATACATCAGAACACAGCCTCCCCAGCAATATTACGGGTGCAATCGGTAACGGGAGAGACACTGTCTGATAGTACTGACATTCGCGTCAGATTTTATCAATATTATGGTGAGTTATACTTATCTAAACTTGGAGTTACCGAGCGGGAGCTTGCGGCCTACTTGGATTCGGTCCCCTTCCCGGTCTTGTCAGAAGATAAACGTGCCTTTATAGATTCCCCCTTTACACTGGAAGAGCTGTCGGAGGCGTTGAAAGGTATGGCAAGGGGCAAGTCCCCTGGCCCTGAAGGCATTCCGGTGGAGGTATATGCCCAGTATAAAGATCTCCTGCTTCCAGTGTTGCTCAACTGTTACAGATCTGCCTTTGTGGGTCGCAATCTCCCTGGAGTCCTTCTATGACACCATTATTATCCTTTTACTTAAACCAGACAAGGACCCGCTGGACTGCGGCTCATATAGGCCTATATCATTACTTAACATAGACTATAAACTACTTACTAAGATTTTGGCGAATAGGCTTAACTCTGTGGTTCTAGACCTAGTTCACCCCGACCAAACTGGCTTTATGCTAGGTAAGTCCACATCAGACAATCTCAGGCGCGTCCAGGTGGTGACTCAGATTGGTGCATCCTCTTCAAACGACTGGCAATAGCCTCGTTAGACGTCACCAAAGCGTTCGACTCAGTCAAATGGCCTTTTCTGTTACAGGCACTGTGCAGGTATGGTTTTGGTGAGGGGTTCATCACCTGGATCTCCATCTTATACAGTTCCCCTAGAGTGGCACTGTTGATTAGTGGTACACTGTCCCCATATTTTTCCCTAGAAAGAGGTACGAGGCAGGGTTGCCCATTGTCATCGCTATTGTTTGCTTTGGCGATGGAATCATTGGCAATCCTGCTTCGACAGGACCCTGTATATAGAGGTATAGCTATAGATTCCCGGGAGGAAAGGACAGCACTATATGCGGATGATCTGCTACTGTTCATGAGGGACCCATCTCAATCCCTACCCAGAGCCATGGCTATAATTGACGACTTTGGCAATTATTCTGGTCTGCAGATCAATTGGACCAAATCCTCCTACATGCATATTGGTCGGATGCCAAGTGATACAGAGGAGGATACCATCTGTGGGTTAAAGGTGGTATCAGCCTGCAAATATTTGGGTATCATTATATCTAAAGATCATAAGCAATTTTTGGAACAGAACACTTTTCCCCTCATATCGCACTTTAGGGCCAAGTTTCAGGTTTGGGCTTCCCTGCCTCTGTTGGTGGCCGGTAGAATTAATTTGGTAAAAATGGTAGTGTTGCCTAAGTGCTTGTATGCTTTGAGTAACTCTGCCGTGTCGGTGCCCCTTCGATTCTTTAAACAGATGGACTCTCTTATTATTTCTTTTGTATGGGGGAATTCTAGATCTAAGCTTAAGTAGTTTTCTCTGCAGAGACCAAAACAGCTGGGTGGTGTATCGCTTCCAGACCTGTTTCTCTACTACCTGGCGGGACAGCTCCCTTTTATAATGCCATGGCTCTCCCGCGATCCCCTCCCGGGGCCAGAGTCAAATCTGGCTCACCATCTGGGTCTAGGTGTGCTATGGCCGGTACTGGAGAACCCGAACCTATTTAGGGGAAAGTTGTTGCCCATTCATGGGACAGGTTTGGCGTCAAGCTAAGAAAGTGTCTGCATATTCTGACGTACCTGCGGAGACACCGCTGTGGGGCAACCCTGGACTGCCGGCGCTTTTTCCCCTACCTGGCACTCAGTCCTGGTCACAATATGGCGTGGCCTCTCTTAGTGACCTATATACCCAAGGCGTTTTTAGTACGTTTGACTCACTAAGCACCTCCCGTGACATTCCTAGAACACATTTTTTTAGATACCTCCAAATTCGACATGCACTTTCTTCCCTGGTCAGCTGAATAATATTTCTGAGTACCCGCTTATTGGAGTGCTTCGCTCTCAGGGCCCTGGAGGTTTAATATCTACCCTATATGCACATCTGATTCAGGCAAAAGTGTCCCTGTCACACGCCCCGGCTCTGACGAGATAGCGCACTAATATTCCAGCTCTCACAGATGAAATGTTTCAGGACATGCTTGAATTCTCTCAGTACGTGTCACCCTCAGCTAATAACAGACTTATCCAGACTTATATCCTGCACCAATGCTACCTGACCCCCACCCGTTTACATAAAATGGGAAGACTATCTCGTCCAGGTTGCTTCAGGTGTCCATGTCCACAGTCGGACTTTTGGCATATGATTTGGATGTGTCCGGTTATACAGAATTTCTAAAGGGTTGTGGATCTCCTGGCGGAAGTTATAGGTGCGCCTATACCATTCACACCAGAAGTATGTCTCTTTGGCATACTAGATGAGGAACTATGGCAGCACCATATTAGAATCTGTCTGAGGGAATCTTTATTTTATGCCAGGAAGGCCATCGCATTGCGATGGATGGCTGAGAGACCTCCATCAGTACCTCTATGGAGAAAGCTAATTAACTCTGTACTCCCATTCAATCAGATCATATATAAAGGGAGAGGGTGCCCTCAGAAGTTCCATAAGGTGTGGGGGACATGGTGCAGTTCTTCTGTAACCCAGTATACGGCTCCTTCACTACATATCGTTATAAATTCACTTATGCCGTAAGGGGGGGGGGGGGGTGAGACGCCGGGAGGGTCCACAACTTCTAAGCATTTTATGATGTACTATGGTTGATATCATGGACCTGTAAACCGTAATCCTGATAATTGATTATCCTCAATTGGGTATGTTTAGTGGGTAAATCCAGTGTTGTCTGTGTGATGGGTGGGCTGTGGATTGATCGGGATGGGAGTGTGGCATTTTGGGTGCTTATGTATCCGATTGTTCTAAGTGTGCGAAATGCTTTCTGTATTGTCTTGTTTTGATTATGTTGGAAATGCAAAATTCAATAAAACGAGTTTAAAAAAAAAAGAGAAAACACGGAAGTTTGACAATAAATGGCTTCAACCAACCACTAACCATGAGTGGAGAAAAAGTTTTTGTGTTATCATTCATATTTTCTGAAAAAAAAGGCCAAAAAAAAAAATTTGCCGGGGTATGTAAACTTTTTAGCACAACTGTATAGAAATATCTGAAGGGTTCACAAACTTTCAAGTACCACTCTCCCTCCATCTTGCTCTTTTACTCTGACTGGTATTTCTAAGCTAGTTGTCCATAATAAATTATTTTAGGTAAGATAAGATAAGATAAGGAGAACTGTACAAGGCTTGTGGATTTAGAACATATCAGTTTTCCTTTTAGTGTAAGGAAAGCAACACTCTAAAGGGAATTTCTCACAAGAAAGATAGGAGAAGAGACATTCCCCAAGGATGCCCACACTGACTATTACCAGATTTTTGAAGACAGGCATATGGGTAATGAAAAACACTGTGGCTGCTCCATTACAGGTCATCTGGCCTTCGTATCCAATAAACAGCTGCTATGCAGTTGCTGGTAATGTAACTGCCTGCCAAAAAAGGCAGTAGTACTGTATCTAATCATGTTCTAAGCAGCAGGGTGTCAAAACGTAATGACTAACCTAATACGGAGGATCATAGAAATAGTTGTTGGCAAGCACAGACCTAATAAAATGATCATTGAAATATCATTTAGAAATTTGTGAGCCTTAGTCAGTGTTACAGACATATCAAATTGTAACTTGACACTTAACACGTTAAATAAAGAGTAGACTTGAACTTGACTTTTTTCAGTGTATTTTTAATGGCTTTTGCCATGCGGTGGTGCAAAATGGTGGAATCAGCCTTATCCTAGAATCACGCGATCGAGTTTCACCCATGAAACAGTCTGTATGTTCATTGGATTTACTAGCCTGAACATCATGCTGACAGAGATACTGCTAGCAATACAGTTATCTATGCTGCTAGATATCTATGCATACTGTCCTGAATTTAATATAGTAAGGGACAGCTCGTCACAGGGAGGCAGGGACTCCTAGCAGCATAGATAACTGTATTGCTAGGAGTCCCTCTCCCACTATGCTGTTCAGGCCAGTAAATCTGGCAAACATATGAACTGAGTTTCATGGATTAGAGTCTGGGATACTCTGATGGAAAGGTCTCTGTCTCTAGTGACAGTTAAGTATAATGGTAATATACAACTGGATTGGTTCCAACGGCTGCCCATCAGGATCCAGGCTACAGGGGGAGGGCCCACAAGAAGGTAGGGACAGTCTCCTGCCGCTGCGCTACGCCAGCAGCTGGCCATTTTTAATAATCACAATGTTGCCTGCAGCCTGGGACCCCTGAGGTTACTGATCCAACCCCTGACCACTATTAGTTCTCATTTTGCCAATTCAGATGCATTGGTCAGGAGCAGTGGCCTAACCAAAGTCTTGTGGGCCCCGGTGCAAACTTTTGTCCAGGGTCCCCTACCCCCTCCCTACAGCAAATTCTTGATAGTGACAGTGGGCTCCAAGCAGTATAATATGCTCGACAGTGGCCCCAGTTAGTATTATATGCTCCACAGTGGCCCCCATACAGCATTATATGCTCCACAGTGCTCCCCCCACACACAGTATAATATGCTCCACAGTGGCAGCACACACAGTATAATATGCTCCCCACAGTGGCCCACCACAGTATAATATGCTCCACACAGTGGCCCCACCCTGTATTATATGCTCCCCACAGTGGTCCCCACCCAGTATTATATGCTTCCCACAATGGCCCCCACCCAGTATTATATGCTCCACAGTGGCCCCCACACAGTATTATATGCTCCACACAGTGGCCCCCACCTAGTAGTATATGCTTCCCACAGTGGACCCTACCCAGTATTATATGCTCCCCACAATGGCCCCCACACAGTATTATATGCTCCACACAGTGGCCCCCATCCAGTATTATATGCTCCACAGTGGCCCCCACACAGGAGTATATGCTCCACAGTGGCCCCCACACAGTATTATATGCTCCACACAGTGGCCCCCACCCAGTAGTATATGCTTCCCACAGTGGACCCTACCCAGTATTATATGCTCCCCACAGTGGACCCCACCCAGTAGTATATGCTACTCCTCTCCTCAGATTCCAGAGTATAATAATCGGAGGTCCAGGGAAGGTGATTAAAAAATAACAAACTCTAATACTCACCTTGCCTTACCTTTCCTGGGCATCCTCGCTCCATCCTGCCATCTTCAACGTCTTCAGGCCCTCTTCAGACATCGCTGCTGAGGCCTGTGATTGGTCCTCAGCGGTCACGTTGGGATGCCCTGGCGTCATTACGCAGCCGCGCCCATATGTGACTGCTGGGGCCTAATCACAGGTCTCAGTCACATGACGGAAGAGCGCCGGAGAGAACGCTGTGCCCAGGAGAGGTGAGAATATGTATTTATTATTTTCAGTCACCTCCCCTGGGCTGCCATCTATTGGAATATACCAGGGCCCCTTTCCAATAACAGTATGTATAGCGGTCGGGGAACCAGGCTTTCCCCAACCGCTATCATAGTGGTCCGGGGTCCCGGGCCATCTCCAGTTGGCCATGGGCACCATACCCCGCCGAGCACGGTCGCAGTTGCATCCCTTGCGACCGTGATTGTTACGCCACTTGTCAGGGGCCCCATCGGGATGGTCAGGATCCGATTCATCGGTTCCCCGATGGGCCAGTCCGACCCAGGCCAACACACCACAGAAAATAAGAAAATCTTCTGAGGTTGAAAAGGCCACTTGTGAGAAAGGTACTCATTGGTGTAATTACATAGTTACATAGTTACATAGTAGATGGGGTTGGATGAAGACATCAGTCCATCAAGTCCAACCTATAACCCTACAGTCCCCCACAGGCATACTTCAATTATAGCTGCCAAAAAAGTTGGGTCTTAGACAAGGTAATGTGTCACCCGAAAAGTCAAGTTTTATGTTAAACATTTTTTTTTTTTTTTAAGACTCTGGCCACTATGCCAAATAATATGCAATGTGTTCCTGTATTCTGCATATTTGTTTGCACCAGCCATTTCACTTATCAGCATACTGATCTTAGATATTATGTATATGTAGATAACACACAGAATCCACCAGTCACAATAGATATTACAACTGATGTACTCCACCCCCACCCCCTGCACTGACTTCTACCCAGGTCACTAAAATGCCTAGAAAACTCTCCCATAGAAGTCAAAATGGTCTGCTCCAGACCATTGTATATATGGCCCATGGTCCATCTCCAGGAAACAGGAAGTCACAGATTATTTTTGGATTAGTGACAAGAGCTGCTATTGTAAGATTTTGGATTTTTGTATTTTTTTTTAAAAGAAAAATGAAAAAAACAACATTAATAACTTTACAAAAAATGTTTAACATAAAACATGATTTAAACAATAGGTCTTTCTGACATGATATATTTCCTTTAATTCTACATATTGACCAAGACATAAAGCAGAAAATTCTGATTGTTAATACAACTGCAGAGAGTGATACTTCACAGTGAAATGTCTATGTTTTCCTAGCAGTAATGATCTCAGCAAGAAGCAGTAGCCTCAGAACAGAATGTGCTGTCTGCAGGCAAGATACTACCGATTAGAGCCAAGTTGTTGCATCTGCTGTGCAGCATTTTATTAACTTATAGTCACAGGAGAGAAATGAAGCTTTTTTTCTAACATTACTTAACAAATAAAGTATAGGTAGAAATAATTTAGGTGAAAAAAACAATATCAGCATTCCCCTTGTCAAAGAGGCGTGTCCTTATATAGTCTGATACTGTCTGCTCTGATTAGACAATGTTAGAGTGTGTAGGGGCACACCGCCCAAAGGATAACTCCCAGTTGTCAATTTTCTTTTTAATATTCAAGAGGAATAACTGAAGATCAATGCAGTGTAGGCTTCTAGGAAAAGGCGTTTCAAATTTGCTATACTATGTGAAATAAAAGTATTTACTGAAATGGACATGTCGTGAGAGCTTCTAGGCCCTCCTTAAAAAGAATAAAGGAATGTATTTATTAAAATCAGGTAGTAAAATACAGGGTGGTTAGAAAAGAATGGTGCAAAATTATAGGCTCAGTATTCTTAAATAAGAGAATATAGCACAAACATAGCATTGAAGTCTATGGGGTAGCACTTTCATAGCTACACTCGCCACACAGTTTGTATGGTGAGTGAACAGCACGACTCTCCTGCACTGCCTCGGTACCGGTGATCTAATCCTAAAGATAGCCCTAATCCTAATCCTAAAGATAGGCCATCAATCTTAGAAACCAGATAACCCCTTTAGGATATGTTCACATGGCGGAAAATGAAGAGGAATTCCTCTTCATTTTCCGTCACCGGCATTTTCGTCGCTGTCTAGCCGTGATGGGATGCTGATGCAGTGCATTGGCATTCCGTCGCGGCATCCCGCTGCTGATTAGGCCCGGAATAATGGGTCTAATCAGCAGGGAGTCTCAAGTCACGGACTCAGTGACTGAATCAGCGGCAAGATCGGGCAGGATGCTTCTTTTTTTGGCGTCCTTCTGCGATCTCTGCCACCCATTGAAAACAATGAGAGGCGGATTCCTGGAGGAATCTGCCCCAGATTTGGGGGCGAAATCCGCCCCCAATTCTGCAGCAAATTCCTCTATGTGAACACAGCCTTAAGGTCTATGGGAGAGTTTACTAAACATGTTCTCTGGAGAGAGGGGGAGGAAATAAGCTGTGACACCATCTATTGTCAGTTGCAGGTACAGTGATGAGTAAGTGGTGCTAGCTATTTAAATGTTCTATTGTAATCTTGTTTGTCTTATCTGTGATATAAATTAGGTGACTGTTACAAAGAAAATTCCTACAGAATTTGCAAGTGTCCATCTATTATTAGGCTTAGTGGTCAGACTAAAAAGTTGCAGGATTTACAGTACAATGCTACAAAGTAAGAATGCTTTCAAAAATAGAAGTGTTAAAGGGACCTGAGTTTTCATGAGAAGTTCAAATATATGCAGGGTCTTATTGGGAAGTCTGTGTTATGACTCTATAAGCCTTCATACATGATGTCCTATCATATCAGCTTTTCTGGCGCTAATGCCACCATTTTGGCTGAAGCACATTTTGTATTTTACTTTGAGGTTGTAGGTGTGTACAATAAGGAACAGTCTGTCAACTTCCCTATCCATTATAACTAGTTGGCAGAGGGGGCGGCTGCCCCGGGCCCACTGAATTTTTGGGGGCCACCCCGGGGCCTCCATTAATACATCCTTTATTTCTAACTAGATCGGTGTCTGCAGGACACCACGTGGGGCCTTAGCCTTAAAGAGGACCTTTCACGTCCTCATGTATATGCTGTTTTACATACCGCTAGAAAGCTGTCATCGCTGGGCTATAAGGAATGCCCCCTCTCTGTACTCGCCCATAGCGCTGTACTGTAAGGAACGCCCCCCCAGTACAAGTCTATGAACGAGAACTGTCAGAGAGGGCGTTCTTCACAGCGTAGCTAGACTGTCAGGAACGCCTTTCTGACAGTAAACCGTGAAAGTAAGACCGCCGATATCTCCAGCCCCGGGGCACATACTGGGAAAGCCAGCAGTGCGCTGAATTCAGTGTGCTGTCGGCTTTCTAGCAGTATGTAAAACAGCATATACATAAGGACATGAAAGGTCCTCTTTAAGGAGTTTTCCAGCTCATTTTTATTGATGGTCTATCCTCAGAATAAAACATCAATAAGAGATAAGTGATTCCCCACTGATCAGCTGTATGAAGGGGCTATGGCGCCTGTTTATATCATGCGCTGTCTGTTTATAGTGACCGTGTGATGTCATTCCAGCCTTGTCACATAGACGTGTATAGGATGAGGTTGTAGTTACATTACATGGCCGCTATGAAAAGAATTACACTATGTAAACAGAGAAGGGGTCACGGCGCTTACACAGGTACCATGGTTCATTCAAACAGCTGATCCTGGGGGTCCGGGGTATTGGAACCCAAATAATTTATTTTCCCTTTTTTTTTCCTTTTTAATTAGGAAACATATGGGACATTATTAATAAGGAGCACTATTTAAAGGGATCCACAGGGAAGTTAATAACTTAAAGATACACTTGGGGGTATTATTCATTATAGGGGCTTATATTATATATTTTATAATTGGGATAGCAGCAGCGTGGGGGCTTTGTGCAGGTGAGGACAATGTGGGTCAGGTGCCTGGAAAAGTGAGGAGCCATCTGTGTTGCAAACTTTACAGTGTCTGGAAGAAGTGGTCATGGCCGTCCAGATGAAAGAGATGGGAAATGTGAAGGATTGGTCAGAGACGTCACCTGTAAGTCACTAAATGCTACTGCCCTGTATTCACCTAAATTGTCTGCAGAGCCCTGTGTAGTACCACCATACTCTCACCATATACTGATAGTATCGGTATACGAACAAGTCCAAGTGGGGGCCCACTTGGACATGTTCACATCCTGTGCTGAACCCCTAGCTATGCCTCTGCTAGTTGGGTTTGTTGGCATGCAATTTTGCCAGTAATAACTGTACAAGAGCAAACCAATAGCTGAGTTAAGCCCAAGTGACCCTAATATAAGGATCCAGGAACACTGACCTGCAAATATAGAGCAGATATATGCAGATACCCACTATATTCTAACATCTGTCCTGCAGGCATGACACAGGAAAAGAGCAATCTATGAGCACGGTCAGTAAAGCTGCTTGCTGTGAGTAATCTGTAACTAGAAGTACATACAAAATCATAGAAGTCTTTTTTTTCTTACATTATAAACTGTCCTGGAGAATCTTATGTCCTTGTAGTTTGCAGAGATATCTGTTCAAGCTGTGAGTACAATCAGCCCCTCCCATCTGCATTCACTTGTGAAGAGAGAACCCCCACATCTCACTGTCTTTCCATCTTGCTCATCTAGTGCAGGGGTGTCAAACTCATTTTCTCCGGGGGCCACTTCAGCCTCACGGGGTACCTTGAAGGGCCAAGATTATTTTACACATGTATAAAAGTAACTTCTCCTTAACAGTTAAGCGAGCTATTAAGGAGTAGTTACATTTGTACATTACTACTGTTACAATCAGCCCTTTGAGGGCAACCAGGAAAAACATAATGTATTGTTAAAACCTAAAAAGCATGTTACATACTATCCTCATCCTTTTCTGAATATATCAAAAATTAAGCACTATACAAATACCGTTTACCCCTGCAAACGGTATTATGCTCTATAGTTGCCTCTGCACATGGTATTACGCCCCACAGCGGCCCCTGCACACGGTATTATGCTCCATAGTTGCCCCTGCACACGGTATTATGCTCAATAGTTGCCCCTGCACTCGGTATTATACTTCATAGTGGCCCCTGCACACAGTATTATGCTCAATAGTGGCCACTGCACACGGTATTATGCTCAATAGTGGCCCCTGCACATGTTATTATGCTCCACAGTGGCCCCTGCAATCGGTATTATGCTCCTTAGTGGCCCCTGCATTGGTATTATGCTCCATAGTGGCCCCTGCAAACGGTATTATGGTCCATAGTGGCCCCTGCACATGGTATTATGTCCCATAGTGACCCCCCACCCATGAACTATTATTATACTCTGGGGTCTTTTCAGACCCCAGAGTATAATGATCGGAGACCCAGGTGGTGACAAACATAAAAACCAGTGTTACTTACCTGGGCCCCGGTGCGCTCCCTGCGTTCGGCTTTCTTCAATGTCGCACAGACCGGCGTCGCAACATAATGACGTCGGCCTGCCTCACGTGACGCCTGGGACGTCACCAAAGAAGGCCGAAGCCTGCTGGGAGTGACATCGGATCACCGGAGAGGTGAGTAGCATTGGTTTTTATGTTTATCACCTCCCCTGGGTCTCCGATTATTATACTCCGGAGTCTGAAAAGACCGCGGAGTATAATAATAGTAGTATTTGATGGGGTTCGCCGGCCGCGGCCTCACTTACCATCCCCGCTCCTGCACACAGCCGCTTCTGCGTCCCATAGCAGAAGGGGGAAGCGGGGGCGGCCACGACCAGCAGCGGGGATCGATAAGTAAATATGCCGTTACGTGCCGGGGATACTCCAGCAGGCAACGGCCTATTTATATATATAAAAAAAAAATTATCCTCACTTACCTCCGATCCCTTGATGCAGCCGCCGCCTCCTCCTCTTCTTGTCCGCGACGTCTGTGTGTCAGCGTAGGAGGCACGATGACGTCATTGTATCACCTCCTGCGCTGACATGCAGAGGTCTTGTAAACCAGCCAAGGATAGGTATCGTGTAGCTTTGTTTTTTTTTTTTTTTTTAAGCGGCCTGTCCTGGGCTGGTTTACATTACATAGACAATAAAAAGGCCGCCCCCCTGCGGGCCAGATAAGTGCCGGGCCGGATAACAGAAGGCAGCGGGCCGGATTCGGCCCACGGGCCTTGTGTTTGACACCTGTGATCTAGTGTATCTAAGGGCATACATCCCTAGTAACAAAGGAGACAATTATAAATTAGCTAGAAGGGAGACATCTACTAGCAGGAACTTTAGAAAGGTTTTCAGGTAAAAAGCAGCATCATTTTTATTCAGAAATACATTCACTATGAGATGAGACTAAGTTGTCTGGAAAGTTATTGACCATTTAATAGTTTATTTTTGTCAATTCACAAAATGTAGTGAATAAACAAACGAGAAATCTAAATACCAGGAATATTTAGTCTTCCAGGACGTCACTGGAAAGAAGCCCCCCCAGCCCCATTATACAGTGGGGAAAAAAAGTATTTAGTCAGCCACCAATTGTGCAAGTTCTCCTACTTAAAAAGATAAGAGAGGCCTGTAATTGTCATCATAGGTAGACCTCAACTATGAGAGACAAAATGAGAAAACATATCTAGAAAATCACATTGTCTGATTTTTTTAAGAATTTATTTGCAAATTATGGTGGAAAATAAGTATTTGGTCACCTACAAACAAGCAAGATTTCTGGCTCTCACAGACCTGTAACTTCTTCTTTAAGAGGCTCCTCTGTCCTCCACTCATTACCTGTAGTAATGGCTCCTGTTTGACATTGTTATCAGTATAAAAAACACTTGTCCACAACCTCAAACAGTCACACTCCAAAGTCCACTATGGTGAAGGACACCAGAAACAAAATTGTAGACCTGCACCAGGTTGGGAAGACTGAATCTGCAATAGGCAAGCAGCTTGGTATGAATAAATCAACTGTGGGAGCAATAATTAGAAAATGGAAGACATACAAGACCACTGATAATCTCCCTTGATCAGGGGCTCCGCGCAAGATCTCACTCCGTTGGGTCAAAATGATCACAAGAACGGTGAGCAAAAATTCCAGAACCACATGGGGGGACCTAGTGAACGACCTGCAGAAAGCTGGGACTAACGTAACAAAGGCTACCGTCAGTAACACAAAACGCCGCCAGGGACTCAGATCCTGCAGTGCCAGACGTGTCCCCCTGCTTAAGCCAGTACATATCAGGGCCTGTCTGAAGTTTGCTAGAGAGCATTTGGATGTTCCAGAAGAGTATTGGGAGAATGTCATATGGTCAGATGAAACCAAAGTAGAACTGTTTGGTAGAAACACAACTCGTCGTGTTTGGAGGAGAGTGAATGCTGAGTTGCATCCAAAGAACACCATACCTACTGTGAAGCATGGGGTTGGCAACATCATGCTTTGGGGCTGTTTCTATGCAAAGGGACCAGGATGACTGATCCGTGTACATGAGAGAATGAATGGGGCCATGTATTGTGAGATTTTGAGTGCAAACCTCCTTCCACCAGCAAGAGCATTGAAGATGAAACGTGGCTGGGTCTTTCAGCATGACAATGATCCCAAGTATACCACCAGGGCAACGAAGGAGTGGCTTCGTAACAAGCATTTCAAGGTCCTGGAGTGGCCTAGCCAGTCTCCAGATTTCAACCCCATAGAAAACCTTTGGAGGAAGTTGAAAGTCCGTGTTGCCCAGTGACAGCCCCAAAACATCACTGCTCTAGAGGAGATCTGCATGGAGGAATGGTCCAACATACCAGCAACAGTGTGTGCCAACCTTGTGAAGACTTACAGAAAACGTTTGACCTCTGTCATTGCCAACAAAAGATATATAACAAAGTATTGAGATGAACTTTTGTTATTGACCAAATACTTATTTTCCACTATAATTTGCAAATAAATTCTTTAAAAGTCAGACAATGTGATTTTCTAGATATGTTTTCTCATTTTGTCTCTCATAGTTGAAGTCTACCTATGATGTCAATTACAGGTCTCTCTCATCTTTTTAAGTGGGAGAACATGCACAATTGGTGGCTGACTAAATACTTTTTTTCCCCACTGTACTTACCTGTTCCTCCTGTGGATATCCGGATACCGGGACATCATTGCTGGGAGGCCCATCTCTTCATTGCGTGTGCCAGCCGCCCACACATGTGCAATACAGTAGACAGCTGGCACACGTCACAAAGGGGAGGTGCCGGCCAACGATGACGTCACGGCTCCGGACCTGAAAGGAAGAAAGAGTAAGTGTAATGGGGCAGAGGGGGGCAGGTCAAAGAGGAGGTGCCAGCTGGTACCTCCATAGAATTGGCGGTGGGGATTAGGGAGCCGGCAGTCAATGACAGCTGGACTACTAAGAAAGAAAGCTTTCCCGGTCACTGTATACACAGCATTCAATGAGTGCTGTGTATACAGCTATGATTGCTGTTATGAAGCTGCTTCCCCCTGGCCTGGAGCATTATACTGTGCAGGGGCCACTGTTGAGCAGATTATACCTTGCAGGGGCCAATGTGGATCATATTATACAGTGCAGGGGCCACTGTTGAGTATTATACTGTGCAGGGGCCACTGTGGAGCAGATTATACCATGCAGGGGCAACTGTGGAGAATATTATACTGAGCGGGGGTCACTGTGGAGCATATTCTACTGTTCAGGAGCCACTGTGGAACATATTATACTGTGCAGGGGTCACTGTGGAGCATTATCCTGTGCTGGGCCACTGTGGAGCATATTATATTGTGCAGGGGCCACTGTGGAGCATAATACTGTGCGGGGGCCACTGTGAAGCATTATACTGTTTATGTTGTATGTGTGAATTTTATATATATATATATATTTATCCAAATGAATAAAAAGCATGAAGAAGTTTTCCTGAAGCTTTCTCTGTGTGACTGTAATGATGATATACGGAGGTGATTACAATATTACAGCTAAAGGAGAAGGTTATTGAGTGAGAACTAGGAGTCTAAAGATGGCTGCAGAGGGTGTAGTGGGCGGGCTAGCTATGAAACAGGGAGGGGGATTGTGTAAGAGAGGGAGGAGAAAGGGAGTGAGAGAGGGAGGTGGTGTGAGGCACAGGAAAACACAAAACAGGAAGCTACCCATGTAAACAAATGCAGAAGATGCCAGGAGCTCCCAGAGAGCCCCAGAAATCACACAAAACAATTTTAAAGGTACTTCGGTAACTTATTAACCAATTAATAACACTAACAGACCTTTTTTGAAAAAAAAATTTTTGCCTGGAAAACCCCTTTAACAAAACACCCTAACAAAAAATGTCACGCAAATTCCTCCACATAATCCTCAAAATATACCACAGCTTGTGACCAAATAACCTGTCCATACCTAAAGTAATCTAATATCAGTTCTGTGCAATTTCTAAATAATACCGCTTTAGACTGAGGCCCCATGTTGTGAAAACGCAGCTTTTTTTTTATTGTAGATTTTGCTGTGTTTTTTGGAGCCAGGAGTGGATTGAGCAGTAGGTAGAAGTATAAGTACTTCCTATATGTTTCCCATTCCTTTTGTAGCCATTCTTGGCTGTGGCTCAAAAAACCACAGAAAAATCTGCAACAAAAAAAGCTCCGTTTCTGCAATGTAGGGCCTTAGCCTAAGAATGAATATTAAGATTTGCAGTGTTCAGATGACTCAAGTACTAGACAGTCTCTGGCACCCTCTTTAGTACAGTTGGTGGATATGCCCTGTGTAATGACTCAGCTCATCTATGAATCCAACCCCAGAGCAGTCAATGCAATATTATACAACACTCTGTTTAAAAACTGGGCAATAATAGTGGCTTCAGACCTCCACTGTACCCTGTGGCCTACAACTGAAGGTCCGTAGTGGGTGACCACTGGCACCATATCCATATTCTACACTAGGTGCCACTCTTTAATAAATAAAAAAGTATTTTTAATTTTTACTGTTAAGAAAGAAAACATACAGTGTAACGTGCAGTAAAAATCCCCGCAGTGGTAAATGAGGTTATTTCATTTGTCATTATTACTCCTTAAAAGTATTTTATTATTTAAGCTAGAGAATCTTATGAAACTATAAAGTAGTGGCTTACCCACCTGCTGTTATATTGGGGCTTTGCCTACACAAACCACTGTGCATAGTATAATTGATTTACATTTATAAATTAAAAGCTTAATCCTGTGTGTACAACTCCAGCAGAAGATAATTCACACTTTGCAATAACTCTTGTCTGCTAGCTGGAAACTCTTCAATTCACATACATAGGCATTCATCTTAAAAGATAGGGCCTAAATATGTTTTTTTGCATAAGTTTTACTGCTGCACTTACATGCTGCTGAGGATTCTGATATTATTCTTTTAAGAGTCAATGCACACACACAAATAATACGGACAGAACACGCAGGTTTAAAATGGAGGTGTGAATAAGGTCATATAGAGAAATTTGCATGGTATTATGGGACTTTTCAGTTGTATAAAATGACTCAGTTCACCATCAATGGGGGTAGTTAATTGAGATGTAAACATGATATTATCTACAATTGCAACACATAGTTACATAGTTAGTACGGTTGAAAAAAGACTTATGTCCATTAAGTTCAACCAGGGGATGGGAAAGGGCATGGCATTCTACACATTTGCATAACTATCAATGATGTTTTGCTCTAAAAAGGCATCTAACTCTTTTTTGAAGCTGTCAGCTATGACTGCTGTGACCAGCTCCTGGGGTAGGCTGTTCCACAGATTCACAGTCCTTACAGTGAAGAAGCCTTGTCAGCTCTTGAGATTAAACCTTTTTTTCTCCAGACGAGGGAGTGCCCCAGATGCAAATTTCTGTCTCTGGAGTGGAATAATGTTTCTCTTATATTCTACCTAGGTGTCCACCACCATCTTAGATTAGATAAAATTTTCACAAGGGCCAGAAAGGAAAGTAGGCAAAGAGAGTGGGGCAGCATGCCTTAGCAATGTTGCTTTGCAGCCTAGGTCTTGGGTTTGAATCCAACCAAGGGCAATATCGGCATGGAGTTTGTATGATCTCCCTGTGTTTGTGTGGGTTTCCTCCCAAATTACAAGGGCTTACTGATAGTGAGCCCTACTTACAGTGAGTAAAGACAGTAGGGAGAATTTCATCTTCCCCTCTACACCAGTTTTATGGAGTACATGGGTGATAATGTGGGCACAAGGCCATTTCTTGCAACACAAAATACCATTAAACTTAATGATTCAATACCCAAGAGGTTCAGTGCTGATATATACTGTATAAGAAGAGACAAACAAGATGACAAACAAGCAAAGCAGTTTTTAAAATAAAATGAGGAAAAAGTAGAAAACCTGATAACTTAAAGCCCTTTTGTTTCCATGCAGCTTGGAGGATCTCTTACATGGAATGGCCAACACCCAGCTTGTTTGCTGGCTTCCAAGGTGTGACAAAGTTCCAAAGCATTCATAGTTTTTTAATGGTGTACTCCTGGCTTGTGATGACACACCAATTGCCATGGTGTACCTTTCCTCCTTTTCCTCATCCTAGGAAAGCTGGAACATGAACTGGTTCCATCCACACCTTGAAAAGATGAGTACCCTACAGATGAGGTTACTTTCCGGTTACAGCTCCCCCTCTCTTTTGACTGCTTTCTGATAGGGTCAACAAGCTGTAAAGCAATAACCTAGCTTGTCCAAGGTAATAAAACTGTTAGGATTCTCTATCCAACTGCTGCACCTTTAACGTTATCTGGACAACCTGGGAAGCTTTTGCAGTTCCAGAGTCTTCCTGGCTTGGACCAGTTAGCAGCAGAGGAGGCCTATAAAAGGCCACACCCTGCTGACTCATGTACGGACTATTAGCTCTGTTTGCTATATCAGTTTTCTCCTGACTTTGTATTGATAACTCATACTGATCTCTGGCTACGTTTTTGGATTCCTCTCTGTCTAGCGATTTGGTTTTGGCATTCCCGATTGGATTTGACTTTTGGCTTGTTTACTGGACCTGACTTCGTCTCATGATTTGGTTTCTCGCTGTCCTCTTCAGCTGCTGACTTGGGATTTCTCTGTCCCTGTGAGTAAGTGTGTGGATTTGGTGTTTGGTTCCTGCTGCAGTGCAACTATTTGTAGTACACTTTTCTGTTTTGGTGACAATTCCGGTCTCCAGATTCAGCCAAAGTCCATCTCTTCTTGCAAGGAACTCTGGTGAAGATGTCTGGGGCTGGTCTTGACTTACAGAGGTGTGTTGCTTTTAGGTAGCATATTCTACTGCCCGCAGATGTCAGCCCATTTCTGCTGCTGCTCTCCTAAAGCCTTTAACCAATCTTGTTATTGTGGCCTTGCATCTGAATCCTAACAGAATAGTCCACCCCAAATATTACCATATACCAATATGGAATAAATTCAGACACTCGTGGACCAGATGCTAGGAATAACCCAGCTAGTCCAAGGTTTTGCTGAGAGGATTTTGCAGCTGGAGAAATCTTTGTTTCAGTCTGTTACTTTAGCTGTTCCCAAGGAACCTATGCTAAATCTGCCTGATCGATTTTCTGGTGATTTTGGCTTTTTTACGTGAAAGTTGCAAGCTGTATTTTCGTCTCTGACCTTACTCTTCTGGAATGAGCAGCATGTGGCCATTATTATTTCGCTTCTGCAAGGAGACCCTCAGGCATTTTCACTAGATGCCAAAGCCCCAGAATTGTTTTCTGTGGACCAGTTTTTTACAGTGCTGGGTTTGCTCTATGAAGAACCTCACCTTACGGCAGTTGCTGAATCAAACCTGTTTGTCCTACGCCAAGGTCGTCGTCCTGTGGAAGTGTATTGTTCAGAATTTCGTAGATGGTCTGTCCACTCTCAATGGAATGATCCTGCTCTCTGCTGCCAGTTTTGCAAGGGCTTGTCCAATGCTGTTAAGGATTTGTTAGTAAATTACCTGCAATCAAGCAAAAACAGCTGATACAGTACTGTGTCAGCAGAAAAACGTTCAAGAAAAAATGTGTTACCAGCAAAGACATATAATATTCTAAAACATAACTTTTAATAAATAGAGAATAAAAATTATACCACTTCTCAAAGAAATTCAAAAGTGCCAAGATGAATACCACCAATAACATTACATATAGACCTCTAGTTCATCGGATCCTATGTAAAAAAGTTTTATATTTCAATACCATATATCTCATATATTATACCAAACAATTTAACATTTGCAGAGAATAGTGAAAATTTTTTATAGCACAAATAAATCAGTTTGATCTCACCACTCCGCTGGTTCATGTAGTTCGCCTGTATGTCAGGAGGTCAGTCAAAATGGGTGCTGGGTCCCGTACATACCCTAACTCACCCTAATTCTCACCTCTAACCCCCATAACTCCCGCCCTAACAAGGGCAGTACCATGTAACTGTCCCTAAAAAAATTGTCCCTAAATGTCCCTACGGCTCATTTTGCTATCTGCTAGTTTGCTACTTAAGTTTGCTCCTGACTTTGTATTGATAACTCTATGCTGACCTCTGGCTATGTTTTTGTATTCTTCTCTGTCTGGCGATTTGGTTTTGGCATTCCTGATTGAATTCAACTTTTGGCTTGTTTACTGGACCTGACTTCATCTCAAGATTTGGTTTCTCATTGTCCTCTTCAGCTGCTGACTTGCGATTTCTCTGTCCCTGTGAGTAAGTGTGTGGATTTGGTGTTTGGTTCCTGCTGCAGTGCATCTATTTGTCGTACACTTTTCTGTGTTGGTGACAATTCCGGTCTCCAGATTCAGCTAAAAGTCCTTCTCTTTTTGGAGCTCTGGTGAAGGTGTCTGAGGCTGGTCTTGGCTCACAGAGGTGTGTTGCGTTTAGGTAGCATATGCTACTGCTCGCAGTTGTCAGCCCATTTCTGCTGCTGCTCTCCTAAAGCCTGTTCTCAACCAACCTTGTTATTGTGGCCTTGCATCTGAAACCTAACAAAAACAGGATGTCTGGTCTGGTGATTGCAGTAAGAAACAGTGTCACCCCTGACATTACTTGTATACACACATAACAATGTAATGTACTGTTGACACGTGCATAAACGCTATATTTGCTAATGATATATAAATGAACACTATAATTCAGTAATTATACATACATAAGTGGGGCCTCTTTCATCACTGTCATATTACTGCCATGAGTTATACAGGAATTCTACACCAGTTCCTGACTGGTGTACACTTCCATTCTGATGCACAGGAGTGCGTCTGATTTAGTAAGAGAGTTTGGAGCCTCTTGATAATTCTGATGTGTCTTGCGCCACACAGGACTTTTATTAAGGATGGTGTATGATAATAAATCTTCCCCAATGTCTGCAAAGTGCTGCTTTAAACTATAGTCTGAAATATAATGTGAATAAAATATAACCTCTGTTCAGTACAATTTAACCCCTTTCTGCTGCAGCCATTTTTCATATTTTGATTTTCGATTTTTACTCCCTACCTTCCAAAAGCTATAGCTTTTTATATTTTTCCATTCACAGAGCCTTATGAGGGCTTATTTTGTGAGGGACAAATTGTACATAATGGCACCATTTAATATTCCATACGATGTACTGGGAAGCTAGAAAAAAATTCAGAATGGAGTTAAATTAGAGAAAACCTGAATTTTGGCATTATCCTACGGTGCTTTTGGCAGTGTCCACTGTGCGGCCAAAATTAAATGTTACTTATATTCTTTTGGTAGGCACGATCACAGCGATACTACAGTTATACAATTTTTGTCACATTTTAATACCTTTACAATAGTCCAAAACTTAAAAAATGCAAACAATTATTTTAGTCGCCATATTCTGACACCGGTAAATTTTGATCCCATGTATGGATGTGCATAAAGCGTCTATATTTTGCACCACAAGATGTAGTTTCTATTTATACCTTGAATTGGTGAACAAAATGGCAGTTTGTCTCTTAATTTTCACCATATGAGATAAATATTTTTATAGTTCAGGATTTTTTGGATGCAGGGAGGCCTAATTTGTCTGTTTGTTTTTTATTTATTTTTAATTGAGATCTAGGGAAAGAGGAGTGATTTGAATTATAATTTTTTTTCTTTTTTATAGTTTTAAAAATTTATTTATTTTGTTTTTACTTTTTTTAGCCTCTCCTAGGGATCTTGAACCTGTGACCTTGTCCACTAGATAAAAATACAGATAGATTTAAATACACATTTCCCAATAGCTTTATTGGTGTTGGTATTGGAAGAAGCAATGTTTTTTTTTTTTTTTTTTTTAAAGGATGTTCTTTTTCTAATATATATATATATATATATATATATATATATATATATATATATATATTTATATATATAATGGAATAGGGGCCACAAGAGATGTCTAGCTGATAGGTGGTGTTGGTGGTAGCAGTAGTAACATGACGGACCAGATTGCAGGAAATGTCTGGCTGATTGGTGGCAGTAATCTTAGCAGTGGCAACATCAGTGTCAGCAAAATATGAAATAGAACATGTCAGATCAGTCTGCAGTAGATGTCTGAATGACTTGTTGCAGTGGTGGTAGAAGTGGAAACATCAGGTGCAGTGCAGTATGTTATAGAACATGAAGGATCAGGCCATAGGAGATGCCTGGTGGTGGTAGCATTGACAATATCAGGTGCAGTACAGTGTAGCATAGAATGTCATGGACCAGGCCACAGGAAATTATGCCATCTGTGTAAGGGTAACAGCATCAGCACTACATTAAATCGAACAGGGAGACAGCAACAGTGACCTCTTTGAGTTGGTGATCAATAGACAGTCCATCTCCCACTGTCAGCAATGCCAAATCTTTTCATTGGCATCAGTTAGAGGTTTGTGTGTAGCTGCACATTTGTGAAAATCCTTGGAAATCTATGTGGATGATTTTGATAACACAAAGAGCGCTGAATACCCTCTCTGCCATTATACTTTAGGCTGGACAAGACAGTACATCCAATTGTCAAGGCAAACTAAACTATTTCTGGTTCAACATGTTCCAGATACTATTGTGGCTGCTGTTGGTGCTGATTTTATTTCTGTAGTGGTGGTGCTGGCAGAGGCAGTGGAGCTCTGTCCGAGTAAGAAGAACTGGGAACGAACAAAGGCCTACTGGACAGATATACAGATGACACTGGTAGTTGTCTACCTAAAAGCTCTGGCATGCTAGGCACATTGCATAATAATATGCCAAATGAGAAGCAGGAAAAAGTCCCCATTTTGGTTTTATAACAACAGTCTAAAAGCACAACGATACGGTACTCATCCCTTTGTTTGATGCTAACAATACACTTGATACCATAGTTGTTCTTGGCCAGCATGGTTGTCATCATCATCATCAACCTCAAGTCTAGGACCACCACAACCCAGACCTAGTTCTTCATCCTCCTTCTGTTTCTCCTGAATGTAAGATTGTTTGTACATATCCCCAACAATTATGTTTCTGTCTCAAAAATGTATCTAATCTGTCCTCTTCTCCTCCTTCTTTATCTCCTAACTATACTTTTTGTAGTAATGCTATTACTATTCATTTTTGCATTGTGACTGCTGGTTGAGGTCTGTTCCTGCTCTTTCTCTGCCTTCTTCACAAAATAAGTTGAAAGAAGATACACGTCATTCCACCAGATGGGGGTGCTCAAGTAGGGTTCCACCCCGTAATATAATGTAATAATAAAATTGGCAATCCAACAGTTTCTGCTGTGGCATTATCAGGATGATTTCTTAGGGTGTACAATCTAAAATACAAGCGTGACGTTTCGGTTGACACTATGCAACCTTCATCAGACACTGGAATAATGAATGGAAATGACAATAATGACTCAAGTACACCAAAATGTGCGAACATAAAAGAAAAACAGAATATATAATATGGTGTTGTATATACAAATATATAACATCAAGGTTTCAATTGAGAGCATTCCAGGTGTGCATCAAGGAAAATTGATATGATGCACATCAGGAGTTAATTAAGGAACAATAAAAGTGTATCCAAGGAAGTTCACATACAGTGGCTTGCAAAAGTATTGATACCCCTTGAACTTTTTCACATTTTGTCACCTTACAACCGCAAACTTAAATTTATTTTATTGAGATTTTAAGTGATAGACCAACACAAAGTAGCAGATAATTGTGAAGTGGAACGAAAATGATACATGGTTTTCAAAATTTCAATCATATACAAATTTTTCCACATGTTTGCTGTGTCCCCTATATGGCTTGTGGCAAACTGCAAATGGCACTTCTTATGTCTTTCTTTCAACAATAGTTTTCTTCTTGCCACTCTTCCGTAAAGGCCAGATTTGTGGAGTGCATGACTTATAGTTGCCCTGTGGACAGATTCTCCCACCTGAGCTGTGGATTTCTGCAGCTCCTCCAGAGTGCCCATGGGCCTCTTATCTGCTTCTCTGACCAGTGCTCTCCTTGCAAGATCTGTTAATTTAGGTGGACGGCCATATCTTGCTAGGTTTGCAGTTGTAGAATACTTTTTCCATTTTTGGACAATGGATTGAACAGTATTCCTTGGGATGCTCAAAGTTTGGAATATGTTTTTATAACCTAACCCTGCTTTAAACTTCTCCGCAACTTTATCTCTGACCTGTCTGGTGAGTTCCTTGGTCTTCAGGATACTGTTTGTTCATTAGTGTTCTCTAACAAACTACAAAGGCCTTAACAGTACAGGTGTATTTATAGTGAGACTAAATTAAACACAGCTGAACTCTATTAACTAATTAAGTGACTTTTGAAGGCAATTGATTGCACTGGATTTTATTTAGGGGTATCAGAGTACAGGGGGCTGAATACTTTTGCACATCACACTTTTCAGATTTTTATTTGATTCAAATTTTGAAAACCATGTATAATTTTCATTCTACTTCACAATCTGCTACTTTGTGTTGGCCTATCACTTAAAATCTCAATTAAATACATTTAACTTTGTGTTTGTAAAGTGACAAAATGTGAAAAAGTTCAAGGAGTATGAATTCTTTTGCAAGCCACTATAGATGAACGGATTGGGATGATGTATTTGATAGGAGCTATAGAAAAATGGAAAGAGTGCACTACGAATAAGTATGTAGTTGGGGTAAGTGTGTGGATCAGGGAACTAGTACTGGATAAAGATATTGTATGCACTGAGAACTGAAATACAAGGGGAAGGGAGAGAAAGAGAAAAGAGGCCATAAAAAAGGACACATAGTAAATAAGGGAAATGGAGATGAAGACCTGGACGCGGTCAGTGCATCTGAAAGGAAAAGAGACAAATGATTAATAATGAAGGTATAAATAGACATAATAAGAACAAGTGTAAATCAAACTAAAAAAAAATATTAATTGCTTTGTGTTCAGATCGCACATCAGTAATACATAATCAACTGTCAACAAACTCAGTAGTATTACAAAATATTAGAGAAAACTATGGATATCATATTCTCGATTGAGAACATTTGGTTTTATCACCTCTTCTTGGAACATGGATGCATTCCAGGACTTGAAATCTCAATTGTGATAGTGAATGTTTGAATTAATGAAAATGTGCCGGAAAAGGAAGGAGTAATTTTTGTCAATGAATGATTGATTTATGCTGTGGTCTCATATATGTTGGGAAGTCTCACCAACATACATGAGACCATATGGACATTTGATGGCATAGACTACATATGAAGAATCACAGGTAAAAAAGCTCTTTATGGGAATAATCTGGCCAGTTAGGGGATGGCTGACAAAAGGTTCCTTGATGATGTTAATACACTGAAGGCAATTGAGACAAGGGAAAGTGCCTTTACGAGGTATAGTGAGAAACTGCGGTCAGCTTTCACTAGTTTATCCCTGAGGTTGCTGGGATGACAGAAACAGGGTAGGAAAGGATTGGTGAATTCTTGAACCTATGGATATCCTTTTTGTAGGATGGACCAGTGGTTTCTGATAGACTTATGTACCCGGTAGGCAAATGTATGGACTTGATGTACTAATGCCATATGGTTCCCTGTGATTCTATTCCTAGGATTTTGAGGAATGTGTGATTGATCAAGAATTCTGGTGGGGTACCTCCTCTCCAGAAACGTCTCTCTCATACCCTGTAGTCAGGTTGTTTATGTGGAAGGATTGTAGACTGTACATTTTCACTCCATCAAACTGTGATTTGGGAAGTGAGTGTTTTGTAGCCGTAGAATGGCAGCTGGAGAAGTGCAAGAGAATATTGATGTCTATGGGCATAATGTAGAGGTCCTTATGTAATAAGTCCTAGTTATCCTTCTGTAACAATGTGTCGAGAAAGTGTATCTCTGAGTTGTGGAATGTGAGGGTGAATTGCAGTTCAGGAGTTATTGTATTTGAGGTATTGCTGGATGGTATTAAGGGAGTCCAATGAGCCCCTCCATATGCAAAAAAATATCTTCAATACATTTATGCTAGATCACAGAATAGTATTGGAAAAGTCAGTTTATTTAAACATGAGCTTCCTCAAATTCTGCCATTTAGAAATTTGCATATGGAGGGGCTACATTGGACCCCATGCTTGTACCCTGTGTTTGCATGTAAAAGGTGTCTTGAAAAAGGAAGAAATTTTCTAGTAGGATCAAGGATAAAAGATCAACACAAAATGGAATCATACAAAGGTAAGTATCTTAGTTGATCAGTGTATAAGTGACTGCTCTAATACCCTTGTCATGTGTGATGGATGTATATAGGCTTATGATGAAACATGTGACCAAGAAGGCATCAGAGGGAATTTTTTTCTATGTCCCTTATGATGTTGAGGAATGCCCCTGTGTCTAAAAGAAAAGATTGTGCACTTTTAGTCAATGGAGTGAAGGTTTTTTCTAGAAATATCGCCAAAGGGGATAGAATAGAATCTGTAAATGTGACAACTGGTCACCCTCAGAGGTGTACCTTGTATGTATTTTCAGTAAAAATACAGCAGTGATGGGATCTCTTTTAGTGAGAGAGTCTTTAGTTTTGGTGTTAAAGATACCTTCGGATAAATAGTGTGATAAAAGAAGTTCAATTTTATGGGCAATTCTAGTAGTAAAATTACTGGGCAATATGCGGTATACCAGAATTGAGAAGTGATTTCTAATAAATAACACTGTCTGTCCATTACTACGATGGCTCCCCCTATGTCTACTGTTTTTTTATGATGTCTTTGTTATGCAGAAGTGAGGTAAGGGCATGTTGTTCCACCTGTGTGAGGTTCGAGGAGCTGTATAAGCATCTAGCAGCACAAGACACTAGAGAGTATTACCTTCTCACAGATCCTGGAAAATACACATACAAGCATAGATCCTCCAATTTAAAGTTACATAAAACTTAACATTTAATAAATATCAATTAAAAATCAGCCCAAAAAAAAGAAAAACAAAATATTAGTATAAAAAATGGAACATTCTTACCAGTTCCAGACGATAGTATAACATCAAACACTTAGGGTCCCATGTTGCTCAAAAGTAGTGGGAACACGTGGGGTACAGATCAATACTACACAACCCTGTCACCCCAATTATAGCTCCCGCCCTAACAAGGGCGTTCCCAAACTGACCCTAAAAAAGACCTATTAATGGCGCCTTACCAACGTATTTTGCATCCTACAAAGAGGTGCTCATCAGGAGATATACAAGAGAGGGACCCAATGATCCACTTAGTGTTAAAAGCTCAAACCCCGAGTGCGGGGACACTCATTGTATCCACATGTATACCACATCACTGTTTTGGCTCAAATCTGGTTTGTTATGAACCAGATTGCCTATCTCAAATATATATACCCCAGATATGTATATATCTGGGGTATATACAGTACAGACCAAAAGTTTGGACACACCTTCTCATTCCAAGAGTTTTCTGTATTTTCATGACTATAAAAATTGTAGATTCACACTGAAGGCATCAAAACTATGAATTAACACATGTGGAATTATATACTTAACAAAAAAGTGTGAAACAACTGAAAATATGTCTTATATTCTAGCTTCTTCAAAGTAGCCACCTTTTACTTTGATTACTGCTTTACACACTCTTGGCATTCTCTTGATGAGCTTCAAGAGGTAGTCACCTGAAATGGTCTTCCAACAGTCTTGAAGGAGTTCCCAGAGATGCTTAGCACTTGTTGGCCCTTTTGCCTTCACTCTGCTGTCCAGCTCACCCCAAACCATCTCGATTGGGTTCAGGTCTGGAGACTGTGGAGGCCAGGTCATCTGGTGTAGCACCCCATCACGCTCCTTCTTGGTCAAATAGCCCTTACACAGTCTGGAGGTGTGTTTGGAGTCATTGTCCTGTTGAAAAATAAATGATGGTCCAACTAAACGCAAACCGGATGGAATAGTATGCCACTGCAAGATGCTGTGGTAACCATGCTGGTTCAGTATTCCTTCAATTTTGAATAAATCCCCAACAGTGTCACCAGCAAAGCACCCCCACACCATCACACCTCCTCCTCCATGCTTCACGGTGGGAACCAGGCATGTAGAGTCCATTCGTTCATCTTTTCTGCGTCGCACAAAGACACGGTGGTTGGAACCAAAGATCTCAAATTTGGACTCATCAGACCAAAGCACAGATTTCCACAGGTCTAATGTCCATTCCTTGTGTTCTTTAGCCCAAACAAGTCTCTTCTGCTTGTTGCCTGTCCATAGCAGTGGTTTCCTAGCAGCTATTTTACCATGAAGGCCTGCTGCACACAGTCTCCTCTTAACAGTTGTTGTAGAGATGTGTCTGATGCTAGAACTCTGTGTAGCATTGACCTGGTCTCTAATCTGAGCTGCTGTTAACCTGCGATTTCTGAGGCTGGTGACTTGGATGAACTTATCCTCTGCAGCAGAGGTGACTCTTGGTCTTCCTTTCCTGGGGCGGTCCTCATGTGAACCAGTTTCTTTGTAGCACTTGATGGTTTTGGCCACTGCACTTTGGGACACTTTCAAAGTTTTCCCAATTTTTCGGACTGACTAACCTTCATTTCTTAAAGTAATGATGACCACTCGTTTTTCTTTACTTTTTGCTTTTTTCTTGCCATAATACAAATTCTAACACTCCATTCAGTAGGACTATCAGCTGTGTATCCACCTGACTTCTGAACAACACAACTGATGGTCCAACCCCATTTATAAGGCAAGAAATCCCACTTATTAAACCTGACAGGGCACACCTGTGAAGTGAAAACCATTTCAGGTGACTACCTCTTGAAGCTCATCAAGAGAATGCCAAGAGTGTGCAAAGCAGTAATCAAAGCAAAAGGTGGCTACTTTGAAGAAGCTAGAATATAAGACATATTTTCAGTTGTTTCACACTTTTTTGTTAAGTATATAATTCCACATGTGTTAATTCATAGTTTTGGTGCCTTCAGTGTGAATCTACAATTTTTATAGTCATGAAAATACAGAAAACTCTTGGAATGAGAAGGTGTGTCAAAACTTTTGATCTGTACTGTATATATATATATATATATATATATATATATATAGTATTATCCAAGCAGGAGTATGAAATTTATAGTAATGTCAATGAATAATGTGTGAATCCTGCATCCTACCAATGACCAGTTAAGGCCAGTGATAAGCTGCAACGGTCATGTTCTGCAGATGTGAAATCACTGCTGTAGTCTCTACATGCAGAGACCATCAGTGATGGGGGGAGAAGGAAGTTGAATATAATTTTAATTGTTTATTTTACAACCTTCAATGATGCTGGCCCCAACTTTTCCTCCTTAAGCATTGGGGAAAGTCTAATGCATATTACAGGAGTTATCCAGGACCCCATGTGCTATTGATATTGATGACCTATTCACAGTAAATATGGACAGAGTTGCAGTACACCAGTACCACTGCCTTACAGTGGACGGTTTAGGAACTAGCCACTTTACACTGTAACAGTGATGCTGGGGTGTTGCATCTCTGCTCTTAAACACTTGAATCGGAGCAGACCTTTTTCTGTCCCACATCTTTCCACACAGCTTTCAGTGCTGGCCTCCTATAAATAGGTCATCAGTGGTTAATATTTGGTGTGACCACCCTTCAGAGGAGTCCTGGTAGTGATGATAAGACCTCACAGAGGCCTGACATCAACATCATTCAGTCTGTCTGACATTACATGAAGAGTCAGAAGAAGCTAGCACACATACACCCACAGAAGATCTTTGCTTTGTTCTCCAAGATGTTTGGAACAACCTCCATATCGAGTTTGTTCAAACACTGTTTGTAAGTGTACCTAGAAGAATAGGTGGTGTTTTGAAGGCACTACACTACATTAAATATTGATTTGATTTTTGCATTGTAAAATTAGTTACATTTTTTTTAATTGATGAAAATAAACTATCAATACTTCTATTTTGGAAAGCATTCCTACTTTGCTGTATTTTCCACCACTTCCTAAAACTTTTGCACAATATAATACATATACAAACACAAATAAACACAACACACATACAAAAATACCTTAAATAACTGACGCTTGGACATCATACAGGCAGTCTTGGATAATAGCAAGGGACTACAAGGCCTAATAGAGGGGTAAGCAGAGGACAGGAAGGAGCCTCTGCATTTTTTCTGTATCTTTGACTGCTAGTAACGATATTAGGAGAGCTGGGCTCACCAGGGGAAGCTCCAGTCCTCCGATGGGACAGTCCGCCACTGCTTGAAAGGCAGGGAAAAGCAGAAATGAGAAAGAAAACTGGCTGGAATGTCGCAATTAAAAATGTATACTTTTAGGCTACATTCACATGGGCAAACTGCATATCCTGGACTGATTACGACCATGTGAATGGAACTCATTACATCATAGTGTTACATTGTAGTGAGCTCCAAAACAGCCAGCGCTCAACTGTACCAACGTCAAAGTTTTGTGTCACTTCCGTACATTAGCGTTTCGGCCACTCCATTACTGAACCATTTAAAAAATGTACGTATTCAAATATATATATTTTTTTTTTTCAAAAACTACACTTTAGTTTTTATTTTTAACCTTAAAATGATATACACAACAAACAATGCAGTTTAATTATACAAGTTAATGATCTTTAGAAAACAAATGATGGTTCTAGACAAAGTACTACAATGTATACTTTTAGTCACAGAAATGAGCCCCAGGATACAAAGTATATGAAAGGAAATATGTGATAGGCTTGGCTCTCATTATAATGAAGGGTGAGTTTCCAGCAGCCTACAGTTCGCTACGCTCTCTTAGAGATAATTAAGTAATAACATCTACAGAGGTAGGTAATGTCATCAGAGTCTTTTGGGAAAATTAACACCAAAGGCAAAGACAAGGGTGGTTAATGGACCCATTAGATTCAGTATGATCTGTCTTGTAATGGCAGAAAAGTCATAGGATATCAACAATACAGCTTTGATGGAGAATTAAATGTGACTTTTAAAATCCCTCAAACGTCCTACCAGTCTAAAACACTATGAAATTTCTAAGTGTCTCCTTAGGAAAGTAGCATATGTGGGATGCTGCAGATGGTATCAGATATAACAGACATCTACACATCCTTTGCACGTTCACAGTCTAAAAAACTACCACTGGGAATGTGCTAATATGAAGGGTTTAATTCTGGATTCCTTCATTTTACATGTAATACTCTAAATCTATGCAGACATGCAAGCCATAAGGGTATTTTTAGGTTGAATACCAATGACCTTTTTATTTTCTGTCAATAACTGAAGGGTATTATAAAGGTAGAATAAGGACAGGCCAATAATCTTCTGAACAAAACACTGCAAGCAGAGGCGTAGCTAGGGGTTCAGCACAGGGGGCGAACATGTCCAAGTGGGCCCCCAACTTGGACATGTTCGTATACCGATACTATGAGTATACGGTGAACGTATGGTGGTATATAGCAGCTCTACACAGGGCTCTGCAGACAATTTAGGTGAATACAGGGCAGTAACATTTTGTGACTTACCGGTGACGTCTCTGACTAATTGTTCACAATCCGCGTCTCTTCCATCTGGACGGCCATGACCACTTCTTCCAGTCTCTGTAAAGTTTGCAACACAGACATCTTTGGCTCCTCACTTTTCCAGGCACCTGACCCACATTGTCCTCACCTACACAAAGCCCCCATCCTGCTGCTACCCCAATTATAAAATATATAATATAACCCCCCATAATGAATAATACCCCTAAGTGCATAATTAAATTAATAACTTCCCTGTGCACCCCCTTTAAATAGTGCCCCTTATTAATAATGTCCCAGGTATTTCCCAATTGAAAAGGGAAAAAAAAAAAAGGGAAAAAAAAATTATTGGGGTTCCAATACCCGGGACCTCCAGGATCAGCTGTTTGAATGAACCATGGTACCTGTGTAAGCGTCGTGACCCCTTCTCTGTTTACATAGTGTCATTCTTTTCATAGCGGCCATATAATGTAACTACAACCTCATCCTATACACGTCTATGTGACAAGACTGGAATGACAACACACGGTCACTATAAACAGACAGCGTATGATATAAACAGGCGCCATAGCCCCTTCATACAGCTGATCAGCGGGGAATCACTTATCTCTTATTGATGATTTATTCTGAGCATAGACCATCAATAAAAATCAGCTGGAAAACTCCTTAAGGCTAAGGCCCCATGTAGCATCCCGCAGCGAAAAACCGCGGCGGCGACGCATCACGGTTTTTCCTGCAGCACTTTGCACAGAAAGTTCACAGAGGTTTCCTCTGCAGACTTTCTGCTTCAATTATATCTATAGGGAAACCGCCGATGTTTCTGTAGGTATAATTGACATGCTGCGATTTCCAAAACTGCGACTGTTTTGGAAATCGCAGTGTTTCCGCTGCGCATATTTTACTGCAAAGTGGGGATGGGATGTGGCCCCTTGTGGCGAAAACCCACAGAAAAAAACCGTGGCATTCTAGCAAATCCCATCCACACATTACAGAAAAATATGTGCAGCAGACGCACTGCGATTTCCAAAACCGTTGCGGTTTTGGAAATCGCAGCATATCAATTATACCTATGGAAACACTGACGGTTTCCATATAGGTGTATTGAATACAGAAAGTCCACAGAGGAAACCTCTGCAGACCTTCTGTGAAAAGCGCTGCGGAAAAAACCACAATGTTACCGCCATGGTTTTTCCTGCAGCCCGCTACGTGGGGCCTTAGTCTTAATAAAGCCCAAGTGCCACTTTCATTAAATTAATTGCTCCTCATATTATGCCCCTGATTCTCCCTGACATAAATACTGCACCTCTAATGACCCCTTATATCAATGACCACCTCCTTATGTTCATAATGCCTCCTAATATAAATGATGCCCCCTAACGGCCCCTTATATAAATAACCTCCCCCCTTGTATTCATAATATCCTGTAATAACCCTTATATAAATGACCCCCCCACCGTCATAATGCCCCCTAATGAATCCTCCCTTTATAGTTATATTTCCCCCCTCCTATCTACCCCTTATACTAATAATATACCCACAAAAAAAAAGTCATACTCACCTGCGATGATGATGAACGGAGCCGCCGGCGCTTCCTCCCTGTCCACGCGCATGACGTCTGTGTCTGAGCGCGGGCAGCGCGATGTTGTGACGACATCGCACCGCCCGTGCTGAGAAGCAGACATCTGTCTGTGGTCTCGGCGTCTTGTAAACCGCAGGCCTGTATTGGCTTGTGGTTTACAAGACAGTTAAGCACCAGGACGCATTGTAACTAGATCGGTGTCTGCAGACACCGATCTAGTTAGAAATAAAGGCTGTATTAATGGCGGCCCCCGGGGTGGGCCCCCAAAAATTCAGTAGGCCCGGGGCAGCCGCCCCTCTGCCCCCCCCGCTAGCTACGCCTCTGACTGCAAGTGATTCACTTGTTGCTTATAGATACAGTATTTACTATAATCACAATAATTTTTACTTGCACATCTTTAGATGAAAATATTAGAAGGTTGGTTGGATCAGGACCAAATGGCGGCCATACACCATGCAGATGAATGTTGACTGAACCAGCTGATTCCAGTGGGATTATTTGATCACCTGATATATGAAGGGGTGTCTTGAATGCCCCCCAACAGCAACTTACATGTAAAAAAAGATGTGCATGATTGATTTCCAAATATTATTTTCTTTATTTTCAAGGGGGATAAGCCGCCAGCTGAGGCATACTCCCCAATGACAGCAAACACGTACTCGTTCAAACTGAGCAAGCATGGGCATAAGGAAATCAGAAGGAATAGATGTCAAGTGAATGGCCACCTTGATTCTGGGGAAACATAGGCAGTGTTTGCAGTGAATAAGCCAACATACTGGTAGCTAACATGCCTTAATGTACAGTAGCAACATAGGGGATGATATTTCGACAAATGATATCCACATCCTGCAACTAAACCCTGCAGTTCACATTGACTTGTGCTGTGGGTTTTTAACCTGTAGCATGTGAACTATTGCTGCATATTTCACCCAAGGATTTTAACCTTTGCATAGGTTGAACGCTGTGACCAGCATTGGACTGGGATGTCTAAGGACCACTGGTGGAATTTATTCTAGGTGCCCACCCTGCTACTGCTGGCGTGAAAACCATAAAAAAAGTCATGCCACATTCCTGGTCCTATCAGATTTATCATCCTTTTCAGAAGTTTTCTGGAATAAATGGTGCCAGAATTCTATGCCAGCAAGGAGGCACACAGACCCTGGAGGATGTGCCTAATTTATGAAAAGGTGTATACTTTACTGTATTATAAATAAAGTGCAATCTCCGACAGGTGAAAAACATTGTTTTTAATAAGTCAGCCCTTATATTTTCTGTATTACTCAGAAGTGTTGCAGTCTGTATTGCAACATCTGAGGAGTTAAATGGCTGAGATTGTTGCCATTAGAGCAGGCACTTTCACTGCAGCATAATGGTATAGTGGTTGGCAAGAATAAAACTACAACTCTCAGCAGGTCCTGAGGATCTGGGGCTTCTGCCTCAGATTCATCTTTATTTTCTGGTCCTCCAGCTCCCTGTGGTGGAAAGCTGAAGCAGAGATTTACCCACTGATCAGCCCTTTACTAGCTCCCACATGGTATAAAGCCCCATTTCCTGGCCCCACACAGTATAACAACCCCTTTTCCTGTTCCACGCACATGGTATAACACCCCCACCCAACAGGGCCTCCTTTCACCCAGAGTGTTCCTTATCCAAAAAACAATAATAATAAATGATGCCCCCATATACTAGATGGATTATACAACTTTCTTTTATTTGATGGATGCTGTGGGCAGGAGCAGGGATTGGTAAATTAATAGGGGCCATTACTGGCTGGAGTAATCCGGTCTATTACTAATGCAGCAGGGGTCAGGCTGTGACAGACCTGTAGCCAGGTCTTGAACGTAACACTGTGCTGAATTTTCCTGATGGAAATCCATCAGTGTGTTTTGTTATGATGTCACTGGCCTGAAAAGAGGAAGTGGAACATGGGAGGTATTGGGTGTCGGACTTTACTAATATAAAATTGATGGCCTATCCTAAGGAAATATGATCAATATCATAGTCCTGAAAAGCCCCATTTAAATAAATATCTGACTAAGTGCTACCTATCGTTAATCAAACATATATTTGTCCAATTGGCAAAAATCAAACCCAACAAAGCTGAGTATTGTACTTCAGAAACACTCACGACTAGTTGTGCTTCTTTCTGATGGACGTTTAGGGAACTTTCAGGTTTGGATGTTGTTTTTTGCTGTAATCAGGATTAGATCTTAAAGGGATCATGCAGAATCCTAGAGAGCTCCTGCTGTAATTGTGTTTGTCTTTGTGTCTCTGAGTATGTTTATACAGTGGGGAAAAAAGTATTTAGTCAGCCACCAATTGTGCAAGTTCTCCCACTTAAAAAGATGAGGCCAGCCTGTAATTGTCATCATAGGTAGACCTCAACTATGAGAGACAAAATGAGAAAACAAATCCAGAAAATCACATTGTCTGATTTTTTAAGAATTTATTTGCAAATTATGGTGGAAAATAAGTATTTGGTCACCTACAAACAAGCAAGATTTCTGGCTCTCAAAGACCTGTAACTTCTTCTTTAAGAGGCTCCTCTGTCCTCCACTCATTACCTGTAGTAATGGCACCTGTTAGACATTGTTATCAATATAAAAGACACCTGTCCACAACCTCAAACAGTCACACTCCAAACTCCACTATGGTGAAGACCTAAGAGCTGTGGAAGGACACCAGAAACAAAATTGTAGACCTGCACCAGGCTGGGAAGACTGAATCTGCAATAGGCAAGCAGCTTGGTGTCAAGAAATGAACTGTGGGAGCAATAATTAGAAAATGGAAGACATAAAAGACCATTGACAATCTCCCTTGATCAGGGGCTCCACACAAGATCTCACCTCGTGGGGTCAAAATGATCACAAGAACTGTGAGCAAAAATCCCAGAACCACACAGGGAAACCTAGTGAATGACCTGCAGAAAGCTGGGACTAACGTAACAAAGGCTACCGTCAGTAACACACTACGCCGCCAGGGACTCAGATCCTGCAGTGCCAGACGTGTCCCCCTGCTTAAGTCAGTACATATCCGGGCCCATCTGAAGTGTGCTAGAGAGTCTTTGGATGTTCCAGAAGAGTATTGGGAGAATGTCATATGGTCAGATGAAACCAAAGTAGAACTGTTTGGTAGAAACACAACTCGTCGTGTTTGGAGGAGAGTGAATGCTGAGTTGCATCCAAAGTACACCATACCTACTGTGAAGCATGTGGGTGGCAACATCATGCTTTGGTGCTGTTTTTCTGCAAAAGGACCAGGACGACTGATCCGTGTACATGAAAGAATGAATGGGACCTTGTATCGTGAGATTTTGAGTGGAAACCTCCTTCCATCAGCAAGGGCATTGAAGATGAAACATGGCTGGGTCTTTCAGCATGACAATGATCCCAAGCACACCGCCAGGGCAACCCCATAGAAAACCTTTGGAGGGAGTTGAAAGTCCGTGTTGCCCAGCGACAGCCCCAAAACATCACTGCTCTAGAGGAGATCTGCATGGAGGAATGGGTCAACATACCAGCAACAGTGTGTGCCAACATTGTGAAGACTTAAAGAAAACATTTGACCTCTGTCATTGCCAACAAGGGATAAATAACAAAGTATTGAGATGAACTTTTGTTGTTGACCAAATACTTATTTTCCACCATAATTTGCAAATAAATTCTTAAAAAATCAGACAATGTTATTTTCTAGATATTTTTTCTCATTTTGTCTCTCATAGTTGAGGTCTACCTATGATGACAATTACAGGCTGGCCTCATCTTTTTAAGTGGGAGAACTTGCACAATTGGTGGCTGACTAAATACTTTTTTTCCCCACTGTACGTACTGTCTATATTCTTTGTTATGTGTGTCAATGTTTTCAGCTCTCCCATTTGTAATGTCCCTCTTAGTTTCCCCACTGTTTACCCCACACACTTGGTACAGCCCTGGCCAGCTTTGTGAATTTGAGGCCTAACGGTTTCTATCTAGCTCCAGAGGGAAGAAATCCAAGCCCAAGGCTCTTATAAAGACAGCCCTGGGCAGGGACTTCAGCTGTCTAGTGTTTAGACACTGTTCCAGGAGGAGCGAAGGAGTCCTGAGTCAGGAGCTTTTATCCAAGACCTGCTGCTAAGAGGTAACCAGACCACTGCAAAGACTGCCTAGGAGTATAGGCCTTAGTATCTTTTGATGGAGGTGGCTGAAGTGTGGAGATTGACTTGTTGGAGTGGAGTACGGCATTAGAGCCTTATCATCACTGGGCACCCCTCAAGACCAAGGCTGGGAGAACTTTAAAGTGGGAGACTACTACCCCCATATGGAACCTTCTTGGTTCACAGTTCACAGTTGCTGAAGTAAAGTTAAACCTGTTTCAACTGCTCTGCTGTTTTCTGAGTTGTTCCTGCAATAACATCAGGGCCCTTCCGAACACCATCACACCGGCTAGAGTAGAGAGGTCCCCTCTCCAACTGGAAATGCCCCTCGGGAACTGATGCCACCAACATCAAGTAGCACAGCAGGCCCCCCTCATCAGTGTCGGGCCTAAGAGCTGAGCTAGGGAGAGTGGTTGGCACTCAGTCTATCCGGTGGCACAGCATCCGCCACTACTACTCCCATCCTCCGGTTCCCTCCATCTGGGCTGCAGCAATAAGAAATATAAAGGTTAGAAATATACTTTTCCTCTTTTGCTGAATTCAATACTTATTTTAGTTATTAAGATTTGAAGCATCTACTTTGAAAAAAGTCTTTTTTTTTTTTTTTTTTTTTTTTTTTTTTAGAAAGCATGTAAATAAGTCAGACTTCTTCCAGGATAAGGAAAGACGACTGCCTGAAAAAAGTGAATATATAATATACAAAAAAATGCCTAAATTACTACCACATTGTGGTCTTTATGGGTCATTATAATACCACATTATTGTCGATTACTGCTTGTAATCCATGTGGCGCAGTAACCTACATAGACATGGAAATGTGCTGAAACGAGAAAAAAAGCTGGTATATAAAATTCTTCAATAATTTCCCACTGTATGTCAAAAGACATTTCTTGTTTACTGCCGTTTAACAAAAATCATTACACCCATGGTCAACTACAGTCATGAAACGGCATAATATATTACTCACATATAGCATTCTTCCGTGTACTGTATCCGGAGGGTATATTGTGAGCACTGATCTATAATATAATCACCACCACATGACTTTAGCCAGACTTCACTGTTGAAAATAATCTTGTCTTGGCACAAGAATTAAGGTTTTAGAATGATGGGCTATTTTTACAACTCATCTCTGTTGAATTGTTTCTGCACATAAAGCAAATGCTGTCTGATTGAGGGAGTAAGATTTGTGGCAGTATGTAAGTGACCCAGTTACAGAGTTCCTTAATAATAAGCTGAAAATCTTCTACTGTGTCTTCTACTGCGCTTATTTTCACCTCGAGAAATTATAAAGGTACCCAAAGCGTTGTCCACTATTAACAAAGGAGGACAACCTCCTATTAATGATCAAAAACTTTCAAAACTATAGAAACCCTTTAAGGTTATGGCCCCGCATTGCGGAAAAGCAGCTTTTTTTTTGGGTGCAGCTGTTTTTGAGCCAAAGCCAGGAGTGGTATGAGTATAAGTATGAGTATGAGTGTTCCCATTATCACATACATCATCTGATAGGTGATGCCACACTGCACATTTTGGTGTTTTGTTTATTCATCTCTATTTAGCCATTCCAAAGGTATAAGCCTTTTAATTGTTTATGGAAATTAGGGTATATTAGCCAAGTGGGCGGTAACACTGCATGACATACAGCACACAGAGCCCCTGCCCCCAAGGTACCCTAATTTGCATCAACAATAAAAAAAAGGTCATATCTTTGGAATAGCTAAACAGATTTGGATAAACAAAGCACCAAAATGTGCAGTGTGACAGCACCCAATTCAGACCTGCTGACAGATCCTCTTTAAATGCCCCTATTGTTCCAATTTTGCTGTGTACATAGTTAATGGAAGACATTGATATGCCTGTGTCACATTTTCTGAGTGTAGAGAGTAGTGTTGGGCAAATCTTGTGTTGGCGTCCCCTTTCAGCTTCTTCCAGTCTCCGGAATGATGTCAGTGGCCCTGGGGGGCCGCTGTAACCTGTGATTGGGCCCCTCTAATCATTTGGGGCTTGCCCCCATCATGATGCTTAGACTTGAGCTGCTAATGGATACATGCAGCTGATTTCTTTCTCCTTTGCTGGATTTAAAGGTATTGTCCCACAATGTGAAGACTGCAGGACCTATCTCCAACACTCCCACTGAAGTGATTGGGAGTGTGCCGACCACCACCAGTTTCATCCACATTCAATCTGGCTGCGCTCAGGGAGAATGTGGAGTGGGAGAAAGGTCCTGCAGTCTTCACTTTGTGGGGGACAACCCCATTATGGCATGTGCATTTTATACTAGGACGTTGTAATATGGATATTATACAGGTCCATGAAGCCTTACTGTATTACTATATGACCTCAATTTCATCATTGTATTATTGGATTTCATATGTACTTGAGATTTCAGAAATGATTAAGTAGGATAAGGCAAGGCCAGCAAGTTTCTGAAAGATATATTAAAGGTTAATACAGAAAATGGCACAAATTGTAGCACAAATCTATGCCTGCTGATACAGATGTGTATATTTTTCTTAGGCCTAAAGGTTAAGAACTCCAATTTCTTATGTAACCAATTCAGTATAATAGCAAAACCCTTAAAATGCCACAAATCGCAACACAACCTCTGAGTGGCCTCACATAGAGAGATATACAGTGATGAAAAAAAGTATTTAGTCAGCCACCAATTGTGCAAGTTTTCCCACTTAAAAAGATGAGGCCGGCCTGTAATTGACATCATAGGTAGACCTCAACTATGAGAGACAAAATGAGAAAACATATCTAGAAAATCACATTGTTTGATTTTTAAAGAATTTATTTGCAAATTATGGTGGAAAATAAGTATTTGGTCAATAACAAAAGTTCATCTCAATACTTTGTTATATATCCTTTGTTGGCAATAACAGAGGTCAAACGTTTTCTGTAAGTCTTCACACGGTTGGCACACACTGTTGCTGGTATGGTGGCCCATTCCTCCATGCAGATCTCCTCTAGAGCAGTGATGTTTTGGGGCTGTCGCTGGGCAACACGGACTTTCAACTCCCTCCAAAGGTTTTCTATGGGGTTGAGATCTGGAGACTTGCTAGGCCACTCCAGGACCTTGAAATGCTTCTTCGGAAGCCACTCCTTCATTGCCCTGGCGGTGTGCTTGGGATCATTGTCATGCTGAAAGACCCAGCCACGTTTTATCTTCAATGCCCTTGCTGATGGAGGTTTGCACTCAAAATATCACGATACATGGCCCCATTCATTCTTTCATGTACATGGATTAGTCGTCCGGGTCCCTTTGCAGAGAAACAGTCCCAAAGCATGATGTTGCCACCCCCATGCTTCACAGTAGGTATGGTGTTCTTTGGATGCAACTCAGCATTCACTTTCCTCCAAACACGACGAGTTGTGTTTCTACCAAACAGTTCTACTTTGGTTTCATCTGACCATATGACATTCTCCCAATACTCTTCTGGAACATCCAAATGCTCTCTAGCAAACTTCAGACGGGCCCAGATATGTACTGGATTAAGCAGGGGGACACGTGTGGCACTGCAGGATCTGAGTCCATGGCGGCGTAGTGCGTTACTGACGGTAGCCTTTGTTATGTTAGTCCCAGCTTTCTGCAGGTCATTCACTAGGTCCCACCTGGGATTTTTGCTCACTGTTCTTGTGATCATTTTGATCCCACAGGTTGAGATCTTGCGTGGAGCCCCTGATCGAGGGAGATTATCAGTGGTCTTGTATGTCTTCCACTTTCTAATTATTGCTCCCACAGTTGATTTCTTCACACCAAGCTGCTTGCCTATTGCAGATTCAGTCTTCCCAGCCTGGTACAGGTCTACAATTTTGTTTGTGGTGTCCTTCCACAGCTCTTTAGTCTTCACCATAGTGGAGTTTGGAGTGTGACTGTTTGAAGTTATGGACAGGTGTCTTTTATACTGATAACAATTTCAAAGAGGTGCCATTACTACAGGTAATGAGTGGAGGACAGAGGAGCCTCTTAAAGAAGAAGTTACAGGTCTGTGAGAGCCAGAAATCTTGCTTGTTTGTAGGTGACCAAATACTTATTTTCCACCATAATTTGCAAATAAATTCTTAAAAAATCAGACAATGTGATTTTCTGGATTTGTTTTCTCATTTTGTCTCTCATAGTTGAGGTCTACCTATGATGACAATTACAGGCCTCTCTCATCTTTTTAAGTGGGAGAACTTGCACAATTGGTGGCTGACTAAATACTTTTTTTTCCCCACTGTATGATATCTGTTTGTGACACAATATCACAAAACAATAGTCTCTCGAAATGCTGGTTATCTCTTGACACACATAGCTGGACATGTTCGCGCAGGAGGAAAGGTAAGGAGAACATATCTGTAGCGGGTGTCATTTTCTGTCTTCAGGACAGCCAAGATGTGATAACTTTATGAAGGGGTGTGTGCTTCATTGCATAAGGATGACCTCAAGTATAAGACTGAAGCGAGAACTACTGTAAATCTGCCGCACTGAGAGACTATTTCCCAGCACCACACATCTTACCACTGGATGAGCCATACAGTTATAGATCAGAATAAGCTGCTCAGCTATAAATTTAGCTCTATGGGAAAGAGTACACAAATAAACACATGCTGCGAATAAAGTGCCAGTTCCCAGGATCTTGGCTCAGGAAAGTAGATTGCAAAGTTCCATTGCATTAATGGTCATTTTCATGAACACTAAATACAGAAGTTATAAAACCTCTTTAAACATTTTTATCTAGAAATAACATTGCTAATAGCCTGGCATGGTACTTGGACAGGAGGCTTTTTTATGACACATGTACAGAAGCTGTGACATTTCCATAAATGTCACAATGATAGAAGGACAATTTTTCTAAATTAAAAAAAAAATTCTATCGTTCCTAAATTCTGCTGTGCACCAGATTTATAAATATCATTTATGATGATATGTTTATGATTGTTTGTTAAAGGGAATGTTCAGGATTGTGAAAAAGCATTTTTTTCTACAAGCAAGGAAATTATTTAAATGTTCAATGTTTAATTTTATAATGCACCAGGGGCATAGATATATAGTGGGCCCTGTACACTGAGGGGGCCCTAAAGGTCCCTCTGCTGCACTAAATATACCACTTTTCTAAATGGCACAGGGTAGGTAGGAGCCCCATCACAGTTTTTGCATTGGTTCCCTGGAGTTTCAATTTGCATCTCTGTCCAGCGGCACCACTCACATACTCCGGTGTTCACGTCGGTTGTATTGATTTGTTCTGCAGTGATGAAAAGCTGTGCATGTGCACGTGACTGCTGCAGCTCAGAGGGAGATGCCTGTATATACAACACTGTTTGGTAGAGCTGTTAGGGTAAGTTCACATAGGTTTCTTGCAGGCGGACTTTTGAGGCAGAATCCGCCTCAAAATCTGCCACAGAAAATGCCTCCCAACTCTCTCATTAATTTCAATGGGAGTCAGGCAGATTTTTTTCCTCCAGTTGATTTTTTTTTCAGTTAGAAGACAAAAAGAGCGTCATCACCTATCTTCAGGTGGATTCTGCCTTGCAAAGCCCAATGAAATGAATAGGAGGAAAGAAAAGAGCGCTAGCAGTTTTTTCTGCCTCCCATTCATTTCAATGGGGTTTGTAAGGCAGAATAAACCTGAAGATAGGTGATGACGCTCTTTTTTTTCTCTAGCTGAAAAATCAGCTAACGGAAAATATCTGCTCCTGACTCCCATTGAAATGAATGGGAGAGTTGGGAGGTGTTTTTTGAGGTAGATTTTGAGGTGGATTTCATCTCAAAATCCACCTGCAAAAACAGTGAACTTACGCTAGGTTCACATATGCGTTTGGGTTGCGTTAGGCGGGGCCGCTTGGGGACCCCCCAAACGGAAATCTAGTCCGCTTAAAAAAGTGGTTACTATAATGGGGTCCATCGTGTTTCTGCCCAGTTTCCGCCCGAAAAATGCGGAGAGAAAAGTGCTGCATATAGCGTATCGAGGACAGAAACCCCGAACATAGTTTAAGCACTGTTGTGAACCCAGCCTTACCCTTACATGCACTTGTTAACTATATACATCCCAGTTGTCAGCAGTTATCTCTGCAAGGATAACCTGTATGTCCTTGCATAGTTAACAGCTTCATGGGATTGTGCAGCTGCAGGAGCTGGGAGCTGGTTCTTAGTGATCCCAAAGAGAATTCTCTGCCTTCTCATTAAATATAAGATGTGGATACAGCTACGGAAGCTGCCATGATGCTGTGATTCTTCAGGAATGGAAACTGCAGGAGCTGATGGGTGCATTGTATACTAGGAGGCTGCATTCCTCCTGTAAGTAATTTTAAAATGCCCCGAAAGGTCTATTATGACATTAAAAGTGGCACAATGTGTAAAAAAAAACAAAAAAAAACCCCATAAAACAATAAATAAATAAATAAATAAATACATTTTTTTTTTTTTATTAAATGCGTTAAAACAAAGTGCTACTACACCCACATCGGTCCTGCCACTGACAATAGAAAACTGTGTCACCATAAAACTATTTTAAAAAATGATTTATTAGTACTTTGTGTCATTAAAAAAAAATAAAGAAATGTGAGAAACAGACACATATTACTCCGCTTTTCTCTGCATTTAGTCAGATTAAAAAAAATCCCTATGTATGAAGGAAACAGAGACACAAAAAGTAGTTGAATATGTAAGAAAAAAAAAGTTATAGTTTTCAACACTGCATGTACCATAAAAAAACTAACATGTACCCAGTCAAGGACCAGGGAAAATGGCCCAGTCATGAAATGGTTAAACAAGTAATTATTTTAAACATTATTAAACATTCCCTGCTTTTATTCTTCTTTTTTCAATTCCTGACAACCCCTCTACATCTCTCTGTATTGTCATTGTTATAAATAGCATGGATTTATTCAGTAAAATCACTGTAAAATGTGTATTTAGTGTTTGATGTATAGTGAGAGACATTGTTATTGCTTCTTCATGTAGCACAAAGTAACTAACATTGCTTCTGACATTCGGCCGAGCCTTGGTTCTCTGAGAAATGTCAGTGATTCTGTGAATATCACCCTGATCACACTCTGTGTTCCCAGATAATATATCACACAGACTCACCGTGGCAAAGATGATCCCTCTACAGACATCTCAAGGAGGAGTACCACTAGCTGTTCAGGGCAAGGATACAAAGTGATGATTCAAGATAACTCTAGTATTACCGTTGCCTCACCTGAATAAAGGTCCCTGAACTTCATGTATTGTTAAACCTGAACTGGCAGTTAACCCCTAAATTCTATATACTATGTGCACTTTACAGCCAAGTTAAGTCTTGAATTAAACTGACCTCTAAAAAAGAAAAAGACCAGATCCTCACTGTGCAAGTGGCACTGGTGGGAACTGGAGATTTCTTCATAATCATAGGTATCCACGAGACCTCTTATAGCATCTGGCCAGTTTAAAAGGTTTTAACTATTAAAGATACTCATCCATGGGATAGCGGATAAGTGTCAGATCACTGGAGGTCCAGCCGCTAGGAACCACAGCCATCAGGATAATGGGGCCCAAAAGTCCCTTATGTTTCTTCCATGTGAATGAAGTGCCAGTGTGCATGAACAATTGGTGACCATTCACTTCTATCGGGCTCCAGAAGCCCCATAGAATTGACTGTAGCACCAGTCATGGAACGTGCTTGCATTTCATTCACATACATAGGGTATGCATAGGGGATTAGTATTTTCAAATATAAAACCCCTTTGAGGCTGAAGCCCCACATTGTGAAAATGCTGCTTTTTATAGTACTTGCAAAGTGGATGGGAAAAATCCTGTGAAAAAAAAAACATGATTCATTTCCGCTATATTTTTTTCTGCAGTGTTTTTTTTTTTTTTTTTGCTGCGCTTCCCTATCTGGAGCCTTAGCCTAACAGGTTATTCACATTTAGTAAAATGATGAGATGGTTATGCTAGGATATGCCATCACTCTATAACCCATGGTGGTCCAAGACTGATGTAAGTCGTAGAGGGCAGACCCCTCATGATCATTAGCAATATGTCATTACTTTACATGATGGTTATACCCTTTTAAGTCTATTTTTGAAGAGTGACTTGTTTTTAGGGGTGAAAGGAAACCTACACCAACACAGGGAACAACATACAAATCCTTGGTTTGGATACAAGCCAAGTACTGCAAGGCAATAGTCCTAAACATTGAGTTCCTGTATGGCCCGAGTATATTGTAACAGTGTCTACTATCTTATGAAGTCAGATCTTTATAGTGTTAGGACCCAGTTCAGTAATAATAATGCAATATATTTTATCTGGATTACATCTAATGATAAGACTACTCTCTAATATAGTTTGGTCAGCCCCAAGCACTTCCTACTTGCCCTTGTACCTCAGCTATTAAATATATTGAGTCGGCTTAGATTAGTCAAAAGTCGTACTCCTTTTCTAGAATCTAGCAAAGCTGAAGTTCATCTGTCCGCTGTTTCCAGCTTCTTTATAATTTTCTGAGTCTCAGTAACAATCCTTTACTATATTATGTTCCTTATATTTACAGTAGTGCAGTGTACCATTCCCTGTAAAATATGTATGTGGCAGGTCTAGCCTTGCAAGGCATCAGTAGATGATATATATGACTCTTTAAGCGAGTCACGCTACAGTAGGTTTGTAGACAGTGATTGAGACCTTATATTGTACAGTGAATTGGTGATTGATGTGCTGCTCTATGTTTTCTCTCTCCCATCCTAAATTGCCTTCAATCAATAATCAAAGGGAATGTATTTTTTGGAACACAACCATGGATATTACACTTTTGTCAAAAGAAGTGTATGAGTTTTAGAAGAGTGCCTAGGTTGAATATATCATATTGTCAGAACAAAAAATATAAAACTTGCTTGGATAGTGGCGAAGTGTGAAATGCCTATAGTCCTGCACATGAAAAACAAGAAAATTATGTATAAAATGTTTTTATAGTGATCTTTTCAGTAGCACCCCGTTAATCCCTTTTTTCTTATGTTGCATATTGATCACACAGCACAATAATACAATCTCAATTATGGGGCACAACATTATATTTTGTGATGAAAGATTTCATAGAATGTGATGAGACTATATATTTGTCGACAAAACACGATTTAGGTCTCTTTAACACAATTAGGTGGATCCAGCTTGAAAACTGGTATTATCCTGATCAATATTATAAAGACTATACCTATAGTACACCATTGGTACTTGTTTGGGTTTCCTTTAAATGGCCAAGAGTTGGCAAATACATTTGACCTAGTAGCAGAATGTTGCGATGCAGAAGGAGAGCATAGGCCAAGAGCAGAAACGCCTATACAGATGCAATAGTGAATTTTTCACCTTTATTATCACTATTTATTATTATTTATTTTTAGAGCACCATTGATTCTATGGACTTTTACATTTGAAGGGTTGCATACAAAACAAAACATGCACAAAAACAAGTACAATAGACTAACACAGCGACTGGAACAAAGGACTTTGCCCACAAGGTCTTAAAATCATATCAGGGAAGGTGAATAGAGACAGTAGGTGTGGGTAAAAGCTGTTCAAATGGTGGTGTGGTGGCAGCGAGGTTATTGAAGGTTGTAAGCTTTCCTGAAGAGATGAGTCTTCAGGGTCCTTTTGAAGGTTGTAATTGTGGAGGACAGTCTTATGTATAGTGATAGTGAGCTCCAGAGGATAGGGAATGTGCATGAGAAGTCTTGAGAGGATCAAAGATTACATGGAGTTTAGGTCAAAGATGTATGGAGTGGACAAGTTATGGATGGCCTTGAACGTCAGTGATAATATTCTAATCTATATTCACTGGGCAATGGGTAGTAAGTGAAGTCATTGGCTAAGCGGATGGGCTGATGGAAAACGAGGAGAAAAGTGCATTAGGTGACATCCAACATTTATCTTTACCTTGTATAAAGCTATTTAGCTGTGCCTTGTGTAAAGCTATTCCTCTAAATGCTCTGTCCTATTACCAAATGACGTATAATTTGGACACTAGACAGTATAGTAACATGTATCTGTTGCTGTTTTGTTTTACCCATTTTAAAACAAAGTGCCAGGATCAATACACTGGAGTGACTGGGACAGTTCGAGAGCTTCAGGGGGTTTTGTATAGTCAAGAAGCCGTTTAACCCCTTGGCACCATGTAAAAAGTACTGAGCCATCCTCAATTGTATCAATTGACAACCTGTTACTATAGCTGGCATAAAAGATAACTCTGATTACCAGCGTTTCAATATTAAATGCCATGGTTAATAGAGTCCTTGACTCTGGTAAGCCATTGTCATACAAGACATCTATTAGCATTTCTATGCCCTGGCAAGGCAAAATGTGTTTTCCCTGTTTGTCTATGGAAGTGAAAGAGTGATGATATAAACTCTTGTGATCTATGGTAATGGATTTACTCTCCACTTCCCTCATGGTCTAGGGCAGGGGTAGGCAACCTTTTTAGTTCAGTGTGCCGATTTTAATAAAAAAATCAAAGATGAGGTACTCGGAGTGCCGGTCAATAATTGTAAGTCTGACGACCCCTAAACTAAAGTCATATATCACAAACCATAACACAGAAGTGCTGCCACCAGATGCTTTAGGACACATGCGTTTACTGCTATTTCCTGGGACGCTCCTGTACTTTCTGATTAGAAGCAATGAAAGTACATGTACATCCCGCAATTAGTGGTAAATGTGTCCAGGAGCACCGTATGGCAGCAGTCTTATGGTGAAAACACATTATGTATCTGAATGCAGCTATATTTGGAACTTTTTCATTCGATGTAAAACTGGTGCATTTTTGCACAAAAAAAAACAAAGTCTGAGTTTTCTGTGCAAAAACACATCCTTAATATAGAAAACACACCGTTATACAGAATAATGTCCCATAGTGGTCCCTGCACACGGTATTATGTCCCATAGCGGCCCCTGCAACATGGTATATGTCCCATAGCGGCGCCTGTACACGGTATATGTCCCATAGCAGTCCCTGCACATGGTATTATGTCCCATAGCGGTCCCTGCACACGGTATTATGTCCCATAGCGGCCTCTGCACACGGTATTATGTCCCATAGCGGTCCCTGCACATGGTATTATGTCCCATAGCGGTCCCTGCACACGGTATTATGTCCCATAGCGGCCTCTGCACACAGTATTTGTCCCATAGCTGCCTCTGCACACAGTATTTGTCCCATAGCGGCCTCTGCACACGGTATTTGTCCCATAGCTGCCTCTGCACACAGTATTTGTCCCATAGCTGCCTCTGCACACAGTATTTGTCCCATAGCGGTCCCTGCACACGGTATTATGTCCCATAGCGGCCTCTGCACACAGTATTTGTCCCATAGCTGCCTCTGCACACAGTATTTGTCCCATAGCGGTCTCTGCACACGGTATTATGTCCCATAGCGGCCTCTGCACACAGTATTTGTCCCATAGCGGCCCCTGTACACAGCAATATGTCCCATAATCTCCCCTACACACGGTATATGTCCCATAGTGGCCCCTGCACACAGTATTTGTCCCATAGCGGCCTCTGCACACGGTATTTGTCCCATAGCTGCCCCTGCACACAGTATTTGTCCCATAGCGGCCCCTGCACACAGCAATATGTCCCATAGCGGCCCCTGCACACGGTATTATGCTCCATAGTGGCCCCTGCACACGGTATATGTCCCATAGTGGTCCCTGCACATGGTATTATGCTCTATAGTGGCCCATACACACGGTATTATGCTCTATAGTGGCCCCTGCACACTCACTAGCTATTATTATACTGTGGGGTCTCTTCAGACCACAGAGTATAATAAGTGGAGGGCAAAGAGAGGTGATGAAACATAAATAACAATGTTACTCATCATTCCACGCTCCGCTGCAGCTCTGTATCTTCGGGCGCTTCTGCCTGTAGTCAGCGACCGCTCATTGAGTCTCAGGGGTCATGTTGCGTCATTATGCGTAATGACGTCAGACGCAGATGCGACCCCTGAGGCCCTGTAAGCTGACTTCAGGCAGAAGCGCCTGAAGAGTACACAGCAGCTGCAGAGCGCGGAATAGTGAGTAACGTTGTTTTTTATGTTTCATCACCTCCCCGGGGGCTCCGCTTATTATACTCTGGGGTCTGAAGAGACCCCACAGTATAATAATAGCAGTTTCGTTTCGGCCGTGTTTGGTCCGATCGAAACTGCTGGGTGAGGAGTCCGCTGCCGTGCCAGGGAAATATGCCTCGCGTGCCAAGAGTGGCACGCGTGCCATAGGTTGCCGACCCCTGGTCTAGGGTAATGAAGGGATTAATGTCAACTTCATATGTGCTTGAAGTAGTGAAGGGGATGACATCAATGCCCCTAGTGTTGAGATGGATTTGGGTGATGTCACCAGTCCTAGTCCTCTTGTGCCTAAATTGCCAACCTTTGGTTGGTGGACAGGGCATGCATGTCATATGGGATACTTGTGTAGTCTTCATACAATCAGTGCAGGAATGGAAGAGGAAGCTGATTCTGAGAATCACTCAGTTTTCTCTACCTGAGTGATCTACGAGTTTGAATCTGGTAGTTTATGTGGGCACATATTTTCCAAGAAGTAGAGAAGTTTGGAAGATACATAGGCATGTCACACACAGCTTACTGGGAATAGTAACTATGATCTTTATAGACACTATGTGACATGTCACCGAGTCACTGGCATCCACATTGAGGCTTCATTCATAGTAACATGATTTGGAATGTATTATTGTTTGCTAGAATACTGGCATTCCATATCACTGGATACCAGTAATTATTATTATTTTGATCGCCTAATAAACACATAATAATAACTTAATAAAGTATGCTTCCAAATACCACACTTATATCATACCAGCAGGGATTCAGTCAATTCCAGACATAAGTGAAATATAATAGATGGCCAGACAAAATGTGAAGAGCAACTCCTGCACCAAAAAGGCAACAATGTACTTAAATGATCAAATGAGTTGTGATTCCTACAGAAGAACTAACAGCATTACTATGGCTCTCTGGCTCACAGCCAGACCCAGGTAACTGTCTTACAATTAGTCAAGTTCAATGTTCTAAAGTAACCTGAAATATTTTACATATAAAGTACTTGGCTGATAATAGCACATCTCATCGTCATGCCATTACTAGATTATAGGCCATCTGCCCTCACAAGGTTATAAACACCACAATTCTGGAAATGCAGTCATTTTGAAGCCTTTTTTGCTTGCTGTGATTTCTATGTGCGTGCCTAAAGGTGAAATCAAATTTTGTGCTCCCAAAACAGAAATGGGAGGCCAGGCACTGGGAAAGAAATTGATTTAGGCTCAGTTAGCTGGAAATGTGTTGAGGTCAAAAACTCATTTTTAGAATCCTCTATTGAGTGTTTTCTGCAGATACAGCAAAATAAATAAGAGCATTTAGCCCATGATCTTAACTCCTAGGCTGCTAAATTGCAATATGTTCCTGTGCTATGCATTTACTTGGTGAAGAAAGTAAGAAGTACAGGCACCTTAGATAATAAACAGATTACTGTAATAGCATTGTAATTATGTAATCAATGTATCTGACCAGGCTCTTAGCAGAAGCCGCACAGCAGGAGGTTATTTCGAAAAAAAAAGACTAAAGTTTTAAGTGTCTGTAATGCCAGCTCTGTGCTTTCCTTGCATGAATAAAGATGTGTTTTAAATCTTCATGTGAGCTGTGTCTTTTAACCTAAGCAGTGAATTGAAAATCCTTCATCCATGAAAGTTAGTCATGTACCATACACAACGTTCAAGGAGCTATGTCAGTAAAAGTGCAATGGACTGGAGCTTGTCATTATTAGGAAATTATATAATAAAATGTTTATGTGCATCATCTGTGAACACTTATTATTGTCTTATCCCATATTCTCATGGCACACACTGTATTCATATTTATTTCCCATTCCTTTTTTATTTTAACTATAGTAGTGCCTCACACCGAATCATGTTACACTGGAGCTGTGTGAAACACTGCATACTATCCATCAGAGGAATAGGCAAATCAAGGGAGAAGGATGTTGAGGCCCCATTTGTTTATTTTGATGTTGTTCTTTCCAAGAAAAAAAAAATCAAAAAATTTCAAGGACAGACTGACATCAGTGGTCACATGGGCACGCCGAGTGTCATGATGCTTGGCGTGCCCATGAGACCACTAAGGCCTAATCATAGGCCACAGTGGTAATCCCTGGGTTCATGATATCACAGAAAAGATCCAGACGTCACCAAGGAAGTGGAGAAAGAGCACCATAGGCTGCGAGGAGACCAAAAAGAGGTAACGGAAGGTGAGTATGAATATTTTTTTTTTATTTTTTACACCTACCCTTGACCTCCACCTATTATACTATGAGATCTCTTCACTTTGACATATCTTTAACTGTGTTTATTTATTATTTAGCTTACTTATATAACGCCTTTATATTTCACAGAGATTTTCAGATATTGTAAACACTGTCCCAGATAGGACTCACAATCTAAATTCTTTGGAATATGGGAGGAAACCGGAGTACCCAGAGGAAAAACACGCAAACATGGGGAGAACATACAAACTCCTTACAGATGTTGTCCTTGGGTGGATTTGAAACCAAGCGCAGTAAGGCTACAGTGCTAACCACTGAGCCATCGTGCTTGACCTTGTGTTTGCCTTAGAGATAAAAATTGGATAGATAGGTTTATAGTAGATCTGAGAGTATTCTATACTATGTTTTAAGCCATTTTAAGGTGTGGTTTGTGCTGAACTTGTTCAGCCAGAAACCAATTTTGGACCTGAGCCACCTGACCCTAAGCAAAACGAATGCTGAGAGTTTCGCACATCTCTACTCCCAAACATCCAGGAGCAACATAATGAAAGACCAAGTCACAAGGCATTGATAACTGAATGGCTTGGTGGACAAATCATTGAAATTTATGGTCCAAAATCAATCCTATTGAAAACCTATGGTCAATCCTCAAAAAGTGAGTGGACAAACAAAATCACTGATATTGTGATAAACTCCAAGCACTGATTAGGTGTAACAGACAGTAGGTCATGGACTGTGCTACCTAACTGTTTGGCTTTAGACCACTTGCAATAACGTGCATACTTTAGATCACTACCAAGGACCTAAATAGTCTCTCCAGTCTTTCCTCTTAACCCTCATACAGGGATCTGGTCTATGCTATGAGGAGACTACCAGGTCACTACTTATCGGAGTGGTCCCGGTATACAGGACAGCTGGCCAAAGGCCAGAGAGACACCGTTACAAAGCACAATAGAGTCAGGCAAAAAGTGGAGAAGTACAAAGGTATGTGACAGGCAGCATAAAAAAGTCATAAAAAAGTCAAAAGGTCATTATGTGCAGCTCAGGTTTACAAGTTGGGTACAGCCAGATGTCATACACAGAAGGTCAGTAGAACAGGATCAGAATCAGCAGCAAAGTCAGAAAATAGGCCAAGGTCAATAAACAGAGAATCAAGCATGAACACAGTATCAAGATACCTTTGCAGTAACTAGCTAGCTAAGATCCTTTATTGCTCAGGTGCCATGTTGAGGACTGAGCAGATATAAATAGACCAGAGATTCCTGCAATTGATTGGTAAAGGCCTGTGGGTGAGCCTAATAAGCCTTAAAGTGGCAGGGAAGAAGGGTGCACATGCCCTATGGCCTGTACCAGTTGCAACAGTAGAAGGATATGCATTACAACATAGAGAGGTAGGTGTGTGTAGCAGAGGTAACTTTATGGCTATGCTTGGAGGGAGACAGAGCCTGTAGGTGAATAAATCAACTACATAAATTATCTAAAAACGCTGAAGCAGCAAATTTTGTAAAAATTTTTGGTTACAACTGTATATTAAGACACAGGTAACCTACAATGAACCAGTAGTAGGACATCATAACATGATAACATGCTAACAGTGGCTTGGGAAGTCATGGATCTTTTTGGCATTATTTATGTTGTTGAAAAATCTACAGCTGCACCATTACTTCCAAGCTACCTTTTATAAATGTACTAAGAGTGAGTAAGCAAGGAGAAGGTAGTAAAGGGTAGAAAGTGTTCAGAGGGTACTGAAATAGCAGTAGGGTTATTGTAGGTTGCAGACTTTGGAGAAGGTTGGGTGAATAACATGGTGGTGGAGTAAGATGAAAGCAAAGGAGGTTTTGTGTGAGGAGATCTCAGGAAATTAGGTCAGATGTATGGGGGGGAGTGGTTGTGGACAGCCTTGTATGGCAAAGCCAATATTTTAAACTGAATTCCTTAAGTAAAGGGATTGGCAGAGGAGAAAAGAGGGAGGAACAGCATAAGGGTGGGTGGACTGAAGTGGTGGAAGAGTTTTAATTGTAAGGCTGCAAAGAAGAATAGTGGAACAAGGACACGCAAAGCTATTTTTTTTCTTTTTTAAAAGATTTAATTTTAAAAGTAGTAAAATATAGCAAATGTTATTTCATTTGGCATTGCCATAATTGTACTGACCCACAATTTCTCAATACAGTATATGAAACAATAGATGGTTTTATTAAAAATGCAACTCGTCCTTCAATAAACAAGCCTTCACTATGGCAATATAAAAATAAAAAGTTATGGCTTTTGGAAAGTGGTGACAAAAAACTAGAGTGAAAAAATAAAAACTGTCTATGGCACCAATATACTGTTATGAAAATTTAATAAATGTATGTTGCAGATAGCTCAGATCTGGCACAATGAGAAAATCATTAGAACCCAGGGCTGGGTATGGAGAGTGCCTGAGCGCACTTCACAAGTCACTGTTATCGAGGCACTCCTGTGCTCATTTTGTTTTCCAGTTATATGCAGTGTAAACTGTCTCTAGGCTGGCAGAATATTTTAATCTGAAATTATTTATTTTGAGCCTTTTTTCAAGCTAGAAATATTTTTAATTTTACGGATTTAGAGTGAAACAGAGTGTTTGCATCTTACAGGTAAAACAAAGCCCCAGCACTATAGACACAGTTAAATACTGTGGGTTGGGCATGTAGCAAATGTGAATTATTTCTAGAGTCATAGCCCCTTTTTTATCACTCTCTGATAGTGCCAGCGTATGCCCTGTGTGGGTGTGTCACTCCAGATAAAAGCACTTTGTTTTCTCAAATAAGGAGATATGAATCATGGATTTTGCAATGAAAACAGGGAAATCAAAAACATTTCCATCCTCACCCCTACAGGCTCCATTGTAGGAGTCAGTGTTTCAGGCTATTAAACTGCAGCCTGCTTTGGCTAGAACAAGAGGACAAATACTCTGGGTAACAAATGAGTTTATGCTGGTCAGAAGCAAAGAGAATCTCTCCCCTCCTTGTCTCTTGTGAAAGCTCTGCATGAGGACTTCTGTCTATGACTGATAGGCTGCTGTAATATACAGGGATATTCAGGCCAATTTAATATTAGTAATGCTATCTCAACTTTGCAAAGATCCCTTAGGCTGAGCTTAGGCTTCGAGAACGATGACTGCTTCAATTACGGAGCACCGTTTTATAAATCCACTGTGCCCTTTAATTTATTTTTTTCTAGATGTTAATATATGGCATTTCCTGTATAACACTGTGTAAAAACAATCCATATCAACATAGTTTATTAGATTATGAGATTGTGATCAAATTATTAAATAGAATATTTTTATTGTCTAGTTTATAAGGAGTTAGTATTAATCCTTAGTGAATTGGATACTGGAAAATAGGTTTTAACTTTGCTTACCACCCATTTCCCTCCAGTTCCTATCCAAACGTTCCCAGCAGAAAGTCATAGGGCTTTGAAAAGATTGAAAGTAAACTTTCAACAGTATGCATGTTTTATATACCAGAACAGGAAATTATGGAGCCTTTACTAATACAGTATTTGATACTAGGCACTTGGAACTCCATTCTTCTGCCAGCACTAACAGGTGGTTCATCATGCCATAGGAAGAAGGGGTTAAAGTAGTTACCTGAAACCTCAGCGAGCACTTATCTCTTTATCTCTTGGTCGAACAAAGGATTCAGACATGTTAAAATCCATCATGATTAAAGAGGTTGTCTGGCACCAAATCAATACTTTCATACTGATGACCTATGCACAGGATAGGTCATCATTATGTGATCTGTGGGTCTGACACCTGCAGCATCTGGGCATCGGATGCTGTATCAGTGGATGGGTAGCACATGCCGACTCCTATTCAAGTAATATTGCTATCCAATTACTTCTATAGTAGAGCGTGCACACACTTCTTGTCCACTGCTTTTGCCTCAAAAATGTTGCCGGAACAGGCGATGTCAGACCTCTACAGATAGCATACTGTCGAAAGGTCATGAGTAAGAAAATAAAGGGCAGAGAGTGCCTTTATAGATATGAGATTTTTACCAGGTTCTGTTCACCTCATCGATATCTGATGAAATGGTTTAGGCTGGGGGCCCACGTTGCAAAAACACCTCATTTTACTTTATCTGCAAAGTGGATGGGATTCTGGCTAATCCCATCCACACATTGCAGAAAAAGCTCTGCATCGGAAATGCTGCGATTTCAGAAACGTAAGCGTTTTTGCAAATTGCAGCATCTTAATTATACCTGTGAGTGTGTGAACCCAGAGGGTGCTATTGAGCGACCCAGGGCCAGGCCTGAAAAGGCCCTCAGCCACATCTATGGGGGGGGCGTAACTCCAGAGGGAGTGGATACAGCGGCAGAGCTGCTGTCGAGTCCTGCAGGAAACAGGGACTGTGGAACCAGCCAAGGACAGACAAGCGGTCTGTCCCAGGAGGGCTGGGGTCCACAGGGGACTTTTGCTTGAGCTGAGCATGAGTCAGGCTGCTTGTTGCCCCAGAGGCTAGATAGGGGTCAAGCTGAAATAAAAGCCATTTACTTTAGACTAGCACCATTCGAATGCTGCTTCTCCGGCACCCAGTACCACCAACACCTCTGTCGGGTCCAGGAGTCTGCCACCATTGAGGCTAATCGCCCCAAATTGCCACATACCTTACAGAAATCCTGGCATTTTCCATATAGGTATAATAGAAGCAGAAAGTCTTCAGTCGAAAACTCTGCAAAATTTCTGTGTTTTCCGCAGTGCTTTTTGGCTGCGGCTCACTATGTGGGGCCTTAGCCTCAATCTTTATGTCTATTGTAAGTTATTTCCATATATGACAAAGCTAATGGGGTGTGGTCACCAGAAAATCTTTTATCTTCACCTACCTTAGTTTGACTCTGTACACACATAGAGATAAATTCAACTTTCCTTGTCTATGGACAGCTTCAACTTGACCATATATATTATACAAAAAGAATAACCTCATCACTTGATATAGGTCAGAAGATTTCCAGGGTATTTGTTCCAATTATGAAGGACCTCTACAGTCATGTTTTGGGTTTAAAGCAAAGTTCTTAATGTGAAACGCAGCTAAAGAAAAAAAAAAACGCTGAAAAAACGCAACAGAAACACATTGCATTTTTTCCGCAGCATTTTCCATTGCGTTTTTGTTGAGTTTTCCTCTGCAGACTTTCTGCCCTTATTATACCTATAGGGAAAATGCCAGCGTTTCTGCATGTATAAGTGACAAGCTACGATTTCCAGCTTTTCCACTGCAGATTTTTTACTGCAATGTGTGGATGGGATTAGCCAGAATCCCACTCACTTTACAGGTTCTGTTAAATGCTGTATTTTTGCTATGTGGGGTTTCAGCCTAAAAGTGGAGCTTTTGTATGTATGGTGAATAAATTATTTTAAACCATCCTTCAGTGTTAAACTATGTTGGGCTCCCTTCCTTATTGACTGTAACAACCCAACCAGAGTTTTTTTAAAACACATGCAAAAAGGAGGCAGCTGTATGGACATAGGGAAGTTAAGCACACACCCCTAGTGCATTTCTGACATTTTCCATCTAGTGGCTGTAAAGGTCCTTTAAAACTGGAACTAATCACTAAAAATTCATCTGACCTACGTCGAGCAGTGAGGATATATATTTTTTTATTAATATTGTCTGAGAGGGTGCTGTAGATTCCGATATCTTGTTTTGATGCCTGATTCATGGGGTTTGTAACAGAAATATTGGCGTGTGATAAAATCTATTTTATTTATTTTATATATACATTTTTAGCCATATACATTAGATTAATGTAGGCCTAACTCAACAGAACAAGCTGAGAAATGAGTATGGGGGTGTCCAGACCTTCCTTTAAAAGCAGTTGTCAAGGGAATAAAGAATGTTGGCTTTTACCATCCCCACCTTTTTGTTCTCAGGAGATATAACCCACCCCCACAGGTGTCTGCAGTAGAGGTTTACCCATTCAGAGCATTTTCTTGCTCAACACATCCCAAAGTGCATGTGCAGTTGGGATTATGGGAAAAGGAGCTGGGAAGCTCATGCACCCTCTGTTAGATATAACAGATCCTCAATTTGCTTTTGACCCACTGAGTCTTGAGACAGCCAAAGGTATTTTAGCCAATATGTAGATGCTTAGAAGAGGGCAAAAGGCAATTCAAAAGTCTACACACCTTCACTGGTGCCCTCCCCAAGGAGAGAGATTCCCTTCCCTGTGCAGTTGGGAGGAATAGATATTCCTCCCCGAATCCTATACATATGCAGCCCTACATGATCTGTCAAGTTTGCATGTTTTGTCAATAGGGGTAGGGGAGTAAGTTACTGCCCGGCCCCTCTGGTGTTACCGTATCTCCCCTGTAAATAAGTGTCAGACCTTGGAGAGAAAGTCAAAAGGTCTCCATATACAGATCGGTACTGAGGTCGGTATGTTTAGCCTTTTGAGTCATATTAGAGGCATGATGAGATAATGTGGGGCTGATCAAAATTACCTAGCACAATAGACATTTATAGACCTAAGATTTCCTATTCTATACTTCTAGAGTATAAAAATCGTAAAAGGTTTTTACAAGACTATGATATAAATTATATTTTCCTAGGATAGACCATCAATATTAATCAATATTAGATTAGTAAGTGTGACACTTGGGACCCACTCTGATCAGCTGTTTGTAAAGCTTCTGGGGCTTAGGTGAGCTCCACTTTCTCTTCACTAACTTAACTGGAAACGGCCATACATAGTGTTGCCTGGGACAGGATGGCATCCTGTGATCCTGTGTGTTTGTTCGGTATGCTGTGTAACCATACAATCAGCTGATCTATGGGGTTTCTGAGTGTTGGACCACCAATGATCCGATGTCGATGACCATCCTCAAGAAAGGTGATCAATATCATAGTTCCAGAGAACCCTTTTAATTTTTCAAAGTTGTCTTTATGTAATAATTGTCAAGGTGGCTAAGCCTATGCATAAAGCATGAAGTCTCCTTAACTGAAGGAGTTTGACTCATTTGCATTATAAATACTTTGCATGTCTTTTAAAATTCTGACTATATAATGTGGTTAATAAACATCCATTGTATTCTGCCGCTGAGCCTTGGGCTAGAGATTGCCTTTTTTATGCAGGTGGGCTTTGGGCATGAACCCCCCACTTAGGAATAAAAAAAGACTCTTATTACTGTACAATAACAACATCGTTGTTGCCCAAAGGGCCTTAACTACGCGCTTTTTATCTCCTTCATGCTGGAAACCCAGTAACAAATTAATGCACTTGTGCATATCAGTCCATTCAATTTGATGTTTATGCTGTTGTAATATTAATTGGGATCTATTTTGATGTGTAAGTGTTAATGATTTTTGTATGCGTTTTGATGTGTAAATATATGCAGCTGATGATCGTTGTTCCTTTTCCCCTAGCGGCCCAGATGACAGAAGCCATTTACATTGAAGGTAATGATCAATATTCTGTGTACAGTAACTGCTCATCAGCATGCGTTTCACCATTTCATTTTTTTCCCTCTGATTTCAAAGCACTTTTGACTTCACTGCGGTGGAGGCCTGGGCATTTTTATGGGTTTAAACTTCTTCTATTTCACTATGTGACAAATTAATAAACCAAGATCATTCCTCATAGCTATTTATAACATTTGGAGATTTTTCTTCTAAGTACCTGCTCTGCAAAATAGCTGTGGTCTATTATAAACAGCTTTGATTTAAAGTAGTATCCGGCTGAGTAGAGCATTAGCTGGACATCTTTACTGACTCAGAAAGCTAAGGGTTTAATTATACCGCATATATTACATTGATGTTTTAAAGGAGCAGTGCACTGGAAAAGGACATATTCTATATATACATGTTGTCTACTTAATTAAACCTTATTAACCTCGTAGTGATGGGCCTGTTTTCAGCCTTAAAGGGATTTGGTAAAGTCCGAAATGCCTCTCAAACCTATAACAGTGCCAGTACTGAACATACAAAGCTGATGAAGCAATGCAGAGAGAATCATCTTTTTACTGATATGCAAATCAGTCTGTAAGTGCACAGGAGGCGGGACCTGATTTGCCCAATTTGCCTACAGATCATCAAAAGTAATGCTGAATGTTCTCTAAAATTTCTGTCCGATATCCCTTCTCTAACAGTGAATGACGTTTTTCAGCCTCTGCCCTCTTCAATGCTGTCTGTAGGCAAGTCAGACCTCTCCTCTGATGGATATGAAAGTAGTAAAAAAAAATCCATATCTGATGGATATGAGGCTGACTTTCATATCAATAAAAAGATGAGTATGTCTGCGTAGCTTCCTCGGTTTGTGGTCACAGAGGTATATTTCTGCTCCTATTAAAGGCCACACTACATGGCACTATTATTGCAGAGGCATTTTGGACCTGGCAGAATCCCTTTAATGACTAAACATTGAACAAGAGCTATAATCTTTCCTTCAGTGTAACTGTATGAGGTTTTGTTTTTTTGTGGGGCAAATTGTAGTGTTTAATGGCACTATTTTGGGGGTACATATATGTCATTGATGAACTTTTAATAACTCTGGGAAAGAATAGAAAAAAAAACATTCATTCTACTCTTTTCTTTATACGCTTTAAATTCCAACTGAGGATTAAATAAATTAAAAATGTATTCATTGGTCGATACTATTATATCAGTACCATATTTGTATTGTTTTTTTGTTGTTGTTGTTTTGCTACATTTTCAAGGTAAATCCCCCCTTTATTGTATTACCATTTTCCAACTTTTCAAGATCCATAACTTTATTATAATTTTTTTTATCAACAGAATTGTGTAGGGGCTGTGGGACGTTTTTATTTATGCCATTTTGGGGAACTTACTTTTTGATTGCATTGTTTTTTAGATCTGTTTCCTATGCTATTCACTGTGAGGGGAAAATAACATGACTGGGCATTGCTGATAACGGGGTCCCCCTATGAACCCCACCACCACCTTTGATACCCAAACTGCTGGGCCTAAATGCCTTCCCCCTCTTTTCCAGCCTCGACCCCTGCCCCCAGCTCTCAAACCCCCCACCCCTTAGAAATAAACCAAGACCAAAGGGTTGGATTAAATCGGCCACAGCAGCCGTATTTATTAACAAACAACAAATAAATAACAACAAGTATAACTTATTATAATTTGCATAACTTTAAATAATTTAACAATAAACGCTTAACCTGGGTAAGAGTCCTTGGAGCTACAAAAAACTATCAATCCCCCGGCCTGGCGCTAACATAACCACACCATAAATTTACCACCAGCCGCGACCACCGGCTTGGCGGCACCATGAATAAAGACGAACTCCTTCTTCCATGTACCAGCTCCCAGGGCCAATTTACCCTGTAACCGTTCACCATGCGCCAGGCCATCCACCAAAATGTGCAATTACCACCAAATGTATAGGTGGAGCCTACCGTTGACTCCACCCTTTTAGCCAATTGACCACCAACTCCAAGGACCCCACCCGCCACTGCGAGCACGCCTTAATCCCTTAAGCGTGAGAGACCCGCCACACTTCCAGGGCCCTCTCAACACCCTCCTGGATACCTAGTGTCCACAAATCTATACCCACCGCATTCAGATGGACCCCGTTCCGCAACCAAAACTCCCCCTCCCCAGACTCCAACTCCTTGTGCCGCACGCACACACCGCCGTTCCTGGACACAAACCCCGCAACAGCCCGGTTAACCTTAATCCTGGCCTTGTTGAGCCTTTCAACAGACCTAGCCTCCCGCCATGTTTTTCTCGGTACAATATCGGACCACACGGTAACAATCCCCGGAAACATGGACCACAACCTCAACAGGTCATACTTTATGTCCCTCACTAAATCACGAAAGGGACAAACCCCCAGGTCATTGCCACCAGCATGTATCACGATAATGTCCGGAGACCGATCCAACCTCGTGCACCTGTGGATTTCGGGCATGACCCGACTCCACACCATACCTCGGACTCCAATCCAACGTACAACGACCGCAGCCCTTTTCGAACCCCAGCTGCCGACCATTCCGCCGCACGCCGGCCCTCTCCGCGCCCCAGAACACAAAAGAATGGCCGAAGATCCAGACTAACCGAGCAGGAGGGCCTACGAAAAGAAGAAATAAAGTAGGGGGAGGGCGGAGAAAATACCCCCACAACACAATGATTCACATTTGGGCAAGGTGTGGACGTATGTATGATCTATACCTCTGCGATTCCCACCTACCGATACGTCGGACCACCTCCGAGCTCAACCCCCAACTAGCTGCTTCAGTCGCTGCGCCAATGCGAAAAGAGTGTGGAGCATATCGAGAGGCGTCAAGGCCCAGCGAGTCCAAACAACCCCTAAAAACAGCCGAGAACTGATAACGGGAAAGGAACGAACCATCCTCATGACGCAGGAGGGGACCGCCCGCAGAAGCTGGAACCAACCCCCGAAAAACAAGCAAACAACGCACCGGGCACATATCTGACCCTACAACCGCACCCAGGCGCAGATACTTCCCTGCCCCCGCCTGATCCGTCTTAGACCTGCGAACCCTGACCACTAGGACCCCTTCCTCCATGTACACATCATCCACCTGTAAACCACCCGGCCGCTTAGTCGACACGGACACCAACTCACCCACCCTGAGAGCCCTGAAAAAAGCTAGAGAAAAAGCCAGGTGAAACAAAACGCATTCATAGTGCGAAGAACAAAAACGGCCCAGCTCCAACCCCAAACGCTCCAAAAGCTGAAATGTAACCGGGCGCCATGTGTCACTACTTCCCCTGCCCCTGCGGAACCCCTTAAGCGCACGTTGAACCAAGAAATGTTTGGTAAAGTCCGCCAAACCCCTCATCTTGAAACCAAATGCCAACGCCGCTACCGCACCATTAACTTTCGCCACGGACCATCCATCTGAAGACCAACGGCTTAACAAGAACAATAAAGCCCCAACCCTATCCTCATCAGTATGTACCTGACCTAAATCTCCCACCCAATCCTCCCAAAGCTGCCAAGCCCTTGAATACTTATCCCAGGTGCCGGGGGCCAACGATGCCTGAATCAATGTCCCTGCTTTTCGCAAACCAAGTCCCATAATTCTGGAGGACATGGAATCCCTTCCACTTCCGCCCCCGGAGCCAGGGGCACGAAACCGCTCCCACTGGAAACGAGACAAAGAATCAGCAACGTCATTTTTAACCCCTGGAACATGCACTGCCACCACCCATGCATTCAGGCACAAGCAACGCAATACTAAACGCTGAAGCAACTTGATAACTGGAGGAGAAGACGCAGTCACATTATTAATGGCCGACACAACTGACATGTTATCACAATGAAACCTAACTTTTTTATCCTGGAACGCCCCACCCCATATGGACACCGCGACTAAAATCGGGAATAACTCAAGTACAGTCAAATTCCGCGTCAGACCTTGTTCACGCCACGACGCAGGCCAAGGAGCGGCGCACCACTGCCCCCTGTAATAGGCCCCAAAACCATGGCCCCCTGCCGCATCCGTAAAGAGGTCACAATCGAACACATCGATCACTGCTGACTGGACCAGTGATCTACCATTGAACTGGTCTAAAAATGTGTCCCATACTGCCAGGTCCTCCCGATGTATCACCCCCAGCCGAATAAAGTGTCGTGGATTTGACACCCCTTTCATGGCCCCTGCCAGCCGGCGACAAAAAATCCTACCCATGGGGATAATGCGGCAGGCAAAATTTAAACTGCCTAACAATGACTGGAGGTTGCGCAAAGTAATTTTTCGCATGTGACGAGCACGCCTCACCCTCTCCCTAAGATCAACCAGCTTGTCACCAGGCAACCGGAATTCCATTGCCACAGTGTCAAGCTCTATGCCCAAGAAACTCAATCTAGTGCACGGACCCTCAGTCTTTTCCGGTGACAACGGTACCCCAAACTTACCGGCAACCCACTGGGTTGTTTGCTAGCAAAACAGCGCATACATCAGAGCCCGCCGGACCTATACAGAGGAAATCATCGAGGTAGTGTATCACTGACTCAACCCCCGACACCTCCCGAATTACCGACTCTAAAAAGGTGCTGAACGCCTCAAAGTATGCGCACGATATTGAGCAACCCATAGGGAGGCAACGATCCACGTAATACCCGCCGTCCCAGTAGCAGCCCAGTAACCTAACGCTGTCAGGGTGTACCGGCAGTAACCTGAACGCCGCCTCCACATCCGTCTTAGCTAAGAGGGCCCCTGGACCGCAACGCCGTACCCAATGCACAGCTGCATCAAACGAGGTATATACTACCGAACAAAGCTCGGGTGCAATACCATCGTTGACCGACGCTCCTTTGGGATAAGACAAATGATGTATGAACCGAAACTGATTCGGCTCCTTCTTCGGCACCACCCCCAAAGGAGATACAATTAAACCTTCCAAAGGGGGTGATGCAAAGGGGCCCGCCATGCGCCCCAAGGCCACCTCCTTCCCCAGTTTTTTGGACACCACCCCCGAGTGTTCCGCTGCCGACCTCAAGTTAGTTATACAAAAGGGGACTGTGTGCGTCGGCAGGGGAATCCTAAAACCCTCCCTAAAACCTTCTACCAGAAACTTTGCACTCTCCCTGTTAACATAACTATTTAGGTACGGAAGCATGGCTTCCAGCTTCACCGGCGTCTGCCCCTTGTCCACTATTAGGCAAGGCCTTGGTCTTTTGTTTGCGCAAGCAACGTGCCGCACCATGGGACACCCCTCCGCAGAATGAACAGGCATGTTTGAATCTACAGTTGAAGCCAAATTTACATTGGGCTTCATTGAACTGCCAACACAGCCCGTAACGTTGCTGGGCCTGTGCACCTGCCCCCCCTGAGCCGTAACTGAGACCACTATGGCCGGTTCCACCGGCTGCCCCAGGAAAGGACTGGCCAAAGCGAGCTGGCGCCATAACCCGAATCCACAAACCTATATCTTTCTGGTCCCACCGTATGCTGGACCGAACCGCCTTACACTGACGGAACTGCTCATCATACCGCAGCCATGTCTGACCCCCATACACCCGATACGCCTCACCTATAGAGTCCTGATAGCAAAAAAGCCCCGAACAGTTGTCAGGAGCCTTTTCACCAATGACACTCGCTAAAATGGCAAAGGCCTGAAGCCAATTAGCAAAAGTCTGTGGAATCAGGCGCCACCTACGTTTTTCTTCCTCCTCTTTTTTGCTATCCTCCTTCTTACTCTTGTCTAAGTTAAATTTAGCTAAAGGGAGCAAGGAGAAGATTTCGACGTACTCGTCCTTCCAAATCTTCTCCCTCACTTACTTTTTTAAATGCGCCCCTAGAGGACCCTCAAAACACACATAAACCTCCCCCCCGAGCCCTGTCGTCTAGCCTCACCGAATCAACCTTCTCTTTATCTGTCTGGACAGACACTGTGACACCCGCCGGAGCCCCTACCACCGGCGCACTCTGTGACGCTACTGACTAGACCGCAGGAGGGACCCACGCCGCCACTGGGGAACCGCTAACACTCTGTTCGCAGCGCGACAGTAGCTCCCTCACGCTACCCAATAGCTCCCTAATCCCCTCAGAAGCTACACCACCACCCACTGGGGACTCCGGCCTATCTATCCCTAACCCCTGGGACATTAGAATAGGAGGAAACGGACACGACAATGAATGGTACTCACCAGACTGCGTAGGTGCTGTGGGCCCACCAGTCGACGGTCCTGCATCCTGCTGACCTGGGTCGCTGTACAGGAGAACGCTGGCGCCTGTTGATTGTTGAGAACCATCCCGCTGACAGCTGCAGCACGACCGACATCCCTGGGAAGGTTGACCTGCACCCGCGTATGCACTTGAAACCACTGGATGCACCTCGGATCGGGGCTGTGGTGCCGTGAAGGAGGGGCCAGCGCCGTGCTGCTCGTGGTTCAGAATTTCTCGCTGCTGTACCGAGGGCACTTGGAAAGCCGGAACCGACGGGACTTGAAGACACAGTCCCCCTCCCGCTGGAGCATCACAGGAGGGGACCGCTGCACCACGTGCTGTAGCCATATGGAGACTGGATGTGGAGGTCCCCCCACTGAGGCCAGTGGCAGGGATCTCCACCTCCGCAGGGGCCAGGCGACTGGCAGGATTCCTCCCAGACCGGGACCTCCGCCCCTGAGCAGTGGAGCGGGGTGCCCGGCCCGGAGGGGCCCGAGAGGGACTCCTATGTCGCCGGGCCCTAGGGGGCTCATCAGGGCTCAAACGTGCTGGCGGGCGAGTCCTGCGTGGCCACCGCCGCTCAGACGCCTCCGGGGGTAGTGAAGGGTTAATGGGGGGGGCGGCAGGCTGCATAATGTCAGCCAGCCACTCCTGCAGCCAGGCCTCTCCATGGACGCCGGCAGCAGCTCTGATCTGCTCCAGGATTGTATCGAGGGATGCCATTACAGTGAAAAGGTGGGGGGAGGGGAGCTGACCCGCTCGCTAGCATGCCGCGCAGCTCCCGGAATGGCCGCTTCCCGAGCTGCGCGGCATAGTCAATTCGAACGGGATTAAGCCCCGCCCCCCAATTCTTCGCGTCCTAGCACGTTATTGATCCCCCTACAGCCCGCCCCCAGTCAAGTTCCCTGCGCTTTACTGCGCAGCGCTCCGGTCTCCCCTTACAGTTGTATTGCTCATTGATCATTACAGATGCAGCAATACTCAATATGTGTGTTATCTTTTTATTTTTTTTTTTTAAAAACATTTTGGGATAGGAGATTTGTGTTTTTAATATTTTTTAACTTGTGTTTTTTTTAATAGAAAACATTTTTGATACTACCTTTTGACACTAGACCTCCCAACAGGCTTGAACTTGATCTTATGATAGCTAAACTGAACTACCTATGTAGTGCAATGTATAACAGGCAGTGACACTAGACCACACCTCTAGCCTAATACATATACTAAAGTCAGACCTGAGGGCTTTCATTCAGTCCCCAGTCCATATAAAGGCATTGGCACGCTATACTTACATTCACAGGGGTACCAACACCGAGTGGAGGGAGCCCCCATTCTCCAAAACCATTTAAATGCTGTGGTTGCTATTGACCGCGGCAACTAAATTGTTAAAAGCAAGAGATCAGTGGTTTTCCGATCCCTTGTGTTAGCAGGGCATCTGCTTCAGACATTGCAGCTGATGCAACCTTATTGCAATGCAGCTGATGAAGAAAGTCAATAGAATCGGAATAACACCATTTAGTGTACAAAGTCTACAGGTCAATCACTAATGAGTTAAAACTGTAATATAAGTCCTTAAGAGAACCTGTTACCTCTCCTGATATGTCTGTTTGAGTGAGTAATTGTATTCCCGCATCTTTTCCTATAACTCTGTTGCGCTGTTCTTTTGTTATTGCTACTAGAAATTCATGATTAAATTACCAACTGGGTGTTACCTTCTCTTGGTGTGTCCATACAGACTCTCACTGCTCAATCAGTGCTGACAGTGCCAGACTATGGACCTCCATTGATAAGACTTTCAACACATCCCACAGATGCCTGATTGAATTGAGATCTGATGAATTTGGAGGTCAAGTCATGGTATTCAGGCCATTTCTTAACAGGGTGCATTACTGCAAAGTTCATTATTCTGCTGAAAGATCCCACTGCCAATAGATATGATTGCTGCAATGAAGTGCACATACTTGTTCAGTACAATGTTGACCTCATATATTATGCAAAGATCAGTTTTTGCTGCAGAATATTGCCCAGAGTATCACACTGCACCCACTGGATTACCTTCTTTCCATAATGCACCCTGCCATCTCTTCCCTATATAGGCCACACACAAGCTCTTTTTAGGGGGACCTGTAAACTCCTCAATATCAGGATACATTTTGACTGTTCATGTACACAAGACTACTATGGCATTTTTGTTATAGGTCATTTTTAGAGATGAGCGAATTTTTAAAAAATTTGATTTGGCAACTTTGCCGAATTTCGCGATCTGATCCTATTAGATCCGAATTAAATCACGGCGAATCGTGTACCAAAAAGAGCTATTTATTGGCTGCAGAGAGGGTGGGCGGCAAAATGGCAGAACCCATTGGATGCCACAGTCATATTTGACTGCGGCATCCAAGTTGTTAAAACCCTGGATCAGTTATGGAGCTGGGTGTTAGCTGTCAGTTACAGATAACACTCTGCTCCATAACTGATCGGGGGGATTTAACACCTTGGATGCAGCAGTCAAACATGCCGTGTGCGCTCGCAAAGGGGTTAAAGGGCTGTGACATCACAGGGCTGGCTGCTGATTGGCAGCACACATGGCATTGTGGGTGATCCCGCGTTCCCAGAGTTCCTTGCTCCATGTAGAGCAGCCATTTTGAACTAAATGTGAATCGTTACCACGAAGTGTGAGGAAATTCGGATTCGATGCGAATCGAATATTTCCTGAAATTTGGATCGAATTCCACTTCTGCAGCTTCGATTCGCTTATCTCTAGTCATTTCCAATGCTCTTGAAAAATTGTTTTCAGGACTATACTTTATGAAATTACACTATAGATGCTCTAATACATAGCTGGAATTGTACCCAAATAAGTAGAGTGGAATTTCATATTTAACTTATACATTCACATTGGACAAACAGTCTGCACCAGTTTTTGGAGTATACTGTGCCACTAAAACGTAGCAGATGTGCAATATTTTAGGGGAAAACTTTGCTTATTTTGTTTCCTTTGGAGACTGTTCCCACTTTTCTTATAGCTCACCAAATTTGGAGAGAAAAGTGGGCATATTATTTAAAGGAGATGTTTAAGCCACATTTATTCTGTGAAACGGGAGAAAGTGCAAATGTTACATAGCAGGCAATATTTAATCCATTGACTCTCATAAAAATGAAATGTGTACATTTTAACATATATGGCACAAATTGATCCAGTTGCCTCCTGTATTAAAGAGGTAATGTGGGTAATTACATTTTCTTAAAAAAAAGAAAAAAACAATATTATATATACAGTAGTGTGTATGTGTGTGTAATTTTAGGTTAACTTGGATTTTTGCAAGAGTAGCTTCTTGAAGTGACATGACACACATATAATTTATAAGAATCCCCCACAACAGGGTGGCTATAATCCTGGCAACTGCGTGAATGAGATAATCTGTTGTTAAAACACACTGACCAATGTCTAATTCTAAAGAGATTGAAATGATGTTTAAATTGGAATTAATGTGCTAGCTCCCCTATCAGCTTTATCTTTCTTCCTCTCTCTTTTCTTCCTTGGAAACTGCAGTGAAAAAAAAATCAAATGCATTCTCCCTATATTCTGTCACTGAACAAGAAAAATAAAATTTCCCTGAAGACCGTCCAGTTCTAATCCATTTAAACCCAATCCAAGGAGCACAGACAATCAGTAATGACCCGACACCAATTCTCCCTTCTGGAGTCACACTGCCTTGGATGAAGACAAGGGATGAAAGGTGCGCAGTGCTGTGTGCCTAATGTGGCTATCTGAATTTATTTATTAAAAACCATCCCCCAAAGCACCTTAGGAAATCATCGAAGGATAACTCGCTGGCTGTGTAACCATCAAATACACTATAAATTGCTACTATCTAGGTATAATATTGCTTCTGCAGTTAAACTTTTTCTATTGCTAACAGGGTTTTCCTGTCTTCATGCACTTTCAAGAATAGATGGCATGTTCAGCAGAGCTTACAATCGAAAAGTGATTTATTAGTTCTCATTAAACCAAACAGAAGATTATATTAAGAATGGTGCTGGACATACAGTACACAACCCAATATTAACAACTAATGCATTTCATAGAAATATTTTGCTTTACAAGAAAAGATATTATTATGTTTATCTCATTTTAGTGGAATATATTATATTGTATTATAATTACAGGTTATCACCTGGGGGTTTGCTAATGATGAATCACTGTGAGGCACACAGAACAAAAATAATAATAATAATGTTTATTTATATCACACCAACATTACAGTGTAATAAATTAATCATCAATTAAAATAATTGGAGTAAGGTGTTATCAAAGTGCTGCTTAACCACTTCTGTACCGCTCATAAACTATATACGTCCAAGGGGTGGTTGCCTTGTTCTGCAAGGACATACCGGTACGTCCAAGCAGAACTCAGGAGCTGCACGAAATTGTGCAGTTGCTGAAATGGGGAGCCGGCTGTAACTTCAGCCGGAGCTCCCAGAGAGAAAGCAGGGAAGGTTTATTACCTTCCCTGCCTTCCCGATCACTGTGTATGCAGCGCTCAATGACACGTTTTCCCTCCTCTTTTGTTTATATTTTCCTGAATATAAAAAAAAAATGAAAACACATGCAGAAATAAAAACAGCATATAAAAATAAAGCCCTATGTGTCACCGAAAAAAGACGCAGAAATAAGTTGAATAAAGCATATGATAAAAATGTTACAGCCCTCAAAACTGCACATACAAAAAAACCCGAAAATGTGTCTGGTCCTGGACCAGAAATTGGCCTGGTACAAAAGTGGTTAAAGGGGTTGTCTAGCCCCAAATCGAATATTCATACTAATGACTTATCCAGAGGATAGGTCATCAGTATGTGACTTGTTGGGATTCAACACTCAGACCCCACTCAGATCATTTGTTCTAGCAGCCTCCAGGTGCCAGAAGCTGTTAGTGTATGGGAGGCCCATGCAGCACCACTCCTATTAAAGTAATAGGAGTGGTATAGCACGCCCTGTTCACTGTACAGTGGTGGTTTCGGTGAACTGCAGCGCCCCTCCTATTATTTGTATAGGATTACTTCAACGTCCTTCAAAACCCACCACAAAGCAGGATGGATTTGGTTGCTCGAACTCAGGTGTCAACCAAAGAACAATGCACTAGAAAACATGTGCTCTTGTAGGTTAAGGACCACACCAGAAACCCTACTGTGGACATAGTGAGAAAGAGTAATTTACCTTACAGTGTAAAAAAAGGAGAGTACAGGAATCATCAAAACAAAGGCAGACGCATATCAGAAAGTCAGGTCACAGGTCACAGTCAAGTCCAGGAGGTCACAGATAAAGCCAAATCAGCAAGAGGGGATAACCTGAGGGCAAGCAAAAATTAATAAACCATAGAATCAGCAGAAAACAGGGAAGGTATAGGGAGTAAGTTCAAAGAACACAGCGCCTAGAAAACAAACACAATCACACAGGTTTAAATACCACACCTCAGCCCAAGATTGGATGCTGAAGTATAGCCCTGACTGGCTCTGCATCTCAAACCACTGACTGGTTGAACCAACCCAACCAAAATTTGACTGGTATGTATAGCAACCTTAAAGAAGACTTTTCATCAACTCTTTACATCAATTAATACATTAATTAATAGGCACTACTTAATAGGAACGATTTGAATTGTCTTAATAGAAACAATTCCACAGTATAGTTGTTAAAAAAAAAGTACAGTGAGTCTGCGCAAGGTGACTCATGATTGGCCAACAGACAGCTGAAAATATTCAGCATTGGAGTTCTGTTTTTTGAAAACTAAAAGTCATTTAATCATTTAACATACACAAATGACAGTTTGCGGCACCCACATGTCTGAAAGCCGATGAAAATCTAATGTGTATGGCTGGCTGTTGATTGACCAAAGTTAACATATGATTAAAAAAACAGTATGTGTATATATACATACATATATATATACACACATATCTCAAAACATACAATGCACATGTATATGTTTTATATGTTTATACTTGTAATTATGCAATATCTGTAATTACCACATGTACACAAATTTTCCTGTAAAAAAAGGGTTTAAAGAAATTCAATATAGTCTGTTACAGACACACACTGTATAGAGTAGACCAGCCAATACTGAAGCACACACAGGCTGTGTGTGATATCCTACATACTCCTCAGCAATTTCGTCAATCGCACAAATTCGCATTTCTCATTGTCAAATTCAACTTGAACCGTGTGTGTCCAAGAACACCAAGAACAGACAATTCAGTTGCACCAAATATTCTCATTTGGATGAATTTGGCATATTCTGGCTATTTTTTCCTTGTCAAAAGCAACAACCCAATGAAATATCTGTGCACACTACAAGCTGAAATTTATTTCTCATAGTCATATCTATTGCTGTCACTTTGACATTACTAAACCTGTGTTTAAGAGCTAAAAAGGTTAGATAGGGTCACTATGAACTCAGTGTGTCATGCCCAATTTTTAAGGCAATTTTACTTCAGGTTTTGGAAAGAACCAGTACCAAACTGAACAGACAAACTAACTCTTGAAAGATTCTCAGCATAGCCACATGACAGCCATTACGGGCAAATGGGGGAGAGCAGCAAAATGTTTTCAAATAGGTGATAAAAATAGCATAAAAATATGTTCAGTGTTGTATCAGATTTTATATGATATCAAAAAGAAAAGGGAACTGTTGCCTCCTGAATTTTTTTCTTTGCAAAGTGTTTAAATTGCATTTAATATCTGGCAAACCAAAGCAAAAGCTGCACAACTCCGATGTCTGTTTCCAATTCCTTCTTGCATTGTTTTGTTACAGCTGCATAAAAACACTTTATCATGTAGAACACAATTGTGTTAACTATTTATGTCCTTAAATAGTTTACGTACTTGCATAAAGAGATTTTGTTGTAGGAAAAATACAAACTGCAGGCAGTAGGTTATAAAGCTGGAAGTGAGCAGATTGATATATATCTTGGGAAAATAAGAAAAAATAAGGAGGTGGACCTATCAGTAATTTATAGACTCCACTCTATGACTTTATATACTCATATAGAGGTCAGTCACTGATAGGACCACCCCCTTGACTTCTTAGCTCACAAAGAGCTAAATTACAGGCTATAATAAATATTTCCTCACAAAATATATCAAGTTGCTCAGCTCCTTTTGCTCTATAACATGGTGCCTACAGATTGAACTGCATTTTTTAACGTGACTTGTTCCCTTTAATACTTTTGGTGCAAGTAGCTACGCTCCCTAGTGGTGGTTTCAAGCAGATTTGTCATTTAACACAATGGTGCAGTTTATTAAAGGGTTTTGTGGGACTAAAATATTGATGATCTATCCTTAGGATAGGTTATCAGTATTAGATTGGTGGGTTCCGACATCCAGGACCCCCACAGATAAGCTGATGAAAGCAGCAATTGCAGTACAGTGAATTATGCTTCTACTTCACTGGCTGTTTCATCATGTTCATCTATTACATGATCTGTTCGCATTTCAGTCCCATTCAAATAAAAAGGGCTGAGCTGAAACACCTAGCACAGCCTCTATAAAGTGTACAGTGCAGTGTCGGACTGGGATGTCTAGGGCCCACCAGTGGAATTGTTTCTAGGGGCCCACCATCAGGACCCCTGCAGATCAGCGGTACCGAGACAGGGCGGCTAAAGGTAATAACAAACATGTTGGGAGCCACGCTGCTCAACCACTATACCATGTGCACCACTGCACTACCTAAACCTACTGCTACTCCTTGTATGGCAAGTAAGCAGCGTGGCTCCAAGAATTGTTACCTTTACCTGTAGCCGCACTGTCCTGGAAAAGCTGATCTGCAGAGGTCCTGGCTGTTGTATCATCGCAGATGTAATATTGATGGCCTATCCTAAGGACAGGCCATCAATATTAGAAAGATGGATAAATCCTTTAAAGAGGTTGTCCAGGCATTGGAGCAACCAATGTAGCTGGAAGGAGGTGTAAAGTAAAAAATAAGTAAATTAAAAAGCATACTCACCTGTCCCTGGTGCTCTGTTGTCCGCTGTCAGTGTCCATTCAGTCTCGTGCCGGCGACCCCTTGCTGGGAGTCCTGCACCTCATGTGATCGCTAAGACCAATTAGGTACAGGATTTCCAGAAATGAGGCGCCGCCATGAGACCGAACAGACACAGGCAGGGGACATCAGGGTGCTGGGGACAGGTGAGTATGCTTTTTTTTTTTAATTTTCTTATTTTTACACTTCCCTGGCGACCGACACAGTGGTCGCTCCAGTTTATGGACAACCTATTTTAAGGGGTTGTCTGGGCCAAATATTTCTATGGTCACTTCACTGGACCCCCACATAGTGGTCTCTTCACTGGTCCCCCATACTGTATAATAATAATAATAATAATAATAGTCCTTTAATAGTCCCACAATGGGGAAATTCAGTGTGTTACAGCAGCAAAGATAAGCAGATACAAATACAAATACAACATGTACAGGAATGTTCCAAGGTGAGAGGCATTACAATAATAGCAGACAGACAGATAGGAGGTAGCAGAGGGGGGGGGGGGTGGATTTAACAGGCAGAGAGATATTTCAATTCTGTGTGTAATGATCTCCGCTTAGGTTGGTGTTGGTTGTACAGCCTAACCGCGGTGGGGAGGAAAGACTTCCGATAGCGCTCCTTCTCACACCTAGGGTGGAGCAGTCGGTCACTGACAGTACTGCTCAGCGCGATCACAGTCTCATGCATGGGATGGGACTTCTTCTTCTGCATGGAGCTCACCACGGACAGTATCCTTTTGTCACCCACCACCTGCACTGGGTCCAGTGGGCTCCCCAGGACAGAGCTGGCCCTTCTAATCAGCTTGTCAAGTCTATTCCTATCCCTGGTTGATATACTGCTCCCCCAGCAGGCCACTCCAAAGAAGATGGCTGATGCCACTACCGAGTTAAAGAAAGTTCTAAGAAGTGCCCCCCGGATTCCAAAGGCTCTCAGCTTCCTAAGCAGGTAGAGCCTGCTGTGGCCCTTCCTGTACAGGGCCTCCATATGATCTGCCCAGTCCAGCTTATTATTAAGGAGCAAACCCAGGTACTTATAGGTGTTCACAATCTCGATGCCCGTCCCCAGGATGTCCACTGGTTTAGGAGGGCTTCTGCCTTTACGGAAGTCCACCACCATCTCCTTGGTCTTCCCCGCGTTAATCTTCAGGTGGTTCCAGTGGCACCAGTCCACAAAATCCTGGTTCAGTTCTCTGCACTCCCTATCATCATCATCTGTGATGAGACCCACTATTGCAGAATATGGGGAACAGTGATGGGTCATTATATTGTGTGGGAGCAGAGATTGGGGCTGACATCCTGTGGGGGGGACATTAAACTGTGTGGGGCATATTAAAGGGGTTGTCCAGGTGTGATGAACCGACCCTCAGTTTTATATCTTTCTTGGAAGTGTGTTTTACTTGCTTAGGTCAGTCCTTCCCCCACTTGGAATGCGGTGCTTTAGTTGAGTCCACATTGCTGGACAATACGCTTCACTGGTTTTATGTGTGTTCATTGGAGATGGCTTGCTATAGCCAGGCACTTTTATTATCCCTGACCAGATGGGATGGGGGATAGCAAGCCTTAACTTCACCCTTCTCTCCGAGGGTTCTGCAAAGGTGGGAGAAGGGGGGCTACCTGGGTGCAAGGGGTGGGTGGAGCACTAGCCATATGCTGTGGGCAGACCTGGATTCTGGGGTCATTCAGCAAAGAGGCAGTAAGGAGCTCTGATCTGGGAGAAGATGAGAGGGCCTGCCCTACTGAGGAATGCTTTGAGGGCCTAGTTCTGGACAGCATGTAGGATTGTTTTATGCAACTTGCTTAAGCTTGCGCCCTAGGTCCAAAACTCTGCTGTGGCCTAGAGAAACGGACTACGAGCCTATGCCGGTATTTTCTCTACCTTTTAATTCCCCTGTTTATTTTTGTGTATTGTATCATCGCTCCTTTGCTTGTATGTTTATGCTTGATCATATTAATATTGTATATTTCTGTATATGCTATTAATCCATACCGACCCACTTGGGTTATTAAACATATAAAATTTATATTGCTCGTTCGTTTTATCCTATGACCCGGTCTACTCACGGTGTGTGAGTGGGAGGTTAAGAAAGAAGTTTGATCGCAGGCGTGCCAGGCGGCTGGGCGAGGCGATATTCTTCACAGTGGTGACAGCGGTGGGAACTTAGGATAACAGTGTGTGGGTGTGGTATCATGCAGACACTGGGGATTGCGGCAATCCTATGGAACGAGCGCGGTATGAGATCAAGCTTAAAATACGGTGAAAGTTTGGTACAGTACTGTTCCCTCCCTTCTTCTTTTTTCTGTCCTATCTTTTATTTGGCAACGACTTTCAGTGGATGTCTCGGACTCTGAGAAGTGGAGTCAGGGGACGGCAGCAACTGACTGATACAAACGCTGCGCAGATGGCTGATATGGAAGGTGCTGCAGCCGGGCAGGACGAGGAGCAAAGTCCTGAGGGGCTGGCACAAGAAAACATCACCATGCCAGACGGTTCAGCAGGTGCCCGAACCCCAGAGGTAACTGTGCCTGGAGGGACCAGTAACCCCAGTTCTGTGGGGGTAACGGACTTATACTTGCAAATGGCCTTACAGCAGATAGACGCCAGTGACTATAGCGCCCGTCTGCAGGTGATTCACCAGTACCAAGCTGCTGCAGAGCGCCGGGCGGAGAGAGAAGCTGCAGAGCGCCGGGCGGAGAGAGAGGCCGCCGCTGCAGAGCGCCGGGCGGAGATGGAGCATCAGCTTGAGCTAAAAAAGCTGGAACTTTGCCAGCAGGCGCAACCTTCCCCTGCACCAACTCCAGGAGCCCGAGCACTAAAGATCCGATCCGAGGACTTTCCAAGGCGATATTCTTCACACCAGGGTTAATCTTTTTTATGGCCTATGCTCAGGATAGGCCATAAATACCTGATCGGTAGGGGGCTGACACATGGCTCCATCAGCTGTTCAGAGCCACTTCCGGCACCTGTTCTGTACAAAACACAGGGCTGGAAGCAGAAAGATCCATCCGCTGTATAGCAGCCCGGTGCCTTCACTGCAGCTCAGCTCCTACTGACTTCAATAAGTGCTGAGATACAGTGAAGGTACCCGGCCCCTATACAGTGGACAGAGCTTTCTGCTTCTGGCCCTGTATTGTGTACAGGACGGGCATCAGAAGTGGCTCCGTACAGCTGATCGGTCCGGGGTCAGCCCATAGATCAGGTATCTATGGCCTATCCTGAGGATAAAAAATAACAAATTATGCCTGGACAATGCCTTTAATATACCCCCCAGGGCCCCCCTAATGTGCCACACTTTAAAGAGGTTGTCCAGTATAATTTTTTTCTTTTTTTAATAATTAGTCCGGGGGAGGTGAATCCCCCTACCCCCCCCCCCCAAAAAAACAAAAACAAAAAAAAACCACACTAAACATATTCACCTGTCTCCAGTGCTCTGGTGTCCTCCCAGCATGGTCCGGTCCTGCAGCTCCGCTGTCTTCTTTTTGCCGGAAGTCCTCACTGGCTGTGACGTCCCAGGTCCCTTCCCTTAGGCCGCTGATTGGCCTCAGGGGTCACATGACGTCACAGGTTGTCATGTGCAGAGGGAACTTCAGCTGGAAGAAAACAACAGAACTGCAGGACCGAACTGCGCTGGGAGACACTGGGGACAGGAGAGAAAGTTTGGGGTTTTTTTTGTTTTGTTTTGTTTTTTTCACCTGCCCCGGCGTAATTTAAAAAAAAAATGAAGGAGCCACTGTATGGAGTATAAGCTCCACAGTGGCCCCCACCCTGTATTATAAGCTCCACAGTGGCCCCCACCCAGTATTATAAGCTCCACAGTGGCCCCCACCCTGTATTATAAGCTCCACAGTGGCCCCCACCCTGTATTATAAGCTCTACAGTGGCCCCCACCCAGTATTATACGCTCTCTACAGGGGCCCCCATCCAATATTATACGCTCTCTACAGTGGCCCCCACCCAGTATTATAAGCTCCACAGTGGCCCCCACCCAGTATTATATGCTCTCTACAGTGGCCCCCACCCAGTATTATAAGCTCTACAGTGGCCCCCACCCAGTATTATATGCTCTCTACAGTGGCCCCCACCCAGTATTATATGCTCTCTACAGGGGCCCCCATCCAGTATTATAAGCTCCACAGTGTCCCCCATCCAGTATTATAAGCTCTACAGTGGCCCCCACCCTGTATTATATGCGCCCAATAGCCCCCCTCTGCTTCAGTGCTATTATTATACTCTGGGGTCTCCTCAGACCCCAGAGTATAATAATCGGAGGCCCAGGGGAAGTGACTAAAAATAACAAACATTCATACTCACCTTGCCTTACCTTACCTTGGCATCCTCGGTCCATCCTGCCGTCTTCAGCGTCTTCAGGACCTTTTCCAACATCGCTGCTGAGGCCTGTGATTGGGCCTCAGCGATCACGTGGGGGCGCACTGACGTCATTACGCGGCCGCTTCCCATGTGACCGCTGGGGCCTAATCACAGGCCTCAGTCATGACGGAGGAGCGCCGGAGAGGACGCTGTGCCCAGGAGAGGTGAGAATATGTGTTTATTATTTTCAGTCACCTCCCCTGGGCTGCCATCTATTGGAAAGGGGCCTGCAATATGCCAGGGCCCCTTTCCAATAACAGTATGTATAGCGGTCGGGGAACCAGGCTTTCCCCGACCGCTATCATAATGGTCCGGGGCCCGGCCATCTCCAGCTGGCCGCGGGTCCCATACCCCGCTGAGCTCGTTACGCCTCTGGTCAGGGGCCCGATCGGGATGGTCAGGATCCCGATCGGGCCCCCATGACATGAGGACTAATAGTCGGGGCTCGGGGCCCACCGGTGGATTCACCGGTTCCCCGGTGGGCCAGTCCGACCCTGGTACAGTGTCATGCTTGGCAAGTAGTAAAGAGGCTGCAGAGCTGTGGTATGTTCAAATAGCTGATGGGTGGGAGTGCTGGGTTTTGGTCAGCTATCTGATATTGATAGTCTAAAGCCGGTTAAAGACGACAGTGCTGCAACTGGCCTGCCGTGAATTAAAAGCACGGGCGGCACATAGGGGACACGGGGATGTCCCCGTGTGCCACCCATGCACGTGCTGTGCTTCCGCAGCTCCTTTCATTAAATGACTGTTGGCCTGCACATGGGACCGTTAAATTCACGGTCATGTGTATGGGTCCATAGAAAAGAATGGGTCAGTGTGCTATCCGTGAAATACATGGATAGCACACTGACCCACACCACGGTCGTCTGCGCGGGGCCTTAGTCTCAGAAAATGCATTTACCTACATGAATTTTATGGCAACTTATTAGCATGTGCCATTATAAGATTCAACTGATATTGCACAAAATTCATCAAAAATGCATACTTTGCATGATAAATTTTGTGTTTGTGCAAAAATGTGACTTTTTAAAAAAGGTCACATTATAACTTTGAAAAAAATAATTTCCATAAAAGCCACACCTGCTTTCAGAGAAAGAAATGCAAAATGATGATTGCTGAGTAAATGTCTTGCTTTCTGGCGCAAGCAGAAGATAAATCTGAATGAATGAATATGTTTTTTCCATTGACCTATTGATTTTTATGGGGCAGATTTATTAAACTCTTTAAAACCAAAACTGTCTTACGTGATCAAAGCAACCAATCACAATGCAGCTTTCATTTGTCAGGAGCAGCATCCAAAATGAAAGCTGGGCTGTGATTGGTTGTTATGGCCAACAAAGGCAACATTGCTTTTAGACAGTTTTAATAAATCTGCCCCGTGTCTATTCAGACTGTTGTACAAAAAATAAAACAGAAGCATGTTCTATTAGGACATACTCACCTATGTAAGTCAATGGGTTCATGCCATCCATGTGCTGTCCATTTTTCACAGACCATTGCTAGGAGATGCTCTGAAAATCACATTTGTGTAATGTGACCTTTATCAGTGGGTTACACCTTCTTCTTTTAAATGGACGCGAAAATAGGAAGGCATTGTAAGAGAATTGCTCGAGGAGCGATTCCCCAGTAGCTGCTGCAGAAACCTGAGAGGAAGGGAATACAGAGACAGTGAGCCCTAAAGTAGACTCAGACCCTGTCCCTGCCTACTTGTCTCACTGTCCTAATGACAGGAACCACTTGGAGCTGGTCCCTATACTGAATAAGTGACAATGCAGACAGGACAAACAACAACAAAACGGAGGTCAGCTAGACAAGGGGTCGGTAACAGTCAAGCAATGCAGTACAGGATCACAATGCAAGAGAATAGTCAAAGTCAAAGCCAGAGGTCAGGAATAAGAATACAGGTAATAGCAGAAAAGGAGCTCGCAGGGACAAAGTCACAAGACAGAATCTCAATAGCCAGCGAGCATGCGAGGGCTGACGTCCTGTTTATAGCAAGTCAGGACCTAATCCAGACTGGATTGGTAGACAGGCTGTCCATCACACAGGCAAGGCTAAGATTAACTATTAGAGGAGCAGAGAGAAGCAAGGTGCAGGAAACGGGTGTGGCTGAAATTCAATTATGTAGGACAGTGTTCAGACTGAGCATCAAGAACCTTAAGCAAGGAATCAAACTGAATACGCCTCCTTCGCCGCAGCATGTGAGCGGAGGGAGGCGCAGAGACCCGAACAAGCAGAGATGTTACAGTCATTCTATATGAATGGGAAATAACGGATACATGGACAGAAAGATGATGAAAAATTTACATTATAAAACAGGCAGGAATTTGTGAATAAGGCCTAATTTGACTTTTCAAATACTTTTTTTTCTGTAAAATTAGCTCACTGTACAATGAACTTTAGTGCATTTGTATGGGATAGAAGTAGAAGCTTAAAGGGGTTTTCCAGGCAATTTATTTATTTTTTTAAATAGGTCTGTTAGTGCTATTAATGGGTTAATAAGCGCACCCAAATACCTTTAGCAGTGTTTTGAGTGATTTCTGGGTTTCTATGGGAGCTCCTGTCATCTTCTTGGTGTAGCTTCCTGTTCTTCTATCCTACAACTACCATGATGCATTGCTCTTCACTCACACACCCTCCTCCTCTCAATCCTCATACCCCCTCCCTGTTTCCCTAGCTAGCCCTTCCTAACTAACTAACTCAGACCATCCCCCCACCTCATCATACTTACCTATCTTCCTGTCCGGATCTTCTGGGCATGGGAGATCACGTCTTTCTGCGGGGCTGGCTCCTCCTCCTCTTGCTGTTTGCCAGTGCCTGCACAATAGAGAAGGAAGTGATGTAAGACAGGTAAGTATGATGTGGTGGTTGGGGTTAGTATTGGTGGCATTCCGTTTCCGGAAACGGGTTTGGGTAAATATACATTTTGCGTAAAGTGAGTAAGTTAGAAGTTAGGTGGGGGGAGGCTGTTTAGCTTAGTTTAGAAATATGAGTTTTTCCCAGACAACCCCTTTAACTTGAAGTTCCTGGGCTCCAATGCAAAACTTGTATTGGAGCTCTAACTACTTTGGGCTATTTAGAATATGGATATATTTTGTGTAGCAGATGGACCTTTGGGACCCACTCAGGGTCTAGTAGCGACTGTTACCATTGGACTCCTAAAGCTACACCCTTGAATAGAAATATTTGCCTCTTGTGTTCTTGTACTGTATATACAAATAAATAAAATAGAGAAAGTAACAACTTTCTTGTAAGAACAAATCGTATAACAGCAATCCATTGACCTGTCTACGGAAGGCTTATGCCTCACATACCACCAGTAGAGTTTGCATCAATACCGCAGAGCAGTAAAAACATAAAGGCCACAATTACCTCTAATTACCTGTAAAGTGTCCGCAGCGACAGTTCAGCAGCCATACATAATGTCACCTATGGGGTTATGTGTAATTTTTTTTTACTTAGTTGAAATATGACAAGCTGTCTTTGCTTAGAATATGTATGAATAGCTGTCTGACACCTCGCTGCATGTATCATTTTAAGTTGTGTTGAGTAATTGGTGGCAATTTAATGACAAATCTGGAGCTATTTACTTGTCCGCTAATAGTCAATTCTTTCTACTCACTGGAAAAATTTTCCTCTTGATTTCTGATTGCCTTCTGTTTACAAGAAATTAGTCACCAAATGTTTCCTTCTGAAGCAAATAAACACAATTCAGTCTTGTACATGCACATTCTTCATATCATTTTCGCATTCTCTTCTCAGCCGATTTCTTTCAAGTTTCAAGATATCATTCTAAAACCATTTAAAAATGTGTTTTCTCGCACTTCCTAATGAAGCTTAAGGTGGAACAGATGGATATATAGCACAAATAGACTGTCACTAAGTTACAACAGAAAATTATTCAAGGGAAATATTATCTATGTTACCTAGTGAAGAACTAGAATATAGAATCTCATAATTCATCCGCGACACGTTTTCATAATGCCAGAGATGGGATTGTAGAAAATTATAATTCTTCTAACAATGCCCATGAGGATGTCCCAGTCATCATCACATCTTTATGGAAGACATGTTTAGTTTTGTAATATCCTTTATTGAATTTGTACGATGACTTGATAATGCACTTCAACTTGTGCTGGATATGAACTGCTGAAGGGATTGATAAAATCAACTTGGTGTGTACAGATTGGTTACATTGATTTAGGTATAGGGGTTGTTTGTGTCATTTTAAAGTGTGATATCTAAAAATGGACAGACAGTAACAGTGTGGGACTGGGGTGTCTATGGCACATCAGTAGAATTTATTCTTGATGCCCACCCTGCCGTTACATAAACATATTATCAATTTATTTTTATGCCTTCAGCATTCCAAGAGTTGTATTTTATTTTCCTGTTTACATAGACATGTGACTTGTGCTGTTTAATAGTACTATTTGGGGGTACACATGATTTATTGATTGACGATTATGATTTTTTTTTGAGGGGAGAGAAAATAGCATATCTATGTTTTTTGTTTTTTTGGTTGTTTTTTTTTAAACATCGTGCAATATGCAGTCTAAATAAGTTTAAAACATTATTCTACAGGATTTTTTTATTTCAGGCATACCACATTTTATTTCATGTACTTTTGCACAATAAAAGCATGTTTTAAGGGAAGAAAAAGTTTTTGTGTTGTTGCATTCAAATTGCCGTAACGTTTGTTATTTTTAAGCCAACGTAGCTGAAGGAGAGGTTGTTTTTCACAAGACAGATTGTACTTACCACGATTTTATTGACTTTAATTTCCTTGTGGTGGTGGTTGGGGAGCGAATGACAAAAACAAGTTAATCTGCCATTTTTTTAAAACACGAGTCATGCTGTATGAATACTATATTAACAGAAAATCCCCTGCAGCATTTTTCAGGGGCCGACCAGGCAGGATCATAGTTATCTAGTTTTCTCTGATGCCAGATATCCCAGAGGGCATTAGTACTGCACTGTCTCCTGCATCTCACCACCACACTCTGCATTTCAGCTTTAGGATGCGGGTGGGTGGCAGTGATATGTTACCTGCATCCTGAGCAGTGCGACATGCAGCAAGAAGCTACAAGGTAATAATTGGCAGGGTCTGGGGCCAGAGAGACATTCCAAAATTGGGCTCATGGATGGTGGAGACAGACCCTTTACACAGAAACAGGAGAAACACAAGTATTCATCGCAGACAACTGTGTCTATATATAAACTGGTAACTTGGCAAGCTATATGAGCACAGTCACAGAAGACAAAGAATGAAAAAGATGTACTTACAATGTGAATTGATCCATGAGAAGAAGGTAGCCAATGTTGGTGGTGATGGTTGTGGGGTTGCTTATGAATAGGGAGACCTTCTTGTTGGTTTAGGGGCCCACCAAGGGATTTATCAGCTCACTAGTGCATTAGTCTAAGCCTGGGTGTTTAGATCTGGGGTTTAATCTTATTTTTCAACCAAAATGCTGTATGTGTCAGGAACTGATGCTGTGTGAAATGGGTCAGGACCTACTTTCACATCCATGTCATTGGTGCTTGATGTGGTAATGTAAGGATTATGTACAGGATCGGTCAAGTATTTCACACTAAATTTAGCAGGACATTTTAACCTGTCTTTGTATATAGCTTCCTTAAAAAGTTTCCTAAAACTGCAAGAAAATGCAAAGTTCTATACCGTTATTCTTTCTCCACCAAACTTTACAGTTGGCATTTTGGATTTGAACGGAGAGGTTCACCTAGCATCTGTCATACCCAAGATGTCTTCACCAGACCAGATGGTGAATCACAATAAATCACTCCTTAGGATTAATGCCAGCTGTAGCAATGACCAATCACAGTGTACTAAACACTACTCTAACTGACCCTTGGCATTCCACATTGAAATCTCATGTTGTGGTTGCTTATCCAGGAGAAACCTAATTAGTATAGACCTCAAGTTGTGAATTTTACAGCCAAGGAAAGATTAATCAAACTTTGGGCTTCCACCATGTCCTTGTTTCAGTCACTGGGGCTCTCTAAAATTATGTTCAGGAAATGAAGCAAGTAAGATAACCAAGTTCTGCAGTAAATTCTGTGCCTGACATAACCTACTCTTTCTAAACCTTTTACCTTTTCCATATGTCTTATTAGGTTCTAATTTTATTGTTTAATGTTAATATATATATTTTTTTAAATAACTTTCATTATCTTGTACAAGTACAGATATTATAGTAACAAAGTCTTGTCATCAGTAGGTCACTTCTAATATGTAGTTATTTATCACTGACCTCTTAAATTAGATTTTTTTTGTTATTTCTCTGTGTAAAATAATACATTCCACACAACCAAGTTAACACCATCATCTGTACCATTTGGGGATTTGTTCACTTGATAGTCATATTCTTATGATTGGTATTTGTTTTCTCTAGAGGACATAAAATGGATGCTCATACTCTCACTATTAAAAGGTCGATTTCAATCAATTCCGTTATCACTTTTATTCCATTATCACATAATGAGTTTTTTTACTTCTGGCATGTGATCTACTATAATGTTATTACATACTTTATTGTTGCTGTTTACTATAATCACCACACAACACTCTCTAGAAATATTGCACCAAGCAGAGTGTCAGTACTATTTATTTATACAGCACCTTTATATGATTTAGGGATTAAGACATTATAGACACAACTACCATGAGGAATCCCTAATAATTTTTTAACGTACTCAACATTAAAAATTGATCTGGGGATCTAACACTGTACTGTAGTCTTCTGGAAGAGTGTTAAAAGAGAGAACTAAACCAGATCAAAACTAGTCAATGATAACTGTAATCAGTTTACAGCTGGCATTAGATGGGTTAGATGAGTTCAGGGAGGTTACTCTCCCTTGCTGAGAGTAGGTAATTGACCAAGAGTTATTAGTGGACTTTTTGGACACAAGGTATAATACCATTGTTAGGGTCTTGACAGACGTAGCAATACCCTCACACTACTGCAGGGGACTGGGAGGAAGGACAGAGACAAGTGAGCCCTAATCTCACCCCAGCCACTGTCCCTTCCTATTGCCTCAGTTTACCCTAAACGGTAAAAGGACAACCTGAAGACGAGCCCTATACTGAGTAAAGTGACAACACAGAACACAGACAGAACAAACGACAAAAAGGGAGGTCAGAAAGCCAAGGGTTCGGTAACAGACGAGCAATGCAGTACAGAATCAAAATCCAAAAGAATAGTCTAAAGTCAAGTACAGAGGTCAGGAATACAAATACAAGTAACAAACCAGCAAGGAATAATAGCCAGAATGCAAGAAGCAATAACCAGCGACCATGTGAGGGCTGATAACCTGTTTATAGAAAGTCTGGGCCAGCCCCAGACTGGATTGGTAGACAGGCTGTCAATCACACAGGCAAGGCTGAGATTAACTATTAGTGGAACAGAGAAAACCAAGGTGAAGGAAACGGGTGTGGCAGAAAATCAATTACATTGTCTAGGACAGTGTTCAGACTGAGCAACAAGAAACCTACGCAAGGAATCAAACTGAACACACCTCCTTCGCCGCAGCGTGCGAGCGGAGGGTGGCGCAGAGACCCGAACAGGCAGAGACATTACAGTACCCCCCCCCCTTATGAGGGGCCACCGGACCCTCACCAGATAAACCAGTTTTAGTAGGACCCAGTATTTTCTCTGCCTTAAATTCCAGATCTCCCTGAACAACAAGAGGTGCTAGTGGACCAGGAAAAGGTTTTTTATTCGCCTGGCCAGAAACAGATCTGTCCCCAGAGGACAGAGACATAGATATCAACATCTTATTGTTATTTCTGGCAAATACCTGGTTGCCTGAGTGGTTCTTCTGATTACCACTCAGGCACTGAAGCTTTTCTGCTGGTCTGCGAGGTCTGATCGAGCAGTCACGGATGAAATGACTGGAAGCACCACAGTACAGGCAGAGGTTGTTCCTGAGACGATGCTCTCGTCGCGTCTTGGCGTCCATAACTCCCAGTTGCATGGGTTCCTCACCAGGAGTCATGGGAGAAATGACAGGTTTTTCAGGAGAGAGAGAGGGAGATACAGAAAACTTGGAAGAAGCAGACCCTATTCTCTCTTTAACCTTTTAATGGATCCTACGGTCAATACGGACGGCCAAAGTCATGGCCTGCTCAAGAGTAGGGGGATCTGGGTGACCAATCCAGACCTCCTTAACACGGTCACACAGGCCTTGTTTAAAGTGGGCCTTTAGAGCTGACTCACACCAACCTGCAGTTACACTGCACTTATGGAATTCTGAGCAGTACTCCTCAGCAGAGCGTTTACCCTGCCGCAGGGTGAGGAGTTGCGATTCTGCAAGTCCAATGTGGTCTGGCTCAGCATATATAGACCCCAGAGACAAAAATTTTTTTTTCAAAATCTGACCACTCCTCCGCAGGAGGGAGTTTAAGGGCCCAAGCTTGTGGATCCACCTGTAGGAGGGATATAACTACTCCCACCATTTGGGCCTGGATGCATGAGGGTTAATCTGGAAATACAAGCGACAAGACTCCCGGAAAGTCTCAAATTTTTCTCAGACCCCTGAAAAACGGTCGGGGAGTAGCATCTTAACCCTAAAAGGGGCAGAAACAACTGGGGATGCTGCAGCAGCATCAGTAAGGGTCTGCACCTGTTCAGCAAGCTCAGTACCAGGCCTGCCAAACCTTCCAACTTGGCCACAAGGCCCTGAATAGCATCCATACTGATCCTAAGGGAAGCAATGGCAGAAGGTTATGGGCTGGTTATTCTGTTAGGGTCTTGCCAGACGTAGCAATACCCTCACACTACTGCAGGGGACTGGGAGGAAAGACAGAGACAAGTGAGCCCTAATCTCACCCCAGCCACTGTCCCTTCCTATTGCCTCAGTTTACCCTAAACGGTAAAAGGACAACCTGAAGATGAGCCCTATACTGAGTAAAGTGACAACACAGAACACAGACAGAACAAACGACAAAAAGGGAGGTCAGAAAGCCAAGGGTTCAGTAACAGACGAGCAATGCAGTACAGAATCAGAATCCAAGAGAATAGTCTAAAGTCAAGGCCAGAGGTCAGGAATACAAATACAAGTAACAAACCAGCAAGGAATAATAGCCAGAATGCAAGAAGCAATAACCAGCGACCATGTGAGGGCTGACAACCTGTTTATAGAAAGTCTGGGCCAGCCCCAGACTGGATTGGTGGACAGGCTGTCAATCACACAGGCAAGGCTGAGATTAACTATTAGTGGAACAGAGAAAACCAAGGTGAAGGAAACGGTGTGGCAGAAAATCAATTACATTGTCTAGAACAGTGTTCAGACTGAGCAACAAGAAACCTACGCAAGGAATCAAACTGAACATGCCTCCTTCGCCGCAGTGTGTGAGCGGAGGGTGGCTCAGAAACCCGAACAGGCAGAGACGTTACAACCATGTCACCAAAAAGTTCAATAAACATGCATTGAGGGCAATCAGATCACTGTTGATTCAGACTAAATTTATTTGGTCTGAATTAAATCTTTAGGCCTGTTTTAGTACATGTAACCCTAAATGAACTTCGGAAGATTTAGTCATCTACCATTGTATGTGAGGAATTCTAGCCATCTCATTCTGTAGCTCAAATATTTTTAAAGCGAAGAAGGTATATTATTGGTGACTTTGGATGTCAACATTTTACATGAAATAGGCACTAAATAAATCAATGAAATCCATCTGGAAGACCCTCTAATGTAACAGGTCCAAAGGATTGTATTACCGTTTTCAATGATTTTATTTTGAAACTCAATTATTTTAGATATACACAATAATGAGTTCTATTTACAAACAAGAGGCACAACTATGGGCACAATGTGTACACCATACAATGTCTATCATCTTATTGGACTTTCAAAAATGATGCTGGTCTACTAAGACATTGTAACATATTGTCTATATACTGCTCCTAAATAGATATTATTCTATTCTCTAAGAGCCTGGAAAAAGAGCTAAATGTTTTTATTGAAGGCTTACATAGTAATGAATGGGGCTTGAATTTCACTGCACATATAGATTTCCAGTAGGCTATTTTCCTTTATTTCGGGATGAGGATCCCAGACAATAAATTTATTGAGGAAACATTTCAAATGTGCAAATGTTAATATATATCTGGTCTATAACAGCTGTTATCATGAATGGAAAAATAATATACCATATAGCAAGATTATGCAGCAGGGAATGCACTAGGGAGGACAATTTGGATCACCAATTTGGGAATATAAGTTCTTTTAAAAAGTTTATCTAAAGAAGTGAATACAGCACCCAGTAATTCAGCCTGAGTCTCACATTACATGTTTACAAATATGGATTAAAACTCAGGTCATAAATAAGAACCACAAAAGTTTTATATTGCTGTAAAGGTATTAAAGCATAACAAAAACTATATACATTTGTTATCACCATGATCGTACTGACCAGCATAATATAGCAAACATGGCATTTTTGCTGCGCAGTAAAACTGATAAGAAAAAAAAATATACAAAATATATTTCTGAAAACGTTTTGTGTCAAACAGTGTAACAAAACATATAAAATCATGAAAGTAGAATCATGAAGCCTACTAATGATAATCTCCATAGAAGTGGTGAAAAGTACCTAGAAACAGAAAGGAGATGTACTGCATATTTAGGCTTAGCTCACTTTTGATCGCTACTTTTGATTATCATTGGTCAATAATAGACTCTGAATTATAGATTGTCTATTTATGTATTTATTACTTTATTATTCTTATCTTTATAGCTTTTATTTGATCACCGATCAAGATTTTTTGTATTCTTTGGGTATTATAGCATATGGAACCTTATCATGTTCATGTGGTTTCTCGGGGGACTCTATTTTCATGCCCTCTTATTTAGTACCCTATTTAGGATCGTCTAGTGGTGTTCTGCCTGTGGAAAGTTGTCTAGGTATATCAAAGTGCACCAATGTCAATTGAAGCTATTGTCCCCAGAACGAAGATCCTGTTTAACCATATGTATTAAATGGATCCCTGCTAACTAGGTGTGCATTCCACATTGGTATTACGATTATCAGAGAAGTTTCTGTTGTGCTATCATTTCCTATTAGTTTGGGGCAGTTGCTACCGGCAGCTGATTTATAAGTGGACAGCTGATCTTTAAGCAGGTTGTTTAGGGAGGAGTCCCTGATTGTTTGGTCTCTCTTTAAATGTCCTGGTTTCATCACTTTGCTGCCAGATATAGAGAATCTTGGCTCAGTTCTTTTCCATTTCCTTGTATTTCTAGCATCTTGTATCATGCTTTATGTGTTTCTTGTAATGCTAGCTTTGTTATTGCAGTTATTCTGTTAAAGAGGTTTTCTAGGACTATATTAAACCATCACGATAATGCAGTATCAAAGAAAATAAACAATATTAAAGGGGTTGTCCAGTTTCAGCAAATAAATGTTATTGCTTTCCCTAACTATATATACAGTGGGTACGGAAAGTATTCAGACCCCTTTAAATTTTTCAGTCTGTTTCATTGCAGCATTTGCTAAAAGCAAAAAAAAGTTCATTTTATTTGTCATTAATGTACACTCAGCACCCCATCTTGACAGAAAAAAACAGAAATGTAGATATTTTTGCTAATTTATTAAAAAAGAAAAACTGAAATATCACATGGTCATAAGTATTCAGACCCTTTGCTGTGACACTCATATTTAGCTCACTTGTTGTCCATTTCCTTCTTATCCTCCTTGAGATGGTTCTACTCCTTCACTGGAGTCCAGCTGTGTTTAATTAAACTGATTGGACTTGATTAGGAAAGGCACACACCTGTCTATATAAGACCTCACAGCTCACAGTGCATGTCAGAGCAAATGAGAATCATGAGGTCAAAGGAACTGCCCAAGGAGCTCAGAGACAGAATTGTGGCAAGGCACAGATCTGGCCAAGGTTACAATAGAATTTCTGCATCACTCAAGGTTCTTAAGAGCACGGTGGCCTCCATAATCCTTAAATGGAAGAAGTTTGGGACGACCAGAACTCTGACTAGACCTGGCCATCCAGCCAAACTGAGCAATCGTGGGAGAAGAGCCTTGGTGAGAGAGGTAAAGAAGAACCCAAAGATCACTGTGGCTGAGCTCCAGAGATGCAGTAGGGAGATGGGAGAAAGTTCCACAAAGTCAACTATCACTGCAGCCCTCCACCAGTCGGGGCTTTATGGCAGAGTGGCCCGAAGGAAGCCTCTCCTCAGTGCAAGACATATGAAAGCCCGCTTAGAGTTTGCCAAAAAACACAAGAAGGACTCTCAGACTATGAGAAATAAGATTCTCTGGTCTGATGAAACAAAGATTGAACTATTTGGCGTTAATTCTAAGCGGTATGTATGGAGAAAAACAGGCACTGCTCATCACCTGCCCAATACAATCCCAACAGTGAAACATGGTGGTGGCAGCATCATGCTATGGGGGTGTTTTTCAGCTGCAGGGACAGGACGACTGGTTGCAATTGAAGGAAAGATGAATGCGGCCAAGTACAGAGATATCCTGGAAGAAAACCTCTTCCAGAGTGCTCTGGACCTCAGACTGGGCCCGAAGGTTCACCTTCCAACAAGACAATGACCCTAAGCACACAGCTAAAATAACAAAGGAGTGGCTTCAGAACAACTCTGAGACAATCCTTGACTGGCCCAGCCACAGCCCTGACCTCAACCCAATTGAGCATCTCTGGAGAGACCTGAAAATGGCTGTCCACCAACGTTCACCATCCAACCATGTGATATTTCAGTTTTTCTTGTTTAATAAATTTAATAAAATATATTCACATTTCTGTTCTTTTTTTCTGTCAAGATGGGGTGCTGAGTGTACATTAATGAGAAATAAAATGAACTTTTTTGCTTTTAGCAAATGGCTGCAATGAAACAAAGAGTGAAAAATTTAAAGGGGTCTGAATACTTTCTGTACCCACTGTGTGTGTGTGTGTATATATATATATATATATATATATATATAAATTCCTCATAGTGTTCTAGATTTCTGCTTGCTGTCACCCAATGTTTACATCATCAATCCATGGTCATGTTATGCACACACAGATTCACAGCTCATTACAGTCACAGCACAGTAATCTAATATCTGTCTTGTAGCCAGCCATGCACCTGTGTGTCCATCACATGAGAATGGACTGATTTTTATTCACTGGAAGTAAACAAAAAAATGAAGCTAAGCAGAGATCTGGAAAACCACAAAGATATGGCAAATTGTATAATTTCATTATAAGATCAATACAATTTATTTGCTGAAACTGGTCAACAACTTTAACAATAACAATGCCAAGATAAAAAAAAATTCCCGTGGACAGCAGGTAACTGGGTAGGAACCCCATCCTTATAAGTAATTGGAATGAATTCTTTTGGTTTTTAATGTGTTTTTAATTTGTGATCTGTATATTTGCAATTATATGTTTTATAATAAAGATTTACCCATAGATATGCAACCAGTTCTTGTACAGTGGGGAAAAAAAGTATTTAGTTAACCACCAATTGTGCAAGTTCTCCCACTTAAAAAGGTGAGAGAGGCCTGTAATTGGCATCATAGGTAGACTTCAACTATGAGAGACAAAATGAGAAAACATATCTAGAAAATCACATTGTCTGATTTTTTAAGAATTTATTTGCAAATTATGGTGGAAAATAAGTATTTGGTCACCTACAAACAAGCAAGATTTCTGGTTCTGACAGACCTGTAACTTCTTCTTTAAGAGGCTCCTCTGTCCTCCACTCATTACCTCTAGTAATGGCTCCTGTTTGACATTGTTATCAGTATAAAAGACACCTGTCCACAACCTCAAACAGTCACACTCCAAACTCCACTATGGTGAAGACCAAAGAGCTGTGGAAGGACACCAGAAACAAAATTGTAGACCTGCACCAGGCTGGGAAGACTGAATCTGTAATAGGCAAGCAGCTTGGTGTGAAGAAATCAACTGTGGGAGCAATAAATGGAAGACATACAAGACCACTGACAATCTCCCTCGATCAGGGGCTCCACGCAAGATCTCACCTCGTGGGGTCAAAATGATCACAAGAATGGTGAGCAAAAATTCCAGAACCACACGAGGGGACCTAGTGAATGACCTGCAGAAAGCTGGGACTAACGTAACAAAGGCTACCGTCAGTAACACACTACGCCGCCAGGGACTCCATGCCAGACATGTCCCCCTGCTTAAGCCAGTACATATCTGGGCCCATCTGAAGTTTCCTACAGAGCATTTGGATGTTCCAGAAGAGTATTGGGAGAATGTCATATGGTCAGATGAAACCAAAGTAGAACTGTTTAGTAGAAACACAACTCGTCGTGTTTGGAGGAGAGTGAATGCTGAGTTGCATCCAAAGAACACCATACCTACTGTGAAGCATGGCAACATCATGCTTTAGGGCTGTTTCTCTGCAAAGGGACCAGGACGACTGATCCGTATACATGAAAGAATGAATGGGGCCATGTATCGTGAGATTTTGAGTGCAAACCTCCTTCCATCAGCAAGGGCATTGAAGATGAAACGTGGCTGGGTCTTTCAGCATGACAATGATCCCAAGCACACCGCCAGGGCAACGAAGGAGTTGCTTCCGAAGAAGCATTTCAAGGTCCTGGAGTGGCCTAGCCAGTCTCCAGATCTCAACCCCATAGAAAACCTTTGGAGGGAGTTGAAAGTCCGTGTTGCCCATCGACAGCACCAAAACATCACTGCTCTAGAGGAGATCTGCATGGAGGAATGGGCCAACATACCAGCAACTGTGTGTGCCAACCTTGTGAAGACTTACAGAAAATGTTTGACCTCTGTCATTGCCAACAAAGGATATATAACAAAGTATTGAGATGAACTTTTGTTATTGACCAAATAGTTATTTTCCACCATAATTTGCAAATAAATTCTTTAAAAATCAGACAATGTGATTTTCTGGATTCGTTTTCTCATTTTGTCTCTCATAGTTGAGGTCTATATATGATGACAATTACAGGCTTCTCTTATCTTTTTAAATGGGAGAACTTGCACAATTGGTGATTGACTACATACTTTTTTTTTTCCCACTGTATATGTCTTTTCCTTTTGGTTTCAGAGACAGGCCTTTTGTATGGAATCTCTGTAAAGTTCCTTGAGTACCTGTACGGAACTACCAAGTGTGATTCTGGCTGCCCAACTTCCTGACTACTGTACTTACGTGACCAGTTTTCTGTGTTCATGGGGATGAGGATGACATGTTGTATACTCCCTCTTTATATGCAGAAAAATTATCACTGAACATTTTGTTTCACCTGATTTCAGTGAGCTTCTGGTTCTGAGTGCCTGCCATGCATTTAACTTCATTTTCTATTAATATTATTATATGGCCACTAGTTGTTTCCTGAATCTGTCTGATAGAGCTGTAGAATTGGCAGTATTTTGATGAATGATGTCTTGTGTGTTTCTAGTATCTCCTGGCATTTGTTGGAAGCCATTAGGTATATAATGTGTAATAAAACATGGCACCCTGGTTATATGGTATTATCATTTATACCTTAAAGATGACCTTTCAACACCTCCACTAAGTTCCTTTAATGGACACAACGCCACTGTTTCTGGAGCAGTTGAAATGTTTTCTCTAGCACCCACCATTCCTGAGCAATCCATGCAGTTAGTTTTGGTGTCTGGTATGCTAACTAGATTCTCTATTGTTAAGTGGGTGGTCTGAGCTGTGACATTACCCATTTTTAAGTAGACAGCAGTTCTGTATCACCTCTCTTGTCTTCTCTGGCCCATGACCCCCTCGCTTGACAGTAGAGAGCCTTAATAGCATATTAGAAACCAAACTAACATTAGTGCTCACTCGAGAAAATACCAACTGCCGCAGAATCACAGCGCGTATTAAAGGATGCAAAGAACTGAAGATGGTGGGGCTGATAAAAGATCATTTTTAATTTGTTTATCTTTCGTGTGATATCACACATTTAGAAAACCTTATTATTATGCTTTTACCTTGACAATTCGGAAGGGTAGACTCTAATAAAATAAAACAACAGGAGAGGTGGCCCTAGTTGTTTCGCTGACAATCTAAGAGTTCATAGGTCTACATAATAGTTACTCCTAGTTGTTTTTTCTGCAGTCCAAATCTACCAATCCTTACCATATAGAGCAGAAGGAGCTGAGAAGAGTTATATATTATTTTATGGGAACGGATTCAGTTTTACCTGTAATTTTTTTCATTTCAATTTCTGCTCATTCTGGGCTTAGGAATTCAGTGGACAGTCCTAGTCAGTGACCAACACCTAACTCTGTATGTACAGTCATTCACAGAAGGCTGTCTTTCCCTGATAAGACTGTCCACTGGACTCTTATGCCCAGAATGAGCTATTAAAAATGAATAAAATGCAGGTTATACAACATTTTTCCTCACAAGCATATATTAGTTTTCTCTGCTTCTCTTGCTTTAGAAAATGATGATAACATTCATTGTGATGCCCATTCATTGTGACAGATTCCTTTTAAGATCTGATAAATATATATGAATAATAACACAATTATTCTTTGTTAGCTTCACGTCCTGTGGCAATGAGAAGGTTAATTTACAGAGCAGAAAGCACATGGTCACATATCTATACTAGCTAATAAGCGCAAGAGTTCACCTTGGATGAAAATAGCCCAAAACTAGATTAAATAGCTGCTAACATTTGTATAAAAAATTCCAGTGAACACTTTGCTTCTGGCAGGTGTATCAATGCAGTCACACAAGGTGCATGCTAAGCAGAACTGTGGCATTAGAAATACTAACTTCTGCAAGAGCCATACTTTTGAAGGGATTCACTTTGTAAAAATGCTGATAAAACAAATACTGGGAAATTGTCTGACATCTGAATTAAAAAACCCTGCTGAAAAGATCATCTTATAGAGGCATTCTGGTATTTATCAATATCAGTATGACTAGTGTGGCATTTTATCACCTGGTACGTGGAGCCATACAAAATAATTTCACATTAGAATGTCCCCATTGTGTCATTACAACCCTATACCTGTCAAATTGTATATAATGGTGCATTTTCCAAAAACAGCCATGACTGTGTAGGACAATGTTGTAAACCAAGTCTGTTAGTTTAAAAAGAATATTACTGGGTGCTGGTTCTGGTCATGTGGCCCTCTGGATCTTGGGCGGGAAGTGGGTATGAGTGGGGTCCCTTAATAGTCTTTATAATGGTGCTGTTGTAGCATGTGGCATATAACTCTGTGGCCATACAGTGGGATGGGGCTTCTGGTTCTCTCACTTGGGTAGGCCGTAAGGAAAACTGCAAAACTGCTTTGGTGCTTTTACTTGCTTGTATGGGGAGGCACCTGCAGCCCCATCCTGGAGTGCAGCTGCAGCACAGTACATCATGTAGCCCCCAGGACAAATTTTGAAACATGAATTCATTTGTAAAAGGACCTGTTAGAAAGGACATAGTCACCTTTCAGTTGTTAAAAAGTCTCTATTTTTCCTTCTTCAAAAACTTGTGAAATTCTATATATACCTATACCTTGTCAGGATCTTCTATTATCAAAACTTAATAACACAGGAACCAATACATTACTCTATACAATGAACCTGATGGAAAATGTACAACCAAGAGCCAATCTAATAATCTATATTTTATATAATATATTTTATGCAACATCCTGGCTGTTTGATAAGTACTATATGGAGGTTTCATCAGCTGGTCAGTTTATATAAACTCAGAAAAGTCATTAAAAAGATATGAAGGGCTCAAATGTAATATAAAAGACAAAATGCGCATTGTTGTTCCAGTCATGAAATACGATACTGGAAAGTTCTTACAGTATACTTGGAATCAATAAGAATCATCTGTGCTTTGTCCTCAAAAAGGAAAAAGAAATAAATGGGGGCTTACAACTCTGGTCAAGTGGTCTCTGGCCTGCCAATAATGACACCCCATTAAAGCAACACTCTGACCCAATTACCCAATTTTTTATTATCTTGCCTGTCAGCACATGCCATTTTGTAAACCAAGGTATAGTAGTTTATTCACCGAAGGCTTTTTTTGTGTAGCAGGGCATAACTGTGAAAGAGTCAAAGAGGCTGGCAGCAGCCAACATGTCACAGGCTGATAGCAAACACAGGACACAGGCACAAGCACTAGCTTAAACAACCACACAAGGAGTATTGCCAGGTCATATTTAAATTCCCCAACCGAGATGTGACCTTGCATTACAAGGTGAGATCTTGCAAGAAGATGCAGCTGTTATACTGCTGTGCTAAAAGGAGACTAGCAGTTGAATAGTTGCTGATATTTTTGATAAGAAAATCCACAGTTTCTAACTCATGGGTTCTAAACATGCAATGCAGACATTTAGTGCCTTTTGGGAAAGGAGGGGACAGTTATGGAATGTAATATATGTAAATACACAAATCCATCCTTACTTTTCCTCTTGGCTCAAGATGTCCTAAAATATGTGGTGCTAGATAATCAACATTAAAAAAATTGCATTACTTTGACAACCTATAAAGGTTTTTTTTTTCTAAGGTTGGTCATCTCACACCACTTATCTTGGCATTTATCCTTGAGCCAAAAGGCAAAGGTAAGAAAGGACACATTTGTATAGTGCTGTTGATGGATAGCAGTCAATAAGATATAAGTAGAGATGAGCGAAGTATTCAAAAAGTATTCGATTCGGCAACTTCACCAAATTTCACGATATGATTCTATTCGATCTGAATTAAATCACGGCGAATCGCGTACCAAAAACAGCTATTTATTGGCTGCAGAAAGCTGGGGTGGGCAGCAAAATGGAGGTCATGTTTGACCATGGCATCCAAGTTGTTAAAACCCCGGATCGCTTATGGAGCAGGGTGTTGAATGTCAGTTACCGCTAACACCCTGCTCCATAACCGATTGGGGAAATTTAACACCTTGGATGCAGTGGTCAAACATGTCGTGTGCGCCCTTGAAGGGGTTAAAGGAATGTGACATAACAGGGCTGGCTGCTGATTGGCTGCACGCATGGCATTGTGGATCAGGTGATCCCAGAGTTCCTTGCCACATGTAGAGCAGCCATTTTGAACTAAATATGAATTGTTACCATGAAGCATGAGGAAATTCGGATTCGATGCGAATCGAATATTTCCTGAAATTCGGATCGAATTCCATTTCTGCAGCTTCGATTCGCTCATCTCTAGATATAAACTATCATGTAATCTATTTTAAGATGTTCACTCATTTTTAGTATTATTGTGTTGTTATTATTGAAATGTATCATGACTAAGTTTTCTCGTCAGGAGACTGATGTGGTAAATTCTTGGATACAGTACTGTATATGCATAGTTGCCTGTCCTGACCTGAGTTACTTTCTTTAAGATTCTCGTAAAGAAAATGCATCTATTTCTCTTGACGTACTAAATTTATGATATCTAGTAATGCTAGGTTTCTGCTGTCAGAACACTTTGATCATGTTTCTCCACTTCTCAGGCATGCACAAATGGGTTTAGTAGCTTATCAGCAAGTGGAATGATTTTACGAGTTTTTGTAAGTGCTGCACTAAAAGATGTTACCAGTAATCTGTAAACTGTCTTGGATGGAGTCTTTGGCATTAGTAAATGTTTTGAATGCCTTTCCAGGAAAAGTCATGGTCTGTGCAGTCTTTTATGCACTTGTCAACTCCTAATGATTGTAAATGTAATCTTTCACTTTTCAGAGACACACTTTGCAGTAAAACGAGAAGTGAGGGGAGACCTGATTTTTTTGATAACAAGTGAAAGTTTTTACCTTATTGCATTTTCCACATTTAAGCTTAATTTATCTCCTCTGCTAATTTCCTGCAGGTCTATTTGTATAGTACATCTGCATACGTGGAAGTAGAATTAGCAAGAAATATTTATTGTTGAGTCTACAAAGACCTATTAAAGGCTGCATTACGTCCATATACAGTTTACATAGATGTTATATTCCTAACCTGTAAAAGTTTGATGACTTTCCTTAAAGTGAAAATTCAAAATATACTCAGAGCTAAGTCCCTCAAAAAGATCAAATGTTTCACTTATATTAATACTGCCATCTCTTAGATCCATGGCAGTCCTTGGCTAGACCACAACAGGAAGTGTAATATAAGCATTTATATTATAAGAATTTACATCTTATGAGAGCTTCCATTCATTCAATTTCCAAGACAGGAGACCTCCTTCAACCTACTAATCTGTTTCCTCGGTGTAGCTATATTGATGCACATAGATCTCTGTTCACCATATACGCTATCTAGCTGGGTTACAGCATAATCGGACTGGTATCAGCATGTGTGAACCTTTGTGTGCCGATTCCACCTCAGCCCCTACCTTTCTACATGCAGTCTTGAGATGTTATTGGCATGCATAACGACCTGCATGCCGCTTCTAGACTACTTCCCAGCCTCACTAAAGTGGTGGCGGACTAATTTCAGTCCGCACCACTTCTATTCTGGCCACTTTTTCACAGACTGCACCGTATGTGGTATGGGTCTTTCTGCATGTATATATGAGGTGAGCAGCAAGCTCAGCGACTGGCTGAGTGGGTATTTCCAGGTATTTCTTGCTGTGTCGAGACACAACCATGAAGTATAGGCCAGTGGAGATTGGTAACAACCGACACACCACAGACCTGTAGTGCCATTTAAATAGCAGCAGGGTACTGTCTCCTCCACGACTGCATTCACCTAATATAGAGGATAGTAGGGAACAATTTAGAAACCCCAAATATATAAGCAAACAGTTTATCTATTATCCGCTGTAGGCAGGCAGAGAGAAACATTGTGGAGGTAAGATACTTCCCACTAAGGTGGCTCCTCTCCACTAGATAATGGACTGGAATCTATGTCCAGGGTTTTGGGTATGATTACAGATCTGGGCTCAAAGCTCTAGTCCTGGGTTTTGTTAGAGCCAAATTGAAGCCATAACGCTGACCAGGTAGGAGGGTGGGTCTTTTCTGATGGTGGCTCTGAGCCACAAACACACTGCCTGTGTGGAGGACGGAAAGTGGAGACAGAACTGCTAACTTGGTGAGCCTGCTGAACTGTTTCTGTCTTAAAGACTATTTTGTGTTGCTGAACTTTCTGCCACTTGGCTGAAACAAGCCGTTCTGTTTTGTGTTGCCTTATTCTGCTGAAAGCCATTTATGTTATGGACTCTGTGAACTCCTCCTAACAAAGCACTAGTGTGAACTTGCACAAACTCCTCCACGTGTCTTACTTGCCTGGTAACCAGCCCCTGGAAGGTCCCGCATTGACACCACCGATCCCATAATATTGGGCCTAATTTTATTTTGTGTTCTTGTTTTTATTTGATCCCTATGTAAATATGCAGGGGTAATGTTGATGCCATTATTTATTACACTTTATCAGCGGGATTTTACTGTGAGGCCCTCCTGGGTAGAAGTATTATCTTTGGAGGGATTTGTATACATATAATTCACCTGGACATTGCTTCTTAATTGAGATAAATATTACGCTCATTGCTACGTTGTCAGTTTCCTTGAATTTGTGGGTGGTCATAATTGGACTTTCCACCCAGTTAGGGCTTTTTTTTTCTGCTTTCAATATGTGGGAACCAATTTTGGCATTTTTAAACACAAATAAAGGTTAAGTTTTATACTATAGTTATTTCACCACCCACCATCTTTCCCATTCTTACCCCTTTTCCTGAATAGTTGAATATGACATAAGTGGCGGTATATGCTGCTCTGGTTTTATTAGGAGAGTTGCTAATATAACTCTTGTAGAAATAGTAATTATCAGAAGTATTGGTAGATATCAAGAAAGATTTAAAATTGTCATTGTAACTTAAATAGAATAAAATCACTTCAATGACCACAAAGGGTTAGCCTAGAAATACATCTATTTTAATATATAAATACATTTTAACCAAGAATAATGTATTTGTAGCAAAAATGCTTATCTGCTTCTGAAATGAAATGTAAAAAGTATTCAAGTTCTAATATACAAGCTTCTTTGTCATATTACATAAATTCACTTTTCAGACTTACACATGTTCCTTTCCATTTTGCCCAAAGGTCCATTTTTAATGAGGCTGTCATCAAATCTGATTTGCCATTGCAGAGGGTCACCATAATTATTTGAGAGGTCTGCCTGCATACAGCCCTTTGTCATTGTGTGAATGAGGCGCTTCTGGCTCTGTCTACTTCCACACCTCTTCTCCCGTGGGCCAAATGGATTCTAACACTTAATTTTCACATTGCATGATTTGAGACTCGACAGACAGACCCCAATATCTTTAAATCACTCTTTCATTGGGAGATAAAACTCAATTTAGACATTTAGAAATTTCAGCTGTAGTTTGCTGCTATTGAACTGATTTATGTGGTAATTCCTTTTTATGGATGAAAGGTGTACACTGCATGATTGATGGGTCTTATGGCCAATAGAGTGAGTGAATGACCACCCCGATAACATTGTCCATTAAGGAAGGAAAATAATCTCATAGATAGCCCTCCTTCAGTTATGATTCATTGATTCATTCAGAAGGCGCCTTTCTCTAAGAATGCTTTGCTTACGACAACACAATAAAATTAATAAATTAAAACAGATGCTACATATATAGTAATATCAATGACATCAATAATGTGCAATACCACAAATGTCCTTGTGTCTTCCTTTGACTCTCAGTTAAATTTAGCCCTTGTTTGTGAAGGTATCCATTGTCTGTGCCATCCCAAATAGTATATACGGCTATACTATTTTACCCAGTTAAAAAGAATCACATCCAGCTGTTTTGGACAATGCCAACTATCTTGATCCATTAAAAATAGATCTTTTCGAAGTGGAAGCTTGACACTAGCATGAACAGAGACAACGGCATGACTTTAAGCTCAAAGGTCACAATGCAAAATCTGTACAAGGCCCCCCACTTACCATATGCTATCTATAACACTGGTGTCGTCTTATGTTGTACAGAGACCATTGGACCCTCTTAGCCTCCAGGGACTAGAAAGAAATGTTACTCCTCAGTAGTATACACAGATATCATAGGGCCTAAACTAGCAAAGCCTTCAACCCCCTTACTAGTATTTTTTTTTTTTTATTACTGTAAGTCAAAGAATTTCTTAATTAAAAAATAAAACCTAACACTCTGTTTTTCCTGACTTATATTTCATAAAAAGATGAACTGTTGTGTTATAACTATGGGGCTGATGCTCATTCTGAACATCATATTGTTGAACATACAGTACCAGACAACAGGCATAACTACAATGATAATTCTCCTCTATACAGCTATAAATTTCTAAAATATATAAAATGGCTTCCAAGAGCCACCCCCAGGGGAGCTTAGTACATAGGAATTAATGCAGCTACCATTGAACTCAATTGAACTAATTGAAAACTGTAAAAATCTCTTTGTACTGAGCTCTCTGTTGTGGCACTTGCAAAAAATATAGTGGATCTATACCAGAAAACAGAAGGAGGAGTACAGTGACACACTCTAACCCTAACCCTAACACTAACCCTCATCCCATCCTATTAAAGTACAATTTTAACTGCCTAATACAAAAAGATTATAATAAACTGGATTTTGAGTGGCCAACACAAAAGGTCAATGATAAAAATATGATAACCTTCAAAACAAAGAAATGGAGAATATTTGAGACATGTTATAATTATAAATATTTTATAATTATATACTATTGTACTACAGACTTATCCTATACTTACTTCTTAGCCAGACACATTTTGGAGTCTTTTCAGTTTGATCAGTGATCTTTGATTTACTCTTATTGGATATGTTCTAGATTTGTTCAGATATTTTCTGCACACTTTGGCTTGTCCTCTTATGACTGGCACATGGCACTCTTTTGCTCCTCTGGTTCTATCAACATACATGGCTGACTGTCTGCTTTAGTGAATTATATGAAGATCACACAACTTTAGACTGTGAGTAAACAAAAGTTTCCAAGTGCAACCAGTGGCTAACCTGCTGCGATTACGCCATGTGTGGACCCAGCCCATCTGTGTACCAAACAGTTACACATCATTAGAAAAAGGCAGGTTGTCTTCATAAGATGTTCCCTTTAATAAACAGTATATCTGTTTTATTATTTGTAGTTGCATGGTTTGGCAGTACCACTATATGAATTTTCAATCTAACAGATTTCTATATGATATGGAATGGAAGATACTATATTGGATGTTATATATGGGATATGAAAAGGAGGATAAAGTAATTCTACACTCCTCAACAGTGAAATTGCAACACCAAGAAAGAAAAGTCTTGGAATTATGGAAATCACAGGACCAATAAACATGTTAATGATCTGCATCTGATAAAAAAAATAGAAACAAAATATTCAAAACATCTTGATTTATTCAGTATCGAGTATGAGAACCATCTGCAAAAATACATGTGTTTACAATCCTTAGCATGCTATCAGTGAGTTTATTAATGTTGTCTGAGGAATGTTATGCTACACTGAATGAACTCTTGGGTGCGCAAATCATGAAAATTGCTGCTGGCAGCTCCCTTTGCAATTTCTAGCCAATGATGTCCCATGTGTGCTCAATGGGTGACAAATCTGGAGATGCTTCAGGCCATGGTAGCACATTTAGGCCGCACAATGTTTGGCTATCATTTCATCCAAAACATAAGCAGAACTTATCTCTCAAGACGACAGACCTCCATTCCAGCCTCTACTGCCATATTACTGTGCACCATGATAGACTTTGAGACCAATGGCATGAGGTCATTGGAACACCTGCAGTTTGAAATGGCTTGTAGCCCAATGTCTGCAAACACCTTCTGATGGATTGTGTTGAAACTAGTTGCGGCCCTAGGCTTCGAATATGATCTATTTCACTTACAGTACAGAATATGTATTATGTGCCATTCTCCCAATCAGACGATCCATCCATTCAGAGGTTCACTTCTGTGCGCCTTTTGCTATCATTCCAGTTCCTCAATGTTCTTCCAACCACTGGGACATGCATTGTTAAACAGTGCTGACATCTCGGCCTAGGTGCATAGCGATCTGCTGTAGTGATAGGATAGGATTATGTCCCTCTCAGTTTTCGACAAATGGTGATAACTGGCACCTTAAAGAACAGAAGGCATCACACAATCATCTCACACCACTTGATACAATTTTTGAGGTTTCTTTGGCTAAAAAAACTTTGCTTTTAACTCCCCCTCCACCCCCACACTCACATATACTACAGATTGGAGTTAAGTGCTTGAAAATTTGATCATTTACAGATCCTAAAAACACCTGCTGCTTTCTCTATTTACACACCTTTACAGCTTGTCCTTCTTGGTTTTGTGATTTCAATGTTGAGGAATATAGAAAAAAAAAATTCCAAAAATTTATACTAACAATCAGATTACTTTTTATTTTTCTGTATGCTTTGTATTTTTCTGTCCCATCATGGACAGGTGTGGAGCAATTTTAAGAAATAAAAAAGCAGATTGTGTTACCTAATCCTGGACAACCACTTTAGAATGTGTTGACTTGTTCCATTATACTATTAAGTCAACGTTAAAACCTCTTCAGCTGAAGAACTAACCAGCATTGTTCTGCTCTTCTAATTATGATTGACAAGTATGTTCTTCTTAAAGTTCAGCCAGGCCTCCACAGCCGCAGACATGTGCCTCTGCTGAAACCAAAATCATTAACATACCACTTGCCTAGGAAGCTAGTGACTCAATGCCTCCAGGTTAGTCACCCAGTTAATGCACGCTGATGACTGTTCTTGTCTTTTATGCAGTCATTTCTTGTGGGTTGCAACATAAGAAACTCAGTTATTGATGTAAAACATTACCCAAGTTAAACTCTTCTTTCACATGCAATAAAATACTATATAAGAAGTTGTCTTCAAAGTTACAAGAAATGCTTTGCACATTCTTTGATTTTGTTCTTTTAATTTATGCTATTTTTGCTGCTATGTAAATTCATGCATTTTACAACACTATACATAAAAATAAAGCTATTGTTATATTCATGCTGTAAAACTGATTTACTGAGATGAATAAAGAACGGTGGCCAGAGACACACAGATTTTCTTTTTGGCTCAACCATCTGAATAATAGTAGCCATATAATTGAGTCAACTTTTGCACTGAATAAGTGGGCTACATATGGAAATGTATTGTGGAAATTCCACTGCTCTTCCTATTGTATTCGCAAACATAGAAAAAGACTAAGGCTCCCATACACATAAGAGAGAAGTCAGATGAACCAACAAATTTTAGCAAGATCGGACAGCTCTCTTATGTGTAAGATGTCCTCAAAAAGGATCTTGAATCTAGAATTTTATGATACCCATGGATGTAAAAAGCAACCATAAGGCCCCATAGCAAAACTTGTAACCTTAGCCAGCAAGCTCAGAATTTGAAAAGTGTGCAATTATTTTGTTCTCTTTTACACACAAGGATTTTAGAAAACAGATAATGCACACAGTGATGGCAAAGAATGGGGTTAATGCACACAGTGATGTCACAGTACAGGAATAATGCACACAATGATGTCACTTGAGCAGATTGATGCACACAGTGATATCACAGTACAGGGATAATAAACACAATGAAATTAAAGTAAACATATAATGAACATAGTGATGTCACAGTACAGAGCTAATATGCAGAGTGATGTCACAGTACAGGGATAATGCCGAATATGAAATCATAGCACAGTGATAATGTACACACAATAAGATCACTGTGTAAATTAAGTTTTCCATATCCCTTTCCATTATCCATAGTTATCACAAATTGTACTCTAGGTCTTAGTGGAAATGTCCTCCCTTATTTGTTAGCTGATGTGTCTGCTATTCTGGTGGTTACACCCATGATTACGCCCAATTCTTTAATCGCCAGCAGAATAAGTCACCATTAGAGATGACAGCTATTCTTTTTGACTACCCTATACACTGTACAATCAATGGCTAAGCCTACATGTGCTTTCATTCTAAAAAAGAGATTAAGCCACTGCCAGCTACCTCTGACAGTGGCTTATCTCACAGGGAAACTGTGAGATAAGCAGGAAATTGCTGCTCCTACACTCTGCTATTCTGTGCTCTTTTAACGCTGCTAGTTTGTAGATAAGAGGCTACTAGTTCATATAATGCGGCAATAAGTCAGCCAGCCAGATAAAATGCCAACTCCACCCCCCTTCTCTATAGAAGTCTGTGTGTGAGGATGAATATGGAGATTAATCTAATGTAAAGATTGAAGATAAGGTGTTGAAAAAAAGTGTTGAAGGAAACAGATCTCTTTAAGAAGATATAGTACAAAATTTCTTATATTCCCATGCACTATTCACTTATGAAAAGTTGCTTATACCTGGGGATATGCTTTAAGGGTTTTGTACAGTACATACAATGTACTCGAAAAATGAAATTGAGCTATCTTCACCTGGCACAGGTTAAGAACTGTATAGAAAATTCAGTAGAGCAGAGGTCCCCAAAGAACAGGTCCTGGATCACTTGGTACCAGGCCGCCCAGTCATTGGGGACATGCTAATAGGTGTCGGCGTACACCAGCAGATTACTTTCCACTTAACTGGTTGTTAATGCAGCTGTCCGGACCCGTTCTTGCACAAAAGATGCATGCATCTTCTATGTTGCTCCCGGAACCTTCAATATAGTTCTGCTGGGGCCAGGGAGCAGAATAGAAGATGCACACATCCTGTGTGCAAGAACAGATCCCAGGAGCAGCATTAGTAACCTGGTAAGTATAATGTAATTGTAATTATAGTTACAGTATGTGGAGGGACTATTACAGTGTTTTTTTTGTTTGTTTTTTGTTTTTTTTCCCAAGATGGCGCCGCTGGAGTGGCTGCCAGCTACAGCAGCTCTGAGACTCTCTATCTTATTTTTCTTTCTATGTCTCGTTTTGTACCTCTCTACTTAAGGACTTTGCACTATGAAGAAGCACACACAAAGACTTGGACCCTTGTGATACTTTTTTTTGTTTTTTATCTGTCTTTTTGTTCTGCTTGAAAATGGGATCTTTTGTGTATGCAGACAATTCCTTTGTCTATACAAGAGAGGAAATTCTGCAGCTCAGAGGCACAGCAGGGCGGCATACCATCTGGTCACACATCCCCCGCGAGCTTTGGAGAAAGAAAAAGCGGGTGAGGGGATGCAGAGCTGGTACTCTTCAGAGGATTAAAAAGAGGCGTTACCGACCAGCTGTTCCCTCCATCATCATGGGCAATGTGAGATCTCTTGCAAACAAGATGGATGAACTAACAGCGCTCACCAGGCATCATCAGGAGTTTCGGGCGTCCAGCATGATGCTACTTACAGAGACTTGGCTCACTGAAGTTACTCCTGACCCTCTGGTCTCCTTGGATGGTTTTAAACTCCTTCGGGCAGACAGGACAAGGGAGAGCAGTAAGAGGAAAGGAGGAGGGCTGGCAATGTTTGTGAATAATAGATGGTGTAATCCTAGGCACATTGTGATTAAGGAGCAAACTTGCTGTAAGGACATTGAACTATTAGCTGTGAGCATGAGACCTTTCTACCTACCAAGGGAACTATCACATGTCATCGTGATAGCTGCATATGTCCCCCCTCTGCGAAAGCTGACACTGCCTGCGAGGTCCTACAAGCCACGCTGAGCCAGTTACAGTTAAAACATCCCCAGGCCCTCTTTCTTCTGTCGGGTGATTTCAACCATGCCTCTCCATCATCCACACTGCCCAGTTTCACACAGTATGTAATCTGCCACACAAGAGACAACAAAACACTGGACTTGTTCTTTGCCAACGTGAGGGAGGCATATAACTCATATCAGCCCTACCGCCCCTGGGGAGATCGGATCACAACCTAGTACATCTCCGACCTGTGTACAAGCCACTTGTACGTAGAGAACCAGCTGTCACCCGCACAGTGAGGATATGGTCCGAGGAGAGTGATGAGGCTCTGAGGGATTGTTTTGACACAACCGCATGGGAAGTGCTGCAGGATTCTTATGGAGAAGATATAGAAGGACTCACACACTGCATAACAGACTACATTAATTTTTGTGTGGACAACACAGTACCCACAAAAGTGGTGAGGTGTTTTTCCAACAACAAACCATGGATTAACTCTGATATAAAAACACTACTTAAGGAGAAAAAGATGGCATTCAGGACAAGAGATAAGGAGGGGTTGAGGGAAGTACAAAAAGAGCTGAGGCATCAAATCAGGCAGGGAAAAGCCAGTTATAAAGAAAAAATGGAAAAGCAAATGGAAAGAAAAGACATAAGGGGGGTCTGGGAGGGGCTTAAGTCAATTTCGGGTCATAAACAGTCTGTCTGCCAGATTGAGGCAGATGTTAATTGGCTTAATGAACTAAACCTATTCTTCAACAGATTTGATCACACACCAGCTCCTCCCACCCCAGCATGTCCTTCAGCTCCCCCCACCACAATGACTTCTCCCCATGCGGCCACTTCCCAACAGACCAGTAAATCCAGAAATCCGTCTTTGTCTGGCCACAGTCTGACCTTCACACGGGCCCAGGTGAGGAAGGAGATGAAAAAGATCAAGGCGAGGAAAGCCGCAGGGCCAGATGACATCAGTGCAAGGCTAATTAAGACTTGAGGGGACCAGCTGTGTGGTATAATTACATATATGTATAATATGAGCCTGAGGCAGGAAATAGTCCCTGAATTATGGAAATCTTCTTGTGTGGTACCAGTTCCAAAGAAACCTCACCCTATGGACCTCAACGACTACAGACCTGTAGCACTGACATCCCACCTGATGAAGATCTTGGAGAGATTGGTTCTCACACATCTCCGCCCTCTAGTGAGCCCCGCTATGGACCCCCTCCAGTTTGCTTATCGGCCGGGCATTGGGGTAGATGATGCCATCATCCATCTTCTGCACAGGGCTCTGTCTCACCTGGAGAAACCAGGGAACACAGTGAGAATAATGTTCTTTGACTTCTCCAGTGCTTTTAACACCATACAGCCCAGGTTATTAAGGGACAAGCTGGGCCTTGCTGGAGTGGACCACCACCTCTCCAACTGGATCCTAGACTACCTCACAAATCGACCTCAATACGTGAGAGCCCAAGACTGTGTGTCAGGTACCGTGATCTGTAATACGGGGGCACCTCAGGGTACGGTTCTCGCCCCTTTCCTCTTCACACTGTACACTGCAGATTTTAGGTGCAACTCATCCAGCTGCTACCTACAGAAGTATTCTGACGACTCTGCAATAGTGGGTCTCATCACAGATGATGATGACAGGGAGTACAGAGAACTGAACCAGGATTTTGTGGACTGGTGCCACCGGAACCACCTGAAGATTAACGCCGGGAAGACCAAGGAGATGGTGGTGGACTTCCGCAAAGGCAGAAGCCCTCCTAAACCAGTGGACATCCTGGGGACGGGCATCGAGATTGTGAACACCTATAAGTACCTGGGTTTGCTCCTTAATAATAAGCTGGACTGGGCAGATCACATGGAGGCCCTGTACAGGAAGGGCCACAGCAGGCTCTACCTGCTTAGGAAACTGAGAGCCTTTGGAATCCGGGGGGCACTTCTTAGAACTTTCTTCAACTCGGTAGTGGCATCAGCCATCTTCTTTGGAGTGGCCTGCTGGGGGAGCAGTATATCAACCAGGGACAGAAATAAACTTGACAAGCTGATTAGAAGAGCCAGCTCTGTCCTGGGGAGCCCACTGGACCCAGTGCAGGTGGTGGGTGACAGAAGGATACTGTCCGTGGTGAGCTCCATGCAGAAGAAGAAGTCCCATCCCATGCATGAGACTGTGATTGCGCTGGGCAGTACTGTCAGTGACCGACTGCTCCACCCTAGGTGTGAGAAGGAGCGCTATCGGAAGTCTTTCCTCCCCACCGCGGTTAGGCTGTACAACCAACACCGACCTAAGCGGAGATCATTACACACAGAGAACTGAAATATCTCTCTGCCTGTTAAATCCCCCCCCCCCCCTCTGCTACGTCCTGTCTGTCTGCTATTAATGTAATGCCTCTCACCTTGGAACATTCCTGTACATGTTGTATTTGTATTTGTATCTGCTTATCTTTGCTGCTGTAACACACTGAATTTCCCCATTGTGGGACTATTAAAGGACTATTATTATTATTATTATTATTATTATTAACTGTGTGTGTGTGTGTGTGTGTGTGCACTATAACTGTAATAGTGCCCTATTACAGTTATAGTGCCCACCCAGTTAATAACAGTCCCCCACACACAGGTAATGTTATGAACTGGGGGGGCATTATAACTGTAATAATGCCCCCCACACACACAGGTAATATAACCTGTGGGGGGGTGGCACTATTAGGGCACTATAATAGTTATAGTGCCCCCCCCCCTACAGTTATTAACAGCCCCCTCCACACAGGTAATATTATTAACTGGGGGGCACTATTACTGTAATAGTGCCCTAGTAGTTCCCTCCACAGATAGGCACTATTACAATAATAGTGCCCCCCGAGTGATGGTCACCCCTAATTGAATCAGGTACCCTTGTCCTACCCATGCTTTTATTAAGGGAGCTGTCCTTACCACCAATACGTTATGCTTGATATGGATATCTCCCTTAATAAAGTATAGTGAACTGTATAAATGTAATCATTAAATATGCACTTTATTGTGTGTTTTTATGACCTGCCCAATCTCCCCAAACCTGCCTTGCTGCTGAAAAGCCGCCCCCAAACCCCCCCCCCCCGGGCCACGGGAAAGTTGGCCTACATGTAAGTGGTCCTTGGTACAAAAAAGGTTGGGGGCTGCTGCAGTAGAACACTGGACTGTAGAGAGGAGCTACTAGACGCTACAGTTATTCAGTACTTCTGGTGTTTACCTGGTCAAATGCCCATACCAATTGTCTAGATCTTCCAGTCAATCATACATGATCCAGAGTTTGTGCATAGATTGTCTTTGACATCGTATGTTGAACGTATTTTCAAGTTAAGTTGGCCCAGGAAAGACTATTATATGTTGAACTTGTTTTGGAAGTCAATGTAATTTAGAACACTCCTGTATATATATATACGGGCAGTGCTTTAGATTTTTTGTCATTGTACTAAATGGTTAATGCCTAATAATCGGTAACGATAATAGAAATTCTTAACAGTGAAAAGATACTTTTTAGTGGATTTCACTTCCATTAAAGTCCTATCTGACATTTTATGAATAGACTTTAAATAAAAATACAAAGTCAAAGAGCCTTCCTCTCTGTAAATCCAGAATCCGCAGAGGTTAACAACATAATACCCTGCAAATAATGTCAATAGTTCAGAAAAATCATAAATGAACATTTATCAGTGGTAATTTTCAGCACTTTCCATAAAATAAAAATGTACTTTAACCTATGATGATGAGGACAGTAAAGATGGTAGATTGACAATATGTCTGGGCACCTCAGGCTTCAGGGAATCTTAAAAAGAAATAATAAAACTTTTATAACAAGTAGAAAAAGTTCTAAAAATTCTAAAGTAGACTTAAAAAGAATTGAAAAATTAGGATAGAAGAAGCTTATATAAAGTGAAGTCTCCTAGCAGGGATAAGATAAGGAACCTAAGAAGAACTGCTATGCAGTTTTATTTTAAGCACTCAGACGCAGAGTGATTTAAAGGTTACATTCCGATTGAGAGGAAAAGAACAAGAGGTGAGAGAGAAAGAGACGGTAAAGCAATGTTTCAGCACCATGATGTGGACAGACCTTCTCCTAATGGATTTTTAGATTGCATCCTACTTTGTATGATATTAATATATTGTTCGTCCTAATGTTTATTTTTAAATAATGTATATTTTTTAGACAATGTCATTCACAGTTGCTATGACGACTAGATTTCAAGAAAAAAAAATTACATCTCAAAATAACAGTTCGCACAGTAGAATTCAGGGGCACAGTGGCAGCACCATGCTGGGTGATTTTGTCCATTCAAGAACACAAATGACTATGTGGGAAAGGTAGTTACAGACTTGCGAGAACTTTAACTGCGGAGACTTGAAAGGTTTTTTCCTCCCCTTCTTTTTTATCCTCTTTAAAGTCAAACCTTCAGAGCGAAAGACATAAATCTATGAATTGTTTGGATTGGAGAGTAATCTCCCTTTCTCAAACCCCTCCCCACATTTTTATAAGATAGATTAAACTGCCAAGCATTAAGTGCGGAGATGAAGAGGCTATTGAAAGTAGTCATATTTATCCGTCTGCTTTAATTACTAGCCGAGAGACACAAAAATGAGAACCCTTTTATAGTGTGCGTCGTGCCAATCTTACTAAATAACTCTCTTCACACACAATGTAATCACCTATAAAACAACAAAGAAAGTTCTCTGAATGTTCATTCCATTACAGAAAGTAGCTATCATCATCCCAACTATGTGGTATTGATTGAAAAAGAAAGGCGGACTAAACGTACAAGTTCCACTTATTTCCAATAATAGTTGTTATTCCTCTAAAACACTAGCTTGGTTATTATTGATATGTATACGCAACTAAATACATTGGCAGGCTGTGCTGATATTCCCCTGTTTTATTGGGATATAGTTATTACTAAGTTTAGACCAGATATTTGCCGTTAAAAAGTTGCAAATGCCATTTTTGTCAAAGTGGTGTGGGAGATGTACTGCATTAAAGATAATTTATGCCACTTTACTGCTACAAATGATCAATGAAACCTAGGCCAGCTACAAGCTGGTGAAGATTACAACACAGGTGAATGATCTGGCGAAGTGGCTAATGCATTTGTGAAGAGATATGTAGTTCCTCATAAATGAGGCAGCTGTTTCTCCGGCGCCAGGGTTATGAAGACTGGCACTCAATATGCCAGTCTTCATAAATATTCCCCAATATTTCTGTAGGCTGTAACAGCCTGACGCTGCTGAGTGCTAATAAGTGGGCAATCTTGCAGCACTTTTGTTGTATGTCTCTTGCAGGGAGAATCCTCTCTTCACCTGTCTCTTAATTGGTCACTTACCCACAATGCCCCATCGACCCTAGCTAAACGGCGTCTCCAAAGGCCTCTTCTGTAAGCTCTGAGAGAGAGGAACATACAACATGCTTGGTTGTTCCCATTTGGTCTTGCAGTAACCTGCGGTGGTCGCCGAATTATCATCAACACCCCAGCAGATTTGGAGAAGCTTTGGCCAGTATTAGAGATCCTGCCAATTGATGTCCCAACCTGGCTCCCGATCTTGCCTGAGCTGGACTTGCCTACTCTATGGGGAATCGAACTGGCAACGTCTCTCCCCAAGTTCAAGTCTCCTAGACAGAAGAAATTGCAGTTGCGGACTGCCACGGGGTAGACAAACTTCTGTTTTGCTGATTTTTCATGGTTCTTAGAAATGTTTACCTACATAGCATGAGTAATGATGTTTGAGGCCTTCTGAGGTTTACTGGTTTCTTTACCTATGTTCAGCTTTAGTTGATAAAACTCCCCTTTTGGATCTGCAACTTCACAGCTACTTGCAGCTACTTCATGCTGTGTTCAGCCAGGAGGGGACCACACTGTAATGGCATGCCTCCGCCATGGTCTACGGTTTCCCAACCGCTTAATGGACTTACCTGTACTTAATGTTTTCTAGTACTTTAGCTGTTCATATGTCCTAACGGATGAGTTATACTTACTTTTATTCCATTTAGGCTGTGATGGGGCACTCCTTAGTGCCGCAGATTCTTGACTAATAGTTACTTACACTGCACTTTTGCTCCCTTCTCATTTTTTCTCTGACGCTCGGCTTCCCCCCCCTTCCTTAAATTTGCTGTTGGGAGGATTTGATTGGGTGGGTTAGAACGTGCAGTCTCTATTGTATCACTTGCATCCTGGGTGCTCTTGTTTGTTCTACTGTATTGTCTAACTGTTGACTCCACCTTTACTTGTACTTTCCTGCTTTCCTCCCTCCCCACCTCCCCTGTACGACACACACATACACCAGCACTATTTTATCTTCAATCAATTATATCGGCTGTGCTTAGAATTGAGATGGAAATGAAGGCCACAACCTTTAATATCAAAGGTTTGAATTCCCCCCGAAAAGCGACATCATGTCGCCTTGCTTCTGAAAAAAAGTAGAACTGAGGTTCTTTTTCTCCAGGAAACCCATTTCAAAAAGAACCGGGTTCTCAAACTACCGAAAAAAAGATTGCTCACAATGATTTCATAGCACTAGCACCTCCTCATCCTCTAAAGGGGTTACTATAGCGGTCCACCATACGTTCCCCTTTAAATTGAGAGCAGAGTTCAGGGACGCACATGGTAGAGTCCTCTTTCTAAAGGGGGAGGTGGCGACCACTACATTCACACTTGCCAATCTATATTCCCCGAATGCCAACCAGCTTCCGTGGCTTTTGTCCAGATTGGTTGAATTATGATTATGAGTTATGAGTTACGTTTGCTGAAGGCCATATTTTACTGGGCGGTGACTTTAATTTAGTAATGAATCCCCTTGTAGACTAAACCTTGCAAAAATCTGCCACATCCCAGGCCACACGAAAGAAATTATACCTCAAATTACAAGATCTGTATGTTGTGGATGTGTGGCGCCACTTGAATCCCATGAAAAGGGATTTCACTTATTTCTCGGCTCCACACAATTCATATCAGAGGTTGGATCACTGGTTTATCTCAACTGCACTGTTGCCTTCTGCCATCAGGGCCCAGATTGGTGCCATAACCATATCTGATCACGTGCCTTGCACATTCACACTACAGTAGGGAACAGATTGGCAAACATCTCTCTTTCTCTTCTTTGAAATAAACTCTGGGTCAGTCCCTGCCCCCCTGGTTTGAGAATCACATAAGGCGTACATCAGAGGTATTTTTATTTCCCTGTGCTCCAAGGTCCGGAGGGAGCGGCAGGCTGAGATTGATACACTACTACAAAACACATCCATCCTGACGGTCTATCGCTTCCATACTTTAAAACTTTCCTAGCTGATTTTCTCCCACATTTAACCTCTACTTTTAACTCCCTCCTACAGGGTGGCCAGTGGCCAAGACAGTTCCAAGAAGCCCACATAACGCTAATTCCAAAAGAGAGAAAAGATTGTAGGAGTTACCGCCCTATATCCCTCTTAATCTAAATTTGAAAATTTGGGCTAAATTCTTAACCCTAAGGCTCCAATTGATCCTCCCCCACTAGACCATCATGAGCAATCAGGGTTCGTTAAAAACAGAGAAGGAAAAGAACTCACATAGGATACTTCAGGCCATTCACTATGCCCACAGGTCTCACACGTCATTGGTCCTTCTGGGCATTGATGCAGAGAAGGCCTTCGACAGGATTGACTGGGATTTTATGAGGGAAACTCCCTGATGGTTTTGTTAATGCGGTTTTCACTCTCTATACACAGCCGCATGCTCAGCTAAAAATCAATGGGACACTGTCATCACCCTTCGAGATCTCTAATGGAACGAGACAGGGGTGTCTTCTCTCCCCCTCTCTGTTCATACTGGTTGTCGAGACCTTGTTACAAAGTGTCTGTCAAGAACGTGGGATCCGGGGGCTGGCAGTGGACTCTGAGTCTTTGCAGGCTACTGCATTCACAGATAATCTGCTTTTCTTGATCACAAATCCTAATGAGGGACTCCCCGCACTGTCTCGCCAGCTCGATCATTTTGGCTCCCTCTCGAACTTTAAAGTGAATTGTAGTAAGTCTGAAATACTTGTCAAAATCCCGCCAAGTCCTTCTCAAACCTCTGACTCTCTTTTCTTGGACCCTAGAACCCATCAAACATCTGGTTATCTCAATCACCTCTCATTTAAGTAACCTGTACCGGGCCAATTATCTACCCTTACTAAAGGAGATTAAAAGGCTTCTACCCGAATATGATATACCCCTTTTGTCATGGATGGGGCGGGTCAATCTGCTCAAAACCTATATCCTGCCAAAATTATTATACACCATGCAGATGGTTCCCCTCATGTTGCCTAATGCCTTCTTTAAAGAAGTACGTTGCATTTTCACAAGATATGTCTCGAAGCGTAGACACCCTCGATTAGCCCACTCCCTCTTGAGACAGGGAAAACGATTAGGAGGTATGGAATTGCCCAATGTGCAAGCATACTATATGACTATACAGTTGAGTCGCTGGTTGGAGTTGGTCAAACCGACCAGAAACCTCCATGTTTCCAGCTTCATTAGAGCTCTGCACAGGCCTTCTTTTTTGAAAGACCTTTGGCTGCCGAGCTCTACTGAAGCCCTCCTTAAATCCGCAAATCCAGTCCTGGAAGCACCTGTTAAGATCTGGGGAAATGTGGGCCCTGCTCTGGCGCCTTTCCCCTCCACTGCGATGCCTACTTCACTCTTACCCCACATGCTGGAAGATATGTCCTACATATCTACAGATTTCTGGTCTAGACTGGAGTCTTTGTCGCTCAAGTCTCTATTTACTCTGCCCCATCCCTTGGATATTGATCGAGCTCGAATTATAACTGGTCTGCCACATCTCAACCTTCTGTATCAACTACATTTCACTCGTGCCTGCACCCTCTTTGCTTCTAGACACTCACTGAGAGCGGAAAGCACTGATTTTGAGAAACTCATATTAGCACCTTTTCCTAAATTGCGTAAGTTGTCAATTTGATTGATCATTGGCGGGAGGAGTGTCTTGACACATCCCTTGCTCATCTGCATAATCAAAGCATATTAGTCCTAAGAACTACGTATTGCAAGGTTTGCTGGGACCTTTTGTTCTACATTGGGAGAAGTTGATTCTAAGCAGCGCAGCTACGTGGTGGGGGCTCTTTACGTAAGCAGTGTTAGTCTCATCTCAGCCTCCAAACTGATGGAAAAATTACAGAAAGTTATAGACAAACGATCCTTTTTCAGATATGTTGACCCAGGTTGTCTTGACCCTTGTTTTCAGTACATTCTTATCAAGAGCTGTAGACTAAATGCATTTCTATAACTGTTAGAGAAAAGCAAGCTAGAAATTAAAGAGACATCACATTTCCATAATACTGTTGTCTGAGATGTCACTGGTAGGCCCTTCCAGCTTACACTCTCTCAGGTAGCTCTTGGCCTACCAGATTGCTATTTTAAGCCATCCAGAGACGATCTTGCGACGCATATGCTGTCTGCAGCAAAAATACTGATTCCTCTAAAATGGCTCCAATCTGAACCCCCTACTAGGGCTGAATGGTTTTCCAAGGTCCATAAAATCTGTAGATTTGAGGAACTTTCTAGTTGGGTTTCTCATAAGCGTTGAAAATACCTCAAAACCTCGTCGCCTTGGCTGCTTTTTTACAGGTATGACTACTGGACTAAGGGAAGGAGTGGGACGTGGTGACGTGGGCTCATGGAATAAAAATTGAATTTCTCAGCAGGAAGATTGCTCTTTGACACAAGAATTTTCACTTTGTTCACGTCTTAACAATGTTCACATGTTCACTTTGGCACTAACCAGCCCTACAACAGCATTAGGTGATGTAGACAGGCAGAAGGTAAAGTGGTAGATGGCCGATATCTGCCACTTAGAATTTTACTCGCAGTGACATAATGTCTGGAGCCTGGGATTTGGGATTTGCTGCAGGTTCACTCCAGTACGGGAGTTGTGGACGGGTGCATGCAGTGTTTAAATTGAAAGCTGCCAGAGCAGTAGGGGGTGTGGTAGAACAGAAGAAAGCTGTGTTGCCACATAGACCCTGGTCATCTGCTATACAGACTGCACTGTATGGAGGAGAAAACCTAAGACAACCAACTGTATTGGTGAGGAAGCTCTTCTCAATTGTTTTGTATCCTGAACTAAGGAAGATTTATGTTACCTGGTTTTGTACTTTTATACTGAAGCAAGCTGTTTGAGTTGGACTGTGTGAACTATTGCGAATAAAACTGCAAGTGTGAACGGAAACCTGCACTTCTTCTGCCTGTCTTCCGTGAAAACCAGCCTACCCTGAGGGTCCCGTGTTTACAGTGGTTTAGAAGACATATTGGTAATGGTAGACCTCTTTTATCAAGCTATGTAAAGATAGTAATTAAGAGTATATTCAGATCTATTGCAGAAATTAGTTTAAAGGGATTATATCATTGGGAAATGCATTTTTCAATAACACTACGTTGTAATAGCCTTTAGAAAGGCTATTCTTCTCCTACCTTTATTTTTCTGCTCAACGCTGCCATTTCTGAGAATTTTCTTTTTTCTTCTTTATGCAAAGGAGTCTTCAGAAAGCACAGGGGGCATCCCCTGTGCTCAAAGAAGATGCTCTTCTGAAGATCCAGCGCCACATCTCTCTTCTTCTGCTGACGCCTCTCCAACGCGCCATCAGCTGCCGAGTCTCTGTTCAGGATTCAAATCCCGCCCATGCTCAGTCGGTTCCGCCATTTCGCGTTGGACAGAGCCGACTGCGCATGTCCAGCCAGCCATTTTCATGTGGATTTGGATGCCGAACAGAGACTCGGAAGAGCGTCTTCTTTGAGCACAGGGGATGACCCCTGTGCTTTCTGAAGACTCCTTTGCATAAAGAAGAAAAAAGAAAATTCTCAGAAATGGCAGCGTTGAGCAGAAAAATAAAGGTAGGAGAAGAATAGCCTTTCTGAAAAATGCCTTTCCCAATGATATAATCCCTTTAACTGAAAATAAATTTCATTAATGTAGATATGGTTGTTAAAGCAACATGTGCATGGATTTTTGCAAGCCCTGCTCCAATGAATGGAACAATCACAGACATTTCTGAAAACCTACTGTGTGTGAATACCTCATATCTATGTTATCTATCTATCTACAGATGTAGTCATTTTCAACTTGAATCTGATAACTCATTGCACCATGATAACACACCACAATAGCCATATTTACTTAACATGTTAAAAGTCATATTAAACTTGTCTGTCTATCTATCTATCTATCTATCTATCTATCCATCCATCCATCCGTCTCATTGTATTTCTATAACCATTTTAGTATTGTCAATGGAATTTTGCCTGGCCTTAAACTCTACCAGTTTCAGCTTGTCCGTGACTTCTTTGTCAGAGGATTCAGAAGTGGTGCAGCTGTGGGATAATTACAGAATCCTACAGTAATAAACTACATTTTATGTGGAAAATAAGAACACAGATGTGGCTGGATGGTATAATGAAACTGTGGACAAACTGTTAAATGTTCTGCTTTGGTCACATTCCAAATTTCTCAATGTCATGGCCTAGATCTGAAGCATTCAAGCCAAAATATTTAAATTTTCAGATACTGAAGTGGTCCTCAATGGAAAGCTTCTCCTAACATTAGCCAGAACTGTAGACTGAAATATTTTCTAACATGCAATCCTATTAATTTGTTCTGTCTCTAATGGCTTTGCACACCCAATATGGCTATGTGTAAAGCTGATTGTACCAAAACAAAAGTGAAGCTATATGTTCAGCAACTTTAAAAATGTCATTATGAAATTGTGTAACTAGAATTGATATAAAAGGATTGTAAAGTTCTCCTTTCACAGGATATACTAGCAATATACAGATGTTGTATATCTGCAACCAAAATAGGCTCTTTGGTTATCCGGTTGAGATTTTCTTTTAGGAGAACCAGAATGACTACACTACTGAGGGGGTCCATTTCCAGTCAGGCATAACTTACACCAGCACATTACATCAAAATACAGATGTGGCAGAGCTAACAAATTGCCATAGTGTGATATCTTACCATAGATGATAACAAAAACGAATGAAAAGTCAACGAGAAACATTTTTACTTTCCATTGCCTTTTGTTGTCTTCTAATAACAGACATCATGCTGCAGAAATTTATCCTGCTGCTGAAAGTCAGGTTAACTCTACTCCATCTAGATGTTTACTTTTCCTATGCTGTGAGGTCACAGATGTATGGTGTCCATTATTATGTGTCTGTGTTATTATGACATCACTGTAGGTATTATTCTTGTACTGTGACCATAATGTGAGTATTATCCTTGTACTATGATATCACTGTGTGCCTTATTCTGGTAATGTAACATCACTGGCTTAATTCTCATACTGTGACATTACTGTGTACATTATCCCTGTGCTGTGACATCACTGTGTATATTACGCCTGTAATGTGACATCACTGTATGCATTATCCTGCTACTGTGATATCACTGTGTGAACTTGTTTCTGTTCTGTGACGTCACTACATTGCACCATACCATACATAATGCCTACAACTCCATATTTTGGAACCATTTTGACTTTTTGTACCTCCATGCAGTCACATGGACACACTGTCAGACACTTTAGTTACATCTAAAATAAGCATACTATATGGCAAAGAATACATTTCCCCATGCATTTTCTTCTATTAACCAAGCTCCCTAGTCTATATTGTAGACAGTGACATTAGAATAGAAATAACTGAGAAATAGCACCTCATGACTGTTTTGCTTTCTAGGTGCTATCTTCACAGCAAATCTTTGGCATCTAATGTAGTAATTATACAGACTCACTCTACCCTAAACACAACAGCCTCTAATGACATATCCACTTAATATTGATTTTGACCTATTTAAGCTACAAGAAGCCTCCTGTCTTCCATCCGCTGATTTTAAAACAAGAGAGCCTTCCTGCAACTTGGAAGTACTGACCTCTTCTACAGAAAGTTGCAACATTTCAAGATGACAGCTGGTAATTCAGACTGTCACTGATTATGACATCATGATTGTTACATTCATCAAAGTGAAAAGAAACGCTTTGTACTTTGAGCCATTTAACCCGTAAATACTAAAATGACTTTGTAGCAAAAGTAAGAAGCGAAATTTTATAGATTGATTAGTGTGAAAGCCACGTCTGAATCTTAACTAATGAACGTTTCAATCACTACAAGTTTTTACAGGTGTAGAAGAGGATATATTTTTGCTTGTACATTCCCATGGGAGAAATTATTTGCTGATTAAAACTCCCATTGGAATTGAATCACTGTGGATCTGAATAACAAAACAAGAATTAGTACAAGGACCAGAGGCGTAGATAGGGGTTCAGCACAGGGGGGCGAACATGTCCAAGTGGGCCCCCAACTTGGACATGTTCGTATACCGATACTATCAGTATACGGTGAGCGTATAGTGGTATATAGCAGCTCTACACAGGGCTCTGCAGACGATTTAGGTGAATACAGGGCAGTAACATTTTGTGACTTACCGGTGACGTCTCTGACTAATCGTTCACATTCCCCATCTTTTTTTATCTAGACGGCCATGACCACTTCTTCCAGTTTCTGTAAAGTTTGCAACACAGACATCTTTGGCTCCTCACTTTTCCAGGCACCTGACCCACATTGTACTCACCTGCACACCCATCCTGCTGCTACCCCAATTATACAATATATGATATAACCCCCCCATAATGAATAATACCCCCAAGTGCATCTTTAAATTAATAACGTCCCTGTGCACCCCCTTTAAATAGTGCCCCTTATTAATAATGCCCCAGGTGTTTCCTAATTGAAAAGGGAAAAAAAAAAAACAAGGGGAAAAAAAATTATTGGGTTCCAATACCCGGAACCCCCAGGATCAGCTGTTTGAATAAACCATGGTACCTGTGTAAGCGCTGTGACCCCTTCTCTGTTTACATAGTGTCATTCTTTTCATAGCGGCCATGTAATGTAACTACAGCCTCGTCCTATACACGTCTATGTGACAAGGCTGGAATTACATCACACGGTCACTATAAAAAGACAGCCTATGATATAAACAGGCGCCATGGCCCCTTCATACAGCTGATCAGTGGGGAATCTCTTATCTGTTATTGATGATTTATTCTGAGAATAGACCATCAATAAAAATGAGCTGGAAAACTCCTTAAGGCTTAGGCTGTGTTCACACAGAGTTTTTTGGCAGCAGATTTTGACGCGGAATCCGCCTGAAAAAACTCCTCCCATTCATTTCAATGGGAGTCAGTAGCGTTTTTTTTCCGCTAGCGGAAAAAAAAAATTAACATAACCTATGTTCCCGCGGATTCCGTCCGTGATGTCCGCGGCTCGAGCCGCGCTCCTGATTAGGCCCATTCATCTGGGCTTAATCAGGAGCGGTTAGGCACGACGGAATGCTGATGTACGGCATCGGAATCCCGTCACGGCCGACCATGGTGAAAGTCCGGGGGCGGAAAACTTTCCGCCGTGTGAAGGCCCCATGTAGCAAAAAACAGCTGCGGGAAAAACTGTGGCGGTGACGCATCGCGGTTTTTCCTGCAGCATTTTGCACAGAAAGTTCACAGAGGTTTCCTCTGCGGACTTTCTGCTTCAATTATATCTATAGGGAAACCGCTGGCGTTTCCGTAGGTATAATCGACATGCTGCGATTTCCAAAACTGCGACTGTTTTGGAAACCGCAGCGTGTCCGCTGCGCATTTTTTACTGCAGAGTCGGGATGGGATGGGGGCCCCATGTGGCGAAAACCCACAGAAAAAAAACGTGGCATTCTAGCAAATCCCATCCACACATAGCGGGAAAAATATGTGCAGCAGACGCAAAACCGTTGCAGTTTTGGAAATTGCAGCATGTCAATTATGGAAATGCTGGCGGTTTCCATTTAGGTGTATTGAAACCTCTGCAGACCTTCTGTGAAAAGCGCTGCGGGAATAACCACAATGTTACCGCCATGGTTTTTCCTGCAGTGCTTTTTTTTGCTGCAGCCCGCTACGTGGGGCCTTAGTCCTAATAAAGCCCAAGTGCCACTTTAATTAAATTAATTGACCCTCATATTATGCCCCTGATTCCCCCTGACACAAATACTGCACCTCTAATGACCCCTTATATGAATGACCACCCCTCTTATGTTCATAATGCCTCCTAATATAAATGATGCCCCCTAATGGCTCCTTATATAAATAACCTCCCCCTTGTATTAATAATACCCCGTATTAACCCTTATATAAATGACGCCCAATCGTCATAATGCCCCCTAATGAATCCTCCCTTTATAGTTATATTCCACCCTCCTAACCACCCCTTATACTATTAATATACCCACAAAAAAAAAAGTCATACTCACCTACCTGCGATGCTGATGAATGGAGCCGTTGCTTCCTCCCTGTCCACGCACAGGACGTCTGTGTCTGAGCGCAGGCGGCGCGATGTTGTGACGTCATCGCGCCGCCCGTGCTGAGAAGCAGACCACAGACTAGGTCTGCTTCTCGGCATCTTGCAAACCGCAAGCCTGTATTGGCTTGCGGTTTACAAGTCAGTTAAGCACCAGGAAGTATTGTAACTAGATCGGTGTCTGCAGACACCGATCTAGTTAGAAATAAAGTATGTATTAATGGCGGCCCTGGGGTGGGCCCCAAAAAGTCAGTGGGCCCGGGGCAGCCACCCCCTCTGCCCCCCCGCTAGCTACGCCTCTGATAAGGACTGATCTGAAATAACATAGAAATAACAGTAGATGAGGTTGGATGAAGACACAGATCCATAAAGTACAACCTATAACCCTACAGTGTTGATCCAGAGGAAGACAAAAAAAACCCATAAGGCTGAAGACAATTGCACCACATCAGGGGAAAAGTTCCTTCCTGACTCCAAATCCTACTATCAGTACAAAACCCTGGATCAGTTTGTTCTCACCAAAATTCTAAAACCTGTAATAGAGTCAAAGGCCTAAGTGTAGAAAGATCATTAGAAAGGTCTTTGTGTTGTCCCTTCATGTATTGGAAAACCCAAGTTTATTAACCTGTCTCTGTACTCCAATCTATTAACTCCCCTAATTATCTTGGTCACCTTTCTCTGTACTCACTTTAGTTAAGTTCTTGTACACTGAGGTCCAAAATTGCGCCCCACAGTTTGTGTGGCTGAACTAGTGATTGGCATCCCATAATTTAATTTGCCTTGGCAGCTGTTAACTGGCACTAGTCACTAAAGGTAAACTTACTGTCCACCAAAATCCCCAAGTATTTTTCAGTGGTCCATTTTACCAAATAATTTACTATTAAGTATATAATCATCCATTTTATTTCTTTTACCAACATGTATAGCTTTACATTTGTTTACATTAAACTGCATTTTGCAAGTCTTTGCCCATACTTCCTTAGATTCCACTGTAATATTGTACTATCCTTCTCAGTTTTTATTACTTTCCAGAGTTTAGTGTCATCTGCAAATATGGACACCCTGCTCTGTAAACCCTATACCAGGTCATTAATAAGCATATTAAAAGGGGTAGGACCCAATACTGACCCCTGTGGCACCCCACTGGTGACTTTGACTCACCCTTAGTATTTGCCATTAAAAAGCATCTGTTAGCTATCACTAGAGTTGTGAACCCAAATGCATATGTTTTCCCCCAGTCCCAACATAATAATTTTTTATAACAACCTTTTATGTGGTACAGTATCAAAAGCCTTTGAAAAGTCCAGATATACTATGTCTATGGCATTTCCATGTCCAGTGTAGAACTGACCTCTTCATAGTAGTTGGTCAGATTAGTCTGACAGGACTGATTCTTCATAAACCTGTGCCGATTTGACGTTATGTGCTTATTTTCATTGAGATATTCCAGGATAGCATCTATTAGAAAACGTTCAAATATTTTACCCACCACTGAGGTTAGACTTGTAGGCCTATAGTTTCCAGGACCACTTTTTGATATATTGGCACAACATTTGCTATGCGCCAGTCTTGTGGGACAAAGTCTCTCTCCATAGAATCCTTAAAAATTAGATATAGAAGCTTGACTATCACCGTGTTTAATTTCTTTATAACCCAGGATGTTGAATACCATGAGGTCCCAGTAATTTTTACCATAGTTTTCACATTCATTCAACTAATAAACCTGGTGAAATGTTTTCTGTATCACTTGAAGAACAATTATAGAAATGACTTGTATACATTGTATACAGCCATTAATAATCACTTTTATTACTTTTATTATAGGTGAATGTCAATATCCAGGTACAAAACTTATGTTTCACTTCATGCCCCACTGAATATTTGGTTAAAGGTGGCCATACACATTAGTGAAAAGTCAGATGAAGGATCTGCCAGCTTCTGTGTGAAGGAGTTTTCTTGACTTTTCCCCAACAGCCGATGTCAGGGGGAATGGAAGGATCAGGCATATTGGATTTCAATATGCCTGATCCTTTGTTCCCAAAAGAGATAAACTGCTGCCTGGAGTGGCCTGTACACTGTGCAGTGCCACGTAGTGTTATTGCAGCTCAATTCCAATTCGCTTGAATGGAAGCCAGTACAGTAGTTTTGTATGGTCAGTACATGGTAACTTGAAGTTAACACATAAGTTAAAGCTGTTGAGCCCAAAAGCAAAATGTGGAACTGAGTTCTCCACTTACAACATGCCATATAATGTATATTATTGATCTACAACTGTTACAAGACATAACATATTCCCCCCTGAAATGTTATTGTATTTTATGTGGGTTGGGACAGTGATGAGGGGATGGTTGATGAATCTATACCTAAAGTTTAATGTATATATATTGTTGTATTTGTTTACTGCTATATAATAGAAAAAAAAGTTTTAAAAATCATCTGATATAATAATAATAATACTGGTGTATTATTATATGGCAGAGGCTTCTTAGTGTTTTTTTTTTTTTTTTTTAACACCAAAGCTCAGTGCGATATTTCTTCACCCCCTGTAACTAAGCTCCTGTGTACAAATGTTGGCAAAGGGAAATACAACACAAAGTTGTTTTATCCTTTGCAGAGACAACCCCCTCCCATGTCTTTTTTTTTCAGTTGTGTGGGCAGTAGGGGGAAGAAGATGAAGCTTAACAAATGTGCCCTCATGTAATCTTTTTGTATTTACTACAGAAAAATTACTACAATAGTGATAGACTACTACTTTGTTCTTATTTTCTTCTACTTGTCTTTGGTCTATGTATCTGGTTGGCTAAAACTGGTCAAATATGACAACTGGATGACAGTAAACAAATAGTAAACATGGTCTTTGAATAGTCTTAATCCTTAGGTGCACCAGGATGCACAGTTAAGTCCTGGTGCGCATGAATAAACATGGCAGCCTCTCTGAAACAGTGAGGCCGCACTAGCTGCTTGGTCTGTGCTGTTTCATACAGCAGGGACTCGGCAGCATTTCCCATGATCAGAGATGACTCTGATCACGGGCATTTAACCACTCAGATGCCATGGTCAAATGCGACCACGGCACCTGAGTGGTTATTTTCACTTTCTTTTTGATGAATAAAGCTAACATGGCATTTTTACTGCAGAGTGGAGGCCGTAAAAAAAAAAAAAAAGACATAAAACGGCAGTACTGCATTTTTTTCTTAATTCCACCTCATTCTGAATTTTTTTCCCAGTACATTGTACAAAATAATATATGGTACCATTTTCAAGTACAACTTGTCATGCAAAAATCAAGCCCTCATATGACTATGTAAACAGAAAAATGAGAAAGTTATGGCTTTTGGAATGTAAGGAGTAAAGAATGAAAACACAGAATGAAAAATGTTTGCGTCTCCTAAGTGTTTATCCATTTGGGACCAACAAATAGACTTCCTATGTCGGTCACTAACTGGCCTTATTGCAATGGAATCAGTTGTATCAGAATGCGGTTGTATCTCTCCCACTGTGTAAAGTGGGGGACTGGCTGTGCATTCACAGTCGGACACCTGCTGCTAACGCCTCGAATAGCAAAACCGCTGATCTTGGATGCTTAAATATTTAGATGCTGTGGTCAATATTTAGGGTGGTCGTAGCATTTACATGGTTTTGGAGGGAGGTGGCTTTCTCCACTAAGCATCAGCCCCCAGGCCAGAGGCATAGTCTATTACACTGCCTGCCAAATTGCAACAGATAGTAAAATACATTGCACTACATTGGTAGATCACAAGTTCAAATCCCCTAGGGGGACTAAAAAATAGAGTGAAAAAAGTCCTCATACTGTTACTGTTATTGCTGGAAAAGTAAAAAAAAAAAAAAAATGTGACTATGGGAGAATGCAAAAAATGGTTTGGTCATTAAGGCCCTAAAACAGGCCAGTCACTAAGGGGTTAAGCACTGACTATTACACGGAGATATTTTGTCACACGTAAAGTTTCATCTAGAATTGTCTTTAAAAAGTATACTGAGCCAAATACATCATCAATGACTCAAAGAGGAAAGATGTGTTAGCTATTTACTGTAAAATGCTGTCTGCAATTTCCTTCCTACTTCAGCCCAAGACAGCAATGAGAATTGTTGACCCAGGGTCGAAGGTCACTAATCAAAACAAAGCTGTCATAAATGTTGAGTGGTGGCCGCAATTAACACTCCAATATATCACAAAGTGTACTGTACCCGTATAGAGCTCCAAATTCCCTTCAGCAAGATAAGATTGATTTTTTTATTTTTTATTTTCATTTACTCGGTAAACTGTTCAGCCAATGGCAGTTATCTCACAAAAAGCTGTTCTTCAGAATGTCTTGAAATTTAGAAACCATATTTTAATAGATCAAAAAAGCTTAAGAGCTAATAGCTACATATATAAGAATTGGCAGCCCATCAATAGTAAGACAACTTTGAAATAATCAAAGTATGAAAAAAATAGTTATGTGATGGGTGTGACTAGGAGGCTGAAGGGGTTGATGTTAGGACTGTCATCAATATTTGATCAGCGGGAGCCCATCACTGGGAACCCCCACCAATCAGCTGGGTGACGATGCCACAGAGGTTGAATGAGCACTGCGTCCTCTTCACTATGTACCAAACACAAAAACACAAAAAAACAAGCAAATAAATGCATATCACATAAACAATTGGAGGAGAGTACGTGTCCAAATATATCCAAAACGAGCTCACACAACGTGAATGAATAAGAAAATTACTAAGAAATAACAAGTGCACACAAACAGAATAAAACGGAGAATTGCCTAAACCCTAAATACTGTACATAAAGCATAATCTCCAATAGGTGATATGTGTAAAAATAGTTGTACTATGGATCACAATGTTAATGTACCAAAATAAATGAATTAGCAGTATAGTACATGCTGCATATAACACACAGGGGCGTAAATACCGGAGTAGCAGTGGTAATGGCTGCCACAGGGCCTGGGACATTAAGGGGCCTGGAGCCCTGTAGCAGCCGCTACAGCAAACCCCACAAACACTGCTATCATTATACTTTCTGGTCTTTTCAGACCCCAGAGTATAATGATCGGGGGCCCAGGGGAGGTGAGGGAACATAAAAAACACTGTAACTTACCTGCCCTACCTGCTTCGGGCCTTTTTGGTGACGTCCCAGATGTCAGCCTACGTCATTATGCGTTGTGATGCTGGCCTGGATCACACGAGATCTAGTCCAACATTGAAGATGGCCGAAGTAGCGCACTGGAGTGCACTGGAGCAAGGAGGTAAGTAGCATTGTTTTTTATGTTTTATGCAGGGGCCACTATGCTGCATAATACTGTGCACAGGGGCTGCTATGGGGCATAATACTGTGTGCAGGGGCCACTATGGGGCATAATACTGTGTGCAGAGGCCACTATGGGGCATAATACTGTGTGCAGGGGCCACTATGGGGCATAATACTGTGCACAGGGGCCACTATGGGGCATAATACTGTGTGCAGGGGCCACTATGGGGCATAATACTGGGTGCAGGGGCCACTATGGGGCATAATACTGTGTGCAGGGGCAACTATGGGGCATAATACTGTGTGCAGGGGCCACTATGGGGCATAATATTGTGTGCAGGGTTCAATATGGGGCATAATATTGTGTGCAGGGGCCACTATGGGGCATAATAGTGTGCACAGGAATGCGGTTTGTGCAGGGGGGCGGTTCGGGCGGGGGGGCATGTCAAATACTGAAAAAATGCCAGTGCATACAATCTGTACAGCAAACCTACCATAAAGACAATAGTCTATGTTAAAGATATAACCTTTTAAATACGGCAAAATTACAAGTGGAAAGATAACATATACCACAAAATCACATGGTAAAATGGAAACAATACCGACGAGTGGAGAATTACGCGCCCCTACATACCAAACACAGCAACATACACTGTATAGCAACTGCATTTTATTCACTTGAATGGGACTGAGTTGCAAACAGGCCATGTGACTCATGAATGTGATTTCACTATGAAGGGATAACAGTGCTCGCCCAAAGGCTGCAGCCACTTCAAACAAAGGAACCCCTGTCACTATGATATTAATGACCTGCTTGTTATTAAGTACAGGGAAGCCACCTAAAGGGGAAAACACACAGGACAGGACATGATTTCCCATTGTCCTGATATTAGCTTACCCTCCCTATAGTCTCTATGTTGCATCAGGTTAGTTGGATATGGTTGAAAAGCAATGCTCCAGAGAACTAGCGATGAATGAACCTTTTAGGATTTGTTGCTATTCGGTTTGGATTAAGTAAAATTACAACTTTGAAGTTAACTAAATAATAGGAAGATACTGTGACATTAACACAAATGCAGTACTATACAATCCTCTTCCCCTGTCAGTGGAACAGAGATATCTATAGAATAATGTCTGGGATACTGAGATAGTAGTAATGGTAACAATCGTAGAAACTGTTAATACTATGTTTACATTAATATAATACTCTCTAAATGCACACAATAAACAATATATGATGCTACAGTCTGTTTATGGGGTCCCACTGCTTTAGATGTTGGTTCTCTCTTTAAATAGTATATTCACGTAATAATAAGCTAAAATACATGCAGTTTGAAGGAGAACAGTGGTGAATCAGCAGCTCTTGCTTGACAATGAATTGTAGCCATCACAAAGATGAGTCTTCAAGAAATGAGTGTTATAACGTCTGCGTGCCCCAAGTGACTGCTGAGGTCCAATCATATAACAAATAGTCATACTCTTACCTGGGGGACAGCTGAGGCTTGTCATTGGACCTCAGCAATCATATTGAGCATGCTGACATTATGATGCTTAGAAAGAGTGCCATAACGTCTGCGTGACACAAGTAATTTTATTATTGGGCCTCAGCAGTTCCCCGGAGTCACTGACCTCATTCAGGTAGCTGGAAGAGGTGCAGGATCCTGCAAAGGAGTCCAGGGGAGGTGAGTAAACATACCAAACAGTTATACTCACCTTTCCTGAGCCCCTTTGCCTCCATTTATTGCATTCTGGGGTCTAAAGAGATATATAGGGGTATAAAAATAGCAGGTACAGAGTATAATAATAGTAGGTACAGACATTAAACTGCCAGGTGAACCTTGCAAATATTTGTAAGACAACACTCACAAGGTTCACCCAACATTATTATTGATTCAAGTTACAGTTTGTATTAGGAGATGGAATATTATATTCCTATGTAATCCTTAATTTAGTGGAGAATGTAAGATTTTTCTAATGTTGATGGTTGTGGTACCAGTTTTAGGTGCAAATGTGTGTTTTAATGCATTTTTGTTTTTCATAAATATTTTGTGTTTGTCGCAAAGTTTTGTGAAAGTGGACATTGCTGTCAATAGCCTGTTGAGTAATCCTCAGTTTGTCTGCTATCAAGATATATATAGGATCTAGGGGGTGCTCTTTCTTTTCAAGGTGTTATCCCTATATTTTATAGGTTAATATTTTTTGAAATTTCCAGCTTAAGGCTAAGGCATCACGTTTTTTTCTGCAGCATTATTCATTGCATTTTCCTTTGCAGACTTCCTGCCCTTATTACAGCTATACGGAAAACGGCAGCGTTTCCACAAATATAATTGACATGCAGCAGCTTTTCCGCTGCAGATTTTTTTCTGTAATGTGTGGATGGGATTAGCCAGAATCCCATCCACTTTGCAGGATTGTAAAACACTTCGTTTTTGCAACATGGGGTTTAAGGCTAAGGCCCCACGTAGCAATCCAAAGCCAAAAAGCACTGCGATTTTTCCGGCAACACTTTTCACAGAAAGTCTGCAGAGTTTTCCACCAGCATTTCCCTAGGTATAATTGACATGCTGCGATTTACCAAAACGCAGAGGTTGTCCGCTGTAGATATTTTTCTGCAATGTGTGGATGGGATTAATCAGAATCATTTCCACTGTGGCAAAATCGCAGCTTTTACGCTACGTGGGGCCCCAGCCAAAAACTGTGACTGTGGTCCCAGCTGCCTTGAGATCATTAACAAGTTTCTCCTGCGTAGTTTTAGGCTGATCTCTCACCTTCCTCATGATCAAGGATACCGCACGAGGTGAGATTTTGCATGGAGCCCCAGATTGATGTCGATTGACAGTCATTTTGTATTTCTTCCATTTTCTTACTATTGCACCAACAGTTGTCTCCTTCTCACCCAGAGTCTTACTTATGGTTTTGTAGCCCATTCCAGCCTTGTGCAGGTCTATGATCTTGTCCCTGACATCCTTAGAAAGCTCTTTGGACTTGCCCATGTTGTAGAGGTTAGAGTCTGACTGATTAATTGAGTCTGTGGACAGGAGTCTTTTATACAGGTGACAATATAAGAGCTGTCTCTTTAATGCAGGTAACGAGTTGATTAGGAACGTCTAACTGGTCTGTAGGAGCCAGTAGAGTCTGTAGGAACTCTTAATGGTTGGTAGAGGATCAAATACTTATTTCTCTCTGCAAAATGCAAATAAATTTATGCAATGTGATTTTTCTGGATTTTATTTTTGATATTCTATCTCACTGTTAAAATTAACTTACCTTTAAAATTATAGACTGTTCATGTCTTTGGCAGTGGGCAAACTTACAAAATCAGCAAGGGATCAAATACTTATTTCCTTCACTGTATGTATATGCACAAGTGAATTGTATGGACTATGCACCTGTTGACGTCTTTATTTTTAGGAGGTGTGTTACCTGAAACCTTCTGCTTCGGTTACACTTTTAACAAATGATAGGTGCCTGTGTGGCACTTTGACAATGTGTCAGGTATCTTCTTAAAAATATATAGGTATGGATGGTTAGTCCAAAAATCCCTGGCAACAAATTAAAAAAACAAGGAATATGTGAATGCAACTTAGTCCAGTTTTATTTATTGTAAGCCTTACTATAGGCATATGGCATCTGCTGTCATTTTATAAAAGATAACATAAAAGAGATATATATAAACTCCACAAACAATAGTGTGAAGTAAATCTTGTATGTATTACATTATTTGCTTCTATGTAGTTGTCCAAAAGTAGCAGCTTAATTTGTATATTTTAAATTGATATTTTATTGTGTTCAGATATTAAGAAATATGTTTCATTTTGTCTCTTTATAACATACATATTTAAAATCAGGATTTGCATATAGATGAAATATGGGGAGCTGGGAAATAGATTCCAAATTATTTTTTTCTAACACAAGGAATTATTGAAATAGTAAAAGTAAAATACAACCATCTTCACCTTGCACTGGAAATATGAGTTTCTGCATTGAAACATTTAAAGCACATCTCTGCCAGCATAATAAAACTTAGATGTCCATGAATGCTCCCCTTTGCCTGTGCTGTATAGTCTTCAACAATAGTTAGTGGTACTGTAACTAAAAATAGGAATTTGAAACCACAGTAAGCCATTTGAAGTCTTTGTCTCACCTTGTCATGTACCTGCAGGTATAGTGCCGTCATAGTCATATCCTTGTGTGCTTCTAAACCACGTATATGCTGCTGTAGGGATGGTTAATGGTACAATGAACATACCTGTCTTGTGGCACAGTGCAATCTCAGGGCCGAGAAAAACAAAACCACTTTTATTCTATATGAAAATGAGTCATTTGGTGCACCCAGGGCATGGTCATGTCTACCAGAACACCGTTTATGTTGGTGATCGCTGCCCAGTACTAACCCCGACATGAAGATTGATAGGTCCTGATGTGCAGTGACCATATATGAAAATTGGAGCTCCGTCAGATGTGGCCATGCCACGGAGCGCTGACATTTCAGTATGCCATTAACTGGTCGTAAAACAGTCTAAGGCCGGTGCCCTATGTGATATTAAACAATGTGGTTTGGTCGCGGTGGAAACGCTGTGGCAAAAACCGTGGTGTTTTACAGTCACTGCAAATCCCATCCACACATTGCAGAAAAATACGCACAGCGGAAATGCTGTGATTTCCATAACCGTTGTGGTTTTGGAAATCGCAGCATGTCAGTTATACCTACGAAAATGCTGGTGGTTTTCCTAATGAAAGCAGAAAGTCCACACTGGTTTCCCGTCTGTGGAAAGCGCTGTGGGAACAAATGCAAAGTGTAGCTGCCACACTTTTTCCTGCAGCGCTTTTTTGCTACGGCCCGGTACTTGGGGCTTTAGCCTTAAGGCTGCATTTTACAGCCAGATCTCAGCCTGCAGCAGTACTGGTCAGTGCATTCACTCTCTAGTCAGCTGATCAGCAGCACAAATGGCACTACATACCAAACACAGCACCATCATTGTATTTACCTGAAGTTACTAACAGGCCATGTGACTCATGAATGTAATGTCACTCTTCATGCGAAAGGGAAGCAGTGCTTGCGCAAAGGCTGCAGCCTCTTCAAACACATGGGACCCTGCCTGTCTGATATTAATGACCTGCTTGTTATTAAGTAAAGGGCAGCCTGAAGGCGACGGCACACAGGATAGGACATGCATTCCCATAATCCTGATATTGGTTTACCCTCCCTATAGTCTCTATGTTGCATCAAGTTTATTGCAGCTGGTTGAATAGCAATGCTCCAGAGAACTAAAGATGAATGAACCTTTTAGAATTTGTTGCATTTCAGGTCTGACTCAAAAATTTGATTCAGTCTGAAAAGATTCAGTCTGAACCAGATGTGCAAATTAATATCTGAGGACTCCTAGGACTCTATCTAATCCCTTTCTAGCTCTCAAGCACAAGTACAGACTTGACAAAGTGACTGCAACACATATGACTAGCTGTGTAGCATGATTAAATTGTATGTTCTTGGTCTTGAAAACAGTACAGAATGAACTTGAAGGTTTAATATTCTGAGAATTGTGATTGAGGTTGATGCATCTGCTGCAACACTTCACTGATCCGCACAGCCTGTACTGTTGGCTGCTCTAGAAATGTGACAGCATGTAAATGGTTTAGAAGCTGTACTGGTCAATGCATTCATTCACTAGTCAGCTTATCTGCAGCACTATTAGACAGGGCTTTTATCTGCAACCAGCATTCCTAGCAGTGCTTGTTGACAATAATTGCCCTAAATATGAGGCTGCGTAATTGGGCACTAACTGGTTTAAAAGTGATTTTGGTGGTGGTAGAATCTCTTTAGGAGGAAATTTTAAAAAATTTAGGCAAGTGTAGAGAATGGGATCAAAAACCTTTACTACAATCTTCAAATCCCAACTACTTCATTGCAGCCACTCCAGATTTCCCTTTCAGTCTTTGTTTATATCTTGCACAATTAAAGGCATAGCTAAGGGTTCATAGGCCCTGTTGTACGAGTATATCTTAGGTCCTCCTCCTCCTCCTTCATGCACTCCAACTCCAATCTTCTCCTGACAACCACCCACCTTGTCCTCCTTGAATGGCAGAGTAGTCAATGTTGGGTTCATGCAGAATAAGGTTGGACTAGAGCAGAGCAGATAATTTGGCAATTTTGTTTACACCATCTGCATTACTATTGTGAGAGTTATTCTTTAGGGCCAGACATGACTGTACTGTGGCCAGGATGTGACCGAAAACTACGTGACCAAGTCAGCTGCCACTGATTTCTAGTATACAGCATTTGCATGCCAACAAGCACTACCCCTTGGCTATATAGTGACTGACTTTAGAAGCCTTTACAATTGACCTGACGAAGGTTGCAAATAGCCAACTGACACATTTTGAATTGTACATCACAATAAAACTTGAAATTATTTTTCTTCAAAATCTTTGGAGTGCCAAGTTATTTCAACATTATATATACAGGGTGGAAGCCTACTTAAGCACCAGTACCAGTGGAGTGCTGTGTATCCTCTTACAATACTTATTTCTATTAGTTCATGAAAAAAATGATTGTTTAATGATGTGAGATTCCCATGATGAGGGCTCAGGCATGTGGCAGATGATAACTCATGTACATCTGCTATAAATTCTGGCTCATATGTAACTATAGCATATATACCCCCCGAATCATGATAGCTTTCCCTGCAGGAGAGCAGCATGTGGTAGTTGGTGCATGTATTACACCTCATAGGAGCTTAGTGGCACTGACCATATAATCCAACAGTACTAACAATATATACCTACACAATAGTATACAATATGGAGCTCCCAGTTGAGCTCCCTATGGATTAAAAAGCTACTATGCCCAGCAGCAGCCAAACCTAGAGCATGAGCAATGGGGCAGCATTATTATACATAGGAGCTCCTCTGGGTTCTCCAGTCTCCATGGATTAAAATGGGGAAAATAAATAAAGGGTTGAATCAGCTTCTTCCTATGTACAATACTTTCTCTAATTCTGGAATGTAACTGAGTAATAATGCACAGCAGACATGGTGAGAACAGTATAATGTTGTACCGTGTTAGCCATTGAAAGTAGTGGAAGAGTGAAGAAATCAGGCGATACCTTTTAGAGGCTAACTGAGTATATTTATAAGTAAGCTTTCAGGAGTACTCGCTCCCTTCATCAGACATGGTGTGATACAAGAACTGAAAATTAACAGATTTTTATACACATGGTTTTCAAAAGCATTTTAGAGTCCTTAAAAAAAATTGCAATCTAAGTAGAGAAGTTATTTACAACAGGTAAAAAAAACAGTCTGGAAACTTGTGGTGCGTGACGGAGGGATCAGTAATTCTTGCTGTTATCTGTTTGCTATCAGGAGGTGATTTGTGACCCTCACAGGTCATACATAGTGTGATTTGAAGCTGGCATGAATATTGAGTTCAGTTCATGGTTCAAACATAGTGTGACATGAAGCTGGCATGAATATTAAGTCCAAATTGCAGAGTTTGAAATTTTTGCATAAATTTGTACTCCATTTCTTTTCTTTTCTCCTGTGTCTTAAAATGTCCCATTAAAACCACAACCCGTAAATCTTCAATAGAGTGGTTTTCTCCGGAGAAATGTGCGGCCACTGGGAGATCGGTTCTGCTGTTATTAATGGTGGATCTGTGTGAGTTCATTCGTTCCACCATTAATAACAGCAGAACCGATCTCCCAGTGGCCGCACATTTCTCCAGAGAAAACCACTCTATTGAAGATTTGCGGGTTGTGGTTTTAATGGGACATTTTAAGACACAGGAGAAAAGAAAAGAAATGGAGTACAAATTTATGCAAAAATTTCAAACTCTGCAATTTGGACTTAATATTCATGCCAGCTTCATGTCACACTATGTTTGAACCATGAACTGAACTCAATATTCATGCCAGCTTCAAATCACACTATGTATGACCTGTGAGGGTCACAAATCACCTCCTGATAGCAAACAGATAACAGCAAGAATTACTGATCCCTCCGTCACGCACCACAAGTTTCCAGACAGTTTTTTTGACCTGTTGTAAATAACTTCTCTACTTAGATTGCAATTTTTTTTAAGGACTCTAAAATGCTTTGAAAACCTTGTGTATAAAAATCTGTTAATTTTCAGTTCTTGTATCACACCATGTCTGATGGTGAGAACAAGCAGATTAGAGGAGATGCGGAGCCCTGCTCATCCTCTTCCTACATCTTCACAGAAAAGCCACTTATCTAAACACCTTGAGTGTATGGGTTTCTGTGAGGGTTAACCTGTTGTGCAGGAAGCTGCTAGAGCTGCTATAGCATATGGTGTGTTGTGTGTGTGTGTATGGGGGTCCTCTTGTTTAAATTAAAACACTAGGGAAATCTATCAGTAGTATATGCATAAATGTAATATTTTTTGCAGCAAACATAATTATTAATATAGAACATAGATATATATATATATATATATATATATATATATATACACTGCATGTATATATAGTACCTTGCGAAAGTATTCGGCCCCCTTGAACTTTTCAACCTTTTGCCACATTTCAGGCTTCAAACATAAAGATATAAAATTTTAATTTTTTGGTGAAGAATCAACAACAAGTGGGACACAATTGTGAAGTGGAACGAAATTTATTGGTTATTTTAAACTTTTGTAAAAAATAAAAAACTGAAAAGTGGGGCGTGCAATATTATTTGGCCCCTTTACTTTCGGTGCAGCAAACTCACTCCAGAAGTTCAGTGAGGATCTCTGAATGATCCAATGTTGTCCTAAATGACTGATGATGATAAATATAATCCACCTGTGTGTAATCAAGTCTCTGTATAAATGCACCTGCTCTGTGATAGTCTCAGGGTTCTGTTTAAAGCGCAGAGAGCATCATGAAGACCAAGGAACACACCAGGCAGGTCTATGATACTGTTGTGGAGAAGTTTAAAGCCGGATTTGGATACAAAAAGATTTCCCAAACTTTAAACATCCCAAGGAGCACTGTGCAAGCGATCATATTGAAATGGAAGGAGTATCAGACCACTGCAAATCTACCAAGACCCGGCCGTCCCTCTAAACTTTCATCTCAAACAAGGAGAAGCCTGATCAGAGATGCAGCCAAGAGGCCCATGATCACTCTGGATGAACTGCAGAGATCTACAGCTGAGGTGGGAGAGTCTGTCCATAGGATAACAATCAGTCGTACACTGCACAAATCTGGCCTTTATGGAAGAGTGGCAAGAAGAAAGCCATTTCTCAAAGATATCCATAAAAAGTCTCGTTTAAAGTTTGCCACAAGCCACCTAGGAGACACACCAAACATGTGGAAGAAGGTGCTCTGGTCAGATGAAACCAAAATCGAACTTTTTGGCCACAAAGCAAAACGATATGTTTGGCGTAAAAGCAACGCAGCTCATCACCCTGAACACATCATCCCCACTGTCAAACATGGTGGTGGCAGCATCATAGTTTGAGCCTGCTTTTCTTCAGCAGGGACAGGGAAGATGGTTAAAATTGATGGGAAGATGGATGGAGCCAAATACAGGACCATTCTGGAAGAAAACCTGTTGGATTCTGCAAAAGACCTGAGACTGGAACGGAGATTTATCTTCCAACAAGACAATGATCCCAAACATAAAGCAAAACCTACAATGGAATGGTTCACAAATAAACGTATCCAGGTGTTAGAATGGCCAAGTCAAAGTCCAGACCTGAATCCAATCTGTGGAAAGAGCTGAAAACTGCTGTTCACAAACGCTCTCCATTCAACCTCTCTGAGCTCGAGCTGTTTTCCAAGGAAGAATGGGCAAGAATTTCAGCCTCTCGATGTGCAAAACTGATAGAGACATACCCCAAGTGACTTGCAGCTGTAATCGCAGCAAAAGGTGGCGCTACAAAGTATTAACTTAAGGGGGCCGAATAATATGGCACACCCCATTTTTCAGTTTTTTATTTTTTACAAAAGTTTAAAATATCCAATAAATTTCGTTCCACTTCACAATTGTGTCCCACTTGTTGATTCTTCACCAAAAAATTTAAATTTTATATCCTTATGTTTGAAGCCTGAAATGTGGCAAAAGGTTGAAACGTTCAAGGGGGCCAAATACTTTCGCAAGGCACTGTATATACAATATATGTAATGGAGTTAGTGGTATAGTTTTTATTTTGTTTGAGCCCTGTCAGGTAGTTAAAGAATGCAGTTTAATCCAGCCCCACTAATAACCACATCACGTATTTTGTAGCCTTCCTTCCATAAAATAAGGAAATCATGCAGGCTGCAAGTCATTAGATAGCATACATGGTCATAAACACGCTATAAAACTTCTTTGTTTGGTTGTTGGCCAGAGAGGTTCACTCAATATCTGGTAATACGCATACATCTTAAGTGTAATTAACATATATCTAATGTTATATAATAATAGGTTTGTTCTGCACTTTGTTTCATGTACAAGCAAGATATAATTTAACGCTGGGAAACACCATATGACATAATGCCATGTTATTTTTGCAAACTTCTCATTATATATATTGGCAATAACCCAGACTGCAAAATCCAACTATTTTACTGTAGGAAATGAAAGATAAGAAAGGAGGTGGTTTATCCCTTTGTGATTAGGGCCTTGATGGATTACAGAGGTGTCTTTGTCTGAATTAAAGGGAATGTATTGACTTTTTTTTTTACTAAATAAAACCAGATACTAATACATTTTCCTTTTTTTCTACTCTGCTTTCATTTTTTTTTATATTATTGAGGCAGCCATCTTGCTTGTACTGCCGTTAACAGCATGCATGGATATGCTTTACAGCAGCCACATGGCTTATAGGGACTTGTAGACTAAAGATGATCCATTGACATCTATAAGAAACTGTTGCACTGTGACCTATGTAGAGGTGGTTGTGAAGGGAAGGAAGGAGGTGAGCTGTGACCATCATTTATTGTGAATTGTGGATCCTGTGTTATCTATATACGGGTATTATCTTTCATTATAATTCTGGTAATGGCAATGCAATGACTGCTGAGAAGTGATATCTACAGAGCAGTTAGTGTCAGACTATTGTAAAGTGGCCAAAGGAAAACTACAGGATTTCTGGATAAATAATGACATGGATATTTAAAAACCTCCAAAAATTCTTTTAAAATATGATTTACAGAAAAACCTGTTTTAAGCATAGGCATTTTCTGGTGGCATATTCTTTTAAGGAATGAATGATACTAATGAAAATGTTATATAAGAGTTAGTTATGAGAAAGGTCTGATAGGAAAACAGCATACAGTACTAAAAGAACTTTAGGCAACTAACCAGCATACAGGCTAAATTCTTTCTAGAGTTACAATTAATCTGTTTTTGAGTTTTTTAACATGAAATTTACAGAATAAGAAAACTCTTCTTAGAAAATTGTCATGGAATGTTTTACACTATGTATTTGTATATCACAATTTACAATTCCACATTCACATATTACAGTATGTTTAGTTTGAACCAGTTTTGAGTCATATTGCAAAATGTCCTAGCCTAAGGACTTCTTGTGAGTGGCATCTAGCCCTGCTCTAAACAGTACCTCTCCTCCAATACCAGCCACATAACACTCCTTATAACATACACACTAAAATACTAAGCTTAGTCTGACATAGACACCACCGGCTTACCTCTGCTCCACGCCAGGCTTGTCTTTGGTCTATATTTTGACTAGCAATTTGGTGGCCTCCCTACAGCAAAGTCCAGATACCTGTACAGGAAATTGAAGGGTGAATACCAGAGAGACCACTTAGACAAAACCCTTAGGTGTTCCTTAATGCCAAACCACTTGGGTAACACAATGGGTCCTCTAACAGCTGATCATGATAGTATGTAAATGTGGAATACATTGCTCTTAAAGGGAGTCTACCCCCCTCCCCAAGCACATTAAACTGCTTCTACCACATTGTAGAGCACATTGCAGTGATAAAGATCATACCTCTGTTATGTATGTCACTTTTGCAGATTTGGAGAAAAATGACATGCAAATAAGGCAGTTGGTGCACTTGGGGAATGCTTTCTGCATTCAGAGATCTGCTCTTATCTACGGATCAACTTCCACTGCATGGGACAGCACAGGAGATGGGTCTGAATGGCAAGAACGGCGGTCCTGGAGCTGGAGGCACATCCTAATTACACCAACTTCCTCATTTGCATATTGCTTCAACATTATTTTTCTCCAAATCTACAAAAGTGACATACATAATAAAGGTATATTGTTTATTACTATAATGTGCTTTGTAATGCTGTGGTAGCAGTTGAATAAGCCTGGGGAAGATGGTAGACTCCCTTTAAAACAGCTGTTCTGACAGCCGGCAGCCATGTTTTCATGTTTACATGACCTTTATATGACAGAATTTTCTAGCAGTTTTCCCCTCTGCATACTCTATCTCTAGTTCTTAAGTGTACCAGACCTGGAGGATGAAGAAAATGACATTTTCAAGAAGTACAGGATAATATTGATGTGAAGAAACCTCTTGGGGTGGGTTACAAAACTCACTACTACTTCCAGCAGCTTTGGTTTGCCTGTATCTCTTATTTCATCTATAGTACCTCTTTCTTTCTTTCTTCCCCTGCCCTCCCCATAGACTTCTATAGACACAGGTAATTGATCCCTCTATAAGCTGAATCTCTTTCTATATATTTTTAGGAAGCCCCACATTTGACCATTATAATTGGCCAGTAATCCAGCCTCCAGAAAAACCCAAAGGGATTTTCTACTGCCATTTTACTTTAGAGATTGATGGAAGTCCCACTGATGACATATTCTGGAGTCTTAAAGGGGTTATTCCATGAGGCAAGAATGAAAAGTCCTTTTCCCCACTGCACATTCAGCTTGACCACAGCCAGGCTGAATATAGGAGTGACTGGTGATGGACGGTGTTTTACTTCGACTTTCTGGCGCTCCCATTGAAGTGAATGCGGCGCCATCCACCACAAGTCATGCCTATATTCAGCCTGGCTTTGGAAATGACCCCCCAGTCTCAGGAGGTTTTAGCAGCTAGACCCCCACCAATCAGATAAGGTATTTATCCTCTATCCATAGATACTTTCATGGCATAACCCCTTTAAATGGGAAAACCTATTTAATAAAAATGTCTAATATATAACTTGGACTTTATAAGTATACAGGTTTGTTTTAGCATGTCTCTAATTTCTCACCAAGATTGAGACAGATGTAGTTACCCAGCAACCTATGGATAAATAGGATTAGCTAAAGCCTTTGAATGAACATTGTAAAATATGTCACTTCTCTTTTGAAGTGTGGGAAATAATTTATCTGTTGTTATGTTCTATGTACAAAAAATCAAAGCAGTGGCAACTCCTTATTTTTTCCCAATTCGACAATCACTGTTGTTTCATACATAAATTAATATGTGACTCACTAGGTATTCTCAATTTCCCTTTGCCATTACTAGAGACAATATCCATGAAATGCAAAATAACAATTTTCATTGCACCAGTAGTCATTTCAAATTAGAATGTTAATTTCCATTTTACAATGGCTTTTTGTCCACTACATTGGGTCCCAGATCAGCGTAGTGTTCCTCAAGGTTGTGCTGACCATGTCCAGAATTTAAAGGATTTGTAAATTTGGAAAAGGTACTAAACAAAAGTTGCAAAGCAATTGGGGATCTTGATGTGAAAATAACATTTTAGAGAGAGAGAAGAAAAATTTTGAGATAATTGCAGTTAAAATATTCTTTTTTTGACCCCTGTCTGTAAAAATAGATGGCGAGCGCTGATGCTAAAGTATCTTTTAAAGCGTCAAAACAGAACTGCTTCACATGCGCCATTTTGATACCTATTTTTTGCACAGTTTTTACAGATTTTCAAGTCAATGTCAAGAGTGTATTATAAATTCTACTATATACAGTATATATATATATATATATATATATATATTCCCTATATACTTAATAAGGAAAGAAAAAATACAGAGAAAAAGTTAGCAAAAGCTTAATAAAAAATCCTTCAGAAAAAAAAGCAACGTGTTTTTCCTGCATTTTTTTCTGCTGTGGCTTTTAGTTGTGTTTCACTACGTGGGGCCTTAGCCTCAGAGACACAGTAATACAGTGAGCAGAGTGCCCCAGTAAGGCAATTGCGGATCCAAGTACGGACATATGCATTTCTATGGGCCCACACACAGAGCCATAATTTTTCCAGCTGTGTGTCTGGACCCATAGAAATGAAGAGTCACAAAATATGGAGCAGGTTCTATTTTCCGTATTTGAGGCTTGGCCCATTCATTTCAATGTATGGGTCAGAGACATCCATGGATGACACACGGATACCAATCCATGTGCCATCCATGCCATTTTACTGACCTGTACACTGCACACAGTCATATGCATGTAGCCTAAGCAGTCCTGTTTAAAAACTAGATGTAACAACTATAGTTCTTAGTGCAGCCTTTTAGTCTACAGCAGGAATCAGAGGAAGCTTTAATCCTGGTTGTTAACCTTTGATCGCCATGATACATGACTGCTACATAATCATAGGGAACATCCACTATTCTATTTATATTACATTATAAGTATGCGACGAAAGAAGCCCTTTTGTGTTTATATTATTACTGAATCATATTATTCCTATATATACAGTATATATCCTTAGTGAATGTATTGTTTATGCACGTCTTATCAGTACACTACATTGATATGTGTGTATACAAGCCAGGTCAGAAGTGGGGGATCAGCATTAAGACCATTAACTTCCTGCAGCCCAAAAACAGATGTCCAAGGAAGAGGATTTTATTGTTTTATGACTAGTAGTTAACCATGGTTATGACCAAAGTTAACCTCAGAGACACAGCTCTACAAGGCAAATATAGAACAGTCATCTTTTCCGGATGAAGATGAGTTGTTCATCCTTCCACCTGAGGGAGTGAAAGAGAGGGGAATCCTGGCAGGAGTTTTGGCTTAGCACAAGCCACAAGAGACTGACAATTCCAGCAACACAGTTCACATCTGTGGAAGTCAGCAAGCATGCTAGGTGTGTCCCAGCAGCGTAAATGAATCACATTTTTTTCCACAGCATTTTCCATTGCATTTTTGCAGAATTTTCCTCTGCAGACTTTCTTCCCTTATTATACCTATACAGAAAGTGCCAGCTTTTCTGCATATATAATTGACATACTGCAATTTTCAAAACCATGGGCGTTGAAAATGTAGCTTTTCTGCTGCAGATTTTTTTCTTCAATGTGTGGATTGGATTAGCCAGAATCCCATTACCTTTGCGGGTGCTGTAAAACGCAGTGTTTTTCGCAACATGGAACTTCAGCACACAATACAATTCTTTCTGTCTTTCTCTCCTTTTGCTTTTAAGGCTGTTTGCTCCTGTGTCATTTGTTTTATTGACTTTTGCTTTTAGATATAGCACTGAACCATTTGGGTATTAAATTGTTACATTTAAGGATACTTTGGTTTGCTCTATGAACCCATTACATTTATAAAGTGTGTTTGCATCTGACTGCTAAGAGTAGTAGTGTGTTTCTGGGATTCCTATGTATTTACGGTGGGTGGACTGTGCTGGGGTGCAATTTACGCTCAATCTGCAGCCTAAGCGAAGGGTGAATGCAAGATTGAGTGAGTGGAGTGAATTGACCCATGACAGCTGCACCCACGTCACCTGCTAGTATGGCCTGTACATGACAAAGTATAAAAGAAAAATGTGAAGTAGTAATCCCTTAATGGGATAAACAATGTATAAAATAATTAATTTTAAACAACTGCTTGCAAAAAAGTGATTATTTCACATAAAATACATTTTATTGTCCATACATTACATGAAAACTAAAAAATTACATGTAATATGAATCCATACAAATAACTAAAAGAATAATTTAACAGGTTATCCACTGTAAACAGTATAAAAAATTAGCCCAACAATCCACAACATGAGCAGTTCATTAAGGCCTTTAAAGGCCTGGTCATTAAGGTTTTAAGGTTTTCATTTTTCATGCATTACAACATTTTTCCAATATTCTAACCCATTTCAACACCAGCTAATCATTAACAGATTTTTGTCTACTGAATGTGAGAGTTACAAAATTACTACAGTGTGTGAACCTGGCCTTGTAAATAGTGCATGTAAGTACACAAGGGGGCTGTTTCATGGTTAAAACCACCCCCTTGCTGTCCTTGACTGGCAAACACTCTCCTGAATTTTGATGATGATGATGTGGCTATTGGTTAATGGGTCCTGTCAGTAAGCAGTGAGTGCTTCCTTCAGTATTGATGTAAGCACTCAGTATTGATTGCTTCAGTATTGATGTAAGCACTCATTGATTACCAACAGGGCCCAGGGAGTAAGCAGTACTCAATTCTCAGTGCTCACTTCTTTTATAACTTCCTGCTTCTTCTCTGTGGTGGACGCTGGCATTGCTCTGGTGTAGGAATGGGGCATAGCTCATGATTTGTATGAGAGTTACTGTGCAGGTCCTGGGGGTATTATATTGTGTGGGGGTTGAGCTGGGGCTTTATACTGTTTGTGTTTTGAGCCAGGGGTATTATAATGAGTGAGGACTGTGTGCATTGTACAGTGTGTTGAGCATAAGAGGGCATTATATTGTGTGGGGGCATTATACAGTGGGGTGGTATAAGGTAGCATTATACTGTGAGGGGGCCACTGAGGGGGCATTATATTGTGTGGGGGCACATATGTGACATTATACTGGCGGGGAAACTAAGGCGAGTATTATACTGTGTGGGAACATATTAGGTGCAACTGAGCTTCTCTCTGTCACCAATCATCACTGCAGCCTACAATACCATCTCTTCTGTTTTGATTTACAGTTTTTTATCTCCTTGTGCCATTGCTTCTAGTCTATAGCTATGGCCACATATCCTCCCCATGGAACCACAGCTAGGAATGGTGGGAACTGTAGCCTATACAAGAGAAAAGGAAATATTGAAATAAACCAGGATGCTTCCTATTATAATCCAAACTGGATGGACAAAGTTTGCAGCCTGAAAAAACATTAATCATACATTCATATACTGTAGGTTACAATGTGCATTTTCATTTTACAATAGAATTTTGCTTTTGCACAATGGGAAACATTTCCTGACAGATTAGTAAGATTATCACTTATGTTTCACCTTAAAACTCATTTATAAACACTAAAGATGGGTGAAGCTCAGAAGATTTGTTTTGTCCTGTGTTCGGATGAAGCAAACCTAGTTTGGTTCGATCCAAACTTGTTCGGATACAACTGGAAGGGAAATTAATATATTCTGGAGTTTCTTTAGACCCTAGAGTATAATAGCTGGAGGTGCAGGGGAGGTGACAAAAAAAAACAAAAAAACATTTGTACTCACCTACCATTACCTCTTCTGGGCCTCCTTGCGGTGTACAGTGGTCTGTGTCTTCCTCCTTTCGGCATCTGGTGCTCTTCTCTTCCGAGGCTATAGGGGATCCAGAGCCATGAATGCTGGACAGGGTTTCTCTTTGCAGGAAGAAGCTATCTGACTATGAGAACTATGCATACATTCCAGGGCCGGCGTCAGCACCCAGCATACCCGGGCAAATGCCGGAGCCCCATGCACCTGAAGGGGCCCACTCGGCTGCCGGGTGCTGATTGTTTAATATACTTTGCCTCTTTCACCACGCAGACAGTTTTAATTGCAAGACACAAGTATACAATTAAAACTGTCTGCGTGGACTGCTATGACTTCCCAGGGCCGTACCTCTCCAGTCTTTGCTTGCGCTCTTGCTCCTTACTCTTCCATGTCCCTTCTCCCCTCTGTATCTGGCCCCACCCTCCCAGGTATCTGGCCCCGCCCCCTAAGAAGAATCTGTGAGAAGAATCAATAATGATGAGATGAGAAGAAGCCTGTGTCACGTGACAGTAATATGACTGTGAGTACCTGCTACAGGCTGCAAAAAGGTGTAAAGCTTATATGGTGGCATTGAGATCTGAGTAAGTGACTATAGTTTCCAGCCCCAGGGCCAGGACTGGAGTGTGAGGGAGAGAGCTTACTGACTGTTCAGAGCTGCCCTGCTCCTTTTCCCTGCAACTTGAGTGTGGACTGTGAGTGAGGTGAGGAGTGAGTGAGGCGCTGAATGGTCGCATCATCATCACCATTTTATACTGTCAGTGCTATGTCTCCTCAGTCCTTACAGTTCCTCCTACTGCTTCTGGTGCACCCTCTCCCCTTTCTCAGCTCCCCAGGTAGGTGCCCCCCCCATTGGTGTACCCTCCCCCCTCTCAGTTACCCATGTAATCCCCCCCCATCACCATCCTCAGAGACCTCTGGTGGTGCACCGCCAACCCCTCAGGGGACTTTAACAACTGATGCAGGCGCAGTGTCGTCTACATTCACTCTCTTATAAAAAAAAACATAACATGAGGGTGAATGCTGTGAGCCATTTATGAAGGAGTTGGACTGTAGAAAAATAGAGGAGTCAGGATTGGTGGTTTGACCTACCGACTCCTCAGTCCTGGACTGCAGGGGATCATTCATGGTGTCAACCCAGTTAGGAAGAATAAAAAGACCAGCACAAGTTCAGGTGCCTAGAGCAGCAGGAAGCCATGAGGGGCATACAGACTTTTCAGGGTGTATATTTATATAACGGTAGCCACATGTGGCGACCAATAATCGCACAATGCATGATTATAGTATAATTCTGCCATCACTGGCTGCAGAATCCAAGCAGATTTTTGGCTGTATGTGGCTGCCACTATGTGAGCAATGCACTGTTAGAGTATGTTCACACTGAGTTTTTTGCAAGTGGATTTTGAGGCAGAATCCAACTCAAAATCCACCTCAAAAATGCCTCACAACTTTTCCATTCATTTCATTGAGAGTCAGTAGCAGATTTTTCAGCTAGATGAACAAAGAAGCATCATGATCTACAGGCGGATACTGTGTGGGGTCCACTTTGGACATATAATACTGTGTGGATGGCCACTGTAGAGCATATAATACTGTGTGGGGGCCACTGTGGAGGATATAATACTGTGTGAAGGCCACTGTGGAGCATATGATATTGTGTGGGGTCCACTGTGGAGTATATGATACTGTGTGGGGGCCTCTTTGGAGCATATGATACTGTGTGTGGGCCACTGTGGAGCATATAATACTGTGTGTGGGCCACTGTGGAGCATATAATACTGTTTTGTGGCCACTGTGGAGTATATGATACTGTGTGGGGGCCACTGTGGAGCATATGATACTGTGTGGGGGCCACTGTGGATCATATGATACTGTGTGGAGGCCACTGTGGATCATATAATACTATGTGGGGACCACTGTGGAGCATATAATACTGTTTGGGGCCACTGTGGGCATATAATACTGTGGGGAGTCCAGTGTGGGCATATAATACTATGTGGGGACCACTGTGGAGCATATAATACTGTGTGGGGGCCAATGTGGAGCATATGATACTGTGTGGGGGCCATTGTGGAGCATATGATACTGTGTGGGGCCACTGTGGAGTGGCATTATTAACAGTATCAGGCCCTATTCACACGGTGGAATCTGGCACTGATTTTGCAGTGGATATCATCCCTAAATCAGCAGCAGATTCCTCCCTCATTCTGCCTCCTATTGAAACTAATTGGAGCAGGAAGCTGGAATCTTGCCACAGATTCTGCAGCTGATTCGGAGGCCACGGCTTGAGACTCCCCACTGGTTAGACTCATTCATTTGGGCCTAATCAGCGGTGGAAAGCTGCAACAGATTGCTGATGTTCTGCACCGTGAGCCAGGGGCAGAATATAAAGAAGAATCCAAGGCAGATGTCCGCCTCAAATTCCTCTTTACTTTCCGATGTCTGAACAGGTTCTATCTACAGTACTTGTATGGAATGGTCTGTATTACAATCCACTGAGGTCTACCTTAGTAAAAAACACCCAATTTCGATTGTTTTTTTTTTTGCTGCAGAGTGCATCAGTTATTCCAAAAAGGGCACACTGGGGCTCTGTCACCCAAGGGCCCACACAAACCTGGAGCCAGCCCTGCATTCAACAGATTAAAAAATTATTTTACTGTCTTCCACATCCATGAGGAAAGCCTGTGTGCTGTATGATTCAGCAATCAACATCAACCTATAGGAATCAATACAAATGACAATACCTCAAATAACAACTCTGCAAAAAACGTGTTGAAATTCTTGTGCACTAAATCACCACCTATAATTTCTCTTAACAGCATTTTGCAATTCCTGTAATCTTTTATATAATGGATTGTAGACATAGAGATTAGCATTGTCTGAGATCTCCAGCTTTGGAATGATGGATAAAGTCTACAATATATGCAAAATGTGCTAGTTTTGTTGCAGGCTATCAGGACCTTGCTCAAAGATATGGAGCTAAATATATTTTTATCCACTACATCTCCATGGCTTAGGTCAAATAAATATTTTAGCTGATCTACTAGAAAGCTTAATTTGAGGCTATCTAAAGGTAGGTCATGCAGAAATTCATCCACCATATTGAAGTAAGAAATAACATCTGATAACATTTTGTTCTCTAGAGACAACATCTTAGCTGTCTCATCTTAACTGAGAAAGTAACAATCTAATAGCTCTGGAAACAGAAATATAAACTATGGCATGGCAGAGAGAGTCAGCAGTGACAATTCCTTTTATGTAGGAAATCTGCTCTGCATTGCATTGAGTTGAGCCCTCTGCACAACAGACGTCTGCCATTGGAGAGTTTGGACACGGGACAATCCCTTTTAGCTATTGTCTCCCATTTTTCAAGCTCAAATGGATTCAGTTAAACTATTTTAAATTTGAATCCTAAATCGGTCTTCTTATCAAGGCTTGTTTCCATGATCTTTCTTAAAGGCAGTGTACCACCACCAAAATCACTTATATGCTGTTGTACAGCTGGTTAGTGACATAGTGAACATACCTTCCTTTTGACAAAGTGCAGTTTTGTGTTGAGAAATTTAACTTTTACTCCGTATACAAATGAGCTGTTTGATACTCTTGATATGGGGCTACACCTGCCAAAGCACCCATTTTATTCTGTGGTCACCACCCAGTGCCACTACCAAAACAGAAAGATTGATATCTCCCATGGACAGCAATTTGGAACGTGACCACGAAACAAAATGGTGTTCAAGCAAGTGTGGCCTCGCCCCAAGTGCACCGTACAGATCATTTGCATATGGAATAAAGGTTGAATTTCTCAGAAGCAAGACTGCACTTTAACAAAAGAAAGGTATGCTAACTATACCACTAGCTAACCGTACAACAACGGTTTAAAAGCAGTTTTGGTAGACTTTTCACATCTTTTCACAGTTCAATGTCCCTGATGATGTTAAACCTGAAGGTCCAGGACGTACCCAAGCAACAAAGATTCACTGTTTAACTAAAAAGAGTTTTGATGATTTGCCTCTACTATTCTCTTGATCATCTTCAGAGGGTTCGGACTTTAACCAGTGAGAAGGCTTTGGATTTAAAGGGTGACACAGGAGATTTCTTAGTTATACTATATCTTGGATAACAATCAGACATCATTAAAAATCCTTGTCTTCTGGCCAGTCATTCATTAAAAGAACTGTCCAGCCTCCAACTGTAAAGGGGATATGCCTAGGACCACACAACCGATGAAGAAATCCAAGGCCTAGTCATCATTTGGACACTTAAGACATATCCTTTGCTGGGACCTCATCTTTTTCTTTTCTCTATCCATAGATAAAAGGTTGTTATCTAATTTAAATGAGAAATATTCTGGGAAGTAATAAACTGGGAAATGACACTCACCAGTGACATAAGAAAGTAGGTCATAGGACATGACTAGTACACCTATCACCAGCTGAATTGGCATGCAATAAAACAGACTGGTGTACACCAAGCCAAATCCAAGCAAGGAAAACCCATATAGCAAGAGGATGATAGCCAGGGTGCAAACAGATTGTCCCTCCAAATGCACAGTGATAGGGAAAGCAGGGTCATATAACAAGAGGGGAAAAGAATATTCCAAGAAAGAAGACTGCTACCTAGGCACTAGTCTGTACAGGGACGCAACGGATCAGGAGAAGAAACTGATAACAAATAGACATGGGGAAATTTATTAAGACTGGTGTTTTAATATGAAATGAATCATAATTATAAAGAGGATCCAGATTCTGGAACATCTCAGGAGGTCCCATGAAGCTTGGGAAATTGAAATTGTAAAGCATCTCAGGAGGTCCTGTACACCAGAATATAAATCTACACCCACCAGGGGTTGACATAGATCTCAACTATAACCCACACAATTTATAGAAAATCTGTCAGGCACCCTTATCTGCCTTGATCCCTGAACCACCCATTTTTTTTTTAAGTGGTCACCGTGGCAGAAAAAGGACAAAGCAGCCCTGTTTCTGGTGCTAAATGGCCAGTTGCCAAAAAATGTGCCACTTAAATTTTTAGAAAACTGACATGCTCAGTGTATTAAATTCCACCATAGTGTGGTGAAAGATTTGCTGGGCATATTCAACAGATTGGTTACTACTTGTTTGTGCTGTTTTGTATGAATGGTCCAGGACATGGTGGAGAAACTCATTTGTTCTTCTGCAGAGAAAGTTAAGAACACACAGTTTCTTAACAAAGTTTTAGCCATTTTCTAAATAAAATTAAGTGCCAAAAAAAAAAGCATGGATCCTATCTCAGAAGCTAGAAATGGCTTTACAACACATTTTTTTTCCCATTACAGTTGTTGCCTTAGTATATTTACAAAAGTAAAAGTAAAATGATTTTTCTTTTTCCCATTGCTTTTGCTTCAGAAATAATTTGCCCACTCGGCTATTATGTGTTGTAAAGCTGAACCTTCTATATCACAGCCTAAGACTGTACCAGAAAAAAATTGTAGAAACTCACTAAATAACATAATTTATTTATGCAACACAATAATAAAACCTAAATCCTATGCACAATACCCTTATACTTGAAATACAAGTACATAGTGATAAGGGGATTGACTTGAATAAAAGAATCCAATGTTTTAAAAAAAATTTCCTTGTTCAAAAAAGAAAATCTTTTTCTTTTCTTCTAGGTTCTCTCTATATTTTTTCCCATGCATAGAAAGTGAGACCCTTCTTGCTTTTTAATACATAAATTTAATACTCACTGTAAATCGGCGTCATTTGCAGGAAACCTTTATTAACTGAAAGATTACAGGAGAAGAAAAATTAACCAAATAACCTTGCAGCACACGGATGTGATTATTTAGGAAGAACCATCGTTAATCCTACTAAAAAAATAGCTTTTTTTTGTCTTCTGTTCCTCTACTCCCTGCTTTCCCTTCCCTAATCCCATATCCTGTAATACCCTTGAGATACTTGGCTCCATCTGAGCTAACAGAAGATAGGACAGGGGGTCATTTTTTTACTTTAGCAATTTCCTAATCCTCTGATTCTGTCTGATATAGATTTGGCATTGTGAATATGTAGTGGAACAAGAAAATAGTCAGAAGAAGAAGAGCTTTAATTAGATAATTCTCACTGAAGCATCACTCTGCTAAGTCAACCATATCCCCACCTGCATCTCTACATTATTTTGCATGTTAACAGGGTCTCTATCCTGCAGTGAAGCAGCTCAAGAGGGACCTTGAGTATAATTGACTGTGCATCTTCTAGATATCCTCCAGGGTCATTTAAATTGTGTCTCAACTGTAGGCTGCCTAAAATCAGCAGGTGCTCCTCACGCTCCTGAGAACTTTGGAAGTCTCCATTTCAATAATGTCCATCAAGTTTTGGCTCAGATAAAACTAACTTTGATTTGTGCTTTCCTGGAGCTGTTCGCTTGAATGAAACATAAAAAGTGCTCATTTATTTTTCCTCTGTGATATTAAGATTGACAGGTGCCAATGGCAATTTTTATAGACAGAGACAAGTTTCAAGCATGCATATATATAGTACAGTAGTGTATTTTGTATCATGAATTAAAGTCATATAGTTGTCTCAAAAATAACCAGGAAGTTATCATTTTGGATATGGGTCGTAGCTAAAGAACAATGATAGATAGACCTTCTGACTTTCATCCATTACATAGGAGGTCCTAAGCTCCACCAATGACCTAAACAATGTATTTTACCTGTTTAAAAAATATAGATAGATATAGAGATAGATAGATAGATAGATAGATAGATAGATAGATAGATAGATAATTTTAGCCTTAAAGAGGTAGTCTCAGCTTTACCATTTTTTTTTCAAATGCACATATATACACATGAAAAAGTATCTTAAGACTAGGGCCCCACATTGCAAAAATATAGCGCTTTGGTTTTGGCGGAAACACTGCAATACAAAACGCCCCGTGTGGCTACCATTTGAATAATGCTTTTTAACACCGCTCTACCATATATGGCTAATAAATATGACTGGACTCAATACATATTATTAGTATAAATTCTCATATGTATCCTTGCTCATGATGTACTTATCCTGAGTATTCTGTACTCCCCCGTTGTATATGTAGATTGTGAAGCCATGAATGTATCCCGTGTTTCCTATTTTGTTTTGATTTTCTGTATTGCATTTATGTACAAATTCAATAAAAACTATTGACACAAAAAAAAAACGCTGCGTTTTACAGCATGTGCAAAGTGGATGGGATTCTGGTTAATCCCATCCACACTTTGCAGAAAAAAATCTGCAGTGGAAAGTCAATTATACCTGTGGAAACGCTGGCATGTTCCATATAGATATAATGGAGGCAGAAAGTCTGCAGAGGAAAACTCTGCGTAAATGAAATGATAAACGCTTCAGAAAAAAATGTAATGTGTTTCCGCTGCATTTTTTTTTTTTGCAGCATTTTTTTGCTACGTCTCGCTACATGGGGCCTTAGCCTTAATGTGTATTCAGATGCTTCCTATCCAATTTTCATTTCCTAATCAGCAACCCCATGGTTCAGGTACTCTTTCACTTGGAGAAGGCTAAAAAGGGTAACCCAGCATTTCAGACTATGTGACTATCCGCTGCCCTACTGAAAACTCCATTTCTTAAGTACCAAGCTCTCTGCTGTGCACAAAATTGCTACAGTATAGGCCAGCGCTCTTCACTGTGCTTGTTCGCCTTGTGCAGTGAGGACATACAGAGCGAACTAATGATAATAGAATATGACTGAGCATGCCCAAAGGCCAACTACAGGAGGGCATGTCCAATCGCAACAAGGGATAATTTACGGTGCGAGTTCTCTGATACGCCTCATTCTTGAAAATCAGTTGTTTTCAGGGGATTAATATTCTATTATTTAATATTCTATTGTATAGTTTTTTAGAAAGAAATTATATTTTCACATACTAACCCATTATTTGTCATTTGAGATGGAATTCTATTTTAATATATCACAATTAACAAAAGTACTGAACATATACATGTTAGAAGTTTCCAGCTATATGAATAAAATACCAATAGTTGTTTTCATTACTGATATCAATATGAACAACATTCCCCTTTCTCATTTTTAAAAATCTTCTTTGCTATTCTCTATTTAACTTCAGGGCAATAAAAGCTGAACTTCATTGTATATCGGCTCACAAGCAGTAGTAGTATGAACAGTTGCGTAACTAAAGTCTTGTGGGCCCCCACAATGTTTGTCTAGGGCACCCTACCCCCCTCCCTAGAGCGAATTCTTGATAGTGGCGGTTACGGGTGTTGCAGCGATATCTCAGATACTTGAAAGGGATAAAGCTTTAGTACCCACAACTGCAGTTATCAAGAACACGGTGAGTGAGCGTGCAGCACCCATGTAACCAATACTGGGACAGTATTACGTGCTCCGCAGTCTCCTCAGACCCCAGAGTATAAAAAGTAGAGGCCCAGGAGAAGTGATTAAAAATAACAAACACTTATACTCACCTTAGCTCACCTCTCCGGGGCATCCTCGCTCTGTCCTGATGCCTGCGGCATCCTGTTCTATTTGGCGACTGAGGTCTCATGCTCCAGCGGTCACATGGAGTGCGATGACATCATTACGCTCGCGAGCCCCATGTGACCGCTGGCGTGACCTCAGTTACCGGCACGAAGAGCCCCAGAGCAGATGCTCAACCCAGGACAGGTGAGTATAAGTATTTTTTTTTTATTTTTATACACCTCCTCTGGGCTGGCAGCTATTGGAAAGGGGCTTTGTGTGAAATTGTCCTTTCTTAAAAAAAAAAAAAAAAAAAGAAGACCACAGTATCCTTAGACACATATCGTACCAATGGATAAGTAAATGAATAAGCACCATTTTGCATATCTCCATGAGAAGCAAACCAATAAAAATATGACTGTTTACATCTGTATCACAGAATCAGTAAAAAAATAATATATAAAATATACAAAATATATCAATGAGCTATTTCAAAATAATGGACACCATAAGAGAAACCTGATGGTCCCCATTACAGTCATTCCTGTATCTGCGGTATCTGTTGTGTGCATCAAATGACAGATCTTTCCTCATCTAGCTTTCCAAATCAACCCACTTTTAACAGCCATTGTGGATCAATTTAGCATCTGTTCCTTGTCCTCATCTGTTTGCAGGTACCCAAACATATCCACCAAAAGGAAATATTACAGTTGGTAATCTACATTCAGTTAAATAGATCCAAATGTTGTGGTCGCTATATGGACATGTAAAATATGGTAATAAAAAGAATAAGTGTAGAAAAGTTTAGAAAACTTACATCTGCTGAATTTTGACTCTTTTGGTTGAAGCTCTGATACAATAGTTCAAAGGTACAAGTTGAAAGTGAAAGGAACATAAACTATATCAAGTAAAAGCATTGTTGGGTCATTTTCTCACACCTATTATTTGATGTCATCCTGTTCTGTTGAGTTACCAAACACTAACCTTTCCACCTAAGCTTCCTCTTTCATGGGTTCAGCTTCCTTCCTTCTCTACACAGGTGTCTCATCCTCTTCCCTGTTATTACTCCACGAGGACTGTCACCATGTATCCTGACAGAATTATAGCCATCACATCCTATCCCAATACAAAATGTCCAGAAAAGTGACAACAAACCATCTGTATGACCATAAACATGTCAGCTCTCATACCTGTGAGGTCAGGCTCCAGTTCTTGGCAACTAAATACAATAGGAGCTAATAAAGGTTGGGAGAAAGTAATGGTGATGAAAAACATAGTTTCTGTTCCCAGACCTCTGAACTAAATGTATGTGTTGAAATAATACTTCTAGAAAAAAACTTTCAGAATCAGATGTCCATTCAAGACTTGACGGAAAGTAATGTCACATTATTTTTTATCAAGATGAGCCAATCTATAAACCAGTCAAGTTTGGAAAAATATTATATTTAGCTATTTTAAGGTGTTCATCATAGAAATACGATTTACATCAGAATGGCTACGGGTTAAACATCACAGCCATCCAGAAAAAATACTATTTAATCTACCTGCTACATCTTATAAAGCAGGGGGAGCTGAGCAGTTTCGTGGGAAGAGATAGAGCATAACTTGTACCCTATTGTCTGAAATCCCTGCATTTTCTATAGCAGTCTAATGGTCAGTTCTAGTTGAGAGCCTTCCCTGTAGGAACATGCAACATAACTGACAATCACTGTGTAGAACCACCGCCTGGACTCCTAAATCCAGAATGAGCGAAGATAAAATACAAGATAGATATTTCTCACTATGTACAAAAAAACACAACAATTTCTTGGAATCAAATGAAACATTATATGTTTGAATGTAATGATGATATATGTATGTTATTATAATAACTGAGTGAAAGAATAATTTTATTGGGGAAAACTGTACTACTGAAATGACACTCTAGTACCCAGTTGGGCTATCTCTAGCCTTTATGAAATACAGTAGAGCTTGTAAGAATACAGGTCCTATATGGTATCCTGTAACACAATTACTTATAGATGTTGCAGCTAGTCCTGTAGATCCAGCACTTTTGTAGGTTGCTGAACCTGGAGTCCCAGCTAGTCCAATAAATGCTTCATTGCCAAGGAAGTGTTGCTATATATGTGCTGACAAATGCCATGAGGGGCCATGGGATATCCTGCACATATCACTGAGCTATTATTGTCCCTTGTGTCACTAATAGGGCCTGTTCTCCATATGTGTGTGGTCTTATGTAACCACTGCCCAATACCTCCTCACAGCTATGTCCAAGTGGCATACATGGTGGCCAATGCATCAAAACAAACATAATGTCTTTGAGTGTGTCATAGAAGCATGTCTAGCAGTCAACAATCGCTCCCCAAGAGGTACACTACTTAAAAGTCACCTCTAAGATTCAAGATTCTTCAAGTAGGGGAAGCACATAAGACATATCTGCATACCGAGCTTTGCAGCAATCCGACATTTCTCTCTGGTGTGTCTTTTTTTTTTTTTTTGTCAATGTGTATATATCACTATATATCTATCTGCTCAGCTACTTCCGCTCTATAATTCGATGCTATTAGATCTGATTGTATGTTCAATATGACAGTTCTACATGCCTTCACTTGATAGTACCACACATTAAATTTACAATAAGGTGATAAAGTTTCCTGTCTGTCCACTAAAATTTACATTCCCAGCTAACATGTGTATCTGGACACCCAGAAGAGAGTTCTACGATGGATTTTTGTCACTTCTGTCTTTTCTATTTTTACATCCACAAAGCTCAAAATATTGTTCATTGTTATAGGTGTGTTCTTCCTTACCTTTGCTCTTGCCTCAACCTATCCTGAGCTGTGTGGCATAACCACTTCCATACCAGATGCTTTACCCCCCTTCCAGACCAGGCACATTTTCAGGTTTTTTGTATGTGCTGTTTTGAGGTCTGTAACATGTTTATCATTTGCGTTATTCAACTAATTTCTGCGTCCTTTTTCGGTGACACATAGGGCTTTATTTTTATGCTGTTTTTATTTTTGCATGTGTTTTATTTTTTTTTAAATCTCTTTTACTTAACACAAAGTGCTACTAAAAAACTTTCTAAAATAGTTTTTACTCTCCGTTATGGTAATTTTTATTTTGTATGGTGTTGTCGGGGGTGAGGTTATAACCTTTAATAAGGGCGTGTTATTGGAGTATTATTTTATTTTTTAAATTATTTTATTTACATTTTTTTTTTTTGTTGGGGAGGCTGATTTCCCCTGTAACTGGGATTTGTACAATTAGCTCCAGTTGCAGGAGGAATACAGCCTCTTGCACGTTACTTTCACATTGCTATAGAGCTGATCTGGGTCCTGTAGGACCGAGCATCTCTAACAGACTCTGCGGGAGCCGCAAGATAGCGGTGCCCACAGCGCTGTATACACAGCGATCGAGAAGGCAGGGAAGGTAATAAAACTTCCCTGCCTTCTGTCTGGGAGCTCCGGCTGAAGTTAAAACCAACTCCCCATTTCAGCAACTGCACGATTTCATGAAGCTGCTGAGTTCTGCTTGGACGTACCGGTACGTCTTTGCAGAACTAGACAACCACCTTCCAGACGTATATACTCTATGGGCTGTCCGGAAGTGGTTAAGAAAACATGATTTTGTGATACTGTGTCACAAGATATCTATCCTAAATGTACCACCTAGTGGTTGTTTTGTTAATTGCATCCTGTCAAGACTTGCTAATTGAGTCTGAGTTTCCAAAGGATAACTAGATGTTTCTGAATTAGCTGCAGAAATATATATACGCTGCATCATGTTTTTGACTATTGAATACAGTGTAAAAATACATGCAACAGACAAGTTGGACATCTTTAAAAAGAGTTGACAAGGGAAATCAAGGTTGTATGCACGGCCATGGTTTTTGTCCTCATCTTATATGACAAGATATCAAATAATCCAATATGTAATTCTTGTTTGCCTATTCATTTGATTAGTGTAGGTGGCATGTAGTAATGTCTTGCCTGTCCTTTCCCACCTCATGCTAGATGTAAGTGTCAAGTGTAATGGTAGAGGACAATTACATTACCTTAGTGTGTAATATGTGACATTAGAAAGATACAGTAAATCAGACAGTGACACATATTGTTAAGAAAGGCCAGTCATATTGAAAGAAAACAAGCAGATGGCCCCTGCCCAATCATTTATTCCTCCCACTCAGTCTTATTCTGTCATCTGCTTCAACAGCATTGTCAAAATATATTTGTCACAGAACAATTTGTTTTGTGTTCTAGCATTTTTTTTTTCCTTTTCTTTCTGCTGACTGTGTCTTCACTCGTCTGGTTGGAATTAATCCTGAACATTATTACCTCTCAATATTTAATAGCTTTGTAAGATTGGGCATCATTAACAGGGGCCCATAGTAACTTCAAAAATGGATTCTCATCACCCCTTTTCTTTCTGCAGACTGTGTCTACACTCGTCTGGTTGGAATGAATACTGAACATTATTGCCACTCAATATATAATAGCTATGTAACATGAGGCACGTGGTCATAAATACTTTTGGCACAAAGGAGAATTTTTATGTTAAACGTATTTTTTTTCAATTTTCTTGTGTTATTTTCCACATCTATATTACCTCCTTCCTGACATGTCAGGACTTTAAATATTGTGCTTGCTTAGGAGTCGAACAGACACCATTCCCGCAGAATCTTTGCTGTTCTACACAGATGACAGACACTTGACCCCTCAGATGCTATGGTCAGATATGAGAACCTGAAGGATTCCATTTACTTTCTCTTTCATTTCACCCCTCCTAATGGCTCCCAAACTGCAAGATTATGGGAGTTGTTTGGTTGTAATGGCAGCTAGAAGCCTTCTGAAGGCAATATATAGTAACTATGGTTATACAGGGATTGTACCATAAACTGTAATGCAGAAGTATTGCCATCTTTGGTACTAGCAATCTAAAGATTCTAAGGCAGGGTTCACACTACCGTTGGTTTCCGTTATGAAGGTGTCCGTTAACAAAAAAAAAACGGACACCTATCATAACAGACATTAAAGGACACTAACTGATGTTAATGTGTCCGTTTTTTTAACTGATCCAATTAATTCTGAGCATGCGCAGAAAAAAAATGGACATAAAATAACGGACAATAACTGATGGCTATCAGTTACTGTCCATTACCCATAGACTTCTATTTTAAAAAACAACGGACACTTGCTGTCCATCAGGAATTCGTTTTTCCAAATGGGCAAAAAAGTCCTGCATGTAGGATTTTTTGTCTATGGAAAAAAAAACGGACTTCTGACGGATTGGGTGTAAACGGACACAAACGGACACTATAAAAACCCATTGAAATGAATGGAAATTTTAACGGATTTCTGATGGTTCAGCTAGTGTCCGATGCTAAAATCTTGTAACATACAATAGCAACGGACACTACTGACTGTCACCAATGGTAGTGTGAACGCCCTCTTAAAGTTTTTAAAAATATTTAAAAATTCAAATCACTCCCTTTCCTAGAATACATATAAATAAATACATGTAAATAAACAACAAAAAATCAGTATGTATCCCCACATCACAAAATGCTTGGACTATAAAAATATAAACTTATATATTCTATAGCAGCAGAAAATCCGAAATGTAATTTTTTTTGGCCTCTGAAAAAAAGTGTGATTGAAACATCACATATTCCACAAAATTGTGTTATTATAAACTAGATCTTGCCCCACAAAAAATACCTTACACAGTTCCGTACTGTGACAATTGGGGGTAGTTTAGCTTCAAAGGTAGCAGCTTCCTGGACTTAACAGAGGTGTTGGTGGCGCTGGGTGCCAAATAATCAGCATATCAGGTAATGGCAATCCAAAAGAAATGGCTTTATTCAGCTTGTAAGTGATAACAGGAACAAAAATAACAAAACAGCCTAGCCTACATACAGTGAAATACCTCACTTCTTGAACCCTGACTAATTTCTGAGGGCAAGATGCTTTGATGAGCTTTCTCCTCAGCAGTCTGGCTCACACTGAGCTTAACCAAGTCCGTTGTGGAATTCAGTCCTCTTGGGACAGACCAACTGGTCCACCGTCCACCTGCTCCCTGCAGGTCACCAGCAGCACTCTCCTGCTGTGTGCACTCTCTCTGGAGTGAAGCCCCAGGTATGGGTGTGGTCGAGGAACTTTTTAATCCTGTTTTTGGGTCGCTCTCCAGCACCCTCTAGGTTCACACCCTCACAGTACACAGAAATATAAAAAGTTATGGGTGTCACAATATGGCCACAGAAACAAATTTATGATTCTTTCAAAGATTTCTATTGCAAATATTATTAGGTTTTACCATGATTGTACTAATCCACAATATAATCCATAATAGAATCCAAAGAATATAGATCAAATATTGTTTTAAACACAAATTCAAAACCCATAAGAAAATGTTTGTTTTTTCCCTGTTTCCCTATTTCTCTATTTAGATTTTTCCATCTTCCTACTACATTCAACAGAGTACTAAATGGTGCCATATTGAAGTACAATTGGTCCCACAAAAAAATAAGACCTCATACAACTCTGTGAACAGAAAAATAAATTTAAAAAAAACAACATTATGGCTTTTGGAGGGTGGGGAGTAAAAAAAGAAGAGCAAAAACAAAAATAGCTGCAGTGAGAATAATTTCCTTTATGGAATTTTTTTTGACATGCTATGAATGTAATAAAAGTTTTTTTTTTGTTTTTTTTTTAAATTCATGCATGTTTTATGTGCCTTTAAGTGTTTTTCCAGTCCTGCAGAGAAGCCTAAGGAAAAACAGCATGAAAAAACACCACAGCTGTGTTTAAAAAAATGCACTGACCCAAAAAAATGCACCAAAAGTCAAGAAAAATAACACAAAAAGCACTGTTGTAGGGCATTTCATATTTCCTTTTTGACTTAAAGCCACATTTTTTTTTAGAAAAAAAAACCCCACAAGGAATATGAATCAGGAAAAACCACCACCGCCCTTAACCCCTACTGACATGAAATGACATTGGATAACTCTGATCCTGGCTGTTTAACACTTCATTGTCACAATCAATAGTGACCAACCACAGTATCTAAGACAGAAAGATGTGGCTCTGTTGGTTATCTGGTCTCCCCAAACCAGTGATACAATTACAGCATACTAAGGGGATGCAGAGACAGCCAGAGCAGTACTGAAGGTACCAGTTCTGCCATAATATTACCCCTAAAAAACAAATACTAAAAGTTCAAAACATCCTCTTTCCAATCTATCATTTAAAGAAACAATGAAAAAGAAATATAATTGTTTGCTGAATTTGTAAAACTCCAAACCAGTAAAATATTATATTATTTGTCCTAGTAAATGCTGTTAAAAACTCAGAATATGGCTACACAAAGCGTAATCACAGAATAAATATAACATGTAAAAATAAAACCCGAAATAAGCATTGATGGAATTGGCTTTTCTATTCCCCCCCATATTTTCGAAACTCCTGCTTTTTCTTATGCACACAACTGTTGCAACTCATTTATCAGGCTTGCCTACCGCTTTTCTGAAGAGACCTTTTCTGGCATTATTTTTTCACAACATACAGAGCAGACACAACATAGGAGAGCACCATTCATATGCAGGCTGGTATTGATGACTCTCCCCATTGTACTTGTACCATTTATAGTAAGTTGTATTTGGCTCTTTAAATGATCTTTGAAGCCTTTCTGTTTGTGTGTACTGATGTTCGGCACTTACATAGACATAGCTGTGGAATTAAATACTCTCTTTATTCCTAGAGACTATTGATACAAAGGAGATAACTTCTAATACAGTCGTCTGCATATGTTATTCACAGAATATGGTACTCAAACACAAATATAACATCTTATTAAGCTTGTATAGCTCACATTTATTTGCATCGTACATCATTCTGGGTACCATGAAAATGACTGATTCCTGTTATTACAGCCTGGACTGTGGTGTGTTATTATAGGCATTAAGCGTAAAAGAGATCATTTCCTAAGAAAATAATCAGATGCAGTATCTGAATAAAGATGATGCCTTGAATGTGAAACAAGGTTCTAGCCAACCATTTATTGTACTTCATTATCCTCGTCATATATAAAGTTAGCAGAAACGCAAGTAAAGCTAAATGCAAATGCTGCCATATCCCTAATGGAGGCAGAGAAATGTTAGGTTTACATATTTCTGCTATAATAATCCAGAATAGAGCTGAAATTCCTAAAGGAAGGAATTAGTCTGGTGCTTTTCAATTTACTGCGTTATGTTTCAATTTTCCTTCAGCTTTGACTGTATCTTTATGAAACCTTTTGGCAACAATGAGCAACCTCTTTCCTCCTAATATGCACATATTATACAAAACTTACTAACTCATGCTAACTTAAGAGCTCTCTTGGTCCAAAGGGTTCATCTGTGCATAATTCACTGAGCCCCTGAGTCTGTTCCAAGTCTAGCTCTAAAGCTCCACTAATAATAAGAAGCTGAATGCCTGTATCATTCATTGTGTGCACATTATGCTATAGTCATAAGAAGTTGGGGATTACTTGCTATTGGCAGAAAGAGTAGCAATATGGGTATTTTATATACTGAATTGACGTTTTTGCCTCCTAATCAGCAAAACATATGAAGGAAATTTTCCTTAGGTTTACACAGCAACATAGTAGATGAGGATAGATGAAGGATGGATCAAGTCCAACCTATAACCTACAGTGATGATCCAGAAGAAAGCAAAAAAAAAAAAACCCATAAAGCTGAAGCCAATTGCCCCATGTCAGAGGAAAGAATTCCTTCCCAACTCTATATCCAGCAATCACTATAATACCCTGGATCAACTTGTTCTCATCAAAAATCTAAAGCCTGTGATATTTTTCCTTTCAATAAAGGCATCCAGGGTTTTCTTGACCTTGCACAATGAATTCACCATCACAGTATCCTATGGCAGTGAGTTCCATAGTCTCACTGCTCTTACAGTAAAGAATCCTCATCTTTGATGCTGGTGAAATGTTTTTTTTTTTCTCTAGACATAGAGGATGTCCCCTTGTCACTGTCATAGGCCTAGGACTAAGAAGATTATTAGCTTTTTGTACTGTCCCTTCATTTTTGCCACATCAGTGGGCATCTAACTATTGGCACCCATGCTTATCAGCTATTGGAAAGGACTGTGACATTCATGTAAAAGCTGCAGTCTCTTCATTGTTCATTCTGGTTTGTCTACCCATATGGCATCTGCTTAGAAGTGGTGGTGCCGGGTATAGTAACTTTGTTCTATGAATGCTACTAGTAGATGGACTAAAGTACACAATGAAAAGACCAGAGTGCTCGTACAAGCACCATGGTCCATTAAAACCAGCTCAATGATGATGCCAGGAGTTTCACCCCTAACAATTTAGGATGAATAAGCGGATTCCAGAAAAACATTGTAGAGTACAAAAATCGCAAAATATTTGTGAGGTAAACCACCATTTATTTGATTACTCCTTTGTAAATATGGCTTTTCCAAACACATATAAAATCATTGTAAGGGAATTGCTAGTTGAGCGATTCCCCAGTGCTGCTGCTGAAACGAGAAAAGAAGGGAAAGACAGTGACAGTGAGCCTTAAACTCGACCCAGCCCCTATCCCTACCTAATTGCCACAACTGTCCTAATGACAGGGACAACTGGGCGGTAATCCCTTCTCTGAATAAGTGTACACAGAACAAGACAAAGCAAACAACACAGAAGCAGTCAGCAAGCCGAGGTGAAACCAGACAGATAAACAGTACCAATTGTAAATCCGAGAGAATAGTCAAAGGGTAAGCCAGAGGTCAGGAATATGAATACAGGTAACAAACAGCAAGAGAAGCGCTTAGCAAGGGACAAGTCTCAATAGTCAGCAAACATGTGTGAGAAGATGACCTGTTTATAGGAAGTTCAGAATCAGTCCCAGGCTTGATTGGCAGATGGCGGTGGGAAACAGGTGAAGGAGATGGGTGTGGCAGAAATTCAGTTACAGAGAAGAGGTAATAGAGCAGTGTTCAGACACAGCAACAAGAACCCTAAGCAAGGAATCAAACTGAACACGCCTCCTGTGCCACAGCGTGTGAGCGGAGGGTGGCGCAGAGACATGAACAGGCAGAGATGTTACAATCGTGCTAAGTGGACAGGTGTGGACATATCATATATGCATCTTGTGCAGCTACATAGGGGCCTTGTCAGCTGTACAGGTACCCATAGCGGTACCTCCATAATGGACTGCATTAATTGCTATGATGTACTTGTGGTTTGCAGTCCACCAATCAAATTGGTGAGGGGTTTGTAAGACAGCCAATTGGTGGTAATGGACTATGAACACTTCCCTTTTTGGCCATTGGTGGAAACATTACAAACATTAGGATCAGATATGTTTCTGATCTGTGGGAAAATCATTAAAGATTGCCAAAACACTCACCAAAGTATATTTTTTTATTGGATCAGTTATTACATAACTTACAGGGCAATTTAAAGATAGATATGATTTGGCCTTTCCAGGCCTCTGTCTTTGTCACATAACTTGTAGAAAGGTGAAAGAAAGTAGTACATATGACAGCATAGTCTTCTCACAGGATACATTAATGAGAATACTTTGGAGAGTGCTTTGCTTATCTTTGATCACCTATAGTGGGTTCACTAGCATGTTTTACTATAATTGTTCCTTTTAGCCTCTATGTGGGTAGTTTGTGGCACATACAGTGCAGTACATGATCTCATGATGTAAAACTCAGATATGAGTGAATAGTAATAGTGCCCAATGGCTAATATGTCATTATAACTTAAAGGGTTTGTCTGGGATAAAATGATATTTTAACAATAAACTAAACACCCTCCCGACGCCTAACTTCTAACTTACTTTCTGATTTTCCGGTGACTTAATGTTTCCACGTTTCCAGAAATGGAATGTCACCAATACTACCCCTCACCACCCTTCATACTTGCCTTCTTCATGTCCGGATCTTCAGAGCATGAAACGTCACTTCCTTCTGGGGGGGGCTCCTCCTCTTCTTAACATCTCCGGCCTCCCAAATAAGTGATCTCCCGTGCCCAGAAGATCTGGACAGGAAGACAGGTAAGTATGATGGGGTGGAAGGGTGGGCTGAGTTAGTTAGGTAGAGCTAGTAGTCTGCGGGCTAGCCAGGGAAACAGGGAGGGAGTGTGAGGGAGGGGGAGGGAGTTAGAGGGGGATCTTAGTGAAGAGCAATGCATCATGGTAGTTGTAGGAAAACAGAACAGGAAGCTACCCATGTAAACAAATGCAGGGGATGCCGGGAGCTCCCAGAGAAACCCAGAAATCACTCAAAACACTGCTAAAGGAATTTGGGTACAGTTATTAACCTATTAATAGCACTAACAAAGCTTTTTTTTTTTTTAAAAAAAAAAAAAGAATTTTTGCCCGGAAAACCCCTCTAACTCATCTGTACAAGTATGGCAAATGTAAACTTTTCAAATATGGTGTAGGCTTAGGAACTAAGCCTGTGTCACGCATAGTGGGTGTCAGCAGTGTCATACATCTGACATCTGCCTGCAGTTTGCAGGATCAGAGACAACTCTGTTTCTGAAAGTTTAACCCTATAGATGTTGTGGTCAATAGGAATTGATAATTATCAATTGATAATGTATTATAACAGCGATGAGGATCAGATCAGATCTTTAAGTGCTGTAGGGAAAAAAGAAAAACAAGTTTGAAAAGGTTTTATAAAATTTTCAAAAATGTATACAAAAATTATATTTTTCTCCATTCCACCCCACAGATAATTTGTTTACCATTTTCCAATACATTATATGGAACATTCAATGGTACATTAAAACAAATACAACTAGGCCCAACAAAAATAATGTTTATGGAAAAATTTGTTAGAATTGACTCGTCAAAAATGAAGATGAAACAAAAAAAAAACTGTTGTCCTTATGGGGTTAAAGGGATCAGAATACTCAATTAGCAACTGTGGGTTCCAAATACTGAGCTTTGACGTCACCACCTATGGTCTGTCAGTGTAATACTTGCACATGTCATTCATATACTTAGAGAACGCACACCTTGTCTGACCTCTCCTTGTATATATACACGTAAGTGCTACTGGATGGACACACTTACCAACAAAGACTTTGTTTTTCTCATTCTTCATTAAGCAAACACTTCAGCCACTTCCTAAGAGTTTTGTGTCTGTGATAAGTACGCTCTTTAAACTGGTGTTTGCTTTACCATCTTTTCAATTAGAAATGAGCCAGACATGTTTTAGCAACTCCGTTTGCAAGTTCTTGTTAAAATGCCATAAATCCTCAAAAGCCATGCAATTATTATAGAACCGAGAACCCACAGAGCACATGCTGGGTATGAAATGATGCAGGCTCCATCTATAAGTCACATTTCAATGGTTTGCACTAAAAAATCAGCCGAGTGCACCGACACAGACAATACTGAACTATGCACAGTAAACATCAGAGGCCGCTGAACAATAGGATGCCACTCTATAGTATGGATGATCTGATTTATGAGACGACTGGCTGTCCAAAGCTTGATATGTTTACACTGGAAAAGGGAAACCTGAATGCTTGTCTTGTCAGGTGAAATGGTGTAACCAGCTGCGGCACAGGCAAACAGTAATATAAACAGTCTGAGACCTGGACAATAAGTGAACGGGCCAGATTCACTTCTAGCCTATATTTTATTATCAAGCAATATTATGTGTAATTCATTAAAAAGCTGAGAAAATGTTATTTACTAGAATGTTTGATGATGATAATAATAATAATACATTTTATTTATATAGTGCCAACATATTCTGCAGCACTTTAGGGTGTATTGATGAAATAACAATGACATCAGTCACATAGAAAATAAAGGAACACTTACATTTTCATTCAGAAATTAAGCCCCGATTAGGGCAATGGATGATCAGATAAAGTTGGTGATACTAAACAGAACTTTTAGAGGCAGGGAAAAGAAAGACATGAGAAATAAGAAAACAAAAATAAGGGAATGGAGAAAAGCTAATAACAGACAGGAACTACCCTCCACTAGCCAAGAAGAGATTCTAGGACCCCAAACTTTAGTAATTTATTCTTGTCTTCTTGTCATTATGGTGAATGCTGGCAAGCTGGTTCTTGGCCACTATTCAATATTAGTTTAATATGAAGTCAAAGCTGGACTGTGGTTGATCTCCAAGTCCATGCAATGATGATTTTGTTCACATAAAAGCATAAAATAATAATCTTTAGGAACATATTTTATCTGTTTATTAAAGAGGAATGTATAGTCTGTCATGGAGTAAGTAACATTTAAGGTTTGGCCAAATTTTGGATGGATACCCAGAATAGAAGTAGTAGAACTTAATGGATTTTCCAATGATAAACATTGATAACATATCAATGGATGAAGGGGTTTTCCAGGATTTACATATTGATTATCTATCCTTATCCATATGTGATCAGTTGGGGTCCAGCACCCCGGACGCCCACAGATCAGATGTTTAAAGGAGACTCACGGATGCTGCAGTCTCTTCCCTGTGTCGATGATGAAAAGTTCATTGGCCACATGGTATAGCAGCATCTCAGATCCATTCAAGTGAATAGGGATGAGCTGCAATGCCAAGCACAGCCCCACGCACTGTTTGGTAAAGCACTTACCCATACGCTGCAGCTTCTTCAATCAGCTGGTCTGTGGGGGATCAGCATGCTAGACCCCCATGGATCAGATATTGATGACCTATCCTAAGAAAAAGAAAAGGATAGCTCATCAATGTTTAAGTCCCAGAAAACCCCCTTAAGGCTGAGGCCCCACGTTGTGAAAAGGAAGCTAAATAAATGCTTAAATTTGTAGACAATTAATAGTTAAATATATTTTCAAATATAAGTAATCCAAAATTTTACAGAGCTTTATAGATTTTCTCTAACTATCTTAGTGGTGACAATCTTCTGTCTTGATCAGTTGCCAATGGATACGACTACGAATGCAGAAACATTCGATGGTTTGGCACTTATCAGCCCTTATTTCCTTATTGTGAATAGGTTATCAGACAGGAACACTGCATGTATGATAAGATAAGTTGTACAACTGTCAGCTATTTTCTTATAACTCTGCATTGTGCCATTTTGACTAGAAAATTATAAATTACCAATAAGTTGTTTCTATTCCCATTGTCAGAGATGTGTGTATCTATACAGTTTGACACTGACTGCACTGAGTGAACAGTTGTGAATTTATTCATGCATTTGCAGTAGGAATAAAAGAAGAAATGTACTTAAGGATTAGAAAACAATGCTTACAAATTACTTGATGAGGAATAAATGTATTTACTAAGGCTAAGTTCACACAGCGGAAAATGAAAAGAAATTCCCCTTCATTTTCTGCCGCCGTCATATTCGTACACGGGATTTCCATGGTGGAATACGGATCCCCCTGCATCAGTATTCCATTGCAGCTTTCTTATGCTGATTAGGCCTGGATGAATGGGCCTAATTGTCAGGGACTCATGAGCTGCGGAATCCGCGGCTGATTCAGCTGCAATATCCACAGCAAGATCAAACAGGACGCTGATTTTTTTTTTTCTGCAGCAGATTCCTCCATGTGAACGTACCCAAAAACAGACATGCCAGGAGAGGTGACAGTTCATCTTTATTCTGGCTGCTTTTTAACTGAAGAACCTCCTGCAGTTTCTTATTGCAGTTATACATTTTAGAATGTCAATAAGGGTGGGTTCACACTTGCGCCCACAGTCCGTCCCCCCGCAAATCCAACCTAAATGTCGGAAAAAAGGATAGAGAAAGGATTGGGAAAGGTTTGAGATGCATTGCTTAAAAACCCATTCACTTCAATGGGTTTTTAAAGCAATGTGCAGGTGTCCGATTGCACCCTCTGCGCCGTGAAGCCGTTTTTTTGCGTCGGAAACAAAGTCGAACATGCAGGACTTTGTTTCTGACGAAAAAAAAACGGCTTCGCGGCGCAGAGGGTGCAATTGGACACCCGCGCATTGCTTTAAAAACCCATAGAAGTGAATGGGTTTTTAAGCAATGTGTCTCAAACCTTTCCCAATCTTTTCCCTATCCTTTTTTCGACACTTAGGTTGGATTCGCGGTGGACAGACTCCGGGCGCAAGTGTGAACCCACCCTTAACCAGAGATTTTCAATATAAAGGGGTCATCCAGGATTCCAATAAATAGCTACTTTCTTCTTCTCAGGAAGTGACATGTACCCCCATTAGCTGCAACATGGCCATGTGTTGTCTCTCCCTGTGAAGAAGAAAGCAGTCATGTTTTGTAATCTTCGATAACCCCTTTAATAGGCTGTTATCATACAAGTCAAATGCATAGTAACATGTGCTAGGCATTACCGCAATTAAAAACTTAGGCATTACCGCAATTAAAAACTGCATGCAGTTTTTCAGTAAAATAGAACCATGTAAACTCTGTCATAACTGATTTACTCATGATAAACACTGATGATATAATAATAATAATAATAATAATAGTCCTTTAGTAGTCCCACAATGGGGAAATTCAGTGTGTTACAGCAGCAAAGATAAGATAAGATAAGCAGATACAAATACAAATACAACATGTACAGGAATGTTCCAAGGTGAGAGGCATTACATTAATAGCAGACAGACAGATAGGACGTAGCAGGGGGGGGGGGGGGGATTTAACAGGCAGAGAGATATTTCAGTTCTCTGTATGTAATGATCTCCGCTTAGGTCGGTGTTGGTTGTACAGCCTAACCGCGGTGGGGAGCAAAGACTTCCGATAGCGCTCCTTCTCACACCTAGGGTGGAGCAGTCGGTCACTGACAGTACTGCCCAGCGCAATCACAGTCTCATGCATGCGATGGGACTTCTTCTTCTGCATGGAGCTCACCACGGACAGTATCCTTCTGTCACCCACCACCTGCACTGGGTCCAGTGGGCTCCCCAGGACAGAGCTGGCCCTTCTAATCAGCTTGTCAAGTTTATTTCTGTCCCTGGTTGATATGCTGCTCCCCCAGCAGGCCACTCCAAAGAAGATGGCTGATGCCACTACCGAGTTGAAGAAAGTCCTAAGAAGTGCCCCCCGGATTCCAAAGGCTCTCAGCTTCCTAAGCAGATAGAGCCTGCTGTGGCCCTTCCTGTACAGGGCCTCCATATGATCTGCCCAGTCCAGCTTATTATTAAGGAGCAAACCCAGGTACTTATAGGTGTTCACAATCTCGATGCCCGTCCCCAGGATGTCCACTGGTTTTGGAGGGCATCTGCCTTTACGGAAGTCCACCACCATCTCCTTGGTCTTCCCCGCGTTAATCTTCAGGTGGTTCTGGTGGCACCAGTCCACAAAAAACCGGTTCAGTTCTCTGTACTCCCTGTCATCATCGTCTGTGATGAGACCTACTATTGCAGAGTCATCAGAATACTTCTGTAGGTAGCAGCTAGATGAGTTGCACCTAAAATCAGCAGTGTACAGTGTGAAGAGGAAAGGGGCGAGAACCGTACCCTGAGGTGCCCCCGTATTACAGATCACGGTACCTGACACACAGTCTTGGGCTCTCACGTATTGAGGTCGATTTGTGAGGTAGTCTAGGATCCAGTTGGAGAGGTGGTGGTCCACTCCAGCAAGGTCCAGCTTGTCTCTCAGTAACCTGGGCTGTATGGTGTTAAAAGCACTGGAGAAATCAAAGAACATTATTCTCACCGTGTTCCCTGGTTTTTCCAGGTGAGACAGAGCCCTGTGCAGAAGATGGATGATGGCATCATCTACCCCAATGTCCGGTCGATAAGCAAACTGGAGAGGGTCCATAGCAGGGCTCACTTGAAGGCGAAGATGTGTGAGAACCAATCTCTCTAAGATCTTCATCAAGTGGGATGTCAGTGCTACAGGTCTGTAGTCGTTGAGGTCCATAGGGTGAGGTTTCTTTGGAACTGGTACCACACAAGAAGATTTCCATAATTCAGGGACTATTTCCTGCCTCAGGCTCATATTATACATATATGTAATTATACCACACAGCTGGTCCCCACAAGTCTTAATTAGCCTTGCACTGATGTCATCTGGCCCTGCGGCTTTCCTCATCTTGATCTTTTTCATCTCCTTCCTCACCTGGGCCCGTGTGAAGGTCAGACTGTGGTCAGATAAAGACAGATTTCTGGATTTACTGGTCTGTTGGGAAGTAGCCACATGGGGTGAATGGGGTGAAGTCATTGTGGTGAGGGGAGCTGAAGGACATGCTGGCGTGGGAGGACCTGGTGTGTGATCAAATCTGTTGAAGAATAGGTTTAGTTCAATAAGCCAGTTAACATCTGCCTCAATCTGGCAGACAGACTGTTTATGACCCGAAATTGACTTAAGCCACTCCCAGACCCCCCTTATGTCTTTTCTTTCAATTTGCTTTTCCATTTTTTCCTTATAACTGGCTTTTCCTTGCCTGATTAGATGCCTCAGCTCCTTTTGTACTTCCCTCAACCCCTCCTTATCTCTTATCCTGAATGCCATCTTTTTCTCAAGTAGTGTTTTTATATCAGAATTAATCCATGGTTTGTTGTTGGAGAAGCACCTCACCACTTTTGTGGGTACTGTGTTGTCCACACAAAAATTAATGTAGTCCGTTATGCAGTGTGTGAGTCCTTCTATATCTTCTCCATACGAATCCTGCAAAACTTCCCATATCAATTAGGCTAGGGCTATACAGCAACTTTGGCCACAACTCCATCATGTTACCAAAGATTACCATTTCACCCTGCAACACCTTCACTAATAAAAGTTGATGAAGTCAGATTGCCACCCTGATGGTACTGTGACTGCAACTTTCGCAAGAACTCAAGAACTGCTGGAATTTTGTGGCTAGAAGTTACAGCACAGTCCCCTGAGGGTTTGCAGTAGGACTCCATCCACTTTCATTTGTGAAAGAGTTGCAGGGCAAAACAGTAATCTTTGGTCACACAACAGGAGTCATGGCAAAAGTAACCCTATAGCTCTAGCCTTGGAAAGGGACTCCGCTGATACACAGAGTGAAAGTGAACTATACCATGTTTGCCATTCCATCAGTGCTAAGAATGGTGGCTAAAGGGGCCTTTTTGCTTAAAGAAGTGCCAGGGCTCAGTCATTCTAGGCATTGCTGGAGGTCACAGCAGTAGAACTGATCAGAACTGATAAATTTCTAATTGTAATAATGGTCAGTAGACTTTGTATGCTGAAAAGGATAATGGTTATGGTTACATGTGCATGTTGACTTGTCAACAATCTTTTTTTATTTTTATTAGCTTTTAAATGTCATATGTAGATATAAAAGCAAAGTCCAAAGCATTTACCATGTTTGCCCTTCTTTACATAAACTACCCTGATTAGGACTGTATAAGGGTGCTATTACATAAGCATGTTTGTTTCTATTCTAAAAAAAAAGAAACTAAAACCGTGCACCAAAAGCACCTGATTAAAAATACATGCATAAAAAAGATACAAATGTTTGAGTTTTCATTACTGAAATAATTAACATTGCCGATGGCATCTAAGAGCACCCTGTAAGGCTCTTTAGCATAGATGGTCTAATAATACACCATATTTATCATTCAGCATCAGCCACTATAATAAATCTAGTTCATATAAAGATTGTCTCGTCAACATTTATACAGTCTAAATATTTGATAGGATTGGCAAATTTGCTCCAATAACTCATCTCCAAGCCACAATTTCCTATGGTTCATGTGGCTGCCGTAAAGCATAATATTGAGTGCTGTTATCAGTAGTTTGTTCAAGCAAGATGGCTGACCAATAATCATGTATAGAAAATACTGATAGTTAAATATTGATGACCTATCCTTAGGATAGGCCAGGATTCAGCAACCTTCAGCATTCCAGCTGTTGTGAAACTACAACTACCAATATGGATGTGTTTGGCTGTTTTCTGAACTCCTATTAAAGTGAATGGAGCATGCTGGGAATTGGTGTTACACAACAGCTGGAGTGCTGAAGGTTGCTGATCCCTGCGATAGGCCATCAATATTAGATCGTCTTTTTGAAGAGATTGCAGTGTTCAGATGAGTGCTGCGGCCTTTTCATTGAATACCAAGTATAGTGCCATACATTGTATAGATGATGTGCCTAGCATTGCAGCTCAACCCCTTTTACTTGTGTGGGACTGAGCAGCAAACAGGCCACATGATAAATGAACGTGATATCATTGGCCTGTGAAGTGGAAGCAGTGCTCATCCAAGCAGCTGATCTGTTGAGATCCTGGTCCTCCACAGATTAGATATTAATGACTTAACCTAAGGAGAGGTCATCCATATTTTACTCCCTCAATTGAGTAAAATTACCATGCAAGTTGACTTTTGCACTAACATTAGTGCTTGTCTCACATTTTCTTGGAAGTGTTGCAGAACATGAATACAGAGTATTTGTTGGATTGCAACATGCAGATTGCTCATGGTAAACATATTCCTTGAACATGTGTTACTCTATGTACTGTACCTATCCACATCATTCTTAAATTAAATCCATCTTTACTATACTGAGCAAGGTTGCCTCTATTGTATCACTTCTTCCTCAACCATCCCTATGCTCGCCTGGACTGTCCTAAGGACACATCACTCCGCTAATGCATATTTACTATCCGTGCATACTTTCTCCCTCCTCAGAGCATAGTTCTGCAGAGGGTTGCAGAGGTAGCAATTGTTACCAGCCCTGGAGCCTGAGGGGGGACCAAAGGATTGTCTGCAATATAAGAAGACACCTGTATTGCTAATAGCACATGGTGGAGAACCCATTACAGATTTTGCACTGGTTCTCAGGAGCTTCAAGTTATGCCTCTGTCCCTGATGAACGAGTAGTCTTGGAGAAATGCATCAAGACCTTGGATTTGACATTTAGTGATATGAGTGTAGTGACTGACTTAGGAATTAAGGGAGTCTTATGAATAAACACGGTACAACCAATGCTTGCCAATCCTGGCTTATCATATTTAATGCTCTGTTGCATTGTTAGGAATCTCAGTATACTAGCTCCAGATTGCAGCCCCGCCTTAAAGTTTTTCTTATTCTGCTCAGAGAAGGACTTTTTATACTAATCTTCTGGTTTTGACTTCTGTCTATTTCTCCTGGTTTACTCCCCTTGGCTTATGGCTTGGAATTGGCATTGACTTCTTGGTATTGAATTCTGGCTTGGACTATGACTCTGATACTCATTTTTGACTTCTATTTACTCTACTGGCACAACCTTGACTAGATTCTTAATCCCTTTGTCCTCCTATTAAGTAACTGGTTTTGTTCTTTATTTTGCTAGTCATGACCTGGGTCCCAAGCAGAAAAATCCAATATGCCTTACAGCGGGGTCTGGAGAAAATCTTGAGGGAGCCTTCACACTCCAAAATAGTGATGAGTAACTGGCAACACTTCACTAATCTGGATCTGACTTAATCTGTTCCTAGGGAATTTAAGGGAATACCTCTTACTGGGAGTTGCAAACTGCAACTCCATACGTGCACTTTATATATTGGTAACTGGATAGGTAAATGGTTTGCCCTATTGAGTGATGGTATTTCCCTGTGTGATTACTAGATATGGGCGAAGCTCTCAAGATTCTTTTGTTTTGGGATTGGGTTGTTCCATCCAAAGATATGTTTTAGATTAAATAAATTTGGTACAAATAAGAGCTTAAATTGGCTTTAAAACATAATGTATGACACTCTTGGGGCTCCTAGAACCCTATCTATCTATCTATCTATCTATCTATCTATCTATCTATCTATTTATTTCTAGCTCTCTAAGGCAAACACAGCCAGCAGGTAATGGCCTAGTAAAAATAGAAAGCATCGGGGGCCCGCGGGGCTCCCCTAATGTCCCGGGCCCTGTGGCAGCTGCTACCGCTGCTACCCCGATAGTTACGCCCCTGAGTAGCAGGTAGCATCAGCAGTGCAGTAAACATGATACAGGGAGACATTGGCAGCTCTGTTCAGAGGCGTCAGTCAGTGGTGTGTAAATGTGTATATTGGAGAACCAAAAGAAACCTGAATAAAAACTAGATTTTTTTCAAATTAGCACAGGCTGCACCAGTGTTCCAACTGCAGTTTGCTGTATATTGGGTGACCAAAAAAAAAAAAAAAAAAGTTTTCACAAAGAGATTAGCATAGGCTGTATCAGTGTTTTGCTGTAACAACAACAATTTGTTGGATATTGAGTACTCAAAATTTTTTGTATGCATGTAATAAAAAAAAAATAAACTCTTGCCCAAAAAAAACCTTAACAAAATATTTCTCACTAACAGGACTGACTTTGTCAGTAATAGCAATGTAAGAACCTCTGTAGACAGTCACATATCACACTGTTCTATTTCAAATAACACTTAACAAAATTAGAATATTGACTATCAAAGGGTTAACCGTCCAGTGTCTGTGAAATTCTGTGCAGGCACAGACTCACAGCACAGTGCAGAAATTCTCCCTTCCTCCACTCCTATGATTTATCTTTCTGCTTGTAATTGATAAAATCTAACTAAACATTGTTCTACTTCTCCTTCTCATATTACTCTGCAGTTCTATTGCAATTGTTGGTGCTTTTTTCCACTAGAAAATGTGGCAATTGCTTTGGATCACGCAGTGATAAATAACATGTCTGTCCCTTAGCTTGCTTTATTACAAAATGGCTCTTGTCCTCCTTGCAAAGAGCATAAGCACTGTAAGGTCTCACATACCACTCATTATTGACTGAGAGGATGTCAGAATGCCAGAACATCATGCACATGTGTCTCATCTGTATCTTCAGTGCGCAGTGGCAGCCATTTTAGTTCACCCGAGACAAATCTCAAAGAATTCAGTTTCGTTACAAACCAAACAATTTGGAATATTCTGGTTGAATCTGGACCATAATTAATTGATTTGCCCATCTCTAATGATTACACGGGACATCCGGTCTTGTCTCCTTTTAAGTGAGGGGTATACTTGGCTCTTTGAGCTTAACCTTTTATATCCTGGTGGCATTTATTAATGTATTTTATCTATTCATTGAAATTAAAGTTTTATTTTAGCTTTACCAGTGATAGATTCAACCCAACCCGTGGAAATGTATCTATCTATAGTTAATCCCTTATGTACAGTATTGATGTCATCATATGGAAACTCATGAGGAAACATATGTAACATATTTTCTTCAATATATTTATTAATGGAAATGTTATCTATTCATTGGTCATTTAGGCACAGATGGAGCCACCAAGGATATAGAGCACAGCTGCTAGAAAGCTTTCCTGCAGAATAGCAATACTCAGCTGTGACAAAAAGGTCACTTTAAATAAAAAAGATCATAGAGCAGCGTGATATAGCAAACTTTGAAACATCATCGTATCAACCTTTCCATTGTGGCTGGACTACAGGGAAAGATTGCTCAGACCGTCTGGCTTAATTGACAGGGAGCGCACACACTGAAGATGGAGAAGGAGTAAATATCTCCTCAGCAACTTGTTATGATCTGAAATAATTTGCCTGGTCTGACACCGTCCTCTTCCTCTTCACACTTCGGCTTTCTTTCATTTTCGGATGTGATTGGTTTTCATGTTCTAACACTTACCTGTCATTCATTTCTCAGAGGGCAGCACACATTCCAGACACTCAGCGTGAACCAAACTAACACAATTTTATGGAACAGAAGCTATTGTGCTGAATGGGCTTGGAGATTATTATATAGAATGAAAATATATGCATTACTGCTGTGTTTTATATTATGTAGTTTGCTGTACAGCTGGTTCAGCTGTAAGACAAGAAAACTGCCTACCGTTGACCAGACTTAAAGTACCAATTACATTAAAGCAAAAAAGCTATAAAGGGAACCTGCTTCTAGGTTTGGGCCACTATTTTCCTATGCTGCTGAGGTATAGGGCCCAAAACTGGTGGCTTCAGTTGTGTTCATTGCAGCATTTAAATGCTTTTTAAGTTTTAATCATGACCTTGCTTTATGGCTCATTTGCAGCTGTGCTTGCCTTGGCTCCAAAAACGCACTGTGCATGTGTCGGGAGGCACTGGAGATGAGTCCATGACTGAAAGTCTCATCTTTGACGTTTAAGGGATATTTACTTCTAGGATCTCAACATATAGAACAGAGAGCACCTGTTATGGAACTGCTGCTTAAGCAGTTCCCCAAAAAGCTATTGAATTTGCTATTTAAGAAATTTCGTTATATACAGCAGGTGTTTGATAGGATCAACAAACCGTAAGCAAAATAAGCATATTCCAACACCACCCCAGTTCATAGAGTCTAAGGATACCATGAGATATTTATCAGAGCGCACCGCAAGGCATGACAGACTTGGCTGCGGCCAGGTTGCAATCCCCGTAAAATGGGTGGAATTTATTAATCTGAAAACAAGAACAAGGTGAGTCAAGTACGCCCCTGCCCAACAAATTTACTATAACTTGTGACAGAAGGCTGGTGTGAGTTATACTCAAAATATCTGGCAGTTCTTTACTAATTTAATAATTCAGACACATCTAATAGCAGTCATAAAGAATGCCAGTCTTAAATAATTCCCAACAAAGTGTCCGAAAATAGTTGTATTTGCAGGCTAAGGACCTAACCAAAAACCCTATGGCAGGCAGAGAGAAAAATACAAAAGGTAGCATCAAAAAGTAAGAGAATATGAGAATAGCCAAAATAAAAGCAGAGGAGTACCAGCAACCAAGAACATGGTCAAGTCCAGAAGGTATCAGATAAAGCCAAATCAGCTAGACTGATAAAACAGGAAAACATGCCAATTTCAGTAAACTAGGAGATCAGCAGTTAAACAAGGTTAGGTACTGGGAGTCAGTTCAGGGAACACAAGAGCCTAGACACAAGACACAATCATAGGCAAGTATCTATGAAATGCTAAACTAGAGCCCTGATTGGCTCTGAATCTCAAACCACTGACTGACTGAACAGTCCCAGCTAGTGTTTGGCTAGTAGGCTTAGGAACCTTAAAGTGATGACCAAGTGATAAATGACACTAGGTGGAGCACGGATACTAAGATTCCTGACACCCCCACCCTTGTCTGTTCTAGTACCGTGGCCACTGAATGTAGAGTTGGCCATGTATCTGCAACTCTCTATATTCACTGCTATAGAAGTTCTGCATAGAGCAGGAACAGATGTTTATCTCATTCAAATAGAAGGCCCAGTAGCAGTACCGAAACAGCTAAGGGTGGGTTCACACTTGCGCCGGCACTCCGTCCGTCACGAATCCGACCTAAATGTCGGAAAACTGGATAGAGACTGGATAGGGAAAGGTTTGCGACGCTTTGCTTAAAAACACTTTCACTTGAATGGGTTTTTAAAGCAATGCGCGGGTGTGCGTTTTCACCCTCTGCACCGCGAAGCCGGCTTTTTTCGTCGGAAACAAAGTCGGATATGCAGGACTTTATGTCCAACGAAAAAAAACGGCTTTGTGGCGCAGAGGGTGTAAGCGCCACAAGTGAATGGGTTTTTAAGCAAAGCGTCGCAAACCTTTCCTTATCCAGCTTTCCGACATTTAGGTCGGATTCGCGGTGGACGGAGTGCCGGCGCAAGTGTGAAAACACCCTAATCAGTGTGGTGCCTGATGTCACCACACAGCAGATATTAATGGCTTATGTTAGTGTTAGGTCATCAAAAAAATCCTGGGAAGTCAACAAATTACATTTAGCTCAGAATCAAATCCTGGCTCTTGTGCATAGTAAGATTTTAATAAGAAAATTCCATGACAAATTTCAACATGAAACTAGTCTAACTCTATTGAAAACTAGAGATATGGTTATGGCTCGAATTGGATGTATCAAGGTAAAGGTACAGCTTAACTTTTATAAAATAGACTTGTGAACCACAGCTCAGCTAAGTCCTAATGTGTGGTATACATCAATCCTGCTATATTGTCTTCACAGCAAGCATGTTGGTAATAACTTACCACTGCCATATTAAAGCTATATTTCAACAGAAAATGTTAGTATATCTCTGCCTTTCAACAGTAATGTCTAATGACAGGTAAAGGTCAGGAAAGAAGACATAAGATCCTTCCCTGTAACAAGCAACAAGCCCTTATGGTACAAAGAATATAATGAAAGACGACACCTATGCCCAGATATTACTAGTGGTAGCTTTATCAATCTCTAGCTGGATAAACAATTAGAGTACACTACCATGGTAGCCTGCTGTACCATCTCAGGCATGTTATTCATATAATGCTTCTGTACTAGGACAATATAACCAGGGTCTTGTTCATTTCTCTTGATTATTCCATATTTCACTTGAGTCTTCAACAGACAATGAGTGAGGAAAGTGATTCTTTTCAACAAATATTTGTGAGGTTTGTCTGCTCAGTTCGCTTATACTCTTCAGACCCCAAAGTATAATACGTGGAGGTCTAGCAACATAATAATCACTTATATTTACCTTGCCTCACCGTTCCTGGCCTTCTTTGTGGCAGCCAGTAGTCCCTCAATGTCCTCTTTTGCATCTTGTGGCTGACATCACACACCCTTGGGTCATGACATCATTGTGCCCCACATGATTGCTAAAGCCCAATCACTCCGCTGTTCTCTGGAGCACATGATATCAGCCATAAGGTTGGAAGAGGATGCTCAGACACCACAAGGGAGCCCAGGAAAGGTGAGGCAAGATGAGTATAAATGTTTATTATATTGTCGCACCTCCCCTGGGAGTCCACTTATTATACCCTGGAATCTGAAGAAACCCCACAGTATAATAGTGATTTATAGGTGACGAACCCCAAAAGTTTCAAGTTTGGTTAGAGCCTGAAATTTTTGGAAAATTTGGGTCAAATGCAGTTCGATCCAAACCATCGAACCCCATCTCTAAAAGGGCTGTAACTGCTGAGAACCCCCATTGATTTGATATTGATGGCCTATCCTAAGGATAGGTCATCAATATCAAAAGCTCATAAAACCCCTTTAAGGTATAGTTTTAACATGTTTCAGCTTGGACAGCTTCATCATGAACCAATGGACATAAGATTTACATTGGCATTAAAATGACCAGATGCACGCACGAAACTTATTCCTGCCATGGTCCTGAAGGTTGCCAAATAATATAAAAAAATAAGATAAGGGAAGAATAGACAGACACAAATGATATTTATAAAACAAGTCCTTACAGTCAAGGCAATTTTTATATGGTCAGTATTTTGCCTCAGGCTCCAGAAAGAGGAAGAAATGCAAATATTTCCTCTATCCTTGGTCTCTGTAAGTTCAGCTCATTATATTTGGTTATAAATACTGACCAAAATACTCCAGAGTGAAAATGGCTAAAAAGTCATAAATTAATTATTGAAACCTGATCAATTACTTTTTACTGCACAATACTAGATAGACACTTAGTGCATGCGCAGGAGTAATACACCTACCCTTGAATGACACTACTTGATTCCAAGGTCATACACTGACACTGCGATATCTCTGATTTTGTAGGTTAAATGCGGCTTTAAAATTTAACTGCTGTTTCACTTTTTTTGCTATTGTGTCTGGAAGGGGTTTACTGAACTTTTTTGTAATATACTTTATTAATCTGTCGTACTTTCATTTAGCAGAGCTAGCAGAACTCTAAGCATTGTTAGGGGGATCTGTCCAGCATTCTGGTGTCAATCGAAAGCTGATAGTCTCTGACCATAGTACTTCATATACAGAAATCCCATTCCGGACTGTATTTTTAACTAGTGATTTCTCAATGTCTGTTATAGCTAGAGCTTCAAGCTTGAAAGCATATGAAAGCTGAGACCCACCATTTTCAAATGACCTGGTTTTATACCACAAAGACTTTTTCAAGTGGTATAAAACCAGAGATACAACTATTTGAAGTGACCTCCAGCCTCCGTGGTAACTGCTGTATATACTAGCAACACGGGGTGAATATGGGATGGAAAAAAAAGCTTAGTTACAGCATTGCTAGGGAGAACTTTAGAACCTGTTTTCTGCTAAAAGATATAATAAAGTATAGCACTACACAACAGCAAAAAAAGTGAAACTACAGTTACACTTTAACCCCTTCCCACCACAGCCATTTTTTGATTTTCGATTTTTTACTTTTTTACTCCCCTCCTTCTAAAAGCCATAATTGTTTTATTTTTCCATTCACACAGTTATTTTTACAGGACTGTACTTCGTAGTAGTATTATTTAATATTCCAATAATGTACTAGAAAACTGGAAACATATTTTTAAAATTTTTTTAAGTTTATTTTTTAATGTTATTTTTAGATTCCCTATGGGGTCATGAACCCCAGGGGGTATGATCACTAATACAATAAACTGCAATGCTAATGTATTGTGAAAAGCCTTCAGCACTAGGCAGCCTGTAATAGAATTCTACTGAAGACAGGCCTGGGAGTCTTCATTAGACTCCCGGCTGCCTAGGCCACATATCTCCACCCTGGATATCAGCTTGGGGGCTGGCGATCCAACCCAAAATTGAGGCACCCAGGAAAATGGCATCTAAGAGGTATTAGCATGGTGATTAGTGTGGGCAATAATCATGAGCATTGCTGCCAGGTCTCCATTGTATAATACAGTGGAGACCCAGTGGCTGTGGCATCTGCTCAGCTCCTGGAAGGCCATCATATTTAAAGATCCAACATCCACCATACTATTATGGTAGATTTAAGGAAGGAGTTAAAAAAGCACTTCAATAAATGCAAATTGTCCCCCTCCATTTGAAAATGAGCCTGTGTGTAATGTTATTAAATAACTTGCTGTTTATACTGTGTGCATCAGAGAAGAGAGGTAGTTGGTGCTCCAGATTGGTGCACATAACTTCACAAACTTGTAAATAAGTTATTTAATAACCTTATACAACGTTCCAGGAGAAGCAGTGTGGAGATGATGCTATGGGGGATACCTGAGATAGCAACTGGTCCCTCCCTCTTTAGTTATAGTGGCTTTGATGCCAAATCTGCCAAATCCTGTTGCAGTCCGTAGGGTAGCACAGTGATGATGGGGATACACTTGTGTTATGGATGTTAGAGGCTTCCCCCAGGATACACCATAGCATGGATGTCCTGGCTGTTGGTGTTTTTGGGTGCCCTTGATGTATGGTGCGAGCAACATAAAGGAGGCACAGCAACAGTTACTTAGACAAATCTTCAAGTCACAGTTTATCCATTCAGTCAAAGATGGGAATGGCACCTGCTTTCACTCCCTCCTCTGGTCCTCTGTCCCTTTCCACCATTGAAATATGGGGCAGCCCTGATCCCCCTTTCTCATGGCGCTAATATGGTCTTTTGTTTTACACACTATTGGGGAAATGCATGGCTAAATCCTCACTAAAAGGCAGCGGAGATCTTCCATACAGCAGCAATAAATTTCTTCTGTGAGCCCAATCTTGCAGGACAATTGACTCAGGGTCTGAACTGCCAATAACTACATAGCAGAGCTGCTCTCAACTGGTCATTCCAGCTACAAGCTCTAAACTGAGTCTAATAGGCCCTTATTTGCTAAGAGGGCATTGCTAGGCTTCCAGCTATCTCTTACCACCTTCTAGAAAGAGCAGAGCTGACACCACTGCAGCTTCTAAGGATGATGCAGCAGAAATGGAATGGCATGTTTACTCTTAAAGACTCCGTAACAAATAAGCAAAGTGCAAAAACATAGTAAAACATTCAGTCATTAGTATCACCACTTTACCACAAAGACTGTACTTGTGAAATGCTAGAATTACACTGCACATAAATTCATATTCAAAAGGTCAAAACTAAAATAAAATTTTTACTGGAATGCTTCTTTAAGTTACAAATGCTCAGGAAAGACCTCAGATATTACACTACCTTGTAGCATTCGGTAAGGCTAGGTTCACACTTGCGCCAGGGAGCCCATCCTCTAAAACAGCAGTTACCCACAGACTAAAATGAGGTCCCCCGGGTGTCTGTTAGTTTTTCACAGTTTTTATACTGAAACCAGTGGAGAGAAAAGTCCTCAATGCAGGACTTTTCTCTCCGTCGATTTTCGGCGGAATCTGCAGCGGAGTCTCCTATGGATGTGAACCTAACCTAAGTAACCCAGGGTTGGCTTTGTCTGCTGCAGTCCAAAAGGTATCAGAAATGTATTGTACAGTATATATCCTGTGGATATCCCATACCTTTAAATTCTAAACGTAAAACTATTTTGCATTGAAAGCTGCAGGTATATTTTTTTGTTTTGTTTAGAGTTTTATTTGCACCAAGACTACAAGTGAATTGAAAAACAAGTGAGCAGCCCAAGGCTCGTACAAAGAGGATTACGATTCATTCTGATCTGATATTTATAGAGCAGACTGGAACAGAACGGGACATCCCATTGAAAATCAGTGGAGGGCTGAAGGCACCGAGATGACACTCGGATGTCATCCGAGTGCATTGCTTTAAAAAGTCGGACTCCCCCTCGGCCTACATTCTCGGTGTTGTGCATGAGGCCTTAAGGAAAGCATCTGCATCGAAGACTAAATCTATGTGTGATTGGTACTAATGGTTCTCAATGACATCATGAGAATAGCTTTTACTATTATTTGTTTATTTGTTTTTTTTTTTAGGGGGCCAATAATAATAACCCCCGCCCCCCCCACCCCAGTATGTCCTTCAGCTTCCCCCACCACAATGACTTCTCCCCATGCGGCCACTTCCCAACAGACCAGAAAATCCAGAAATCCGTCTTTATCTGGCCACAGTCTGACCTTCACACGGGCCCAGGTGAGGAAGGAGAAGAAAAAGATCAAGGCGAGGAAAGCCGCAGGGCCAGATGACATCAGTGCAAGGCTAATTAAGACTTGTGGGGTCCAGCTGTGTGGTATAATTACATATATGTATAATATGAGCCTGAGGCAGGAAATAGTCCCTGAATTATGGAAATCTTCTTGTGTGGTACCAGTTCCAAAGAAACCCCACCCTATGGACCTCAACGACTACAGACCTGTAGCACTGACATCCCACCTGATGAAGATCTTGGAGAGATTGGTTCTCACACATCTCCGCCCTCTAGTGAGCCCCGCCATGGGCCCCCTCCAGTTTGCTTATCGGCCGGGCATTGGGGTAGATGATGCCATCATCCATCTTCTGCACAGGGGTCTGTCTCACCTGGAGAAACCAGGGAACACAGTGAGAATAATGTTCTTTGACTTCTCCAGTGCTTTTAACACCATACAGCCCAGGTTATTGAGGGACAAGCTGGGCCTTGCTGGAGTGGACCACCACCTCTCCAACTGGATCCTAGACTACCTCACAAATCGACCTCAATACGTGAGAGCCCAAGACTGTGTGTCAGGTACCGTGATCTGTAATACGGGGGCACCTCAGGGTACGGTTCTCGCCCCTTTCCTCTTCACACTGTACACTGCAGATTTTAGGTGCAACTCATCCAGCTGCTACCTACAGAAGTATTCTGACGACTCTGCAATAGTGGGTCTCATCACAGATGATGATGACAGGGAGTACAGAGAACTGAACCAGGATTTTGTGGACTGGTGCCACCGGAACCACCTGAAGATTAACGCGGGGAAGACCAAGGAGATGGTGGTGGACTTCCGCAAAGGCAGAAGCCCTCCTAAACCAGTGGACATCCTGGGGACGGGCATCGAGATTGCGAACACCTATAAGTACCTGGGTTTGCTCCTTAATAATAAGCTGGACTGGGCAGATCATATGGAGGCCCTGTACAGGAAGGGCCACAGCAGGCTCTACCTGCTTAGGAAACTGAGAGCCTTTGGAATCCGGGGGGCACTTCTTAGAACTTTCTTCAACTCGGTAGTGGCATCAGCCATCTTCTTTGGAGTGGCCTGCTGGGGGAGCAGTATATCAACCAGGGACAGAAATAAACTTGACAAGCTGATTAGAAGGGCCAGCTCTGTCCTGGGGAGCCCACTGGACCCAGTGCAGGTGGTGGGTGACAGAAGGATACTGTCCGTGGTGAACTCCATGCAGAAGAAGAAGTCCCATCCCATGCATGAGACTGTGATTGCGCTGGGCAGTACTGTCAGTGACCAACTGCTCCACCCTAGGTGTGAGAAGGAGCGCTATCGGAAGTCTTTCCTCCCCACCGCGGTTAGGCTTTACAACCAACACCGACCTAAGCGGAGATCATTACACACAGAGAACTGAAATATCTCTCTGCCTGTTAAATCCCCCCCCCCTCTGCTACGTCCTATCTGTCTGTCTGCTATTAATGTAATGCCTCTCACCTTGGAACATTCCTGTACATGTTGTATTTGTATTTGTATCTGCTTATCTTTGCTGCTGTAACACACTGAATTTCCCCATTGTGGGACTATTAAAGGACTATTATTATTATTATATGATATGGCTATTTAAAATGTAGAATTAGCTGAAGAATTCTGTCTATATTCATGTTTAGGTGGTGCACCAATATTGTCCTATTCAGTGTCCTTGAGCAGCTGACAAAGTCTATGTTTAATCAGACTACATCACAAGCTCATCTTAGTTCCACTGACACTTCTAAACCTTTACAAATGCCAAGTGAGGTGAGGAAAATTGATCATGCAGGAAAGGGAAAGGAAATGAAAAGTCATCTGCTTCTTAAGACCCACATTAATTTTCAAATTCTCTTATAGGCATGTCGACTGATGGAACAGCTCAGTCCTAATGTAAAATGTCTCAACAATTATATATGTGTGTGTGTGTGTATTATATATATATGCATGTGATATATACACATGTATAGTCACAATGTCACTAAAGGAAGCCTACCACTACTAAAATCACTTCTAAGCCACTTACAACTTGGCGTTGTGAGGGCTATTAGTGCCAGAGTATATATGTCTTTTCTGTGTCCAAGTGCAATCTTGCTGCCTAGAAAATCAACTTTCAGTCCATATGCAAATGACCTGTTTGGTGCACAGTTGCACCTGCCAGAGCACCTATTTTTGGCTCTGGTCTCCACACATGAAGATCTGTCAATCTACAGAATATGTAATGGGACGGTACTAGGTGGTGACCACAGGATAAAACAGTCATTTGGGTGGTGGCTAACACCCTTTAATCCCTGTCTATGCCATTTTTTTTATTGCCTTTATGTTTTTTAATCCCCACCTTCTGTAAACCATAACTTTTATTTTTTAATTCTCAGGCCAGTATGAAGGCTCTCTTTTTCAAGCCAAATTTTACTTGGGAAACTGAAAGAAAATGAATGGGGTGGAATTAGCAAAACTGCAACAGTGCCATTTTCTTATGTATTCACTGTAAAAATGACATGAAACCCATATTCTAGGGGTTGGCACGATCGTGAGAATGCCAAATTTATATTGTTTTTGTGTTGATTTAATACATTTACAAAAAAAAAAAAATATTTGACTTCCCCATATTTTAACACCAGTAACTTTTGTAACTTTTTTATGTTTCCATGTAAAGAAATATGCAAGGGGGACATCTGACATTTTTATCACTTTATTCAATATTTTGGAGGAGGCAAAACAGCAAAAAAAAAAGCATTTTTATTTTTTTTTCCCAGCTATGGCATTCACCCTATGGGATAATTATTTTTATATTTTCAGACTTTTTTGATGTAATGATGCCTGTTTATGTTTATTTCTGTTTTGTGTGTATTACAGGGAAAAGGGTAAACTGAACTTTTTATATATTTTGTTATATTTTTAAACCTTTTTTTTTTTTTTAGTTTTATTGTTAGACTCTCAGAAGGGGTTGATCCTTCATGGGTCTGATCAGTAATACAATAAGCTGTATTAGTAATGTATTGAGGTATATTGTAAACTCTCTTTACTTCTTTTACATGCTGCCTTTGTTGGATGTGCTGGAAAAAAAAAGTCTGATTCATGAAGGTCCCACCTTGCAATTTACAGGAATTAAAGGATCTTTTGCTAATGTGGCAGATACTACAGGAAACCTTCAGAGGTTCTGTGAACTGTTTTGACTGCACAAGGGAAACTACATATTATTAGGCAAGTTAGTTCAATGTTATGGCAGGTCATTGTACACATATTCTGATTGATATACATTATTGGCATCCAGGCACATTTATACCCCATTTGCTTTCACCTTATAGTTCATTATATACAGTGATAATAATAAAACTTTTATTAAAGGGAGTCTCTCTTCAGAACCCAGCATATCAGCTGTGCAGCCATATTAAATGGTGTTTCCTCCTTCTGAATTGGTGCCTCTGTTGCTGAGATACTGCCTTTTTGTCAAATTTGTAAATGCGAGGGCATTGCCCTTGATCCAAAGAGATAAGCAGTAACATCCTCTTTGCCTCATGGAAATCATTTGTATATTGACAAAAGCAGTGACATCTCAACAATGGTGGCACCAGTTCACGAGCTGGTCTGCAATACCCCCGATCTGCACACTACATTGTCCTGCTCCATTCTCTGTGTGTCAGCTGCTGGGAGCAGCTGATTCATGTGGGTGGTGGGTGTCAGACCTCCTCTAACCTAATATTGATGATCTATGATCAAGATAAATCATCAGAATTTTTAGCTCAGAAAATCCCTTTAGGCTAATAGCAAAACACGGCTGAAAAAAGGCTGCAGAAAAAAATACAGCAAAAACACTGAGTTTTTGCTGCGTTTTTCTCTGCATTTTTCCTTCCCCTATTAAATCTATAGGGAAAACACTCACAATTCCGCAGGTATACTTAACATGCTGTACTTTTCAAAAAGCAGCTTTCTGCAGCTTTTTTTTTTTTTACAATGTGTGGATAATATTTAACAAAATCTCATTCACTTTGCAGGTACTTAAAAACACAGCGTTGTTTTTTTTTTTCGGCTGTGTTTCTGCAACGCGGGACCTTAGCATTAAAGACAAGGTGCATTAGCAGGTGGGCCTGCAGTTACACACCACCTTACTTTGCTCATAGGCAAGCAAGATATGCCTTATTGTGATGAAAGAAGCCTATATATTATTGTGTATGCATTATTACTTAATCATATTATTCATATATTTAGCTTTAGTTAGTGTTTTGTTTGTGTTATCAATCTACCTCAGTGGTATGGAGTTTAAAAAAGAAGGGAGGTTAGAGATGAAAATTTTTTCCTGGCTGTGCACGACCAGATGTCTGGTTTTATTGTTTTACAACGTCTTGGTTAACCAGGCAGAGAGGAAGGGGGTGTCATGACCCTGAGTTAAACTCAGAGCACAGCAGAAACACAGCTCTACAAGGCAAAGAAAGAACATTTATCTTTCCAAGATGAAGATGAGTTGTTGATTTCCCACCTGAGGCTGGGGCTTCACATTGCGAAAACACAGCGTTTTACATTACCTGCAAAGTGGCTGGGAATCTGGCTAATCCCATCCACACATTGCAGAAAAAAATATACATCGGGAATGCTACAATTTCACACTTGTATTTCTGTGAAAAATGCTGTGTAAAAAACCACAATGCATTTCCGCCAGGGTCTTTTCCACAGTGTATTTTGGCTGCGGCTTTCTTCGTTGTGCCTTAGCCTCAAGGAGTAAGCGGAAGGTGACACCCTGGCAGGGAAGTGTGGCTAAGCACAAGCCATAAGAAACTGTTTTACCTTACCACCAAGATACATCTGTGGAAGCTAGCTAACAGAGCTGGGTGTGTTCAATTCCATCAGAAGAGATCCTCAAAACTTTCTGGAACCAAAGACTCTTAGGCTAAGGCCCCACATAATGGGCCGCAGCAAAAAAACACTGCGGAAAAGACTGCAGCTTTTTCTCGCAGCGCTTTTCACAGAAAGTCTGCAGAGGTTGCGGACTTTCTGCTTCAAATATACCTATAGGGAAACTGCCGGTGTTTCCGTAGGTATAATTGACATGCTGCAATTTCTGCTGCGCGTATTTTTCCGCAATGTGTGGATGGCATTCACTTCCTCAGCGTTTATGCCACGTGGGGCCCCGGCCTAAAGTATTATTCTGTTTTTCTCCCATTATTTTTAAGGCTGTTTTCTTTTCATGTCATTTGTTATCTTTTCTTTTATATACAGCCCTGAACACTTTGGGTATTAAATTGTTAAATTTAAGGTTACTTAGTGTTGCTCTATGAAACCATTACACCTTTTGAAGTTTGTTTACACCTGACTGCTGGGAGTAGTAGCGTGTTTCTGGGATTCCTATTGGTCCTTGATTCTGCATACAAAAGGTGGTGGCGGCGTGCATTTGGGGTGTGTGGATTGTGTTGGGGTGAGATTTATACTGAATTTGCAGCCTGAGTGAAGGGTGAGTGCAAGATGGAGTGAGTGGAGTGAGTTGACCCCTGACAACTACATCCGCGTCACTTGCTAGGACAGGCTGTACGTGACACTTATTAAAAGGCTACTTGTTTCCCCCCATGAGATTTATACTGTATTTTATCATGACAAAAAAATACTGCATGGTGGATAAACTTGTTTAGGAGAAAAAACACCTAGAATCAAATCATAGCCACCACTCTTAAACCCCACATTGCAAAAACTCTGTGTTTTACAGTACTTGCAAAGTGAATGGGATTCTGGCTAACCCCATCCACACATTGCAGAAAAAAATCTGCAGCGAAAAAGCTGCATTTTCAAAAACACCCATTATACCTGCAGAAACACTGGCGTTTTCCATATAGGTATAATAAGGGCAGAAAGTCCGCAGAGGAAAACTCTGCAAAAACACAATGAAAAAGGCTGCGCAAAAAAACGTAATACGTTTCGGCTGCTGTTTTTTCCACAATGTTTTTTTGTGCGTTTCGCTACATGGTGCCTTAGCCTTAAAAAGTATTTAAAGTCGTAATGGACAACAATGATGGATGATATTGAAACATGGGCCAAATCATCAAAACAATCTAAGGAGAATACAAGTGTATCTATTACAGATTCTAAACTTCCTTCCAAAGTCTGGCTAGCAATAAATGCTTTGCGGGTTTCCTTATGGCCTGTTATATGAGACTGCCTTGTGAACAATTTTCTGCCTATCGTCAAGCATATCCACTACCTCACTTTTGGTGAAGTTTGAGTACCAGTGAAACACTCCATAGTCAAGTATTGAGTAGTTTATAGGCTTCCAGGGAAATGTGAAAGCACACTTTTATGAACTAGTTGTAAGCCATATGCCTAGCAGGGCACATTAGCTGTGAAATGTCTCATGTTATATCTAGAGGGCTCGCTGTTGTCATACAGGGTGATTAATTCATTCCTTTTATTCTCCAATTTCTTTCGCCGCCGCTGAGAACACACATTAAGGGGCAATTTTTTAGTTTGCGACTTTCTGTTTCCAAATAAACGTTAAAATGAGCCGTTGTGCTGACTTTGTTTGAGAGGACGTTTTATGGATAAACTGTGGATAATTCACAAATGGACCCTGGCGCACTACGTTAAATTAGAGAGTGACACAACATATAAATCTTGTTGCTGCTTGATTTGGTGTGTGATAGCTTTGGACCACAGATTTGGTTGTTTTCACATGAAGTTATTTGAATGGCACCAGAAGGGCTTTCTGATGAATAAAACAGTTTTTTTGTCTTGCCTCTGGCTGAGACAGCTTATGCTCTGGAGACGTTTTGCAGAGTCGCTCCATTAACACACAAACAGGCAGCAATGCGGAGCTGCTGACACAAGGGTTAATTAAATCTCTCTCACCATCAATTCTTATTCAACTATTATTGATGGTCATTAGATCGTTGACAAAGTGACAAAATGCAGTAATAGACTTCTCTTAACTCTTCATTTGCTAGTAAACTTGACAATAAAGTGATGGTACATGTATGTAATTACACTCCAAAAGCCTATATAAGAGTGACAAATGATGTTTGCATAGAAATTTTAATCTTTCGATTTTGTGTGTAATACTTGAGAAGGAAATAATACAGCAAGCAATAGGAAGTGTTCTGTATTGAATACCATTCTATACACTGTGAGTGTAACCAAGCACTTACGTGTATTTATGAAACTTCTATTACTGAAGGAAATTCAATCTATTGCTCATATACGATGTTAAGAATGATGTATGGATATAATAAAAGAGGTTCAGAGTCAAAAGCTGTTAACAAGCGAAGATACTGGTTTTGATTAAGACTAAGGTCGGTTGCAGACGACCGTGGCCGTGTTCAGTGTGCTATCCGTGTATTTCTCGGATAGCACACCCATTCTTTTCTATAGGCCCCTACACACAACCGTGAATTTCATGGTCTTGTGTGCGGGCCGACAGTCCAGGCCGCAAAGTATAGAACAGGTCCTATTCCTGTCCTATTTTGCAGCCCTTGCTTCTGAGGCTCCTATTCATTTAATGAAAGGAGCCGCGGAAGCACGGTCCATGCATGGGCGACACACAGGGGACATCTCCGTGTCCTCCGTGTGCCGCCCATGCCTTTAATTCACGGCCGGCCGGTTGCAGCACGGTCATCTGAAACCGGCCTTAGATTCAACATTACCTAGAAAGCCATTTGTTTGAATGGCCACCTTGTAATACTATTTTTATAACAATATTTGCGAGGCATAACCATTGACAATTTGAGCAAAATCAGCTGCTTGCTATTATCTAAACAGCTGTCAGATTACATTACATTGGGTGATCGGCTGATTTCGGCAAGGCAATCATTGTTGGTTGGCAGCACAAAGAGCCAAAAAGATAATAAGAGCCAAAGGGGCATAGTACTCATCCAAGTGCTTTTGTTTCCAAGTGCAACTGGTGGAGGTCTTAGCAACAGGACTACCAAAAATAAATTCCACTTTTAATGTTTTAAAAAAAAAACACTTGACAGCTGTCCCTCCTAACCCTCTATACATTTTTCTATTTGTTTAACATAGACGTAAAACAAAAACTGTATTTGTTGCTCTTAGTTTTTACATTTTTTGCCTGACATACTGTGGATACAGAAAGTATTCAGATCCCTTTAAATTTTTCACTCTCTGTTTCATTGCAGCCATTTGCTAAAAGCAAAAAAGTTCATTTTATTTCTCATTAATGTATACTCAGCACCAGAGGCGTAGATAGGGGTTCAGAACAGGGGGGGGGGGGGCAAACATGTCCAAGTGGGCCCCCAACTTGGACATGTTCGTATACTGATACTATCAGTATACGGTGAGCGTATGGTGGTATATAGCAGCTCTATACAGGGCTCTACAGACCATTTAGGTGAATACAGTGCAGTAACATTTAGTGACTTACCGGTGACGTCTCTGACTAATCGTTCACATTCCCCATCTCTTTCATCTGGACGTTCATGACCACTTCTACCAGTCTCTGTAAAGTTTGCAGCACAGACATCTTTGGCTCCTCACTTTTCCAGGCATCCGACCCACATTGTCCTCACCTACACAAAGCCCCCATCCTGCTGCTACCCCCATGTATAAAATATATGCTATAACCCACCATAATGAATAAAACCCCCAAGTGCATCTTTAAATTAATAACTTCCCTGTACACCCCCTTTAAATAATGTGCCCCTTATTAATAATGCCCCAGGTGTTTCCTAATTGAAAAGGAGGAAAAAAAAAAAAAAAAAGGGAAAAAAATTATTGGGGTTCCAATACCCGGGACCCCCAGGATCAGCTGTTTGAATGAAGCGTGGTATCTGTGTAAGCGCCGTGACCCCTTCTCTGTTTACATAGTGTCATTCTTTTCATAGCGGCCATGTAATGTAACTACAGCCTCGTCCTATACACGTCTATGTGACAAGGCTGGAATTACATCACACGGTCACTATAAACAGATAGCCTATGATATAAACAGGCTCTGGGGCCCCTTCATACAGATGATCAGAGGGGGGGATTCACTTATCTCTTATTGATGTTATATTCTGAGGATAGATCATCAATAAAAATAAGCTGGAAAACGCCTTAAGGCTAAGGCCCCATGTGGCATCCCGCAGCAAAAAAGAGCTGCGGTAAAAACCGTGGTGGCGACGCATCGCGGTTTTCCTGCAGTACTTTGCACAAAAAGTCCAGAGAGGTTTCCTCTGCGGACTTTCTGCTTCAATTATATCTATAGGGAAACCGCTGGCGTTTCCGTAGGTATAATTGACATGCTGCGATTTCCAAAACTGCGACTGTTTTGGAAATCGCAGCGTGTCCACTGCACATATTTTACTGCAGAATCGTGATGGGATGGGGGCCCCATGTGGCGAAAACCCACAGAAAAAAACCGTGGCATTCTAGCAAATCCCATCCACAAACTGCGGAAAAGTATGTGCAGCAGACGCACTGCAATTTCCAAAACTGTTGTGGTTTTGGAAATTGCAGCATGTCAATTATACCTATGGAAATACTGACAGTTTCCATATAGCTGTATTGAAAACAGAAAGTCCATCGGGGAAACCTCTGCGGACCTTCTGTGAAAAGCGCTGCGGGAAAAAACCACAATGTTACCGCCATGTATTGGCTTTCAGTCTACAATACTGTTAAGTTGCAGGACACGTGGGCCCGGGACAGCCGCTCCCTGCCCCCCCCCCCCCCGCTAACTACGCCTCTGCTCAGCACCCCATCTTGATAGAAAAAAAACCCCAGAAATGTAGATATTTTTGCTAATTTATTAAAAAAGAAAAACTGAAATATCACGGGGTATTAAGTATTCAGACCCTTTGCTGTGACACTCATATTTAGCTCACATGCTGACCATTTCCTTCTGATCCTCCTTGAGATGGTTCTACTCCTTCATTGGAGTCCAGCTGTGTTTAATTAAACTGATTGGACTTGATTAGGAAAGGCACACACCTGTCTATATAAGACCTCACAGCTCACAGTGCATGTCAGAGCAAATGAGAATCATGAGGTCAAAGGAACTGCCCAAGGAGCTCAGAGACAGAATTGTGGCAAGGCATAAGTTTACAAAAGAATTTCTGCAGCACTCAAGGTTCCTAAGAGCACAGTGGCCTCCGTAATCCTTAAATGGAAGAAGTTTGGGACGACCAGAACTCTTCCTAGACCTGGCCGTCCAGTCAAACTGAACAATCGTGGGAGAAAAGCCTTGGTGAGAGAGGTAAAGAAGAACCCAAAGATCACTGTGGCTGAGCTCCAGAGATGCAGTAGGGAGATGGGAGAAAGTTCCACAAAGTCAACTATCACTGCAGCCCTCCACCAGTCGGGGCTTTATGGCAGAGTGGCCCGAAGGAAGCGTCTCCTCAGTGCAAGACATATCAAAGCCCGCATAGAGTTTGCCAAAAAACAGATGAAGGACTCCCAGACTATGAGAAATAAGATTCTCTGGTCTGATGAGACGAAGATTGAACTTTTTGGTGTTAATTCTAAGCAGTATGTGTGGAGAAAACCAGGCACTGCTCATCACCTTCCCAATACAATCCCAACAGTGAAACATGGTGGTGACAGCATTCATTCTATGGGGGTGTTTTTCAGCTGCAAGGACAGGACGACTGGTTGCAATTGAAGGAAAGATGAATGCGGCCAAGTACAGAGATATCCTGGAAGAAAACCTCTTCCAGAGTGCTCTGGACCTCAGACTGGGCCGAAGGTTCACCTTCCAACAAGACAACGACCCTAAGCACACAGCTAAAATAACAAAGGAGTGGCTTCAGAACAACTCTGTGACCATTCTTGACTGGCCCAGCCAGAGCCCTGACCTCAACCCAATTGAGCATCTCTGGAGAGACCTGAAAATGGCTGTCCACCAACGTTCACCATCCAACCTGACGGAACTGGAGAGGATCTGCAAGGAAGAATGACAGAGGATCCCCAAATCCAGATGTGAAAAACTTGTTGCATCATTCCCAAGAAGACTCATGGCTGTACTAGCTCAAAAGGGGGCTTGTACTCAATACTGAGCAAAGCGTCTGAATACTTATGACCATGTGATATTTCAGTTTTTCTTTTTTAATAAATTTGCAAAAATATCTACATTTCCGTTTTTTTTCTGTCAAGATGGGGTGCTGAGTTTACATTAATGAGAAATAAAATGAACTTTTTTGCTTTTAGCAAATGGCTGCAATGAAACAAAGAGTGAAAAATTTAAAGGGGTCAGAATACTTTCCGTACCCACTGTAATAGTGCAGTCTACCATACCAGTACTAATTCTGGACTATGAGGAGGATTAAGAGCTGGAACCATGAATATAAAAAAGAATAACCCCATGGAAACTAGTAAAGATTCCTGAATGTGTAAATCCCTCTTCCCGACCAGACACATTTTTGGTTTTTTTTGTATGTGCGGTTTTGAGGGCTGTAACATTTTTATCATATGAGTTATTCAAGTAATTTCTGCGTCTTTTTTCAGTGACACATAGGGCTTTATTTTTATGTTTTTATTTTTGCATGTGTTTTAATTTTTTTATATCTGGGAAAATCTAAACCAATGAGGAGGGAAAACGTGTCTGTTTTTCACTTTTCATTTTTTTTATTTAATAACACAAAGTGCTACTAAAAATCTTTTTAAAATAGTTTTTACTCTCCGTTACGGTAATTTTTATTTTGTATGGTGTCATCGGGGGTGGGTCTATAACCTTTAATAAGGGCGTTTTATTGGCATATTATTTTATTTTTTAATTATTTTATTTACTTTTTTTTTTTTTTTTTTTTTTTTTACATAGTGTCCCCATAAGGTCATAATAGACTCTGATGACTTTTTTTTTTTTTTTTTGTTGGGGAGGCTGATTTTCCCTGTAACTGGGGCTGGTACATTTAGCCCCAGTTGCAGTAGGAATATAGCCTCCTGCACGTTGCTTGCACATTAGTATAGAGTTGATCTGGGTTCTGTAGGACTCAACAGCTCTAACTCTGATCCGGACGGATCACGTGACCGCTGGGTCAGAGGGGAGTCGCAAGATGGCGGCGCCCATAGCGCTCTATACAGCGCTCATTGAGCGTTGTATACACTCTCTCTGGGAGCTCCGGCTGAAGTTACAGCTGACTCCCCGTTTCAGCAGCTGCACAAAATTGCAATTTTGTGCAGCTGCTGAATTCTGCTTGGACCTACCGGTATGTGCTTGCAGAAATTGACAACCACCTTCCGGACGTATATAGTATGAAAGTGGTTAAGGAAATTATTGCATTACCTTAGCTCAAGATTGATGACCCAGAATATGATGTCATACCACAAGGCAACACAGATGCATCATGGGCATTTAAAAAAATGATAAAATTAGAACACCCCTATATCAATAACAAGACAGTGATGCTAATAATAACTGGATAGAAATATATACATTTAGGTGAAGTTTGGAAACTTTGGAATCCAAAGCTAAAACTTGACCTGCAATTGGAAAAAATATTGATCGGTATTTACCCCATAATAACTTACAGTAGTCTTATATACAACTAGATTTATGGAATGGACTCAGTGTGACATATGACCTGAACTAGAATTTGAACTTGTCTTATGTGGAAAAGATGATGAAAGTATTAACCACTAAATCCATTTCTCTATCTCTTGGAAAGGAAATAGCCTGAGAGGAGAAATCAACTTGCTCAATACAAAAGGCAATTTAACATCCAGACCCAAAGAGAAAAGAAAAAAATGATTTCCACAATTCCAGAAGTCATAGTAGCAGTGAATTTTCTGCTTATCACCTCATACTGTATATGTAACGTCAGCAGTTTGCACTGGCCTGCATACTACCGCACCCAGCAGGCACAACCACCTCTCTCAGCAGTGGTACCTAACCATTCTCTGCCTAACCCATATGTTTCTTTGCCTTTGGCCAGTCATCGCCTCTCTAAGAACCACTCTAAGAGGTAGGACCTGATGAGGCAGAGTCCGGATCCATAAACGGGGTTTAACCCCTTCCCGCTGGAGGCATTTTTCGATTTTCGCTTTTATTTCCCCGCCTTCCAAACCTCTTAAGTTTTTTATTTTTCCTTTCACAGAGCCATATGAGGGCTTAAAGGGGTATTCCCATGAACATAACCATTTTTAAATTTGTAGATATTTAAAGTTAAACATTTTTGCAAATATAAATAATTAAACATTTTACAGAGTTTTAAAGATTTTGTCTAATATCTTGTGGTCACAGTCTTTTTGTCTTGATTGGTTGCCACTGGATACGACCATAAATGCAGAACCTTTCTGAGGTCAGAAAATCAGCAATGATTTCCTTACTGTGGCCGGGTTATCTTCTGATACATGTAGTGTCCCTGCCTGATAACATGTCCTCAATAAGAAAATCATGGCTGGATGTTTGACAAGTTCCAGATCATAGAAAGTTTAGGCATTTGTGGTCGTATCCATTGGCAACCGATCAAGACAACAGACTGTCTAAGATAGAGAAAATCTTTAAAAATCTGCAGAATTTTTAACTACTTATATTTGCAAAAATGTTTAACTTTTAATTATCTACAAATATAGATATGATTATGTTCATGGGAATACCCCTTTAATGTTTGCGGGACAAATTGTTCTTCATAATGGTGTGAACCGAGAGCAAGGCAGGTGGTTTGGACTCCGCAACCAGAAATGAACGCACACGCGGTAGTTCAAGAAAAGAATATATATTTACTATAAGTTAATAAAGGCTATTTGAAGGTAAAATGACAGGGATAAAGACAAGCAAAATATACAATATAGCATGAACAATTTCAAGGCAAATTCTGCAATGGTTTCTACTTTTACTCTGTCCACTTCTGCAGTATGGACACTGAATGAACAATATACTCAAAACTATCCCTAACTGACCCTGACATCACAATTGGGTGCACCCCCTTTTCCCCAGTGGTCCAGGTGGACCGCTTACAGTCCGTAGAAGCGCGCGGTGGGGCCCAAAGTCATTCCTTTCTTTTATAGTGAAGCGTCCTCTCCTCACTGTTATCAGGATCTTGGGAGAAATGAAGTCCTCTTTAACAGGGAAACCCAATGAATGCAATGTAATCCAACAGCAGATTCCACTCAGCACACTGACAGTCCTGCCGAATCCATACACTGAGCTGGGATGTAAGCCAGGATTTAGCAGGTGCTGTCCAGTACATCAACAGCACTGCGAGTCTCTATCTGTGGTATCCATATACACAGTCACAATGTCAGTCTCACTGACCAGCCACTGAGCACAGTTCCTTTCACATGGACTCACTAGTCCTGTTGTCTCTTTACACTCTGTTTGTCTCTGGACCAAGATACAGCTTAGCTGTACAGAAAAATCTCCACACCAGTTCAATACAACACTTGCCAAGATGGCTGCTGCTCTCTGTCTCGTCACTTCCTGCTGCTCTGCTCACACTCTGTCTGCAGAACAGGCAGGCTGACATAAAAGGGGGGGGGTCTCACTCCAGCATCATGTCACAATTACAATGGCTGCTGTCTTAAAGGAACAGAATCACAGAAATACATTCAACATTAACAGTTTATACAGACAAATGAAGCTTAGGACAACATTGGCTGTCTCTTACATATTCCCCCCCACTTTAAGATTGGCAGTCCCTGCCTATGACTGTATATCCAGAGGGTTGTACTTTTATGCACAGGGTGGTAGTATACCGATGTATGGCAGGCCAAACAAACTCATCCTGCGCATACCGAACAGGGGGAATACCAGCATTTGGCCTAGTGGTCCGTCTGAGGACCGGTGGTATATTATGGGGTGCTGCAGCTATGGGCTGAGAAGGACCAGCGGATTCCGCACCTGAGGGGGCACAGGCCGGAGATACAGTAGTCACAGGTGGAACATCCCCAGGAGCAGGGATCGGCCAACAATCATCCTCCTCGTCTGAGGCCCATTCCGCACCTCCATTCTCTGACTGTGGGAGCTCATTCACATTGGCAGGCCCATCATGATTTGTCCCTTCAGAATGACACAGGCGCAACATATTTCGGTGAAGTACTCGAACACAATCAGTTCCTTCTTTCTGGACCTGGTACACTGGCCCATTCGCATACTTGCGGCCAACAACACGATACGGCAAAGCCTCCCATCGGCTTTCCAATTTCCCTTGGGGTTTCTTGTCACGAACTAGCACCAGGTCGCCTGGTTGCAATGGTGCTTCTTGCACTGGGGTCTTATCAGGATGGGGATGTTCTTGCAGGCGCTGCCGCACCAATCGATGGATCGTCTCAAGTCTCTGCCGGTGCGCCCGCACCCAAGAGGTTGGATCCCTCGGAGGGAACCCATCCACATCATCCAACTGTAATTCTCCTATACTTCGCCCAGACCGCCCAAAGAGAAGTGTATAAGGAGAGTACCCCGTTGTAGAATGGACCTGATTGTTATAGGCCCACACCATTTCAGACAAGAACTGAGGCCACTGTAACTTCTTGTCTTCCTCCAGAGTCCGCAGCATCTGTAGCAGAGTTCTGTTGAATCTTTCACAGGCCCCATTTCCCTGAGGGTGGTATGGAGTCGTGTGCGACTTCTTTATCCCGTAGATACGTTGAACTTCTTTCATTACGTGTCCCTCAAAGCAGGCACCCTGGTCGGAGTGGATGCGTTTAGGGCACCCATATACTCGAATGAAATCTTGGCACAGAGCACAAGCTGCTGACTCAGCTGTCTGGTCCTTGGTGGCGGTTACCACCGCAAATTTGGTGAAGTGATCCACCATTACGAGGCAATAGTGGTGTCCGCTATTGGATGGGCCCACCATTAGATAGTCTATCATGACGATTTCTAAAGGTTCCTGGGTCACGATGGTTTGCAGGGGAGCTCTCTGTTCTATTGCCTTATGGATCTCACAAGTTCGACAGCAGCGGCATACTTCTTCGACCATTTGACGAAGACCAGGGCAGTAAATCAGTCGCTGTAACCAACGAAAGGTCTTCTCATGACCAAAATGTCCATTCTTATTATGAGCCTCAACTGCCAAGGAGCGAGCCAGTTCACTAGGCACCACAATTTGGTATCGAATGTCGATCTCAGAAGGTAAATAGATCTTTCGGCATAGCACTCCATTTTTCATCTCCAACTTTTCCCACTGACTCAAAACAGATAATATCTCACGTGTCAGTCGTTCTCTTTCCTCTCTACAGGGCTTCTGGCCTTTCTCAACACACTTGATCATCTGCGCCAGCCCCTCATGGGTCTGTTGTATCTGTGCCCATTCCTGTCGTGAGGGACCAAAGAAAGGAGCCGTTTCAGTCCCCTCCATCTCAAACTGATTAGCGGCGGCCAAGGCCTGTGAAAATCTGCTGAAGTCGGGCACCTCCACATGCTCCAACTCATGATCCACGTCTACTGTGGGGGTCTGGGCAGTTACCCTAGAAAGTCCATCAGCATTCTGGTTCTCTGTCTTGGACCGATACTTAATGCGGTAATTGAATGTAGACATTCGGGCTATCCACCTCTGCTCTAACGCCCCGAGCTTGGCATTTTCCAGGTGAGCTAGTGGGTTGTTGTCAGTCAGTACTAAAACTTCAGCACCGGTCAAATATTCAGAGAATTTCTCGGTCATGGCCCATACCAGTGCCAACAGCTCCAACTTAAATGAACTATAATTCTCGGGGTTTCTTTCAGAATCTCTCAAAGACCGTCTGCCGTACGCTATGACCCTCTCCTGGCCATCCTGAAGCTGGGAAAGCACTGCTCCAAGACCATACAGGCTTGCATCTGTATATAGCTGGAACGGCAAGTGGTAATCAGCATATGCCAAGATTGGGGCTGTTGTCAGTGCATCCTTCAATGCCTGGAAGGCTTGTTCCTGTTCAGGTCCCCACTTCACGGACCGGTTCTTTGGACCACCGGATGTGCCTCGTAGGAGAGCATTAAGTGGTGCTGCTACCTTGGCGAAATCCTTAATAAACCGTCGATAGTAACCGGCTACTCCAAGGAACGCCCTCACTTCTCGCAGGGTAGTCGGTATCGGCCAATCTTGAACAGCCGCTATCTTGTCTCTTGATGGTCTCACCCCTTCTCCTGATACGCGGTGACCCAAGTAATCAATTTCAGATTGGAACAACCGACATTTACTGGGTTTCAATTTGAGCCCATGTTCCCGCAATCTTCGAAATACTTACCCCAACTGGTGGAGATGGTCTTCAAAGGTCGCAGAATACACTATAATGTCATCCAAGTAGATGAGAGTGAACTCAAAGTTGAAATCACCGAGACATTTCTCCATCAACCGCTGAAACGTTCCGGGTGCATTTGTCAACCCGAAGGGCATCCGGTTAAATTCGTATAGTCCCATGGGCAAGATGAATGCCGTCTTCTCCTTGTCTTTTGTGGCCATCGGCACCTGCCAATACCCACTAGCCAGATCTAGTGAGGAGAAGTACCGGGCTCTCCCCAGCGCTGAGAGGGACTCCTCAATCCGTGGCAAGGGGTAGGAATCTCGTACGGTGCAAGCGTTTAACTTCCGATAGTCTACGCAAAATCGGATGGACCCATCTTTTTTTCTTACTAACACCACAGGAGCCGCCCAGGGACTCTGGCTTTCTTGGATGATCCCACCCTGTAGCATCTTAGCTAACAGTTCTTTCACTTCCTGATACAACTGTGGAGGAATTTGTCGGTAGCGCTCTCTAATTGGAGGGGTGTCTCCTGTGGGAATCTCATGGTAGATCCCTGTGGTACATCCAAAATCTTCAGCATACCGTGCAAAGGTGGCTTGGTTCTCCCACAACAGCTCATCTACCTTCTGCACCCATTCCAGAGAACATGAACTTACATCCATCTTCATCTGTTCTCGAATTGCACAGCCATTCCATTCAGAGGTGGGTTCCTCATCTTCTCCCATGGACACAGTTACGGTCCACTCATCCCTTTCAGTCGGCTTCAGCTGCATTGGAGTTACTTTCCTTACTTCCTCCGGAGTCACATAGATGTTAGCCAGCAGCCTCCCTGGGGTCAGGTCCACACTCTGGTCCTGAGTGTTTACACATCGAAGTGGTACTCTTCCATTGCGAACTATTGCCAAGGAACGGGCCACTAGCGGATCAACACCTCCTTCGGCTGCCTGCAGTGGTTCTACCAACACAGCTATGCCCTCTAGTTTCCGACAGGTGCCTACGGGCATGGACACTATTGTCTCCCGACTGGGTGGCAGTGTAACTTTTGTATGCAAAGGAACTGAAATTCGAGCCAGAGGACGCTGTGCATCTGAACTTTTCTGTAAGCCACATGTCCGGATCAGCCGCTGGAAAGCTGTTTGAGTAGGCCGATGGGTGGTGGTTTCTTTCCAATAACCGTGACCTTTCTTTTCAAAGAGGATCTGATCTAATTCTTTTAACACATTCATCCCCAAAATGACAGGGACCTTTACTTCATGTGACTCCTGTACCACCACAATGCCTTTCCTACCTAGATCTTGGCCACATACCCGGACATTCATCCAGGCCACTCCCACGACTGGAACTGGTAACTGGTTAGCTGCGACCACTCGTACGAATGTATGGGGATCATATTTCACATGTTGCTGGAAGTACCGTTCATAACAGTCTCTACTCAAGGTCGTTACTTGGGAACCCATGTCAATCATCCCGGTAACCGGAATACCCTCCATTTCCACCTGTATAACAGGACTTGCAGCGATCAGGTCATCATTAGGGCATTCTCCCCACATAGTCTCCTTGTCAGTCTCCCCTACTACACGCCCTACAGCAGCAGGGGACTTCAGTTTAACGGCGGTCTCTCATAAGTTTGTCGCTGCTCTGGACATCTAGCAGCAACGTAGCCCATCCGTCCACACTCCCAGCAGCGTATCCCCCGTCGTTCTGGCCATCTGTTTGGGCCCCTTCGGTAAGTCCCTTCGATTTCTCCTGAGCACTGCATTAACTGATTTGTTAGTCTGCAATTTTCATAGAATGTTCATCACAACGAGTGTGCAAGTGTTCCATTTGTTCTTGCAGTTTCTGCATTACTGTGAGAATTTCTTTAACCGTCCCCTTTTCTACTGTCTCTGAGCCAGAACTAGCCCCCTGTGACAAAGTAACTCCAACTGCGGTCTGGGGCTTCGGGAACATACTATTGGCACGGGAGATGGCCTCTACCTGTACATCATGGAATTTAGCATCAGTCTCTCGTCGTATAAAATCCTGCATAGTCACAGTTAAACTGCCGTCACGTATCCCCAGGACAAACTGGTCACGGAGAGTCCGATCAGGGTTACAGAAGGCTGGCGAGACCCCTCTTTCCTTCACTTGAATATCTCGGAGCAGTTCTTGTAGGGCATTTGCATATTGGGGAAGGCTTTCATTCTCCTGTTGTACCCTCTGGAAGAACCGAGCCTGCAGAGACCCCAGCAATGCAGTTTCTCCATAAATGGTTTCTAGAATCTGGACTACTTGCTCAAATGTCTGCCTTTGTTCAAATGGCCTCAATATCACCGTGGTCTTAGCATCCCCTTGTAATGTCAATATTGCTAGCTCTACTAGTACTTCTGGTGCGGTCTGGTACATTCGCTGTATCATTCGTATCTGTTCCACCCACATACTCACTGACATATTATTGCCATCAAATTTAGCTAACTGACTTATTATAGCCCCTGCTGGCATTCTTCCTCCAGCACCATTCTCCCGAACGGGTGCGTCACCGTCCATTCTGGTAAGCGGATCCTGCCGACTACGCCAATTTGTGAACCGAGAGCAAGGCAGGTGGTTTGGACTCCGCAACCAGAAATGAACGCACACGCGGTAGTTCAAGAAAAGAATATATATTTACTATAAGTTAATAAAGGCTATTTGAAGGTAAAATGACAGGGATAAAGACAAGCAAAATATACAATATAGCATGAACAATTTCAAGGCAAATTCTGCAATGGTTTCTACTTTTACTCTGTCCACTTCTGCAGTATGGACACTGAATGAACAATATACTCAAAACTATCCCTAACTGACCCTGACATCACAATTGGGTGCACCCCCTTTTCCCCAGTGGTCCAGGTGGACCGCTTACAGTCCGTAGAAGCGCGCGGTGGGGCCCAAAGTCATTCCTTTCTTTTATAGTGAAGCGTCCTCTCCTCACTGTTATCAGGATCTTGGGAGAAATGAAGTCCTCTTTAACAGGGAAACCCAATGAATGCAATGTAATCCAACAGCAGATTCCACTCAGCACACTGACAGTCCTGCCGAATCCATACACTGAGCTGGGATGTAAGCCAGGATTTAGCAGGTGCTGTCCAGTACATCAACAGCACTGCGAGTCTCTATCTGTGGTATCCATATACACAGTCACAATGTCAGTCTCACTGACCAGCCACTGAGCACAGTTCCTTTCACATGGACTCACTAGTCCTGTTGTCTCTTTACACTCTGTTTGTCTCTGGACCAAGATACAGCTTAGCTGTACAGAAAAATCTCCACACCAGTTCAATACAACACTTGCCAAGATGGCTGCTGCTCTCTGTCTCGTCACTTCCTGCTGCTCTGCTCACACTCTGTCTGCAGAACAGGCAGGCTGACATAAAAGGGGGGGTCTCACTCCAGCATCATGTCACAATTACAATGGCTGCTGTCTTAAAGGAACAGAATCACAGAAATACATTCAACATTAACAGTTTATACAGACAAATGAAGCTTAGGACAACATTGGCTGTCTCTTACAATGGTACCATTTATTTTTCTGTAAAATGTACTGGGAAGCTGGAAAATAATTCAGTATCAGGTGGAATTGGAGAAAAAGTGCATTTGAGCGATTTTCTTACGGGCTTCGTTTTTACGGCTTTCACTGTGCAGCCAGAATGACATGTCACCTTTGTTCTATGTTTTGGTATGATTCTAGGGATCGCAAATTTCTATTTGTTTTATTTACATTTTAACCCCTTAACAAACTAGAAAACTTTGCAAAAAAAATTTAGCAAAAAATTCTGACACCTGTAACTTTTTTATATTTTCATGCACGAGGATGCATAGGGTGTTTTTTTTTTTTTTTTTTTTTTTTTTTGTGAGGCCAGGTGTACTTTTTAGATATGTTTATTGCTTTGATCACTTTCTATTCAAGTTTTTATCAGAGGCAAAATAGCAAAAAAATGGCGGTTTGGCACTTTTGATTTTTTTTTCCCGCTGTAGCGTTCACCGTACGGGAAAAATAGTTTTAAAACTTTGTAGACCAGGCGTCTTTGGACACAGGGATACCTAATGTGTATGTGTTTCACAGTAATTTTCTACTTTTATGTGTGTTCTAGGGAAAGGGAGGTTATTTGAATATTTAATTCTTTTTTTTTTTATTAGATGCTCTAGGGATCTTGAACCCCACGGGGTCTGATCACTAATGCAATGCATTACAATGCTAATGCATTGCAAAGCTTTGCAAAATATTGTCATTTGTATGACAAGCTGCAGAAAGTCTTTAATAGGCTCCTGACTGTCATGGCAATGGATCACTGGCCCCGGTTCTGGTTCCTACCCAAAATGACGGTGCCCATGCACCACCGTGAAAATGGCACCTCAGTCACGGGCTTAATGACCAGGATCAGTACGGGCAGAGATGCAGCAGAGACCCCAGCGGCTATGATGGCCTCTCAGCTCCTAAGCAGCCGCAATATTTAAATACCCCACATCCGCCATACTATTACGGTGGATGTTGGGAAGGGGTTAAAAGGTGAAAACAAGGGAGTCTACTTAGGCAATGCCCTTAGAAGTTACTGAAACACAGTCTGAGCCATTGCAACACCTTGATTGTTTTCTTTTTATAGCCATTCTGTTGTAGATTTGCTGGTGTGCTTGAGATCATTGTTCTCCTGTATGATCCAGTTTTGGCCAAGTTGTAGCTGGTGGGTAGATGGCCTCACACTAGATTAGGTGTGCAGGTCCTGTGATTGCAAAATAAGCCCAAATCACACCCCATCAGTGAGCTTGACAGGTGGTGTGAGGTGTGTATACTGATATGTTCTGTTTGGTTTTCGTTAAAGGGGTTGTCCAGGATAAGTGTTTTTTTTTTTTGCAAGAGTGCCGGGGGAGGTGAAAAAAAAAAATAACCCATACTCACCTGTCCCTGGTGCTCCGCTGCCTCCCACCGCGGGCCAGTCCTGCTGCTCCGGGATCTTGTTTTGCCGGAAGTCCCCACCACATGAGGGGGTGAGACCAATCAATGGTCTAAGGAAAAGGACACGGGACATCACAGGTAGTTCTTATATTAAGCCGCCAATTGGCCTCAATGATCACAAGCAGAGGGGACTTCCACTGGAAGAAGACCCTGGTAGCAGCAGGACTGGACCATCAGGGAGCATCAGGGACAGGTGAGTATTGTTTAGGGCTTTTTTTTCACCTTCCCTAGCCCCGTTGGAAGAAAACGCTTATCCCAGACAAGCCCTTTAAGCATAGCACTGTGCATTAAGGCCAAACATCTTCACTTTGAACTTGTCTGTCCAAAGGAAGCCTTGTTGTTTGTTTACTGTAGATTCAGCTTTGCAGATGTAAGCCGTGCTGCAATATTCTTTTCTAGAAAGAAGAGGCTTTTTGGCAACCCATCCAAACAAGCCATACTTGTTCAGTCTTTTTCAAATTGTGTTCTTGATTTTTTTCTCCGAATTTCTCTGAGCATTGCACAGTCTAACCATGCGGTGAATTTGCTGAGGCATCCACTACTGGGAAGATTGTCAACGGTCTTCAATGTTTTCCAAATAGAACCCTAAATAAACTGCAAAGGTGTCTATATGACATGCCAAATTGTAATAAATATACATTATAGCATAGCACAAATGCAAAAATAAAACTTAACATTTAATATTATAAATAGATAAAAAATACCTCTAACCAAGGCAGAATCAAAGCACCAAAAATCACCACTATAAGGTAAAAATGGATGGATCTTACCCACACTGCAGGATACAGGGAAATCACCCAAAGGAGATGGCTTTTGCAGGGCAGGATAAACGGTCCCTATCCAAACCCTTACACACTCTCTCTAGTTCCCTGTATTGACTCCCCGCCCTAACAAGGGCAGTACCAAACTGTACCTTTAACTGTCCCTATTAGTCTACGCGTTTCATGGTTTCCTCAGGAGACCCCACGTGGTCTTAATGAACGACTACATTTTTGTTGCTTTATTTAAGCCAACTGATGTAGCCAATGCAAAAAATAGATATATTGTCTGATCTACTCCTTTTATTCATTATATATCTTGTGTATTCTTTGGATTTCTAGTTTATGTAGTTTGACTTGTAGGGTGCTTCTTAATATTGGGTCTCTTTTGGTTTATGTAATTTGACTTGTAGGGTGCTTCTTAACATTGGGTCTCTTTTCTCAACTCAAAGGGGAAAAAGTTAGTGTTATTAGGTCTGTAGACATTTGATTTTGAACTAGCCGTTTAATATCAATGAGCCAAGGGATTGTTTTTCCTACTGTAATGTGATCATCGCAAGTGGACATTTAACCGGAAGTGACGCCGTTACCGTCACTAGAAGGCGCCCACAGGCGCATGTGGGATTGTTTACACATGTCTCCCCTCTGACAGCGTTGGTTCAAGCAGCTGTAGTGATTTGGACCTGATTAAGGAGGCGGCATGTATTTAAAATACCCTATGATGCACATTTGCTGGCCACTGCCATTTTATGCTTAGACAAGTGAGGAATAGTCCCACCACTGTGGGTTCTCTGGTTTATTATTTTTGTACCCCGTGAAGCAATTTTTTGGATAGTGTGATAGCTATGGTCTCCTGAGGAGTGGCGCAGGATGTGTCATGAAACGCATAGAGACTAATAGGGACAGTTAAAGGTACAGTTTGGTACTGCCTTTGTTAGGGCGGGAGTCAATACGGGGAACTAGGGAGAGTGTGTAAGCGTTTGGATAGGGACCGTTTATCCTACCCTGCAAAAGCCATCTCCTTTGGGTGATTTCCCTGTATCCTGCAGTGTGGGTAAGATCCATCCATTTTTACCTTATAGTGGTGATTTTTGGTGCTTTGATTCTGCCTTGGTTAGAGGTATTTTTTTATCTATTTATAATTTTAAATGTTAAGTTTTATTTTTGCATTTGTGCTATGCTATATGGAATTCCTAATGCAAGTATGGTGGTAGCCCTGGCTATCTGGTGCTGTTTCACCAGTTCTGCTCAGAGTTTGTGCTTTGATTTAATAAATATACATTACCATAAAGTATCCTTTACCTTTTCTACATAGTGTATTTCTGAATTTAAAGGGAGTCTATCATTGAGATTTTCAATTTTTAGCTAAGGCTATATTCATGTAGCCTTTAGAAAGGCTATTGTAGGTATACCTTTTATTTCCTGACTCTTGTCGGCGTTTTTCAGAAAAAGCCTTTTCCTTGTTATGTAAATAGCTTCCACGGAGCACAGGGGGCGTCATCACCCTCTCCCTGCATCGCCGCCCCGTTCTTCCTTCTTGTTAACGCCTCCTCCGCCTCTTTGCTTCTTTCTCTCATCACCGTGAACGAAATTTCGCACGAGTGAGATTTCAGTCAAGCTGAAAGGAGGAAGAAGCTTCGTTCTCCCGTTAGCGTGAACAAAATCTCGCGCATGTTCCAGCTGACAGGAGGAAGAAGCAAAGAAGAGAAGGAGAAGGCATCAACAAGAAGGAAGAAGGGGGTGGCAATGCAGGGAGAGAGTGATGACGCGAGGAGTGCTCGGCGCACAGGGGGAACGCCCCCTGTGCTCCGTAGAAGCTAATTTACATAACAGGAAAAAGGCTTTTTCTGAAAAATGCCGGCAAGAGTCAGGAAATAAAAGGTATGCCGACAATAGCCTTTCTAAAGTCTACATGAATATAGCCTTAGCTAAAAATTGAAAATCTCAATGATAGACTCCCTTTAAGCTTTGACTGACCTCCCTGAAGCCCTTGAACTTAAACTCATTGTTACTTTTTTATGTCATTTGGTTTCTAGGTTTTTTGTAACTTAAGGTGGGCACATGTTATACAAGAAATCTGTTCCTGCAGCACCAACGTCATTATGAGCTACTCAAATACAACATCCAATTCATTGCACAATGAACTTGATAGACATGGCCTTTCTCAAATATACTTACTATGTAACAATGTAAGGCTAGGTTCACATCTGCACCTGAACTCTGTTCCCCATTCCGCTTGAAAAATGCCCTTTTCGGGCGGAAACCGAGTGGTAACCTGGCGGACCCCATTACAGTCTATGGGGTCCACAGGTAACCGCTTTTTTAAGTGGATTAGATTTCCATTCGGGGGGCTCCCAAGCGAACCCCCCCGAATGGAAACCCAAACGCAGGTGTGAATCTAGCATAAGAGTGTATATCTGATATCCTGACAGTTCACACCCCCCCACCATGCTGCTTCAGGCATTTACCTACTCCACTTCGCAACCTTGCCCATTATTGACTTTGTGTTTGGAACCATTAGCCACCCTATCAAGCCATATTCAAGCCAAAATCTCTACACAATACCTTCAAGATTTTGGATTATTACTGCAAGACTGATTTATTATTGTATTACTGCTTTTCTAAGGCATTTACATTAATTCACAATGCACCAAATAGGTTTTACCTTGAATTACTTTTAACTACTTTGAATTATTATTTCCCATGTTACACTGTACTAATAGATAATAAAAGTACACTTGTGTCTATAGCCTGCAAAATATAGGAAGAAAAATGAATGTTGGAGTTTGGTAACCTTGTAAATCATATTAAAACTTCATACTTGTAGCCACATAAGGTGAGCGGTGACCCTATACAGTGGGGGAAAAAAGTATTTAGTCAGCCACCAATTGTGCAAGTTCTCCCACTTAAAAAGATGAGGCCGGCCTGTAATTGTCATCATAGGTAGACCTCAAATATGTGAGACAAAATGAGAAAACAAGTCCAGAAAATCACATTGTCTGTCTGATTTTTAAAGAATCTATTTGTAAATTATGGGGAAAAATAAGTATTTGGTCACCTACAAACAAGCAAGATTTTTGGCTCTCACAGACTTGTAACTTCTTCTTTAAGAGGCTCCTCTGTCCTCCACTCATTACCTGTAGTAATGGCTCCTGTTTGACATTGTTATCAGTATAAAAGACACCTGTCCACAACCTCAAATAGTCACACCCCAAACTCCACTATGGTGAAAACCAAAGAGCTGTGGAAGGACACCAGAAACAAAATTGTAGACCTGCACCAGGCTGGGAAGACTGAATCTGTAATAGGCAAGCAGCTTGGTGTGAAGAAATCAACTGTAGGAGCAATAATTAGAAAATGGAAGACATACAAGACCACTGATAATCTCCCTCCATCAGGGGCTCCACACAAGACCTCACCCCGTGGGGTCAAAATGATCACAAGAACGGTGAGCAAAAATCCCAGAACCACACGGGGGGACCTAGTGAATGACCTGCAGAAAGCTGGGACTAACGTAACAAAGGCTACCGTCAGTAACACACTACGCCACCAGGGACTCAGATCCTGCAGTGCCAGACGTGTCCCCCTGCTTAAGCTAATATATATCCGGGCCCGTCTGAAGTTTGCTAGAGAGCATTTGGATGTTCCAGAAGAGTATTGGGAGAATGTCATATGGTCAGATGAAACCAAAGTAGAACTGTTTGGTAGAAACATACCTCGTCCTGTTTGGAGGAGAGTGAATGCTGAGTTGCATCCAAAGAACACCATACCTACTGTAAAGCATGAGGGTGGCAACATCATGCTTTGGGGCTGTTTCTCTGCAAAGAGACCAGGACGACTGATCCATGTACATGAAAGAATGAATGGGGCCATGTATCGTGAGATTTTGAGTGCAAACCTCCTTCCATCAGCAAGGGCATTGAAGATGAAACGTGGCTGGGTCTTTCAGCATGACAATGATCCCAAGGAGTGGCTTCGAAAGAAGCATTTCAAGGTCCTGGAGTGGCCTAGCCAGTCTCCAGATCTCAACACTATAGAAAACCTTTGGAGAGAGTTGAAAGTCTGTGTTGTCCAGCGACAGCTCCAAAACATCACTGCTCTAGAGGAGATCTGCATGGAGGAATGGGCCAACATACCAGCAACAGTGTGTGCCAACCTTGTGAAGACTTACAGAAAACGTTTGACCTCTGTCATTGCCAACAAAGGATATATAACAAAGTATTGAGATGAACTTTTGTTATTGACCAAATACTTATTTTCCACCATAATTTGCAAATAAATTCTTAAAAAATCAGACACTGTGATTTTCTGGATTTGTTTTCTCATTTTGTCTCTCATAGTTGAGGTCTACCTATGATGACAATTACAGGCCTCTCTCATCTTTTTAAGTGGGAGAACTTGCACAATTGGTGGCTGACTAAATACTTTCTTTCCCCACTGTATATTCTACAAGACACCTCTCTTTTTTTTAAAAAATTCCTCTTTCTCCCTATTGCTATTTACAATGATGAATAGATGGTTAATATTATGGGAAGGTTCAGGTACTCTTGCAGGTGGATACGTCTTTATCTTTTGCTATCTGCCCAAATTAAGAATAATCAATGCTTATCAGTGTTTCTTGATTTTTTTTGAAGCAAAGTACCCCCTAGTGAGAAAAAGTCCTAACTAAGTATCCCTGAAGTAGCAATGTTAACAAAATTAGGCTTTCTTGGGAGCCTCCTTGAGCAGTTATGTAATGGCCCCCTCAGTGCGCCCACAAATAGTGTAATGGCCCTCACACAGTAGAATGAACCCCACAGTGTCCCACATGTTATAAAATGGCTCCCACATTGCTCCACATGTAATATAATGGCACCTACATTACCCCCACACCCAGAGATGTTTAAGGAGTCAATGGTGAGCTGCATTCATTAATTAACTAACCATTCTTCTCTATACTTCCTGCTTCCTGTTCTGCTCTGCTCTGCCATGATGTGGGGAAGTGGCGAGTGGAGTGGTGAGTAATGAACTTAACTCACCACTCACTCCCGGGGCACCTGTAACTTCAATGAGCACCTCCATCAGTGGTGATGGAAACACTCATTAGGCTTTTAAAGTAAGGATGGCTTTCACAGATGTGTGTGGGCATCCATTCTGGGTCAGGAGGACAGTGGTTCTCAGCCACTGCGCATATCCTCGGGGACTGCAGGGCGTACCCCCTGGGGTGTGCATATTGCAGGTTGAGAGCCACTGCTTTAAATTAAATTGCCCCTATATTGTCCCACAATCTGACATTAGGTGTAGGGAGATGTATAGAATTTTTGAGTAAACCTGGAAACCTGGACCTGGAAACTTTATGGCACTTCCCTCGGACACATCTAGGTATTTCAGCTGAAGCCATACATCTCATGTAGCAGTGAATGAATGCATTCTCTTGTTAAGTTGACATCAAGGCTCTGAAATGGCTGCAAACCAAGCAGATAGAGCAAAGTGGTGGCTTATGGTGGTCCACGGCTGACACCCAGTAGGAGATTAAAGCAAAGTACAACTTTTCCTGACAGACAATGAATTCAACATTTCTGTCAACCTAAAAAAAATTATGACAGGATGAATGCAAAGATGCAAAATTGAAAAAAAAAGTCCTTTAGGGGTTAAGCTACACTTATCCTAATGCGCATGAAGGACACCTTTCTCCCACACTAATTGTCATACAACAATGAATGTGATCCATACTGTGGCTGTCCAGCAAACAGAAGATTTAATATAAATGCATGACCCTGAAAATTTGGATAGTCCCTGAAAAATTTTGGATGGTTGGCAGATATCTTTCAGTAAGCAGCTTTTCCAGTATGAATGCTGAGTACTAATTCCAGTATCTTTGCAAAACAAATTTTCCAGCTTTTCTCAATTATTATTTCCCAGACTAAATAAATGTGAATATGAATTGAATCAAAATCAATACTAGCGGTTAAGTCATTGAAATCTGGTTTAATATCTCTAAAGCTGGCTGTGATATTCTGATATTTTCAACCAATATATAATTAACCCTGACTGAGTTGTCCTCTTAATGAAACACATGATATGTATGTACTGTATATATACAGATATATATATAGATATATATGCATTGACATAATCTTCAAACTCCTGGGTGCTAATGGAAAATATGTATCAGGATACCCCTCCCCTTCATCTATCAGAACCTAGATAAGATTGCCTCCTCCGTACCCCTTATAACCCTTGCCTATACTTTACTATTCTTGTATCATCAAAACAACTTTGAACCATTGAAGCATGTACTTTACAAGAACTCTGAAGGCGTCCTGTGAAATCCTGACTGCAACATGTTAGCAGGGAATCCTTAAAGTTCTGAAAGTAGCTCCTTTGTGTGATCAGACTAGGCACACCAACCATTGCTAGCCTTTGATTTGGGTGTCCATGACTCTGTCTCCAGTCCAGCTGACCTTGTTTGGACCATTTTTGGCAGGCACTAACCACTTCATACTGGAAACACCCCACAAGACCTCCTGCCATTTTGTAGATGCTCAAGCCATTCCAATTTTGTCCCTGTCAGAAGTACTCTGATCCTTATGCTTCCACATTTTTCCTGCTTCCAAGACATCAAGAGCTGACTGTTTACATGTATTCACTTGCTGCCTAATGTATCCCACTCTTTCTAAATGGAAATTATTGTTCACTTTACCTCTCAGGGGATAAATGTTTGGTGTGTGAGTTGATGTATGTGTGTACATAAATATAACCTAATATATGGTATAATATAATGTGTAAATATTGGCATATGTAATTTGGTATAGTAACTCAAAAAGATGTCATGTCCACATATTACTACTTTTTTTTACTTTTGAAATACTGTATACAGTGCTAAAGCTTCACTAAGTAAAAATAATTCCAAAAAATGTCTGTCATTACGGTAGACCAGCAACAGATGTGTCACTTGTTCTTGCAATGGTGAACAGAGCAGATTAAGTGGGTGATTTGTATTACATTACAAGCATGGTAAGACATTACAAGAACATATCTATTTTTCATGATCATGGCCAAAAAAACTGCAGCCATTTTCTGGGTGATATGTGATCGGAAATGGATGAAACATTTATGTGCATTATGAATATTTCAGGAGAGGTCACATGAAAATTCCTCTATCCTCATTTATCCTAGAACCAGTGCTGAGTTGCTTTTTTGGATGGACACAAAACCTTTAGAAATATTAGCCAACTGCCACTGTGTCCAATATATGACCCCTAGGATTATCATGCAGCTGAGAGCTCCCATTTACCTCTAAAAATAAGTTTATTGCGAACTGCAATAACAAGTGAGCCTTGCTCTCCAAGGGAAAACATCAAGACTTACAAAACATACATTACATTCTGTGGCTGATGGTTAGACCCTTGACATGCCAGTCAAGATTTACAGCTTGTATTACTAGTGTAAAAAAATAGAGCTATGTGCTCGATGGCACACAGTGCAGCTGTGCAAAAGTATGTGCCCCTTGTCTGTATTACTTTATAATTGACACCATCTTTAAGATTAGAAAATCTTGGCTGAAACCGCGCCACCCCTCTTAATGATTTGATTCTAGTATTGCAGCTCATCTGCATCATAAGGATTTTATGGGATTTTGATGGCCTATCCTAACATCAGTATCAATATCAGATTGACTGGAGTCTCACTCCCGGAAGCTCTATTGTTCAGCTGATTAATGAGGCTGCGAGAAAAACTTTATTGGTGTCATATCAGATTCTTCCTGACCCCCATATTAATGTACCTACTTGAGCTGTATATAGATTTCATATAAAATGTTTTTAGCTACTGTGAGAAGGTGACAGGTAAGATTCTGGAAGGTCGCTATATCTCTCCCAGATTCCTTACTTATGTGTGGTAGATCAGGTAAAACCTTAAAGAGGACCTTTCACGTCCTCATGTATATGCTGTTTTACATACCGTTAGAAAGCCAACAGCGCGCTGAATTCAGCGCACTGCCAGATTTCCCGTTATGTGCCCCGGGGCTGGAGATATCAGGGGGTTGTACTTTCACGGTTCACCATCAGAAGGGCATTCCTGACAGTCTAGCTGGTCTGTGAGGAATGCCCTCCCTGACAGTACTCGTCCATAGACTTGTAGTGGGAGGGGTGGGCGTTCCTCATAGCTCAGCGTCATCACTGGGCTGTAAGGAATGCCCCCTCTGACAGTACAGCGCTATGGAAGAGTACAGAGAGAAGGGGCGATCCTTACCACCCAGTGATGACGCTGAGCTGTGAAGAACGCCCCCCCCAGTACAGTGCTATAGAGGAATACTGTCAGGGAGGGCATTCCTCACAGCGCAGCTAGACTGTCAGGAACGCCCTTCTGATGGTGAACCGTGAAACTAAGACCGCCGATATCTGCAGCCCTGGGGCACATAATGGGAAAGCCGGCAGTGCGCTGAATTCAGCGCGCTGTCGGCTTTCTAGCGGTATGTAAAACAGCATATACATGAGGACGTGAAAGGTCCTCTTTAAGCTGGGAGAAGGCTGTCTTTGTTAACCTCTTCCTCTCCTACTAGGGAGGGAGCCGTCAACCTTTAATGGGCCTCATTAAAGGCCTATAAAAGGTTGGTCAGTTCTCACTACTGAGCAGTTCCTGGGGGAGAAAGGAGGAGCCGGGTTCTGTCTTAAGACTTTGACAACTGGTGAGACTCCAGTGTGAACTACTGCTATTGTTTTTGCCCTGTTTGTTGACCGTGTGGCTGAAACAAGCCACATGTACAGTTCAGACGAGCAGGTTTTTGTTACCGTTTTGCCTGAAAGTAAAGGCTTATTTTGTTTTGCTGTTTTTTGTAAAATAAACGTACAGGGTAAAACCTGTTTGCACCTGAATTTTTGTGTCTGTCTCTGACTGTCTGAGTCCACTGCTGCTACCACTGAGCCATTCCTGCGCACACTATTATGCGCCATAGTGGCCCCTGCACACACTATTATGCCCCATAGTGGCCCCTGCACACAGTATTGGTCCCTGCACATAGTATTATGCCCCATAGTGGCCCCTGCACACAGTATTATGCCCCATTGTGGACCACCCATGAACAATTATTATACTCTGGGGTCTTTTCAGACCCCAGAGTATAATGATTGGAGACCCAGGGGACGATACAAACAAAAAAAACAATGTCACTTACCTCTTCCTGGCTCCGGCGCACTCCCCGCTACTTCGGCCATCTTCAATGTTGGACCAGATCTTGTGTGAGCTGGGCCGGCATCGCAATGCATAATGATGCAGGCCCGGCCCACATGACGTCACCAAACAGGCCTGAAGCCTGCGGAGCGTAGGAGAGGTAAATAACGTTTTTTATGTTCCCTCACCTCCCCTGGCCCTCCGATCATTATACTCTGGGGTCTGAAAAGACCCCAAAGTATAATGATAGCAGTGTTTGTGGGATTTGGCCCGCGGCCTCACTTACCGATTCCCGCTCCTGCTTACAGTGACCTCCATTTCTGCAGAATGGGAAGTGCAGGTGGCCATGAGCAAGTAAATAGGGTAAGTAAATAAGGCCCGTTACCTGCTGGGGTTACTCCAGCAGGTAACGGCCTATTAAAAAAAGCATCTGGGCCCCCGAATGTCCCGGGTCCTTTGGCAGCCGCTACCGCAGCTACCCCGGTAGTTACGCCCCTGCATGTATAAGCCCTCAGAATTAACAACCCTGCTGGGCCCAGGGTGCCACTGTCCGACACTGAATACACCGTTAAATGAGTACACTCAGTCTGCATTTTAAAGAATAAGCAAACTTGTCAGTAAATGTCAGTCTAAAAGGATATCTATGGTGAAGGGAGGGGGAAGAGGAGAAGGAGAAAGAGAAAGATTTGAGGCTGTCTATGAGGCCATTGCCAGCATTAAATGAGTTATTTCTATCAGGAGAAAGCTAGATAGTAATTCCTGATAATCCAGTTGTTTTGAGAAAGGGAAATGTCTCCCTATATTGAAGGTGTCTCTCTGCATTGAGTAGCTCTGCTCTCCTCTCCCCCCTCCCCTCTCTATAGATATTTATTGTACAGATTTGATTAGTGGCAGAAGGAGGCAAATAAGTGAAGAAACAGGCACTTTTCTTTAATAAAGTGGATTACAAAGTTTATCTTCACCTGCACTAAGGATTTATTTAAAAAAGAATAAAAGGTGAGTTAGACTAACACCATGGGATCCATGCAGTATTTCATTTATAACAGGATATATTGAAGGCTAGTACTTTGGAGCACTGGAACCCTACACACAAAGAACTTTCTTGTTATATTCAGTTCCTAGTAATGTGTGCCACGACTGATCTAGTCAGCCCAGCATTTTGTTAAATTGCATTTTGCTTTTTTGTTGACATCAGAGACAAAGGATGCCAGCAAGCAATTAGAGCTTTATTTTGATCTGTATCCTTTCTATGGACTACAGATAGATCAGAACATGTGGCAGTTTGGAGGATATTTACATCAAAACATCCTAATTGTGAACATAAGTCAGCATTCATAATAAATTCAGATGAAATAGAGATAAAATTGAATCACTGCATATTTTCAATAGCTTTTATTGCCATATAAAACAAAGGTTGAAAAGTTATTGCTAGACACAAGATAAATGCAGTAAAAGCAGTCTGAACCTGAAATGCAAATAATTCAGTTATGAGAATAATAACAAGACACTTTATGTTTATACCACTAGGCATCTCCTAATGTCCTGATCAAGCTCCATCTGGGTAGCTTACAGGATTGGATGAAGTTCACCTTCCTTCCCTTGACTTGACTAGAAGGCAATAAGGAATGAACACCATTCAAAAACCTTTCATGCTACCACCATTTTGTTGTTGTGTATCAATCACATAAAATACATGAAATATGGCTACATTTGTCTTCTCGTCTTTCATGTCTTCTACTATGTCAATCAGTGTTAAAAAGTATTAAAGTAGTTTTCTAAGTTGCTGATCCTTAGGATGGATCATCAATATCAGATCAATGGGGGGGCTGGCACAGCCACCAGTAACAGAATTATACAGTTGATAGAGCTATAAGCAGACAGTTCTGTATACTGTATAGTTCTGGCACTGGTGTCTGCAGAGAGCAGCTGATCAGAGGAGGGTTCAGGTATGAGACCCCTGAGGTCGGTAGCAGGCCCCCTTGGGACAGCGAGACAGTCTAACATTTAGAATGCTGTCAAAATGTTCCAGGCAGTAGGTCCAGGCTGTCCCAATAAGTCCTGATTGCAACTCATCTGCATCCTTTGGCAGAGATGAGTTGAATACAACGGTGAAGCAGAGATCCATCAACTCCCTGCTTCACCATTCAGCCCCTGCCTCTTACTCCCAGTATTTTGGAAGCAGTAGGCGTGGTGTAGTGACGTCACTTACATCATGCCTGTTGTTCCCTGAAGCTTCTGGGAGCAAAGACAAAATGAGTAAGTTTGTATAAAACCATATCTAGTCTCCTTCCCTTTCTCTAGGCCTTGAGATCTCTACTCCAAGACATGCATGAGAGAATCAGTTGTACAGCTTAGGGTTCTGTCCTATCAAAGTGTATGATTAGTCCCTGGTATGCATTATGGTGAGTGAGCCCAAGTTATGTATCACTGTAAGATACCATAAGCCTTATACATATACAATAGATCAGTAGTCTGCATCTAACTGGTTTCAGAGAGAGGGAGCTGTCTGTTATTCCATCAGTACCGTAATGTCAAAATCATGAGGTGCCAATAGAATACCATGGGAGTTGAAGGTCTAATAATGGTCTCATGGTCTGCCATGAATGGAAACCTATTAAGTTCTGCTAAGGCATATAACTTTTCATAGTTTTTGCTAAGTTTTCCTGTACAAAATATATATTTTTTTTTAAAAATTAGACTTAACTTGTATCTCTATATCTGTAATGGCCTGAACTTTAAGATTTTCATGTTTACCCTTCATAATGAACACCATTAACTAAATTAAAAATTAGATATTAAAAATTTGTATGTATCCTTAAAACCTTTAAATGCAAACCATTTACAAACTCTGTTGAAAAAAGGTAATGCATTTTGGAATGCGGCGACACAAAAGCAAAATTATTTTTCATTGTCAAATTGTTTTTATCACAAACGTAGTAAAACACAAAAGCCATAATAAAAATGTATATTGTTATAATCGTACTGACTCAGGATTGCTGTTTATCCTGCCCTCAACAAAAAAAAGAATAAAAATCTAAAAATCGAACAAAAAGGCATCTTTTGTTTGCCACAAAATGGTAACAATGAAAACTAAAACTCATCCTACAAAAATCAAAATAGGCTCAAGGATTAAAAAAAAAGAAGAAAAAAAAAAATCATTGCTACCCCACAGCCTAGTACCAGGATATGCTTAGCATTGTAGTTCAGTAATGACATCATGAAGAAACGTTACACTAGGTTCACACTAGCATTGTGCTCTCCATTGTTCGGTTCTGCCGTAGCAGCGGTTTCTGCTACGGGGTTGCTGTTACTCTGGCGCAGATGTGAACCTTACCTGCTTTTACAGTGCACAGCATAGAGAATAAGAACTTGGGAAAGTTAGAAAAGTAGTCAGTATGACGGTTTTATGAAGGACGCTGCAACACAAAAATCTTTTTGTCCAGGTCACCAGATAGGTGTAGTAATACAGAATATTAGTAATGGAAATAGTGATTGCACAACCAGTTATTCTTTACATTTGAACAATCGAAGCCTCTATACCAGGCCTAGTAATACATAATATTAGACGCATTTCCATACTGAATCATGTCCTAGGCTTAGTTTCTCTTCTGTTCCCATAATTTGGCATAGGTTGACTCATACATACATCTTTGTATCAGAAATCTTAAACAATACCGCTGTAATATAGCTTGAGGTTCAAAGAAGCATGCACAAGCTGCAACAACATTTGTCAAGTCCTAATTCATAGTGAGCGTTTCAAGCCTTTGAAGTGGCTCCACCTTGCAATTCCCAGCATTATGAAAGTAAATGAATGAAACTACCTATGTTCTTCTCTATCATCAGCTCCCGGCAGCAGTCATAGATGAAACAGACTGAGATATAAACAGAGTATTGTTCTAACAGAAAACTATTACCCTGTCTGTATATTTGCTTGTGTCTTAGGTTCCATCTAAGTTCTTATTTAGTTTAATGGATAGGCAGAAGGTCAACTGAAAACCAATAATAATTTAGCAAGACACTGGCTCAATTTGTATTTACTAGGGCAGTAGTATGGGATTGACTGTGAACTCAATGTATAGGTCTAAAGACCTTTATCATACATTGTGTTTGTATAACATAAATACAGTTTAGGTTTCATTCCAAAAAATCTGATATTGTCTATGAAAATATTTCCTGCAATAAAACAAACTGTCGGCTTAAAATGTATATATAACATATTATTGGCCATAAATTATTAATTCTTATTTTACTCTGCGGGTCATAAATTATTGAGGGAACATATCAAGTGCAGCACTGAAGAGTGGTGTGATTTCATGTCCCAATCCTATATGTGGAGGCTGGTATTTTTTCCCTATTACAGACTGCACTGAAATGTTCAAGCTGCTTTCCTTAAAGGGGTTGGCCACTTTGTTATAAATGTATTCCATTATATTTATTATATTAAAAGAGGTATCCTCATCTCAGACTTCCAGATGCCTGGAAATCAGGTATTACAGAAACAGCTGAACATGGATGTCTTATGCTATTTCTGTAAATCACAAAGGAGTTGCTCAAAGAGTGTAGCATAGCAAGCTACGCTGTTTCCATAAGATGGAAATATTGTGACTCGCTGAGCAACTCTCTTTCTGTTACTTTTATTTACTAGCACAGCAGTTCAGCTGTTTTCCATAACTTCTGGCCTTGTGGTGCAATTGTGCATTCCCATCTCAGCCTGGAATATTCCTTTAGGCTGAGGCCCCACGTTGCGGAAGCTTTTTTTGTTGTAGATTTTGTTGCGTTTTTTGGAGCCAATTCCAGGAGTGGATTGAGCAAAAGGTAGAAGTATAAGTATTATATATATATTTCCCATTTCTCTTGCAGCCATTCTTAGCTTTGGATCAAAAAACCACAACAAAATCTGCAACAAAATAAGCCGCGTTTCCGTAATGTGGGGCCTTAGCCTTAAGATCTTAAACTCACTACGGATGAAAGCTATCAGTGTAGGCCACGGTCCGCGGAACCGCGGCCTACACTGACTGCAGAGTGTGACCTCTGCCCCCCACGCAGGCGCAGGCGCGATGACGTCATTCATCAGCGCCTGCGAACAGAAGAAGAAGGAGGAGGATGCTCTTCGTGGGACTAGGTAAGTAACATAAACTACTGTGGGGGTCTACTGTGAAGCATCTAATACTGTATGGGGGACAATGAAGCATCTAATACTGTGTGTGTGTGGGGGGGGGGACACTGAAGCATCTAATACTGTATGGGGGACACTGAAGCATCTAATACTGTATGGGGAAAATTGTGAAGCATATATTACTGTATGGGTGCCCACTGTGAATCATATAATGTGGGGGGCCTCTGTGAAGCATATAATACTGATTGGGGGCCACTGTGGAGCAAATACTACTGTGTGTGGGCAATTCTGGAGCATATAATACTGTTTGGGTGCCACTGTGGAGGGTATTGTACTGTCTGGGGGTCACTTCGGAGCGCATTGTACTGTGTGGGGGCCACTTCGGAGCGCATTGTACTGTGTGGAGGCCACTGTGGAGCACATTGTACTGTGTGGGGGCCCTTCACTATTTATATCACACAGTATCTGTTTTATAGCAGACATGTGATATTATTACAGGCTGTAATAACATTGCACGGTCAATGTAAAACAGATCCTGGTTAATTTAAGGTTAAATTGCCGTGTTGGCACTTTGTGATATTTTAGTGGGTTTTGGGTTGCAGTTTGGGCACTCGGTCTCTAAAAGGTTCGCCATCATTGCCCTAGAGTTTGATGTCACATGGGCAGGAAGAAATGCATGATGAATACAGAAAGCAATGTTGATGGGTGGCACAGGTTATAAAAAATTTGTAAAAATTTAAGCAAATACATTCTTAACAAAACACTCAATCCCTTTAATTCACAAAGCAAAAAAGGAAATGGTCTAAAAGACAAATACCCAGATTGTGCAACTAATTGATAAAGCAGAAAAAAATGGTAATAGGCACCAATGCTTATAAATCTCAGTCCTAGACTCCTCTTCGGACTCAAGCATTACTGTACTGGGTTCTGTTCCCATCCAATATCAGGAATTAGTGTGTGGTGTCACACACAATGTCTGGCAGCAGCTAAATCTGAAGAGGAGCCTAGGAACAAGGATAAGCATTAGTGTGGGCTTTGGAATAGGGGTCTGAAATTAGGGGACTGGTCTGAAGTCTAAATTGTTTTAGCAGTGTGGTCTGGGGTCTGCATTAATTTAATGTTCTGTACTTGAGTCTAAATCAACATAGTGCTTGGGGTCTGAATATATATAGGGGTTTAGTTTAAGGTCTAGTCTGGAGTCTGAATTGTTTGTTTCTATAGAGGTTGGGAAAGAATAAATGGGCCAAAGATGTCTTAGCAGCAAGCTCTGCTACATCTGTGAGCAGTTGTCAAGGCAAGTGCAACTGCAGAAAGGCTGTCTCACTCTCTTATCACTTACTCAGCATCTCCTGACAAGATGAGAAGACATCTGCATCTTCAGAAGCAGACTGATCACTACACCACAGATCCCTCTGTATACTCAGTGACGTAAAGAGAGAAGCAAGACTAAAGCTGACCAGGTACAATCGATTGTAGACTGCTGAAGTGGCAGATTTTGGACTGTCTGCTTATGGTTGGTGATAAATAAATCTAGGACAATTCGTCCCATACAGCCAACTATTAATTGCTGTTAGTCACAACCAAAATCTGTTGTGTTGTTTTTTTGTTTGCCATCTGTCTGCTGTAATCTGTTGTGTATGGACTGAACTGGCAGATCTATGGGTGATTTTTGTATTGTGCGCATGTGTTTGCACTACTAATATACCCACAAAGTGTCTTTAACATTGAACAACTTTCATCTGTTAATTTTCCAAGTGTCTGGGGAAGTTGAATACTTGTTGAAAGGTTTGTGGTTGTTCATGTGTTTGGGACAGTTGGTCATATGACCAACCAACCACATTTTATTTCAGATGGTTGAGGGCAGTCTAAAATCCATTGTAAAATGGCCAGCTTTATTATACATGGCAAACTCTGCATATTTACTGAGGTGGGCAGAGCAAAGACTATTTACAGAAACAGCAGGTGGCGCCGTTCTAACATTATTCCTGAAATGTCTGGGGATATAAGCATTTGAATAAGTGTAAATGTGATAAATATTTATGGTTGTCAGATAGATTTAACCCTAAACACTATTCTGGGATATCCCCTTTAATGTAACTAATGCACTTAAAATAAATACATGATATATAACCTTTAAATGCCCAAGGCAAAAAGATCAAACTGCCAGCAAAGAAAAGGGAGGAGCAGTAAATATGTTATGAAGACGAAATACTAATGTAAATATTGTAAAACACGTGACAAGCAATACAGTCATATGAAAAAGTTTGGGCACCCCTATTAATCTTAATCATTTTTAGTTCTAAATATTTGGGTGTTTGCAACAGCCATTTCAATTTGATATATCTAATAACTGATGGACACAGTAATATTTCAGGATTGAAATGAGGTTTACTGTACTAACAGAAAATGTGCAATATGCATTAAACCAAAATTTGACCGGTGCAAAAGTATGGGCACCTCAAAAGAAAAGTGACATTAATATTTAGTAGATCCTCCTTTTGCAAAAATAACAGCCTCTAGTCGCTTCCTGTAGCTTTTAATCAGTTCCTGGATCCTGGATGAAGGTATTTTTGACCATTCCTCTTTACAAAACAGTTCCAGTTCAGTTAAGTTTGATGGTCGCCGAGCATGGACAGCCCGCTTCAAATGATCCCACAGATGTTCAATGATATTCAGGTCTGGGGACTGGGATGGCCATTCCAGAACATTGTAATTGTTCCTCTGCATGAATGCCTGAGTAGATTTGGAGCTGTGTTTTGGATCATTGTCTTGCTGAAATATCCATCCCCGGCGTAACTTCAAATTCGTCACTGATTCTTGTACATTATTCTCAAGAATCTGCTGATACTGAGTTGAATCCATGCGATCCTCAACTTTAACAAGATTCCCGGTGCCGGCACTGGCCACACAGCCCCAAAGCATGATGGAACCTCCACCAAATTTTACAGTTGGTAGCAAGTGTTTTTCTTGGAATGCTGTGTTTTTTTGACGCCATGCATAACGCCTTTTTGTATGACCAAACAACTCAATCTTTGTTTCATCAGTCCACAGGACCTTCTTCTAAAATGAAGCTGGCTTGTCCAAATGTGCTTTTGCATACCTCAGGCGACTCTGTTTGTGGCGTGCTTTCAGAAACGGCTTCTTTCGCATCACTCTCCCATACAGCTTCTCCTTGTGCAAAGTGTGCTGTATTGTTGACCGATGCACAGTGACACCATCTGCAGCAAGATGATGCTGCAGCTCTTTGGAGGTGGTCTGTGGATTGTCCTTGACTGTTCTCACCATTCTTCTTCTCTGCCTTTCTGATATTTTTCTTGGCCTGCCACTTCTGGGCTTAACAAGAACTGTCCCTGTGGTCTTCCATTTCCTTACTATGTTCCTCACAGTGGAAACTGACAGGTTAAATCTCTGAGACAACTTTTTGTATCCTTCCCCTGAACAACTATGTTGAACAATCTTTGTTTTCAGATCATTTGAGAGTTGTTTTGAGGAGCCCATGATGCCACTCTTCGGAGGAGATTCAAATAGGAGAACAACTTGCAATTGGCCACCTTAAATACCTTTTCTCATGATTGGATACACCTGGCTATGAAGTTCAAAGCTCAGTGAGGTTACAAAACCAATTTTGTGCTTCAGTAAGTCAGTAAAAAGTAGTTAGGAGTATTCAAATCAATAAAATGATAAGGGTACCCAAATTTTTGCACCGGTGAAATTTTGGTTTAATGCATATTGCACATTTTCTGTTAGTACAATAAAACCTCATTTCAATACTGAAATGTTAATGTGTCCATCAGTTATTAGATATATCAAATTGAAATGGCTGTTGCAAACACCCAAATATTTAGAACTAAAAATGATTAAGATTAATAGGGGTGCCCAAACTTTTTCATATGACTGTATATATAAATCACAAGGCTGAAAGTAAAATCTTTGAGGAATCAGCATATCTATTCTTCATGCTGTTCAAAGACTCAACATGTTTTATAATCAGATGGTGATGTGACTTATTCTGTCACGATACTGCATTTATGTCCTATGATTAAATAACTGCATGACAAAGTGATAAAGATGTATGTAAAAAAAAACCTTCCATATGAAGGCATTTCTATATAGCTCTATGGTTCTCAGAAGGAATTAAATCATGTACATTATCAATCAATGAATTCTGTAATAAATTGTGTAACTATTAATAGGACATTGATCACATCCCTTCTGCTTGACTAGCAAGACACCAAATCATATGAAAAATCAAATCAAATGAAAACATTTTTTTACCTTTATAAATTAATATTGATGTTTAATTATATTGTTTAGAATGTGTTCACTTTCCTCCCCACTCCTGTTATCTCATGTTACAAGGGTTTGGAAGGGTGGAAGTCAATTTAGGTGTACAGAACATACATTTGTTTTAGATTTCCTTTGCTCAAAATGCACATTTGACTTTGTTACTTTGTTATTACTGTGATGGCACCAATTTATTGGGAGAACTATTAAAATACTATTAATATACTATTAAAATACTATTTAAATGCCCAATTTTTGGAACTATAAAGATTTGTTTTTCCTTATCAGAGGTGTAGCTAGGGGTTCAGCACTTGAGAGGGGAAGAGAGCAGGTTCAAGTGGGCCCCACAAATCAGGTAGAATGATATTATCACTATAAGGTGACCATATAGGGTTCTGCAGACCATTTAGGTGAATACAGTACAGAAAACATTTAGTCCGTTACAGGTGACGACTTTGACTGTAGTCATTCACACTTCCTTTCTTTTCCATCCAGACCCCGATGACTACTTCTTCCAGCCATGACTTGTTTCTATAAAGTTTGTATCCCTCCTCAGGAGACGAAATGCTGTGACATAATGTGCCCACCTGTGCTGGGAAGCAGACATCTCTGTGGTCATGGCGCCTTGTAAACCGCAGGCCTGAAGTGGCTTGTGGCTTGCATTTTCAACAATTGATGTTGTTGAAAATGCCTCTGTTCCTTACCTTTCCATTTGGTTAGACATGTCCAGCATTGTGTGTCACAAGATGGTCATCTTTTTCGAAACAATGTCATATCACAATATTCTGTCACTAGATGAATAATCCTACCTGTATCTGTGTGGCTACTCAGTGGCTGTGTTGCAAAGTGCAGCCTTTCAAGGGTTTTTCCAGCATAGCTGGAGCTACTGTATTAAGCAGGTTCAAAGGAATAACCCAGTTTTTAATATTGATAGCATATCCTTATGATTAGTTATCAAGATTACATCTGCATAAGTCCGATGCTCAGGACCTCTGTACATCTGCTGTTTGGGGACAATGTAGATCCTGGTATTATTTATATGTTAGGAGCAGTGCTGCCCCATAGACTTCAATGGTGCAGAGCTACAGTACCAAAATTTACCACTACAAATTGTACATCTAGTAAGCAGCCTGCCTCCCAGCATGTAAACAATACTGTGAACCATACTGTCTTGGGGCAGCAAATGTGGGTGTTGCCAATCCCTTCTTGAGACAGGTCACCTCAGCAGTGAGTGGTTGGCTCAATGGGCATTTCTATGTTGAGTGGGACAAGGAAGGAGAAATCAGCATGGGACCCAAGCTGCCTTGAAATGATAGTAGCGAGGGGAGTGAGCACTACTTTTTAAATATTTATGGACATCTTTGAACTTGACTTTTGGAGCAAAACAAAAAATCCTAAATTAAAAAAAGGAAAAGTTTTTGTGAACTTTGCTTTGTGAAAGAATATTTCATTTTTTTCGCAAGTCTTCTTGTCATTGCACAAAATGAATGTTTTCACTGTCAAGCGTTGTTTCTACAGTCAACAGACATGACAAAATTATATAGCCATTTCTCCAACAATACAAACACATGAAAGCTGGCTAACCGAGTGCTTAAAAAGAGAATATCTCATATTTGCCTTGTCTGAACCTTGGGTTCATTCCCTGTCTGTCCTTCTCTGCTGTGCTTGCGCCCATACTGCCATATAAATGTAATGCTTTCATTAAACACCCGGAGGTTATTACCCAATATAATTGGTCTGGAAAGATTGTCACATTGTATTATGTAACTAAACAAGCATTCATGTAACACGCTAGAATGTATTTTACCAAGCTCATGACCTTTATGTACAGGGTAGGTTATCTTTCACAGGTGCTTTATCTGTGATACGTATTATTCAGATATTATATTTACTATAAACAGCAGCAAAGGTCAGCATCAAAGATAAAGTGCTATGCTATGTGCATATTAAGCAGAGCTGAATTTGTCACTTTGGGCAACATTGTGTGTATATTGTGATAACTAAAGCTCAGTGCCCATTGCAACCGAGCCTTACATTTAACGTATACGCTTTAAAAAGCGCCTGACATGCATGTGAAACATATTCATGGAGCTACATTCACCTAAGACAGGCCACAGGAGTGTCCATTTGTCCTCTATGGAGTTGTTATGCATCTGCATACATTTTTTTTCAATAGTGTAGGGAGATTGTCAGTCTGTGCTTTCTTATATAATGCAAAAAAAATGTATACCATGTGTTATACATTTTTTTTTTACAATGGGACCCTATGGGCAACATATGCCACTGTATGCCTAAATAGTAGCATATGTCAGAGCCTTCTGTTACAAGTATATATTAGGAAATCTTCCTGATACATAACTCCAACAGGGAGATAGAAAATAATGTGCACAGAGCCTGAGTTAAAATGATGGAGTTACGCTAAAAAGCAAACTCAGCTCTACTACAACAGTAATGTAAGCAGCTGCTTTTGTGTTTGCTGTTGGCTACATTTTATTAGGTAGGCACAGATGTAAATATTTCCTGATGATCAAATATTCATTGATTAGAACAAAATAAGTTGGGAAACGCCACAAGACACTAGTAAGTTGGCACACATGGCTAGTGGTCCCCAGGGCTCTGTAGTACTCTGTCTTCCAACATACTATATGGTACTACTTCTAGGAATACGCCAAGAATACAGCGTTCAATGAAACACGGCATGATTTACATATGGATTGTACAGAGCTGTAACATGTGTATGAGGCCTTGCCGTAATCTGGCTGATTTTTCATTGGCATATTATCCATTGCAGCACAGTTATAAAACTGCATTTTTTCCATTGACCTGCACGTTAAATTATCATGATTCCAGTTATCCATTGCAGGAAGGACACTGACTTAAGAGTTGCTATCAATAAGGCCCACTAAAAAGCACTTACATGAGCTGGCCAGCCATCAGCCAACAGCTACTGGATTTGTCCCATCTCTTCATACACAGTGATGCTCAGCTCGGCAGAGCATGCATATGTTTTCACTACAGGGAAACATGGCTGCCCCCCTCTCTCCACTGATATCTGCTATTGGGAGAGAGTTGGGACACCACCATAAACATTAGGCAGTCACTCAGTCCTTCTGTAATCTGAAGGTTTGATCAATATTCATCTAAGACTATGCCTCCAAATCTCCAGAGGAGACTTCGTTGCAATGTCTGACTGAAATTGGTGGACAATAAAGTCCTGCGTGCACTTTGCGTCCGCTGCTTTCAGTTTTAAAAAAAAAGAGACACCCAAAAAGCCCAATTATAGTCAATGAGATCTGCCAGGCTCTGTATGTAACCGCTACTTTAGTGGTCTGCCTGTCCGTTCTTCTGGTCCTTTAAAGGATCAGAACAATGGAATCTAGCGTAATGTGTATGGCCACCCTAAGATACTGCAAACAAATAGAAACAATGTTGTTGTCTAGAAATAATCAAATAACCACTTTAGTAAATAAATGTATCAGTTTTTATACAGCAGAAGAAAATAATGTAGAGGAAAATCATGTAGCTCATTAATTTTCCTATATTATAGAGTAGTTTATTATCTATTATAGTATGTCTAGCGACTGATATACTTTCCACACCTCTTCTGAATGGAACTTATTTCTGTCTTTCAAAACCTTAAAAATAGTGATTGGACCCTTATATATTAATACTGTATTTTGTGAATATAAAAGAAGCAAAAACATGTAGTCATGTCAGTGATGGCCCCTTTACACAGACTAGTTTAGGAATGACCATTCCTAGGAGTAGATCCAAAGAATTAGCTGATAATTGCAGGTAATAGGGGGCTTAAAGGGGTTTCCATTATTTTTTTTATTAATGGCCTAGGATAGGTCATAAATATTTGATCATGGTGGACCAACGGCCAGCACCCACAATGATCAGCTTGTGACTGGTCTGTATACTAAACTGTGGATGGGGCTGGAAGCAGTTGGTTTGGTGCCCTGTATAGTCACCAAGCGCTGGTACTGCAGCTCAGCTCTCCCTGTAATACAGGGCACAGAAGCAACTGCTTCCTGCTCCATGCACTTTACTGTACACAGACAAGGCGTACCTCCAAACAGCTGATCTGTGGGAGTGTCGGCTGTCAGCCTCCACAATCAGATATATATCATCTAGTCTGAGGACAAATAAAAAAAAAAAAAATCATAGGCAACCCCTTAAAGCGAGGACAGAATATCCCAACCTAAGTGCTAATCTTTTAGAGTATAAGCAGTGTACATTGTAGATATGATACAATAGAAGAAATGTAGACAGGCATAACAATAGAAGAAATCCACTGTATCTGCTCTTTTAGTAAATGTCTTGAAGCATTTGCACTATGCTATTATATAAACATAGAAGCAAAAGCTATTTTGAAATCAACACAATAGTGTGAAGCAGTAACAACCCATCAATGGGAAATTGGCATAAGTGCTGTGCACTGAATGCTATTCCTTTATCTTTTTTTCTTACAATTCCTAAATCAGGCATCATCAGAGCTTTCTTAAGTGTCTTGGAACTATGCGTTAGAGATGTCATTGGGAATGTGTTGTTTGACCTTTTTTTTTTCCCTAAATTCTCTAGTCAAACCTAAATCTAAATTATATTAATAAAAAGTGAAAGCAGTGGGTGCTATGCAGCTGCACTGAATAGGAGTCTGTACAGTAGAAACCAGTGATCTAGTGATCCATGCAGTGCAGCATAGGAAATCCTCAAGGATTAGCTGTTGTCACCAGGTGAGGCTATGGGCTGCTGTATATTTCTATTGCAGGAGCCCTGCAGGGAAAATGTGGTATCGCATGGCACCAATTTTAATGCTTACTGGACATTTTTTACTTAATTTAAAGGGCATAGGATAGGGGATAACTTGCAGATCATTGAGAGTCCGACTGCTCAGACCCCACTGCTCAGAAGAATGAATGGCTTTCATCTCCTGTAATGCACTCTCTGCATGACCATCGCTCCATTTAGAATGATCAGTGGATAGGGGGTAACTTGCTTTCATGGGAGAACTCCTTTAGGCTAAGGACCCCACGTAACAAGCCACTGCAGAGTTTTTCACAGAAGGTCCGCATTGTTTTTCTCTACAGACTTTCTACCCCTATTATACCTATACAGAAAACACCAGTATTTCCATAGGTATAATTAACACTTTTCCACTGCAGGTAATTTTCTGCAATGTGTGGATGGGATTAGCCACAATCCCATCCACTTCGCAGATATTGCAAAATGCAGCGTTTTTTGGGGGGTTTTTTTGCAATGGCTAAGGCCCCACGTTGCAGAAACGCAGCTTTTTTTTGTTGCAGATTTTGCTACTTTTTTTTTAGCCAAAACCAAGAATGACTACAATAAGAATGGAAAATATATAGGAAGTTCTTATACTTCTACCTTCTGCTCAATCCACTCCTGGCTTTGGCTAAAGAAAGGCAACAAAATCTGCAAGAACAAAAAGCTGCGATTCCACAACGTGGGGCCTCAGCCTAAAAGGTTTAATGATCACCATTTTACAGTGCTGTGTTTTTCCAGTACCCTAGAATAACAGCTGAATGGAGGACTGTGTAGCAGGGTGTTAGGTGCTCCATTGTATGGGAAAACTGTATCAACCAGAGAAGTTATTTTACAGTTTGCGCCTACTGAGCTGCAACACAGACAGTGCTGAAATAAATTCTGAATATGCAATGGAGGTGATGGCTAGTAGTGATCGGAATGATCTATAGAGATGGATGAGAAAAATTGAATAAGGCTAAGGCTCCACGTAGCATCCTGCGGCAAAAAAAACCGTTTTTTTTTCTGCAGCGCTTTTCACAGAAGTGTCTACCACTAGAGATACCGTGCAAACTTTATTCAACAGCACTGGGTGGAATAAAAGTGGTTGTTCGAGACTCAAAGGTAATGGATACTGTTGACCTATCCACAGTCTAGCGGTAAGTATCTGATAGGTGGAGTCCCAACATCTGGACCCTTCACCAATCAGCTGATACGGCTGCCAGAAACCGTATACCAGGTATTTGGACGGAAGCAGCTCTGCTGCTATTCATGTGAATTAGAGCATAGATACAGTTCCCAGTGCAATCGGTAAAAAGCCATATACTGCGTCAAAACCCCACCGATCGCTCAAATTACCATTGGGTCTTGAAGAACCCTTTTATAACACCATGTTTCCTTTAAGGCTAAAGCCCCATGTGGCGTCCCACAGCAAAAAAAGCTCTTCAGGAAAAACAGCGGCGGAAACGCATCGTGGTTTTTCCCACAGCGCTTTTCACAGAAAGTTTGCAGAGGTTTCCTCTGCGGACTTTCTCTTTCAATTATATCTGTTGGGAAACCGCCGGCGTTTCCGTAGGTATAATTGACATGCTGCGATTTCCAGAACTGCAACGGTTTTGGAAATTGCAGCATGTCCACTGTGTGTGATTTACTGCACTGTGGGAATGGGATTCGCTAGAATCCCATCCACTACACAGTGACTGTACAAAACTGCAGGCAAAACGCGGCGTTTACACCACTTGGGGCCCCAGACTAAAGTGGTATTCTCATCTCAGCTTTCCATACCTCTGCCTTCTGGCGACCCAAAGTGTTCGGGAGTTTCACAGTTGTGCTGCAGTTTCCTGAGTCCCATAGAGGCAGTTACAGAGACAGCATAGAACAGCCATGTTCTGCTCTTTCCGAAACTCCCAGGCTGGTGGTCAGGATTTAGGGCATTAACTGGCTGAGATGGGAATACGACATTAAAATTATACTATATTTCAGAAAAAGTGCAGTTGGTTTTCTGTACATGACGTACAGAACAAAAGGAAATTTTTTCTAATAATGCTACAGTACATCAGAACACAGGGTTCATACTGTTTCTTCTGTCATGCTGCAAAAAACAGCTTTAAAATGTAGCTCTGTTTTTAAGTGTTTTTTCATTTTGTGTGTCTTTGAGGTGTCCCATTGAGTTCAATGGAAATTGGAGCATTTTGGAGATAGAGCAGAACGCTTGAGCACTGAAAAAAGCTAGCTGACTTCTATTGAAATCAATGAAAGAATATTCAGGTGTATTTAAGGCTGATTCATTTGGAATTTAGATTGCATGCCCCAATGGACATAAGGGGCCAATGTGAATCTCTGTACAGTGCTGCAGTATAGGCAGGTGCTATATAAACGGGTAAAATAAATAAATTACATAACCCTAGTACTGATTCTACCCTATACCAGCGTTGAGACATCTGTCCTCTTTTATGTAAAAAGGCACACATTTAATGCTTTCTATACAACAAATACATCTAGTTTCCAGGATACAGTGGCTTATAACGTGGGCCTGAAGGGGTTAAGCAGGCAGCACTTGATGACTGAGCATTGGCAGCACATAACACGTGTGGTCACATCAGTGATCTGAGGTCTGCTTGCTGTGAAAGCTGCTGCGGAGCGCCCTCTAGTGCGCCGTGCAGGTACACGCGGCAGCTCCTAGACAAGGCAGTACTGTGCACTTACTGAAGTTGAACTGCTAACCGCAGTGTGAAATGGTGAAGCTGATAAGTGCATTGTGCTGAGATGTATTTCTAGGCTGTAATGTTAGCCCTCTGTAGATCACATCACTGAATGATCACAGGAAAGTTCTCTCTGCCCAGTAGTTGGTGGAAAGTGCTGCTATTCAGAACCCTGTCCCCTGTGGATCCTGCTGGGACTGGCAGGGTTCAGTCTGGGTGGTTAGTTGTGCCAGTCAGCCCTCTCCTCCCTCCCAGGCGCCAGTCCTATCACTGTGTCTTGTAGTAAAACAATAAAAGGGACAGGACTGTGATGTCTGATAAGCTGCACCTAATGTTTACAAGCTAGCAGCCAGGGAAATGCTGCTGACTGGCCAGACTGGAGGTGACAATGAAGACCCTGATGTCTGGCACTGTCCCTTTCTTCCCATCCTTCTCTCTTTACCTTTCATGTTCCCACTGGCAGACAAAAAAGGGAAAAGAAGAGTTTTGCCTGAGAATCATCTCACTCATCTGACTGCCGGGATCTGTTACACAAATCGCTGTCATTTCCCAACTTTATAGTGAGCGCTGAATTGCAGGGCGGCATGTTATAAAGGCGTTCTCAGGTTCCCGTAAAGGTCCATTTAAAGAGCATTCCACCTTCAATGAAAAAAATGGAAGCAAAAATAACCCTTTGCTGCTCTTTGCACCTAAAGTGTGTTAGAATTCTGTTTCCATCTGCTTATTCCAATAGAACTGGCAGAAATTACAGGACCTATGAGACTAAGGACCACACTTTGCGGAAATGCAGCGTTTTTGGCTGTTGTGGAAAGGCAGCGGAAAAAATCTGCGTTTTACTGTCCCATCAAGGTGAATGAGGATTATATTTTATTGAAAAAACACCGCAGAAAACAGAGTTATCAAAAATGAATCATGTCCGAAAAAAATGGCCATGTTGGCCTGCTGAAGCCCATTGAAAGGGCTTATTCACATTGACGGTAACAAAAAAAACGTTTTTACATATAAGCATACTGTACATTGCATATTCAACTAAGACTTTGTGAAGAAGCGCTAAGGGTTGTCATCCATTTCTTCTCGCTTCTTGAATATCTGCCACACTTAGTCCATTTTCGCTACCTTTCACTTCCTCTGGAAATGGCGGTTTTATATACCGCTGGAAAGTTGACAGTGTGCTGAATTCAACTTTGACGGTAAGCGCCCAGGTGCTGGAGATATTGGTGCCGTTAATGCTCAGCACATCGGGAAAACTCAGCACAGAATGCAGCACACTGTCAGCTTTCTAGCAGTATAGAAAACCGCGGGTGCCAGAGGGTGTGAAAGATCCTCTTTAAAAAGAGGTACGTTATTGCTGAAGCAGGAATATCAAAGATTCGTGGGAGACTGGGAGTATCAAAGTGGGAGTGGTGCAGGATAGCTAAAGTGGGCATGGATTCTTTTAATATTTTAACCCATTCTGTTCTCTTACATTTGGCAGATTAACTTGTATTTTAGTGGAGGGTCCACAGAAGAAATGCAAGCTGGTACTCAAATTTCTACTGCAAATGTGCTGGGATCAGCATAGGAGTTAGCCCCATTGTCATTTAATGGGCCTAATCCTCTGTTTTTCTATGCAGAATGTGCCCCAACTTTTTCAACTGCATGTGCATGGGGTTCAAGAAATCCCATTGACTTACATGTTAGGAACACTAAGGCTGAGACCACATGTTGCAGATAAACAGCTTTTTCTGTGCCAAAATCAAGAAGTGGCTTGAAAGAGAATGGAAATATATAGGTACTTATACTTCTCCCTTCTGCTAAATCCACTCCTGACTTTGGGTCAAAAAAACGCAACAGAATCTGCAACAAAAAAGCAGCTTTAGGTCGGGGCCCCATGTGGCGTAAACGCCGCAGAAAAAAATCGTGGCATTTTACAGTCAGAGCAAAGTGCACTTTGCAGTAAAAACTGTGCTGCAGACATGCGGTGATTTCCATAACGGTACACTAACATAGCGATTTTTTTTTTTTTTTTTAAATCACAGCATGTCAACTATACCTACGGAAACGCCGGCGGTTTCCCCATAGGTATAATTGAAACAGAAAGTCCGCAGAGGAAACCTCTGCGAACTTTCTGTCTAAAGCACTGTGGGAAGAACCGCGATGCGTTGCCGCCGCTGTTGTTCCCACAGCGCATTTTTGCTGCGGGACGCCACGTGAGGCCTTGGCCTTACTTCTACTTGGGACCTACATTCACATAACAATGAATACTGGCTGTGTGACATCTGTTTTTTTTTAACGGACGTCACATGGCAGCATTTATTTCACTGTCAGTGAATGGGGGCTGTTTGCATGACCATCATTTTGATGTCCTATTTTTTTCCATTTTCATGGATCCCTCCATACACTGATGTATGGGGGATCTGTGAAAAAGAGTGCCCCTTGGGTGCAAAATGGCCATGAAAAATGGATGTTTTTATCAGCCGTTTTGCACCACTTTTGTGTGCATCTAGCCTAAGTGTGCATTTGATGTGCATTTTTGTGTTGTTTCTATCCTCCATATATGAAGTTACCTAAGAAAAGAAAATCCCCTAAAGCTTCCCCTAATAAGAAACAATTAAATTTAGAACTCTTTACATCTCTACTCTGGTGCTATGACCTAGACACGATGACACCACACTTCATGAGACATAATGGCATTATGGACAAAACCTCACAATGGGCTGCAGTAACTGGTCTCAGTGGTCACATAGTGTGACTTCATTATAGATGACATGTCAGTACATAAAGATCATTATACTAGGTGTAAAGGAATCTAAGGGCTGGTATCCCGGGAACAAAGAAGATCCTAGTGAATAGTGGCCCTAGGCAACTTCCTGCTGTGCCACCACCTAAAACCATCTCTTGATTTGCACAGAGGACTCTCTCTTTCTCTCTCTATATACACAGATGTAGCAGAGTTAGCCCAAATATTTTTAAATTGCTTCAGCGTGATATCTTATCACTGAAGACAACATCAAACAATGAAAAGCCATTGGAAAAAACATTTTTCAATGAGTTACATCTCTCTCTCTATATATATATTTATACATCTCTGCTATATCTGTGTGTGTGTATGTATATATATATATATATATATATAGTGTGGTTCCATCCATAGTTGTTTCAGCTTTTCAAACAATACAGTAGCCATTATTTCTAGGTAGAGTAATAGAATCCGGATGGCACTAGGTTAATCTACTTCAGACGTTGCGTTATCAAGACAGCAATCTGTAGATCTCCAGTAAATTTGTGGCAGACACGCACATCCAGGCAAACAGAGCCAGCAGTCACTTCCCCAGCCACAAGCACGCAGCCCCCTGCTACTTCTCTAGACATCCATTTACTTTCCTTAAAATACACAGCTTGTAAAAGGAGATTGCAGAGAAGAAAGCACTCCGCTGCCTTAAGGAAAATCTGTCCCTTTCAGGCTAAACGCCACCAGTATTGTTTAGACCCGGATGGATCAGTCACTTGTAGCAGAGTCCCAGCAGCTGTAATGTATATAGATACAGCACAGTCAATTAGAAGCTGTTAGGGACATGGTGACATAAAAACTACTAAGTACAAAGGCTGGAGAGGATTCAGGATGAACGCCAACATAAAGCACGTATTGATCACTGGCATGAAGGCGGTATGGCGGGGCAGTTATGAGTATAATTTACAGATCAATACCTGTCATGCACTTAGCCGCGTGCGTTTCTTTCATATTGACAGTGTCACACATGTCATTAAAGGGACCGTAACTCCTGGGCTCTTATTGAGGAAGATTTTTGGGAGATAAGAAAGACAATTGCTGGCTGTTTGGTTAAATACTTACGCCCTTCTTCCCATTGAGAACATGTGCATGCTTGGCTAACCTAAGTGTGCATGTGTTTTGGGGAGATGGAGGAACAGCTGTTGGCAGACACCTATCTAAAGTGTATGGTCAGCTTATGTAAGCACATTTTAGTGGGTACTTTTATCTTTCCATGGAGTGAACCTAGGCATTAAAAGGGATGTTCATGCAGTGAAGATTGTGTCTACCATGAGATAAAGGATAGTGATAAGGAATGTATATATCTAAAGAAATCTAAACCATTTAAGCGGCTTGTACATATTAGGGTGGGTTCACACTTGCGCCGGCACTCTGTCCGCCGCGAATTCGACCTAAATGTCAGAAAACTGGATAGGGAAAGGTTTGCAATGCTTTGCTTAAAAACCCATTCACTTGAATGGGTTTTTAAAGCAATGCGCGGGTGTGCGCTTACACCCTCTCTGCGCTGCAAAGCCGTTTTTTTTTCGTCAGACACAAAGTCCTACATGTCCGACTTTGTTTCCGACGAAAAAAAACCGTCTTCGCAGTGCAGAGAGTGTAAGCGCACACCAGCGAATTGCTTTAAAAACCCATTCAAGTGAATGGGTTTTTGAGCTAAGCGTTGCAAACCTTTTCCTATCCAGTTTTCCAACATTTAGGTCGGATTCATGGTGGACGGAGTGCTGCCGCATGTGTGAACCTGCCCTGACTGACCAACAACTATTCTATGTGTATGGCCAGCTTTACAGCAAAGTCAACCATACCATCAGATTATTTTACGTATATTGGGTTGGGCTGCCTCAAGACTCTCACAGGAGATAAGACTCTGACAGTAGGGTATGATAGGAGTTTATTTATCTATCCACATTAAAATCACATGCACACTTAACAGAGCCTAGCAAGTATGCGCAAGGGGAGTTTGGAAGATTGGCTGTTGGATGAACGACCGCTTGGGTGACAACTATATAAAGTGTATAGGTAACTTAAATCTCACCACAGAAGTAGCAATTTTTATACAATGAAACATATTATCAACCATCTGAAGTCAGTCATGTGCAAGCACTATATTACCTATAAGAAAATGTTCTGACATGTTTTAGAATTGCATTCTTTACATTATTTTTTATTTTGTATAGGGGTCACTTGAGGACATCTTCAGGATAAGAATTTATACTTCATTTCAGAACCATCTGACAAAAAAATAACTAAATTGCGGTTCTTAAAGAGGACCTTTCACGTCCTCATGTATATGTTGTTTTACATACCGCTAGAAATCCGACAGCGCGCTGCCTGCTCTCCCGGTATGTGCCCCGGGGCTGGAGATATCGGGGGTCGTAGTTTCACGGTTCACAGTCAGAAGGGCGTTCCTGACAGTCTAGCTGTGCTGTGAGGAACGTCCTCCCTGACAGTATTCCTCCATAGCACTGTACTGGGAGGGCGTTCCTTACAGCCCAGCGATGACGCTGTAAGGACAGCACAGCGCTATGGACGAGTACATAATTAATCAAAAATGTATATTTACCCATATCCCTAGGGCGGTCATGTGACCTCCCCAGGGACATTTTCTGGTTATCCAGTGACAATCCGTTTCCCCATTTCAGGAAACAGATTGTCACTACTACTCCCCCCCCCCCAATCCACTCCATCATACTTACCTTCCAGACTTCTTACTGCGCGACGGCTCCTCCTTCTTTTCTGACTGCTGTCACTTCTCCTAGTGCTGCTCTGTGCACTACTGCCGATAATCCACCTCTACTACGCAGCTTCCACGCATGCACAGTAGAGGTGGATAGTCGCTACAGAGCAGTGCTGGGAGAAGAGCGCGCGCCTGCAGTATCAGTAAAGAAGGAGGGGTGTCCTGCAGGAAGAAGCCATGGAAGGAAGAGAGGTAACTATATAATGGAGTTGGGGGTTGGGCTAATAGTGGGCAGGATAGCTATAGAGACGGAGGGGGGGGAGTGAGGTGAGAGGGGTTAGTGTGTAAGTTATATAGCAGGAAGCTACACCATATAAACAAATGCAGGAGCTCCCAGAGACACCCAGAAATCACTCAAAACACGGCTAAAGGTATATGGGTGCATTTAATAACCCATTAATAGCACTAACAGACATTAAAAAAAAAACATTTTTTCCTCGGAAAACCCCTTTAAATACAGCAGATTTGTTGCTGAAATTTCTGCATCTAAAAATTCATTGCATCCTTCTGAATGAGTTTGTTTTGGTGGCCAGCACATGGAATTTTACAAGTCCTGTTGAGATGAATGGGGCAGTCACAGAGGTTTCTGCTGAGTGTACATACCCTAAATCTTTGCCAATATTTGTGTGTGTCCAACGTCACATCTTTTTGATTTTTTTTGGATGTTTTTATCAAACCATTCGAGAATCAGGGTCATTGCCTGACTATGATGAATGGAGTTGTTTGGGGTGAACAATCTGACATAGCAGTGATTTTTATCATAACCACTGTCCAGTGTATGCATCATGTGTATGTGCAGCTAAGGAATGTTTTACTACCTGGCGGTTCTACAGGACAGTGGCAGACAGGCTGACTGCCTCCTAAGCTTAGCATGTGAATAAGGTATATTTGCATGAATAGATAAGCTGTGGAAATCCCTTGCAGTTGTCTGTAATACGTGAAGACAGAGAATACACAGTGTGCTAGCAGTGCTTGCATGGTAGTTGCAGCGAACTCTCCCCATAGACTGATGTCTCCTCTGAGAGCTTCACTGAGCGCAGGCAGCAGTGTAGGATCAGCAATTACCCTGTATACACTAGAACTGTATGGAAACATTAAAGGCAGGATCACATGCTGCATTTTAATCACAATTTTCAGTGCTTTTTTTTTTTTTTTAGATATAATGTTAGAGTCCAAAGAGACAATAGAAGAGTAAAACTTTCCACTGGATGTGAAAAGTTGCCAAAATAGGTGCATGTTTACAGTAAACAGAGTCTATTTAGCTTTATTTTTCTCCACACTGAAGTCTATGACAATATTCTCCTACTAAGGCTGCATTTATACAGTGCTTTTTTTTTATACTGACATTAAACAGAAAACCCCTGAATAAGGCTTTATGCACACAAACACGTGCTTTGTTAGTGTGCTAGCTGTGTTCTTAATGCCTAGTACACCGACCCATTCTTTCTTATGGCTCCATATACATACAGAAATATGCTATTCATGACTGCAAATAAAAACTGCATGACGTTCTTCAGTGAAAAAGTGCAGCATAAGCCCAACCAGAGGCGTACTTTGAAGCCCTTGGTCCTCAATGAGACCCTGAGCCATTTAGAATAATGGTATACTTTAAGCAGCAGAGGTACCTTTGGGGGGCCCTCAGGGTCTAGGGCCCAGTAGCAACTGCTTCCTCTGCATCCCCTATAGCTATGCCCATGAACCCAGTCTTACAAAGCACCTGCATAATTGCCCAGGGGCACATTTATAATGCAAATTAGGGTAAACTGTAATGCAAGCCAGGGTAAACTAGACTTTGTCTGTGGTCACTCCCCTCCATTCAGAAAACATGCACTAGTGACTGAGTGCATGTGTATGAAGTGGTCAGGAGGAATAGCTTTTAGCATACAGCTATCTAAAGTTTTTAGCCGGTTAGTTAACGTGTGCTTCATCTGGGCTTGTGACCACATTACTGTGTTCATGGCTTACATGGCAAACAGGGAATAGTTGGAGTGTACCTTGAGGGTGTGCAGGACCCTAAAGATGCCCACAAAGTGTCTATTCTCAGTATGAGACCAGTACTATAAACAATGCTGTTCTCTGAGTCTATTGTGAGAAAAGCGCATTACATATGTTTGTTGTCGTCGTAGTTGGGGGATCTGCTACAGATTTGTCATTGGGGCCAGGAGCTTCATGTTACACCTCTAGGAATAAATAAAAAGTCTTTTTAATGTATATTTTAGTAACGTATTTTGCTCATGAATAAATCTTGGCTTGTGGTCACTGAATAGGAGCATTCACGGTTTACTTCCATACAGTATTAGTTATCACACTCTCTTGCACAATTTTCACTAGAAAGCAGCTTTATTATTTTGTCGCACCACCATTGCCTATCAAACAGCTTTTTGGTGCAATAACGTGTTATTTGAACACAGCGCCAATCTATAAGTCACTGCAGTTTGGGCAACATGCAGCCTTCAAGGTGCGATCATCACATGACCAGGACAGATTTTTATCCTCAGAAGGTTTCCATTCAAGACTGCAGGGATGGGTCACGGCGCTTACACAGTTACCACGGTTCATTCAAACAGCTGATCCTGGGGGTCCACAGTATAGGATCCCCATTATTTTCTTTTACCTTTTAATTATGAAATGTCTGGGGCATTATTAATAAGGGGCACTATTTAAAGGTAGTACACAGGGAACTTATTAATTTAAAGATGCACTTGGGAGTGTTATTCATTACGGGGGGTTATATCATATATTTTATAATTGGGGGTAGCAGCAGAATGGGTGTGCAGGTGAGGACAATGTGGGTCAGGTCAGGTGCCTGGAAAAGTAAGGAGCCAAAGATGTCTGTGCTGCAAAGTTTCAGAGACTGGAAGAAGTGGTCATGGCTGTCCAGATGAAAGAGATGGGGAATAAGAAGGATTAGTCAGAGACGTCACCGGTAAGTCACTAAATGTTACTGCACTGTATTCACCTAAATCGTCTGCAGAGCTGATATATACCACTATACGCTCACCATATAGTGATAATAATCGGTATACCTAAGTTGGGGGCCTGGAACCATCTGCAAAAGAAAAGGCAGAAGAGGAACCAGAACCGGTGTCTCCATGAGAAAACAGCCCCTAAGCGCCACCTGACTGTTGGCCTGACCTGTCCTGCCTTCTGCAAGCAGATCTGGAAGCTTGTGGCTGAGTGAAGGTGCAGGGCAGACACAGAAGCTCCCTGTAGCCTGTGGAGAAGAAGCCATATGGGAGGGGGCCAAAGGCAGGGACTGTCAGCTCTCTCTGAACCTAGCACACTGAGCACAGACTCATACACCTTAACTCCTGCAGTCACTGGCCACTTCATTCTGCATTTTATGGCCTCCCATGAGCACAAGCAGAGAGCTTGGCCACCATGTGACTAGCTGAGTACATAGCATGACTTCTCTCCATGCCTGCAGTGTATGGCCAGGCTGTGAGAGGAGAGGTGTGTCAGGTAGACGCATCCATCTGTGGCCGCCGCCTCCTTCCCCCCTGTGTTGGCCCCACCTCCGCTCGCAGCTGCCTCACACTTGCCGGCACTAGAGGCTGCGGCTGTCGTGCTCCCCCCTGCAGGGTCCCTGTTGCTAGTGCTGCTGCTCGCGGGACACCTTGGCATTGTGGCAGTAGGCAGGGGGAAGATGCACACATGCCCGGCTAGCTGCCCCTCTACAGGACGCTGACTGGTAGCCGCTGGGGACTTTATTCGTGTCACATGCCCTGTCTCTCTCAGCGCTTCCCCGGCCGCTTGGAAACTACTTGGAAGTGGATTTGTACAGAAAGTAGCGGACTGTGCATTGTACCCATTGGCATCGCTGCCTGAACCCCTAGCAGCCGGGGAGGGGGTCAGGGCTGGGAACACTTGTTCTGTATGTGCGAAGAAACCGTGGAGTGTGGCCAAGGAGCTATGACTTCAGTCCGGATCTCAGCCCCAGTCCTGGCGCTGGCACTGCTGCTCAGCTGCAACTTTGGCTCATGCTTGGCAGGTAATGATCGGGCTTATTATAGGGTGCCAGTCAAGAGAGAGGCTGGAGAGGGTTAATAGAAAGTGACTAGCTCCAGCACTAATGTCTGCTTGGGAGGATGGCTCCTCTTAGAAATCTTGGGATTTTATCAGGGTGTCATCATTATAACTTCACCCATCAGTTGCTATGACTGTACGATTTTGTGAATTCTTGATTAAAAAAAAAAAATCAATCTTATGTCTCCAGCACCTTTAGCGTGATGAGACAACAATCAGATAAAATAAAGTGTGCAAGGATTTGAAGGGTTAATCGTATTTGTCTAATCTGATATTGCTTGAATCCATTGAATCGGCTAAGTTTGGGAACTTTGCTTGTCCCTAACTACTTTATAAGCTTAAAATCTCATGTACGCAGGTGTAGCAGAGCTGAGTCCGTCAAATGCAGCAGAGAGAACTTTGTCCAGCTGTCATATGCTGTCTGTGGGTTTACATACCCAGGAATGATCTTTTATGTTATTTTGACACTCATGTAGCACAGCTGCATTGTTTGTGTGTGTATAATATATGTTTATGCTCTACACTGTCCACTTCCACACCTCCTATATACATTTTTATTCTCCTTGTGGCGCTGTCATCCTCAATAGAGCTTACCTGACCTCCGAATAATGGATGCGCAGAGGCTTTTATTGTACAGACCTAGGTAGAAGACAATTGCCACATAATAAGACATCGCTTGCCATCCAAGGTCTTGGAAGGCTGTTTGTTTTCTATTGTGTTCCCTCTCCATGGCTCTAACTACCATGAAGGGAATAGACCATAATAGTTGTGTACTTAACTCATAAGAATCCTATTCCATGGCCTTAATGGACCAAGGGGAGGAAAACAAAAGTTTTGGAGTTGGCTGATTTATATTGTTTATTTAGTCAGGGATTAGCAGTAGCAAAGCTGAGTAATAGATAATACCATGAGGAGATCCTGCTGCCTGATAAGCTTCATTAGGGTACTCAGAACAGAAGTGCGTGGGTTTAGAAAGGGTTAAGTGTAACATTTCCATGCCGCCAATGTATACAGCGGCTGTCTATAATTTCTGTTATGGCACTCAGTAAATAGTAGTAAACGGTGCCGAATTCCAGTCCATGTGCCATCCAATTCTCCTTGATTTACCAACTCTTCTTGGCAGAATCTAATTAGACATCATTTTCTATGTCTGGATGAATAAAGTTGTTATGTGGTGGGAAAACAGTAATTGAACTAATTATGCCGTTTGCCCTTCACATTGCTGGTTCCTGCAGTGCTGTGTACTGCCTGGTCATGTGGAAAGAAGAGATGAGCGAGATCCCACTGTGGTTATGCAGGGGGGGGATGTCGGGTCTGGCTATCCCTCAGGCTCCACATGTGTCCCTTTGCCCGTGGGGTATTGTCATGACATAGTATAGCTATGTGACACTTGGCTACATAAAGAAGTGCTTGCTCTGCTGTGGAGTTCATATCCGTTAGTCAAGTTGTATTCTTTAGATCAGACTCTGATCAAGCCTATAAGATGATCTAGACATAGCAGAGACAAAATGATTTGGGCTGTCTGGTTTTGCACATTGCGACTAAGTAGTGTTCTTTTGATGCTGGACACTTGGTGGGCTTGGTCTGTGTCGCCTCAGCCACCTTTGGAGTCATCCAGAGGTTAATGTTGGCACTCCGGATGTTTAGGAGCTTTAACAAAAATATTTATTAAGTCAAAATGTTGCTTATTTTGGGATAAATATCCAGTTTTGTGTGTTGTCATGGACCTTCTTTGGGTTCCTGTTTTGTGCATTGTGATACTTAATGCAGTAGGATGTCCAGAGATGGAAACCACAGCAGTCCAGCACATTGTGATATCACATTGCAAACAACTTCAGCTTTGCTATACCTGACAGATTTAGCTTGACTATATCTGGTTGTGTCAATCTTCTCCTAAAAACAGAGTAGCCATACGGCTGTAAAATGACACGATTGGCACCCACCATGATCTTTAGTTTGTATGTTCTACCACGCATATAAAACTGGTCAAAGTTGCCTTGACGCTAACAGTGTGTGCCACACCAATGCTCTGTGTTGTTAAACTGGGCCTTAAGGAGCAATGTAAGACTGGAAACCCTGCAACAATCCTCACTTTCTAAGGAACAGGGACTCGTTTAGGCTAAAGCTGGCAGCTTTATAGACTCTGTCCCCATCCACTGCCCATGTAAAGTATTAAGGACGAGAATATCATTTGCCTCTTAACCAAGTCTTTTGCATGCCAATGTACTTGAAGCCCAGTTCCTGCAATCTCTACTGCTGGCAAAAATAGAACAAAACCTACTTTGTGCATGCAAAATTAGCTGTTTGCATAAAATGCAAATAAGCAAAGGGTCCCACATGAAGTTATTGTGTGCATACAGTTACTGCCTCCTATCAGGCCTGGAAAGCGCTGGGCTTCGGCTCCGGTAATCCTCTAGTATTTTCATAAGCTGATGAAAATATCTGCAAGTTCAAACAATGCAAATGTCTGAAAAGCTCAGAAAACCTACTCGTCTATAAGTTTTATAGCCGTCTAGGGAGTTCTGGCCCTGTGTGAGTCCCTTAATAATAATAGATAATGGTTCTTAGTAATAAGTGCTTCTGTGCTGTTTTCTTACTTTGCCCTTTGAACAGCAAAATGGTGTAGAGATCTCTAATAGAAAAGTGATTAGATTGAGGTTTTAATGGTAAAGAAAAATGTAATATAAAGGTCATGTAGTGCTGCGTCGCCTTCAGTTATGGTGCAGCATATTAGGCTTCATTAATACAAGCGGTTTGTTCAGATTACATCGGCTCTGCGCTCTTCACATCTCACTAAACTCTATTATAAACCCTTTAGCTTGCTATTAGTTTGTAGTCACAATTTTATTATTATTTAGAGACTTTTTTTGTAAATATTTCACTTGCTTTATTGGGTTTACTGCATTCTGCTCACTAGTCAACAAATTCCACTAAATAGAATTCCTGATTTGTACTTAGGGCTAGCTGGGAAAACTGGATGATGACTAATATGACATTATGACTAATATGGCAGGCACCACTAGTACCATTAAGATCCCAGAGACGACAAATAGAACATACAGTAACTGAGTCGGCCACTATACAGGATACAGACCTATCTGCTTCCAGCTCTGCACAGTATGGGCATCAGAAGCAACTCTCATTCATATGGCCCATCTTAAGATCTATGCTTATAGAGATGGCTGTCATTCACTTTTAGGACCGCCTACTGGACTCCTGAGCTTTGAAAGCGCAGTTGTATATTATTCTGCTCAATTTTTACTGCTTTATAACCTGTTGTCTGCAGAAAGCTTTGCATGTACAACATGACAGGTTCCCTTTAAGTTGGATAGTGCCCTGTGCAGGACCTTCTCTCCATGCTTCTCTTTATGGTGAACTATGCAGTGTCAAAAAAAAAAAAAAAAAAAAGAGAATAATACTGCCCAGGCTGCGGGAATAAAGCCACATCCTGTGTACCTTCCTACCTTTTGGCGTAAAGGCTGCAAACTCTGGGTGCTCAGACCAGTGGCACTCCCATTCAGGATTAAAATGGTGAGCACTAGACTTGTTGCCCTGCTTTCCAAGCTTCCTGAATGGCAAATATGGCTTATTATCCAGCATATTTAGTCATTCAGAGGTCTTGTAAAGGTAGGTGGGAACCTGTGACAGAGCTATGAGCAGTCATAATGGTTTTTACCCAGCTTTCCCAGGAAAGGATAAACTGAATTTCTAACAACTTCACAGAAAAGGAAAATGTAATGAAATTGGTTTCTTAATCATTACAGGGTATAGTCCAGGGTGGGGTTGGTAATAATGGGCCAGCAGTGGCTGGTGCGGTTGGTAATAATGGGTCAGCAGTGGTTGGCGGGGTTGATGATAATGGGTCAGCAGTGGCTGGCGGGGTTGATAATAATGGGTCAGCAGTGGCTGGCGGGGTTGATAATAATGGGTCAGCAGTGGTTGGCGGGGTTGATAATAATGGGTCAGCAGTGGCTGGCGGGGTTGATAATAATGGGTCAGCAGTGGCTGGCGGGGTTGGTAATAATGGGTCAGCAGTGGCTGGCGGGGTTGGTAATAATGGACCAGCAGTGGTCGGCGGGGTTGGTAATAATGGGTCAGCAGTGGTCGGCGGGGTTGGTAATAATGGGTCAGCAGTGGTCGGCGGGGTTGGTAATAATGGGCCAGCAGTGGTCGGCGGGGTTGGTAATGATGGTTTATACTCACATATAATTGATCTGAATCTTGCAGAGCGACTAGAAGGGTCTCAGGATAAACTCTGATGACAAATGTAGGTGTCAGAAGCTTCTTCTCAGAATTGCCAGTTATTAACATATTAATGACCCGAGTTTCCGTAACTAGCAGGGAACATACTGAGTCGATGTCACGTAAGTTTGATCAGAATTACCGAGGGACAGGTTCTACTATGCTTTGTGTCCCAGAGATTAGCAGTGACAAATGGATGTTGCTGTGATTGAAATCTCCCAAATGCAGGGGACTGTTTACTTTAGTTGGTAATCTGTTCAGGCAGAGATGCTTGTCACGCCCTGAACATGACAGGCAAGATAATAAGTTTGTTTCCATCGCCTCGTTACGCTGAGCAACACTGGCAACACAATTATCCTGCTTCTATGTGATGCTGCGCTGACATGGGCTTCCACACTTGGGTTGTCTAAGGAGAAGGAGATGCCATTAACCTGACCATACGTTGCCAATTGTACAACTCGCTATAGTGATGGTTCTGAGAGCCAGGGGTCTTTTTGGAGGTTCTGGTCACAGAAAGATGGGCAAATGGCTGATAAAAATTCAGTTTTGTCACATGTGTTGACAGTATCCATATGCTAGTCCTATAACAGTGCCCTCTAGTGTCTAGCACTGTTTTGCTTATCAACAGCATAACTAAAGTTTTTTTTGTTGTTGTTTTTTTTGGATTTTCTGCAGAGTCCACCATAAACTGTCTCTAATATATTACAAGCTGAAGTTTCTTACTGCACTGTTCCCTCTGTATACAGTCATATGAAAAAGTTTGGGCACCCCTATTAATCTTAATCATTTTTAGTTCTAAATATTTGGGTGTTTGCAACAGCCATTTCAATTTGATATATCTAATAACTGATGGACACAGTAATATTTCAGGATTGAAATGAGGTTTATTGTACTAACAGAAAATGTGCAATATGCATTAAACCAAAATTTGACCGGTGCAAAAATTTGGGTACCCTTATCATTTTATTGATTTGAATACTCCTAACTACTTTTTACTGACTTACTGAAGCACAAAATTGGTTTTGTAACCTCACTGAGCTTTGAACTTCATAGCCAGGTGTATCCAATCATGAGAAAAGGTATTTAAGGTGGCCAATTGCAAGTTGTTCTCCTATTTGAATCTCCTCTGAAGAGTGGCATCATAGGCTCCTCAAAACAACTCTCAAATGATCTGAAAATAAAGATTGTTCAACATAGTTGTTCAGGGGAAGGATACAAAAAGTTGTCTTAGAGATTTAACCTGTCAGTTTCCACTGTGAGGAACATAGTAAGGAAATGGAAGACCACAGGGACAGTTCTTGTTAAACCCAGAAGTGGCAGGCCAAGAAAAATATCAGAAAGGCAGAGAAGAAGAATGGTGAGAACAGTCAAGGACAATCCACAGACCACCTCCAAAGAGCTGCAGCATCATCTTGCTGCAGATGGCGTCACTGTGCATCGGTCAACAATACAGCACACTTTGCACAAGGAGAAGCTGTATGGGAGAGTGATGCGAAAGAAGCCGTTTCTGAAAGCACGCCACAAACAGAGTCGCCTGAGGTATGCAAAAGCACATTTGGACAAGCCAGCTTCATTTTGGAAGAAGGTCCTGTGGACTGATGAAACAAAGATTGAGTTGTTTGGTCATACAAAAAGGCATTATGCATGGCGTCCAAAAAACACAGCATTCCAAGAAAAACACTTGCTACCCACTGTAAAATTTGGTGGAGGTTCCATCATGCTTTGGGGCTGTGTGGCCAATGCCGGCACCGGGAATCTTGTTAAAGTTGAGGGTCGCATGGATTCAACTCAGTATCAGCAGATTCTTGAGAATAATGTACAAGAATCAGTGACGAATTTGAAGTTACGCCAGGGATGGATATTTCAGCAAGACAATGATCCAAATCTACTCAGGCATTCATGCAGAGGAACAATTACAATGTTCTGGAATGGCCATCCCAGTCCCCAGACCTGAATATCATTGAACATCTGTGGGATAATTTGAAGCGGGCTGTCCATGCTCGGCGACCATCAAACTTAACTGAACTGGAATTGTTTTGTAAAGAGGAATGGTCAAAAATACCTTCATCCAGGATCCAGGAACTGATTAAAAGCTACAGGAAGCGACTAGAGGCTGTTATTTTTGCAAAAGGAGGATCTACTAAATATTAATGTCACTTTTCTGTTGAGGTACCCATACTTTTGCACCGGTCAAATTTTGGTTTAATGCATATTGCACATTTTCTGTTAGTACAATAAACCTCATTTCAATCCTGAAATATTACTGTGTCCATCAGTTATTAGATATATCAAATTGAAATGGCTGTTGCAAACACCCAAATATTTAGAACTAAAAATGATTAAGATTAATAGGGGTGCCCAAACTTTTTCATATGACTGTATATGATATAGGATTATTTTCCAAATTCATATGGGATCTGACAAAGATCCACAGCAGTGTGGGCTGTACACAGTGCCCAAGACCAGTTTCACATGGTTCTATCATGTACTGTATGTCTTAGTGCCAAATATAGGATGCCGTCTTGAGAGGTCAAGTGTTTCCAGAAAACTATAAATGTAAAATGGTCATGTAAAGCAGACTTGAGGATAAGTTCACATTGCATAGTGTTAAAATAAATAAATAAATAAATAAAAATAAAAAACAAGCCACTGAAATATTCCCAGATTTCAGTGGCTTGTTTCTCTTGAACTCAGCTCTTCATATTTTATTTTATTTTTTTTTGTGAGTATTTCCATGACTCATGGTCAAAATTCTGGAGTAAGTTGTATCTTACACACTAGTGCTTGGTGGGGGTAAATCTGTTGAGATTGGGCTAACTTGTAGTAGCAAGCAGAGACCATATACAATGAAGAAAACATCCATGTTTTTCTAATCTTGTACAACCCAATTGCCACAAGTCATTGTTGAGGCTCTGCATTGTCTCGATAGTTTTGCTTGTTTGGTGTAAATGGATATCTTAATGGGAGGTTGTTACAATTTCACTTGATGATAAATCATCAGTTTTATTAATAGTAAAATATATCTATTAATGATGAGTAACTGTGTTGCGCCATTTTCAGGGGGGGCGGGCAGCTTTACTCATTATCATTCCCATTCAGTCACCGCCCTATATCAAACTAGTCGTTTTAAATGACCCCCAACTGTTTGTTCTTCATCTTATGATGAAAACAGACAATTCCTGTCTTCTATAACTGAGCGCCTAAATCTCCCTTATGAGGCTGCACCCCTGTGAGATGCTTTGGTTACACTAAGCATCAAATCAAGTTTAATGGAGAAATCTGGCTGCAAGAGCTGAAGATTACTCATACTGAGAACAAAGATACATTCATGAGAAAATAATAAGGTTGGAGCCCAATAAAAAATATATAGCAGCAGCATAGGCTGGCCATGGGGTGAAGCGTTCCTGCATTGTACTCTGGAAGCTATATTTTCTTTTAGAAGAGCATGTTTGTTTGCTTTTTGCCTGGGAGAATATTTGTATTTTCTGCATTGTATTATTAAATATCTCCTTTCCTGTACATTTCTGGTTGTTTTTGTTTTTCTTGGGTTTAGGTTGGCAACTAGAACATCAAATAGGAACATTTTCGTCCCATACAGTTTAATTGGGTATTGCCATATCCTAAAGTGATGCTATATGATCGGTGGGGTCCAAGCTTCTTTTTTGTTTTGTTTTTTTTTTTTGCCACTCCTGTTGGGCCCTGTACAAAATGTCAAATCTCCGCTGCAGTCACTCGTCTATCAGAACCAGTGAGGGTCCAGTTACCAGTGATCACATTAACCCTTTAAGGCAGGCAGAATTGCCTTAGTGGCTTTTAAAACTTTGACCATTCTATAGTAAAGAGGCAATAAGCCATGAATGCGGATGAATTAATCTTACTTGTATCCAGTACAGGACACTTGCTACATAAAAGGGGTTTCCTATTGCTTTTCTGTATTGGCCAAACCTGTTATATTGGTGGTTTTAGATGACTATTATCTTCTTAGTCAGCTAAAGAAACATTTAATTGGTAAAGCCCCCAATCCTACCCCACACAAAGCATACAATTAGTGTATATCAGATATGTCCGCTTTTAGTTGTGATACTTGGTCTGATGTTTCTGGTATCATGTGATACTGGGGCCATGGAGTCTGGGGCAATTTTGGGTTGAGTCAGGAAAAAAAGTAAGATTTGAGCTTTAAAATCTGATTTTAATGATGTCATACAATTTTTAATATTGTGTAATTTAGATAGTTTGATACATATTTACTTTCATAGGAATTCAATCACTAGATGTTTAATGAATTGTAGTAGCCTTACTGCTTCTGACTGACCATGGCTGTCAGCAATTTTATGAAGGAGTCTGTGTCGGGCTGTAAAAAAAGAGTCACTGGTTAGTTTGGCCTCCACAGCCTGTGTAATACATGCATTGTTTCAATTGTTGAATCAAAGAGGACCTTTTATCACCTTTAACAAGTCCTTAACATATTAGGTACTGCTCCACTGATTCTGGCACAGTTGGAATTTTTTCTTTAGCCCCCACCATTCCTGAGCAATCAATGCTGTTTTTGTGTCTGATATGCTAGTTAGACTCTGTACTGTCAGGGGGGCGGTGTCAGGCAGGAGCAGACTAGGGGTGTGTTTCTGACACTGGCTGCCTCTGATTGGAACTCTAAATTGCGCCCCTCTGCTTGATACTGTCCTTCTGACATTAGAGATAAATAACACTAAAAGGCACCAAAACTAACTGTGCTTGTTGCTTAGGATGGTGGGGACTAGAGAAAAATTCCAACTGCAATGGAATCTTTGGAGCAGCGCCTATTAACAGATGCTATGAACTTGAATTGGTAGAGTTAGTGAAAGGTCCACTTAATGAGGACCTTTCACTTTCACCACCTCTGGGTCAGTCCAGCATATCACTTCTGATAATATGGTGGACAGTTCAAGTGGCCAACCCCCACTTGCATTGTCCAGCATATCACTGAAGGACTGAAAAAAGTGTGTGGGGTTTTTTTTTTTTTGCAGAACTTAAATGTAACTTTTTCAGACTCTTCCTTTTTAGTAATAGTACATTGATTTCACACCTCTGGTGACTCAAGCTGTTAAAGATTGTTTTTGAGGGCCTTTGGTGACAGCAGCATTTGGGAGGCTGTGGAAGTCTAATTTGTGTGAGAATAGATGGATATAGATTTATTATCATCAAAATATTAGTTCCTTAAAAACCTGTAACTGTGAGCAGACAGGCATTGTCTGATGCCAATGACTAAACATTAGCACACTGGCATTTTAAATTTATTTTTTTTTTTTTTGGGCATAGAATCCAAGGCTGCTAATGAAGTGCTAATATATGCTCCTACACTTTTTGATGAGTCAAAGTGACACTTTATAACGGTTACCGCCCAAATACTAAAAATATCTGTCTTCTCTGCAACTTATAGCAGAAACTAAGCTACATAATAAAGACTGACAGGTATTTATTTCTCCTTATGTAGCGCCAGCATATATTCTACATCACTTTACAAGCCTTGTCATCAGTCACGGTCCCAAGCAGGTCTCACAATGTTAATTCTAAATCCGTAAATTAGCTATTAACCATAGGAAACATTTATCTAGAAAATTTTATATATACATCTTGGCTCCATTCAGATGGTGTGTGTTTTTTTTTCTTTTTAAAGCATTGTCTATTTAAACGGATAGCCATTTTGGGCCCGTTTAGAGAAGGAGCATTACCTCTCCTGGTAACTACTTGCCATCTCAGTGGGTGCCATTAGAACCTATTTTCTTAGAACTTTACATTGTGCCTTCTCTTTTTATTCCATTTTTTTATTAGGAGGGTGTTCCTGACACTCTCAGCAATGATGGGGTAGACCTAGAGTGTTGTATAACTAGATACATAGTCTTACGTATTTTACTTTCCTAGAAATTAAGTCACTATGTTTTTGAGTAGGAGGACGTTACTGTTTCTGACTGATCGTGGTTCTTTGCCATTTGTTGAGGAGTCTGAGTTGGTTTGTGTAAAAATAAGAGTTTTGAGTCTGTGGTTTGGCCTACCAACTCCACAGCCGCTACAAAACTTTGATATACACGTGCGTATCTGATTCAGGTTAGGTTTTCCCATAAGACCTATTTGCTGAGTGTGTGGCCGGATTGAGTAATCAGGTAATTTTCCATATATCCCTATATTGAGATCATAAGCACATATTCTCTACATATCCTGCTATATACGAGCGCATGGGTACTTTTAAAATTTCTAGTTACTTTATTGTTCTCATGCCTGAAATAAAGCTAATTATTTACATCCACCATGTAGGAATATTGGCTATGCAGTGTTCCTGGAGCATCAGTCGCAGGTTAAACTGATGATTCAATAATGTTACTTTAGGGAAAATGAATCCGGGTTACACGTAGCTCATCTTGGCGGTCTTGTGCTTTGCAAGCCACGGATGACATTCCTGCTTTCTAGTAACTTCTGTGTAACCTCATTGTGGGTTATGAAAATGACTCTACATTATGATGTAACCTACTTTTATAGTCGTATTTTAATTAAGGTCAGAAATGAACCTGGTTTGATAAGATTTTATTTAGCTGGCCCATGATAGAGTATTCCTTTAATAGTCTATATTAATTATTCCTGGCCTTCTTACCATGAGGTAACCCCTAAAAATAAAGTTTCCACTTTTTAGGAGCTTCCTGCTCCTGTCTCTACTTCGAAAAAACTTAGATGAGAGCCTATACACTGTTTTAAAATATTTTGGCTGACTGTTTCTCCCGACTTCTCCATACACATACTGTTCAGCTAAATGTCTACGTGTGTTGTCAGTGGGTAGAGGGGAGTAAATCGCAGCCAGACACCTCTGTCCCTGGCTTATCTCCCCTGAGAACAGAAGGATCACATGTTGAAATTCAGCATGACCAAATATTGTTTCCACCCCACCATGGTCTGCCTGAGGAGAGTCATGAGACTTCCTTCTCTCACCTTTCAAACACCTAAGATAAATGGTTATGATGAAATTGGTGGGCATTTTTGATGGTATATATGGGCCTTCAGGCATCTTATGTGCTGACTATTATACCTTGTCTACGTTTCCTGCCCAAATGCCAAGCAAATCTATTTACCATCATTACTATGGCAGCTCTTACTGCAGTTGGATAATTCCCAGATTTCATGGAACCCCCAGATAATGGCCAACCATATCTAAAGAGCTAAACTTTATTATTTAACCCCAGATCCTCAACTGTACACACATGAAACAAGAACAGGGTCTGTAGCAAGTGAAATATGACGTGTCCTAAAGGTATACCAACTATTCTCATGGTGCTGCAAGGAGTGTAAACCACAACAATAGGCAAACAAAAATCCAACATGTGTTCTGCAAAGGAGGATTGGTGCAAAATGTTGACCGCTATTCAGTTTATTAAAACTACAGGAAGACCTACATTATATTTACAGGATGCTGTAATCTCTTGGAGCTGTCATCTCCTGACCTGAATAACAAATACTAAAAGGAGGTCAGAAAGGAAAATTGATATTACCTTCATAGGATTTCCTAAGCTGTGTTGTAGCTTTTAATTATTCTCCAAAAGATCTGGAAGAGATGACATTCAAGATGAGGCTGGTCATACACCTTTAGAACGGTGTTCTCCATAGAAAGTGGGAAATGGGCTGCTGCCAGACTCCTCATGGGTTCTGGTCTTCCATGAAAATAAAGCGTTGAACGTGTTAAGTATTCAATGTGGCTGATGCTTCTTTTTTCCTGATTTCTGCAGTTGGAGGAAATTCATACCCGTTAGGACCCCCATACTAGATATTAGATGGTCCCAGTGAAATTTGTGATTTCTGAGGATATTCAACTGTTTATGGGCACCCTTACGCATTGGACTTGGTTGGACCATATTTTAACACCAGGGTTTCTTTGTTTGCAGCGACTATCCTTTTCCTTGTAAAGTTTACCTGCTTAAGTAATTCTGCCTGGTCCATGTCATGTACAAGGTGTTTTCCTTTATGTTCTGCAGGCAGAGCATAATCTTTTCCAGACTGCTCGTTCTTGTACTACGAAGTACAGATTTATAATCCATCAAAGACATGAATTTAGTGGTGTGTCAGTGAGCCAGTAAGCCTCCTTTACTACATCATCACATTTCCACAACTGAAGTTGGCATGCCATGTTCTGTACAGCTCAGCAATAACTATAAAATGTGCATCTTTTGCCAGACTGCAGGCATCGCCCAGTCCAACCAAGCACATATCTCCTCAATATTTAGACCTAAGTTTTTGCCACCTGGTTCTTTACTAAGGGAATCTGCTATATTTGTAGAAAATGCGTATAGTTTATTCTATATTTTGCATTCTCTTTGCTGGAGATATATATAATATATATCTATACTTGTCCCCAGGTTTGTGCCTAGCAAAGCGAATCTTCTCAAGACTGTGTGCGTCATTGTTCCTCACAATCCCTGACACAGTATAACAGGAATTTTGCTCATACCCAGAAGATGGTTACTACACTGTCATTTAAATAAGCTCCTCCGAGACACAAGGTTCTCTCTGTGCGCTTTATAACATAATGATATGGTAATGCAGTAAGTATAGGGATAGTGCTGCCAGAAGTTCTGAGGGCTTACCTGGGGGGCCTAGCAATACCTGGCATGATCCAGAGTTTACAGAACTTCATATTCTCTGCACTCATCAAGTATGAATACATTCTCTTTTAATGATCTCTGAAACTTAAATCTAAAATTTCATTTGTCGGGATATTTTTTCCATTTCTTCCACCATTTTAGGTGACTGAAGAGGAATATTTAAAGGGATTGTTTGACTCAAAATCTAAAATTATAATAACTTTTAAAGCAAATGGAATATATCAGCTACATCTTTACTAATTATAGCCAGGTAATGATATGCTCATCTTGTTTATCTTTATTTTTTTTTTTTTTTTTTTTTTTTTGGGCAGCCACTTTGCCTGAACTGAAACGCATTCAGAGGCATGCTTTACAGCAGCCACATGAACCTATAGTTTGGAGATTACTTATTGACTTCTGTGTTGAGGGCATGCTTTGTGACCTGTGTAGAGGTCATTGCACAGAGACAAGGAGAAGGAGGTGGACTGTGAATCACTTTTTGGGAATGATGCGAACACAGCCTAGAACCTCTACTTATGTGTATGTTCCAACAATGGTAGAGAGCATTCTCCCCCTTTGTGTTGCTGATGTAAGGTCATGGTGTCAGAAAAAATGTGGAAGTGGGGGGGTTTCAAGGACCGGGAGAGGGTTCTAAAACTGAACAGTATATATGTCAGTTTTATTGTTGTAAATTTTCTTGACCATTAGTCATATCTGATTTTTCTGGTTTAGAGTTGAGATCAGGAACAATAGGATTGCTTTGTTCCAGTAATCATTTTGCTTTTTTACATCTCTATTTCAGTTCCTGAAGATTCCACCTGCGTAGAAATAGTATAACTAGGACACCCAATTTTTAAGCAACAGTTTATCGGGAAATAAAAGCAAGTCTAGTTCTGTTATTTTAACCATATGTTCTAGTTACAATGAACTTTTTATGGGGTTTTTTTGCTTATTGCAAAATTATTTTTTGCATATCCTTATTTTCCATATAGCCGCATTCTCTACAAACATCTGCAGTGTTACTCTCTGAAGTAACCATTGACTCACTTTAAACTGGATTGGAAAACCACCTTGTGTTTTGCCGCTTTCAGGTTGTGCGCAGTATTGCTAAGCGACGGGTGGCAGGGTGTAGAGTGATGAAGTGTTTTATGAGGTGGCAGAACACTGCACCGTGATTAGATCTATCGTAAGTCCCAATGACCTAACCTGATGTAATCCCATTTTATTCCTTTCCCTGCCAGAGGGGCCCACGACAGCATTCTTTAAAAACACAACAGGTTTCACACATGACATTAAATTCCTGTATATGGAGTGCTTGCCATGGTATAGATGTTACTTGGAGGCAACTAAATCAGATCACAGTTCTGCAGGGATACAAGGTTGTCCTTTATTTTGACATCACACGACTGCGTTGATGTGATGATGGATGCTTTATAGCAGAATCTGTGCTGGTAACTGTCCCTTATGGCGTAAATTTCCTATATTTTTTTCCTGACTTTGTGCATGCTGACATGACTTTGAGACTAGTCACCTTGAGTGTATGGATTTATCGGAGGGACTATTTTTACTGCTGACTCAATTGCAGCACCTTGGAGAAAAATCAGAGACATGCCACAAAAATGTAACCAGACTTCTAGTTGAATTGCAGACAGATGCTTCAAGTCGTACATCAGTCTGGTACATCTAAACCTAATGCATACTGAGTCTTAGTAGCACCATTGATATTCGGTGTGTAGAAGTAGTGTCTTCTTTTTATAACTATGTTCGAGACTGGAATTGTAGAAAATAAAATACTATATATTAACATGTTCATTAGGTTTGTTGATAAAGACTTTTTCTGACTCCATATTAAATTCCTAGCCAAGCATCTCATAGTCTGGAGAGCTAAAGCCCTCTTTTATAGACATTGCACTCAAGATTGGCTTCATAAGATAACCATACATACCTCTTGGGTATACTAGAAACAATAGTGTTGTGTACAGTACAGACCAAAATTTTGGACACACCTTCTCATTCCAAGAGTTTTCTGTATTTTCATGGCTATAAAAATTGTAGATTCACACTGAAGGCATCAAAACTATGAATTAACACATGTGGAATAATATATACTTAACAAAAAAAGTGTGAAACAACTGAAAATATGTCTTATATTCTAGGTTCTTCAAAGTAGCCACCTTTTGCTTTGATTACTGCCTTGCACACTCTTGGCATTCTCTTGATGAGCTTCAAGAGGTAGTCACCTGAAATGGTCTTCCAACAGTCTTGAAGGAGTTCCCAGAGATGCTTAGCACTTGTTGGCCCTTTTGCCTTCACTCTGCGGTCCAGCTCACCCCAAATCATCTCGATTGGGTTCAGGTCTGGTGACTGTGGAGGCCAGGTCATCTGGCGTAGCACCCCATCACTCTCCTTCTTGGTCAAAGCCCTTACACAGTCACAGTCCTTTTTATACTAAATTTCTGATCTAGTAGTGTAATCTGACAGACAGTTAAGTGGCCAGTCAAAGTATGCCACCATCTAGGGCCTGCCTGGTTGTTTTAAAGAGGACTCCCCCCCCCCCCCCCCCCACCTCAACTCCTCTTTGAGAGTTTTATTCACCCTTAATTCTCAAAAGGCTTGGACTGTTCTTTACTACACATGAACTACCGGGCATAAAACTTGTATAGCCCTCATGAGAGTAGCTACAAATGCCTTGAAGACCACTTTAAAGAAAAGTATCACTTTATGGTAGCCAATTTATAGGGAAGATCTGTTATTTGCGTGAGGCAGAAGCTTCTAGGGCTTTGCTACAATGCAGAATGCAACCATGATGAGTTCATTACTACATATGTTAAAGCTATAAAGTCATGGGACCCTGCTGCTCTTCATCCCGCACATCCTTTCTTACTGTGGCAGTAAAGTGAGTGAAAACATTTGCTGAAGTGCTGGTGTAAATCACAGTGGACTCCCTCTCTGCTGTGTTATGTCTTTTCTTGCCCCTTCCCTCCCATTTCTAAACTTGCTTTTTGTTTTGTACTCCCTCCACTTCATTTAACAGTTTGGAGGCCTGTAGAAGCTCCTAGATGATGCCGCTTAACAAGAGGGACCCTATTACCATCTCTTTAGCTTTGTGGTTGTAATGTACTTACTCTATTCAAGAGCATGTTGGTGCTGTCCATGCCCTTTGTCTTGGGCACCGCAGGCTGCCTTTATTCTTTGTCACTTTGTTTTTCTTTGTCATTCTTTTCTTCTTGAGTACATAGGCTGATAAAACTTGTGCTTGCTTTTGTATGCCATCTAGAATATTTTGGAGTATATGTGGTGCTTCATACGTACTTGGCATACTTTTGTAAGCTAAACGCTCTCTGTATGTCACACTATTCATCTGTTGTCTTTGTATGTATCTTTTTCATACCGTCAGTATCTGAAGGTGGAACAGTCTGCAGAAGTCATTGTGACTTGCCCCCTGATGTGTTAAATCAAACAAAAGCCTGTTACCAGAGACTAGTCCGAGCAGAGACCTCCTGCCCTGCGGTGTCTGACCCTGGCACTAGTGAGGAAAAGAGCAAACAGTTCAGTGAAGGAGCTCTCACTTCTGCTTGTAACTATTTTTTGGGAGTAGCTTTGCAAGTGAATAATAGAGATTATAAAACCTCTACATAATAATAATAATAATAATAATAATAATAATAATAATAGTCCTTTAATAGTCCCACAATGGGGAAATTCAGTGTGTCACAGCAGCAAAGATAAGCAAATACAAATACGAATGCAACATGTACTGGAATGTTCCAAGGTGAGAGGCATTACATTAATAGCAGACAGACAGATAGGATGCAGCAGGGGGGGGGGGATTTAACAGGCAGAGAGATATTTCAGTTCTCTGTATGTAATGATCTCCGCTTAGGTCGGTGTTGGTTGTACAGCCTAACCGCGCTGGGCTGGAAAGACTTCCGATAGCGCTCCTTCTCACACCTAGGGTGGAGCAGTCGGTCACTGACAGTACTGCTCAGCGCGATCACAGTCTCATGCATAGGATGGGACTTCTTCTTCTGCATGGAGCTCACCACGGACAGTATCCTTCTGTCACCCACCACCTGCACTGGGTCCAGTGGGCTCCCCAGGACAGAGCTGGCCCTTCTAATCAGCTTGTCGAGTCTATTCCTATTCCTGGTTGATATACTGCTCCCCCAGCAGGCCACTCCAAAGAAGATGGCTGATGCCACTACCGAGTTGAAGAAAGTCCTAAGAAGTGCCCCCCGGATTCCAAAGGCTCTCAACTTCCTAAGCAGGTAGAGCCTGCTGTGGCCCTTCCTGTACAGAGCCTTCATATGATCTGTCCAGTCCAGCTTATTATTAAGGAGCAAACCCAGGTACTTATAGGTGTTCACAATCTCGATGCCCGTCCCCAGGATGTCCACTGAAGGCCATATCTCCAGGGGATGACTATAGGAAATTCCAGCACCATCAACTCTTTTATGTATTTGATTATGATGCTGGCATTGACCAAAATTGGTATCAGTGTCTATTATTATTATTATTATTATTATTATTATTATTATTATTAAATATTTTTTATATGTGACACTGACTAGCAAAGGACAAGTTAAGATAATACTTGGTGGAGTTTGTAATACATGGATAATAAATCAGAGGAACATGTTGTCCCCAGTGTAGCAAAATTATCTTGCATTCTTAATTTTCTACGTAATATCTTTCATAAAATGGAAAGGCGTACGTGCACAGAATGATTCATTTTATGTGTAGGCAGCAAAAGTACTTTTTATGATTAAGTCGTAAAATTTACTTCTGGAAAAGACAATTTATTCTTGTATCGAAAATATGGTAAATGTTTAGACACACTTACCTTTATAGTAACACTGGATTATCTTATTGTGCATGGTAAGTGATAAGTGTTAGGTCACATTCACATCTATGCTGGGTGTCCATCTGGCGCAGATGCGTCATAAATTGCCAAATGAAAGTCCTGCAAGCCTGACTCTTTTGTATAGCGACTTTCAGTAATGTGATCCTTGTGTGGGCCGTATTTCTTGGGCTGAAAATGGATGTGTGCATTTGTAGTTGTGATGCAGTGTGTGCCCAAACGCTACTACCGTAACAGGTGTCAGTTTACTACAGTAGCGTTCGGACTGTCGGGAAATTACCTGCATCATATAGATCATACAGTGAGCTCTATGCACGTGGCTGTGGTCAGTGTGGAAAAATACGGCCCACACACGAACTGTTTTCTGGATGGGATATGATCATGTGCATGATCACTTTGACAGATATTTGTCATGTTGGACTGGAAGAAAAAAAGAAGAAAAAAAAAAAAAAAAAAAGCACTGCATTATTATAGGCATCTTTGCCTTATTGGAATCCAACGGACTCCATTAAAAGTTAGCAGAGTCTATTAGGTGCCACTATGTCTGTATCTGTTGTGTGATGAATCCAGCAGAGCTATAAACTAAATCCACTCAGTTCTTAGCCTAGTCTTAGGGCCGGTTCATATCTGCGTTTGGGATTCCGTTCGGGGAGTCCACTTGGGGATCCCCCGAAAGGAAACCTATACGCATAGAAAAGCGGTTTACCTAAGGAATCCTGCGAACCCCATAGACTATAATGGGGTCCGTGTGCTTGCAGCACTTTTCTCTCCGCATGTTTCGTGCGGAAACCACATGGACCCCATTATAGTTTATGGGGTCCTCAGGTTTCCTTAAGTAAACCGCTTTTCTATGCATATAGGTTTTTCTATGCATATAGGTTTCTGTTCGGGGGATCCCCAAGTGGACTCCCCCGAACGGAATTCCAAACGCAGATGTGAGCCGGCCCTAACATGGTTAGCAGATGGACATAATGCTTCATAGATACGTTCTACAATAGTTTTTAATGTTCTTTTGGTGTTAGGTTGTTTTAACAAGTATTGTAAGATCATGTCTGTAGATGGCTGTACATATCAGCCTGCAAGCTTTGACTGAGTTAAATTTGGTAAAATTAGCAGAGAATCTGAGGTCTGTGGTGGTCATATTCATAAGATTAATAGCAGATGCTACGAAGATGCTGAATTTGCCAATGGTCTGCAGATAAATCTCATGTGAATGGCCAGTTTAAGAGTTTATACCTGGTCTTGCTAACAATTTGCATATTATGTGAATGAATGGTCAGATGAATGTATTTGGCTTCACTAAAGAGAAAATGTCTAGAAGCATAACTTGTTTTGGGACCATACTCCATGTATACCATAAGGATTCTGGTGTTCCTTACGACTTTTAGCTGGCTCACTCATGGGATTTCTCAAACCATTCACAAAAATAGAAGAACGGGTTTGTGTGTTTTTTCAGATGCTAACTGCAACGCTACATAATTTTTATTTTATTTTTTTCTGTAACAATGAGTAATACTGTACATTTACATATAGGACATAACGTGCTTGTACATTCCTGACCATTCCCTTTAGATCCTAATGCCTAAAGCGTCAATTTGCTATATCCTTTGATCCAAAATTTTATACTGCACTCCCTCCAAAATTCATAGAAAGTGGTTTACTTGTACTTTTTTTTTTTTTTTTTTTATTTTTTTTTTTTCAAGAAAGGATCTGTAATTTTAGTACATCAAAACTAATAGCTATATTTTGATGCGCTTGAACCCATCAATCAGTCCTGTCATGTTAATAAACTTAGGGAAATATTTTGCCTCAAGCTGTGTTTCTACTCTGTGACATAAAGCTATTAACTTCAAAGGCATTTCTCTGGTCTCTTCCCTGCTAAGCATATGATGAACACCCCAGTAGCATGCAGGAGATGATCAGCGGGTTTTAGTGCCGTCACATACTGTGAAATAGTGACCAGGGTAGTTTTTAAAGAAGTTCTGCTATCCCCCACCCAGAGTCTCTTTGTTTCTTCAAATACACATGCAGAGCTGGTAAGTTGAGAAGAGGACAGATGAATTGTTAAACTGAGAGAACCATGAAGAATCACATTTTTGGAAGTTTAATGGGTTTTAGACCCATCTGCCTCCAGGGATAGTGGCTGTGCTCCCTGTAAAGGCCACCAAATGAGAAGGTGTACATATATATATATATATATATATATATATATATATATATTTATTTATTTTTTGTAAATAGTTGTAAACCAATATAAGTTTCAAAGGCAAAGAATAAATTGTGTACAATATAAAGCAGAGACTGGAAATTCATCTAAAACTTGTATTTAATGGACCCATGTAATGCTTTCTTAGATTAGTTGGATTGCCAATTTAGTTCATTAGTTTTTATGGTTATTGTGAGTGTCCAGGGAAAACCTTATGGTAGTTGGGCTGCTGTCAGCATACTGCAACAATTTGTAGTCTGTTAAGAGCAGTAGTGTAAGATGTCTAAAGTGGCCATATAAGTTGGAAAGCTGTCTGCCAAATGCTCATTCAAACATGTAGCAAATAGGTGGGCCCAGCCAACCTCTGTCTAAAGTATATGAGCAACTTTAAGGTGGCCATAGATATTGGATAAATGCCGGTTGGACTCACTGACTCTGATGGGACAGGTCGGCCATCAAGAATTGTGTATATTGACTTTCAACACGCTGTATTTTGTGTTCTACGGGGAGATAAGTTGCTCCCAGAGGTTTACTCCTCTACGCACTGAGAACACCTTAATACTTGCAAAACTAAAGCATACACATGTATGGGGGGGGGGGTTCAAGAGCAATGGCTTTTTGCTGAACGACCTCTATGTACAGCATTCCATACTTTTTGATAGCTGTTGGTCAACAGTTATCTCACTCAACATCCCACACGCATGTACTCTTGACACGCGTGAGCCGTGCATGTCTGCTGAACAGGGAGAGGAGACTAAGCAGCTGCCATACTATTCTGTCAGCAGCTTATCTCCAAGAGAAAAAGGATTGGGCTGTTGATAGTCCATGACCTTGCCATTGGGTTACGTTTGGACAGATCATTTAATGTGTATGGAGGCTGCCTAACACTATCTGACAGACATCAGAAGCCTAAGGCTGAATGCTCATTCAGGTTACCACCATCTTCTGACACACTCTACACAAAATTGGTCAGCTATACCAAGCAAGTGTTGTCAATGGAGAGAGCTGCCTGATCCTTATCTCATCTGATATACTCCATCTGGGGAAACTTGGGTGGAGGAGGTGCTACATATTAGATGGTCAGCTGGCTTTACCAGCATTTATCTAATGTGTATGGGCAACTTAAAGTTTATGGTCACCATCACTCTTACTGCTTATCTGTTCCATTTCTCAGACGAGTTGCGCGAAGGACAATGCATTGTGCATGTCTGCTTAGTGTTTATGATGGCAGCTACCACCTATAAAACCGCAAATGGCTTAATCTCATTCTAAAGCCTGGGGGTCCTTTATCTTTATTATTAAGCTTGGATTCTTGCATATCTAATGCACTGATGTAGGTGAATGATACTTCATGATACGATAGATCATAGAATATAATATATTCTCTATTATATACAGTAGGACTTTGAGTTATTGCTTTCACTATTTTCTATTTGCAAGAAAATAAGATCACTGTAAATGCAATGTCAACTGGCCTTGCAATATGTACCTGGATGATGTTTATGCTTGCTATGGGTTACAATACATCGCCGCAGTTTCTGTCCTTGCTTGGTAGAATAAATGAAAATGTATTGCGTGTTGGAGTTGGATGGGTCGGACTGCACATTATGCCTGATAGTGTAGCTCGCAGACTACTGTGACTCCCGCTCTCTTCTGCCAGAACCCTTTACAAGGCGGCTATGAGGCTAATGGCTTTAGAACAAAGCAGCCATCTGTTGTTCTCACCAGAAGTTATATAATCCCATTCAGAGCAGAAACAAAACAATGTTCTAATAATGTTATGGCTCAGGAGTAAACCCACGTGAGCATCGCTGTGGTACAGGAGAAGACTTCATCACTACACATCTGGATATGAATAATTTATGCAGCTAAACTCTGCTGTGTAATATCCGAGTCAGCCTTGCAGAGGAGAAATTAGAAGAACCCTATAGTGCCTTAGTCAGAGTGGCAGACAGTCTTTACCTCAGCAATGCAGGAGTCACAACTTTGTATTTTTTGTTTTTTACGTTCCTGACAGCGAGCCATTTAATAGAGCACAGATACTGTTTGGCTGCTACGTAAGGTGCTTACTATAATTCCAGCTTAGCTGAGGGTCAGCAGGAGCACGCTGCTCAAAAGAGCAAGCCGCAAATGATAAGTAGCTTGTGCAGAAGAGACTGGAGAGCAGCAGCATTCTCTTGTAATAAACTGTAATTTTTATATTGCTTGTTTTTTAGTGCCCCGGCATGTTTCGGGCTCTAAGGAGCCTATGAAATAGAAGGAACAAAGGATATGACATAATGAAATCTAATTTGAACGATAGTTAATTTCCCTGATGATAATACATATTAGTCTATTGACAGGGTCCTCTGATATTTCACAAGGATCTGTCACATCCGTTTTAGTAAACACTTGTGTTCCCAAGAAATGACTGATCTTCTTAGAACTCTAGCTATGCTGTTGCTCTGTTATTCCTCCTAGAAAAATATGAATAAATTGGCAGCTGGGTGTTACCAATTGGTCGCTTTAGTGTGTGACAATGTCCAATTAGTGCTCATAGATTTTTGAGGAAGAATGGTAATGCCCATTTGCCAGTATTTTCAGGAGGAACAGATCTCAGCTTTGTAAAGTTACTCTAAGAAAAGATGCTCCAGAATTTTTTTCATGGGGAAATACCAGTATCTCTGACATGTCTTTTAGTAGATGACAAATTTTCTTTACAATGGACAATGTTCAGTGCTGTTGCCTTGCAGCACCTCAGGCATGGGTTTGACTTTATTATCTCTTAATATTTAAATATTTTGTTTCCTATGAAATGTAATATAGTGTATGTTTGTCTTCAATGGGGGGAACGCTGGATTCTTATCCCCTGTCTAAACTAAAATGTCTGATATGATAAATCTGTTGCATTGTTGGAATGTTTAATCTAGCTTTATACCTCCTATTAGTTGGCCTAGTTTACACCAGAAAAGTGCATGGTACTGCAAACTAGACCATAGAAACTTTCCATTAACCCATGCCCCTTTTTTATACCAGTTATACCTTTTTGGTGCAAATTATGCTAGTTTTGCACATTTTGTTTAAATAATATCTGCGAAATTAAAAGCAACCATTTACTTTATCTCCACCATCTTGCAGTAGCCCCGTTCTGGCCCAGTCTTCCTACCTGGAGTTATCCCTGAGCTGCAGAATGAATATTAGGTAAATGGTACCCAAAAGAATAGATCTGCTGTGATTCTTGCTGCTTATCTTTGTTAAAAATGGTATCTAAATCTTCTAGTAATTTTCCAAAATTTTGGGTTTATACTTACAAGGTTTCATAATAGTAATGTCTTATGTGTTAGATTTTTAAATCTACCTAAACCTGCAATGAGTGTGCGCCATATTACTGAATTACATACAAAGGGAATCTTTGTCTTCCACCACTTTTGTACCGTCAATATGAGTAGAGAGACATCTGAGAGCTTGTGCATGGTCTTTGTAAGTTTTCCAGACATGGTGCCTGGAGAATATGACGTTTGTAGATTCATTTTCCAGTCTGGATATCCACCTCCGCTGGTTTGTGTTTTTGTCTGATGTGGTTGTAATTGTTTCTTATCAATTATTTTGATTAACATAGACAGGTTTCTCAGTGCAGTAGAGCAAATACACAATAGTGAGTGATGTCTTGTATGTGGTAGCTTGAAAGGGCTTGTTTGGGATTTTAAAGGAATTGGCCAAGAGTCTGGAATGTCATAACGTTGAAATTACATTCTCTTTAGTTGTCTGCCACTCCAGCACCATTGTCCTATGGTCCCCATGGTGGTGTGACCACTGCAGCCAATCACTGACCTCTGTGGTCATATGGTGTAGATGCTAGCAAGACTATGGCCAGTGACTACAGTGGTCACAAGGACATCATCACTAGCTCATCATGGATCAAACTGCCTTGGAAAACCGGAGTGGTGGGGAATTTAATGGATTAGATTTTCTGACATTCTGTGCTCTTGGGCCAATTTGAAGAAAAATTTGTGGACAACCCCCTCCTAATAGTGATAAAATACATATATATTTTTTTTTTATAAGATGTGCATCATTCAGTTTGGGTTTATTGCGCCAAGTGACTAACTTCTCCAGTGTTGTAATCACTATGGCAAGTGTTAGATGAGTTCAGAACAATTTCTGATGGTTGTCGTCTTAGACCTGTGCTAAAGCTTTAGCCAAAAGGAAGACTTATGCTTCACCAAGTTCAACTCTTAAGCAAGATTTCTCCTTGGTAACTTGAGCTAAGTGTTAATTACTGACACAATGAGAGCTTTGCCTGCTGCTCGCTCCTGAGAACAGAACTTGTGGAGCCTAAAGCTACATGTCAGTTTAAGCTTTCTTTTTAGATTAAAATGAAAAAAGATTTTCCATCTAGAGCTTTACTTGTGTCTAGTGTACATTGGTAAACTTCCAAACCACAAGATTGAATTAGTTCAGTTTAAAGATCATCTGAAGATTGTTGTCCTTCGATTAGCACTTGATTCCTTCTATTGGCCTTCAATGATCCAGAATGTATTTGTCAATGTTACTTTTTTTTTTTGTAAGTTGTACCGGGTTAACAGTACAAGGTTTTATATATATATATATATATATTTATATATATATATATATATATATATATATATTTATATATTTTTTTTTCTATACCCCTGATTTAATTCTTTATACAGTATTCATATAGACTTGGGAATCAGAACATAAAAGTGTAAAATTGTTTGAAAATCTTCACAAAAATTGATTCCATCTCTCCCACTTGTGCATGTGGATTTGTTATATTAAAAGTCTGTGGAACTGATAGACCTAGCCAAGCACAGATGTTGAATGCTCTTTGCCGCTTAAACAGTGGACAAGGGACTGCTGCTAAATTTAAACTGGGGTCACATGAACCACAGTGTCCTAGCAGTTGTACCTTATATTGAGTCAGGCCATTTAATAGAAGAAAATCAAACTTGGTTCTTAGTCTAGGTAATAGAATCTGAACTGCTGAATTTAAACATGCTACTTTCCTTTTTGGTTGTGTTTTTCCCATTCAGAGTATATGTTTGCTTGGTTGATCTGAGTGTACATTTTTATGGGGAACCCTGGAGGGATAATATTGACAATTTTCTACCCATACCTAACTAGTGTGTGTGTGTGTGTGTGTGTGTGTGGCCAGTTTCAAGGTGGGGTCCCACTTTGTGGCCTGCAGGCTTCTGTGATGGTGCCAGAACCCCATAGTTGTCATGGTTTGCATGGATTGTTAACTGATAAAGTTTTACATTAAACATATTTTTAAATAATTTTTAGGTCCCCCCCCATTATCGGTTTCAAAATAATCCTATAAATCCTGCAGTTCTGACTTTGTCCACTAGGCCATATATTATGCTGAGACTTGCTGTTTTCTGTAGATTTCTTTGCAGCAGCCCCCTCATTTACCAATAATAATAATAACTTTATATAGCGCCAACATATTCTGTAACACTTTACCAATCAGAGGACACATGAGACATTAACATGTGACAGAAATAAACATATCAAACAATAGGAGCGAGGGCCCTGCTTGCAAGAACTTACATTTTATGAGGAGATAGGGGGACACAAGAGGTCAGAGGGCTTGTTTGCTACCATGGTCCTGCCATCTTTTAATAGAAAAGGTTGTGTAACTAAAGCTGTATGAACCCGTCACCAGCCAGTATCTGTGAATAAACAGATACTAAGTGCAAGGAGTGCACTGTAACTTCTAGATGGAGAGGACAGGATCTGAGGAACAGAGGAGGAAGGATAAAAGGTGTTGTTGTTCTCCACCTCCGCAAACTACACAGTGATCAGGTCACCTGATAAGCCTAACCAAACAGATGTGATTTTAGCATACTGATGTTCACATCTATCATGTATATGAAGATAAGACAAGAATCCACCATAGGATTTTACAGATTATGAACTGCCCACTTCACAGAGCATGCCTAGAAAACTATCCTATACAAGTGAATAGGATCTGCTCCAGTCCAGACCACTGTGCCTAAGGTTTCTATAGGAAACTGGAAGTCAAAGAATATTTTAGACTTTGTGGCAAAAGTTGGAACTGCAGGAAGTGCTTTTTTACAATTTATTTATTTTAAAGATATTAATAAAATTCTAAGTTGAATGAAACTTTACCAAAAATTGTTAAAAATACGTTTAACATATTTTCTGGCGACGTATACTCTTTAATATGTGGCCTCATGACTAGGAACATAAACCACCTATTGCCACTAAATCTGTTAAATTTGAGACCTACCCATTTAGGTGTCTGAAATATTTGTGTGTACATTTTTACAGTTACTTTTTGAATGTTCTTTTATATATATATATATATATATATATATATATATATATATATATTGGATAAAGCTATTACTAAGATATTCTGGGGCTTTCAGAAATTTTGAAGGTGGAAGGATGTTCTTTTTCTTTTTCTTCAAGGCCTTGGTGAGGGCACTGCAGTCTTGAATGTGATTAAGCCGATGGCATACGGACGGCAGAGACTGATAACGCTTCCTCAGGGATATTGTGCAGAAATTGAATAACCACATGACTGTGCATTACAAGCAGAATGATAGACACATCCTACACACATTTTTTTCCATAACTTTTATTTATGTACTCTTAGTCAATGAGCTTAGCCATGCAAACCTCATTTAATCAACTTCTTCCACTTGAAAAGTTTTACTGTGTTTTCCCTGCCTGCAGAATCTCAAAATACAGCTGTTTCAGAGGACTGCTGCTAGTCTTGGCCGTACAGGATGGAGAAAGCACTCAGCAATTTAGCTGTGCCTGTGGTATTTTAATACCCATCCTGATCTTAGCCTTAGTTTATGTATTTCTACAGGTCAAAAGACTGGCAGCAAAAAAGCACATTAGCGAATGTTTGAGTGGTTTTTCTGTTTATTTTGCTGATTACTTGTGGATGTCATATTATACTTCTCTAATGGAGCCGCAGTCAAACAGTTGCTGCTCGTGAGATAATCATGAAGCCCTTTAAGGAAGGACAAAAAAATAAACACCAAAAATATGTTGAGTGGTACAGAAAGAGAGTAGCCTTTTGTTTAAAGGAGTGCAATGTAATGGGATTGGTGGTTAAGGGTCTGCTCAATGTCCTACAACCATGCGTGATCTAAACTCTTCTGGGGCATAAACATTAGGCAGGGTGACAGGCAACATGGAGGGAAATGGACCCAAAGGGGACTGCTAATATTAGTCTGGAGTGTAAAGTGGATCACCAGCAGATATCAAACATCTTCAGCTTTGGTGAGTAGGTTAAAAATGAAAATTCAGCAGTTTATTAGGTTTCTAAGACTTAATGGCAAATCTACCTAGAGCTATACAGTAGCCTTCAGTATGGTGCTGTATAATTAGGCTAAGTGCTGTTCAGCATTTGGGAAAAGCTGGATAACCACTTCAGTGAGTATTTTTTGACACTAATTCTTATGGAAGAGTCTCAACTGGTGTATGTTGACTTACAGGAAGTTCTTCATGTGGAAAAACTATGCAAATTAATTTTTCTTTTGGAACACAGCTATCTCCTTAATGGGTTGGTCAGGATAGCTATGGTATCTGAAGGCGCACTGTTGAGACCTTTTTCTTCCTTATGAATGAGCAAATTTACCTAGTTTTCCTATGGGGAATTGCCTGTAAGTGAACATTCATCAGCTTGATCCTCAATAAGAATCAATGCCCCCTGTGAACATGACCAGAGACACACCCGTGTATATATAGCTAGTGAGTGACATTTTGCAAGTCTCATTGATGAAAGGTTAGATTATCGGGAGGCCAGAAGGATAGTCAAACAACAGAAGCAGGAGGTCTAGGCAGGAGGTAACAGGACAGAAAATATGCAGAGCTTACTACCAGGGGAAACTGAATAGCAAGCAATTACCTGGAGCCGAAGTCCCGAATATAAAGGCTCTGACTGAGCACCTGCTCCGGAAGGGAATCCCACGGCCCGAGCGGGGAAGGACTAGCAACCCCCGCATGTCGCTGCGGAGGTTCCGGTCTGTCTCCTTACACTCTGTATTTATCTGTTTTAGGAAATACTTATATTTACTAACATTAGAATTCTCAAACATCTTTTCTGAGAATGCTACGATGTGCCGTTCCTCCTAGTAACTTATAATTTGACAACTGGAAGTTGCCATTTAACTTGTCAAAGGGACAATACTGATTGGACAGTTAGAGTTCAGAAACACAACCCTAACTTGTAGCACCCAATTGTTGTTGCTTATGTAGTTCGAGGTTACAGAGGAATGGACCAGCATACTTGGAAGTGGCACCAGAAGTCTGATTTCATGGAAGAAGAAATTATTAACTAAAATTGACAAGTCAGAAGTGTCATTGGGTTCCATTTAAAATCCGTCCTCTGGGTTTATTACATGGTTTATAGAGCACTAGTCTTAAACTCTGCCAGGTAAATGGGCTACTTTGAAAACATTTTGAAGTTGACAGGATGCATTCCTTATGTTGCTCCCACCAGTAAGGCCATATAGTAAAATTGATCCCACACAGTGGCTGGGCCACCATTACTGTCCTCATACAGAGGTCAATGGTAGTATAGCACTGGCATCTCTGCTCCTCGGCTGTGCTCTTTTTCCTGCATTAGGTGCATTGCTGTAATATATCATATTTGCCCGGGGTGGAGAGGTAAATAATGCACTCAAACTGCAGATCTATTGTTGTCTGTGACTTGCCAGTTGGGAAATGGAAGCCCTTTGACTATGCTCCTCTTCTCCTTAGTTCTGAGATCTGGTTGTGTTTGGAACAATCAGGTTGGCAGAAGCGGGCCATCCGGCTGCATCCCACTGCCAGCCTAAGGGGGTACCAATGGGCTGTGTGACTGAGACCCCTGGTCTAGAAAGTACATGCATAACATTTATTCATATATTAAATCCTGGTTAAGATTAAATATAGTTCCTTCATTCTTCATTAATGACTTACTACAAATGTCTGCCTAATGTTCTTGCGGATATGTTTGGAGCTGGTAACCCTGTTTTCACAGTTTGGAGCTACAATATATAATGGCATAGCTAAATAACTGTCCTGCAGAGCGAGCAGTGTGAATGTATGTGCTTACAGCGAACACCACCCTATCATCCAAATTTCCAATTTTAGAGGCAACCTTTATTTTCTCAGTTCAGAGTGATTTTAACCTTGTGTTCTAAGAGAAAGCATGTACTTGTGTCTCCAGCTTCTCCTCCCCCGTTGTGCCTTTTCATTTCTTTGTTTATTGTGAGTTCTTTCTCTCAAAATGTTGCGCTTCTTGCTTTGATGCAACATTCCTCGTGAGGGGTAGATAAGAATCCATGTCTGGCGCCTGGGCCTCAGAGCTGCTACCTGATTATCAGCAGACACCCTGGTATGAGTGCCTCAGGCTACTCTAGGAGGAGGAAGGTACTGTGCAAACTGATGACTAGCCTCCATACTCTGATCTCCGTGATCTGACCAGCTTGGCTCTGCTCCACATCAAAAACTTACATTTTGCTATATATTCGGAAATTGCTCTGACTCCCGCAGAAGCTTGGATTTCCAGTCTGTTTCTCAATAAGTGGACATGGAGAACCTGAGAAATATTGCTAAAGACTATAGATGGATTCTTATATTTTTATATATGAATTTCATACTTTTTTGTGAATTAAATTCTTATTTACTACATGTCTGTCTGTTTTTCAGTATTATAAAGACTTTCTATAATGTAGAAAGTTTCTATAGTCTCACTTATCAGAAATCCAGCCATGTTATCTTTTGTGGATGGGTTATCTTCTTATGCTTGTAGTGTCCCTGCCGAATAACCTGTCCACATGGCTGGTTTCTAACAAGTCCCAGACCATAGAAAGTTCCAATATTCATGGAGGTAGCCAACGGAAGGTGATAAAGACAAGACTGTTAAAGCTGAGATGGTTAGAGAAAATCTTAAAAACTCTGCAAATTTTTAAATGATTTGCATAAATTTTAAATATGGTTACATTTGTGGATTAACTCCAATTTAAAGAAATTATAAACGACTCATTCCGGTTTATGAACCTGCAAGGCTAAGTTCACATGGAAGAAAATTGATAGAAATTCCTCATTTTTCACTGAAAAATATAGGATGCAGGTTTGGGGAGGAATCCAGCCATAGATTCGATGGCGGAATCCGCTCCCAACTCCGTGAAAAATTCCCCCGTGTGAACGTACGCTCATAGTGCAATAAAGTTCTGTTTGCAGTACCTCTGAAATGCTGTCGCGCTTGATAAAATCATATACTTGGGTACAAGATTGTTATTATAGAATATGTTTGGCTAGTATAGATCAGCAGATTATTGGTTACTTTCTTCTGCAAAATGTAACCTAAACTTTTGCATGTTCTCATAAAATACGAGGGATCTAATCACAATCAATGAAGGTAAAGTCCAGCCCTAAGAAATGTTACAGCTGGATTCCACATTTACAGTATTATATACCGCTGTTCATAATTATTAATCATTTATTATGGCTGAAAGGCCCTTGCTATAATATTTCAGTTGTTTTTTTTTCTATGTACTGTCTCCCTGTGTGCACAGCTAAGTGCATTGTGAAAAACAGTCAGGAACTAGAGAACAGCAAAATCATCTCCTCAGGTTCCAAAGTGATGCGATTAGATTGTGAGCTTTCAAGGCCTCAGCTGGTATTGTTCTCTAGGACTGAAATTAAAGATCTGCACAAACCTGACAGCATTAATTTTGGGTTTGCAATAAATCTTAAAATACTTTAGATGTCACACTAGCTTATCAACCTTTCTACCTTGGTGGGCTGAGCGCTAGCTATTAAGTTAGTGGTTTTTATGAGAATTTGCTATACTGCTTTAGGGTGGAACACAACATGGTCTTATACTAAAGCTGGCCATACTCTTCAAGGAGCTGTTGGCTGAATAAGAGCTCGACCAATAGTTGTTCCGCCTAGTTCTATACACATACATGCTCAGTTTGGTTGGCAGCTACTCCCTGCTCCCCCATACACATGCACACTCAGCTTGGTTGAGCGTGCATGTGTTCAGTGTGGGGCATTTTTTTTTTTCTCACTGAAGAAAAAGTTCTGAATGCTTCATCCTTTTTTTCCCCAAACACATTCTGTTGGGGAGTTGGAAACCTGCCCCAAAAGTAATTCAACCGGTTTAGCCAGCTTTGCTGTAATGTGTAGGGGCTTAAAGTATTTAAAGTATTCTCTACCCACTGCATAGGAGATTCTGTTTCACCATCTGAATACAGAGCAGATAGGGCTGGACATTTAATCACAAAATAACTAAAAACAAAAGTCAACTCTGTTAATCTGTGTGTACTTGTTCACGCTGACTGTTATCCTTTAGCCTATGACAGTGCGAGACACTATGGCATGGAGGCAAAATTGTATGTCACCAAGCGTACGCTATCCAGTTGGGATTGCTGAAATGTGAATATCCAATATTTGTTGTTTGGAATGTAATAATGAGAATGTCTTAAAATTATTTATCAATGCAAAATGTTCAGTTAATTTTGATTTAAGCCAAAGGTAACCTGTTACTATGTTACCACTATGTTACCAGCTTAGAAGATCTTTGTGGTGGACATGTTAATTTGAAGTGACGATCTGTTCATTTGTAGAATTGTAGTTTACTGCATATAGTCTCTAATGTGCAAGCTACATTTGGGACATGTGACAATAAATAGTACATAATTGGCCCTGGAGTTTCAAGTTCCATTGGCTCTGTGTTCATCTCTACCAGGAAATACACTACTAATATGACAGAATGATATTGAAACAGACTAAAGTCACTTTTTAAAAAGCTGCTAAGAAGAAAAATCTTGATGCTAAAGCAGCTTTTCATTGTGATGAGTAAGTGACACAGCTCTTTGGATGCCTCCATAAGACCAAGTAGCCATGAAGCAATAAGTTTCCTTTTATGCTATCCTCTCTAAGGTTTTTCATTGGGGATAAAAATCTGATAAATATTTCATGTATTCCTTGGGTATGCATTAAAATAAAAACTGAATAGGATTGCTTTTTATGTCTTCCTGGTGCTCTTGTATCCAAGCTGAAGTGGAAGGTGCAAGAAAACATGGGCCTAGCTCCATGGCTGTCTGCCTCCATCTCTTCCCTTACAGATCGTAAATATAAAGCCATTAGCTTCAAAATGCAAAGGGCATAAATCCGTCGGAATGCTTCCAGGATAGGTCGTAAAAAACAATGTCTATTAGCGGACATTTCAACTCTCTGCTAACCGCCGGGTGCTGGGATTCGGATACGAAGATTCTAGTAATTGAACCAAAAGGCACATTAACTGAGCAATGCAATAGTTTCTATCAGCAATAGCTTATGGCTGTTACAAGAAAGTATAAAAGATGCATCTATGTAGATTAGGTTGAAAAAATAGAACACAGCAGTCCATAGTACTATTTTTTACATATAACTTGGATCAATGCGACAATATTTGTTACTCTACCTATTGTGTGTCTTACTGTACTGATAACTCTTGTATAGTGCAGTTGTTTAGGCTTCTTTTGGTAGATCGTAAGAGGCCTTTTGAGTGGGTTTTTCTTAAACTGTCCATACACTTTACATAGTTATGGGCCTCACACACTGTGAGCAGGACCCTCAGTCCTTTTGTGGGAATTAATTTATTACTCTTTAATGTCTCATTTTGTTAATACATAAACCCCAAGGTTTGTAAAGTGCTATAACTGAGAGCTATTTCTCTCAATTCCCACATATACATGCATACTAGGCTGCAACAGTTTTCTTGATAGGTGGTGGAGAGTAAGCCACTGCCAGACACACTCTGGCCCAGATTTACTAAACCAACTGCACCTAGAAAGTGACCAAAAATGCGCCTTAACTTGACGCACTTATAATGCAGCTAAGTTCCTGCACCCCACTTCCCTTTTTTAGACCGTGGGTAGAGCGGGTGGGAATATATGCCAGCCAAGGCTGGGATGCCCCAGTCAATCAGATTTACTATAACTTTTGCCAGACAACTAGCATGAGTTATACCACAAATCTATGGAATTTTTTTTTTACTGGCGCACATGTACGTGCAAGAGTTAAAGAAGCTGGAGTATCTTGTGCCTCATAGGAATGAATTAAGATTGGTATAAAAAACACAAGTCTTAATAAATTGCCCCAACAGTCGACTGTTAGATATTCGTTTAAGGTGTTTGACCACCTTTTAAAAGCTGTTGGCATAGCTAACATTATTCTCAATGGTTTGCTTTCTATATGAGTAAAGGATTGGGTTGCTTAAGAATTATAACATGTAGGTAAACCCCTTATCCAAGCAGATAACAGTTGGGAATTTTTAGAATCTTGTTTTTGATAAGAAATATCCTTTTTAAGTCTTCAGCCTTAGAACGGAGCAACTAGTTCACAAACCTTGTCATTGGTGTTTACTGTACTGATTTCTTATGCTTTATGAACTAAGCCGAAGAAGCAAGTCAAGATAGGTTAGACTGTTATCATCATAGTGACCTCTTGCCCAAAGTACGGTCACCTAAAAGACTATATTTTATTGAGACACACTCAGTGTTGGCATATGATGTGCTATAAAGACTATATATCAGATATTTAAAATATAGATGACTTTCAGCATTATCACACTTTGATGTATATTTGTATTTTAGCAGTAATGAGCGATAACAATGAGGTGCATGTAAACGTAAAGTATGGAGCAAATGACTTTATAGCGAACATGATCATTTGCTGAATCTGGCGGGAGTTGACTGGGAAGAAGGAGAGACTATTCCTTTAATGTAAAGTAATTGTTCCGACATTCACTGAAGGTGAATGAATTCTAACGGCTTTGGAAAGGCACAAGGGAGCCCTTACAGTTAGGAAGAAAATATAAAAGTCAGTCTCCAAGTTTTGTATTAGATGTTGAGAACGGCCAAAGTAAATGAGTCCATTGGACCATGGTTTTCCTGTATCTATAACAAAACTGGCTCACGGTTGCATCTGAAACCTTCTTAGTTGCATACTGAGGATAATTTCTAAAGAACATAAATAAATAAATTAACATGACCTCAGTATATATTACACAGCCATCAATTTGCAAACTGAATTTATCCAGGTTATGAGGAAGTTTCTAACATTTGAGCAGTATGCCCCATAATCATTTGATGGAATAACCTTTGTGATGTAGGACATGGGCAGGAAATTCCTAAATTAGATTAGCCATGTTCTAATTGATGTTGGAAAGTTATATGAGCTCTTCTGAAGGAGTTATGAGGAGCAGGGAGGCTCTCGCTGGTAATGGGATCCTGGTTTTTGGTCTTCGATGAGGGTGATGTTTATAGTCTGTCTAGATAATTGGACACAGTGGTCATTTTCCATTTGATATGGCAAGGGAAACATCAAGGACAAGGCAGCCAGCTCCTTGTCACCTCATTAAGTTAACTGCAAATAGCCTTGTGCCTTGAAACCTCTCAGGCAGAAGAGCAGGAAAGGCAAATCTGAAGTAGGTACAGGTGTGGTTATCAGTCAATTTCAGTAAAACAGAAAACAAATGTGGTTTATGGTGGGTAACTGGTCGTAGATCCAAGGCCCTACATAAATCTGTTTAAAGAATACATTGTTACTTCTTGCTGCCTTAATAGATAAAAGGCCTTTTAATTGTGACAGCAGAGAAGGCTGTCACTTCAAGACTGTTAATGTCAATACTTGATAGATATCTCCTGACTTGCGCTTGTATGTTTATTTCAATGATGATGGAGTAAGCTGCTGTTAGTTTAGCCATAGACAACTTTCTTCTATTACTACTACCAACCACTTATAATATGCATGGATGACTGGGTCGAGCATGCATGTGTTCTCATTGAGGAGAAGGAAATAAGCCACTACTACCTGATGTTTGCTGGTAGCTTATCTTTCCTGTGAATTAAAGGGTTAGGCGTGTGAAAATCCAAGTGCCCGATTTCTTCTCTATCCACCCAATACCTGCTGTTGGAGAGTTGTCACTGTCCCTGATAAATTGGATGGTCTGACAGTCCCACCAAAACTGGTAGGTTTGGCCAGAATTAATATGTATGACCAGTTTTAGACAACCCTAAGCTTATAAGCATCTTGAAATCTATATCTTTCTGTACCCCATGAGTGATTGGAAGGGTTTGGGTCACAAAATCCCATTAAACTGTTCAATCTGTGTATTTAGGCAACAGATTCATTTGTATAGCTGAGGATATTGGCACTACGTTTATACTTCTTTTTTCTTTTCTTTTTTTTTTCCCCCTTACTTTTTCATTTTTTTGCTGACCAGTAGGGCTTCCAAGATTTGGACCCAACTAGTCTGATATTGCTGGCCTATCCTAACAATTCTTCATTTATACCGCCCAGGAGAATTCCTCAGCTCCATAATAGTTTACAGATGGAGATATTCCTACATATGACACTGGATAATACAGACATGAGCTTTTATTAGCATCACATAGTGTGAAATTTTTAGTGTAACATCAGGAGTTAGTTTAATAAATGCTTACAGTGATTTGCTGGTTTCATCACTGCTCAGTCACAGGTGCAGCATGTCCTATGGAGGCCGCTTTATTGCACAGTGTTATATGTTAGTAGCTCAGTCCTCTGGTTTCATTGAAATGAAAGAGCATTAACTGCAGGAGATGTAAGAGTCAGAGCTTTCTTCTCAGAAGCTTAAGCTGTGCCCTGCTGGAGCTGCTGTCTCAACAAAACTCCCTTACAGCTGTGCTATGCCTCCGCTGTTCTTTTTTCAGGGTGCTTTGTCTTGGTCTGCTATACTCTTGATCTAAAGTTATGGGAACATGTCTTGTTCGTAATTGCTGCCGTTTATTCTGTCTAAACTTTACTACTTCTATAATGTGTATTTCAAGCTTGTAGAGAGGCGATGGTTGTAAGAAGGTTCAATGATCCCCAGGCGCAAATGTATTTAAAGGGACCCTGTCATGGGCGGTATGAAATGGTAACCAGTTCCCACATTATGAATAAGTGTTTTAATTTGAATTTTAAGAATTCTGCATGGGGAGAATTATTAGCTGGGTTGCTTTTCTCTGGCTTCTCCCTTCCCAGCTCTTCTTGACAGGTCTATCCTTAACGCAAATAGGGAGAGACGTCGATGAAGCCTGGCCATGTTGAAATATCATTGCTGGAGGTCAGGCTATAGAGACCAGCAGGGGACCGCAGTGGTATGGGAGTGGTAATGGGTTGGTTTTTTGTTTTTTTGCTATTTGTTTTTTTACTTTTGTTTTGAACTTAAGGCCAAAAATTACAGGGCTCTTTAACCACTTTTACATCTAGATCTTTTGGTATCTTTTATTTCCACCCTGAAATTGTTTCTGGTGAGTGTGGAGCTAATATTAATACTAGCAACGACATATGCTACAGCACATTACAAATCAGAGGGTACATGAATAGACAATATTTAACATTGCAATGTGACAAAGAATTAACATATCAAGCAATAGGAGTGAGGGCTTTTTTTGTGACTGCTTGCAATCTATGAAGAAATGAGGATATAAGATGGCTTGTTTGGTACAATGGTAAGAAGCCCATCACCAGCCGGTATCTGTGAATATACAAAGTGCAGAGTAACTTCTAGATGGAGGGGTCAGGTTCTGAGGAATAGAGCAGAAAGGCTAGCTTATAAGAAATGTTGGCTTAGTATGAGGAAGTTTAGAACAATCTGATGTGCCCTAAAATCACTTATGTTTAGAGAGGCTTGTTTGAAGCTGCCATAGTTGGGTATTAATATAATTGCTTGGAGTAGAGCATTCCAGAGCACTGATGCAGCTCAAGAAAAGTCTTGGATGGGAGTGGGATGTCTAAGGTCATTAGCAGAATGGAGAGGACGGTTAGGGTGGTAGGCAGTGATGTGGGAGGAGAAGTAAGGAGGAGCAGGTCTATGGATGGATTTATGGGGGAGTATGATAATCTTATATTGAATTCTGTGATGGATGGGCAACCAGTCCAGTTTCTGGCACAAGGTAGATGGCGTCTGTGCACCGGTTTGACAGAGAGTAAAGTCTTGTGGCTGCATTCAGGATAGATTGTAGAGGGGAGAGTTAAGTAAGAGGAAGACCAATAAGTAGAGAATTGCAATAGTGAAGATGAGAGAGAATCAGAGCGAAAATGAGGGTTTTGATGTTTCCACAGTGAGAAATGGGGGGGTTCTGTAAATGTGCAGGTGACAAGAGTGTGCAAGTGTCTGAATTTGTGGGTGAAGGTGAGATCCGAGTGAAATACCACCCTGAGATAATGGGCATACTGCCTCAGTGTAATAGTAAGACCACAAACAGAAATGGAGATATCGGGGCTAGGTCGGTTAGTAGAAGGAGCTGATCTGAATGTTGTGCTCCATTGTATAATAACTTATTCTGTAATTTCTCTTTAACCCCAGTCAGTAGACCTAAATTCCTTTCATCATCCTAACATGCAGATAGGTGTCAATATCCATATGCTATGATACAGAGGACCAAATAAAAAGTGCCATGAAAAGTAAACCTCTCTCCCCAGCATATGTAGCCTGTACTGGAATGTCCTTGGGATAAACTTTAGTTTCTTTGATTTTTGACCATCTGGCAGCTATGGCCTATAAATATATTTTGATGAAGCATGGGTCACCAGTTTTAGTGATCTGTATCCTATTCAGCCACCAGTCCCCTGTGGAAATGTTTTCTTTCTGAAAATGCTCTGGTTTGCTATTCTTTCTGTATATTAGTTTAATAATCCTGGGTGTCCGGGAGACATTGCCCCATTTATAATTGGTTTGATTGAACAATCTTTCTGCAATGAGCTAGTGGATTTGTAGGCCACTGAGATAATGTCACCTCTCTTCTATTCCAGCTGCCCCCCTGGGCAGTGAGGGAATAGCATAGTGTATGAATGCAGGAGTCTGCCTTCATCCACAGCTTTCTTTTGTTCTAGAAAAGAATGTTCAATTTAGTTTTTTGTCTGTGCAGTTAGCAAGAAGTTGAAGTCGGTATTCTCTGAAGCCTGAATATCCCCATGGGGGGCACTTGGAGATTAATCTACTTCCTTTAGAATTAACAGACAATTCAAATCACCTGTCAACCCAGAAATCTGCTCCTGTGAATTAAGGTTTCAGAAGTAGGGTAAGGAAGTCTGCTTGGACGTGGGGAAGCTCATGAATCGTCTTGCAAACCATGCTGTCAGGGACTCAACAGTGACAACCTGTGCAATTTGGCTGTACTGCATTATGGTTGGGAGTTTGCGCCAAAGTGTCCCCCTAAAGAGTCATTTATAATTAGTTTATATTCTCTCTGCTTCAAAAACTGTATTACGCTAAGCACACCTAAGGGTAAAATTCCATCTCTGAAGTATGAGCTAATATCGTGTGAGAAGCAAAACAGTGAAGAGATGAGGAAAACTGGAAAGAGAGAAGAAAAAAAAACACGCCACAAACTTTTTTTTTTTTCTCTACATAGTTGTAGTTCCTCTAAAATTCCCGGAGAACTGAACACCATAAGGCACAATACATCACAAATGTTCCTTAAACAGTCTTTAATTACTTTAGTGATATGTACTTTGTATGCTATAAAATTAAAGCAAAGTCACATTCTTTCTGGCCTGCTTGTTTTGGCCTTCATGTACTTTGTAACTCAGTATAACAAGAATGTCCTTCAGATACAGCGAATGTTACTTGTGACGTGATGGAAATTCCCGAATGCCTTAAAAATATAGAAAATATAACAATAAAAGGAAATTCTAAATTTTTAAATGTCGACCTGCCTTTTTTTTTTTTTTTTATTTAAATCCAGTTTTTTGTTACCCATTTTTCAAATTAACTTTTTTTGTGAAATTCACACGCAATCTAAATTTATTAAAAAAAAAAAAAATCCTGTAACTGTGACTCTAGCCACTAAGCCAAATAATATGCTGACACTTCCTGTAGATTTCTCTGCATCAGCCACCTCAATTAGATGTATTGTTAAGACACAAATTCTACCAGTCACAATAGGTGATTTTATAGTTCATCTACCCTGTACAGGTCAGAGCATGCCTAGAAAAGTCTCTCATAGAAGTCAGTAGGCTCTACTGTAGGCTATTGTGTTTCTGGCCCATGGTTCATCTCCAAGGAACAGGAAGTGGTATCAGACCATTTTAGGCCTAGTCGCAAGAGTTGGAATTGCATGATTTTTTTTAAATATAGAAGATAACATGGAAATTGGAACATCACAAAAATGTTTAAAATGTTTTCATAATGATGCGATTTAATCAATGGGTCACTTTCTGGTGACACTTTCTTTTAAAATAAAAAAAATATATAATCTTATGAGTAATTGTGGACTTTAGCTCTTGAGTTGATCCAATAAAAACTTGTGGAGCTCCAATGCCCCCATGCAAATTTCATGAAAAATATTACCACATAAACATGCATTTATAGCTTTGCAAAAACAAGCAATGGGAAACCGCCATCCTCATATACCCTAAAGAAGTCATCTAATGTGTTTGGGACATATCCTAACTCTCCCATGATAGTAGAAATTGGGGAAGAGAAGGATTGAGTTCTAAGATGTTGTTATGCCCATTTTGTACCTAGGAGATAAGCCATCAGGGATGTCTGGCAGTAGGGTACTACCCTTTCCTCTTTTTCAACATTTATCCAAATTCTATGGATAGATGGTGGGATCTGACCATGAATATCTGATGTTCGTAGCTATCTTAAAGGGTTGTGGAAACCCCAAATAGTTTTAACCATTACCTACAGCATAGTAAATGTAGTATTAGATGCTGATTATTATAATGGACAAACCTTGTAATACTTGTTTGGGTCATGGTAGCCAGTGCCACAACCACTCTGTCACTTTCTCCCAACACTGGCTAGAATGGAACAATTAGTATAACTAGAATATACATTATAGAACATTATATCTAATGGTAAAGGAAAAAATAACATTTTCACGCCCCAACTTATCAACCTCAAACACAGGGACAGTACAGGTTTTAAGAAAGGATGTCCCTCTGACGTAACATATTAAAGGAAATTGGTATAGTAGAAAATTGTGGAGATGAAAGTTGGCCGTATTTACAAATATCTAGAAAATCTTAGAGCAATAAATGTTTATTCATATATAGAGAGGGATGGTGAGTTGTGTTGTATTGCCTTCAGGGAGGACACCCTATCAAACCTTTCTAGATTATGAAAGGTCGTCATATAAAAGCAGCTCTCGTTGTCGCTTTTATTTCTCTTCTGACAGCGCTGTAAATTTTTGTAGACTTTTATTGGGTATTAAAGCCATCATGAAGCTCTGTTTTTCATAGCCACTCATTAAGACTACAGGTCAAAGGAGAACAAGACATAAAACTAAACCTGGCTATTACTGTTGCCTTTTGAAGTTCTTCTGTCTTCATCTGTGCATCTCTTGTCTTTACTTAGACTGCTTTCAAGAGGATCACTTTTCCTCCTCGAGAGGCTTCCTTGTAATATACACCCTGACTTTAAGCAGCAAGATGTTTTGTCTATTAAGTGCTCCCTTCTCGCACAGGAGCTGATATCCTCCACTAACATTTACCTCCATATGTGTGGAATTAGCAACTGAACCGCCCAGATCCAGATGTTTGATGGCCTGAGAATAGCTTTATTAATACGTCTAGAGGAGCGTTTAGATCTAGGTGATCGTTAATAATGGCGATCAGATGTTTATGTTTAAGCCCCGGTGTCTTCAGAAAATAAAATAAACAGGAGGTAAATATGAAGATAAATGAAGTGCTAAGCTTCACTGCTTCAAAATGTCTGTATCTTCAACAAGGAATTTTAATGTATGTGGCAAAAAAATGAAAGAAACTTATAAAATGGGAAGTTTGAAAACTATTTTTATTTTCCTCTTAACCTAGATAATTTTCTTTCATGTCACAAAATACTTTGAATGAAAAAGTAATTCAACTATAAAATAAAAATAAAAAAATAAAAAAAATAGTTCTTATTCCCTTTTTTCCTGAATTCTTTACATTAGTTTTGTGTGTGTAGATAGAATGTAACCATGTAAATGAATGTACAGTATGTATGGTAAAACTTCTTCAAAGTCTCCTCTCAAAAGTGCATTGACAAATGCCAATGAATGTTATACCAGGAAATATACCAGATCAGTGATTATATTTTAGTGTGTTTGTGTGTGTGTGGTGGTGTTTTTTTTTTTTTTTTTTCCCAAAAAAAAAATCTACTTGAGGCAGAAGCCACATGTTGCAGAAACACTGTGTTTTACAGTACCTGCAAAGTGAATGGAATTCTGGCAAATCCCATCCACACATTGCAGAAAGAAATCCACAGTGGAAAAGCTGTGTTTTCAAAAAACGTCTGCATTTTTTGAAAATCGCAGCATGTGAATTAGACCTGCGGAAATGCTGGCATTTTCCCTATAGGTATAATAAGGGCAGAAAGTCCGCAAATAGTAACTCTGCAAAAACGTTGCGGAGGAAACTGTGATGCGTTTCCGCTGTCTTTTTCCACAGCAGTTTTTGCTGTGTTTCGCTGCATGGTGCCCTATCCTGAGTGCTTCATTACCTTACAGATAATTGTAGTCTTGCCAATGATGTTGTCTGGTGTGTGTGTGTGTGTGTATGTTGTTGTGGTTTTTTTTTTTTTTTTTTTGTTTTTTTTTTTATAGTTGCCCTTACAGGTCCTTTAAGGATTGTTACTTATACACAAACTAGTTTTAGAAAACAGTAATAGAACAAGTAGCCTACTCCTTGATACTTTGATGTTGGTACATATTCCTTTTTCATATGTGTGTGTAGCAGAGTTTCTATTCTCTTGGAGTTTGTCTAAAGGTCTGTCTTTATGTGCTCTAGCTAAGTATAATAAGGTGTCTTTTCTGGATTATGTGTTTATTGATTGTACAGCTCTTGAGGGATTACATGGTTGCTGCTCATACAGCACCTGCTCAGTAGGTTAATCCCTTCCTTGCAAGTGCCCACGTCAATGAGTGGAGAGCAAGACAAGATATTAAGATTCTTTTCCACTAATGGAATCCAAACTAAACCTACAACTGTGTGAATGGTGCATCAAAGCTTTAAGTGATGTCAGTGGGATCAGTTGATGGTCAGTTTGGAGAATACAGACCTTTTTAGAGTTTGGGCATTCTGTACAGATCTACATCAATGACGTTATGATGTCACCATTTGTCTAGAGTTAGTTATAAATTGATGGTAAAACTAAACTTGAAATATAGTTCGCCTTGCTGTTTCAGTCATCCTGACAGTCTTGTAAAAGTCCAGTGGAGGCTGGTTTTACACTACCCAGTCTTGAATGTGGCCTGTACATTATGCTGGGAGACGGACTACTAGCATTACAGTTATATATGATGTTAGTAGTCCCTGCCTCTCTGCTACATACTGTCCCATACTATAATCACTAGGGGACAGTGTATAGCAGAGGGGCAGGGACTCTCTAAGCATCATAGATGACTATAATGGTAGGAGTCTGTCTCACGGTACAGTTTACAGACCAGTAAATCCAGCTAACCTTTGGACAGTTTCACTGTTAGTGTGAAACCAGCCTTAATCTGCCGATCTGTTTCATCTTCTACAGGAGACCAGTTATGAGGGTAGATTTTTATCTAAGGGGCTATTGCAGACTGGGTGGAGGTTTTGCTCCAGCCATTTCTCTTACAACCAGACACTGGACCCTGAAGGATTGAGGGCATGGCTGAGGTGTGGACACACACACACACACACACACACACACACACACACACACACACACACACACGATTTCTATGTATTTCTTAATTGAAACATAAACTGTGAACAAGGAGATAAAAGGAATAGGTGTTCCCTCTCTTCCTTTTTCTACAGAAATGTATATGTGTTTTTTATGCATTTTCTGTTTGTGTTCCTTTTTAACTCTAGAAATGCTGAAGTTAGCCAATGTTTGCTTGTGATAACCTTTGCTTTCTACTAAATGCAGAATTTGAGAAATATTAATGTTCTCTTGCCAAAATGAATCCGTATTCTTTTACTGTAGTAAATATGATTTCCAATCTCTTGATGCCTGACCATAGCAAGAAGGCGCTGTGGTACTTGCTCTCTAGTTTATTCACAACTGCAAACATCAATGCATTGTAATGTGGCTTGAGCCATGGGATAGATTATGACATAATAAGCCCTGTGCCGTTTAGGTTTAAGGAACCCATGAATGTTAAGTGTTTTCCTCTTGAGATAAGTGAATCCTTGTGTCAGCACATATATAATCTCCAGCCACTGGAAAGGTATTTAAAGTTGTAATTAGTTAGAAAAACTCTGCCTTGTAGGCAGGATAATCTGGTGTACAGGAGAGCACCTCCGATAGGGGAAATAACAAAATAAATTGCTTTATCATCTCTAATTCAAAGTTGCATCTGCTGCTTCTGTGCGGCCAATAATACATTTCCAAAATATATTCCCTACAATACCACAAACACCATAACAATCTCAAAGTCATAACCGTTATATAGTGTAATGATGATTGAAAAAGTGCTTGCTGATAATTCAGCTAATAAGGTGCTTCATATAAAATGCCTTATTGGGCTGTGATCTCCAGGTAAACTATAAATGGGGGATTTGAATGTGTTGTAACACAAGTATAATGTCATAAAATGAATATTTTGGTATTATGTGCATAATTTTGCTATTAGCCAGACACCAATGGGTATTGACTGAAAATTTCAAAAGCAATTTTAGGGCAATTCTGTCTGGGACAATATGGCTAACAGGTGAACTATGATGGAAGTTTATTTTTAATATGCAGAGTTACTATTTAATTATATCGAAAGCATGACTTTCATTTTTGCGCTTGGCTAGGGAACAATACCCTGATAAAGTAATACACTATAATGAAGGTTATTTTTATATAAAAAAAAAAATAATCTTTATTTTTCCAATGCATTAAAAATAAATAAATAAATGATATATATTTATTTAAAAATGTGTCAGTAAGGCAGCATCTGGACTAGCTGTGCAATCCCTAATAGAAATGTGTTGATTGCAACAGATAAATTCACAGTAGGATGCATTCACACACAGCTTTTCTTTCCGAAGTACATGTTGGTGTTAACATCACACAACACCCATCAGTGCATCCACTACTGACAATAGATGATGTCACAACTTATCTACGACCCCCTCGTAAACCGAACATGCCTAGAAAACCCTCCCATAGGCCTCAATTTGGCTTCATACTGTTGCTACCTATGGCCATGGCTATGCTGTAACGCTATATGACGAGCAGAGAAGTACTTCAGGCAAGATGGCTACACCCATGATCATGTACAGAAAAAAGAACAAAAAATCTATTAGTCTGCAACTAATACATTTAAAAAAAAATTATATTAATTTGAAAACCTTAAAATTTACATTGTGAAGTCCTTTAAAATGTGTGTTAAAAAGCCATAAAAAGCACACTGCTGTGAATTTTTTTCTATTTTATTAAGCATATGCACTTAAAATGGGTGGATTCTTTGTGGTGCTCACCTTGTTAATACTTTCTTCACACTTTTATGGTGTGTTTTGAGCTTTTTGGGTCAAATATTTTTGACTTAGTGACTTTCTAAATATAGGTATAGGTAGAGATATATATATATATATATATATATATATATATATATATATATATATACAGTCATATGAAAAAGTTTGGGCACCCCTATTAATCTTAATCATTTTTAGTTCTAAATATTTGGGTGTTTGCAACAGCCATTTCAATTTGATATATCTAATAACTGATGGACACAGTAATATTTCAGGATTGAAATGAGGTTTATTGTACTAACAGAAAATGTGCAATATGCAGTAAACCAAAATTTGACCGGTGCAAAAGTATGGGCACCTCAACAGAAAAGTGACATTAATATTTAGTAGATCCTCCTTTTGCAAAAATAACAGCCTCTAGTCGCTTCCTGTAGCTTTTAATCAGTTCCTGGATCCTGGATGAAGGTATTTTTGACCATTCCTCTTTACAAAACAAATTCCAGTTCAGTTAAGTTTGATGGTCGCCGAGCATGGACAGCCCGCTTCAAATTATCCCACAGATGTGCAATGATATTCAGGTCTGGGGACTGGGATGGCCATTCCAGTACATTGTAATTGTTCCTCTGCATGAATGCCTGAGTAGATTTGGAGCTGTGTTTTGGATCATTGTCTTGCTGAAATATCCATCCCCGGCGTAACTTCAAATTCGTCACTGATTCTTGTACATTATTCTCAAGAATCTGCTGATACTGAGTTGAATCCATGCGACCCTCAACTTTAACAAGATTCCCGGTGCCGGCATTGGCCACACAGCCCCAAAGCATGATGGAACCTCCACCAAATTTTACAGTGGGTAGCAAGTGTTTTTCTTGGAATACTATGTTTTTTTGACGCCATGCATAACGCCTTTTTGTATGACCAAACAACTCAATCTTTGTTTCATCAGTCCACAGGACCTTCTTCCAAAATGAAGCTGGCTTGTCCAAATGTGTTTTTGCATACCTCAGGCGACTCTGTTTGTGGCGTGCTTTCAGAAACGGCTTCTTTCGCATCACTCTCCCATACAGCTTCTCCTTGTGCAAAGTGTGCTGTATTGTTGACCGATGCACAGTGACACCATCTGCAGCAAGATGATGCTGCAGCTCTTTGGAGGTGGTCTGTGGATTGTCCTTGACTGTTCTCACCATTCTTCTTCTCTGCCTTTCTGATATTTTTCTTGGCCTGCCACTTCTGGGTTTAACAAGAACTGTCCCTGTGGTCTTCCATTTCCTTACTATGTTCCTCACAGTGGAAACTGACAGGTTAAATCTCTGAGACAACTTTTTGTATCCTTCCCCTGAACAACTATGTTGAACAATCTTTGTTTTCACATCATTTGAGAGTTGTTTTGAGGAGCCCATGATGCCACTCTTCAGAGGAGATTCAAATAGGAGAACAACTTGCAATTGGCCACCTTAAATACCTTTTCTCATGATTGGATACACCTGGCTATGAAGTTCAAAGCTCAGTGAGGTTACAAAACCAATTTTGTGCTTCAGTAAGTCAGTAAAAAGTAGTTAGGAGTATTCAAATCAATAAAATGATAAGGGTACCCAAATTTTTGTACCGGTCAAATTTTGGTTTAATGCATATTGCACATTTTCTGTTAGTACAATAAACCTCATTTCAATCCTGAAATATTACTGTGTCCATCAGTTATTAGATATATCAAATTGAAATGGCTGTTGCAAACACCCAAATATTTAGAACTAAAAATGATTAAGATTAATAGGGGTGCCCAAACTTTTTCATATGACTGTATATATATTATAATATAATAATAATATTATTATTATTATAAATTATTATATATTATTATTTATTTATTTTTTAATTCGTGAAGCCTGTGGTAAAATATGAAAATGCCACCATATTTTGAGCACATTGAAAAATAAAGCCAAGGACCCTGCTCCCACCCCCCACCCCCCCTCAAAAAAAAAAAAAAAAAAAAAAAAAAAAAAAAGGCTGTACTTTCTTCCATTTGATTCCCAATTGCCTTACAGCAAACATCTGGCTACAGCATTTTGAGCATTGCTGAAAGAACTCCTCAAGAAACACTTTAACTAAAAAAAAAAAGTGTGTGTATGTAGCCACCCTAAAGGTATCTGTAAAATTTTTGGCCTATAAGGCACAAATATTCCTTACTTTTAATAGGTGATCCTGTAGCTTGTCATTCACAGAAGCAGTACAAGTAGTAATCTTACTGCTTTTTAGCTCTGCATTATGTTAATATCTGTGAGAAGAGCGACGACTTACTTTGGTGATTAAACTAGTAAATTTCCTAAGCAACTGGAGTGAGATTACTCAGCTCCTTAATATTAGTGCATACAATATAATATTTAGATTTATGACTTTCTGCTAAACAAAGGAAGATTATATTATTCCAAAGGGACGTGCAATACTGTAGTAATAAATTTAAAAGAAAACATCCTCCCTGCACATTCAGTGTAAAATATGTAGGATATAAAGATGACTAAAGTAGTCTTTCCCTACAGACTATCATATTTAGTTTTATATTTATATAAATTTATTTATTTTCTACAGGAGTTAAATGGGTTGTCCAGGTTCTGATTATTTAGACAGATAGATTATACACACAAGCAGTCAGGAGCTGTTGACATTTGTTAACATGTGACAGATGAGACCAACTATTGACCACACTGGCCTCGCACCAGTGGGTACATTGGAGTTCATTTCGCAAACATGCTGCGCTCCACATCGCCACAGTTTTCAGTCACACCTTGGCTGCAGTACAAACGCCCTGTGAAAACCCTGCCTAATGTTAAGGCCCCATGTACAGACTGCAGCAAAAAAAGCGCTGCAGGAAAATCCGCTGCGGCAACGCATCGCGGTTTTACCTGCAGCACTTTTCACAAAGTCTGCAGTGGTTTCCTATGTGGACTCTGCTTCTATTATACCTACAGGGAAACCGCTTGCATTTCCATGGGTATAAATTGACATGCTGCGATATCCAAAACCACAACGGTTTTGGAAATTGCAATGTGTCTGCTGCGCGTATTTTTCCAGAATGTGCAGATGGTATTCTCTAGAGACTGTAAAACACCACATTCTGGCCTCCAGGTTGGTTTAACAGTGTGTGTGTGCTGGATTTGCTGGCCTGTACTCTGCTAGGAGACCGTTTACCAGCATATAGATATCTATGATGCTAAGAGTCCCTGTCTCCTTGTGAGTTACTGTCCTGTAGTGATTACAGTGCAGGGAGGCAGGAACTTCTAGCGTCATAGACTCTTAGCATTATGGTTATGTGTCCCAGCATAATGTACAGGCTAGTAAATCTGCCTCGTCTTCGAGTAAAATCTGCCTCCTAAGATGCAAAATGATCAGCAGCACATCGTCCTGTGTAAACAGTGTTGTGGTACCGATAATTGGTGCAGCGTTAATTCCTTGCTTATTCTCTTTGCATTGGCCTGTGTAAATAGTGAGAGTGTTCCTATGACTGTGTGCTGACATGGTTAGTAGTTACAATCTTTGATCCATTCTTTGCGAGATAAGTTATGCAACATTACAGAGTACCCCAAGCCCTTTTCTCTTAATCGGTAATGCTAGTTTTCCCATATGTGTTCCATCTCAACGAAGATTCCATGTAGCGTGGAAAGACAAGGCGACCTTTCTGTATACAAGCTGTCCTAGCGTCATTACATAATCCCTCCCGTCTATAATATAATTTAGTTCTACTTTGGTCACTTACTTTTTCTTTTGCCTTGTGACCGTATCTTCATAAGTGCTTGTTTAATAATTGAAACAACCAGGACAAAAGGAGTTTGTGTATCCATTAATTTACATTAGAAATTTATACAGATGGCTAAATGGACATGCAGTTATTATAACACCTCCCTTTAGAATTGAGACATCCCTGGAAGTATGACATGTTCCAGGAATATTCTCACTTTCTTTATATTTTACAATCTAAATGTTCCAGTCTGTACTGTGTGTTACCAATTTCATGATGATATGAAAATGGAAACTCCATTAGGGATCCTGTCAAATAGGATCTCCAGTGATCATCCTTCACATAAGTGCTATGTTCCATAAATTTTCTAACAGATCTAGAGAACAGGGACTCTTCAAGACCCTGCATAAATGGAGCGGTGGTGTATATGGATAACCACAAATCTATTCCCTTTTGAGACCGATAAAGATGGCCGCGTATAGCTCCCTATTAGTCGAATAGAAGGAAAATCACACATGCAGATCAATACTTGGGCACCTCTTTTTTGTGACTCCCTCAGCCATGTACGTTAGTGGATAAATGTCATTCATAGGAAATACCCTTTAAGGCTCTGGACAACTGAGGTTTCTGGACTATGATATGGCTTTGTGTATCTCAGACACATACCGTATGCTGCATCCGGCATCCTAACACTTGTTTTTGGTTTTTGTTGTCTCCCAAGTCTGCAAAATTATCCCACAAATTATCTTATCGTTATGACATTAAATGGTACACACTTTTAGTACTGCACTTTAGGGAGTATCCATACTGTGAACACGCACAATTGCGCCCATTAATACGTGCCCTGGATCACCTGTGGGAAGTTGAGATCTGATAATAGAGGCAGCAGAATTGATTTTTAGAGTCTCTTTACTGCGTTTTCTGTCTTCCAGTACAGAAGCTCTTTTATAATTCTCAGCGCAGTATCTATTCATTTATCAACAGTATCAATGAACTGTATGAATTCTATTCACAGATCCGTCTTAATCTGTCAAAATATCTATTTATAGTGGTAGAAGTCTGTGGAGAGACAGCAGATTCTGGCTTCATGCAACCTAGTTGGTTTATGAAGAGGAAAGTGTATATATAGTAATGGTTTCCATTGTTTGTGTGTATACCTAAATAGCTAAATTTATACATAATAGTGGTGGGAGGGGCGCTATTATATAGATTATTATTTTTTTTTTTTGTCTTTGCAGCTTATAAATGGTTAATGCTTAATTGGTGATACAGGTGTATAATTGCTGTATTTTGTGTATGCAATGACTATGAATTATCTATTCCATTTATTTTGAGCCAAAAATGATTTGTCGAATGCAGAGAAATAAATGCTTATTACCTTTGTATGTACAACTGACTGTATAATGCGCTGCACAAGTTAGAGCCACATATTAACATGTTTACCTTTAGCCCATATGGCAAAAAGTCTACTGCTATAGTGTCAGCAGATGGTGCAGCCCCTGTTATTTTGGCAAGAACGCTGGTGCGTAAAGCAGAAAGATAGACGTGGGGGTGAGTTGGTATCCTGACTTATGTCTGACAGTGTTTATTACCGAGGTCGCTAGAGGTTTACATAAATGCAATAGGTGTTACAGTTGCTTATAGGTTATTTGCTTTTGGTGTAATATTTCCTTTGCCCTAAGGCCTTCTGCACACAACCGAAGTGGATTTACAGCTTGCAAGTGCTAATCCTTAATATGCACAAAAACATGTCCACAGTGCGTCTGCCATCCACAGTGCGTCTGCCATCCGCAGTGCGTCTGCCATCCGCAGTCACTGATCCTATATGATTCCCTACACAGGTCTGTGCCACAAATGCAGCCAAAAATGGGACACACTTCATAATTTGTGGTCCTTGAATATAGCATGGATACGGTCACAAAAATTGCAGCTGTGTGTCTGGGCCCATAGAAATGAATGGGACCATACTTTATCCCCAAACACCGAACCGCTAAGGCCTTGTTTACATGATTGTCCAAAAAAGCCTTTTTTGACCATCAAAACACAGATTTAAATATGTCCATTCACTTGTCTGGAAATAAAAATGTAATATATATATATATATATATATATATATATATATATATATATATAAAAAAAATTTATTTTTTTAATTCATTTTTCACAGATCTCTCATACTCAAGTTTGAGGTATTCATGACTGTTTTTCATGGCAATTTTTATCCATGGTCTGTCTGAATATAGTCTAAGCTATATTGCAAACAGTAGACATGACTTTTCACATGACCTGTTACCTCTCCTGACCATACTTGTTGATGGAGAATACTTGTACTCCCAATTAAGTAAACAATTCTGGCAAATCTTTCATTAGATATTTACATAGTACTTTCTGTTGTTCCTGCTAGAAATTTTTGTATAAAATGACCAGTTGTTACCAGTTGGGAGTATGTCCCCAAACAATCTGGTATGACCAGGATGTCGGTCTGTGTAGGGACACGCATCCAACTGATAAGTCTTAAATGTCAATATAAATATGTGTGACAATTTTGCCGTTTGAGAATAAAAATGTATCCTGACTAGATCACTAACTGTACTCTACGATGGCTCCGTGTTTAGCACTGTTGCCTTGCAATGCTAGGGCCCTCAGTTCAAATCCAACCAAGGACAACATCTGCAAGGAGTTTGTATGTTCTCCCTGTGTTTGTATGGTTTGTCTTAGGGTATTAAGGTTTCCTCCCACATGCCAAAAACCTACTAAATTGGCTTCACGTTAAAAAAGGCCCTTGTGGTTGTTGTTGGATGAACACCTGAATGGCAGCCACTGAACTCTACAGTTCTCCCTGCGCTTTGACTCTTTTGTGTGAGAAAATCTCACATCATGGTCATCTCTTGAGGATAAAACAGAGCAGCACTGACTATTAATAAGAATCTAAGAAGAATCTGCTTAGTTTCTCAATATGGATACAAGTCTTGATTACAGGAACCATTACTGAGTCACTGGTTGGTTAATTTCAGAATATGACTATCGATAATCCAGATTAAATTTACAGAAAAATTCAGTGTTTTTTAAAGCCATTTACAGGAAGCCAGTCTGACTTTGTGTTGGTTGTGGTTTCAGTGTGAAGTGACTTGCTGTCATGTGGAGCTAACACTGGGATATCAGCCAGGTTACCATCTCTGCAAAGTCAGGGCTGTCACTTCACAATGTCTCCTCATGATTTAATAGTGCTTTAATAGCTTTCCCATTAAGCGTTGGATCATTTTTTTTTTTTCCTCATAAATAAGTGCATTTAAAAGTGTTTTCCGTATTTGCAAACTCCACAAAGAACGGTGAGGTAAGTGACTAGATGGATTTTCACATTTAAAGCTATGCCGCTCTTTCAATAGATATTTTGCCTACAGTCCAAAGTGAATTCTGAACAGGACTGCAACAAAATCTGACCTGACGCTAACTGCATACAAGGAGGTGAACCCTCAGTCCTGTGACTTTTTGTAGCAGAGCCCAAGTTTTAGGTGCTAGTAACAATTGGCTGTTTTATAATGTGAATGTTATAGTATGGACTGAATAATCTAGGTTTTTTTGTTTTTAATTTTTGTTAAACATTGGGCTGCTATCTAAACGATCAGTTATTCTAATGGTTAGTCTTCATCTCAGGCTGGTACAGGACCTGAGATGGATACTATGTAGCTGCTGGGAATTTGTGTCATCCATACTTCATCTGGTGGCAGCATTGGGCTAATTTATAAACCGCCATTTTCCTTTCTAGTCCTGATAAGCCCTGCCAAAGTTTGTGCCTCATTTATGACCGGGTGCATAGCAAGTCCTAAATTAGGCACTTCCTCCATTGTCCATCTAGATTTAATCAAAAAATTGCAACTTTTCATGACTTGTACTCTAGTTGACCCTTAAGTCACTGGGGTCTCTTACGTGATGTTGGTTTCGGTCTTTGTCTTATACAGCTCAGTTCTCGCTCTGTGTGTCTCTCTGTCTCTCTCTCTTTCTTTCTCTTTCTTTCTGCAGGTGAACTGCATTTTTTCTGAAACTTGTAACAGTCTTGCGTGCTTAAAGGGGGTGTCTTCAGCTTCAAATAGTAGTTGAGTGCCATGGGTGTGTAAAGTAGTGGTCATCCAGTATTGTATTCAGGTGAATGTAATACATACAGAGCCTCTTAGACAAGAAGTTACAGGTCTGAAGAGCCAGAAATCTTGCTTGTTTGTAGGTGACCAAATACTTATTTTCCACCATAATTTGCAAATAAATTCTTTAAAAATCAGACAGTGATTTTCTAGATTTGTTTTCTCATTTTGTCTCTCATAGTTGAGGTCTACCTATGATGACAATTACAGGCTGGCCTCATCTTTTTAAGTGGAAGAACTTGCATAATTGGTGGCTGACTAAATACTTTTTTCCCCACTGTAGGTGACCTCAGTCTACCACTCTGGTTTATAGAGGTGCCCTGAGATGGAGACCCTCCCTCTGTGATATCCATATGCTAAAATTCAAAAAATGGCATATGGACAGGCATTGTCTTTTACAAGGCATCCCCTCCTAAAGTGTTTTTTTTTTTTTTTTTTAATACTGAAGCAGATGTGAGCAAATTATTCAGTGAAAAGTTCAGCAAAATGTGTAGATGCTGCCTAATGAGTAATAAATTAATAAGAAGGAAGTGGAGCAGCTTTCTTGATGATGAGAATTGCATCAAGTTGCAAGTCCCACATGTGAATGGACTTCTCTAATATATTTCTCTTATAATTGGATTCTTAGACTCTGTTGCTGATCTAGATCTCCAGATGCTTTTGTGATTTGCTTGGGGTTTTCGGAGTCTCAGCTGCTGGAGCTTTCAGTATTTGCTGGTGTCTATGCTGATGTTCTGCACAGATTAGAGAAGTAATCTCAATATTCAAATCTCAGTCAGCAAAGGCAAGCAAACACAGTCTAGATAACCTGGATTTGTGGGGAGGATTTGTACTGTAGCTGGATGAGGCCTTGCACTAATAGATTTCTAAGTAGACTAGTAAATGAGGGCTTGATTTCCTGGTACGCTAATGGAATCCTGCCATATCTGGATATTGGGGCAGAGTATTCACGTTACTGTAATTTTTTTAGTATTCCTTCACATTATAGTATAATTTTATAAGATTTATGTGCAGCGCCACATTGATAAGGTGGCTAAATGGAAGATTAGGACACTTAACAGAGGACCATCCAATCCATAAAGTCATTTTCTTGTGAATTTTGGGCAGGGTTAAAGATGTATATATGTGCTGTATATCTACAATATTGTGCCTTTTTATAAATTTTTTTAGTATGTGTATATGTAATTAAATTTTACTCTAAATCAAGCCATTCCATGTATGTTCACCCAAGCTAAATGGAAGGATCAGTGATGTTGATGGCTGGTATTCTTCCATGTTTGACTAGCTTAAAAAGGTTTTCAAATTGCATAAAATAATCTGTTAAACATTACTCTTCTTTGGTGCCCAAAGGTCTTTTTTTGTCTATAATAGACAGCCTATATATATGGCACTGTATAGGCAAACGCTGTGCATTGGCTACTTGCAGTTAGTGTATTTTCTCGTGGGTTTCCTTGGTGTACTCTGGTTTCCTCCCACACAACAAAAATAAAGTAAGATGGGAAAACTTGCTTTCCATGAAAAACTGACCCTAGTGGATGTTGTGTAGTAGAATCTCTATGGCAGCCGCAAATTCCCCTACTCCACAACAATGCCTGTGCTTTGGGTCCTTGGTGTGAGAGAAGTTCATTACAATTGTTTACTAGTAAAACACCATAACTTCTACTGATGAGAGTCCCAGATTTCTTGCACAGAAATGACGTAATAAAGACATTTATTAAAAAGACATTTATGCTTCTGCAGCTAGAGGATGTTTACGTGATTACTGCCTATTGGCCTATAAACTGAAATCTATAATAAAATATGCGCATTCAGCTCCCAAGCTCCCTCTGTTGGTGGTGGCAGGTACCCAGACCTCCATTATTGATTATTTTTAGGCAATGAAATTGGAGCTCTGTTTTCCATTGCATGTTTTCTGTTTGAGACTCTTTTCTATACGTGAGTGTGTGTGTGTGTGTGTGTGTGTGTGTGTGTGTGTGTATATATATTGAAAGGTGGACATTTACTTTAAGCAGCCTTGGCAAAGTACATGGGGAAGATTTAAGTCTTTTGCACTTAAATACTTGCAGTATGAATTGTATCTCTAAGCATCATTTACTACACCAACACTAGGTCTATCTGGATTTTCACAATTTTTCTATATTTAAATTACCCTCATTTTATTTTATACAGCGCTATGAGGTTACCAGATTCTCCTGGTAAAGGTGTTCATTCCTCCAGAATTATAAGGGGAATTAACTTATCTGAATAGACTTCCCTAATCTAGTCACGATATTAACATTTGCTGCTACAGGAAAGTAGAACACTTTTTTTTTCAGGAACTATGTATGAAGCTGTAAAGGAAAGCCATAAAGCAAGTCTCCAGTGGATGTTCCCATCATGCAAAGCAACCTGAAGCGTGCACAAATAATATTTAAATGAGACTGATGAAGTAATCAGCAGCGAGCCTCAAAGAAGTCTCTAATCATCAGATGCAAAATATTTAATGGCGCCTGATGACTCCAGGAACATGTTTATGTCAGCAGATGACAGAATGACCTCTAGTCGTCTCCGCTCAATGTTCTCTATAGGAAAGCTATTCTATGTAGTGGGGGATACAGAGACTAGATGTAATTTTCAATACTTTGATATTGAGTTGTAACACGTGTTGCCTGATATAGATTTACTATCATTTAATATCATTTTGACCTTTTTTTTTGTCTGTCTTGCAGGTAAGTGACCTTTCTCATTTATTCCTTATGGCTGATTTATTGAGAATCGGACAGTAAGAATTGGAGCTTTTCATGTGTGAAACGTATCCTCCTAAAGGAACGCAAAGGTAGAAATCATGATTTTGTCATGGATCAGCAGTCCAGTTCTCTTTGTATTCTCTAGCTGTTTTGTATGGGTAAGCACTTTCTTCTCTTTTTCTGTGAGTAACCTATTTATAATGCATCTTGTGTCTGGTTGATTTTATTCATTTACTTTTATATTGTTTCTGACATATATGCATGCACCAACCCATTGGGGAGGCCAGAAGGCTTGGAATAGTAGTTGTTGCAGTAGTCTCAGTGACAAGAATCTCATTGAAATCCTTAAGCTCTCCTCCTAGGCTGGTGCAGTGCTGAGGGGGGCTGCAGGGAGGTTGTGATGTTTTCCCATGTCCAAATGGTTGTAAGCCTCCCTGAGCCTGATGGGGTTGATATCCCATGATGATGTGCAGGATTAAGACTCTGGAAACAATATATATATATATATATTTTTAGAAGAATGTCATGTAAATGTTTTTGAGTTTAAACAGGTAAAACTGCATCCAGATTCTGAATGAACAATTCTTATAGACCATCCACTGAGGGCTGGCGGCTGAGCTGGCTTATGGTACTCCTTATTATTGGTCTGCGCAGTCTTCCTTGTGAATTAGTTTGCTATACTTTCTACAAGTTCCCCATAGCAGAGTATAGATTATCAAGGTTATCCTGAAGCCGCAGGCAGGGTCGTAGCTATGAGGTCTATATAACACAACCTTATATCCTGATCTGGCACATAAAAGTTAAGCAGGGATTATTCCCATCTCCTGACTGCTGAATGACACAGAACTATACTAGTGGTGGCTTCCAGTCGAACTTGTGCCCCTGGCTCAGAGGGGAAGAGAAGACAAACTGTCCCCTCTTTGACTACCTCAGACAGACAACCTTTCTGCAGTGTACCCAGTGGGATAATACATAAATATTTTATTGAAGCAGATAGCAACATCTGTAAGAAGTTTGTATGTTCTCCATGTCTTCATTTGGTTTTCTCAGGCCTCTCCAGTTTTTGCTGACTATGTTGGATGGAGATAAGAATAGTGCAGTTGGATTTCCGGATTCTTGTTCCTTTTATTCACCTTTTCTCACTTGGCTGAGAGTGCTTGTATATATGTGAGATTGGGAGAGGGGTTATGTATTTGGTCGATAGCTATCTAAAATTCATAGTCAGCCTGATCTACAATGTAATTTGACTAGAAATAAAGCAACACAATACATTTGCTATAGTTTACAGGAAGTCCTATCTAAAAAAAAAAAACAAAAAAAAAAAAAACATCCTTTTATAATGGTTCACCATGCAAAACTCATGTCAAATGCAAATGGTAAACTCTGCTCTGCTATATCTGTAGAACATTCAAATGATGTGATTTCCCTAAATGCTTGTATTTACTACATCATGTTGTTTTGTATTGGCTGGTAGTTGCACTTTAATAGAAGTTGCTTCTCTAGACCTAGCACCATAGAGATTGCTACCAGTAATTCACGCTCTTTGCTTTGCTCTCTTCATCAAATACTGTAAGCTGTAGCTACATGAGATTTATGGGCCAGCCATATTATTATCATTACTGATGCTGATTATAAGTCGTCGAGGCGGGAGATGCTGTGTGCATTTCTCATTCTGTCTCGCTCTCAGGAGTGCGATCTTGTACAAATATACACGTAGATCTGCCTATGCCCTGGAGGCACATATGGTGCGCAAAAGTGTTTTTCCTTGCTGATGAAGAGGCAGCCTGGAAGGAGAATGGTCCCTGGTGCTTTGTCGTTCCATTCCAGTAAGGAACTCCACACGAGTGCAGCTTGATCCATACTGCGGCCTGCTAGACTGTGCTTTTTAACACTCCCTGCAATGCTTTACGACACACTAATGGCATAGCCCCTCCTAAGAGCCATACGAGTTGCTGGCAGTGATTTGTTAACCATTTTAGTCTCTCTAAGGCACAGGTAAAGTGTATATATTGAAAGCCGAATGACAGGTGTGTGAGTAAGGCAAGGCGTCATGCTGACTGTCTCTAAATAATTGCTGTTCCACTTCCTCACATACCCTGCCTTTTATAAAACAAACACGTTGTAGGTTTTATCCTACAATTACAGAATAAATTGCTTATTGACAACCTGCTAATTGCAGTTACCCATAGCAAGTTACCTGCTACATTTTTTTAGCTGTTAAAATGCATTATGGTGCCAGAATTAAAGAGTCACTGAAAAAAATTTCATGTGTTCTGGGAAAACCAACTTCTGAATGGCAGATTGAGGTCTATATAGTTTGATACCTGTCGGGCAAAAGCTATCCCTCCTTCATGCAAACATGCACACTCGTCCTGGCCAAGTTTGCAAGCGCTAAAAATGAGGAGAGACGAAAAAAGCAGCTGCCAGATTCCTCATGTAGTGGCCCCTCTCCCCTGAGAACAAAACGGTCAGGCATGTTGAAATCAATGGCCCAGTCCATTTCTTATTGCAAAGTCAAAAGGCCCCCATACACCTCAGATGGCCATCCCAACCCATCATATCTAATGGGGGATTTTATTAAGACTGGCATTATATTGATTACTTCATTTTCTGATCTAGTATGTGTAACAAACAAAATTATCTTCTGCATTAGCCTGGCTGTACAGCTGCTTCTTCAAGGACATGATGATCTCAAAGTAAGCTCCTTTATTCTGTGAGTTAGAGAGGTGATCTAATAGGGGGTATGTGCAACCAGGTCTGTCTATTATATGTCTTTGTATCACCACATTTCCCTATGTAGCAGTCACTGCAAGTGAAACGAACAGCTGAGAACTCCTCCTCTTGGTAAAGTCATTGTGGTTTCGGAAGCCATAGATGATGGTTATACTGAGGAGGTTGCCTATGGTCAAGGAACCCCATTAAAGCTAAGGCCCCACGTTCCAGAAACGCAGCGTTTGTTTGCTGTGGAAATGAGATTTTAGTTAATCTCCTCTACACATTGCGGGGGGGAAAAAGCTATGGAAAAGCTACTTTTTGAAATATGCAGCATGTTAATTTTAGCTGCAAAATTGTGAATGTTATCCGTATAGGTTTAGTAGAGGGAAGGAAAAAAAAAAGCAGAGAAAAACACAGCTAAAACTAAATGATAAAGTGGCGTGCTTTTTTTTTTTTTTTTTAAAGCTGCGTTTCGCTATCTGAGGCCTTAGCCTTAAATAGTGTCAGAGTCTTAAGGAAAGAAATCACTGTATACACTGGGGAAAAAAAAGTATTTAGTCAGCCACCAATTGTGCAAGTTCTCCCACTTAAAAAGATGAGGCCTGTAATTGTCATTATAGGTAGACCTCAATTATGAGAGACAAAATGAGAAAACCAAATCGAGAAAATCACATTGTCTGATTTTTAAAGAATTTATTTGCAAATTATGGTGGAAAATAAATATTTGGTCACCTACAAACAAGCAAGATTTTTGGCTCTCACAGACCTGTAACGTCTTCTTTAAGAGGCTCCTCTGTCCTCCACTTATTACCTGTAGTAATGGCTCCTGTTTGAAATTATCAGTATAAAAGACACCTGTCCACAACCTCAAACAGTCACACTCCAAACTCCACTATGGTGAAGACCAAAGAGCTGTGGAAGGACACCAGAAACAAAATTGTAGACCTGCACCAGGCTGGGAAGACTGAATCTGCAATAGGCAAGCAGTTTGGTGTGAAGAAATCAACTGTGGGAACAATAATTAGAAAATGGAAGACATACAAGACCACTGATAATCTCCCTTGATCAGAAGCTCCATGCAAGATCTCACCCAGTGGGGTCAAAATGATCACAAGAACGGTGAGCAAAAATCCCAGAACCACACGGGGGGACCTAGTGAATGACCTGCAGAAAGCTGGGAATAACATAACAAAGGCTACCGTCAGTAACACACTACGCCGCCAGGGACTCAGATCCTGCAGTGCCAGACGTGTCCCCCTGCTTAAGCTAATATATATCCGGGCCCGTCTGAAGTTTGCTAGAGAGCATTTGGATGTTCCAGAAGAGTATTGGGAGAATGTCATATGGTCAGATGAAACCAAAGTAGAACTGTTTGGTAGAAACACAACTTGTCGTGTTTGGAGGAGAGTGACTGCTGAGTTGCATCCAAAGAACACCATACCTACTGTGAAGCATGGGGGTGGAAACATCATGCTTTGGGGCTGTTTTTCTGCAAAGGGACCAGGACGACTGATCCGTGTACATGAAAGAATGAATGGGGCCATGTATCGTGAGATTTTGAGTGCAAACCTCCTTCCATCAGCGAGGGCATTGAAGATGAAACGTGGCTGGGTCTTTCAGCATGACAGTGATCCCAAGCCCACAGCCAGAGCAACGAAGGAGTGGCTTCGTAAGAAGCATTTCAAGGTCCTGGAGTGGCCTAGCCAGTCTCCAGATCTCAACCCCATAGAAAACCTTTGGAGGGAGTTGAAAGTCCGTGTTGCCCAGCGACAGCCCCAAAACATCACTGCTCTAAAGGAGATCTGCATGGAGGAATGGGCCAACATACCAGCAGCAGTGTGTGCCAACCTTGTGAAGACTTACAGAAAACGTTTGACCTCTGTCATTGCCAACAAAGGATATATAACAAAGTATTGAGATGAACTTTTGTTATTGACCAAATACTTATTTTCCACCATAATTTGCAAATAAATTCTTTAAAAATCAGACAATGTGATTTTCTAGATATGTTTTCTCATTCTGTCTCTCATAGTTGAGGTCTACCTATGATGTCAATTACAGGCCGGCCTCATCTTTTTAAGTGGGAGAACTTGCACAATTGGTGGCTGACTAAATACTTTTTTTCCCCCATTGTATGTTACACTGTCATCCAAGGTACTTAATGCGTTTGCCCATTAAACACTAGGCATACTTGTCACTGAAATGAGGGGGGAAAATGATCTGATACAAAAACCTAGGAGTGTGTGTTTTTTTTTTTTTTTTTTTTTTTTTTTTTATTCCTAGGTTACATCCACAGGTAAAGATATAGGTAGAGATGAAATAAAATAGCCATTTTCTTGTATATCTCTCTTCACATCACTGCTGAACACCTGCTATTGCCCTCGAGAAATAATTTCCCCTATGTATTAAGTTAAAAATCTCAAGCTTGTTTTCTTAAGAAACTCAATTCCCTTCAGGTAGAATATTTTTCACTTTTCATCAACTTAACAATTCCAAGCAGTTAAATGCATTTCAGACTATTATCGCTCTCTTATGAGGGATTGTCACTTTTGCGTGCGCAACAAAACCAGCTGTTGGATATGAAGGCAGAGAGTGCCGATTTCTCTGAAGTTACGAAACTAATGAAAACATTAAACTGCTGCCTTCCCTCTTTTCTGATAATGAAATGGTTAAAGTAAAAGCTTTTTCCGGTACTAATGGAATAGTTGTCGGTATATATGAGAGCTTTGTTGTTATTGTCTGTCGCTATCAATAGCAGGAAGCAGCAGTATTCTGGACGTAACAGTGTGAACAGAGGTTTTTGGTGCCTGAAGCTGATTTTGATCAAGACCTATTTTACTTCGTTATTCTTCAAACTGTTACTTTGCAGAATACCTGGAATAAACCTATATTTTTCTGAAGATACAAATAAAAAGGGAACTATATATGGACAGACTCGGTGGATCCTATGTGTTACTTTCTGCTATCCCTCTGTGTTCTGTTTCTTAATCCTATTTGCTTTATATTTCAAAACACTGAGAAATTCTGTGAATGTTATTTTTTTTTTCTTTGACTGACTGGTATATCATTTCTCCCTTTCTCCTTTGGACAACTGGCTGCAGCAGGATCCTCTCCCCTCTGTTAATCCATGACCCCTTCAGCCATGTTTAAAGTTGAAAATTGGAGATATCAGCAGGAATGTTGTCTGCAACTTTTTTTTTTTTTCTTTTTGCAAGGAATATACTGACTAAAAGCTCTCCTGTCTTATTTCAACTTTTAAGGCCATTTTATTTAAAGGAACATGAAACCATATAATAATTATAATAATACATTTTATTTATATAGCGGCAACATATTCCTCAGCACTTTACAATTTGTAGGGTTCAAGTACAGACAAAAAAGATACATTACAAAGAAATAGTCAATTCACACAGTGGGACTGAGGACCCTGCTAGCAAGAGCTTACAATCTATGAGATAGAGGGGGTGACACAAGAGGTAGCTGGGGCAGCATCGGAGGTAGAATTGCTTATACAATGGTCAGACAATTTTGTAATAGAGGTTACTGTCATTACATAAATATATATACATTAAAGCTGTATGAGCTGTCACCAGTCATGTCCTTTTAACATGCAGATGGTGCCTGGACATATAAAGTTAATCTGAAACGGCATCATATCCTGTGAGGTAATGAGGGAGCGTGAACAGAAGAGGGTTCATTGTAGGGATCCTAAACTACTGAAGGGTTTACATTAGGAGTTGATAGGCCTGTCTGAATAGATATGTCTTTAGTTTGCGCTTGAAGCTGTAGAAATTGGGAGTTAATCTGATTGTCCGGGATAGAGAATTCCAGAGAAGTGGTGCAACTTGGGAGAAGTCTTGTATACGGGAGTGGGAGGTTCTGATAATAGAGGATGTGATTCTTAGGTCATTGAGTGAACGGAGAGCACAGGTTGGGCGATAGACAGAGATGAGGGAGGAAATGTAGGGAGGTGCAGTATTATGGAGAGCCTTGTGGATGAGGGTGATAAGTTTATATGGTATTCTGTATTGAATAGACAGCCAACATGAAACCATGGAAATTATTTCTTACTTAGTTATAGCTGGATTTGATTTACATAAAACCATGTGATACTGTCTCCTACTGATACTATGGGTCACCCTGTAATAAAGATACAATCACAATTTGACAGGCAGGTAAAGGATTTGTTCAGTCACTTATAATGCATCCCTGTGACCCAGCTGATCTCTCTCTTCTGTTCTCCATCAATGTCTCTTCACCGTATACATGTGATCCATGGAGGCCAATCGCTGGCTGCAGTGATTGACTGCGGAGGTCACACAGAATGTCAAAATGTCTTTTCTGGAGGCCAGGATACAGAGACCGATAAGATAGACAGAGGACCTGGGAAGTGGCAGCAGGGACTGGCAATGGGAGTATTAAAATGTTTACTTTAGTAGTATTCTAAGCTTTGAAATAAATACATAAATGAATGAAGGGACTTGACAATTTATATAAATTTAGGATTAAGTTTTTGCCTGGTAGCTTCAGAGAGCGGCCTTAGTTTTTATACTGATGGCGATAGAATAATTTTAATATTGTTTTTATGAATCAAAAAATAGTTTTGTTAAAAATGGTGCATATACCAACTGTAAAGATTCATACATAGTCCTTCTTTATCACTGTCTGTATCGTATTTTCAGACTGTGGGAGCCGACTGGTGACTGTGAATATCAGTGTAAAGAATTATTGTGGTTTGTTATTTGTCTACTTCCTTTCCCATGTGCCTAAAATAACTTCCCATTGCCTTGGATGATGGTCAGAATTGTCCAGATCACTTCCACTTACTAGAAAGGACAGCCCTGTGAGCTGCATGTGTAATAACGTAGTCTATGGAAAGCATGTAACTTCCATAAAGCTTGCATTACATGGACGTTTTACACCGATTTTATGATATATACCTTTTGCAGAATTAATAATCTAAGTGCCCCAAAGACAAAAAGCTGCCCATTTCTACCTCTGCCATTCTCCCTCTATAAACAATTCATGGAAATTCCCAGAGGAAGCAGACATTCGCTTAGCACAGTCTGTTGAGAAAATAGAGGGGCGAGTTAATAACTAATAAAAATAATGGGGAGGATACAAAGCCTGGAGCCTGGATACAATTAATGGAAAAGTAGTAAAAGGGTTTTTTTGTAAACTCTTCTCAGTGTCTGATTGTTCTGCTTCCTGCGTTCTAGCAGTTACCTATCTGTCCTCTGATTTCCCATAGATTAACAATACGTGTAGACTGAGAGCTTTCAACAGGTGTACTTACTAAGGATTTGCATGGATTTGGGCTGTGGACAGGAAGTGACCTAATTTCCTAAGAAAATAATATAATTGTATTTACAATTGTATTTTTTTTATTCTGTTTCCTGATAAATTTCACTGAGGTAAACAGACAATTATGGTGTTAGGACGTAGAATACATTTAGTTGCATACAGCTGCACTCATGTGTATTCACAGTCACTGTATGTTAACATTGGTAAAATTACTCAGCAAAAGGCTGCAGTATTATGGCACTATGAAGAACTACAGTGGTATGTATCACGATGGGTTCCTGTTGTTAAAACATATACAACACTGTTACACTAGGTTCACCTTAGCGTTTGTCTCTCCGTTGTTCAGGTTCGCATGGGGAACAGGAAGACTGAGAGCCTGTCTGCTAAAAAAGAAGTTACCTGTGGATACACGCAGGTTCCATAGACTATAACGGGGGTCTGTCAGGTTTCCGCTGGTTTTATACTGAAACTGGTGTAGAGAAAAGTTCTGTCCGTTAATTTTAGGCGGAATCTGCGGCAGATGTGAACCTAGCCTTAACTGTTTTTATACTGTACCAATCTTCACAGAATAGCGCAGTCTACTACAGTATGCTGTGAAGTGGAAAATATATGCCCATATATACCGGATGCTTTTTTGGCATACAGTGTGTGATTGAATGGGGGACTTTGGATGCATTTGGGAGCTTTTTCAGCACATAAGGCAGACTTGGCTTACAAATGTAATATGAATACAGCCCAAAAAATTGTATGTTGTGATATAAAAAGTCTCGATTGAGCCCTAACGTATAGGTGTGTCTAGCTGAATGCTCATTTGGATGACAGCTATGCCCCTCAACCCCTTACACACGCATACTCAGTTCAGCTAACCTTTGGGGGATGGTTGATTTACCCTGAAAACAAAAGCGTTGGCTGTTGGAATTCAACATGCCTGATCCTTTCTTACCCCTGACATTTACAGTTGGGCAAACGTTAGGAGGCCAAAATATACACAAATTTTTTAGCCAATGTATTCCTTAAGTGATAGGAACAGTAATACATTTACTTAGGTCCAATCAGTAGTCTGCAGTGCTTGATACTTCAATATGGAGGATGCATAGAAGCAATTTCAGTGTCAGCTGCTGATTGTTTTCTTTAGGATGAGATGATAAACTCTTAAAGCCCTGCTGTCATTTTAAGTAATATGTGATAAGTTGGTTTACTGTCTGCTTTGAAGCATTCCAGACCCTGAACAGAGAGCGCTCTTGTAAACATGGCAGTTTGACTTTCAGATCATATCTCCAAAGTTCACTGTCAGTTCTAATAGAAGAAAACCCTGGGGATGGGGCACAAAGGCCTCTTGAAAGCAGAATGTTTCATAACAGGATCCACTTCCAGGGCAGCTGGAGGAGACTGGACAAAAGTCCTATGTTTCATGAATCAAGATCATTCAGATGTAACTTCATTTACATTGTGGGTTATTTCAACAAAGTAAAACTGGTCATGTAAGCCCTCCCTAAATGCCAGGGTGCGTGGCGGTGAACACCATATAGAGGCTTTAGATGGCCTGTGTATGGCCAGAACTTGATGTAAAGTGTATATATGTAAAATATATAATGTATGTTTTTCATTGTAATATGGTAATATACAGTACAGACCAAAAGTTTGGGGACACCTTCTCATTCCAAGAGTTTTCTGTATTTTCATGACTATAAAAATTGTAGATTCACACTGAAGGCATCAAAACTATGAATTAACACATGTGGAATTATATACTTAACAAAAAAGTGTGAAACAACTGAAAATATGTCTTATATTCTAGGTTCTTCAAAGTAGCCACCTTTTGCTTTGATTACTGCTTTGCACACTCTTGGCATTCTCTTGATGAGCTTCAAGAGGTAGTCACCTGAAATGGTCTTCCAACATTCTTGAAGGAATTCCCAGAGATGCTTAGCACTTGTTGGCCCTTTTGCCTTCACTCTGCGGTCCAGCTCACCCCAAACCATCTCGATTGGGTTCAGGTCTGGTGACTGTGGAGGCCAGGTCATCTGGCGTAGCACCCCATCACTCTCCTTCTTGGTCAAATAGCCCTTACACAGTCTGGAGGTGTGTTTGGGGTCACTGTCCTGTTGAAAAATAAATGATGGTCCAACTAAACGCAAACCAGATGGAATAGCATGCCGCTGCAAGATGCTGTGGTAACCATGCTGGTTCAGTATTCCTTCAATTTTGAATAAATCCCCGACAGTGTCACCAGCAAAGCACCCCCACACCATCACACCTCCTCCTCCATGCTTCATGGTGGGAACCAGGCATGTAGAGTCTATTCGTTCACCTTTTCTGCGTCGCACAAAGACACGGTGGTTGGAACCAAAGATCTCAAATTTGGACTCATCAGACCAAAGCACAGATTTCCACAGGTCTAATGCCCATTCCTTGTGTTCTTTAGCCCAAACAAGTCTCTTCTGCTTGTTGCCTGTCCTTAGCAGTGGTTTCCTAGCAGCTATTTTACCATGAAGGCCTGCTGCACACAGTCTCCTCTTAACAGTTGTTGTAGAGATGTGTCTGCTGCTAGAACTCTGTGTGGCATTGACCTGGTCTCTAATCTGAGCTGCTGTTAACCTGCGATTTCTGAGGCTGGTGACTCGGATGAACTTATCCTCCGCAGCAGAGGTGACTCTTGGTCTTCCTTTCCTGGGGCGGTCCTCATGTGAGCCAGTTTCTTTGTAGCGCTTGATGGTTTTGGCCACTGCACTTGGGGACACTTTCAAAGTTTTCCCAATTTTTCGGACCGACTGACCTTCATTTCTTAAAGTAATGATGGCCACTCGTTTTTCTTTACTTAGCTGCTTTTTTCTTGCCATAATACAAATTCTAACACTCCATTCAGTAGGACTATCAGCTGTGTATCCACCTGACTTCTGAACAACACAACTGATGGTCCCAACCCCATTTATAAGGCAAGAAATCCCACTTATTAAACCTGACAGGGCACACCTGTGAAGTGAAAACCATTTCAGGTGACTACCTCTTGAAGCTCATCAAGAGAATGCCAAGAGTGTGCAAAGCAGTAATCAAAGCAAAAGGTGGCTACTTTGAAGAACCTAGAATATAAGACATATTTTCAGTTGTTTCACACTTTTTTGTTAAATATATAATTCCACATGTGTTAATTCATAGTTTTGATGCCTTCAGTGTGAATCACAATTTTTATAGCCATGAAAATACAGAAAACTCTTGGAATGAGAAGGTGTGTCCAAACTTTTGGTCTGTACTGTATAACCAGGCAATTATTAAAGAGAGTCTGTCCCCTTCCCCCAAGCATACTCAAATGTCAGCAACATATAACATATTACTGCAAATGAGGCAGTTAGTGCACTTGGGGGCGTCCTTCAGCTCCTTGGAGCGCTGCTCTTGACACTCAGACCCTGAACATCTTCTGCTTGTGCTATTCCATGCAGTAGTAGTTGATCCTCCCACTGCTGTGACCTCACCTATCCGACTACAAGCAGCAAAAGCACGCTCCCAGGGCTGAAGGCCACCCCCAGAACACTAACTGCCTTATTTGCATGACTTAAAAGTTTTTTCTACAAAAGGAACATACCCAACAAAGTTAAGTAATTCATTGTTGGCATTTGAATACTCTTGGGGAGATGATAGACTCCCTACAAGCAAATGTAATGTGCATAAAAATACTTGTACTGTATGTAACTCACAGAGGCACATGGAGTCTGTGGGGCTCCATCCACTGCCATGTAGATAACGAAGAGAACTTCGTCTATTAACTTCCCCAATTCCAGCATACGTTGGTCCAGTCAGGTTGGTTAGTTTTGTGAGTGGACACATCTAAAAGTCTCATGTTGGGTGAAACTGCAGAATATGACAGACTTGTACTATCCCAGTTTCCCCCAGTGATAAAAATCATGAAATGGTCATCTGCTGATATGATAAATGTCATGGTGGCCTTACACCTTATATATAGTTGGGAGCTGAGTAAGTATTAGAATGAGCATTAGAATTTCCTCTTGACACCGTACACATTGTGGGATTCTCACCAATCGTGCATATTTTTAATGGGGAGAATATAATAAGCTATGTTATAACCAATGGTAACAAAAGGTTGGGCATGTCCAATTCTTTCCCCCACATCCGCTGTCAGTCCTATACACATTATTTGTGGCCAAATATTTAATATTCCTAATGGTACTTTCTTCTGTTTGGGGTGATGGGGTATTACCATATATTTGATAGCACTGACTGACTGCAATATCTGTGTAGGCTTGACTTTGCAGTGTTTCTGTAGTTTTAACCTTTTCATTTTTTTTGTTTTTCTGCAAACATTTAGAATTATCTTTATTATTATTATTATTATTTTTTATTTTTTTTAATGAATGTAACTGTGCGTAGTCTGTGATAATTTTCTGAAAAAAACCCTCTTCAGCTCATTGATTAAACCTTCCCAGACTCTTAACCTATAGACACCAATCGCTCAGCCGTATTGGACAAATGTGAAAAGGACAAAGAACTGTGTCTGTTGTTTAAACTCTGCAGTCGTTGCTGGTATTGAGCGTTCCTTCTTTACTGATTGATTAGCCCGGGGTAAATCGTGTACAAATGAACGCTAAACCTTCTCCAGACTTCATTGGCAAGACGCTGCAGAATGAATGGTGACTTAGTATAGGCAGCGCTGGAGACAGACTAGCCGCTCCTGGTAAATATTGTATTGTGCCCAATACAATAATAGCTAATGACTTGGGATTTCAGAGCGAAGAGGGGAAATCAAAGGGCAGCTATTGAACGGCCGTAATCAATTTAAGTAGTAATTCCTGAAGAATCACATGTGAAGAGACTGTCACTTTAGCAGGGAGGCTGCAGGTTGTCAACATGTCCAGAAGTATATAAATTTTATGGCATCATATATTACAATTTTGCTACTGCTGATTGTTTTGTATATAAAGGGATTAACCGTGCTTGGCTACTTATACAACTTCCTATAGGCCGCAATGAAAAGTAACGTATATATGGGACCCTTTGCTACATTTTCCCTTTACACCCAGGTTAATGGCACAATAAGTGACACCAGAATTCCTTTGTAGTGATGTTTTAAGAGGTGGGATTGACTTCTAGAGAGGCTTATAATATCTGTCTACCTCTGCTCAACTGGAGTCTCAAGGGAATATGTGAAGTTAAACCAAGGTGAATTTTGCTGAAATAGCTTTTGTATAATATCAAACTTGATTATATATATTTTTTTATACTACTCTCATGACTTAGAGTGGTCCTCACACTACAGTTTTCAAAACAGTAGTGGTCTATGGGGAAATTCACGTGTTTTATATTGTGTGAATATCAAAAAAAAAAAATCTACATGTGCGGAGGTTTTTCTTTTTTTAAGAATTCATAAAGTCTGAGGGATTCATGAAAACTGGAATAAATCCTGAAGAATAGAATATAGGAAAATACCCTAATGATTCCTCCTTCCACCTTCTCTCCTCTGATCCTATTTTGTTATATATTGCAACGAAGGAAATATTCCCTGCAAGTCCCAAGATATGTAAATACCCCACCCACTTCTTCCCCCTTCACTGCTAGAAGACAACTGGCTACAGCAGAAGAGATATATATATATATATATATATATATATATATATATATATATATATATACACACATACGAGCACCCTCTGTGCATTAGGGTAAAGAGAAAATTGAAAAACTAATAACCCCTTTATCACCAATGGAAACGGGGAGGGGGGGCTTTGCTCCCCATATAAATGATGATAAATTCATTGCATATATTGTATTCTTTGTTGGCATATAATTCTTAGTTTAATTTCTAAGCCATTCAAAGCTAAGTTTTAATGTTAGTATAATTTCTTTTTTTTCTTTTTCCTGGGAATAAAAGTGATGGGAAATTGTGCTTTTAGGTAGTAACAGAACAGCCACAGAAAGGTTAATATGTTACTTTGCTATTAAATCTGTCCTTTTGCTCTAATTTGCATGTTACTGCTATCCAATGATGTTTCTGTCACTAAGCCTCTGCGGGGAGAGCGTATCTGACATTTAACTTTAACAATGTATTTAATTAGAAAAAGTAATTAATGTAAAGTTAAAGCCTCATCTTGATAGATTGGTACACGCTCACTTGGTACAGGGATGCCGCTTCAGCTTGGGCACCTCTTACTGACACATACATGGATTATCACAGTTAAGGAGTTGTAATGTGTAATAGGTAGTGCAAGCAGGCAGTCGTGTGTTTTTTTTTTTTGTTTTGTTTTTTTGTTTTGTTTTTTACTGTGTTCTGCACTTTATAATTGTTCATAATGACTTCTTTACTTGTCAAACAGTATATAGAATATACCGATATTTAATGACACCGATTTGTGTCTAACTCTGTGGCAGTGCTATTTTACAGGCAACAGCTGATGAAACTCCAGCATTTAACATGCATCGTGTATAACTGTATATTATAAGGGCATAGCCGAGTTTGTAGTCTGGATAGTCTGTGGTAACCGTACTGCATTAATAACATTATGAACTTTCTGTAATTGATAAACCAAACTCTGCTACATCTGTATATCTTTTCAGTAAGAAGCTATATCGCAGATGGTTTTCTCTTCAGCCCACCATAGACATTTAATGTTGTCAGCAGATCCGTTTAGATTTTCACAGGACCTGTGACATGTTGCGATGCAAGCCATAAGCTAGGTGCAGCCAGTAGGAATGTACAGAATTGTAAATAATTGAAGACTGGAAGTTCTAGGTCTCTGACTATCTTTTCCTACTTGAGTCATGTTATACAATTGTCTAGTAGTAGTATTTTAGTTATTACAAGTTTTGTAGAGATGTGTTATCTTTAACAAGATGACTAGCTTTTCAAAGCAACATGATCTTGAAATGCCGTGTGACAAGATGTCTGTCCTGTGTCTGTGTGTACCTCCACTGGTTGTGTTGTGAATTGCAGCATGACAAGAATGGTGCAATATTGTATTCAATTGGTTTCATGAATTTTTAATACTTTTTAATGGGGTTGTCCAGGTTATAGTTTACCTATCCTGTGGATAGGTCCCAGTATCAGATCGGTTGTGGTCCAACACCCAAACCATGACCAGATAACCTGATGTGGTTGCCACAAGCCATATACTAAGTATACAGCTGGAAGCAACCCTGATCCTATTCAAGTGAATGGGAAAAGGACTGCAGTTCCAGGCACCTTGACTATAATTTATGGATCAGAAGCTCCTTACAATCTACAGTGCTCCATACACTGTAGTGGTGGTGCCTGGAATTGCAGTTCCACTCCCATTCACTTGAATAGGACCAGGGCTGTTTCTAGCCATATACTTGGTATATGGCTTCCGGTGGCTGCATCAGCTGATTGGTCAGGGTCTGACGTCGGAAACTATCTAAAATGGATGACCTATCTTGTCAGTATCAAAGATGTTCAGATCCTGGACAACCCCTTCTGACCAAATTGTTATTGTGCATCTGTATTCATTAGTTGGCTCCACTCGGAAGTTCAGAAAATAATATTTACACTGCTCAGTTCCTAGATATAAAAATACTGCATTACTACTAATGGAAAACTAAAGACCTTCCGCTGGTGTTTTCTCTTGGCCCGAGTATTGCTTGTGTTTGTTATAAGACCGAACACGCACAAATATTAGTTTCTCAGGGCTTCATTTTAAACACAGCTGGAAGTTACAATGCTGCAAACAAGCAGGAGAGCAGCTTGCAATATGGCAAATCCAATGATGGCCTGTCACTACTTCCCTCATACTGACAGCTTTTACTTTTATTATACATATTTTTTTTTTCAATGGTTTCCCTTTCGTTTAACCATTGAGTCTACTTTCATGCTATCAAGATTTACTATCGTCTTCACCCTAACCCCCCCAAAACAAAAAAAAAAAAATGTAAAAATTATATAGAAGCTCCTGCTTTGGTGGTATTTGGGTGTGTTTACACATGCTGGTTTTATTCTGGTACACACTACTTCATGTGTGGTTTTTTTTTTTTTTTAATTTTTTTTTTTTTTTTTCCTTTTTATCCACTGTAATATATCCTGAATATATCCTTTAGATGCTGGCTTTTTAAAGGTGACATCCATTTGTGTACGTGTAGCCTAACAATTTGACTTGGTTTTATAATGCTTACAATTGTGTGCTTTCATTGTGCTAGCTGCGTTTTTACGGCTAGCACACTGAAAGCTTTTTCTTATGGCTCCCTATACACAACACTGTATTATAATGGGGCTGTGAGCCCAGGGACCAAACTCAGGACAGGTCATATCTTGACAGTTTTGTGGCCTGGGCTCATCTGTTGAGGTCAGACAGCATATGGATTGCATCCGTGTGCCTTTTTTTCTTTTCATGGACACGTTAGTGTGCATGTAACCTTACTTAGTGCTTGTAATTTTTGGAAAATCAGAAATTTCTAGTTCTACATTGATGCATCACCCATTTCCTTATAGATCGCAATAGGTGTATGGAGGTGTCCTGATCTCTTAGGCAGTTGAAATCCCACTGCCTGATCCTTTTGTTCCCAGGTAGAGGTGTCAGAGCTACCTGGCAGTGGTGTTCTACACTTTCCAAATCCAGAATATAAGCTTGCACATCGGAACAAAGCTTGCTCGTGTATGGATGTCTCAGAAAGGCTAGCCATTTGCAAAACTGATACTCTTTCAGCCACCAGTCATCATATCAGTATATAGCTTTACACTCTTGCCATTCAGAAGTCTGGTAGCGCCAGATAAGGACCATTATAAGCCCTGGGGTAGCCATATATAAAAGGGTTAAAGTGGAAACGCTCTATACTTGTCTGTGCCCATACGGATTGTGAGGTGCCTCCTTCCTGTGCTTTGTTTGTATACTCTAATCTGGTTTTCATGTGGGAGGTCTATTTTGAGAATTACTGTAACCCTGAGAAAATAATAGGCCCCTTATCGTCCTTGCCCCCTCCTGCCACTGTCTTTAATGGTAATGTGTAGTTGAGGCCTTTTCCTCTGTCTGGATCTCTCTTTAATAAGGTGTACAGTAGAGGAGGCCGACATACAGCAGCCCTTTAATTTTGCTTTGGGAAGGCGCCTTCTTGTTTTAAAGTTTGTAATTACTTTCTGGCTTGCAGCACCCTCTCATTACCAGTGACTGGAAAGAATGCTGCGTCTTCCAAAAGTGTAATTACATAGGGTGGGTATTTGCGGTGAGGTGAGATGGGAAGGATGGCTGTACATTCTGAAGGCTTGCTTGTGTTTCAGACAGTCAGAAATGTGGTTTGTGGGCTACGTGTTCCCATGCAATCATATAACCTCTGCTATTGGAAAAAAAAAAAAGGTAAAAAAAGAGTAACCCACAGCCATAAAATCAAATAACTGAGGGAGATTATTGTATGAGAATCCATGCTATAAACAGCTTGGTAGTTGCAGCAAAGCAGCCGTGATCATTTCACAGGCAGGGAAATGGTTAAATGCAGCGTATTTTGCATTATGTGCTCATTTATGTAGAGCAGCTACGAGTCTTTAGATGTCATTGTGGCCTGAAAAGCTCATTGTAGAGGTATTTGTCATTTTTGCACGCATGCCTGTCCATACTTAAGTCTCATTTTAAGCTTGAGAACCAGTTCTTCGACACGGATTGACTGACGGGGCTGGAGTAGCAGCCGGGCCTCTGGCTTTACATACTGCAGAGCCTAATGAATCCCATTACAGGTGACGACAGAGAGAAACATTTACAATGATGGAGCATGTCGAATTTGTGTTGTGACATGGCTCTTTGCTAAACCGCCAGTGTAATTCTCCCTCAGGCAAGAAGTATGTCTGGTTACAAAAGTGTACTATTAATGTTATATGTTTATAGTCAGCCCTGCTATAATGTGCCAGATGATAATTCAGGAACATTGGATTGCAGCCTACTTGGACAGAATGGGTTCTCTTCTGCAAGGGGTTTGAGGAGCTCTGCTGACTAAGGTATACCTATGGCAGTTTTGGAGGGATGAAGCTTGTAGTGTGGGGGTCAAAAATGCAAATGAAGAAAGTAATCCTTCAGAACTCTTCCAATATACATACGTGTGCTTGGCTGAGCATGCAAGTGTTTTCTATGGGGAGAGAAGGCCATTGCCAGACACCTTGAAATCCGATAGTTTGATAATCCTTTAGCTGATATCTACCACCAGGAAAGAATCAAGGGGATAGTTGATCAGTCATGTCAAAATCGGGAGGGTTTGGCCAAAATTAGTCTATGGCCAGCTTTACAATAAACTGGACCTTTGTGTAGCACACTCAGACTGCACCATTCTTTGTCATAGCACGCTCACTGAATGTAACAAAGGAGATCCTAGTTGTGCTGTGAATGCAAAAGAAAATCTTGTGTGAAAATGTATGTATGTATGTATTTGCAAAATGTTGAGCAGCAGATTTGAACAGTTGTATTTAAAGGGATTGTCCAGCAACCTTTAAAAAAAAAAAAAAAAATTGCATTGAGCGTTAGAAAATAATAAAAATAGTAATACTCATCTTGCCAATACTGGTTCCTTACTGACCTTCCCTGGGGTCCAAATGATCTTTGTATCCTGGCATCCATTGATGGCGCATTGACAGATGTTTCCATTGAAGCTAATCACTGGATCCAGGAGTATTGACAGGTCACAGCTACAGCCAGTGATGGGGTACAGCAGTTACGTCTTTGTATCCTGGCCTTCAAGGATGACAACCTGTCACATTGGCACAGCACCCTGAAAGCATGAGAATAGGATCAACAGAGGGTTGGCATTTGTAGTATCTTCCAAAATTTTAATCTGTTTTTCTTTGATTAGGATGCTGGTGAATAGTGAACAGTGGGTAAGGCCACATGTACATGACTGTTGTATATGGGTCCTTGATGCCCCATGGATAGCTTTAGTGTGCGGTTCGTGCTTTCCTTGGACACTTAAACTTGAATGAACTATTCATATAAGCTATTTATGTGGATGCTTCATTTCCTTCTCGCGTGTCTTGTTTGTCCATCCTTGATGGAGGAGAAGAACTTTTATTAACCTCCCACTTTGAGAACGCCAACTAACTCCTCTGTGTCCAAAGTAGGACATACAGATGACATTGCTTGTTCATGTGCATTTTGCTTTGCTTGAAGAAATAGACGTTTTGAATTGGACATTCTTCAGATTTCCTTCTATTCAGCTCCTGATGTAAATAACGTCAGACAAAACATGGAGACAGTGATTAAATACAGTGCAAGTCGGCTACCAGACAGATTGACATTGAATTTAGCCTGTGATCTATTGCATACATCACATGACCTTACACACAATGCGTTCACCTTCCAACCTTTTCAGAAAGTTTGTATTCACAAACGCACGGCATTCTACTTTATTATTCCATTGTGTGCTTTGTTGTAAAATTTGGTTGTGAAATGCATATGGGAAACTCAATCCTTCCTGTATCCTCACGGCACCGCTCCAGTCATATTGTGGTAAGACCGTGGAAGTGAGAAGGAGCTCATTTTACTTGCTAATACATTTTGTAGTCATACTGAGCTTGCCAGCTGGCTGGATGAATAGTGCTGGAACTTGTCACATCTGCTAGAGGCTGTGATGTCATGAATGTGACTACAGGAGGAAGTTTTTGTAAAGGTCTACGTATCATTTTTTTTTTTGGGTTGTTCTCTGCAATTGCTTTGTGTCATTCAGACTCACAGCCTGATACCCAAGGGGCAAACATATGGCCTTCTGCGAAGAGTCTGACAGGTTGTCTGTCCAAGTGGAATGCATGCTTCCAAGAACAAATACTGCATCTGTGATAGATATACTTAAACATCTTTTTTATTTCAAAGAATCACAATACCCTTGTATTATACATTGTATGGCACAGTGTTAGACATTGTTAAAATTGGACATCTTTCTGCCCTTGAATCAAGGCATAAGTTTAATTGCTTATGCTGGGTCACAAGCAATGTAGTTTCTAGCTGTTTGCACACAGTAGGGTGAATTTTTTTTTTACGGCTAAGGCCCCATGCAGCGTCCCGCAGCGCTTCTCACAGAAAGTTCACAGAGGTTCCCTCTGCGGACTTTCTGCTTCAATTATACCTATAAGGAAAACCGCCTGCATTTCCGTAGGTATAATTGACATGCTGCGCTTTCCAAAACCCCAATGGTTTTGGAAATCGCAGAGTGTCCACTGCATGTATTTTTCCGCAAAGTGGGGATGGGATTCACTAGAATCCCATCCACTTTGCTGTGACTGTAAAAGGATGCGTTTTTTTGTTCTGCAGCATTTACGCCACATGGGACCCTGGCCTAAATAGTTTATTTGACGTTAAGGAAAATATCACACGGGTTGAAATCCAACATATTTTATCTATCATTGTTTCCTGCAAGATAAGTGTTCTCCTAGTTGAAAGATATATAAATTGTAAATGGCCAGCTTAAAGGTATATTCCTATGTCGAGGATCATATTTAAACTTGTACTTTTAGGCTAACTGAAATGTTTTACCCAATATATTTTTGTCTATCTTGCTCCATTAGCCAGATTACATCTGAATGTGTCCTCAGTGTTTACAGCTCTGTGCCTAGGTTTTAGACCACCTCTCATCTACTTCCAGTGGTTGGGCTGCAAAGTGCTCTCAGGTTCTGGTCAAGATGCTGTTCTAGCTGTTATCCGGCATTAGCAACTAAGTTAATTCTGTACGTCAATTCAGAGATAACTGAAATTTAGAACAATCTCTGTTCATCTTGAGTATTGCTGTTAGCCTGAGCTGAAAACCATAAAGTGGAGAGGAGACAGGAGAAATCCTGGAATGGGAAGACCTCTATAAAGCCTGTTACTCAACAACTATTTAATGTGCATGTCCAGTTTTAGGCCAACTGCTAATCCTACCATGTTCTATAAAGGTATAGGGGCGTAAAAGCAGAGTGTGCATGTGTGAGAGGGGAGCTGAAGCAATAGCTGCTGACTGCTTTTTAGGTGGGAGTTTGACACTTCCTCAGATGCCAATAAAGTAATATGCTAGGTGTCACATATCAAGGCAGAAGATAAAGCCGTTCTCATAAGTGCAGCATCTTTGCATGGTATATGTTACAAAAGTTAATACATCCACTGATTTAATGAGGATTCTACGTTACATCAGCAGCCTGCACACAGTTTGCTGAAGGAACCGATCACTCTCAAGGGAAGCCAATGACTAGAAGAGCTAGCTCCCATAATCTCTATTGCTGTATTTCACTGGCTCTTTCCAGCTTGCATCAGCTTTTTTCTTTATTCTTTTGCACCTTCATGTCATCAGCGGACAGCAGATTTCCTTTTCCTAATATTAACTTTTTTTGAGTATAGAAATCCTGCTCTTATAATTTCATCAGGATGGCAGAGCTGTTAAGCTGAATGATCAGGACAGAATGTGTATGTGTTATTTCATATGGATGCATAGTAATATATGAATACTGATCTGGTCCCCAGACATTAAGAGGACATTGGCACGTACTGAAAATGGCAATATTCCCTGCGGATTGATTTTGCAGCAGTAGTATTCCTCTACAGTTTCTTTATACACAATCAGATTTGGGGACAAAATCCACAACTAGTTTTTTTTCCCCATTCCATGGAGATGTACCGTAATGGTCATAGCCCCTGAATAACCACTTCAGCCATGAAAGTTAATTTGGGTACTCCAAATATAATTTTTCGGTCCAATATTGGTTTAGATAACCAATGGGTTCTTGTCCTCTGATCATGGTCTGTTGCTGTAATTCCCAATTGATTGTAGCAAGGTAGCACAACTTCTATAGTAAAAAAAGATCTAAAAATGTACTTGTCTTTCCCTGGTGACTAGACGGGAAGTTCAGAACGCACTACCCTTTGGCCTTGCTTCCTGTGCAAAAACTTATTAACATAGGAGCTGTTTACTTAAGTTAGTGTAACAACTATGCTATAGTCATTGAAACTTAAGTATTACATTAGTTTTTTCTTATCTTGTACACGGCTAAATAGCTTTTAAAGCTGATATTATTTAATCGTCATGTAAGCAGTTTACCCACTATATAGTGTGAATGGTTTACCTGGTGTGAACTTCCCATTTAACTGTACTGTCTGACTATTGCTATACATTTTTATGCCAGAAATATTAGATGTTCACCATCCTTCCTTGTGCTTGTGACAGATCTTTCTGAAGGCATTCTGCTGCTGAAAGGTCTGCTCTCTCTGAATACCCTAAGGATCTGTTTTTGTATCTTAACATTTTCCTTTACATCTCTCCCTTTGTCGACGGGTGACAGGCAGCATCTGTTGTCACATCAATGTCTGCAGTACTATCCAGTGACAGAGGGGGATCAGCATCGGTGGCAGAGTAACCTTACACCCAATATTTAATTCAGGAAGAGTAAAGAGGACAGTGCTTGGTTGCTAAAAGCATAGCAGAATGGCCATGGGCTCAGGCCGGGAGCGATACTACATGGCTAAGAACAGAGCACAACCTTATAAATCAGTAACAGTCTTCACTGAGCGGATACCTTGTCCATATTAATGTCTTTTATACATATTTCATTTCTAATATGTGCCATTTAGCCCTGAAGGCTCAAAAAGTGCTTTTAATATCTATGAAAAAAGCTGAGACAGCAATCCCAGCCTCCCTGGAAAGCAGCTGACATTGGCGCAAGTGTGTGTTGAGAGAACCTTGGAGTTGCTGAAAACACAACCAAGACTGGTAGCCTGCTTTATTGACTTCTGAATGCGGCCATGTCTTTTATGGCAGTTATGTAATATTGGGTACTGGCTTCATCTAGAGCAGGGGTGTCAAACTCATTTTCTCCAGGGGCCACTTCAGCCTCACGGGGTACCTTGAAGGGCCAAGATTATTTTACACATGTATAAAAGTAACTTCTCCTTAACAGTTAAGCGAGCTATTAAGGAGTAGTTACATTTGTACATTACTACTGTTACAATCAGCCCTTTGAGGGCAACCAGAAAGAACATAATGTATTGTTAAAACCTAAGACATTGGCATGTTACATACTATCCTCATCCTTTCTGAATATATCAAAAATTAAGCAATATACAAATACCGTTTACCCCTGCAAACGGTATTATGCTCCATAGTGGCCCCTGCACACGGTATTATGTCCCATAGTGACCCCCCACCCATGAACTATTATTATACTCTGGGGTCTTTTCAGACCCCAGAGTATAATGATTGGAGACCCAGGTGGTGACAAACATAAAACCAGTGTTACTTACCTGGGCTCCGGTGCTCTCCCTGCGTTCGGCCTTCTTCAATGTAGCACAGACCAGCGTCGCGACATAATGACGTCGGGCTGGCTCACGTGACGCCTGCGATGTCACCAAAGAAGGCCGAAGCCTGCGGGGAGTAACATCGGATCGCCAGAGAGGTGAGTAACTCTGGTTTTTATGTTCCCTCACCTCCCCTGTGTCTCCGATTATTATACTCCGGGGTCTGAAAAGACCCCGGAGTATAATAATAGTAGTATTTGATGGGGTTCGCCGGCCGCGGCCTCACTTACCATCCCTGCTCCTGCACACAGCCGCTTCTGCGTCCCATAGTAGAAGGGGAAGCGGGGGGCGGCCACGACCAGCAGCGGGGATCGATAAGTAAATAGGCTGTTAGGTGCCAGGGATACTCCAGCAGACAACGGCCTATTTATATATATATATATATATATATATATATATATATATATATATAAAAAAACTTATTTCACCGACCTCCGATGCCTTGATGCAGCCGCCGCCGCCTCCTCTTCTTGTCCGCGACGTCTGCGTGTCAGCGTAGGAGGCGCGATGATGTCATTGTATCGCCGCCTGCGCTGACATGCTGCCCAGGACATGTAAACCAGCCCAGGACAGGTATCGCGCAGCTTTGTTTTTTTTGTTTTTTGTTTTTTTTAAGCGGCCTGTCCTGGGCTGGTTTACATTACATAGACAATAAAAAATGCCGCGCCCCTGCGGGCCAGATAAGTGCCGGGCCGGATAACAGAAGGCAGCGGGCTGGATTCGGCCCGCGGGCCTTGTGTTTGACACCTGTGATCTAGAGTATTTAGAATGAAGATCAAGAATCCTTGTGTCTTTCTGTGTGTATTCTGCTGAAAGGTCCTGAAAAGAGATTTGTCAACAAATGTGAAGGCTCTAAAATAAAAAAAAAAAAAAAAAAGGATGCTGTGTATGCCTTTAGCAGGATCTGAGGAGGCACTACACAGAGTCAAACACCGGAAGGCAGAGTTGTGCACCATCCTTCATTGGGCATTGGGGCAGATTTATTAAAGGGGATGTCCAGGCAAAAATGGACAACACTTTTAATGTTTGCCAGCTGGGGGCAGTGAAACAAATACTCACCTTTCCACGGTGCTCCCATGTCCTTCCACGTGTCCCGGTGCTTCTGCGTCGGCGGCGTCTCCCCTGGTCTCTTCCGGCATTCGGCTGATTGGCTTCAGCATTTACGAGACCGCAGAGGACAATTGGCCTCAGAGGTCACAGCTTCAGCAGAACTCCAGAAGATGTCGTTGGAGCAGAAGAACCAGGACGAGCGGGAGGACACGGGAACATTGTGGGAAAGTGAGTATGCATTTTTTGTTTGTTTCACTGCCCCCAGCTGATTTAAATGTTAAAAGGGTTGTCAGTTTTTGCCTGGACATCCCCTTTAAGCTCCTACACCACAGTTGTCAGGTTTGCAACTTTTTAAAAGCTACTTGTGACAGCAATTGTTGCAGGTGGCACTTGTACACCATTTTTGCCATTTTCTAAAAGAGGACACTGGGGGTGGGAGCTTGGGGTTGGCTGGCCAAATAGCCCCATCAGTTTTTCTCCTCGATTTAAAAATGTTGTAAATCGTTGACTTAAAAACCTACTGAATTACATCTACTTTATGGACAGGCTTTGTCAAAAATTAGGCACAATTTCTAAAGGTGCAGGAGTTATCAAAATTGCTGTTTGAAAATGCCGATCTTGATAAATACCCCCCCCCCCCTTTGCTGCTCATAACCAATCACAGCACAGCCTTTGTTTCTTCTGCTGCTGTGCGATTGGTTGCTGTGGGCAGCAAATCTAGATTGTTTTACTTTTTATCCAGCTTGTTCTATGTGCTCATGGGTTTTATTCTCACACTTCGTCATCCCTATTCTTTGAGTCATTGTCAGGTTTTCTTTTTATAGAATTTAAGCACACAATGAACAATGAGAACAGGATAGAAATAATGGAAGTGCAAGTATTGTACTCTGAACTATCTCACTACAGCAAGCTATAGGATATGAATAGTCCATATGTTTTGTGCCAACATACTTTGCGAATTGTGCAGAATCGTAATTTAGAGGTTGATGGCTAAAGTGACCATCGGAGGCCTGAAAATGCTTTTATAGATCTTGTGCAACTACAATATGACACAGTGCCTAAAAAGTTGGGAAGTAGTAATAGCAATGGCATACTCTTGTCCGCTAAATATTCACTTATAATAAAAATAGTTAAGCTTAGAATATGAAAATCACCTATATAGTATAACTACTCCATTGATTGTAATCTACCTCTGACGAAATTTGCCAAGCGATTTTTTTTTGATCCCCAAGTAAGCAAAAACCTGCATGAGAGTCAATAAACTCCAGAGCTGAAACCGTATTTAATTACCTGGAAATGTTTACAAAGATTAAAAAAAAGGAAAACTTAGCGGCGCTGCTGATAAGTACTGGAACTTGCCAGAGCTGTTCTCTGCCTCTAAGGACCAGCTCAGAAATGAGTTGCAAAGTTTTAATGAAACTATCCTGGCAATGGAACAAAGCCATAAATGTGATGATCTGTAACCTCACTCTCCAATAATGTGCGCTCTTGTTTTTCATAGATAAGAGTTATTCCCAATAGCCAGCCCAAACTAAACCACTGCTGCAAAGCAACAATGTCTGTGGTAGATATTATAGGGATGGACATAAATATGTCATGTTTTTATTATGATGTATAATTAAAAAAATAAGGTTAAATTTAGTCATTTCTAGTTATTTGGTTAACTAAAAAAAAATAAATAAAAAAAAATACATTTTTAATTGGTTATTGCTAACCTGAGAGGAAAAACGGTCTAGGCACAGGAGAATGGGGTTGACTGCAGTTCCATGCACCGGTGGGCTGTCAGGGGCACTGCTGTTGTGGGTAAACTAAAGGAGATACCCATTCATTCCTAGGGTTGGTTTCAGATATTGAACCCCCTCTGATCATTCTCATCATTGCAGTAAACCGTTTAACATATTCATTTATTTCAATATTTTTCATTTCAATGTATTATCTCATATACTACCATTATTTTCATATACTATATTAGAATATTTCAAGTCAGTTGAGCAGAGTCACCGGTAAAGGATCCTCATAACATGACCAAAGTAGAGAGCAGCTACACATTTGGGCACTGTGTAATGCTTTAATATGCCAGATTTCCCTACAGGTTACAGCTGGTCACACGGGACCCCAGCAGGGCAAAACTTTGCGTTTTGTGTCATAGTTAAAGAATCCGTCTAAGCAAAGATTGTCCAAAGCAAAGAACCCCTTAAAGAGGACCTTTCACCAGTTCTATTGACTTCGGTGCAATTGAATTTTTTTTTTTTTCCTCTGGGCAGTCCTGGACTAGAGCAGAAAGACGGGAGCCACCTACCTAACAGCAAAGAGTAATAATGGTGCTGACACTGCCCTGATTTCTTATGAACGGTGGAGGTTATAGAAACAATTCCAACTGTGCCTGAATCAATGGAGCGGCATCTATTGAAAGATGCAGATAGTTCTTTAAAGCCTAATGCACTAAATAATTGCTAAATAGTGTTAATGTGAAATCATTATCTGAATGGAAAAAAATGACCAGATTGGGCCAGATTTATTATGCCTTCTACATCAGCTTTCTGGCATATGAGACCTAAAACTTAGCAATTTATATTGTGCAAAACATAGTTCATATATGACACCCTCCATCAGCCATGGGGCTATGAAAACTGGCATGAGTAATACCAATCTTCATAAATCTGTCCCATTGTGTATAAAGCCAACTATCTAATGTGTTTTGGGAGCTGCGCAATACTTCACTGATGGCAGATGTTGGGGGAGATCAGGATCAAGGTGTTGGATTATACATGCCCACTCTGGTTTATTCCCACTCCCAATTCAGGATAAATGCACACTCAGCCATGCTGTCATGTGCATGCAGGGTTGGAAGGGAAGGCTTTCAATTGAGAGAGACATTATTTATATATATATATATATATATATATATATATATATATATATATAATGTGGCCAGTTGTAGGCATTCAGGAACCCAAATGTGGTAATATTAAAGTAACAAGGTGGACATAAACATGTCGATAAAGATGAAATTATGGGCAGCTCAGTGGTTAGCTCTGCAGCGCTGGAGTTCTGAGTTCAAATCCTGTCAAGAACAAAGCTGTAAGGAGTTTGTATGGGACAGTGACTGGCAATAACTGTAAAGCGCTGCAGAATATGATGATGCTATACAAGCAAAATATATAAAATAATTAAATTCATTAATCTTATGTGGGTGTAAATGCCTGTTGTGTAGCCTTTATGAGCATCACATGTTGCTCTGCCTTAAATAAAGCTATGGCAGCCCTGGCATTCTACTATCTACTACAGTGATGGGATTGTTACAGGTATATGCTGCACCTTTATTGTGGCACTCCTTTTCAATATGGCCACATCTGAACTGTCTTCCTGATAAATGTCATTCCTGCTCCAGGTGCAATGCAGCTGATTTATGCTGGGACTTGTTGTTCTTGCTTAGCAAGTGAGCGGCAGTGGTCTGTCATTTTTAAGTAGTTGTGTTTTGTTTTTTGTTTTTTTTGTTTTTTTTTCTTTTCTGATCTCTCTGCAGCCTTCAGAAGATCACAAGTGGGTTGCAGACACCTGCATGGAGCAGATACAGGGCAGTGTTCCAGCATTCGCCACAGGCAAACAAAACTGCAGCAACTAATGGTTGTCACATGATGCTGCTTCCCTAATGTTTCATTTCAGTTCTGACACAAACAGGAAGTTGCTAATGACAGAACGGTTTTGTTTATAATGGGCAATGAGGTTTCAGCTGCGCACAAAATCTCTGTTCTTGAAAACCAAAGGGATGAGTCAAAGGATGTTCATCTATGTCTATATACATTTGTTTTATCCGCTTTCGTATGCCAGGATGTGCAGTACAAATTGACATTTTTTTCCCTATGTTTGTAATTGCTCAGCAACAATGTTGCACTGTTTCTATGTCCACTTTCAGATCCTGCTGCCTGTGTCTTACACAGCATCTTCAGAGCCCTGCTCCTGTGGTCCCTGGAGATGCTCCCAGAAGGGTGGAGATCATTTAATCCAGAGAGTTGAGGAGGCTTGTATTGCTCCAGAGTTAAATCCTACAGGAGTTCCCCCGAGTATTAAGTAAACAAATAATGCCCTTAAAGCGAAGGCACACAATACCACACACAGCAGCTATGAACTTGGCCGACTTCACTGTGGAAACAATAGAATGTTACCTGTCTAGAATTATTACATAATGTATTCATGCACGCACAATGCTGCTTTTCTGATGTATGTATGAGGTTTTAATTCACAAACAGATCTAGCACATAAAAAAGACAATTCGGGTATTGCCTGGCTCCTTTATTTGGTTGAAGCAGCAGCACTATTCATCCTGAGCTTTGTAGTTATTGCATAGTATAACTGTAAACTGCCAGGCAGTGGCGTAACTAGGAATGGCTGGGCCCCAAGGCGAACATTTGACATGGGGCCCCCCCAAGCCTGCACACAGTAGTTTGCCCCATAGTGGCGCCTGCACGCAGTAGTTTGCCCCATAGTAGCCCCTGCACGCAGTAGTTTGCCCCATAGTGGCCCCTGCACACAGTTTGCCCCATAATGGCCCCTGCACACAGTAGTTTGCCCCATAGTGGCCCCTGCATACAGTAGTTTGCCCCATAGTAGCCCCTGCACACAGTAGTTTGCCCCATAGTGGCCCCTGCACACAGTAGTTTGCCCCATAGTAGCCCCTGCACACAGTAGTTTGCCCCATAGTGGCCCCTGCACACAGTATTATGCCCCATAGTGGCCCCTGCACACAGTATTAAGCAGCATAGTGGCCCCTGAACACAGTATTAAGCAGCATAGTGGCCCCTGCACACAGTATTATGCCCCATAGTGGACCACCCATGAACGATTATTATACTCTGGGGTCTTTTCAGACCCCAGAGTATAATGATCGGAGACCCAGGGGAGGATAGAAACATAGAAAACACTGCAACTTACCTCTTCCTCGCTCCGGTGCACTCCCGTGCGCTACTTCGGCCATCTTCAATGTCGGACCGGATCTCGCGCGATCCAGGCCGGCATCGCGACGCATAATGACGTCGGCTGACGTCTGGGACGTCACCAAACAGGCCCGAAGCCTGCGGAGCGGTGAGTTACAGTGGTTTTTATGTTCGCTCACCTCCCCTGGGCCCCCGATCGTTATACTCCGGGGTCTCAAAAGACCCCGGAGTATAACGATAGCAGTGTTTGTGGGGTTCGAGGTAGCGACTGCCACAGGGCTCCGGGCCCCGTAATGTTCCGGGCCCTGTGGCAGCCGCTACCACTGCTACCCCGGTAGTTACGCCCCTGCTGCCAGGGCTACGGAGACTGATAGCATAGGTTCGGTGAAGGTTAACCACCTTTTTGGCTTCATTATCATGGGGAGTTTTCTTCTATTACTGAGCACTGCTGCTTCATCACTAAACATGCCCATCCTGCATTCAGCTTGTCCCCATGGACAGTCTGAGGATCATCTCACAGTGGGACCCTATGTGACACAAATTCGACTGTTTGGCATCTGTTTAACATATACATCCCAGAATATATGTTAAAGGGAGCCCATTAAGTGATGTTTACAAAGCCTTATAATGCTATTCATGGGGCAACCCCAGTGGTCTACTGGTTTCCATTATTGGCTTCTAGCATTTGTTAGATCTAGTAATGGTCAATTAGATTCAAAATATCCCTATGAAAACATATAGCATTTTGCTGTTGATTGATTTACACATTTTTGGGATGGCATCCAGTGAAGCGCTCTTCCTGTTTAGTCACTTGTGTATTTTATATATTTTCATATTGTACAATGGCGGACCTAAAGACCACTTGTAATTTTTCAAAGCTGTGAGAATGGATTTTGATCTCTGAAGGTACTATGTCTTTAGAGATCCAGCTAGTAGGAAACCTTTGTGGTAGCACTGCTTGGCAAGAAATACAGTATGCAAAATGGCTCAACTGTCTCCTCATATCCACTCATAGGTGGCTACCTTGCAAGAACTGTGAGAATAATGGACCCCTACGAGACACCACCCTTAACATTCATATATGTCGTATTTCATTGTATTCTGTATTTAGGATGGTGCCCACAAACTCTTATAGTACCTGTGAAGCCCAGATACTTGTTTAGCACTGTAATATTTCTGCCATGTAGCATCTGTGTACATAGATAGATGCTGAGACACCTGTGCTTCCAAGACAACACCTATTAGGTTTACCAATATTATGCAATATGTACATTCAAGAACGTGCATACAGAGCCAGAAGACTTTTGATTCCTATCCAGTCTTTGTTTTAAAGGATTTTGATGGAGCAAGAGGTTGTTTGTATATTGATGTAAGGAAAATGATGATGGAAATGTACACGGAGAGTGACATAAGTTTGCATTTTGTGCCAGAGCAATGTTTTCCTACTAGGTGTTGGTGAATGGGTGTTTAGTTTGTTAATGCTGGGTACAGAGTCTTCACTTGTTTAAGGCGTGTAAATAATAATGCACATTAAATATGGTTTCATCTCAATCTGTTTGCTTTAGAGACACCCATCATATGACTCCTATCTATAATATCTAGATGTAACTAGAATTTCATACCATTATGCAGTTTTCACCAGAAATGTCTAAATATTGTACGGTTGGATCTGAAAGATGAGAGATCAATCTTCCAGTGTCAGCTTGGTCATGCCAAACCCTGTGGTTGAATTCACTCTGAATAGGTGAAAAATATTGGTCTTGGCTAACCCTTCTAATAACATAACCACTTTACTGATCCATATTGTATGGATCCATAATGTATTGTGCAGATATTTTCTCCATGGAGCATTTTGCACAAACCATAATAAAATCTGTGATTTGACTAAAATTGTGCCTCTTCATATCTTAACGCAATCTTATTTAGCAGTACCAGTTTTAATAAATTTCCTCAAAAGCACAAGATGCACCAAAATTCTGGAGCATCTCAGGAGGTCCCATGTGCCAGAATTGAAATCTAATCCAGCCAGGGGCTCACTTACAGCCCCCTCAGTACTACTTGCTCCAGAAGTGCTGTCCTGACACAGGGATATGTGACTACCGCAGCCAGTGGTTGGTTGGGTGATTGTGGTGGCATGCAGCATTCACGTGTCACTGTGTTGAGATTGCATTGTTGTATCAAGAAGAGCAGCTAGGGATCGGTGCAGTGAGTAATCTTAAATTTTTTGGAACTAAGAAAAATATATAAATTATTTTAAACTGAGGATCCACATTGCAGAAACGCAGCTTTTTCTTGTGCCAGGTTTTGCTGTGGTTTTTTGAGCCAAAACCAGGAGTGGATTGAGCAGAAGGTAAAAGTATAAGAAGCTTCCTATATATTTCCCATTCATTTTGTAGCCATTCTTGGCTTTGGCTCAAAAAAGCTGCAAAATCTGCAACAAAAAAAAGCTGTGTTTCTGCAATGTGGGGCCACAACCTAAAGGTGTGTGTGTGTGTTCTGTTTTTTTGAGTTTTAAGAACTTAGATTAAAGCAACGGATAGATCTTGCATGACATGTCCTCATGATTCTGACAATTGTTAGAAATGAAATGTAATGATTTTAAACCTAGAAAGATGAGATTCCAGGGAATTATTTATAAGTTATCATGATTTTTTATGGCTTCATAATGCATTCTCTGGAGTTTGCTAAGGCCCCGTAAGCTTCAGAGACCTTGCGTAACCCAGTTAAGTGAAATGAATTTTCCGTACATCTCTGCTTTTAGTGGATATCTGCAAAATGTGAACATTATATGAGTAGGGATTAATACCATCCACAGATCAACTAGTCAACTAACGTTTAGTTGTGCCCTATCATAGGGTTAGGGAGGTACACGTCCACTTAAATTGTTTTAGTTGTTGTTCTGTATCGGCAATTATGATTTATGTTCTAGATATGTTTATCCACAGGGAGGACTGTACTTGTATCATTTTTGTTGATGATAGTTTATAGCATCTATATTGTTCCATTTAGTCGAATGGTTTTACTTTAAGCAACAGCTTTAGATGTTTCTGACATACGGTTAATGCTGAAAGGGGATCTCGCTCATGGGCTATTTTTCTCCATCGCTTTCAACCACTTTACACGTAATTATCACTGGAAGAGTCATTAAGCAGTCATTTTTCTGAGGTTGTCTACCTTGATGTGTTTAGCTGGCAGTAAACATCTGCAGAAAGGCCACTGGAGAGCAGATGTTTCCCGTAATCCTGGAATCAGACAGAGCAGATTATAGTGTGCAATTTTCATACGCTGCCAGGGTTTCTGCATTTTTAGTGACAACCCAAGTATTAGTACCAGCACCTTTTAACATCGAGGCAGATTAATACTTCCTGTGACCCTAATCTATAATTATGTTTAAAAGGCTACGTGTGTATGTTCAGAACAGACATATGGACACAACATGCCTGGATCTTAGTGTGTTTCTATGTGACTGGCAGATGTATGCAACATTGAAAGGCAGCATGTTAGTCGGAGTAGCAGGTTAAGAAATAGTTTTGATAAGAAAGTTCCTGAATAACTTTTATAATTTATCTTGTGGTTAGCGAACACGTGTTTTGTGGCAGAACACCTTTATATCGCTGCTTGTTGTGGGTTCAGGAGTCCAGTAGGTGGTCCTACTTATAATACCTTTCTCCATATAAGCATACATACAAAGATAGAAGCCGTTCATAGAATAAAACCACTTATTAGACTCTTAAAGTTGTAATCCCACACATTCCTTGTCTTGTTAGGCCCGGTTCACATCTGCGTTCAGGTTTCCGTTCTGGGAGTTTGCTTGGGGACCCCCCAAATGGAAACCTATACACATAAAAAAGTGGTTTACTTGGGAAACCTACGGATCCCATAGACTATAATGTGGTCCGTGTGGTTTCCGCGCGAAACTTGCGGAGAGGAAAGTGTTGCTTGTTTTTTTTTTTTTTTTTTGGGGGGGTTTGGTTTTGTGTAATTTTCACATTGACAGCAATAATGTCACATAATTTCAGATAGAAACATAAAGTTATAGAAACATAAGTTTTTGAACTTTATATGGAACATCTTATAAAATATCTTTTATGTCCGTTGCGAAGTCTTTGCATGAAGGGACTTTCTCATCACAGACTTATATGGCTTATCTACCAGCTCTATTAGGACAGCTGCCTTTTAAAGCTGTGGCATTCAAGTATTTGTAAGAATAGACCTCCAGCAAATATAATTGAAAATGTTCCGTTCACCCGTTTAGTTGAGCCAAAACTCTTTTAGAAAAAGTTCTGTTCTCTTAAGGCCACAACTGCTAACAATCGCTGGAAATAAAAGCTGCTCAAAAGTTTGCTTTCAAGAAAATGTAGCCATTAAAAGTAAAGAGATCTGGCGGCATGTGTTTGAAAACCTATATACTTCAATACTTGTCACAGATCCGTTGTTAGTAAAATCCATGATGCTAATGTGAACAGAGCTTTAACTGGGCACAGTGATGACTAATAAATACTACTTTTTTTTCTGTCTTCTCGGCATGTACATAAGTGCACGATTATATAATCTACTCTCTATATGGCTCTGTATCTTGACTAGTATTCATAAGGGTACAGGCTGGCTCGGAGTATAAAAATAAAAGGTTAGAAAGTTTAACAAAGGAAAAAAAAAACTTGGGAAGTGCTTAAGCACTGCATTTTTACTATCAGCGAAATTAAATCTGTAAATGTGGATGGGTTTTGCACAGCCCCGAGTCACGCGGCATTCTGCGCTCCAATTTGTTTGAAGGGCTCACTTCAGCTCCATTGTCTGATCTCAGACAGAAGAATTGTTTTGTAGCCCCTACAGCAGAAATGGCTTTAAAGGAGTTCCTCCTAGTTTAGCTTGTGCATAAGTTTCCCAGCTAATGATCAGGACCTGCCCTACCTCTACCTTTCTACTACCTTATTTCCCAGCGGCACTAATCTGATTGTTATAAAACACACACACACAACGCTGCATTTAATGGGATTGTTCCTTATAATGATGGATTATGTTTAAATCTGCAATAAGAAACTGCAACTCAGAGAGGATTGTTTTCATATTAATGTTCTCATTTAAGTATATGCTGTGCAGGGAATACAAGTTGCTGCTTTATAGAAAACCAGCATAATAATGAACTGCTCGCTTCTAAGTATGGGTTCAGTAATATAAGTAATGGTCTTATAATTGAACAGACTTTCAAACTGGTTTTTAAGCCAGGAAGCCAAGGGAAATGCAAGATTTCAGAGGAACGCACCTTATTTCTTTGTTTGTGCAGAAATAGCAGTACGGATGAGATGGTCACATGGTAGATTTGATATTGGTACGTCTCATATACACAGCATTGTGCACCACCTACTCACATCATGTAGCGCTATTCTTGTCCTAAAATTAACAGAACCCTCCTGGACCCTAGTATACGTGAATAAGAATCTGTTCAGCATCATTTCTAGCACCTTAAATTTAATACATTTCTAGGAGTAATAATGGAGTAACGCCACAATGAAGAGCTCCACTAGATTCACAAGCAATGGAGAGGTGGACAGCTAAAACTGGGCCCGGCGAACCCTATTGACTATAACTGTCTGTTGTTTTTAAACTGAAAGCGGCTGAAGAAAAAAGTCCTCTGTGCAGGACTCTTTCTCTTGCCGGTTTTCAGCGGACACTGCGACGGAATCTCAAACGGAGACTCCGGCACAGATGTGAACTTAGCCTTGTCAGAAAGTGTTAGAATGTTATGGAGAATACAATTATTTATTAGAATGGACTTGCCATGGGAACCAACAATTTTTAAAATTGCTACATTTGATGCATAACTTGAACATGCCCTAAACTTTATGTATTCTAGTATTAGTAACATCTATAGAAAATGTATAACGTTGCATGAAAATCAGGAAAGGAGTATATTTGCTTGCATTTACAGTTTACTATATTAACACTACAGTTTTATGTCCTGCTTCTTCATAAAACATGTCACTTAACAAGTAGTCTGCGCAAGTTTTCTCATTTCTAGCCTGAAGCCTATAACCTGGCATTATTTAAAATCCAGCGCCATCAATCCTGCTGTTCACAATGCATTTCTGCATAAAAGAAGAGCTCTTCCTATAAATGGCTTTTTCCTTTCTCCCCACTGAGAATATCAGCTGAGAGGAGACAATACAAGTTAGTTCCCATGCAGTGGGTGGGCCTGTCTGGCATGGATTTGGAAAGTGTTGGGACCAGTATGAAAGGATGTTTTGATTGCTTATGATAAATGTGCCCAGCGTGGTTGCCTTCCCCTGCTAGTTGTGAGCCATTGCCTCTGCTTACCCAGCAGCCTCCACTTCTTATCCCTTGGCACAACATACATTGTACCAGTCACTTGGAACTGTACAAAAAAAAGCTGCAGGAACCTTTTATTCTGTTTACTTGTTCGTGTTTGTATTTTATTTGTTCACCCCACCATCCCTCCTCATTCATCTTCCCTGTGTATGAGGCTACATCTTGGAACTGTTTAGTAGTAAAAAGCCCTTCATGTTTGATCTGTCCATTAATGGAATATACAACTTAATAAAGACGTCATTCAATACCTTACTGTTCACCTTTCCTGACATATAATAGAATTTGCAAAAGAAAATCTAACTACTAGCATCTTTTCATGTAAATCTGCTGTACCATTTCTCTGTTATTCCTCCTGAATATTAATGATAAACAGAACTGGGTCTTAACATCTCCACTTGTCCAAGGGTTGTGTCTCTGCACAGTCTGACTCAGAGTACTTATTGGATAGTATCAGACTGTAGGGACACATCCCTAACTGGTAACACACAGTTGTCTATTTGTACTCTTCTAAGGCTGAATTCACATCTACGTTGGAATATTTTGGAGGCTCTGTCGTAATCATCAGATGAAAAAATGCTGCAAATCCAACTTTTTCGTCTTTAGCAGTTGCAGTTTAAAAGAACAAACGCTCAACAGATCCCATTATACGGCTAATTCCATCCACATATTGCAGAAAAAAATCCATAGCCGAAAAGCTGAGATTTCAAAAACACTTGCATTTTTGAAAACTGTAGCATGTCAATTACACCTACGGAAATGCTGGTGTTTTCCGTATAGGTATAAATATAGGCAGAAAGTCCGCAGAGGAAAACTCTGCAAACTTTCTATGAAAAACGCTTCAGTGAAAATCGCAACATGGGGCCCTGGCCTAAACTGGTCTTTTTGATACATTTAACTTCTTTTCAACATCCACCCTATATGTGTAGCGTAAGTCAGAAAAGGGAAGTATTGAGCAGGAGTCCATACATCGCATTAGCTGGCTGTTTCTGTGATAATAGCAACCACACAATCTCCACATCTCTGTGTGTCCATAAATGCACAAAGGGCAGATCATGCCACTTTTCCAGTCATGGTTTTAACTCTGTGTTGGTGGTCAGGAACCTAAACTAACAGAAAGTAATCTGACTTATCTTGTCTTAGGGGTTTGTCATTTATTTCTACTCTAATGAGACATTAGGGATGGAGAAGCCTTGTGTCTGCCATGGGCCAGGATAGAGGCTGATTAGATTTACGACGGTAAAAGTCGGAGAGCATAGGTTAATGGGACTCATTTATTCCTTCACCAGCCAGAGGGACATCCAATGCTCCTGAGCTTGCTGTCAGTGACACTAACAAAGATTGCTAGCAGTTATTTCTTACATCTTCTCCCCCTCTTCTCTAAACATAAATGGGAAATAATAAAGACATTCTTGTTTTCTGGTTCTGGGAATAATATTTGACCAGAACGACGACTCAACTGTAGACACCAGAAAATGTAACAGTGAAACTTAATACAGCATGTTATGACCCTGTGTTCAACCTTGGCATGCTTCTACGCTCAAAAAGTGACACTCATTGTGTGCTGAAAGCAGGCTTCCACCTTCTAAATAAGAATGTCATATGCCCTAACGTAAAAGTTGTTGTACAGTACTTACTCATAGGGTGTCCTACAGCCATTCTCCAAGACTTCATAATAATGAACTGTCCTTTTAAGGACAGTCATCAATATGAGATCCATGTGGGCTGAACAACCAGAATCCCCACTGATGAGCTGTTTACTGCATTGTGGGTGGGCCAGAAGGAGACTGGCCTGTACACTGCATTGGCTATGCTGTGCTATTGCAGCTCAGCTCGGATTCAAGAGCTGTCCATCTGTCATTGTGTTTATAAACCATTAATAGTAAGTATAGGTGATTGAGTTGAAGTCTTGGAGAATCCCTTTAAGAAATTGTGAATTCCCTGCCATTCAGACATTGACTTACTGTTTACCTATAGGTGGCATTAGGTTGACAGTTCTTTCCTACTGGAAGAGAGCGAATTGACAGATTTTTGACCGGGAACATTTACTCCAGCTGGCGTCTCCACAAGGGGATGCAGTACCCTCCCAAGAGTTGCCTTATGTGTACCTTGCACATTCGGACAGTGGACCATATAAATAATCTCGGCATAGTGACGGTTACATTATTTATTGCATGACTGCTGCATCTACTGTATAGTGTCCCCTGCGTGAACACACATATGCAAACTATTATAATGCTATATGACTGTATCAGATTTGGTGGGTGAATTAAAAAGAAAATTGCCTTAAAAAAAGACTGCAGAATTATATTGCCGCCTTGATCTTTGATGGTGACTCAAGGCAGGTTACAGACACTGGTGCTGGTGTGTTCTGGTTTTGCAGGTTGCGTATAAGGCTTAAAAGGCGGCTTTATGGATCTGCTATGAGTAATTTTGTTTTTTTGATGAAGAACATGAGTAACGTTGCGCAAAGGGTCAGGAGTACACTGCCTGACAACAAATTTCAGCGCCCTCCAGCTGAAAAGAGATTACAAAAATAATTATTGTTAAAAAATATGATTGTGCAGGAAAAAGAAGTTTAATAATTTACCTGGGGCAGATGTCACAACAAGCTTCAACATAGCAATATGTCTGTGTCTGTCTATATAAGCGACTGTAATCGGTTGAGATTCCTGTCAGCTCTAGCCTAAACAGCACCAAGATTAGTCTGGGAAATGCTGTACGAAGCAAGAGATGGAGAGCCAGGTGTGACTGAACAATGAACAGCATCACTCTCATCGGGCTGTGTGATGTCAGAGGGCACACAATCTCATTAATGGGACAGTCTGCCTCAAAGGATCTTGGGAAGGATCTCTATATTGAAGTTTTGAATTAAAATAGAACTTCTCAGTAAAAGGCAAAGCTCGGTATAATAAATGAGATATTAGATAATTGACCTAGATATTTTATATCCTTTTATATAGAGTGCTAATTTTATTATGCTTATAGGTATCGTAGAGGCATAGCTGTAGATAAACTTGCATACTGCATTAGGTTTTTCCATTACTTTTGTGTAAAGCAGACAATGCTCTATTATCACTGGTGTTATGAACATTTTTTTTATTGAGCTTATAATAGTTTCCAATTTTTCTACTGACAAAAGTAATGCAATCATGATGGAAAAATAACACAAGTAAACCAAAGCTGTCCATATACTATACATTATATTAATGTTGGCCAAACACTGGAATGGTCAGCCATCTAATGTGTGAGGGGGTTGTCCAGCCTTTTGGACGTGCTGTACACTCTATATGTCTAGGCTCCTGCTAAAATCAATGGGTTAAGCTGCCATAAATCAGATGAATGTGGCTACCCTCTGTAAACAGAGTGGACCTTTTCACCACCTCCACCAACTGTAACTCTTTGCATCCTGATTTAGTTTCAATGATTTTGGCGGATTTGGACTTTTTTTTTTTTTTTTAGCCCCCTGTGTTTGAGCAATCAGTTGTGTTATTCTTTCTACTGTCAGGTGGGTGGTCCCTGGGCTGCACAATAATAACATATGGGGCACCAAAACTAACAGTATTGATTACTTGGGAATGGTGTGGACTAGAGAAAAAAAAAATTCCAACTGTACCAGAATCAGCAGAGCAGTACCTATTAATTGATGTAAAGGGCAGGACTTGTTGGAGGTGGTGAGAAGTCCTCTTTAAGTAAACCTCTGATTTTAACATGCAATACTTGACTCACTTGTTAACCTCTCAAACTTGCCCAGTTTTCCCCTAGGATTCCATGCCCCCTATTTTTCTGTCTTATATGTTATATTCAGTATCTTCTACTATTAAAATACTATGCCCATCTGTCATTTGTATACATTATCTTTAGGAACAGTAAGAAATCCCTAAAGAGGAAGTGTAAAATGGTATGGTTTGTCCTTGTGATGATCTACAGTATATCGTGCATTGAGGTCCAGTATTATTACTAGATAAAAATAAACTCCTAGAATATCCATTTAAGGGTGCATCAAGGTGTGTGATGATACTTGTCATAGTTTAATATGGTATAGCCCCAATATGCCATATGACATTATAGTCTTGAGAGGGAGTTGTGTTGTCTTTAGCTAAATGTAGCTGCTGCAGCTACTTCACCTTGACACTAATTTGGTGGAACATTCGTCTTCGGCCCAGTGCCAAGAGAAAATAATTATGGTCCTTTTTCTAACTAGGCTATTCTGTCACTTTTTATGTAGAAGAATAAAAATCCATAGTGGGGGAAAAAGTAAAGTTCACACTATTTTATCTAAACTGTTCTGTCTTGTCAAGCAAAGTTAGGCATAATTCAGGGAGGTCGATTTTATTTTTTTTTTATTTATGGAAAGAATGAAGAAGATGAAAAATTGCTTGTTCATGTAGACAGCAGGTCTTATTTATCAATTGTGTTGATCAAATAGTTTTCTGCGCTATAACTGTTTATCAAGCTATGGGCTTTCCATTACACTCCCAACTAATTACAGTACTATATCAAAATATTAGAACACCCTGTATCCGCTGCTGTATTTAGGCCAAAAATGAACTTATTTAGTAAAGCAAGGCCTCTTGCACACAATAAAATTTGGGATTCATATCACATGCATTTCAATGCGGCCATCCATACTGCCGTAGGAAAAAAATGTCTTTTTTTTTTTTTTTTTCCATGTGGATTCTGCATAACTTTATGGCTCAGTTCTATATTGTTCAGAACTTTAAAGTTTACCTATCATGTTGGCTTAGTTTTCAGAATAATCTTTGTATGTACAAGAGGGTTAACAGTTCATACCATTCTAACTTGTATCTGCATTTCTCAGCAGTTTTTGACTTTGCAGACTTGAATTGTCAGTTTTCCCTGAGCTCATCTTCAGGAGACACAGAGATTAGTTACTGTGATGTCTTCCAAATACAGAAGATAATGTTCCAATATCTTTGTAACATATATCTTTTAGAAACAGCAGCATGGAGAACATTGTACAAAAGTACCGAGCAGTGTTGTGGCTCCAGCTGTGGGGTAAAACACTTACTAGAACCAGCAGCAGGTCCATTTGCCATAATTAGATAGTGATGCGCTTGTCCATAGTCTCTTTTTTTTTTTTATTATTTTTTTTTTATCCTGCATCAAAAATTTGATGAGCATCTGATCGGCCGCACTATTAGACTATTAGCAACTCTTGTTGCTGATAATTGTCTTCAATATTGGCCCTTCTAATAGGGCCTATAAAGTGCTAACCTAAAATATGCAGACTATGGAGTTGGGTTTTCCAGTATTTGACTTTCCTGTAGATGATGCTTACTGGTGTCTGCTTTCCCCCCAGTGCATGATTTGTAATTGGAATACAGAATATAAAATATATCTTTGGATAAAGAAAATATTATGCAGTACTTAGTTGCCAAGTAAATGGTGATAAGTTGTAACACTTAACTTGTAAGTGTCATATCAGTCCTGGCAGCAGAAAGTACTGTTCAGTTGTGAAAGGAAGTCCACTGTAGGCATTTCCTAGTTATCAGAACAGGGAATTGCTGTACATAGAAATCACATAAGCATCTGTCATTAGATCAGCACTTGTGGGCTCAGCAGGTGCGTGCCTGGCTGGATTGCTTTCAACTCGATGGGGCTTAACGTTCACATATCCTCATGTAGCTAAAGAAGTGGTGAATGCTGATAAATACATTTTGATGGCAAGGGAACAAAGCGCTACAGTATATTTTATGTAGTTTTTAGTGATTAAAAGGACTCCTAAACTGTTCTTATAGAACAATATCTCCAGTAGTCTGAACAATATCTTGAAATACTTGGACACGACTGAGCTTCTGATGCCCATAGCCAAGATTTCTTCATAAATTTCCAAGTTTTTAATTGTAATATTAAACAAAATAAAAGGGAGTGCTGGGATTTTTGTTCATTTTCTGTGTTTAGCGTTCCTGTAAACATTCCAAAATGTATTTAAAGACACAAAAAAAAAGTCAGCGGAGATATTTAGTAAATGTTGGCTCTTGCATTACTCATTGTGCATTGGGACAAGCAGAATTATATTGCATCGACACCATAGTTAAGGAATGTTTCCCTTAACTGTCAGTTCTGGGATCCATTCCTATTTTTTAGGAACAAAAATTCCAAATAGGTCTCCAAAAACAGTGGATTCTTCCTTAAGGCAGGATCCAAAAGTTGTAGTACTGTAACCCATATGAGAAAGTGGTTTATTAGTGAACCCAGTTTGTGCATGAACTCTCTCCATATCTAAGAGACCAAAAACTGCTCAGCTATATATGTTCCATAAGTTGTATAGGCAACCACAGATGATAACTCTCCTAGTACTGCCATTATTTTATACATCTGTGGTGACTTTACCATCGTTTGCCAACAAACGATACCCTGCAACATGGTCTGTGTGTGTCCTGGGTTCACCTGAACAGTAATGCTGGGAGAGGGACTCCTAGCATTATAGTTATCTATTCTGCTAGCAGTCCCTGGCCCCTGATTAAGTGGTTTTCTTCTGGAATGTCACCAAAGTAGTTGAAAAGCTTATTCAGATGTGCAAAAGGGATAATGGCCAAAATGAAGTATTTCATTTTTTTTATTTTTTTTTTTCGCAACCCTTGGATCCAGTGAGAGAATCTAGCTATACATAGTCAGCATACCATGGTAAGCTTAGAAAAGCAAAAATTACTGGAAAAGCAGAGTGTTGAAGTACATAAATATTGCCAGTTTGGACTGAATTCAGAGGCTAGTTAAGCCACTGTTGTATGTTGTAGGGTCTGTAAGCAGATTTATAGCTTGAGATCTTTTCAAGTGCAGATAAGCAGATTTTTTTTGTTTATTATAAAGATAATTTCATAAATTTTACCGTCTTGCGACTCCCTCCTCCTGCTAACAGATGGAATTAATTAAGGCAAATAGAAAGGAAGTACAGATAAAACGCTAGTACTCGGTGCTTCATAACCCCACGTGTTTTACTAGGCTACTATATGTATTTGTATGAACAGCTACAGTATTATAGATTGACATTATATTTTGGTGACCTAGGGAAAAATGGATTTCTGTTTTGGCATTTGTTTTGTGTTGCAATCTGAAAAATAAAGTTGGGGATTAAGTGAAGTAAGTGCTGAACATGGAAGCTGTGAACAATGGATTGAAATTCCTTTACATTTGCAATTTCCCCCCATTTATTTTATTAGTGGTCATTATTGGAAGTTATCAATACGACTGAAGAGCTGTCCCTCAAAACAATACTTTATTATGGTTTTTTGGGGTTAGCTGAAATGTGTGGATATTCACTCCTAAACAGTACCTTTCACTACCTCCACAGGCACCATTTCTTTGCATCCTTTAATAGGTGCCATTTTCCTGATTTCTGGCACAGTTGGATTTTTTTTTTCTGTAGCCCCCACTGTCCTCAGGCAAACATTCTTGCCATCCAGTATGCTGTCTACGGTCAGGTGGGCAGTTCAGAGACTGACCCTGCCCACCTGACAGAAATCCTAACTGGCATATTGGGTGCAAAAAATGACATGGGTTTTTTTTTTTTCTGTAGCCCCTGCTGTTCCCAATCTTTCAACTGTGCAAGTTTTGGTGGAACAGCAAAAGATGCAAAGAGGTGGACATGGTGAAAGGTCGTCTTTAAATTGGCTATACATATTAGATTAAAAAATGTAAATCTTGGTGTGGTGGCTGACCAGCTAATGAGTATGAGGGCCTTTTGACTCTCTCCAGTGACAGAGTTGGGGAGAGATGGATTAGGCAGTTGGCTTTCAACATAATTTGGATATTTTCTATTCTCACAGGACATAAGAGGTGTCTGACAGTGGTCCTATCTCCACAGTGAGAACACATGGTTGCTTGTCTCAGTTGTGTTGTGTATGGGGTCTGGAGAAATTGCTGTTGGCCAGATGAGCATCTGCCAACAGCTATCTTATGTGTAGTCAGTCTTAGTCTACTATACCATGACTACTTTATGAATTCAGTTACAGGGACAATGACTAGGACAAAGCTTTGGATTTTTTATAAAGATGTGTATTAGTATATTTGCAATGGAGGACTGCTGCTCCTGTTAGGTCGCCTCTCCAATCCTTGCTTCTCTCTGCTTCCTGGAGCCTCTGACCTCACAGGAAGTGACTGTTGAGCCAGTTATTGGCCACAGTGAAGATTCTCTGCAGAGGTGACCTGTCCCACCCAGAGAATGACAGAATGATTGGTCATTTCCTGTGTTTGAAGATGTACCAGGAAACTGTGAGGACCCTGGAAGTGTTGAAACTGGAGCAGTGGTGGTCTAACTTTTTTTATTTTTATTTTTTTTTTCCTAAATTTGTCAGACAACCAGATTATTTGATTTGGATAGTCAGGATGTGTTTATATCAAAGAACCATACATGTGTCCGTTTTAGATTAAAGTAGCAAACGCCAGGAGAACTTATACACTCTATGCAGATGTTGCCATTGGTTGGTTTCTGACTCAGGAGCCCAGTGCTGCAAGGTTAACCACCAAATCGCTGTGCACAATTGTCATACTGAGTTACAAATAACAAAAGTCCAGTCACTGAAGTAGAAGTCATTTTCATTAATGGTAAGAGGACTTAAAGATGACTATATAATAGTTTTGACTGTGTGTGTTTAGCGCTGTGACTAGAAAACCAATGTTTAAATAAACCCGGCCGTGTCTCGAAGGCACGCAGCCCCTACTTAGGGCCTTAAATAGATTTTCGAATGCATTGCTGCCATCTGTTTAGCAGTCCCTGTGTGTTCAAATCAGGGAAACAAATTATCTCTGTATGAGAGGAAAATGTGCTTAAATGTCCATTGGATAACAAGCGCTTATTCACAGCAGACCCCCGGGCTAAAGCACAAGTAGTGCAGGAAGCAGTCACAAAAGTGGTCTGTCCAATTCTATGTAATAATCCGTATATATGTACTAAATATGATGGTCATAATGGCCAATTAAAAAAGCATTTTTTTAATTTATTTTAATCGATGGTCATTTTTCCCATCATCAGACTCGCTCATTACACATGCAGTGCCGGAGTGGGAACTTTTTATAGTTCCATGTGAGAATGCATCCCAGTCTCCGCAATGCAAATGATGATAGTGTTTCTCCTATGTTTCAGTACATTAGAAATGTACTTCATAAATAATGTAACATTCATGTTATACATAATGGCCTCTGATTTATTCTCTGCCAGCAGCACAACGTACAGTCTAATTTCACAGGGCTTAAATGGGGGGGAAAAAAAAACAGATGTAAGCTTCATTTTCCACATACATCTACCGAGATGTGGTAATTAATTTGCTGCAATTCCTTGCCAGCTTCCGAGAGCAACTTGGCACGTTTGTCAGCCGATTTTCCACTAATAGGCAGTTTTTCCCCTCCATTGTAAACCCACCTTGTTTGAAATGCTCCGCTACGGGACATCTTCCATTTTCAAGTCTGAAGCAACTACCCTTAAGCCAGGGCAGGGGGATCGTGTGTTGTGTTCTAATTACCTTGGGACCCGGTACAATGGGAAGGTTGCTGAGAAAATTATAGTGCTTGTAATGAAGTCAGGATGAAAATTCAGTGCCAGTCAATGGTACGAGATATGGTGACATCAAGTGAAGGAAAGACACAGATAGATGAAGAAATTAGCCTGGAGTTTAATTCATCGTTTCCAAAAGAGCAGTTAATGGATTATGACAAATGTCCTGCCGCTTTCTCTTAGTGCCGTGTTAAAACTGGAAATGAAAAGTCAATTTTCCCTAAATGGATTTTAAACGAGCCAGCAAGCCTCCCTGCACTCATCCTTTTTGCTATTCTGTTTTTATTATTGTTTTTTTTTCTCCAGCAGAACATCATACACAAGTACTACTGTTGACTTCCATTTTATGTTATTTGAGTTTCTTTTATTTAGTTATCATCTTCTAATGTCGCCTCAATTTTCTCCAAGTCACAAAAAAATTTACTTTATCTAATATATATATATACAGTACAGACCAAAAGTTTGGACACACCTTCTCATTCCAAGAGTTTTCTGTATTTTCATGACTATAAAAATTGTAGATTCACACTGAAGGCATCAAAACTATGAATTAACACATGTGGAATTATATACTTAACAAAAAAGTGTGAAACAACTGAAAATATGTCTTATATTCTATGTTCTTCAAAGTAGCCACCTTTTGCTTTGATTACTGCTTTGCACACTCTTGGCATTCTCTTGATGAGCTTCAAGAGGTAGTCACCTGAAATGGTCTTCCAACATTCTTGAAGGAATTCCCAGAGATGCTTAGCACTTGTTGGCCCTTTTGCCTTCACTCTGCGGTCCAGCTCACCCCAAACCATCTCGATTGGGTTCAGGTCTGGTGACTGTGGAGGCCAGGTCATCTGGCGTAGCACCCCATCACTCTCCTTCTTGGTCAAATAGCCCTTACACAGTCTGGAGGTGTGTTTGGGGTCACTGTCCTGTCGAAAAATAAATGATGGTCCAACTAAACGCAAACCAGATGGAATAGCATGCCGCTGCAAGATGCTGTGGTAACCATGCTGGTTCAGTATTCCTTCAATTTTGAATAAATCCCCGACAGTGTCACCAGCAAAGCACCCCCACACCATCACACCTCCTCCTCCATGCTTCACGGTGGGAACCAGGCATGTAGAGTCCATTCGTTCACCTTTTCTGCGTCGCACAAAGACACGGTGGTTGGAACCAAAGATCTCAAATTTGGACTCATCAGACCAAAGCACAGATTTCCACAGGTCTAATGCCCATTCCTTGTGTTCTTTAGCCCAAACAAGTCTCTTCTGCTTGTTGCCTGTCCTTAGCAGTGGTTTCCTAGCAGCTATTTTACCATGAAGGCCTGCTGCACACAGTCTCCTCTTAACAGTTGTTGTAGAGATGTGTCTGCTGCTAGAACTCTGTGTGGCATTGACCTGGTCTCTAATCTGAGCTGCTGTTAACCTGCGATTTCTGAGGCTGGTGACTCGGATGAACTTATCCTCCGCAGCAGAGGTGACTCTTGGTCTTCCTTTCCTGGGACGGTCCTCATGTGAGCCAGTTTCTTTGTAGCGCTTGATGGTTTTGGCCACTGCACTTGGGGACACTTTCAAAGTTTTCCCAATTTTTCGGACTGACTGACCTTCATTTCTTAAAGTAATGATGGCCACTCGTTTTTCTTTACTTAGCTGCTTTTTTCTTGCCATAATACAAATTCTAACACTCCATTCAGTAGGACTATCAGCTGTGTGCCCACCTGACTTCTGAACAACACAACTGATGGTACCAACCCCATTTATAAGGCAAGAAATCCCACTTATTAAACCTGACAGGGCACACCTGTGAAGTGAAAACCATTTCAGGTGACTACCTGTTGAAGCTCATCAAGAGAATGCCAAGAGTGTGCAAAGCAGTAATCAAAGCAAAAGGTGGCTACTTTGAAGAACCTAGAATATAAGACATATTTTCAGTTGTTTCACACTTTTTTGTTAAGTATATAATTCCACATGTGTTAATTCATAGTTTTGATGCCTTCAGTGTGAATCTACAATTTTTATAGTCATGAAAATACAGAAAACTCTTGGAATGAGAAGGTGTGTCCAAACTTTTGGTCTGTACTGTGTATATATATATATATATATATATATATATATATATATATATATATTATAATGAAGAGTAAAATAAAATTATATGCAAATGTTATAAGTTTATATGTCCTAGTCAGGGCACCTCGTGATTCTTTTATGCAGGTCTGGACTGTTGCTTATTGGGACTCAATACCCATAAGAGAACGCCCACTACACTCCTTAGCCCAGAATGAGCAAATAAGTTTTATACTGGAACTTTTTCTAACAAAACTATATATCAGGGGTCAGCAACCTTCAGTACTACAACTCCCAACATACTCCATTCACTTCCATGGGAGTTCCAAGAACAGCAGAGCAAGTATGCATGCTGGTAGTTGTAGTTTTATAACAGCTGGATTGTTGAAGGTTGCCTACCGCTGCTATATACACATGTGGACAAAATTGTTGGTACCCCTCATTTAATGAAAGAAAAACCCACAATGGTCACAGAAATAACTTGAATCTGACAAAAGTAATAATATATAAAAATTCTATGAAAATGAACAAATGAAAGTCAGACATTGCTTTTCAACCATGCTTCAACAGAATTTTTTTTAAAAAAGCAAACTCATGAAACAGACCTGGACAGAAATGATGGTTCCCTTAACTTAATATTTTGTTGCACAACCTTATGAGGCAATCACTGCAATCAAACAATTCCTGTAACTGTCAATGAGACTTCTGCACCTCTCAACAGGTATTTTGGCCACTCCTCATGAGCAAGCTTCTCCAGTTGTCTCGGCTTTGAAGGATGCCTTTTCCAGACGGCATGTTTCAGCTCCTTCCAAAGATGCTCAATAGGATTTAGGTCAGGGCTCATAGAAGGCCACTTCAGAATAGTCCAATGTTTTCCTCTTAGCCATTCTTGGGTGTTTTTAGCTGTGTGTTTTGGGTCATTATCCTGTTGCAAGACCCATGACCTGCGACTGAGACCAAGCTTTCTGACACTGGGCAGCATGACAGCAGGGGCATAGCTTATAGGGAGTGAGCGGTAACCGTCTTGACCAGGCCCTTGACCCTGAGGGGGCCTCAGAGGTCCCTGTGCCACATAAAATATAGCAGTATTTTACATGGCACAAGGTAGGCAGGGGCCTCACTACAGTTTTTGCATTGGGGCCCAAGGGTCTCTGATTATCTCTCTGTCACTGGTAGGACCTCCACCTTGAATTTGTAGCTTAAGAAGTGCAAATTTATTTCCGTGGATAAGTGACAGGATATAGTGAACCAGTCTCCTCAGTTCTTCCTGCTCTATAACATGTTGCCTACAGATTGGACTGCATTCTCTTGTTGCAGATTTGCTTTAAGGCTAAGTTCACACGGAAAAAAAAATTGAGAAATTCCTTTTCATTTTCCGTCGCTGTATTCAGACCTGGGATTGCCGCGATGGAATGCCAAAGCCGTTGCGGCTTCCCACTGCTGATCAGCAGGGAGTCCCGAGCCACAGAATCCGCTGCAAGAATCTACATCCTGCTGCAATCTCTACCTCTCATTGTAAACCATTCGTAGTGGAATCTGCTGTGGATTCAGAGGCGAAATCCGCAGTAGATTCCTACGTGTGAACGTACCCTCAGGTCTTTGCTGTATTTATTCCACTGAACGTGAAATGTCAGTCTTAACAATAAATCTCCCCAATATGTCGATTGCAGAGAATAATGTGGTGCTGTAATTTAGGATGACATATAATGATCTCAACAGGCTAAGCAGAGATAAGACGTTTATTAGAAAGTTATCGCTGTTTGTATATTCCACAAGAATAAGCATTTTCGGGTGTTTTTTTTTTTTTTTTTTTTTTTTTTTTACATTTTTCTCCTCATTTGAGGGCACAGTGTAAAGCCCATGTCTCCCTTTTAAAAATTTTGAAATGTATGTGTTTTAAATGTTAATTAATTTTAATTTATTTCTTTTTTTTTTCAGTATCGGAGTATAGTGATGTACTTCCGGACTCTTTCCCTTCAGCGCCTGCAGAGTCTTTGCCACATTTTCTATTAGAACCAGAAGATGCCTACATTGTAAAGAACAAGCCAGTAGAGCTAGTCTGCAAAGCCAATCCAGCCATACAGATCTACTTCAAGTGCAACGGAGAGTGGGTGAACCAGAATGACCATATCACTAAAGAAAGAGTTGATGAGTTAACAGGTACCACAGAGCAACTGTGTATATTGAAGTGCAAAGTGTGATGTGCACCCACAAGCAGTGCAACTGTGCAATAAAATTTTACCCCTACCTTTCACTATTTACCAGACTGTTTAAAACTATTGGACACATAATTTTTTTCTTAAAAAAATATAAAATTATACTACATGTTTTCCAGCTTGTTTAGACATGTATAATTTTTACTTTATCCTTAACAGGACTTGTTGTACGAGAGGTCCAGATCGAGGTTTCCAGACAGCAGGTGGAAGAATTGTTTGGTTTGGAGGATTACTGGTGCCAGTGTGTTGCATGGAGTTCTGCAGGCACCACCAAGAGCCGTAGAGCCTACGTCAGAATAGCCTGTAAGTTTCATCCACTCAGTGGTTAGCCCTATTGTCTGCAGTGCTGGAGTCCTGGGTTCAAATCCAGCCAAGAACAACATTTGCATGGAGTTTGTATGTGTTCTCCAAGTTTGTGTGGGTTTCCTCTGGATACTCCAGTTTCGTCTCACACTTCAAAGGCAATGGCAGGCAATTTTAGATTAATTCTTACATGGGACAGTATCTGTAAAGCTCTGCAGAATATATTGGCGCTATAGAAGTAAGCATCGTGAATAAACAATCCATTACTGACTCTCCTAGATATCCAATATTTATACCGTTGTAATGTAGGTGGTTTGCAGCTATGTTGACAACATCGCCATCTTGTGGTGCTTTGAGAAAAGTGCGTCTTAATAGTAAGCTATATACCTGTACTGAGCCTGTGACTTTCAAGCACGAATGCCATACAAAAATTCATGTTTCCTCTTAAAGGAAATATATAATATTATCTTAATAAATGTACTTTAGTGATTCCTTATAATAACATATTGCTAAATAAATAACTAACTCTTAAAGGGTCAGTTAAGTCATTAGATTATCCTTTCTGAAGTCAATCCCTGACAATCCAGTATTATTGATTACGATCCAGGTACTGTGTGCCTGAGCAGTACAGGTCCCTAGTCTACCCAGTTCGTACAAGGGTTTGTACTATGAGCATTCTGTCCATGGACTTGTGTATTGACCTCTGGGCTTGTTACCCAACTCCATTTCTGCTTGTTCACCCAGATATGCTGATTACAATTAGGTTAGGGCTGCATAGTGTCTTTGGCAACGATTCGCACCAGACCAAAGATTGCTGAGTTGTCCCTGCAACGCCTTCGCTAATGTTAAGTGAATGGTGTTGAACTGCAAAGCCGAAACTGCTGAGACTGCAACTTCTAGTCACAAAACTATCAAGTACTGCTGGATTTTTACGATTAGAAGTTGCAGGCACTGCACCTTCAGGGTCACTGTGCAACTCCATTCACTTATGTTAATGAAGTTAGACTGATATGGCTGTATTTGATCAAGTGATGGGAGTTGCAGCCAAAGTCCCCATGTATCCCTAGCCTTATCGACCTCTCCCTGCTTCTGACTTCTGCATCTATACAGTGTGCACTTACCTTGGACTGATCTGCACTATATGCCTTTGCCTGACCCATTGGAGCTTCTCAACCTCTTATCTGTGGTCCTCCTTAACTTGGACAACTTTGACATCTAGAAACCTGCTAGCATCTCCATGTTGAAGTCCTGACCCACATACAGGGGTTAAAGGGTAAATACTGGGGAGACTCCTTGGACAACAACTTTGAAGCTGGCTAAAGCCAAATCAGGTGGCCCAGTGAGTCCACACCTGCAGCCCCTAACTGCTTTTATTAAGTACTTACTCTATTGTCTCGAGGTTTTATTCCATTTTGTGTTGTGCATTGATTTGATATACTGCTGCCTACATGTATTTGTTTTATGTTTTTAATAAAATTTTAATTTTTGTGCTCGCAGATTTGAGGAAAAATTTTGACCAAGAACCTCTAGGTAAAGAAGTACCTTTAGAACAGGAGGTGTTACTTCAGTGTCGTCCACCAGAGGGTATTCCACCAGCTGAGGCAAGTCCTTTGACACCCATGAGTAGATCAAGCTTTGTATTGAATTTGTTGAAAAATCATCCACTTATGTCGTAGGGCATGAGAGCACAACGTGCAGCCTGAATTGGTGGTGTGTGGTCTCCAACCATCTCTGGCACCCCTCCTATTTAGGACTCCTCTTTGTTCAGTGATCCAGAGTGGGAAGGAAGGTTGTGTATTAATGTGCCTTTCTCCATTGCAGTATATGGGGATTTAAAACAATTTGTTATTTCTGTAACTGTCATAAACTACAATGGAGAAAGCCTTATGCATGCTCACCTCAGTTTTCTCTGTAGTGAAAAATTGGGTAGCAGGAGTCCCCATGAGCTGCATAAGTTATAGAAATTGCATCAGATCAGGTATTCACTATCAGTATGTTTGATGGAAATGCCCCATTAAATTTTATTTTGGCCCTTGGGAGTATCACCATCTAACAATTTGGCCCTGAGACTGGAAAAGGCTGTGCACCCCTGGCCTAGGTACAGCATGGCATACATATCTCATATACCTGGGCTAGGAACAAAGAGTAAGACCTGACTAAATCTGCTGAAAATCCAAGGCTGCTATCATTTCTAAATCTACAGGCGGATAATTTGCTTACAGTTAAAATGGATTATCTCCTAAAGGAAAAATATGTTCAGCTGTCGAAGCGAAAGCAGCCGTCCCAGAAACAGTGGCGGCAGCTTTAGTATCCAGCAGGGGCTAGCTCCTGCAAAGCTTTGGCAGGTAGATTTCAGTGAAGAGGAGGGAGATAAATTAGCCCCGTCCTCGCGGAGGCATTAGTGTTGTGATGGATGCATCCACATTAAGGGAGCCAGGTTTTATTTTTTAGCAGATTTGTTTTTATGAAGCCTCGGATTTGTTAATGTGACATCTAATAAGGCACTTAACCTCCACACCTGTTTGTTTCCTAATATTTGACAATCTTTGGCTGTGACGCCAGACCTTCTTAGTTTGGTAGTGAAGACAGTTATGCATGTTCTTACAATCTGTAGCATTAGACTTAATGTCTAAGATATTTTGTAACAAAAGGGATAAAACTGTAACACAAGATTTTTCAGTATATCCTGTCTTTAGCTGCCTTATCTCATGCATGAAGACATCTCGTACATAATCTTGTCTTCTGCCCAGTCTGATGTCCCAAATATCTTACAAACTGAAATGATTGCACCCCTGAGGCCCATAGTGGGGTGATAGTGAATTCATGAATGCCTATCAGGACTTATGGGTGTCATGGAGGGCAGTCTCCAACTTGACACCCACCTGCCAGAACAGAAAGTAGCTCTGAAGGATCCTGCTCGTCCATGCTATGGCCCATGATTGAGTGGTCATATTTTATGTCCTCACAATAATGCTGCAGCCTGGTAAAAACAGACTGGTGAAGGACCAGGAGAGGAAGGGGATTTAATATTAATGGACACATAAGGATTGTTAGACACCCCCCAAAGTCACTTCTGTTTCTTTGCAGTGCTGGAATCCTAGGTTCAAATCCAGCCAAGGACATCTGCAAGGAGTTTTTATGCTCTCCCTGTGTTTCTGTGGGTTTCCTCCGGATACTCCGGTTTCCTCCCACACTCCAAAGACTTACTGATGGGCAATTTCAATTGTGAGCCCTATATGGGACAGTGACAATTCTGTAAAGCAAAATAAATAAGATTGAATTAGACCGAAGAAAATGTACAAGATGAACCATAACACGTTTGTCAGGTGAAATGTAACTATAAAAGGTCATTTTAGTCCTGTCAATGAAAGGAGTCAGCTTTGTTTTTGATTTTGGGCTGTTACAAAACCTCTTCCAACCATGAATTGCTCTTTCTGTTTTGCAGAAAGACTGTTGTTCCTTCCTTCATTAAAAATGTATGGCCAGTCAATGTATGGTTCAATCTGTGTCTTATCTTCTCCCAAGTGCAGATGCTTGCCTGTCATCCCTGTGAATGTCCATGTCTGTGGCAGCTATATATATATGAAGTGTTATTGCCTAGAACATCATTATGTTAGCTTCTGTAATAGAAGGTGGATTCAATTTGGATTGCTTTGTGACATGTAACCTTTTCAGGCATTTGCAATAATCTTCCAGCCATTCTGGTTCAAGGAAGACTAATTGTTGTTGATCTTGAGGTCCATAAGCTATTCATTTTTTAATTATATGTTCTTTGGTTGTCTCTCTTATCTCCCAACCCCCTCCTCTTCTCACTTACTAGGTGGAGTGGTTAAGAAATGAAGACATTATTGACCCTACGCAAGACACTAATTTCCTCATCACAATAGACCACAACCTCATAATTAAGCAAGCCCGGCTTTCAGATACTGCCAACTATACCTGTGTTGCTAAGAATATTGTTGCCAAGCGCAGGAGTACCACGGCAACTGTCATAGTTTATGGTGTGTATTGGGAAAAATCTCAAAGTTTCTAAAAATGATACGGTGTAACAGTATGGTTGTGTCTGATAATATGCACCTTTGTACTGAACCTGTGATACATCATAGTAAATTTGGCAGGCGGAGGTTGCTCTATTTATCAAAAAATGCTGTCTACAGATACAGAAGATATCTCAAGCCTCGTGTATCAAAAATTAAATTTTAACATGAATTAGATTTCAAAGGTAGCATTTGGAACAGTTTGGAATCAATTTATAAGGAAACTTCTGAGGATGAAGTTTCCATCAACTTTTTCCGTTAGCTGTTGGATACATTGGATATATGGGGCCTATACACATTAGAGCAAAGGCCACAGAATCAGATGATATTGGCAGGGTAAGGGTTGGTTCACCCTATTGTTCGGGGACTCCGTCCCCCATTCCGCTGGACTTTTCTCTCTGCCAATTTCAGTATAAAATTGTCGGAAACTGGGCGGAAACCCCAAGCGGACCTGAAGAATGGAAACCAGAACGCTAGTGTGAACCCAGAGTAAGCCTATTATCTTATATGTACTGAGGCCTCCTGACTATCCTCCAAGATGTTAGCTGAAAAGAAGGGTTGGGCATAATGAATTCATCCCAGGATATCCCAGCAGTTAACTGCTGCTGGATGTGTACGGCAGTGGCCTATTCTGTTCACCCCATTCACAACACATGCATGCTCAGCCAAGTCGTCAAGCCTCACATAAATAATTAGGCTGCAGAGTATGCCAAAGCATCAGAGAGAGGATTGTAATGATGAGGCTTGTGAAAATATCTCACACAGCAGTGGTGGAGTGGTAAACAGATTTATATGGGATTATCACTAGATATGCTGAACTCTCACATACTTAAAGTATGGGGACAAGAAGACTGTTAAAGCCAATGCATTTACCTCATGTGCAGTGTAACCAGAGATCTTGTCCTAATAAGTATCTGTAAATGTCTGATGCAGAAATATACCTTGCCTGTAATCTCACACTGCAGTCAGTTTCAATCTGTATAACAATTATCCAGAACAACCTGCCATAGTTGGACTCTTTCTGCAGCAAATAACTGTCTGCAGTGTTTCAGGTGAACTTGCTAGAAGGTAAAAACATTATTGACCACATTTATCACTGGGCAGTGTATCAACTTCTGACTTTGTTTTTATTCGATTTTTTCAGTGCTGTGTATATGTTACAAATACAGGTCACTACCCCAATGATCATTACTGGTAACAGATTTCATTAAACTGGTAGTTGTAGGTTAGGCTCATAAGACGTTCTCTGTGTGAGAGGATGCATGACGTTATAACCCATAGGAATACTTTCAATCAGTTTGTCTCGTTCAGTGCTCAGCAGCTCATTGCTTACCAAAAATTCCCTACAACTTATGTCTGCCTTAACACTCATTCAAGAAAATTGCCTTCAAAGAGAGACTGAAAATTGACATTGTCACATTTTGTCTTGTGGGTTTGGCTTCTCTAACCCCTGGTGATCAGCTTTTATCACTGAGAAGCCACAAATGACTAATTTATTACAATACGTAATATAGCATAGAGCATGCTTGAATCACAGGCCGTCCATGTTATGCATGGATGGCTTGTTCAAATAGGGACCATGTTCCCCCTACTACATTCATATGCCCTAAAGGAAATTAACAAGTTCTTTATAAAGGGGTTGCCCAGTTTTAAATTTTTTTTTTTTGTGTCTTGGAATAGCATAGCAAAATAGGAGGGGGAAAAAAATGGCACTTGCCTCACCAATCCCCACCCGGTTTATGTAATACTGCTCATCGCGTCTCATCTAATCGCTACTTCCTAGTCCCATTTTGAGAGGCAGGAAATTCCTACTCAACCAATCACTGGCTGAGGGAGGTCACCTTTTAGGGTCAGTGAGTGCCTAAGCTGGCATTTCTGAGGATTTCATGTGCATCAAAATGGGAGCAGGATCTGGTTAGTTTTTACGAGAGAGGCACAGGGGTTGGTCAGGTGCACTTCTGAGGATTTACAAAAAAAAAAAAAAAAAATCAAACAAATAAACCTCTTTGGAAGGGAGAAATATTGAGAGACTATTTTTATTGATATATTTATAGCAGTAGTCAAGGCACTGGAGCTGTAGACGTGAAAGCAGATATTTCCCAGTGATTAAATGTGAAAACCACAACAGTAATGGTTAAATTAATCAGAAGAATACATGAGACAATGACGAAATGAATGGCGTTCATTAGGGACAATATGCATACTTGTAATCCAAGGAAATCATAATAATTTGACTGATGGTTAATTTTTCTACACAGAAAAGCTTGCAATTCAAGTAGCAGATGTCTGCGGAAACAGAACTAAAGACCGTTTTGCATCTCTCAGAGTAGTAAATTAATTACATCTGCTTATAATTAAATAACCATAGCACCTGTTATTGGGGTTTGTGTGCCAACTTTACCCAGCCGACGGTGGGTGGCATTGATTTTTCCAGACCGGACCTTGACTTACCAGATGGTTATAAATATTTTCAAGTCATTAGTTAAGACAACTATTATTTTTCTCTGCTGATTTTTCCTCTGTGTGTTATCAGCTTTGATATGTTTCATAAGCCATCGGTCTATTCTGTAGCCCTCTATTTCTTGTAAAATGGATTTACAAATGGCCAATTCTGCATTTTTCTTGTGCTAGTGAATGGAGGATGGTCATCCTGGTCCGAATGGTCTCCATGCAACAACCCATGTGGGCGGGGAATACAGAAGAGGACAAGAATGTGTACAAATCCAACTCCTCTAAATGGCGGTGCTTTTTGTGACGGTCAGCCATTCCAGAAACTGACTTGTACCACAATGTGCCCAGGTATTCATGCATGCAAGAAAAACCACGATCCATCCAGCAACACAATAATAGTGAATGTGTGTGTATGTATGTATAAAATGAATTCCTGTGGACTTAATTCTTGCATTTTTATATCTTGCTATAACTTGGTTTGCAGTTGACGGAGGATGGACTGAGTGGAGTAAATGGTCAGCCTGCAGCACTGAATGCACACATTGGAGGAGCAGAGAATGTAATGCACCTACTCCCAAGAATGGGGGCAAAGATTGCAGTGGAATGCTGCTAGACTCCAAAAACTGTACAGACGGCTTGTGTATGCAAAGTAAGTGTCCCGAATACAATATATTTTTTTTTTTGTATGCAGTGTGGTGGCACTATGTGTTATCTCAACTTTAAAAGTATGCCCCAAGTCAATCTTATAAACTTGCAAACACATTATCAAATCTCCTATCCAACACGTACTTATCTTGCACATAAGTGATAAGTTGTCTTTGTAGGAACCCCTTTTTGTCCCCTATATCATATGCTAATAGATTCTGAAATATGATGCAAAAACCGAAGCAACATTTCATGTAACAGTGTTGAGAATTTTTCTTTACATTTCATCATTGATTTTATTCCAATTGTCTCATTTCTCATTGTCTTCCATTGTGATGGCTCCATCGTTTACCATGGACACTAATTTCATTTTGGTTTTTTGTTTCTAACAGACAAGAGGGTGTTAGGTGAGCCAAAAAGCCATTGTAAGTTTCATTTCATCGCTTTAATTTAATTCATCCTGTTTTGTTTTGGTTTGCTTTTTTGCATGATTGATCACTTTGCTTCGTTAAATCCACAACATTGAGGTCATGTGATTTTATGCTTTACTCAATTAGGGGTATCTGTCACAACAACACATGCACTGTGGAAACAGCCACATTGTTCTAAAAGCAGTATACATCACAATGCAATCTACAGTGGATAAAACACCATCTAAAGTGTTATAGACACCAGAAATAAGGGTGTTGTACAGAGGAATAAGCAATCAAGGTCTTCAGAGAGAACCTGCCGCCATGACAATGCTATCCAACCATCTGACGTGATATTATAAAGCAGGAGGAGCTGAGCAGCTTGATTATATAGTTTTGTGGAAAAAAAAATAATTAGTATAACTTGAAATTTATTAACTGAATTCCATGTTCTTTACTTAGGAGTCCAATGGGCAGACTCACTCAGTGACTGGCAGCCTTTCTGGTATGAGCATGTGTACAGAGATGGTGGCTGTCAATATCTGATTCAAACCACCCATTAGACATTTGCGTATTAAAGAAAAAGGATTTACTAAAACAGGCAAACCAGTTTCCTGGTGCAAAAGTGGCTACTTTCTAGAAAAGGCTTTCAAAAAAGGGGATGCCATGGGCCAACAGATTTACTATAAACTGTTGGCAGAAGGTCTACCAGAAATCTACACCAGTGCCTGACTGGTGTAAATTTCAATTTTGGTGCATGGGTCCTCTCAAATTGCATCAGAATTAAGAGGACAGAGCTTCTTGCACCAGTGGGGGGGATTAATTAATACTGGCATAGGAAACCCCATTCTTTAGCTCCTCCTGCTTGGTAGCATGCTGCTTGCAGATCACACTGCATGTTTAATGATACAGGTTTCATTAAAGTCTGCAGAGCTGGTGCACGGTAGAGTTATCCTGTATTGGAATTCCAACCTTTTTCTTGTCTTCCAAGCCAACTTATTGTCAACAGCTAGTATTCAGATAAGGCAGCATTTAAAATTTTATGTATTATATTTTTAGTATGGCTTGTATTTTACTCGTTAAAATTACAGCTTATTATGGGCTAATGAGTCCAGCAGGCGGTCCTACTCCATGATGGACAGCTCTCTGCGTGCACTCTCCCCACCTCCTGGACTTGTATGCCCTTGGTTAGCAGGCACTGAAATGATAAAATTACAACTTCTACTGAAACTGCATTAGTGTGCGTCCTTCCTCCTGCTCTGCAACGTGTTGCCTGCAGATAGATCAGCATGTTCAGCGTGACAGGTTCACTTTGATGACTCCCTATAGAGTAATTATAATGGTAAACCTCCCCCTAAATATATTGAATTAGCTAACAAAAATAGCCAGCTCTTCTACTGTAAAGGACTGAGTATAATTTATATCCCATTACCCTTTGGCTCTTTCATTATGTTTAATGAATATAAGTGCATGTTGTGTGTGTTCAGTATGGCAGCATCAGCAAATAACTTTTTGGGGGATAAAACTAGTTTGTGTATTGTCGAGAAGATATAAGTTACCCTTCATCCTTCTAGCCGTAGACCGTTTATTACAAACATTATATGAAGCTGCTGTATAAACAGGGTCTAGGAGGAACAATTAATTAAAGTACTTCATAAAATATTTAAATAACTCGTATAAATTATTAAAAACAATTATACATGGCTGTAGGAAAGGAAGGTTTGGAAGTAAAGTACAATAAACATTTTAACAAAAAATAAAATAAAAAATAAAATCCACCTGCAGTAACCTAAAGATTACAACTCTCAGCTGCCTTTTTGATCTATTAAGCAACTGAAATTTTCACTGGTGTGCCTTACTGAAGAAAACAAGACATGAGTCGGATAATATACTGATAAAATCTACCAAGGGAACAATTGTCCTTGAAACACATTCTGGAAGGAAGGTTGCGATATATATATATATATATATATGTATGTATATGTAAGACAACGGTTTATTGTGGACTATTGATGTGCATTAAGCTGAAGATATTGTCAGACATGATCTGTCCTGTGTGTATTTTTTTTTTTTTTTGCAATAGTACAGAATTGTATTATCATATAGGTAATATGAGATTATTTAAAGGAGCATGCTTGTTATATGCAGCTAATGGCTAAAGAAGCTGTCTGCAGGATTAGCCCTTAAAGGGAGTCTGTCACCAGAATCCTTCAGGGTCACCTGAATAAAATTGTGTTCCCCTTGTGAATCGGCGCTCCGTTGCCAAGCTATTGCTAATATAGCAAATATGCAAAATATGCTCTTTGAAGCTACAAGGGAGTTGCCATTGTTTCCAAAAGGCAAGCAGCAGCAACATCATTGCGCCAAAGATCAAATTTGCATATTGCTAAAGAGAGTGAGATCTCCGGAGGCACCAATTTACAAGGAGAAAACACTGTGTTTACATTCCCTTTTAATGTAAACGTTAAGAGCAATTTGTCTGAACTTTCATATTAAAGGGAATTTCATTGACCCCTTTTACTTTTTTTTTTTTTTTTTTTTTTTTCCATATGTAGAATTTTGTCTGCAATCTATGTTCAGCTGGCTGAAACAAGTATGAAAGTTAAAAATAAGTGATTCAACATGACTAAAGGGAATCTGTCACTAGATGTTGGGGCACTAAACGAACAGCATACCTGTACGCTGCTGGGGTAAAAAATGTCTGTTAAAACGCCTCACAGTGAAAAAGCGCTGTGGGAAAAACCGCGGCGGCAACTTTTGATAGAAAGTTCACAGAGTTTTCCTCTGCAGACTTTAGGGAAACCGCCGGCAACTGTTTTGGAAATGGCTGCATGTCCGCTTCGCGTATTTTAACGCAAAGTGTGGATGGGATTCACTTTGCTGACACGGTAAAAACTCTGCTATTTTTTCCGCAGCGTTTACGCCACATAGGGCCCCGGCCTAATACTGGATGAGTTATATGTATATCACTTAAGAGTCTTGAAGAGCTGCATCCAGTGCATTGTGCAATAAAACAAGATTGACCTATTGCTACCATTTTATCTATGTAATGGGCTTGCACCAGATGGCGCCGGTCACTGGCATTGATGCACAGTATTGTTTAGAATGCTAAACCCTCCCACAGTAAATTTAAAATCCATATCTAGTATCTATGCAAAATGCTGATGCTTTGAGGTCCTGCTCAAGCAACTTGCATTTGTCTATAAGAAAACAGTCCAAAGAAAACTCAATTTGGTTTAGACCAACTAGTTGTGGAGAGATGTTATGGCTAAATTGAAAACTAAAATGTATAAAGCTTTTATATATGTTTTTATTTTTCCTTCTATAGTATTGGATTCCACAGGAGATGTTGCTCTCTATGCGGGTCTGGTTGTTGCCATCTTCATCGTCATTGTTATCCTTATGGCTGTTGGGATAGTTTTGTACAGGCGCAACTGCCGTGATTTTGACACTGACATCACAGATTCCTCAGCTGCCCTTACAGGAGGCTTTCATCCTGTGAACTTCAAGACTTCTAGGCACGGTATGGCTAATATGCTTGACCCCATTACCTATCCACTACTGTGAATACTCATTAACTGTCATATACCGAAGTGCTGGCAGATGGTCTTAATAACAAAACAGATGACGCCTAGAATGGCAGTAGTCCATACAGGGAATTGTAATTACTGACTCTATGTTCTTGTAATTACTGTCTGAATACATAAATAATACATAGTGGTGATATAGATGCGTATATGTAGAACAGAGCATAACTTACTAAGCAGAAACTAGTATATATTTTCAACTTGTATTAAAGTTGAGCTTGTTAGTAGCAGGCTATGGTCACCCATCAGGTTTATAAAAATATCTGACATGCAGAGGCTAACACTTTGATCTCCATAAGTCACAAGAAAAAAGTCAAGTTGACATACAGTTGAGCTACATGCACACGACAGAGGGGGGACCAGTTTTCTTTATAGTGGAAGTATTCGTATGATTTCAATGGGGGAAAGGACCTCCATTCCGATGCCATGGAGCAGGATAAGCTCTATAAATAATGAAACAGCAGGAGAGACTCTGTCTGCACAATTTATGTGCATGAGGCCTTATAGTATTTATTTTAGGCAGGAATTGATGTTTCATTGGTGTTAATTTGAAGGCCTTTCATACTTAAAATTTTTGGCAGTTAACTTACAGGTACATTTTTATAGTATTAAAATGAATATTAATAATCTTAACAACGTAGATAGATAGATAGATAGATAGGGATCATTTTATTAGTCAGTATAGTCCAAACAGAAAATGCAAAAGTAATGTTTACCGAAATTTGGCAAAATTCTGACCTCTTAATGTTTCATTGCAGACAACTCCCATTTATTACACCCATCAATGCAGCCAGATTTAACCGCCAATGCTGGTATCTATCGTGGCCATATGTACGCTTTACAAGACTCTGCGGACAAAATTCCCATGACCAACTCTCCATTGCTAGACCCACTACCAAACCTAAAGATTAAAGTCTTCAATTCTTCTCCAGTGGGGTCATCTCCTGGAATACATGATGACCTGCTTGCTCCTAAAGCGCTAGGGACATACCCATCAGATACCAACATTATCAATGCACGGAATAAAACTATAAGTAGCCAGCATCTCCTGACATTACCACGTGATTCTAGTAACAGTGTAACTGGGACATTTGGGAGCCTTGGAGGTAGATTGACTTTCCCAAACACAGGTAAGTTGGAAATTATAGCCATATTTAAATCCATATTGCCATATAGAAGTCTGACAATACATATAAGAAAGTCGTTGTTTGGCCCAGATGAGCATGCAGATGTCTTGTATTGGGAGAGTGGAGAAAGCCACTGTCAAACTCCTTTTGGTGGTGGCTTATCACTCCAAGAATAAAAGGATTGTGCATGTTGTAGTCTATGCAGATTTCTGGAGAGATTTAGAGGTTTCAATAGATATTACATGGTTAACTTATAGCTCCAAAATTGGCAGGTTTAGCTGATATATAAGTAATGTGTATGACTCGGTTTACCTGGTGCCACTAGCAATTGTGTTTAATGTCTATTAAGCTGTTTACTTGGCTGAAAAGCCTGGAGGTCGCAAGAATTCTGAATAATTGTGTGTGTGTAGCCTATGGCATTATTTTATATGCAGATCATGCGGAGCACCTGTTTATAACAAATTGTTTTCTAACAGGCACCTGTCAAGAGAAGTTCAGTCTTATCCGGATGTCATGTCGTTTTATTTTTTGTTGATGCATGTGCCATTAAGGTCATTAAAAGCTGTGGAAATGTCAGCACACTGGCATTAGTAGAAATTGTACTTCAGCATAATTGTCACTGAAAAGAACTTGCGTTGAAAGAAATGTGCAATTACTGCTTCTAATAGTGGCACATCCATAACTTGTAATGTTACAGAATGATGATGTGTATTTTTAGTCTGAGGCTTTTTCAAAGCTCAATGGATACGGTACTATTCCTACTATACTGTCAGGTCTGGAGTTTGACTTTGCATGCAAGACGCCACCAATGTTCTGGGGAGCTTTATGCAGTATAAGTCACATGATGACTATAGCATGACAATGTGTGTCCAGATGGATGTTAATGTGATGGTCGTTTTATGATCTCATTTATGTGTTCCTCATGGATGTTTTATATAAATATCTGTCTTGTTTGACAGGAGTGAGTCTGCTGATACCACATGGAGCTATTCCACAGGGAAAATACTATGAAATGTATTTAATGATTAATAAGAGGGAGAATACTGTGTAAGTATTATTTTTACCTTCTACATCCACTTATCCATATAAATATGTATAGAATACCCTAATCTGCAGTGGTGCAAATTTCCATTGTTCAAAGCAAGAAATGTCTGCAGAAGGCAAAGTTGCATGTATCTTCATTCAGTTTAGGAATGTGAATGTACATATTGTTCTGCTCATTTCTAAAGAGGATGACAGCCATAGGACACATCCTGTTGCTGTCATTGCTCAGCAAATGCTGTCATCTAAGACCACTTTAAAATTGCATTTTGCAGTCTTTGCCATATGTTCTAAGGTCAAATATATCTATTGGCATCAATTCACGAGAGTGCTCTTTTAGCCTCCAGCAGGCTGATATACACAGTATACTCTTATTGTATGGAATAGCACAGTCTGTGCAGTAAGCTGAATGGTATACATTATTGGGAGCCTATGGGAAAGTGTATGCCTTTCTGTCAGCGGCATCATCTTGACGTCTACCTTTGGCAGAAAATGCATATTGTAGAGTGTAAGTACCCTTAAAGTATAACTAAACTTTTGAACAGCTTTTGATTTTTGGGCAACATTTGTCATAATACGTTTTGCAATGCATTCTATTAAAGGAGTTGTCTAGAAATTGGACAAATCATAGAGGAGGCCAGAGAAGGTGTAATATTAAAAATAATAATCATACTCTCCTGTCCCCAATGCTCCTATGTCCTCAGGGGTGGTCACTTCAAACTGTTATATCCAGGACTGTAGAATCAGTTTTTTCGTAACCCAGCTCAGACTCTGTATTCTTGCCCTACAAATGAATATATCTAGTCAGTGGATTAGTATGTAGGACAGGGCAGATTGTGTGTTGGCTACAGACATTTCATTCTATAATAGTTAGTCTGTGATATAGATATCTGAAAGTAGAAAAATTAGATTGTTTTGCACATGTTACGGCATTAATCTCAGGATTCCAAAATTAGACTTGTTTCATTTCCACTCGAAATACTGAGAGGTTACTCTTCTTTACTTACAGTCTACCTTCGGAAGGCACACAAACTATTTTAAGTCCTATAGTGACTTGTGGGCCCACTGGACTTCTGTTGTGTAGACCTGTGATACTGACCATCCCCCATTGTGCAGAAACAGCCACGTCAGACTGGATTTTACAATTGAAGACACAGTCTCACCAAGGGAACTGGGAGGTAAGAATATAGCCATAGATAATCTCACCAGAAAGGTTGCCTTGTGTTGAACTTTCCACAACTTTGGTGAAGTTCTAGTGAATTTCACTTGTGCCAGCTAGTGGGTAGTGCATGTTATCCAAAGGCAACCATGTGATAACAAGAAGTCCTACATAGACCCCATTTTAAATTATAGGACCTGTGACTCTAAGGATGGTGTATGGGTTGTCTCAGGAACACGTGTACTACATTCTTCCGTGTGGGAAAAATGGGGGACAGTATGTAGTTAGTGATCCTTTAGTATCTCAACAAATAACTCTGGAACTGTTTCCATTGAATAAATGTATACATCTGTCCTTTATCTTTCTAATACCAACATATAGCTGTGCAGAATGCAAAACCTCTTTAGTTCGTGTCCTTTTGGCTCATGGTCTAATTTCCTGGTGTGTTTTTTTGTGTTACACTGGTGCAGATTTACTAAACAAAATTAGTCAGAATCCTTGCACCATTTTCACCAAAGTTTAGTTTAAAAGCCTTGCATCTTGTTTAAGTGTTTAAATACAGTGGGGCAGATTTACTAATACAGTCTAAAAGACACAGTGCAGACCACACAGTCTTAAACTGCACCAGATTTATCGAAGTGTCTGATGCTGTTTGATGAATCTGTCATATCCTGAGACTGTCTAGTCTAACTTTACACCTCCAATTAGCTGGCGCATTTCTGATGCATGGAATTGCCACTTGGCCCCTTTCCAGTTCACACCCATTTATCAATAGGCCACACTCCTTTTAGCACAAGTTGGAAAAGCGTCTAAAACACTTGATCTGGCACACAGAATTGTTAGTTTTGGGGGTTTTTTTTGTTTTATTTGGTACAAATTTGCCAGAATTCTGGTGCATTTTATTCCTGTGTCTAGCTTGACAAAGGGGTGTGGCTAAGCTGGAAAGGGATATGACTTAAGATACAACAGTATGAATACTCTTTCATTGTGGTGTACGACCGTACACCATAGCTTGTCAGTGCAGTTTTCAGGTTCATCTTAGCAGCTCTTCAGTTGCAGTATAACCACTGTGTAGAAGCCCAGCCTTAATACAATTTATCAGATTGTTAAAGGGTTATTCCTATCTTGGCAAATTATTGTGCCCAAGTCCCGACTCCTAGAGTAACACTTATGGCAGTAGTGAGCAATGCTGCTCTGTTCCCCTAATTCCAATGGATGTGAATGGGGACTATGGAAACAGAATAGCACATTGAGCTATGCTTTTTCTGTAACTGTGAAGCTATGGAAGCCGTGCAGTTCAGAGGTGCTACATTGTTTTCATAGCTCACATTCTCATTAGGAGAACAACGAAGAACAGCAATATTCTGTTGTTGTAAGTCCTGTCCTAGGGACCAGAACTTGGGAGCAGTTATTCCCACCTCAGCGGTGGTTTGCCGAGATCAGAATAACCCTTTAATTGATTATGAACCACATTGTTTTTGGGGTAAACCTGCCAAAAACTGTGAATGACTAGTGACTGTGGAGTTTTAACCATTTTAAAACCAAGTTTGCTATGTGTGACCATATCTCTAATGTGATTGGTCAGATTCTTCAAGCTGAAGACTACAGATCAGTGGTCCTAAACCTGTGACTCTTCATCTGTTACAAAACTACAACTCCTATCATGACCGTGCAGCTGGGAGTCATGGATTTGCAACAGCTGGAGACCCCAGCTATAAAAATCCTATAGAGAGATGGGAAGACTTCTTAAATGAATTCTGACATAATATAAATGTGTAAGATCTAATTTCCCAGTCCTGTATGATGTGAATTTAGTCTGTGTAGTAGCATTGAGTTATCCAGCTGGTAACCCTTTATTAATTGTATGTGAAGCCTGAATACAAAATTGCAAGCCTAGAGTGCTGCAATGGCATTGTCTTCATCATATATGAATGATTCTTGTTCTTTACATGCTTATGTAATATTCCTCATAGTAATCTGATGTCCTCCTGTACAACAGTACTAGTAGGTCAGTTTGCCTTTCATGAAAATTGTCGCGTGTGTCTGAAAGATAAATAAGCCGTTAAGCTCTACTGGAGCGGGCGCTGAGAGCTTGTTTTGTTACATTATTATTATTGATATATCACAAATAAAGGAACAGAATACTTAGATCTGCATTGTTGTATCATGCAGTGCCCTCTAGTGGAAACTTTAGAAAAAAACAGCAGTGGGAAGAGACATATAGAGATAGAGAGAGATAGATAGAGAGATAGATAGATATTATTTATTACATACATTCATTTTATTTTTTTTAATCATGCTTGTGTATACACTAGCTAACCAAAGATTTTCTTAAGATTAATTATTTGTGTTCTGTACACATAAATAACCTATTTTTGCTGTTTCTAGGAGGTTGTGACGTTAAATGAAGAGACGCTCAACACACCATGCTATTGCCAGCTTGAGAGCCAGTCTTGTCACATTTTACTTGACCAGTTGGGGACCTATGCTTTTGTAGGAGAGTCTTATTCTAGATCTGCAATAAAGAGGCTCCAGCTAGCTATATTTGCACCAATTCTTTCCACATCCCTTGAATACAATCTCAAGGTCTACTGCTTAGAAGACACACCAGATGCATTAAAGGTAAATTGCACTTTGTCACAGATGTCATTCATGGCCATTGCATCCAGATACAGAATGAATGAAAATGTGACCATACATGTGTACAACTCACTGTTCACTTTTGTAGGAGTTGGCTGACAAGGCATGCTTGGCTCTTTCTGTAACTCTCATAGAAATTAATAGTGTGTTGAATTGAAGGGGTCATGTTGCTAAGAAAGATGTAGGTGCGAGAGGTGGGACCCTCGTTTTGAGACATTTGAAGCATATCTACAGAATATGCCTTAAATGTCTAAGATGGTAGACTGCTGGTGAGAAGTTCTTTTCCAGAAGTTATTTGATAAAAACAGTTCCCGCCCATGGGTCTTATAAGCCAGAGCCAACATGTTTGTATGAGCTGCTCCAGCACTGGCATAGCCAACACCTCCGTGCGTTACATGATCCCCGATCCATTTGAATGGCCAGCTTGTAGTGCTATATCTCACCTGCTGTGGGAGCTGCAGGATAAATGAATAGCCAGATACCAGGATTTTGAAAACAGCAGAACCATATGAACCAGCTTGTCACTACACCATTTTATTCTTCAAAGTTGTCTTACAGATACAACAATAAGACTTATGTTTGAACAGTAAAAAATAAATGATGATAAAATATTGTCCTGCATTAATTTATAAGGGTTGTTAAAGACCCTAAGTGGGTTAGATAAGTTAGAATCTAACACCCAGGCCCCACACTGATTGGCTGATCCTGCTGCCTTTGGGTGCCAGAAGCAGCTTTGCTTCTATTCAAGCGAATGGGAGCAGAGCTACAGTTCCCCAGCACCATTGCTGCAGTGTATGTTGGCTCTGTCACCGTAGCTGCAGCTTTTCTTCCTTTCATTTGAATAGGAGCAGAGCTGTTTTTCACCATATGCCATGTATACAGCTTCCAGCGCTCAGAGGCAGCGTCATCTGCTGATAGGTGGTGGTCCAACACCTGGACCCCACACCAATCCGATACTGGTAACCTATTTAGTATCCACAACACGTGTGGTCTTGCACAACCCCTTTAAGGTGTAACTGACCAAAAAAAATTATAAATTAAATAATAATTTATAGTACTACTTTCCTACCCCTTCCCCAATTCTGTCCAAATGTTTTAATGTGGAGTGACTTGGAAAATTAATAGATGACGTTGCTTGGAGCCAGCTCTGTGGAAATGCTGGTTAATAATGTAAACCATTTATGTTTTTATAGCAGTTGGATTAAACTTGGGTAACCTCAAAAATGGGTTATTAACTGCATAAATCAGTCACCGAAATGGGCTGATACCAGGACATTAATTAGCAGAGCTTTCCTAAATGCTGAGCGCCAACACTATTTTCAGTAGTAAAAAGAGCAGGGTAATTAAAACGACCAAGCGCTTCCTTATTTTACCATTTTAAATATTCAAATGACTGATATTAAGGCAACATATAGTTGTCTAACCTTGTAGCTTTTCGGTAATTAATGTTCTTCGCTACCTTCCTTAGTGTTTAAAGGGCAAAAAAGTAATTATTTTTACTACTTCTCAAGTTTTGCATACAAGTGAGTGAATTTTCTCCTAATGACCTAATTATCTCAACAGATAATTTAAGCAAACAAACTAAGGAAGAGATTACTTGAATAAATAAGTAAAAGTCGGCTCGTGTTCTCAGACTCCCGTTCGTGAAATATTCTAGGACGTCTCTGTAGAGCCCACTACTTCTGAGGGTTTCTAATTAAGATCATGATTAATGATATTCTGTAATTCCTGTTTTAGGGGAATAAAAATGTTTTTCAAATTATCTTTTAAATTAATATTTGTTAAGAAAATGATATTTAATTATTCTGATTATGTTATTTATTTCTATGTGAAGTGGAGTTTTCATTTACCTTGATGACTTAATTAGAAATAACATTTTACTCTTTGCTCTCGAGTCACAAAATCAGAGGGCCGCAAATGAAGAGGTTTGTCTTTAAAGTTAGACAATCCCTTTGTTGAAGTTGAAAAGCGAAGACTAAGTATAACAATTCCCTTTGTAGCTAGTAATAACTAGATGTTTTCATCACATGTAGTTGTTATACAGAGTGTAATATTCAATATAAAAAGAGCTAAATGGAGCAAGAAATTACCCAACATTCATTTGTGTGCCGCCGCCACTCTTGTCACTCTTGTGCAGTTTAGGAGTTCAGATGTTAACTGATCAAATTTCCGTTCCTAAGGAGAGACTATTGCTGGCCATACATGTTAGATGGCCGTCTGCTGAGCAGTCGTTTGGCCAATAGTTGTCCCTTCTGATCCCTCAAAATTGCATGCATGCACGGCTTGTGTAGGAATTCTGATTGGAGATTAAGCAGCTAAAGGACACTTCTGGAAGTAGTTTAACTCCCCTGATAATAGTAGAACTGAGCATGTTGGGCCCATTGAAATCAGCATAATCAGGTGACTTGATTTTAAAGGATATGCCCAATTGAGAAACCCTCTTTAATGATGTGTTCCAATGTTTCCAGAACGTCTGCTAGTTTCTATGAGAGCAAAATTCAATTGGTGATATATTCCCATCTCAGGAAGTCATACCTTTTAAAGGGGACCTTTCACCCCCTCCGCCAAGTCCAGCACTTTGCATCATTTAATAGGAGCTGATCCACTGATTCTGGCTCAGTTGGAATTCTCTTGTTCCCACTATACATGAGCAACTAGCGCTATTATTTTTGATGCCATATATGTTATATAGCCTCTGTACTGTCAGGTGGGTGGTGTGGGGCAGGAGCAGGCAATTGTTGTGATTCTGAGCTCTGACGCTATCCACAGCTGATTGGAGCTCTGAATCACACCCACTTGTCTACTCCTGCCTGACACTGCCTACCTGACAGTATAGAGCCTAAGTAGCATATCTGGCACCAAAACGTAACTGCACTGATAACTGCTAAACCACAGTGGACCTGCCATAAGGAGAACTACTATATCCCATGTCTGTTTTTATTCCAGCCGTGAAACACGGGCAAAAAAAAAGTAAACCCTTTCACCAAAACTATGTTTGGTCATGTCCATTCAATAGGCTCAAGTAACTGTTGGGTTTCTACAGTCATGGCCAAAAGTTTTGAGAATGACACAAATATTATATTTTCACATGATCTGCTGCCCTCTGGTTTTTATGTGTGTTTGTCAGATGTTTTTATCACATACAGAAATATAATTGCATTCATATTATGAGTAACAGAAGCTTATATTGACAGTTAGAATGAGTTAATGCAGCAAGTCAATATTTGCAGTGTTGACCCTTCTTCTTCAGGACCTCTGCAATTCTCCCTGGCATGCTCTCAATCAACTTCTGGACCAAATCCTGACTGATAGCAGTCCATTCTTGCAGAATCAATGCTTTAATTTTGTCTGAATTTGTTGGTTTTTGTTTGTCCACCCGTCTCTTGATGATTGACCACAAGTTCTCAATGGGATTAAGATCTGGGGAGTTTCCAGGCCATGGACCCAAAATCTCTATGTTTTGTTCCCTGAGCCATTTAGTTATCACCTTTGCTTTATGGCAAGGTGCTCCATCATGCTGGAAAAGGCATTGTTGAGCGCCAAACTGCTCTTGGACGGTTGGGAGAAGTTGCTCTTGGAGGACATTCTGGTACCATTCTTTATTCAAGGCTGTGTTTTTAGGCAAGACTGTGAGAGAGCCGATTCCCTTGGCTGAGAAGCAACCCCACACATGAATGGTTTCAGGATGCTTTACAGTTGGCATGAGACAAGACTGGTGGTTACGCTCACCTCTTCTTCTCCGAATAAGCTGTTTTCCAGATGTTCCAAACAATCGAAAAGGGGATTCATCAGAGAAAATGACTTTACCCCAGTCCTCAGCAGTCCACTCCCTGTACCTTTTGCAGAATATCAGTCTGTCCCTGATGTTTTTTCTGGAGAGAAGTGGCTTCTTTGCTGCCCTCCTTGAGACCAGGCCTTGCTCCAAGAGTCTCCGCCTCACAGTGCGTGCAGATGCACTCACACCTGCCTGCTGCCATTCCTCAGCAAGCTCTGCACTGCTGGTAGCCCGATCCCGCAGCTGAAACACTTTTAAGAGACGGTCCTGCCGCTTGCTGGTCTTTCTTGGGCGCCCTGGAGCCTTTTTGGCACCAATGGAACCTCTCTCCTTGAAGTTCTTGATGATGCGATAGATTGTTGACTGAGGTGCAATCTTTCTAGCTGCAATACTCTTCCCAGTTAGGCCATTTTTGTGCAGTGCAATGATGACTGCACGTGTTTCTTTAGAGATAACCATGGTTAACAGAAGAGAAACAATGATGGCAAGCACCAGCCTCCTTTTAAAGTGTCCAGTGGTGTCATTCTTACTTAATCATGACAGATTGATCTCCAGCCCTGTCCTCACCAACACCCACACCTGTGTTAATGGAGCAATCACTGAAACGATGTTAGGTGGTCCTTTTAAGGCAGGGCTGCAATGATGTTGAAATGTGTTTTGGGGGATAAAGTTAATTTTCTAGGCAAATATTGACTTTGCAAGTAATTGCTGTTAAGCTGATCACTCTTTATAACATTCTGGAGTATATGCAAATTGCCATTAGAAAAACTGAAGCAGTAGACTTTGTAAAAATTAATATTTGTATCATTCTCAAAACTTTTGGCCATGACTGTAGATACATAAAATATTAGACATAAATCAGACAGGAGAGACCTGTTTGGTATTTTTGTACTGGTGCCTCAATCCTTTCTTGCTGTTAATGGTGTAATATAAAATATTTTGAATTTACTATAAAATATGTTGAATTTTTAGTGACTTTTAATCTACACTTTCCCAATGTAGGAAGTTCTAGAGCTGGAGAAGACCTTAGGAGGATATCTAGTAGAGGAACCAAAGCCACTGATGTTCAAAGACAGTTACCACAATCTGCGTTTATCTATTCATGATATTCCTCACTCACTATGGAGAAGCAAGTTACTAGCAAAATTCCAGGTTAGTGGATGCATATACTGGATGTATAGAGTATAGTCACTGTAAGTATAGGCTGCAAATGGTATTATATAAATCTAACATTTTTATTTCAGGAGATACCATTCTATCACATTTGGAGTGGAAGTCAGCGGTCATTACATTGTACATTCACTTTGGAAAGGTACAGTTTGGCTTCCACAGAGTTAACATGCAAAATCTGTGTAAGGCAAGTGGAAGGAGAAGGACAGATATTCCAGTTGCATACTAACCTGGAAGAGGTAAGAAAATGGTATTGCTATGAGATACTGATCTTTGTATATATACAGTATATATATTTTTTCTTGGTTATTGTCCAGAATGTGCTTGAGATGTTGCCAAGTACCAACCAAAAAAAATCATATATATATATATATATATATATATATATATATATATATATATGATATATATATATGCATGTGTGTGTATGTGTGTATATATATATATATATATATATATATATATATATATATATAGATTGTTATTATAATATACAGTACAGACCAAAAGTTTGGACACACCTTCTCATTCCAAGAGTTTTCTGTATTTTCATGACTATAAAAATTGTAGATTCACACTGAAGGCATCAAAACTATGAATTAACACATGTGGAATTATATACTTAACAAAAAAGTGTAAAACAACGGAAAATATGTCTTATATTCTAGGTTCTTCAAAGTAGCCACCTTTTGCTTTGATTACTGCTTTGCACACTCTTGGCATTCTCTTGATGAGCTTCAAGAGGTAGTCACCTGAAATGGTTTTCACTTCACAGGTGTGCCCTGTCAGGTTTAATAAGTGGGATTTCTTGCCTCATAAATGGGGTTGGAACCATCAGTTGTGTTGTTCAGAAGTCAGGTGGATACACAGCTGATAGTCCTACTGAATGGAGTGTTAGAATTTGTATTATGGCAAGAAAAAAAGCAGCTAAGTAAAGAAAAACGAGTGGCCATCATTACTTTAAGAAATGAAGGTCAGTCAGTCCGAAAAATTGGGAAAACTTTGAAAGTGTCCCCAAGTGCAGTGGCCAAAACCATCAAGTGCTACAAAAAAACTGGCTCACATGAGGACCGCCCCAGGAAAGGAAGACCAAGAGTCACCTCTGCTGCGGAGGATAAGTTCAACCGAGTCACCAGCCTCAGAAATCTCAGGTTAACAACAGCTCAGATTAGAGACCAGGTCAATGCCACACAGAGTTCTAGCAGCAGACACATCTCTACAACAACTGTTAAGAGGAGACTGTGTGCAGCAGGCCTTCATGGTAAAATAGCTGCTAGGAAACCACTGCTAAGGACAGGCAACAAGCAGAAGAGACTTGTTTGGGCTAAAGAACACAAGGAATGGACATTAGACCTGTGGAAATCTGTGCTTTGGTCTGATGAGTCCAAATTTGAGATCTTTGGTTCCAACCACCGTGTCTTTGTGCGACGCAGAAAAGGTGAACGAATGGACTCTACATGCCTGGTTCCCACCGTGAAGCATGGAGGAGGAGGTATGATGGTGTGGGGGTGCTTTGCTGGTGACACTGTTGGGGATTTATTCAAAATTGAAGGAATACTGAACCAGCATGGTTACCACAGCATCTTGCAGCGGCATGCTATTCCATCCGGTTTGCGTTTAGTTGGACCATCATTTATTTTTCAACAGGACAATGACCCCAAACACACCTCCAGACTGTGTAAGGGCTATTTGACCAAGAAGGAGAGTGATGGGGTGCTACGCCAGATGACCTGGCCTCCACAATCACCAGACCTGAACCCAATCCAGATGGTTTGGGGTGAGCCGGACCGCAGAGTGAAGGCAAAAGGGCCAACAAGTGCTAAGCATCTCTGGGAACTCCTTCAAGACTGTTGGAAGACCATTTCAGGTGACTACCTCTTGAAGTTCATCAAGAGAATGCCAAGAGTGTGCAAAGCAGTAATCAAAGCAAAAGGTGGCTACTTTGAAGAACCTAGAATATAAGACATATTTTCAGTTGTTTCACACTTTTTTGTTAAGTATATAATTCCACATGTGTTAATTCATAGTTTTGATGCCTTCAGTGTGAATCTACAATTTTTATAGCCATGAAAATACAGAAAACTCTTGGAATGAGAAGGTGTGTCCAAACTTTTGGTCTGTACTGTGTATATATATAATAACAATAATAAATGTGGGTTTTTTTGATAATTGCAGTGGTATTATGAGCATACCTATGGTCTAAGCTTACATTTACTAGGGTTACAACTAATTTTATATAGCATGAGAGTTTATCATTTAGTCACAAACAGAAATGGCAATCCTATAGACCAGTAACCATAAATAAGTTGTGTACAGAAATGTGTGTGTTGGAATTTGTATTGTGTTTTATTCATTTATGCGTGCGCTTATTTACTTGGACTGTGTGCTCAGCTTTGAACTGTTCCTTTAGGGTAATTTCATCCATAAGTTTTTAATGTCTTTTGAATATAGTGATTTGTAGAAAGCATTAATAATTCAGGTTTAGATTAGTGCTGTAAAGTTTCTGAATGACTAGCAATTATGTAGTCTGTGAAGTGGAATGTCTATCATTAAGCCTAGCACACTGCAGACAAAGGGATCGGCATTTTTGGAATAAATACTGTAATAAAACTTTACATAAAATACACAACTTATTATTGAATATTGGAACTTTATGCCCCTCATTACTTTGGCAAGACAAGGCTTATAGAACAAACTCCTTCAAAATCTGTAGTAAAAATCAACCAATGTACTGAATTGGAAAACCTTTTTATTCTGAACATACCTGCTCCTTGTCTCAAAGTAGACCACATACTACTTCTTTTCACCCTAGGAGGATTTTCAGTCATTTCTTGTGACCAAATGCTGACTGATGCATTTATCACCTATAAAGTGGCTGCAACATTAACTTAAATAGCAATGGGCTAGTCCCCCCTTTCCCCCACACCCTTTTAGCATATGTCTGATTTAGCCAAGGATGTAGACAACCCCTTTAAGCAGCCTAGGAACGAACTATTGGTAGCAATGAATTTTTTTTTTTTTTTCAAAGTTGAATGCTAATTTCTATGTTTTTGTTTTTAACAGAATGCCAAATCATTTGATCCCTTTTATTCACATCCTGGAAGTAATGTTACAACTCAACTAGGACCATATGCCTTTAAAATCCCAATGTCAATTAGACAAAAAATCTGCAACAGTTTGGATGCTCCAAACTCTAGAGGAAATGACTGGAGGCTTTTGGCACAAAAACTCAGCATGGATCGGTAAGTTGGCCTTTTTGTTTTGTAATACTCCTGAAGCATGTCTCACACAGCCAAGTTTGCCAGCATGAACTCAGCAGTTTACTAAACCTGCAAAGGCTAAAATATAACCTTAATAACACTATTAAAATCTAAAAACTGAGATTGAATTCCAGATCAACACAAAGACACAAAAAATAAGTGAATGCCATAATCACAACAGGAGAGTACAGTGTGCCGCTTGACACACAACATAAGAGAATGTAAAACCTGAACAGTCGTTTACATAGTAATGAAGGGAGTCACCGATCCCAGGGCTCCCCCCCAAAAAAGTCTTCCACCCTGACAAAGGCAGTCCCCAAACTAGGCCTACAGGCAATGACCCTAATGTGATTTCAGGACACATATTTTGTCCTGAAATCACTAGACTCATGAGGGGATCTCTAGGCTGGGCAAATCAGGCAAACTGAAAAACAGATGCCAAGTCAAAATAATGATACCCCCTCCCTGTAGGGTGGAGGGGACTATGACGAGCACATCGGTGAAAAGGCACTGTAGGGCCTACAGCACTGTCTTAGAACAGCAGTTAGCCATACACAATAAAACCCTGAACTTAGCAGTGTTTAACAAGCCTAAGAGCCCTAAAATTCACAAGCAAGAGCAAAACATAACCATTAAAGGGAAATGTCAAAATATGAAAATGCCTTCTGTCAAAGTGCATCGGAACCTGGTTTCCAACTTTATATTCTGTTATAATTGGAAAATTACTTAGTGTTTTCCTTTCTTCCCAGATATCTGAACTATTTTGCCACCAAAGCCAGTCCAACAGGAGTTATATTGGACTTATGGGAAGCCTTACACCAAGATGATGGTGATCTCAATACTCTTGCCAGTGCCTTGGAAGAAATGGGCAAGAGTGAGATGATGCTTGTCATGGCAACAGAGGGTGACTGCTGATGACCTCTTGACTGGATTGACTTGCATTGGTGGAATTGTAGGAGAGGTTATTACTAATTGAAGAAAGGCCTTTGGTCCAGAAACAAGAGACTTTTTTTTCTTTCCTTGTTTATGCTGGAAGACTGAGCGGCAGTGTAGTGGGGAGATTGAATACTCTTATGGTCTAATCACAACCAGCCTTAGAAATCCTTACATACTGTTTACAAGCCATCCAAGTGTCTAATGAAATTCCTTCACACGCCACTCCACAAAATGCCAGACACAAAGAAAAGCATCTTCGTTACCATAACTGCTGGCAGACATCTTTCATGTTACCTTTCTAAGCATTTAAGACTTTGTAGTTTTAAGCTCTTTCATTTCCTCCATCTTTAAACATGATATGTATTCCTTGAAAGATCATGTACAATCTGATCAAACTGCTTCTATCCTGTCCAAGCTTGGAACAGCCTTACTACTGAGGCAAAAGGTTTCTTAGGAAACGCAAGTTTATTTATTATCCAGATCTTTGGATGAGTCTTTGTTTTATATGTTAATGCGTGAGATTTCTGAGTGTATGCACCCGCGGGTATGATTGAAGCTGGCTCAACATCTTGCTCTGGTAGAAATTTCTAACCGTAGACAAAATGTACTTCAATTGCTTATTGAAACATGGAGCCTACTATATCAGTATGATATTGTTTTTAATATGGGACACTTCATTGGGAAATAATCTGCATCTACTTCCTGCTATTTTTTGTTGACCCATAATGCATTTTCTTAGATACCTGAAAAGAAACCCTACAAAGCTCAGGGAAAATAGGGTGACCATTGTAGAGGAGAAAAACAATGCTTGAAGGGATTATCCAGCAGGTAATTTTTAATTTTTTTTGCAAAAAACTCAGAATGGGTTAAAATTGAAGAAAAAAAAAAAAAAAAGGCAAACTGCACCTCACTGATCCCTACCGTTACATTCTGTCACTCTCCTCTCTGATCTTACTTCCTGGTCTCTTGCAGTAAATGGCCACGCAGAAAACGGTCACAATGGTGATACACCTTTATAGACAGTGATTCTATGTATGAAGAGAGATGGGAAGCAGAGACCAATAGGGGATGGTAGTGAGGGGATTGGTGAAGTAAGTATTGCTTCATAATTAAAAAAAACAAAAAAAAAAAACATTCGGAGTGTTTTGTAAAAAGTCTTTACCTGCCAGACAACCCAAGGTTAATAAAATCCTGTTTCAAAATACACAGAGCAGTGGTAGCATATAACATGCTATGACCCAAGGCTGCCTATTAGAAATGTATTTTTTATTTTTTTTAATCTGTATTAAAATTTATTTTGAATAGTGAAAATTTTATTACAAGTTGCAGCATTCGTTGGCCAGACACCTGATCCTCACTTTTTAAGTATTCCTATGTTCCTGTTTAGTTTTCTTGTATTTTGATTAATAATGCATTTTATTGTACACTACTGATAGAATTGGTAATACAACTAGGCATATTATGACCTGGAAATGTGCTATTTTATCTGTCTCTATACAGTACATGCATTTCTAATATCTAGGTTCAGTAATAATAGAAACAATTATGGACAGCAATAGTTACCATTCCCATTCCTCAAGCTCAGGAAGTGAATGTAAGCCTTTTTTTCCCCTTTTCTTTTCTTTCTGTGCTGCATGTTTAATGGCAAAACATTAGTCCTGTCAAAATTCCAAGTAGCTCAAAAATGTTTTGAAAAGTTGTTAATCTGTTTTCATGTATAAGAGAACATTCTACTCTGAACTTAGAAAACCTAATATTTTAGGGGTTTTGGGAATTTGACACATGGTTCTGCTCTTGAACAAGCGCTGTATTTAGTATTGTAGCCAATGATCGTTGAAATAAATGGGGCTGAGACGCAATATCAAATACAGACTATGAACAAGAGTGGCACTGTTTATTGTTCTTATCCTTAACACTTTTAATGAAACTAACTCCTAGGGGCAATGGTGATTTTTGTTTTTTTCTTTTTTATTTAATTATGGATTTTAATACTTTTTTTTTTTATTTACGTCTATGTATTTCTCACTGGTTTTCATTTTTTTATTTAAAAGGAAAACATATACCTATGTCAATATTGCATTGGAAATCTATTTTTCAAGTAGCAGATGCTCATTTATGTACCACTACAAAATGTAAAGAGAATTGGATTAAAAGTGTTATTTTTATACTTCAAGTTGGATTTCTCCTCCACCTCGTACTTTTGTTCATATTGTTTATTTCTTAAGTTCTGAAACTAAAAAAGTTAATGTGGTAACCGGTAGCATAACAGATTCTCTTAAAGAAGGGTTCCCAAGAATTTTGTGTGTAATCTCTACTTCAGTACAGGGGGAAATTTGAGTTAAAACCCACTGATAACTAATGGATGAATTCTGAAGAACTTTGCTAAGCCACTGAATTTTAGTCTCCGCGGAGCCATATGCTTTTTGACCGGCAAAGAAGCATACAATATGTTTCATATGGATAAGTGTTGTAAATCTGTAAATTGATGTAGAGTCACTTTAATAATCTAATCACATGACTACTCTAGAGAGTTATGCCTTGGTACTAGTGTAGAGAAGTGCAAGTACAGAGGAGCCAATGTTCTCCTCCTTAGGAATAATGTCAAATTCTTGTATAATTTCTATTAGCCAAACATTCCTAAATTTAATTACCTGATAGCTGAGTTATTGGTGTAATTACTGCAATAATGTAATGCTGTAAAGGAGAGTACAGACAATTGGAGTGTGCGTTTTGTGCCTCCACGTACACATTTATATACAGAACACAAATATAGTACCTCAAATTAAAAACCACTTTCAATAAATAGTACAAGATAAGAACTTTCTAATATAGCTTTAATATTGCAGAAAAATGCTTCTTTCCTCACATCAGGCTGCTTTCCTACTTGCCTATGCCTCCTGCACTGATCAACTGACCCACTGCTGCTGTTTCTAGTAAGTTATATATCTTTCCTTTCACCCAGTCATATTACAGCTGAAAATTCTATCCTAACCATGGGTCTAATGACCTGAACTAGCAGCATTTCAGATATCCAGGATGATGAAAATATGGGTCATTATTGTTTACAATTGAAGGTACACTTTGGTAAAACATAATTGTACAAATAAGTAAAATTCTAGTGGTTTGTTGGAATGGGATTGATAGCAAAAGTTTTTTTTAAACAAAAAAATGCACAAAATTTAAAGTAGACTATCGTACATCTGTACAATACTAGACATTGAAGATTGTCATACGTGTTAATGGATTAAAATGACAAAGCTTTAATTTTGGCAAGTGGTTAAAAACTCTACGCTAATTGACTTACACTTCTATAACGATATATGTAAAAAATAAAATAAAATCAAAGACTCCAAATACCCATGAATTACAACTCCATTCTGTCAGTCTGTAGACACCAGTAGGGAATAAACTAGCTTATTGCTTACTATTTGTTAAATGCCATAATAAACATTGGAGTTTATAGGCCACTACATTGGTATCTTTGTGTGGTGGATATGGATCTCTGAATCAGAAAAAAATGATGCTCTAACCCCTAAAAAGATACTTTAAGAAATTTGGCTGAAAGATGGTGTTCATTGATGGACATTGAGTTTAGGGTATAATGTAAGTTGTTAAGCCAGCAAGTTGCAATTCAATAATATGTAATAAATAGTTTCTTGATTTTTATCTCCTAAGGGGATATTTCTAGTGTTTTTAAAGAGCATCAGAGAATACACAATAATTTCAGGTAAAATATTGCTCAGGTGCATTTGGTATGACTTTGTCTTGTTTTGGGTTATTGCTTTTATTTTTTTTTATTTTAAATGATAATTTTTTTGTTTAAATTGCTAAAACCTAAAGAGAGGCTATATGTAATAAAAGAAATTGGTATGGTATATCTTTTAAGAACTCTAAACTATATCTACAACTTTTTCCCCAATACACTAAAAAAGCAGCATCATTCGATTTTGCGTCAGATGATTAAAGCTGGCAATCGTTTTAGACCATACATAGATCATTTGGTCTGCATTTGTAAACTGACTATTCAAATTGCATTATGTACATTAAGAAAACTATAAACTATTAATCATGACTGTCTAAATTTGTCAAATTTATAAATTAACGTTCTTTGGAGAATTCATTATAAGGATATAATAATTTGGAGAGAGGCTAAATAATTACCCATCCCTGTGTCAACCAGGACTGCAGAGTCCCTGGTGAGCAGCCTGTTCATTACATTTGTATATCGGCTAGGCTTGGTATCCTAAGGATAGGTTATCAATTAAAAAGTCCTAGACAACCCTCCCCCCCCCCCCCCTTAATGTTATATAACAACTTGCCACCACTAGGGCACCAAATTCATATGCATCTTCACATAAAGTTGGTTTGTGAAATGCAACAACATACTGAAATATAATGTATTAATAGAAAAATTCTAAAAATTTATATTGCTAGTGTCTTGGAAAGAAAGTTAACATTAGGCCCACTTAGTCACTTAAAAAAACATTGGTTTTGCACCAAAAATATAAAAAAAAAAAAAATTTTCCTTTGTAGGTTATTTTCTTTATAGTATTGTCTTCACTAGATCCTCGAAACTTTATTTTAGATGGATTGGTACCCAAATGCCTTGACTCTGCATATCATTACAAGCTACTTAACCACTTCCAGACCGCCCATTGGGTATATAGATGCGGAAGGTGGTTGTCTAGTTCTGCAAGGACGCTGAGCACTGTATACACCATTATGGGCGCCACCATCTTGCGGCTCCCCTCTGACCCGGCGGTCACGTGATCTGCCGGGTGCAGCGTCTGTAAGAGCTGCTGGCTACTACAGGACCCAGTTCAGCTCTATTATAATGTGCAAGTAACGTGCAGCAGGCTGCATTCCTCCTGCAACTGAGGCTAAATGTACCAGCCCCAGTTACAGGGGAAATCAGCCTCCCCAACAAAAAAAAAAGTAATCAGATGTCCCCAAAGGTGTATTATGGCCTTATGGGGACACAATGTAACAAAAAAAATAATGTAAATAAAATAATTAAAAAAATAAATAAGCCAATAAAACACCCTTATTACAGGTTATAGCCCCACCCCCGACGACGCCATAAAAAATAAAAATTACCGTAAAGGATAGGAAAAACTATTTTATAAAATTTTTTTAGTAGCACTTTGTGTTATTAAATAAAAATAAAATAAAGTGAAAAACGGACACGTTTTCCCTCATGTTTTGTTTATATTTTCCCAGATATAAAAAAAAAAAAAACAACACAATGCAAAAATAAAAATATAAATAAAGCCCTATGTGTCACCGAAAAAAGACACAGAAATTAGTTGAATACCGCAAATGATAAAAATGTTACAGCCCCCAAAACCGCACATAGAAAAAAAAACCCGAAAATGAGCGTGGTCTGGAAGGGGGGTAAAGCATCTGGTATGGAAGTGGTTAAATATTAATATTAATTTCAATTTCTTGTTGGCAATACAGTAAGCTCTATAGTAAACTCAATGTTCAGGTATGTTTGAGTAGAGTAGACCAATGCTTGAGTAAGCCAAGGCTTGTGGCAGATTTTATGATTTGCTTAAAATGTGTGAAACATTGTATTATTAAATCTAGAAAAAATATGTATATATGCAGCAATGTTAAAATGAATGCATATGTATTTTGATCCTTGAGAGGTGCTGCTTGCTTCTATTTGCATTTTTTTTTTCCATCCCAGAAGAAAAGCTCTTGCAAGTTCACTTTTTCATGTTAAGTGATGCTGAATATACGGTAACTTGATCACCAATAGGATGAAAAAATGAGGGAAATGAGTCTCCAATTTTGTGGTTTCCACTCTACCTTTATGCAGTGTTTGGAAATCTGTGTGATCCATAGTCATGTCATGTCAGATGACCACCAATTGCTGACCCCTAGCCAGTCATGTATTTTTTTTTTTCTATTGCAGCCACATGACCTGTCATCACTATTGACAGAGTATACAAGAGACTGTTCTAGATACACACAAGGCTTGTTTTATTTATTTGATAAAACCAATGACCTAGTAATTTAGTTTTTCAAAATCCTAAAAGTCCCTAAAATGTGCCTTTTATTATACAAATAATAAGTCCATTGTGATGCTCTTATGTTTAGTCTTATTGATGAAACCTCTTTATGCAATTTTCATAGTTAAATTTGCAACTGTAACCTGTGGTATTGTTATACATGCTCTAAGCCATTAGAAATTTTGTTTTTCTGCAAAAAAAAAAAAAAAAAAAAATTTTTTTTTTTTCCTTTAAATTTATTTGCAAATTGATATCCCCAAATCTAAACCATAGTATTCAGGAACTGAGGAAAATATTTAAGATAGCCATTGAATCTAAATTTTATGGACCATCACAGCTTAAATAATAATAGCTTCCAGTTTATGTGAACAGAAGAATAAGCAAACCTTCAAAAGGCTCCACATTAAAGGGGTTGTGCAGGACTTCGAACACATGGCTTCTTTCTTCTCAGGAAATGGCCACCTGTCCCTCGGTCACATGACCATGCTGCAGCTCAATCCCATTCTTTATTTAATGGGACGGAGATGTGCCAGTGCCGTGTGATCAACGGACGTGAGGTCACTAACGGAGAAGAAAGCAGCCATGTTTTTGAAGTCCTGCACAACCCCTTTAAGCTGCTGTCATCAGAAGCAGATAGGCCTGGTGGTGTTTGTCTTTTCCATGCCCATGCATTTCTAGAATGTGGTTGTAAATTGTAGATTTCCCACTGTAGATGGCAATTCAGATAATTGTTAAAATATTTTACAGGGGTTTTCCCGAACTTTTATATTGATGGCCTACCATTGGGATATGTCACATCAGTGGGGTTCTGACTCCTGGCACCAACATTAGCTGACTGAAAGTGCAATGGGCTGTTTTTTAGTGGCTCTGCATGCTATTGCTGCTCAGTCCCTTTCAAGTGAATGGTACTATATTGCAATACTAAGAACTACTACTACAAAGTGTATGTAGTTGTGCCTGGTAAATGATGGGGAAACTGGAACCTTTAAACAGCTGTATAGCAAGGGTGCTGAAATTTCAGTCCCTATCCATTTGTTACTATTGCCCAATCTAAGGATTAACCCATTGGTTAATATTTATGCTCATTTTGAACGTGGAGTTGACAACTATAAAATGTCTGGATTGATTGTTCTTTTCTATTAGGGTGGGTTCACACTATCATTGTTAATGTCTGTTGCTGTCTTCTGTCAGAGAATGACCCATGGTATCCATCTGCATTCACTCCAATGTGTTAAAAAAAAAAAAAAAAAAAAAAAAAAAAGCTTTCTTCCATCATGTTTTTTTCTCTTTCTGACATGCATGCATTACTCTGCTACAGTTAATGTCAGTTGCGGTCATCCTATGACAGATGACAGCAACGGACATTAGCAATAGTAGCGTGAACCTTTTAAACATTTCTTAAAAATTTGTGGTCTCTGTATATAAGTAAAACACTACAACTTTTTGATACATTTTGTAACCATATAGTATTTAAGCTTATACAGCAATTTCAAAAAATCTGTAAAGGGATTGTCCAGGTTCTTCTTAAATTAGATCAGTGGGAAAACAGTTTCTGCATAAATCAGCTGTTCAGAGGTGCACAGTGGACAGAGCCAAAAGCAGATGGCTTTGTCCCTTTATAGTGGACAGGTACCGTTACTGCAGCTCAATTCTCACTTACATAAATAGGAGCGGAGTTGTAGTAATGGTGCCTAGTGACTATGCAGAGTATGGAGCTGTCTGCTTACAGCTCCATATCTTGTATACTACAGAAATCGGATAAATGTATAAACCGCTGATCCGGTCTCCCGTTAAGCAGATATTTATGGCCTATCCTAAGGTTTGGCCATGAAATTAAGAAAATACTGGACAACACCTTTTAATTTTCCCCGATTTAGATATGAGTACTTAAAGAGGATTTGTCACCAAGTACTAAATGATATACATAGTTTGATTGTCGCTGTGCCCTTGATCAATTTGGCGTTTCTTAAATATTTTTTAATCTGTTTACCAGTATAAAATATACAAAATATATGGTCCCTGGTTGGTAATTTGTAAATTGGCTTAAAATAAAAGATCGCTTGGAGAAAAAAAATGAATTTACGTGACTACTTTGAGTGTCATATCTAAAACAAAATTGTCCAGAGGCAAAGGGGGAATCAATTGATGTCATTTTAGCATTTTGTACTTGCTGATGAATCCTCCTTAATGATGGTCAAAAAATTTGGAACCGTGGTGACTTTCTTATAGGGTACCACATTCTGATTTCAATGTCCTGAGTAAAATAGGGATATATGAAGCCTGCTCCCTAGTATCTGTTTATTCTTTGTCATACAAAAATAATGTAACTGCTTTTGTATTCATGATATTCCTGTGGAAATAAAAAATAAAAAAAATTTAAATCTTTATAATCATTCCTGTGGTAATGCTTATCAAAAGAGAGCATGCATAAATACTTCTATTATGAATTCTCTAGTACAGAACCAGGAAGGGCTATTGCACGATTTCTACTATGGTATTCTGTGGAGCATACAACAATATTTTTCAGAATTTTACAGGATATGCCAAAAAAAAAAAAATTAAGGTATTCAGAGGTTCAGTAATGGCTCAAAAAATGTTTGTGTGTCATATTACTGCTTTGTACAACTTGACAATATCAAAAGACAAAATAGATGGCAAACCACACAAAAATGTACAAATAAAGTGGGGGATTTAGAGAATTTTGTTTAACGCCAAATTTTTGCCTTTAAAAATTCAGAGCTTTCTTCATCAAATCTCCTATAAACTGTCCCTGGTATATCTTTATTGCTGTAGATATGGAGATTTGTCTGTTCTTTTATATAGATAAATGGTGATATTGGGTTCTTGCCCAATTGCTTTGCTTTGACACCCAAAACCTTTTAATATCTCAATTCTGTAAACTATAAACTGTACATAAAGTTTAGTTTTACCTATTGTAAGAAATAAATTTTTGCACTACTTATATTTCTTAGTCTTCTACAAAATAAAAAAAAATATTTTGTTGAAATATTGTATATATGTTTAATCTTCTGTTATTATTCTTTAAATGACATTGCAAAGGATTGATTATAGACAAGAAAACCAAATGAGCAGTTCAGTTTTCCCTATCACACAACCGACGTGTAAGTAAGGTTGCATTTGAAATGGAAAGGGGCCATACACAATAAATGTATTTTTTGACCTTCCCCAACTATACATATGAACATTCAGCTCTCAAAGAAGAAAAGGGAATAAGTTGCCACCAGACACTTTCTGGGAGTGACTTATAGGGGGGAAAAAAGTATTTAGTCAGCCACCAATTGTGCAAGTTCTCCCACTTAAAAAGATGAGCTTGGCCTGTAATTGACATCATAGGTAGACCTCAACTATGAGAGACAAAATGAGAAAACAAATCCAGAAAATCACAGTCTGATTTTTAAAGAATTTATTTGCAAATTATGGTGGAAAATAAGTATTTGGTCAATAACAAAAGTTCATCTCAATACTTTGTTATATATCCTTTGTTGGCAATGACAGAGGTCAAACGTTTTCTGTAAGTCTTCACAAGGTTGGCACACACTGTTGCTGGTATGTTGGCCCATTCCTCCATGCAGATCTCCTCTACAGCAGTGATGTTTTGGGGCTTGCACTGGGCAACACAAGTCCTTCAACTCCCTCCAAAGGTTTTCTATGGGGTTGAGATCTGGAGACTGGCTAGGCCACTCCAGGACCTTGAAATGTTTCTTACGAAGCCACTCCTTCGTTGCCCTGGTGGTGTGCCTTTGATCATTGTCATGATGAAAGACCCAGCCATGTTTCATCTTCAATGCCCTTGCTGATGGAAGGAGGTTTGCACTCAAAATCTCACGCCCCATTCATTCTTTTATGTACACGGATCAGTCGTACTAGTCCCTTTACAGAGAAACAGCCCCAAAGCATGATGTTGCCACCCCCACGCTTCACAGTAGGTATGGTGTTCTTTGGATGCAACTCAGCATTCACTCTCCTCCAACCAGGACGAGTTGTGTTTCTAGCAAACAGTTCTACTTTGGTTTCATCTGACCATATAACATTCTCCCAGTACTCTTCTGGAACATCCAAATCCTCTCTAGCAAACTTCAGACGGGCCCGGATATGTACTGGCTTAATCAGGGGGGCACGTCTGGCACTGCAGGATCTGAGTACCTGGCGGCATAGTGTGTTACTGACGGTAGCCTTTGTTACATTAGTCCCAGCTTTCTGCAGGTCATTCACTAGGTCCCCCCCGTGTGGTTCTGGGATTTTTGCTCACCGTTCTTGTTATCATTTTGACCACAGGGGGTGAGATCTTGCGTGGAGCCCCTGATTGAGGGAGATTATCAGTGGGCTTGTATTTCTTCCATTTTCTAATTATTGCTCCCACAGATTTCTTCACACCAAGCTGCTTGCATATTGCAGATTGTCTTCCCAGCCTGATGCAGGTCTACAATTTTGTTTCTGGTGTCCTTCCACAGCTCTTTGGTCTTCACCATAGTGGAGTTTGGAGTGTGACTGTTTGAGGTTGTGGATAGGTGTCTTTTATACTGATGATAACAATGTCAAACAGGAGCCATTACTACAGGTAATGAGTGGAGGACAGAGGAGCCTCTTAAAGAAGAAGTTACAGGTCTGTGACAGCCAGAAATCTTGCTTGTTTGTAGGTGACCAAATACTTATTTTCCACCGTAATTTGCAAATAAATTCTTAAAAAAAAATCAGACACTGTGATTTTCTGGATATGTTTTCTTATTTTGTCTCTCATAGTTGAGGTCTACCTATGATGTCAATTACAGGCCTCTCTCATCTTTTTAAGTGGGAGAACTTGCACAATTGGTGGCTGACTAAATACTTTTTTTCCAACACTGTATCTCCCAAGGGAATATGCAATCCAGCATGCCACATCTTTTTTCCTGACATTTACTGTTAGGGAAAGTGTTTGAGAAACCAACATACATATTAGAGAGTTGACCAAACCCACCCAGATCAATAAGTTAGGCCAATGTACATCTATTGTGTGGGCACCTTTTAAATTTTACAAACAAGTACACACAAGATCCTGTAGAAATAGGGCCTTTACATGGTGCAATTACATAGAGGCATCTTCATGTGGAATTGGAATATATGAAATTCAGTAGTAATTGCCATTATACTGAACAGACGTTAGCCGGAGACCACCGAGCACTGTACTTCCCGATGCTGCCTTAAAAGTGAGAGGATTAGGGACATGTATTCAGCATCCACTGCTACATTCACAAAGGGGTAAAACACCCCTGTTCTTGGGATCAGTGCGTCTCAGCGACTGAACCCCCACTTATCCGCATCCCCTATAGAAAGAAGATAAATCTACCAGAATATTCTAGAGAATAACATCTCTGTTAAATCACTTTGGCTTATGTATATATTAAAGGGAGTAGCTATTGTGAGGAGAAATTGTAAGACAGTAGCCAGTATTGTGGGGGCTGGGAGGGTATTTTTGGAATTCTATGTTGTATTTTCCTACAAGTTTCCTTCTGTGTATCCTTCCCTGTTTGCACCATCTGCCATTTCCTTGATGCAATTGTGCCCAGGCCTGTGTCCATCTCACCTGCTACTCTGTACAAGGTAGCACACTATAATGCTGCGGCACAGGGTGAGTGACTGTCAGATGTCAAACCAAAATTTTCTACTACAAAGTCATAGGCATGTGCTGCCATATGGTTCCTCTGTATGCATTGTATGGTTCATTTTGAAATAATTGTCATGGCAAATAAACTTTTCTCTTAATTCTGTATTTTATGTGAGAGAAAGTGGTGTTTTTGTATAAAATTTCAGGCATATAGAGGTACAGTTTGAGCCCTTGATCTCTATGGCAGGAATATTTTTGTATTTGACTGTCGTCATGTACGAAATCTTACATTATGCACAAGGTTCTTAGGTCATATACTCCATGGTATTTTCTCTCCCCCTCTCCTCCCCCAGGTCACCAATACTACCATGCTAGCCATCATGCAATTCTGGATTAAAATGGTGCTTGGCTGTTTTTTTTTGTTGGATGAAGATTAGCATCGGATTAAACAAGTTTACATTGGTTTAACGTTGGAATGAAACATTCATATTTACAACTACAGAAAAGGTGGTTTACAAAAAAAATGTTATGTCTAGATAGTTTACTGAATGTTTGTAAAATAAGCATAAAAGTAAATATACGAAATCTAAGTACATTTAGAAGTACATTACTTTTTCTATTTATATAATAAAAGTATTGCCAGAGGATATGATTTTGTGTTCTTTGCTTCCCAGGCAACTCTAATCCTTTCTGCTGTTCCAGACATCTAAAATATATTTTATTCCTTATCTGACAAGAGGTTTGGAATGTGATAAGAGGCAAGTGAAAATAAGCAAGAATATTAGAAAACTTTTACCATGTTGCTGCATTGCTCATATTGTAGTATGACTAACTTTAATTTTACACAAATGCTCATATGCGTAGGCCTGTCTGATCAGTTGCTTTCCAGGATGTGCTGTATTAATACATCATATCAAATTTAGAAACCAAAGACTTAAAAGAGAGAGTATGGGACTAAACATACATTTTATAAAAATTTGAAACCTATTGATATTTATTTTGTTGTCACAAGTGTTGTTTAATAATACATTTTATTTTCTAGTTCTATACTTAAAGGTTAAAGGTGTTGTCCAGAAAATGAAAACAATTGAGCAAAGGTCCAAAATAAAGTGATGAAAAAAAGTGTCATACTCTCAACAGACTCCCCGATGCTGCGATTTCATACCTTAATGGTCTCTACTTTCTGGTCTTTGAATGACCAATCATTTCCTGCATGTCCATAGTCATTGACTGAGGCTGGACATAGCTGCGGCCAGTGACTGGCTGAGATATCATTTTACTGTGTGGAGAGGGAGCAGAAGACCAATAAAGTGCTCAAGGCAATATCTGAACCGGAGTGGTAGGAAAATGAAGTGTATGAGACTTTTTAAAATGTTTTGAATGTTTAACTGTATAGTCTGCGAACATTCCTTATTGCTAAGTGGTTCAGTACCAAACAAATAGACTTGGCCATCAAGGAACAGCCTTAAAGAGGTCCTTTCACCAAATCCTTGAATAGGTGCTGCTACATTGTTTCTGGCACGCTTGGGATTTTTTTTTTACTAGCCCCCACCATTCCTGAGCAATTGGTACTGTTGGTTTCAGCAACCAATATACTAATTATGCTCTGTACTGTCAGGTAAGCAGTACTGGGCTGGGGTAGACTGACAGGGAATACCCCCTGACAGTAGAGTGCATAATTTGCTGTAAATAACAAATGATTGCTCAGGAATGTTGGGGGCTAGATAATTCCAATGGCATCAGAATCAGTGGATAAGAACCTATTAAATAATGCAAAGAGCTGGAGTTGGTGGAGGTGGTGAAAGGTCTTCTTTAAAGGGTACCTTTTAACAAACTGCATAGATCAATATTACAGTCTATGTGCATGAGGAATAACACTATGTACTCTCCAATGTGAATAAGGCTCTAGACTACACACAAAGTAGAGGAGAATCTGCTCTATAACATACTTTTAAACTCAGAATGTTGCAGCAAGATCTTAGAATAATCTCTTCTGGGCCTCTGTCTCTTCCCTCTCACATTTAGTTTCTGCTCACTCCTCCTCCTGCTTCCATAGTCTTCTATTGTGAACTATAACATGACACACTTCTGTGATGATTTATTTTATTTTTTTTTTTTGTCTTTCATCTGATATTTCAGAGCATTTCAGAGTAGCAGGAAGGAAAATCAGGAAAAGTATATGCTCATATGAAGTGTACAATGGTGAATAAATGGCTTTCCTTATTTTTTTAGGTTTTTTTGGGTACAGTTTGAGTACAGTTTGTTTTATCTTTACCATATAAGTGGCGTAACACCACCTTATATTTCTCTCCTAGTATGTGAGTTCAGTGGAGAATTTATAAAGCCCTGAACACCAAAATTCTAGCATCAAAAAGAAGTAAATTTGGGGGGGGGGGGGTCTGACACTGGACTACAGATTGAAGGGGTTTTCTGTGCTTATAACTGATATCTGACCTATCTTTTGACAATATAATCAACAGAAGATCATAATTTTCCTGCAGATTAGTTTGATGGGACAGTGAGCTCCACTTCTGCTTCAATGGTCAAGTGATATCAATGTGGCACTGCACTGCTTGGTTTTCAGTGAAGAGTATTGTGTATTATCTTAATACTGTGGTCCCTTCAATCAGCTGACTGGCCAGGATCATTGCTGTCAGATCACTGCTGATCTTGATCAATGAAATATATGAAGGCTTGTTCATAAGTTTTATTAGCCTGAAATCATTTTTAAGACCAACATATAAAACACCAGTCTAAATGGAAGGAGATTTTATCATGTCAGGTTTTCTGGAGTCTGCATTGCTCTAATTTACACCAAATATATCAAATATCACACACTTTAGATAAATTTGGTGCATCTAAGCTGTTTATTGGCTTGACAGGCTTAATGATGTTCACTTTTGAAAATTGGAAGTGAGATGCGTGAACATGCAAAAAAAAAAAATCACAAACTTTTTGTGCAAATAAATTGAAAAAAAATTCAAAATTTTTTTGCAATTTTTAGGTGCCCAAATTCTTCAGTGCAGAGCTTGATAAATCTCCCCATGGCTCCACAGAGTTGCCTGGAACAACTGATTCTTTACGACAAATTGAGGTTGTGCCTAGCTACCGTTGAATCTGTCTGAAAAGATGTGTACATGGTTTTGTTATAGTGTAATACTGCTTATTTATCTTTAGGTTGAAAGCATTAGAGCGCATAATGGAATTCTTCGAGAAGGAAATGAAATATTTTGGAAGAATAAGACTTGAAATTTATACATTTATCAAGTGACTATAAAGACATCGGTAAAGACATCTATGTTACTTCTATTAGGCATATGCCTATAAAGGGGTGGTTTTATGCACAAATCTGATGCAGATCTGCAACCCAGAACAATTCACATGAATTGAGCTCTGCTCCAATCCATAATAGGACCCTTAGTCAAATGTACTGCATTGTAAAAGATAAGCTCTTTTGCACTGAAAATCTCATTTGTCCATTTGCATCTTCTATACAGTATATGATTGATCATTACGCATCTTATGTGAAAGTGAATGTTGTACCACTTAAAACGAAAAGCCATCATTCATTGCCAAACAGAAAAAAGCAGCAGAACACCAGAACTGCAACTTTACACCGTAATATAAAAATGTATGATGCACAAATTGTGAACAATGATTTATTACTTTATACAGTATTTCATGTCACCAATGGCACACAACAGATGGTGCACCAAGCAAAGGAGATATACACTGAACAGCCACTGTATTAGAGACACATGCTGTTTTACAATTGGAGCCATTATTCCATGGATCAGATTCAGTGTGAATCCATATTAGAATGGAAAAATCAAGTGATCTGAGTCTCTTGACCAAGGCATGGTCATCTGTGCTGGGCTAGCCAAGTCCAGTATTTTAAATGTGACAACCTTGTGCGGTTTTCTTTGTGTCAAGTGTATGCAGAGAATGGTGTCATCAAGGGAAAAAAATCCAGTAAAAGGGGGATCCTGTGGACATACATATCTTGTCAAAGGGAGGTCAAGAATCATTCTGACAAAACACAGTGTACAGTGAAGGCTTGTAGTTAAAGTAACATCAATGGTAAATGGTTAGTGACAATAAAAGAAAAACTGGCTTACTTGTCCATATCAGCCACAGCATAGCTCTCATTTTCAAAGAGCCAAATGTGAAATGTGTTTATGGAGTGTGATATCAAAGCAAGAAAAAGCTTTTTAGGTGTTGCAATTTGCAAGAATGGGATCTGTTGTGACAGTACTGTAAAACTTTCAGAATAAATTTGGTAAATGTGCTCCCCATATACACTGCATTTTGCATTAGGTGAAGCAATTAGAAACCACTGGGTATTTGTCATGGGAAAAGTCTGGGTCGCCCAAAGACTTAGGAAGAGTCAATGAACAGGCTTTGAGCCATGTTCGAGCATAGTTCTAGAAAGTTGACCCGGTTGATTTGTATGGAGCTGCAGGCATGGTGTATTTTCTAAATATGTCATATAGATTACATCACCATCAGGAGCTAAAAGCCAATGATAAACCGAAATGCTTTGACTTTTGCATTCATTTACAGGGCTGATTTGAAGAAGAGGAATTCGCTGGCAGGTTGGTGTTCAGCGATGCGGCTACTGTTCACCTAAGTGGGAAGGTTAAGCTCTCCAACATTAGAATTTGGGGATCAGAAAAGCTTTTTTTGAGCATATGAGGAACTCTCCCAAAGTAAACGTGATCTCTGTAATGAGTAGGCACAAAATCCTTTTTTTTTTTTTGGCAAGGACATGTTAGAGGAATGTTTATGCCACTCCTCTATGTTTAGCAGATCTTCCTCAGCAAGATGGTGAATCTCCAAATTTTCATTTGAATGTTTGGTGATGCCTGAATGAAATTCTGCCAGAATGTTGGATCAGATGCATCAGAAACATAGTGATGTGTTGGCCTCCATGATCACACCCTATTTGTTAGACTGTTTTCTTTGTTACTTTTGGATATCTTTTGATGATTCCTGTATATGATATAATGAAAGCTGTGCTTCTGAAGGCCTTAAGAAGTTCAACACACTAATAGGTAGAGGTCTCTAATAAAGTGGCCATTCAGTGTATGTCAAGGTAGCTACATTATCCGTGTTGGTAGCAAAACTTCATCAATACCATCAACTATACAAGTATAAAACATCATTCTTACATGCAGAGGATATAATTGGTCAATTCCAGTAGGGGAAAGAATGCAATCTCCCATAAAACTATTCCTGCACCCCCATGCAGTAAAAAAACAAAACAAAACCTGCCACAAATACTGTACACACAACCAACCACTTAAAATAACTCACTATGGTGACCGTATTATATGCAAACTCTATACCAACACCCATAGTTAGAGATGGGCAAAGCTCTCAAGATTTCACATTTGGATTCAGCAGCACAGGACCCTGATTCTATTTTGGGTTGAATAAGTTTTAGGTATGAACCACACCTTAAATTGGCCTAAAACATAGTGTAGAATATATGCTATTTGAAAAACTACTGATTGTGTGACTTGGTCATATGTGTAATACAAGGATGACTCTAGTCATCAGAATGACAGTGATGCTACAGGGATCTACAACAGCCACATGGCTGTGCAGGGTTTGAGCCGAAAGGACTCTAGAGTTCACACCACCACCTACATATATCAGAGACATCCCTTGGGCATAACTATCCGAGTAGAAGACATAGCAGTTTCTGTGGGTCACAACAACTAAATGGTCCCATTTCCACAGAGACCGAGGGGTGCAGTAAGTTATAAATATGGATGATAAAAGGGGACGTAGACAAATGAATGTGCCTGGTTTGATATCATATTGCCTGTATATGACATCATTATAATTACTTTCTGTATATGCTGTTACATTACAGTCTACACCAAATCTTTGTGTGTGTGCATTATACCTGTGCTATGATTTTATAGTGTGCATTATCCCTGTACTGTTACATGCACACTATATATTCTCTGTACTGTGACATCACTATGTGTGTAAAGAAGATCAAAACAATTGTACCCTTTTCAAGTTCTGACCCTGCTGCTAAAGGTCATGGTAGCAGAGGCCCCACAGTTACTTGTTACGCCATAACATAAAACAGGAATAATCCTTTAATGATCAGGCACAGTTCAAAGGGGTTTTCTGAAATCACAATATCACTGTCCTTAGAATAGTTCATAAATATCAGATCAGTGTGAGCACCCCGACCAATTACCTGTTTAAAGGGTCACTTGAAACGGAACTGCACTTCAGTAGCCCAGCCCAACCCTGACACAGAACAGAGTAGTGCTTCTGACTAAGACTAAGTTCACACTTACCCGCGGAGAGAAAAGTCCTCCTTTTGCTCACCAATCTGTATTTATTTTCTTTGGAGTGTGGGAGGAAACATTAGGAGAACATAAAAACTCCGTGCAGATATTGTCCTTAGCTGGAATCGAACTTAGGACTCCAGTGCCTCAAGGCAACAGCACGAACAACCGTATTGGTCAAACTTCTATCTGTAATATGTGTACAGTGAAGGGTATAATGGCACACTTATCATACAGTATACTAGAAGTCATAGTGTTGATCCCATAGTCCAGTCCTAGTGATCCTGGTGAGAAATTAAAGGGAGCCTATCATTGGGGAAACGTCTTTTTAAGTGAAGCAATGTTGGAATAGCCTTTATAAAGGCTATTCTACTCCTACCTTTACTTTTCTTCTCCTCATTGCCGTTTGGCCAAAAAACATTTTATTCTCATATGTAAATTATGCTCAGGGAGCACCGGTGGCGTTCCCCCTGTGGTCCGAGCACTCCGCGTCATTGCCGCAACCCGCCTCCAGCGCTGCTTTTTCACGCCCCCTGCATCATCTTCTGTTCATCTTGCATCTTCTTTCTCCATCGGCCATTTTTCTGAAGTACACTGGTGTAAGAAACTAAACAAAAATGGCTGACGGAGCCTGCTCAGTTGGCTCTGCCTGAACTCCGGTGGCCATTTTTGTTTAGTTGTGGCGAAGACGTGGAGTGCTCGGAGCACAGGGGGAACATCCCCGGTGCTCCCTGAGCATAATTTACATATGAGAATAAAATGTTTTTTTGGACAAACGGCGGCGAGGAGAAGAAAAGTAAAGGTAGGAGTAGAATAGCCTTTATAAAGGTTATTCCAACATTGCTTCAGTTAAAAACACGTTTCCCCAATGATAGAATCCCTTTAAGTACTGAAGCACTCAATTCTGTAGTTTCTAGATGACACACACAAAATAATAAATCTGCTCTGTCTGGGGCTTCTGCCTGTCAGAGAAAGCTGGGATACCAACATGTTGATGTATTTAGTCACAAGTCTGTTGCAAAGACATTGGGATGAATTTATTAACCTATCTACTCCACAGTTTTCTGGTGTAGATGGGTGTAATTGTGGAGCATCTTTGGCACATTACATACATCACACTTCTGCACCTCGCTTGCTACTTTTTGTGAAAGTGAGCAGGGTGGGCAAAGGCATATTTATTACCAGAAAACTGGCATGAGTTACATAGGAAATCTGTCAGCTCCTGACAGGCAGAGGTTGCTATTATGGCATATGGGATTGTGGCTGACTTATCAACAGCTGGAGCCTCTTATTAATTTAGGCACGTCTTGCACCTGTTGGGGACTTTGCGACTGGCGCAGGACACTCTTAATAAATTCCTTCCAATGTTTATAGAAATAATGTATCCTTTAGGTTTATGTTTAGATGGTACAGAAAAATCTTGACAGTCAACTGCATTTTACCCACATTGTTAATAAATCCATGTGTGCTTGAATGCATGTGGAATTTCACATTCATGTAAATGCAGCAAACTATGCATGTGTAAACCGCTAGATTGCTATAGATAAGAAAATGCTAAAAATGCAGATATCATATGCAGTCTAAGCAACATATCTGCCCTAAATCCACAGAACAGATTCCTTGATGATTCTCAAAATGACATTGGATGTTGTTAATAAGATATAGTATAAAATATAATGAAATTCTCTCTCTTCTACATAAATGTTGTGTTATCAGTATGCCACTAGAAGGCAGTATTGCTCCATGATTTTGTATACTATGTTATCATTTGCTGTCTTTATGGGAAGAATTTGTTCACTCTTATCTAGATATTTCAAGGTTACCAATACAGTAAATGTTAATATAACAAAGTATTTTTTGCGGTATAGGCATTACTTTAGTGGATTCTTCAACTGCACAGAGCTTCAGCAAGGTGCAAGTTGTTGTAAGAATTGGTATATCTTTGTTGACAAAAGAACTCATTAAATATTCACTTATCTTTATCAGATGTGTTTATCTTTATATATTTGTGTTCAATTATTCTAGCAACACAAAATGCACAATAATATACAATATGAATAGATTTTGCATTGGGCTCCTGGTCCCAATGTAAAAAATGTACCAGGCCTCCCTGTTCTGATGTACCTTTTATAGTACTGGTCTCATAAGATGGGCCCAAGGGCAACTGCACGCTTTGCACACCTCATTTATCTATTTTTATGTATGTTTGACTAAAAGAATTATTCCCAAATGCAATTATACTGGACTATAAGGGTATATTCCTGAGGCAGATTTGCTGACTGTTGCAATTCATTGGATTCCATGCACTTTCCACCAAAATATTCTACACAAAAAAAAAAGTGACTGATGTCATACCTCCAAATTTTCAAAGGACAGAAAGAGGGTCAAAATAAGCGGTGCACTATGCGCGCTGTGGCAAATTTAGCTCCGCCCATTCACACCCGTTTTTCTTTGTCTCCCCACACAGTATAATGCTCCTACAGTCACCCTAACATTATATGCCCTCACATTATAATGTTCCCCTCCAATTATCCCACAGTATGAAGTCCCTGTCCTCGTGCCCCAGTTTAAAGGGATTCTATCATTGGGAAACCCTATTTTTACGAACAGCACGTCGGAATAGCCTTTACAAAGACTATTCTTCTCCTACCTTTATTTTTCAGGTCTGCTCCGCAATTTTGGAGAATTTTCTTCTTTCTTCTTTATGCAAATGAGTCTTCAGAAAGCACAATGGGCGTCCCCTGTGCTCATGTCACACGCTCTTTGGAAGATCCAGCGCCGCCTCTCCACAGTGTCAGCACCCACTCATTGTGTCTGTTCGGGATCAGCTCTACCACTTTGACGTCAAAATGGCTGACTGGACATGCGCAGTCGGCTCTGTCCAACGTGAAATGGCAGACTCGTCTAAGCAAGCGTGGGATTTGGATCTCGAATAGACATAATGGGCGGGTGCTGACGCTGCGGAGAGGCGGCGCTGGATCTTCTAAAGAGCGTGTGACATGAGCGGTGCGGAGCAGAAAAATAAAGGTAGGAGAAGAATAGTCTTTCTAAAGGCTATTCTGACGTGCTGTTAGTGAAAATAGGCTTTCCCAATGATAGAATCCCTTTAAACTGGAGGAAACTAGAGGAAGACATTAAACCGTGGGGGTAGTTGGATGGGGACATTAAACTGGGGGTAGCTGGAGGTGGAAATTAAACTGGCGGCAACTAGAGGGGGACATTAAACCATAGGGGTAGCTGGAGGGGGACATTAAACTGAGGGCAACTAGAGGTGGACATGTCCCCCTCCAGCTACTCCCTGGTTTAATGTCCCCGTCCAGGGACCCCCACTATTTAATGTCCCCCCTTCAGTTTAATGCACCCTTCATCTGCCACCAGTTTGTCTCCCCTCCATCTGCCACCAGTTTAATGTCCTCCATCTATCTGCCAACATTTTAATGTTCCACTTCATCTGCCCCCAAAGTTTAACATAAAAAAATCACTGATACTCTCCCCTGCTGTCTCTGCTCCCGGAGGCTTCAGGGAGCTGCAGGCGCGATGTGAGTGATGTCATGACATCGCGCCTACGGCTCCCGGGGCCAGAGTACACAGGGCGCACAGTGGTGAAGTAGGTGCTGTCCGCAGATGGGTCCTGCTCCATCATTGTATTCAACTCTTCTGCATCATCTGGACACAGATGAGTTGAATCTGGGACATACCTCCCGCCGACCGGGACCGCGGGACAGGGCCCCCAATCCAGGACTGTCCTGCAGAATAAGGGACGATTGGGAGGTGAGACTGATGTTCCATCTCAGAAATTTCTTCAACAAATTTGCCACATGTGAATATACTCTAAGGATGTGCTGCATCTGATCTTGATTGAGCAATGCTACCTGCATCTTTAATGTCTTATGTTCAGTAGTACATTAAATCGTACCTATGCTTTTAATATTCTGCTAGACCTGACCATCTGGTGTGGTGAAACACTTGGTGGTACAGCTATCATGGCAAACACACTGTGCCTGGAGAAAACTGCAAACTCTGCTTAACTGAATCTGTGCACAAAACTCTCTGGGCAGGTTACAGGGACCATCTCACTGCACTAGATGGTTGTCAGCTGGATATCAAAAGTGGGTACAATTTTCATGTTTAGACCTTGGTGGTCATTATTTTGATAGTGAATGGTAGTCAGCAGTAGATTCAGACTTCTTTACCTTATGTTCATAGGTACTTTTAGCCTTTAATGTTGTACTTTGTCATCGCTAGTTTTAGAGGACCAATAATTCTTGATAGTGACTTGACTCTTGTGGTCCAGTAGAAGTTGATTGCAATTCCAATGGAATTAAAAGGATTATGTTCCAACTCTTTAATTGAAATGAATAGAGTGGGGGGGGGGGGTGCATCTCTGTCCACTGTTAAATTATCAATGGGACTAAAACACCTCTGCTGCCCTATTTACTTAAGGCTTAGGCCCCACATTGTGGATACACAGCTTTTTTCATTGCACACTTTGCTGCATTTTTTTTTTTTTTTTTTTTTTTTTTTTTATAGCCAAAGCCAAGAATGGCTATAAAAGGCATAGGAAATATATAGGAAGTACTTGTACTTCTGCCCTTTGCTCAATCCACTCCTTAGCCTAAAGGGGTTATACAGAGGCTCTTACATAAACTATGGAGGCTGGTTCTACTATCAATTTACTATTGATCTAGTTTGCCAGCCCCCAAAGCTAATATAATACCACTGAACACAGAGAAGGAAGGAAAAGGATGCTGGTTCTATTTACACGACCCCGTGTCTGAACCAACCCTGAAACCTGAAATAAAGAAAGGCAGGGCGTGAGTGAAAAATGAGTACCTGAATACATTTTTAATACATCTGTAAGACATACATTAATGCTTACTTGTGTATTCCAATACACTGAATAGGAGATAACCTCTATATTGGTGGGAGTCCAACTGCTAAGACCCCCACAGATCATAAACATAAGTTCCAAATGCACCATTTGAATACAGCAGTGGTCAAGCATGTGCAGGTCCACATTATTCAAGGTCTCTGAGATGGACAGATATAGCAGAGTATAACAATTGCTTACTTTGGCAGTCCCACAGGTTTTGAATGAAGCAGTGGTTAAGCATGCACACTACCATTTCATTTAAATAAGGACTAGGATCCGTCGGTTTCAAGATTGGTGTAGATCACATTATTATTCAGTGTATGGGAAATAACGCTTTACCTCATTACCCCTTTGAGAGTGATAATGTATATTACTCAATGCAATATTAATTATTTTTAGCAATGCAATTACAGTGGCTTGCAAAAGTATTTATACCCCTTGAATTTTCACATTTTGTCACCTTACAACCACAAACCTAAATCTATTTTTATTGAGATTTTAAGTGATAGACCAACACAAAGTTGAACATAATTGTGAAGTGGAACTAAAATGATACATGGTTTTCAAAATTTAAATCAAATAAAAATCTGAAAAGTTGACATGCAAAAGTATTCAGCCCGCCATACTCTGATACCCCTAAATAAAATCCAGTGAAATCAATTGCCTTCAGAAGTCACTTAGTTAATTGTCCAGGTGTGTGTAATTTAGTCTCAGTATAAATACACCTTTTCTGTGAAGGCCTCAGTGGTTTGTTAACGAACACTAGTGAACAAACGGCATCATGAAGACCAAGGAGAAATTTAAAGCAGGGTTAGATTATAAAAACATATCCCAAGCTTTGAGCATCCCAAGGAGCACTGTTCAATCCATCATCCAAAAATGGAAAAGTATTCTACAACTGCAGTCCTACCAAGACATGACCATCCATCTAAACTAACAGATCGAGCAAGGAGAGCACTGGTCAGAGAAGCAGCCAAGAGGCCCATGGGCACTCTGGAGGAGCTGCAGAAATCCACAGCCCAGGTGGGAGAATCTGTCCACAGGACAACTATAAGTCGTGTACTCCACAAATCTGGCCTTTATGGAAGAGTGGCAAGAAGAAAACCATTGTTGAAACAAAGACATAAAAAGTACAGTTTGCCACAAGCCATATAGGGGACAAAGCAAACATGTGGAAGAAGGTACGCTAGTCAGATGAGATGAAAGTTAAACTTTTTGGCCTAAATGCAAAGCACTATGTGTTGTGTAACACTGTTCATTTTCCTGAACACACCATCCCTGCTGTGAAACATGGTGGTGGCAGCATCATGCTGGGGTGAGGCTTTTCTTCAGCAGGGACAGGGAAGCTGTTCAGAGTTGATGGGAAAATGGATGGAGCTAAATACAGGGCAATCCTGGAAGAAAACCTGTTGGAGGCTGCAAAACACTTGAGACTGGGAAGGAGATTCACCTTCCAGCAAGACAATGACCATAAACATACAGCCAGAGCTACAGTGAAATGGTTTAGATCGAAGAATATTCATGTGTTAGAATGAGCCAGTCAAAGTTCAGGCCTAAATCCCATTGAGCATCTGTGGCAAGACATGAAAATTGCTATTCACAGACACTCTCCATCCAATCTGGCTGAGCTTGAACTATTTTTCAAAGAAGAATGAGCAAAAATCTCAGTCTCTAGATGCTCAAAGGTGGTAGAGATATACCCCAAAGACTTGCAGCTGTAATTGCAGCAAAAGGTGGCTCTACAAAGTATTGATATGGGGGGCTGAATACTTTTGCACATCACACTTTTCAGATTTTTATTTAATTTAACATTTTGAAAACCATGTATCATTTTCCTTCTACTTCACAATTAAATCTCAATAAAATACAGTACATTTAAGTTTGTGGTTGTAAGGTGACAAAATGTGAAAAAGTTAAAGGGGTATGAATACTTTTGCAAGCCACTGTATAGTTTTGGTTTAGTCACCCCCTTAGAGCAGACAAAATAAAAGGGTACAGGTATTCAGATCTGGGAGCTGGATAGAAGACAAGTTAAAAGGAGTATACTGTAGGACAAGGAGATTTTACTTATTTCAGTGGTTCCCATAGGTAAACTGGTGCAGGGGCATTTCACAGCAAAAGTAGGAGTGCCCTCTTCAAGTGGCAAGGTCTTTATGAAAGGGCACAACTAAATATACTTAGGTAATAATATTCAACCCCCGATTTTTTCACAGGGTGATTTGCAAATGTCATTTCACAGCAAAAGTAGGCGTGGCCTTTTCAAGGGGCAGGGCCTTTTTAAAAGAGCAGAGCTTAAATATATTCAAGCCCCATATAATAATATTGAACCCTAGATTTTTACTAGTTAGTTTATTTATGCCATTTAGTAATCACTTTAAATATTCAAGTTTCTTGTGTAGTTCATGTTCTGTGATAGTCTTTCAATGTGTATTATTAAAATGGGTTTATTTTTTTTAATATGCTTTCCTGCAGTAAAGTTTAGTAATTCATAAAATATGAGAAAGGCAGACACTCTACTGACTGAGCCACTGGTTCAGTTATTCTCAGAGTTGTTTTTTTTTCTGCTTACCAAACTTCAATAGTATGTTTTCATGCATAATGTGAGGGAAATAACACCCAGTGAGAATAATGAAGGCAGTGGCTCAGCCAGTACAGTGACTGTCTTCCTTACATCATCATTTGGTGTGATCATGGGTCCATAGTCCCAAGACATTTCATTAGGACACACCTAATGAAAAAAAATACATAAAATAAATCTTTAAAAAGTTAGAGGGTTCCCCCAGTAACTTCCTCATTAGTATACATTACAGTGAAGTGACATCACAAAGCATTGAATACTAATGAGCTGGCAGCCCAGTGAAAATGAAGATTCCTCAGGTGACCAGATGAGAGGCCCTGAAAAACTTGAGACTCCCTGGTGAGTTGATATGTATGGATGCTCAATTCACTTTCTGAGAGTGGCTGAATGGTAATGACCATTGACTTAATGTGCTCAAGGCGAAGACATGGCCTTTACTGACTTATTGGTAATATGTTTTAAAACAGTGCAAATGCAATAGTGTTTGTATTTATTATTAAAGTGTAGTAATTTACCTTCTCTATCATCAACAATAACCATTTGTAATATATTTTTCTCACAAGGGACTCAAAGCCCTGTCTATCATATGGGAGAAGCGGCATCTGGACAAACATTTCCTAAAAAAGACAGGTGATTTTTTTTATTTTATTTTACTCATTATGTTGTCTGAAAGGCCATCCTCTCTATAGTAATAGTTGTCTACTCCGAATTAGAGATGGGCAAACTGCTTTGGCATGAGCCTGGTTCGTCCCGGATATCCCAAACTGCTCGGTTTTTAATGAAAATGAACAATTGGGGATTTGTTTTGGACGAACTAAAAGGGGCGACACAACATTCATTGTGGTAAATTATTGTATTCTGGTGCCTCTTCAGTCCCCAGAGTATAATAGGTTACGGTCAAGGGGTGATTTAAAAAAAATAAAATAAAATAAAAAATTTATACTCGCGTTCCCTCAACTTTGGGTCTCCTCACGGCATCGGGCACTCTCCTGGTGACGACATGCACTCATGGTCACCACTGAGACCTGTGATTGAACCACAGAGGAAAAATGGGCATGCTGAGCATAATGATTGAGCCTCAGTGGTGATCTCCGTTGCATGACATCACCAAGGAGACCAAGAGAGACTGCCGGATGCCACAAGATGGCTTAAAAGATGTGAGGGAAGGGGAGTATAAATGTTGTTGTTTTTTTGTTTTGTTTGTTTTTTCCATCTTCCCTGGGCCTCCACCTATTTATACTCTGGGGTCTGAAGAGATATATCTGAAGAGACCCCAGAGTATAATAATTCACTTCCGGTTCATGCCGAATTTGTGTGACTCAAAACGACCCAAACAGAAACTAATCTTGGGAGGTTCAACCCATCTCTTCTTAGTATATTTCTTTATCCTGCTTTTCACCCTCAGTAATTCACATGATTTTTTTTTTCTAGTATGGCTTGCTGTGCAATCAGAAGAGATCTCTCTGCTGTTGCTGATACTATTGAGGGCTACCATGTGATCTCTTTGACACCATGCTCACATTGTAAGGTCCTGGAAGATTTAGTAAATCTAAATTATGTCCTCCTTTTAAAAGCTGCTGCTGTGTTTGTCCATTTTGTAGTCCTGTTTGCATGTCACCAAAAAAATGGCCACAGTTTTAGACTATGCACATTGAGAGGAGTTCATTGAAGTCTACACTCCAGAATTCTGGCATATGATAAATTTTGTGAGTTTATTTACACAAAAAATTGCAATATTTTGTATTTTCACACCACTTACTCCACTTTTTGAAAAGTATGTGTGAAAGTGGGTATGATTATCCTGTCTGTCTTGTACAACTGACAAATGTGACTTTTTGAGTGGCATAAATTGTCAAAAAGTTGTTTTTACACTTTCATCATCTACAGTCATGGCCAAAAGTTTTGAGAATGACACAAATATTATATTTTCACATGATCTGCTGCCCTCTGGTTTTTATGTGTGTTTGTCAGATGTTTTTATCACATACAGAAATAGAATTGCATTCATATTATGAGTAACAGAAGCTTATATTGACAGTTAGAATGAGTTAATGCAGCAAGTCAATATTTGCAGTGTTGACCCTTCTTCTTCAGGACCTCTGCAATTCTCCCTGGCATGCTCTCAATCAACTTCTGGACCAAATCCTGACTGATAGCAGTCCATTCTTGCAGAATCAATGCTTTAATTTTGTCTGAATTTGTTGGTTTTTGTTTGTCCACCCGTCTCTTGATGATTGACCACAAATTCTCAATGGGATTAAGATCTGGGGAGTTTCCAGGCCATGGACCCAAAATCTCTATGTTTTGTTCCCTGAGCCATTTAGTTATCACCTTTGCTTTATGGCAAGGTGCTCCATCATGCTGGAAAAGGCATTGTTGAGCGCCAAACTGCTCTTGGACGGTTGGGAGAAGTTGCTCTTGGAGGACATTCTGGTACCATTCTTTATTCATGGCTGTGTTTTTAGGCAAGACTGTGAGAGAGCTGATTCCCTTGGCTGAGAAGCAACCCCACACATGAATGGTTTCAGGATGCTTTACAGTTGGCATGAGACAAGACTGGTGGTAGCGCTCACCTCTTCTTCTCCGAATAAGCTGTTTTCCAGATGTTCCAAACAATCGAAAAGGGGATTCATCAGAGAAAATGACTTTACCCCAGTCCTCAGCAGTCCACTCCCTGTACCTTTTGCAGAATATCAGTCTGTCCCTGATGTTTTTTCTGGAGAGAAGTGGCTTCTTTGCTGCCCTCCTTGAGACCAGGCCTTGCTCCAAGAGTCTCCGCCTCACAGTGTGTGCAGATGCACTCACACCTGCCTGCTGCCATTCCTCAGCAAGCTCTGCACTGCTGGTAGCCCGATCCCGCAGCTGAAACACTTTTAAGAGACGGTCCTGCTGCTTGCTGGTCTTTCTTGGGCGCCCTGGAGCCTTTTTGGCACCAACGGAACCTCTCTCCTTGAAGTTCTTGATGATGCGATAGATTGTTGACTGAGGTGCAATCTTTCTAGCTGCAATACTCTTCCCAGTTAGGCCATTTTTGTGCAGTGCAATGATGACTGCACGTGTTTCTTTAGAGATAACCATGGTTAACAGAAGAGAAACAATGATGGCAAGCACCAGCCTCCTTTTAAAGTGTCCAGTGGTGTCATTCTTACTTAATCATGACAGATTGATCTCCAGTCCTGTCCTCATCAACACCCACACCTGTGTTAATGGAGCAATCACTGAAACGATGTTAGGTGGTCCTTTTAAGGCAGGGCTGCAATGATGTTGAAATGTGTTTTGGGGGATAAAGTTCATTTTCTAGGCAAATATTGCCTTTGCAAGTAATTGCTGTTAAGCTGATCACTCTTTATAACATTCTGGAGTATATGCAAATTGCCATTAGAAAAACTGAAGCAGTAGACTTTGTAAAAATTAATATTTGTATCATTCTCAAAACTTTTGGCCATGACTGTACAGTCCCTGATAGAAGTTCTGTCGCTTATCCATGTTGTGGAATCAAAAGCTTATAACCTGACTTTAAGTTCATCCATTGGTTTTAGAAATGACTCCTATGAAAGCTGAAACCCTCCCAAATGATTTTTTGGTTAAGAAAATTAATTGGCTTCTCTGCTGAAATATTCATCATTTAATGAACATAGAAAGGTCAGATTTTGGCAAGACAAAAGTTTTGTCGCACACATAAAGTAATGTGAAAATCAAACCAATAATTCTGTTCAAAAACAAAGATATGTTTCACAACATTGGTGAATGAAGTTGTGGTGCTATTAGAGCCATATTTAATATTTTGTGTGACTTCCATGAGCTTGAAGGACTGCATCCATGCGTGTCAACAATGATTCATACAATTTATTGATTAAGTCATCAGGAATAGCAAAGAATGCAGTCTTACATGCCTCCCAGAGTTCATCGAGATTCTTTGGTTTTGTCTGCCAAGCTTCCTCTTTCATCCTACCCCAAACATGCTCAATGATGTTCATGTCTGGTGACTGGGCTGGCCAGTCCTGGAGCACCTTGATCTTCTTTGTCTTGAGGAACTTTAATGTAGAGATGGATGTATGAGATGGAGCACCATCCTGCTGCAAAATTTGACCCCTTTTATGATTGGGAATGTAAGAGGAAGCTAATACTACTTGATATTTTAGGCTATTGATATTGCCTTCCACCTTGCAAATGTTTCACACACCCCCATACTGAATGTAACCCCAGACCATGATCTTTACACCACCAAACTTAACTGTTTTCTGGGTGTATCTTGGATCCATACGGGCTCCAGTAGGTCTCCTGCAGTATTTGCGGCAGCTGTGGTGTAATTCAACTGAAGATTCATCTGAGAAATCCACCTTCTGCCACTTTTCCAGCGTCCATCCGTTTAGCAGGCTGTGGGCCTTGGCAAATGCCAAGCGTTTTTTTAATTGCCTTTTGTTTAGTGCTGGCTTCTGGGCACTGATTCGACCATGGAGGCCATTTCGAGACAGAATCCTACAAACTGTTCTAGTTGACACAAGGACTTGAGGTGACCAGGCCTGTTGGCGCTCTGCTGCAGTGGAAGAGGGGCTGGCTTTTGATTTTCTAACCAACAAACGTTCCTCTTGAGCAGTTGTCTTGCGGGGTCTGCCGGACTTGGGCTTGTCAAAAACATCTCCAGTCTGTTCAAATCTTTTTTTAATTCTTTGTACTTGACGCAGAGACACATTAAAGGAGCCAGCCACCTCTGCAGTGGATCTGGTTTTCAGCCTCTTGATATAATCAAGGCTTTGGTCGCAGGGTTGATTTTTGGCATGTTGTCAGAGGTGAAGTTGCAGTTGAAGTGAAGGTCTGGGGTGCTGGAGTTCTTTTTATACACACCCACTAATTAACCGATCAATTAGTGAGCACAGGTGAGGCTTTAAACTAGGATTGGGTGCATTATATGACAAGGAGACAAAACTTTTGTCTTGCAAAAATCTGACCTTTCTGTGTTCATTAAATGATGAATATTTCAGCAGTGAAGCCAATTTATATTCTTAACCAAAAAATCATTTGGGAGGGTTTCAGCTTTCATATGAGTCATTTCTAAAACCAATGGATTAATTTAAAGTCAGGTTATAAGCTTTTGATTCCACAACATGGATAAGCGACAGAACTTCTGTCAGGGACTGGTAAGCTGTTTTTACATGCTTTAGAAACGATACTACTACCGTATGTGTCAATACATTCATTTTTTTGAATAGGTACAAAAATTATGAATGAATATTCAGTTCACTATATTTCTGGGCGTTCAAGTGAGTTCACTTTGTTTAGTTCAATAAAAAGAACACTGAAAGGAAAATATACAACTCATCCCATACAAATCAAGCTCTCATGATATGTCATCAGAAAAATAAAAACAAAAGTTAGGGCACCTGAAAGGCAAGAATGAAAAAAGAAACAAAAACGTCTTCCCCTTACTAAAAACAGTGCCCTTTTTGTCTATAGACAGTGTCTGGTATTGAAGTCCAGCCCCATTAAATGATTGGGGATTAGATCCTGTACACTGTGGACAGGTATGGCACTGTATATGAAAGAAAGCAACTGTTTTACTAATCCTGTACAACCTTTTAAAAATATACCATAAAAAAAATCATCTGCAAATAATGCAAACATACTGACATTTCTCCTTTAAAATCCAGGGTCGTCCCAAGGCTGTTATGCAACTGGCTTACTTCTCATCAGACTCAATGATCCAAACATTTATCATGCTTAGTGGAGGAAGACTTTCATTCCAAGGGTCCCTGATCCAAAACATTAAGGTTCATTTCAGGCTGTAGACCAGAACAGGTGTGCCCAACCATAATAACATTTACTTTAAAATATTTCCCATGATGAGAAATATTAGAGAAAAAAAGGTCAGCAAGTTTATAAGTTCACAGATTTTACATTTCATGTTTTCTGTACAAGTAAAGGTGAGAGTGCTGCATTGTATTGAGGGAATGCAGAAGTGTGGGAACTAACTTTACTTAGCTAACATTAAGGATGAAACTTAATGCTCAGTGGTATTACATACAGTACACTGATGGCTCACTGGTCGCAACACAGAGTAGATCCACACAACAGAAGAATGTTTACTAGCTGATAACATGCTGCAAAAGGCACACCGGTCTGTTGGTAAATGACTCAGGGCAGGAGTCCAAAACTTTGGGGTCCTCACTATGAACTTGTGAGGAGGAAGAGCACACAGGCAATTCGGGCCACAGTCTATTATGACACCTCAGTGTGGCACACTTTCACCCATTGACAAGCCTCAGTCAACAATGTCCAATGGTGTAAAAAGCCCTGTTTAATTACTCTGCCCCAATTAGAACATTACACCTCCGACTTAGTCACCAATACATCAACCTCTGGCGACATTCCTGGGCAAGTGGTTGGTCTAATGTCCATTACTTCATCTGATGGAACTTAACGGCTACAGATCTGCATAGCATTGACATCCCACTTGATGAAGGTCTTAGAGAGATTGGTTCCCACACATCTCCGCGATCTAGTGAGCTCGGCTATGGACCCGCTCCAGTTTGCCTATCGGCTGGGCCTTGGGATGGATGATGCCATCATCCACCTTCTACACAGAGCTCTCTCTCACCTGGAGAAACCAGGGAACACTGTGAGAATAATGTTCTTTGATTTTTCCAGTGTTTTTAACACCATACAGCCAGGGCTACTGAGAGACAAGCTGTGCCTTGTTGGAGTGTACCTCCATACCTCCAACTGGATCCTAGACTACCTCACAAACCGACCTCAGTATGTGAGAGCCTGGGACTGTGTGTCAGACACCGTGATCTGTAATACGGGAGCACCTCAAGGTACAGTTCTTGCCCCTTTCCTCTTCACACTGTAGACTGCAGATTTTAGGTGCAACTCATCTAGCTGCTACTTACAGAAGTATTCTGAAGACTCTGCAATAGTAGGCCTCATCACAGACGAAGATGACAGGGAGTACAGAGAATTGAACTGGGATTTTGTGGACTGGTGCCAGCGGAACTACCTTAGGATTAATGCTGGAAAGACCAAGGAGATGGTGGTGGACTTTCGCAAGTGCAGATAACCTCCAAAACCAGTGGACATCCAGGGGACGGGCATTGAGATAGCCAACACCTATAAGTACCTGGGGGTGCTCCTCAATAATAAGCTGAACCAGGCAGATCACTTGGATGCACTGTACAGGAAGGGCCACAGCAGGCTCTACCTGCTTAGGAGGCTGAGAGCTTTTGGAGTCCAGGGGGCACTTAGGGCCTTTTTCAACTCTGTAGTGGCATCAGCCATCTTCTTCTGAATGGGTTGCTGGGGGAGTATCATATCAACCAGGGATAGGAGTAGATTCCACAAGCTGATTAGAAGGGCCAGCTCAGTCCTGGGGAGCCCCCTGGACCCAGTGCAGGTGGTGGGTGACAGAAGGATACTGTCCGTGGTGAGCTCCATGCTGGAGAATAACTCCAATCCGATGCATGAGACCATGATAGCACTGGGCAGTACTGTCAGTGACCGACTGCTCCACCAAAAGTGTGAGAAGGAGCGCTATCGGAAGTCTTTCCTCCCTGCTGCGGTTAGGCTCCACAACCAACACCGACCAAAGCGGAGATCACTCCATACAGAGAACTGAAAGATCTTTAAGTTGTGGTATCCCTTCTACTACTTTTTTACCTGTACCTTTTTATCTGTACCTACTGTCACTGTAATGCCTCTACCTTGGAGTTTTTGTATATTTTATTTGTATTTTATCTGTGCTGCTGTAACACACTGAATTTCCCCATGGTGGGGCTATTAAAGGATTATCTTATCTTATATTATCTCATCTTAAGGATCTGCTCCTTTATGTGAATGCCCACTAGCCTTTTCCTGCATGAACTCACAAAGAACCAAACTTTTGATGCCATGTCTTGTAAAGTGGGTAAACAAAATCCATACTACATCACTCTCTCCGCCCTCCCATTGATTCCTGGTGGCGGCTCCTACAGCAATTAATACCTCTTTAGGCTGAGGACATGCAGCGTTTTTGGTTATAGTGGAAATGCACCTTAAGGCTAAGGTCCCACATTGCGGAAACACAGATTTTTTTGTTGCAGATTTTGCTGCGGTTTTTTGAGCCAAAGCCAAGAATGACTACAAAAGGAATGGGAAAATATAATGGAAGTTCTTATACTTCTACCTTCTACTTAATCCACTCCTGGCTTTGGCTCAAAATCTGCAACAACAAAAGCTGCGTTTCCGCAACGTGGGACCTTAGCCTTAAAAACATTTTTTCTGCTTTTTTCCATTGCATTTCTGCTGCTGTTTTTTCCTGTAGCATTTTTTAGCTGCATTTCGCTATGTGTGGCCTTAGCCTTAAATATAATAGTAGTTTAACAAATGGAGACTGTCACACTTGCTGGTTTTATTCATTGCAATTTTTGAAACCAAAACCATAAATGGAATGAATCAAAAAAGAGAAGTAGCACCTGTCCTGTACACTTTCTCTACTTTTATGACTTGCAAGTGTGACAGCACCTTCAGTGGTTGAACATCTAGCGTATATATTTACACAGCCACTGTAATTATACACTAGAAGATGCACTTGAGCTTCTTGTCACAAAATTAACCCCTTCCCATCACAGCCATTTTTAATTTTTGCATTTTTGTTTTTTAATCCTTTATTTTTCTATTCATAGACACTTAGGAGGGCTTAGTTTTTCAGGACCAATTGCACTTAATGGTATAATTTAATATGCTGTCCATTGTAAAAATGACATGATCCCTATATTCTGTGGGCCACTGTGGTCACGCAATACCAAATTTATTTGCTTTTCTTCATGTTTTTAGCTTACAAAAAAAAACTTTTGAAAGAAACAAAAATTTGTTTACAATGCCATATTCTGATACCCATAACTTTTTTTTTTTTTAATTATACAGTGCTCTGTAAGGTTGTTTTTTTTGTTTTTGTTTTATTTTTTTTTTGCATGCAAGATGTAGTTTTCATTGATACCATCTTGGGGAATGTGTAATGTTTAGATCACATTCTATTCAATTTTGTGTGAAAGGTAAAACTGATTCTCATTTTTTTTTTCCCACTAATGTTTTTTTTTTTTCCCCCTTTTGGATTTTCTTGTTCCTGCCATCATCGTACCTTAGCACAATGGACGTGTGTGGGGGGACAGCCATCTCGGACAGATGAATGGCTCCAGCGCAGGGCTTTGGATCAGCCAGGTCATCTATATCTAAAGAAGGTTACCTGTTTGGGGGTATAGTTTTAACTCTGCTGTGTGCGTCTCCAAAACAGGCAGACAAAATTGGTTTAATGATTTTGATAGCAAACAGAATTGTGGGACACCTAATTGATAAATGAATCATTAATTTTATTAATCGCCAGCAATATTATTATCTGGGAGACTCTTACGGTCAAAGGATTTGCTGGGCTCTATTTCTGATACTGATTACTGGAGGGGCACTATCTGTACCAGTATTTACAGGAGGACAATCTGTATGGCACTTATTTCTGCAGTACAGAATTTTGGCCATGGGTGGCAGCAGAACGATACTGTAAGACCTCAGGATGGTGGCGATGATGGAAAAGTAAGAAACCTAAGAAGTCTGTGTGGGTCAAACTGCAGAAATGGATGATGTGGTCATGGCCAGAAAGGAGAGGATTTCATCTGTGAGTCACTAGATGTATTTGGTATTGGCTTTAGTTTCCTGTGACTGCATCTGAATAGTGCTGTTGTCTTTGGCATGGAAGGGGGGGGGTATTGAATATTGGTGCACATGCATTTGGTTGAAGAGGGGAGAAGAACACAGTGTGAGACACACAAGTCATGCTGCAGCTAACAGTAAGTTTTCTATGTCACCAATGTGCTTTATTTTTAAATCAATATTGTTCAGTAATGTTAAAAAAACAAAACAAAAAACCCTGAAAATTACTAAAAGTTATAATTAGCTGCATCAGTTCATGTGTCTCTTTCACTGGGGTCCTCCCCCTGCCCCCAAGGGCAGTATTTCTTCGACTAGGCACTTGAGGGCTGTGTTTTTTTTTGTTTTGTTTTTAACTTTATACATTTTTACTCCCCTCCCCTTCCTCTCATTGCTCCTACTAGAGAGAGATTATAAAGCACAGGCAGTGGATACAATCCCTGATTTGAGAAAGGGCACAATCAATGAGTCTTGGAGAAGTAGGTAAGGAGCTAAATCTTATCAGTGGGCCTCACTGCAGTCTTAGGAAAAGGGGAGGTGGCAAAGGTCATATGGTGTCTGCCACAGATGCCTCCATATAATTAATTTAGAGGGATCTGTGGCTGACTTTTTTAGTTGTATGTGGCATACACATATATGGGATAGCATCTATGGCTGACAATTATAGGAGCCACAGAAGTAACGAACTAAGTGACCTCACCTTTTGAGTGAATAATATCCTGAGAAACTAATCTCCAAAATTATCTGGATTTCCCATCCCTAATAAAAGGTGCTGGTGCACATGCATTTACTTGGTGAGCAAAGGGTTGACTGATGCCAGTACAATATTCACTTGGATGCCGGGAGGATTTTAGTTGTTTCACAAGCTCTGTCCAGATCCAGAAAAGCAGTGAAGATGTCAATCAACTGCTGATGCTGGGGGAAAGGGGGGTTTGTTGTCGAAAGGCAGAGATGGAAACATCCAGGAGTCCATTCAGGTTCTACCACATCACGAAAGCATTTTATTCTAATTTGCATATCATGAAAAATGGGATTTTTGACCAAATGAAGGCAAGATTCTCAAAAATAATGTCATGAGGGTGCTTGCTAGACTGTCCACTGCTAGGTACTGGGTCTGATTACATCACCATTTTCCTGCTGACAGACTCCTTTTAAACAGTTTAGGTGGGAGGTGGAAAAGAAAAGGAGCCTGATACGTGGAGAAAGCAGCATTTTTTTATAACATTAAAGATCAGCTGTTTACATTTTTTTTCCATGTCAAGTGATCTAATAAGGTGATTACTGTAACGTCAATAATACCACAATACTACATATACTGTACGTAGGGGATTGAGACTGGTACTATGATATTCAGAGACACAGTGATTGTCTGCGTTCTGTTCAGGGCCAAAGTATGTGCCAGTATTATCTGACTTTACAAGGAAGCTGCTCCTCTTGATCATACATTAGACAGTGTAGTCTCCGTTCTAACCCCATCTATACATCATACTTATGATTTATACCAGGAGTCAGCAACCTTTGGTACTCCAGCTGTTGTGAGACTACAACTTCCAGCATGAATACTTGTAACTTCCATAGAAATGTATGGAAGATGCTGATTTCACAACAGCTGGAGTGCTGAAGGTTGCTGACCTCTGCTTTATACTTTCTCCACAGCTTCTTCTACAAAGAGTTTAGCCGGAATTTCAGGCATTTTTATCAGTAGAGCTCAGTGAGCATGAACTCTGTGCTAATAAAGATGGCCCTGATAGTTCCAACAATAGGATTGTTTATTACGGGAAATATTAATTATTGCCCAGTCATGAATTTTCCTATGCATTAGTGAATATTTGTTGTAAGTGAAAATAAGAATAGTAATAATCTTGTGTTTAAAAGGATTTTCCGAGCTAAAATATTCATCATTTATCCTAAGGATAGTTCATCAATACTAGATCAGTGGGGATTCATAACTTGACACCCTCACAGCAGTTAATACATAAAGAACGTTGCAGGAAGCAGACAGTACTGTTTTCTTTGTAATGGCCAGAACAGGTACTACAAATCAGCTCCCATTCCTGCAAGAACAGATCAATGGGGGTTCTGGGAGCCAGACCCCCACAAATCTGATATTAGTCTTCAAGCTTTTTAACCTTGAAGTAGCTACATTATAGTTATGACACCAAGACAAGGTGTCATAGGCAACCATAATAATAATGATTCTTGCAGACCTGGATATTACAAATGTAGCCGTAACTTTCAATTTCAACTTTACTCTAAAAGGAGGCGCAAAGGTTAATGGTAACACTACATGGCTCCAGTCTGTCTATATGTGTGGGAACACAGCGTGTTGGTCAGTTTCTTATGGTCTTACAGAAGTGATGGCTGAAAGTATTTTACACACAGCACTTATGTTGGCCCCATCTTCTACCAATTTAACCCACCTACAACATGGGATTACTTTAATATTCTTTTTCCAGGGCCACTTTGTTCCCAATCTGGCCCTGAGAGCAGTGTGTGGGGCTATGATAAGTTTGTGCCCATATAGAAGGTGTGGGTATGACCTGTAAAAGAAAGAAGTCAAACACATCAAAGAGAGTCTTCATGGCCCAGGGGAAGTTGTCATGTTGGTTTGGTTCATATGGGAAAAAAAAAAATTATACTGGATTTGGAAAATCCATCATTCGAGTCACTGAATGTAAAATTTTTGCCACATCTACTCAGTAATGTAACCACTTGTATGGTCTGTAATGTGATATGTGGTACCTTTCCTGTTTGTAAAAAAAAAAAATACCCAACATCCAGCAAACCCTTGCCATCGTTCAGGTCATACACAGCAATGATATTTCACATGATATTGCAGGGGTTAACCTGACTTTCCATCTTTTCTGAACTGTGCTTAGTTCTGGTGCTGTATTTATGAGCTGACCTCGATGCTGGTTCTAATGATCTTGGAAATAACTCTCACATACAATACTGTTTATTCAGGTTCCACAACATGATGTATTTGGAATATCGTAATTATTTTATTTGGTTGTAGAAGGCATCGATTTCTGCAGGAGGCAAGTCAGACCGTACCAGTGAGTGGTACATTGTGGAGCCCAATCCAAGATGGTGCAAATTTTGAGACAGACACACAGTAACTGAACGTGGATCAAGAAGATGCAGTAAGTGTAATGGCTGCAGAAGGCAACTGGCCTTGTGGTGGCAGAGTCTATCATGAGACAACTAGCTTGTTACAGAGTCTCTCTCTAGGAGGGGACAGCTTACGGCAACCGAACAGTCTCTTCGCAGACCATAATCCCTTTGTAGATATATTCAATGGGCTGTTGCCTGTAGCAACACTTGTAATCTAATGGCTGGGTGTCCACACACTTTACAGTGCGCAGGAAGGGTACCCACTCATGGGCAATCCACAGGATGGAAACTTGCAGCAATGCCCAAAGGCCGCTTTAATCCATAGAAGAAAGTATTTCAGTGTATTCCTCAGTAGCACGGTCACTGGTAGCATCTCTGCCCAGCTGAACACTGCTCACTCAATGGTGTCTCAACCCTATAGGCCAGAATGTACTCAGTCCTGCAAACAACCTCAGGACAGGGCTGGTCTCATATCGGAGCTGTCACATTGGGATGGGAAGAGATCATTTGTCCCTATAGAGCTCTTTATAGTTCGGAGTCAGAGCGTCTCCTTCTGTGATCCTCCCAAATTTCAAAGGATTAGCGCTACCACCACCCTTCCCTTTGTCACCTCTCACTGCAGGTCCATGTTAGTCATGTAGGACGCGATACAGAGGGCACTACTTGTGGCATTGACAGTCCTATCCTTGTAGCCTACATCCTTAAAGGTACAGTGTACATACATGAGCATTGTGCATGCTCCAGTTACCTGAAATAGGCATACACACATATATTCACATTAGGCAGTAATCCCATAATAAATAACAGTATACCAGGTGCATATTCACACATATATATAAAACAGGAAAGTAACATTATTAAAGGGACAGACCATGCACAACTCAAATGGGGCATAAATGCTGACAAGTCATCCTCACTCTTGAATCCTGTTACATGCAGAACCTCTAAGCTCAGGTAGGTACTGTACACACTGTGCAGTTTTTGGTTAAGAGCCATTTATTGATGTATTGTTACTTTCAATGGCAACATACTGGTGATGTTTTCCAAAAATTCTTTAAGACTAAACAGTAATATGTCCGGAGTGTCCCCGGACCGGGCAGCGCTCTTTTACGAGGTAACTTTGGAGCCCACAGTAAGTGATAGATTAACAGCGACAAGCTCGGGACGTAATGTCGCATTGTATCAGCTCGCACTGCAGACCGGTCAGCTGCCAGTCATGTGAGCTAAGCTAGAGCCGGGATCTCATGGCGGCTTCCTGCGCGTCATGGTACTGTAGTGAGGGCCGCACCAGGCCGCCTCCTCCCCGCCCAGAGTGCGAGCAAAACAGGAAGGAGGAGGTGATGTGACACCGGTAAACCAGCAGCAAGAACCATAAGAACGAGCAGAGGACCGGACCCGGATTTATGAGTCCTTTAAACCAGTAAGTAGCCGTGCGTTACCAGTGCAGACTGTGTGCACTGGGTGATAGTCATGTCCAGTCTGTTATCCTATGTTTTAGGGGGTTGGTGCGATAACGCTGCGTCTGTATTCCATCTAACAGCTCTGTCCAGCACACCATCATCACTATTATAGTCACTTAAACAATAGTGGAGAATTTCTCATGATACAATAGAGGATCTGTACAGTATTTGTAGTCATGTGTGTGACTAGTGGGGCAGATCTGTGTATGTCCAGCAGGTCTGGTCAGGCGATGACACCACTAGGATATATAGCTAGGCCACACAGCAACCAAAGATCGCCGTGTCCCTCAGCGACTCCTTCACCAGTGGAAGTGAACATTGCGACTGTTCACTTACACAGGTACTGTGACTTCTAGTTACAAAAAAACTGAGCAGTGCCCTTCTGGTCACAATGCATCTTTGGCCGCGGTCATTGTTGCCATGTTGTACTAGAAACCAGTGCGTCCCGAACAATGGAAATCTGCTCCAACCCTCCATAGTTCTTGTCATAGATGTGCCAAAATAACTTGTAAATGTTGATGTGTGTCAGATTGGTGGAAAAATTTGTGCCATAATGTCACCTCCCTGGCAGCGATTGCCTGGTCCACCACTGGTCTCTGTGCATGGGCACCATCGATGATGTGTGAGACTGGCAGAGGACCAGGGAAGCATTACCACAACAGCGACCGAGGCTCCGTATACAGTAGCAGGAGCTATTTAGGCCTCATTCAACAAACTTAGAGAAAATTGTGGCTCCATCTTACACCCATACACTAGAAACTTGCTGCTTTTAAGACATTTTGTATAAATTCTAGTAAATGTTTGTGGTTCAGCAATTTCCCATGGGAAAAATCAATCACATTATGGAACGTATGTGTGGTTTCTGAAGATCTAAATATCTGCATCTTGCTTAAAGGGGCTGTTTTCATGTCAGTTACATTTTACAATATTCTCCTAGGGCATATGGACATCATGGAGACCCACCATCTCTTAGAGAGTTTCTCTACGTTGTGTTTCAGTACTCTCTTCCTCCAGGTTTTATTGTGGACGAACCATTGGTTTCTGGGCTGGTTCGACCCCCTCCGGTCATGTGATCAGAACCAGCTCAGCCCCCAGGTTGCTCCTTCTCCTCTGTCCTCTCCCTTGATCACAGCTAGTTACCTGTAGTATGGGGGCTGGCTGACTATATCATTATAATAGTAAAACCCACCTCGCTCTAAATACGGAAGAGGAGGAAAGAGGCTGGACAGTTTGTGGGAGGCCAGATTATGGTTCTCATAAACCAGGGTCAGAACCAGCCTAGACACCTGTGGTTCATCTGCAATAGAACCCGGAGAAGAAAGTATTGAAACCCTCAATGGAGAACCCGTTTAACTCCTCTTTATCAGTAGCAAGCATTGTAAGAACACTTATTCCCAGCCACTACCTTGTGTACTGTATACGGGTTAAAGATCAGATGACAATCCGTCAAACACTAGCTTGTCAGCTGATCGTGTCGCCATGATCATGTCATCGTCTACATCAGATCTCGCCATGTAAAGAGAGGATGTACTGCTGACAACAGCGTAAATGAATAGCACACCTACTAATATTCATTGTGAATTATAAGTCCTTGCCCTGTTTAAACACATTCCAATAATTGCCTCAATCCTGTGCTGTGAGGTCCATTTGGGACTCCCATTTGGTCACATGACCTGCCGATTGACACAGTGTCTGCTGTGTAGATCAGAAGTCTCTCTCTCTTTACAAGTATATCAGAGTTTCAGTGTGAGCCTCACAGATTTGTTATCCCTAGGACGCCACAGAAGTGGCGAAACATGTCGAGAGGGCAATGAATTATAATCTTTAATTGCATCTAACTCTGGAGAGCTCGATGATGTATACTCGTATAAGAACTCCCGATTAGATGGACTCTTAAGTAATATTTAAAGGGATATGATTTATTTGTATATATTAGGTTTACATATTACTGTCAGGTCACAGATTGAAATATTGGATATAATCTAGCCATTAGTCAAGATTAGGTTTAGTTAAATACTTTGACCATCCATCTATGTCTTTATGGGTATTTGTGGGCTTCAATAGCTACCTCTCCACTTATTCTGGTGCAGTTGGAATTTTTTCTCCTACCCCCACCAAGCAATCAATCTTGTCTTTTTCAGCACCCAATATGCTGATAATGCTCTCTGCTGTCAAGTGGGTGGTCTGTGGCTGAAGTAGAAAGCCTGGGTCTGCCCACCTGACAGTAGAGAGCCTAATTAGCATATTACATGCTAAAACTAGCAATATTGATTTCTCTGGAACGGTGAGGGCTAGAGAAAAAAATTCCAACTGCATTATAATCAGTGGAGCAGCAGCTATTGAGGGATGCAAAGATTGGGAGCTGGTGGAGGTGATCAAAGGTCCTCTCTAAATGCTTCTTCCAGAGCTGTGACACCCCTGCAACCAGCTATGCAGGAAACTACACCACGTCCTCATTCATTGGCGTGGAGCTTTACTGCAGTTTTTGCCTCTTAATTCTCAGGGTCAATAGGTGCCCTTAAGTTGCGATTAATACAAATTGGGGATTAATACAATTTGAGTTGTTTTTTGTGGAATCTTCTTAAATATTGCTTTGTACTGACATTTGTAAGAATATTCCCTGCTAATTGAATTGTCTTGTATATTTATTTTACAGTGTCAGAGGACCCTACATGCAGCACAAACTCTCTTTATGGGCCGCCGGACACCAGTTCGGATGAAGAAGAATCTCTTCTAGGGGAGCATCAGAAAAACAATTATTGTGCTCGTAAGCCAGTGGACCACTATAATGGGACCTATATTATATTTTTTATTCTGGGAGTGGGTTCCACACTCCCCTGGAATTTTATTTGTACAGCAAAACACTATTGGATCTACAAGCTCAGGAACTGTTCGGATCTCCCGGTTATAGAGGGTTCTGATGCTTCAGACTTGGGAGTGAGTATCATTGAATTTTTCTGTGTGACACCAGAGATAATATAATCTAGAATTATAGGAGACTGAGTAATCTGTTAGAGCAAGGACACGTGTTCAGGTTTTTTTTGGGATAGTTTTTGGAACAGCTACGTGCGGATTGATAAAAGAGAAGACTTACATTGCCATCTGTTCCTTATAGGTTCTCATCCTTTATGATCCACACCCAGTTTTGTCTTCAAAACATGCATTAATCAGAACCTGAACGTGTGTCTCTAGGCTCTCTGCGCACATTCTTAGACAATGTACAGGTCTGTAAAAGTGGAAAGGAAGGCATATGGATTGGCATCCATGTGCCATCTGTGCTTTTCACAGACCCATACACTAGAATAAATGGACTGAGCCTCAGAAATGAACAGGTATAGGAGCTGCTTCATATTTTTCGGCTCATTTCTATGACTCAGACACTGATTTTTAAAAATTACAGCCGTGTGTATGGGGCCATAGAAATGAATGGGTCTGCATAATATCTGTTGTCACTGATCTGTGAAAATGGATAGTATTTGGACTAAAACTAAAGGCATGTGCATGAAGCTTTATTCTTTGGTGTGTCTGTAATGAAATTTTCCAGTGAATGTATATAATATTTTTTATGTTGAATATACTGTAAATTAGTGTAACGTGTGCCTGGGCTACATAGCAACTCATACCATGTTGGGTGCGAAAGCATGGCGAGCACTCAGGTCCAAACTGCCCCCCAAACCCCAAATAGTGCTATGTAGAGACCTTTAGTAGGTTTGGTCAGAAACATACCTGTCCAAAGACTGATAAAGTAATGTAAAGAAAATAATCTCTCTATGATTATTCAAATCAGCCTGCAAGTGCGCTGGGGGTGGTCCCGATTTGCCTACAGCTGAGGCTTAAAGCGTCATTCACAATTAAAGGGATGGCATTGGGCAGCAGTTCCAGAGGAGGAGAGAGCCAGCAGGCTTGTTGCTGTCTGTAGGCAAGTCAGGCCCTGTCCCTGGAGCATTTGCAGGCTAATTTGCATATCCATTAAAAGATGATTCTCTCTAAATTTCTTAATTGATTTGTGGGCCAGAAAGGTATGTTCCTTCCCCTATTAAAAACCTCTGCACAGTGTTCTTATTGATTTTGGGAGGCATTTTGGACTGACAGAATCCCTTCAAACCAGTAAGCAGCCACTATATTTTTATATATATGTATTTATATATTATGTAGAAACACAACATAGTCTGTAAGTAGTAATGCCCATAGCATTTCTGTTACACTGTGGACTAATTTCACCATTGGGGCAAATGTTATGTTGCTGTGAGTGTGTATGTATGAATGTAGCGTCTCATGACTTATTGCTTATCAGCTTATGTCTATTATCATTCTGAGAACCATGTGATAATAGACATGAACTTATGTTACCTGGAATCTCATGACGCCTTTGCCAGGATGAAAAACACATCCAAGCATCACATAGGAAACAGCACCTGTGTTAAAATTGAATAAAAGGTATTTTGTCTTTGTACTGAGATCATTGCGCCATTGCTGACACATTCCTACTTATAGCTTACACATACTAATGTGCAGTGAGCGATGCAGTCAATCACCGGTGCTTCACTCACTTTATTCAGACCTCCGACTGCATCCGTCTCCATTCACTGTAGTGTCAAAAAACAAGACTAAAGTGTTCTTATTTCTGGAATGTAAACAAACCAGATTGAAGTAAGTTTCCATCTTGTTTTTTACATTGCAGTGAATGGAGATGGATGCAGATGGAGGGTGCTTCATCTGCATCAGTCATTCTTTCAAGGTTTAAAAGGGTTGTCCAGGGAGTTGGAATTGATTAACCTCATCCAGGGATGCTGTTGATGGACCTGGGAGTTGCGGCCACGTCACGACCCCTGACTTATGTGATCGAAAGAAGCTCTCTGACCCTCTGGGTCGCTCCGCCCCCTTCCTTTCACAGATAATTAATTACCTGAGCTTATGTGAGCTAGCTGACTATAGTAAAACCAGCCCCCATTTCACAGGTAACTACCTATAAATTAGAGGAGAAGGTCACGGAGTGACCTGGGGGGGGCGGAGTGCTGCTTCTGTTCACATGACCCAGGGGTCGTGACGTGGCTGGAACCCTGGGGTCCATCATCATCAACCCCATTAACCTGCTGAGAATACATACTGTAGTACATGGTTTACACAGCAGTATGGGCACAAGACTCACGTGCCTTTCACATAATCTGATTTTAGTTTGACCTCTGCAGTCCTATGCAATTTCCTCAAATTTCAGATTGTCATCTATAGATTGCTGAGTCAGGTCAAATGCTTTGCTCATCACTTGTCACAATGCAGCTGCTTTAGAAGGTCATCTCATTGTAAAGAAAGGTCAGTTTCAAGATAAAAATTACACTTCAGATAAGATTTGATTTTCTTCAAGTTTTACCTAACAGCTGAGGAAGCTCCAATTTCTCCTGGTCTAGTTTTCCTCCATACAGTCAAAGACAATGGGCCTGCGTGTAGTGGTGTTCTCAATCCCCAACACCTGTATAAAGATGTATGTTTACCACAAATTACAATATCCAACAGTACTTATACAGAACATGCAAGAGAAACTGAGATCATGGTGGGAACAATGGGGTAAGACAGCAACGGACATTAACAACGGTAGTGTGAACGCCTCCTTACAGATTGGAGACAGGTTCTTCTTGCTTACTAAACTGGTTTGCTTGGCCAAAAATGATGTGTAACCTGCATATTCTGGGTCTTTTTTTCTTCCCTTGCACGTTTTCTGTCTTTGTGCTTCCTAATGAAAGGGGTCTCTTCTGGGGTGTGATGTTGGAGCAGTGCTCTGTGCATGGTGGAGGGACTTTGTCATGGGCCAGGTGAATGAAAGCTTCACTACAACTAATAGTAGGTGCACTATAAACAATATTCTAGCTAAGGCAGCTTCTTCATGGGGTAACAAATGTGGCTATAGCTACAGTCAGTGCTGGGACCCTCAGCTATATCTCATTACTGGCTGCGCAGTAACCAGGGCTATCGAGTCGATAGACCAAATCACCAACTCCTTCATAAATGGCTGACAGCCATGGCTAGAAACTGCAGAACGCCTCTAATTTACAAAAAATCTAGTGACTGAATTACTTTGAAAGTAAATATACAACAATGTATGCATCTAATTATGTATGCAATATCGCTAATTGTGTAACATAATAAAATGATTCATTCTTTTTAACATGGAGTTGGAAACTTTTGTTTCTGTCTCCACCTAAAACATGTCCGACTCCATGTCCACAACCGTGGCAGTAACAGTAAGACATGCATGCGTCTGAAACCCCTCCTGCCTTGGCCACCAATGATTACTGTATAATTGTGTGATCATTGGTAGCCACATGCGGGCATGCACCCTAACGCACCATGTAAACCCAGCCTAAAAGTGTATTTCCACAATTAATATTCATCACTTGTCCATAGGAGAAGTGATCAGTCATTGACTGTTGGACAATGGGGAGACCCCCTTGAATGGGGAGTTAGTCATTCATGTGCAGTGCCGCTGCATTCAGAGTTTGTTGGACTGAAGTAGATAGCTTAATACAGTACTCGGCTATCTCCATTAGTCCACAACACATTGAATCAAGTAGCAAGGCGCATGTTCGATTGACGCTCCATTGAGTCTCCACACCACTGTTTTGGATGGAGAGCTTTGGTGGGAACCTGTGGACCAATGTTATTTCAGTTGCATTGCTTTGTAGTACCTTAAATTCTACAGGCTGGTTTGTCTACAGGCACCCGAGATTTTCAGAAGTCTGAAGGCAAGGGATAAAAGTCACATCATATCACATGTCTGCTTTGTATTGACAGAATACAGGCTGTTATAAAGATCACACTTTTGTTTGGATAATATTCGAGAGTTCTGTAATATTTGCTTTAGTTACTTTGCTCGATGATATAACATTCCTTTATATAGATGTACAGTTTACTCAGTACAGCTACAGTGTATTAAACCATATTAAAGGTAACCTTGAGAAGTATATCTTATTTCCCATGACTAACTATTTCAGCTGTATGTTGTGAAGGGATGCGAACGCTCCGGTAGAGCAAAGCTAGGACCATTTCTATTTTCCACAAGAGCAGTCCAGAACTCCACTGCTGGGACAGAACGTGCTGCAGTAAAATACAAAAGCTGCATAAACATATAATACAGAGAATGCCGGTTATAATTGTATTTCATCTAGATGTGGAAGTTGTTACAACAGGTCACTTTACAACAGCAGTTGATCTTGCCCTCACCAAGGAGAAAGGTGGCTTCCACGCTTATAAATATATGGCTACTAAATCTTTCAGAGCTGGAGGTCTTAGACCAGTTTATCACAAGGCATTATGGGAAAGGAGCTGGAGAGCTTAGACCAGTTTATGCACTCGGAAGATTCCCCCCTCCCCCTCAGTCACAGGTAGTAGATGGGACATTTTGGTCCCAGTTTAACTAGAGATTCAATATTTTTATATTGGGAGGTGACAAGATATCTGCAACGTTGGCAGTGTTTTCCAGCGGTACATATTGTGTTCTTGCATTGTCAAGCTTGTTTTTTAAAACAGGTCTAGCAAGTCTCCAGAACTAGGTTACCTTTGTTTCAAGAAAATTATGGTTGTACACAACATCTTAGGTCTCTTGCTTGTCTGTTTCTGTTTATATAGTGCCAACATGTTCCCTAGTGCTATATTGTGATCACTTACATGGTGTGGTGGTCTTGAAACCGATTCCTAGATTGTGACTTCTAAAGTATTTCAGCAAAGCAACTGAGAGATGTGGATCTACAGTTCATGACCGTTGGAACACATTCCTTTTGGTTGGGACAGATTGTTATTCTCATATTGATGATGATGATAATGATGTTAATTGTTAATGATTATCTTTAACAACTAACTTAAAGGGGTGTTTCATTTCCTATTTTTAACCCCTGAGAGGATTAAAATAACAATCATTGTATACTTGCATTTTTGTTCAGTCAGGGGTCTAGTGAAGAGTCTCCATTTGGGTATTTTTTGACATTCTGCCCACACGAGTGATGATGCGCCGTTCAGAGCATCACTTTTCACCTAGTGATTCTCTCTAGCATTCACATACAGCACAAAGATCACAGAGTACCTCAAGGGAGTCTCTCCACTAAAAGAGGTGAGTATACAGTGTTTGTTATTTTACGCCTCAACAACTGTGTTATGGTTAGATGCAAGACCACAAGAAAAGCAATAGCAGGAATTTGACTGATAACTGCGAGCAGTAGAGACAGCTATTTAAAACTAGCACACCTCTACGAGCCAAGACAGACCCCCAAATGCCTTCACCAGAGCTCACCGCGAGGCCAGTTGGACTTGTGCTGAATCTGAATTGTCACCAAACAGAAATATGTAGCAATAATAAATGCACCAATGTAGAAACCAACACAGAATCCACTAAAACTTAGATAGTGACATGGACCAAGAGAAGTTGTACAAGCACAGGTCAAAACCAGGAGAGAACGTAATGTACAAAATCTGGAGATGAGAGCAGTATCCAGGAAACAAGCAAAGGGTCACAAATTCATACCGGCTTGTCAAAGCAGAATCAGGAGGCAAATAGGGAATCCAGGGAGTAAGCCAGAGGTCAGGAAGTCAACAGGTATACACAGACAAGATGGAGGGCCAAACTAGGAAGCAAACTAATTAGTCTGCGCTTGTGTCATGAAGGAGTGGTCTTATATAGACCTTTTCAGATGCTAATTGGCCAAGGCATGGAAGTATACAACAAAAAAGCTTCCCCAGGTTGTCATGACAACCTTAAAGAAGCAACAGCTGAAGTAACGCTCCTGACAACCCCTTTAATTTTTTTTTGGTTTGTCAATAAACAGCTTTAAAGGTATTTTTAGGATTTTATCAAAAAGAAGTGAATTCTGTAAGATTAAAAAATGGGAGCAATCCTACACCATTTCTGTTTACTAGCCTACATAGATGATATGGCCAATCTCTGCCCTCATTGGTAATGCTACCATGTACGGTATGAGACTACTGAGCCCAGTGATTGGCTACAAAGGACACATGCTCATAAGTGGCATATCGCCAGCAAGCTGACTATAAGGGACTGCTGAAATAGCAGGGGATTGGATCAATGAGTACAGTCCTCTAAGGATCATGTCCCTATTAGCCTATAAACAACAGACAACTGCTCTTGTACCGAGATGAAGGGAGATTCTTGTTACTAAAACTTTTTCCCTTCCTATCTCAGCTGGATACGCAAAATCACTTTTAGCATTAAAAAAAACATAGCTTCCAAAAAACATTAAGACATTGTCATACCTGTCTACAGGTTATATGCAGTTTTGCAGCTAATCCTCATTTTCTGCAATACCTAACACAGTCCATAGACCGCTGTGGAGTTGTATTTGAAAAAGCAACCATGGTTTTCTGATCCTAGACAACTCCTTTAAGTCAACTGCACACACTACAATTATGTCACATTTACCATTTGGTTTCTGAGAAAACCAAATAACTATTCTGTCAAGGTTAGATATGAATTGATGAGAATTGGATATTTCTGTGAATGACTGAATTTCTCAGCTCAGGCTACTTCAGCCTGTACTATGTAGGACAGATATGCCTAAGTAGATATAAACTCCCACTAAAACACATTGCTGACTGTGCTATAGTAATAGTAAAATGTCAATGTCTAACATCACATTTCTTAACCTTTATCTTCCAGGACTACTTTGAAAGCTACTTTTCCATTGCCTCAGCAGTACCATCAGTGCCATGTCTCATACTGAATTTCTACCTTGTAAACAGGTAAAGAATTTTATTATTTGATTTTGGGGTTTTTTTTATTTTATATTTTTACTTCATATACTTCACTAAAGAAAAGTGTCTGTGTCTTTAGGATTGCTTCTGTCTTCACTTCTTACCTTAGTGATTTTAGTTCATACTCCATACACAATCAGTGTCAGTTTACAATGAAATCTATAGAGAGGGGAGGGGGAAGAGAAGAGAGACGAAGAAATGAGGCAGTCTACAGAATTAAATGAGTCATTTCTATAAGGAGAGGGCTGGATAATAATTCCTGATAACCCAGCTGTCTTGTGAAAGAGAAATGTCTTTCTACAGTGCAGATATCTCTTTGCTTTGGAGGAGTTCTTCCCCTCCCCTCTCCATAGACTTCTATTGCACAGATTTAATCAGAGGCAGAATGAGGCAAATAAATAAACAGGTACTTTTATTTACTGAAGTATATTACATAGTTTGTTATCTTCACACTATGGATTCTATTCTATAGATTATATTCTACACTGTTATTGGTTACGCAAAAAGCCTGAAAATTAAAGCTCAACCTGTATATAAAGGTCTTCTCTTTATCATATGTCTATGTTTGGTTTAGTACCTTAGTATATGCATCAGAGATAAAATGAGAGAAATAGGAGGTGGAATTTGTATTTGTACAAAAAAGTAGAAAAGATCTTTGGGAGAACATTAGTTAGAGGGAAGTTCGGACGTAGGTGGATCCCGACAGTGCATTTTCAGCTAGAGGTATTGAAAATAAGTGAGATGTTTATCACAAAATTATAAAGTAGAAGAAAGTTTAATCTTGTTTTATTTATGTGGTTTATTTCCCTATTTTGCCTTTTTGGTAAGTACCCCATCTTTCCTTGTATCCGAGCTCACAGACAGCTCATTATCTCCACTGATGGTAGACACAGCAATGCACTTAGACCTGGATCTGCATCCCCTGAGCTGAGGTTATTAACATCCAGCTCCTGTCACTGGAATAAACCTCTTAAAATAGGTATCTAAACCAGAAGTGGAAGGAGGGGGGCTTAAAATAACACTTGGTAACAGTGTCATTGTAGCAAAGCAGCAAATCAAGATTTGGCCTAAAGTTGTATTCTGCACCTAGAAATATAAACAACATAAGAAAGAGTAGTACTTATTTACTTGCTATAATTGGCTGTCATTAAAATGATGGAAGTGTCATTTTGTGCCGCAGCAAGCACTGACTCACAGGAGAGCTATGGAAATTACATTAACATTTAACTCTTCCCTTAATGGCAGGTCCCGGGTATGAGAGTGCTTCTTCCCAACAATTCAGACAGTCAAAAAGAGACACCTGAAATAATGGTACAAGTTAACTTTGATGTTGAAAACAGCTGACACGCTTGATCCCGGAGTGTCAGATTTGACAGATTTTGGCGCAAATTCCTTGCTGAAATCCACACCTGAGCCGATGACATTCTACATTCTATACATACAAATGGGTTTTTAGCATCCTTGTTCACATGCTACAGAAAATTTCCAAACTAATTTTTGTCTGTGTTGCAGTAAAAGGATTTAGTACTATTTATTCCCATGGATTTCTACACAAAAAACCAGGCAGATTAGTCCGGCTAAGATTAGTTTCATCAACCTAGGCCCTCTGGCACATGAAACTGCAAATCCACAGCAGAAATACAAGTGTCAGCCTCAGATTTTTGGCACGGATCCTGTAGTAAATACATGTCAGATTTCCTATATGCAAGATACATATGTCTATCCATATCTATATGTGGTAATCTCTGTTGCTTCCTAGTTTCATAGAAAAGAGGGTTGAGGGTCCCCATGTATGATTTTGATTGTCATTGGGGTAGGCCATGTGTCGCTCTGACCCACTTTATATACATATTTGTTAAGGTTTATTTCCATACAAGTAAATACATGTTCCTCTGCTTTTTCCTCTTAGGATTTCCTCCCAAGTCAGAGTCCTGTCCTCATTAGTTGTCATGCTGCTCATCTTTATCTTCATCACGGTGCTGGTGAAAGTAGACACTTCATACTGGACTCAGGAATTCTTTGCTCTCACTTTGATATGTGTAGCCATTCTTAGCGGAGCATCAAACGTCCTCACAGCCAGCGTTTTTGGTGTAACTGGACGTTTCCCAATGAAACACTCTCAGTCATTAATATCAGGTAAATCCATATTGATATGCGGAATTATAGAGTTATTCTCATCCTTGACATGCATTGCCTATTGATATCATATGCTATAAATGTCTGGGTTCCACACCAAGCTCCAGAACAAGGACCCCTTGTTGGTACCACATTGCTATAAATGAAGAAGTGGCCTCCTTTCACTTCTTTGAAAGGTCTATAAAGAGCCGAGCATTTGCATTGTGCGAACAACCTTTCCATTTACTGATTCTGTGGTACCAGGTTAGATAGGGAGATTAAACTTGCATCTATGAGACATTTATGGCATATCATGTGGATATGCCCTAGATATCGAAGATGTGAATAATCCTTTAAATCAGGGCTGGGCATTTTACCTCAATTAATGACAATTATTTAGGTCACACTCCTTTTAAACCATTCAGACTGAGCATGGCCGATGACTCAGCATTGTGACGCATAGATGCAAACGTTGCAATGCTGTGTGACCCATGTGACTGATGAGGCCCAATCACAGGCCTCCGCAGTCCCAGATGTCAGTCAGAAGACCCAAAGACAGCAGGGAGTCGCGCCGGAGCCCAGGAGAGACCCCAGAGTATAATAATAGGAGTTCTTATTTGAACACGTTCGGTCAGAATAAAACTGCAGGTAGAACCTTGCACATGTTATAATAACTGAAGTGAAGTGTTTGATGTTCATTTATTTTTCATTAATTGCCAACCCTACTTTAAATGTGTTGTGTCAGTAAAAATACGGACCTTTGAATCCATTGCCTGCCTCACAAATCCGTGAAAACAAGAGCGCAATTGTTTCTTTGGGGGAAAGAAAGGCGATGTTATTTTCAACCCTTCATTCAGAAACTAAGGAGATAGTAGCATTGATACCCTCCAGTCAGTTGAGTGCACCTATAATAGTATGTGAGCAATGTCCTATCCTCATCCAGCAAGGCAGTCCCGAACAAACATGGGATATAGGTTGTTGTTAAACATTGCAATGTGCAGCTGCTATGTTTTACACCACACTGCAGTTCATTTGTCAAAATGAATGTCTGACGGCTTTTTCTCCACTTATTCTCTGACCTCTCCTGCACGTTCTCATAAATGGGTTTAGGACCAAAACAAAGTTGGGACCCTAATATTTCTTAGATTGAAAAACATGCCGTGCTGTAGTAGTGCTGCATCCTCTTCAAATGTCTCCTTACACAGTATGCTCCTAGCCACCCAGATGTACAAGGTAATGCAGTCAGCCCCCGTCAGGTGGTTGACAGTCATTCAGTCACTTGAATGGTATTGCACTCCAGTTACCTGCGCAGCAGGTGTCCAGCAGGTACACAACAGGTGAAACCCCAGCACTTCACCTCCTTCATTTCCAGAATCATTGGGGGTCCTAAAGGTTTATAGAGGATTGAATTCCTACTGATTATGAAGTGATGGTGTATTCTATTGAGATGTCATCACTTTGTAAAGGGTACAGAGTTCCTGAATGATACTGACCACAACTTGTCTACGTACATAATACCCACGTTACTCAGAGCTTAGTCACAGTGATGTTAGTGACATTTAGTTTTGCCCTTTGTGCATTTTTGGTCCTTCAGAAAAGAATTATTATGAGGAAGAAAAACTGGTAAAGAAGCCTATAGAAATGTGTTCCTGTGTCGTGTTGAGCATCGTAGCCAGTACCCATAGCCTTTCATCTTGGAGATAGCTTTATACTAACCCTGTCTGTCCACTGAGTATTACTAGGACACGAGGCATTGCTGAGATTTAGTCTTTTGGGCACAGACCTGTAGATTGAATGGTTGAAATATTATTGAAACGATAACTTTAGCAGGACTTTTGTTACCACATTTATTGGTATTTTGCTGTTTAGAGCAGCTGTGGTCGAGTTTATCGTGACCTTTTGCTGCCTGTACTATTTTATTGTAATGTTCAGTATGCCTTAAAGTACAGCTAACATCCTGGAATATGTGTATTGTAGAAAAGGTTTACTTTAGAAGGAATGTGCCACATTATAGGGTTTATGCAGTGTTATGCCATGATTGAAGACTAAACACTAGACAGGGGAAAGCCATAGCCACAGTATGTTCTCATTTAAAGGGGTACTTAAATTCAGTATACTCTACTCTTATTCTCTGATATTACGGCTTCTGTAGCAATTATTGTTGAGTTTAGGAGCTATTCTGACACTATCAATAGATTGTGAAATTGAGATTTAAAGACGACCTCCCTCACAGCCAGATTTTACCTGTGTAGTCTGATCTTGAAGTCATACTTCCTTAATTTCTCCATACGTCTTGTCATCTTATCAAAGGGTACAGAAGGTAGAAAGTATGACTGCAGGATCAGACTGCACAAGCTTCATTTGAAGTCTGTTACCATAGAGACAGAGCTGTAGACACCAAACAGTATTAGATTTTTTAATTAAGTTACTTCATTTTTTTCATCTCAGATTCATTGGAACAATAAAAAAGGATGTGTGATCAATGATCAAAGGATCGATGTGAATGATGTTACTTTCCTTTGCATATGTTTTATTTATGTGCTGATTAGAAAATGTAAAAAAAACTATAAAGTGCTTGATCAAAAAATTAAAAAAAATTGTTACCAGGGTCCATCCCTTTAACCCCTTGATCATCAGAGTGTTTTTGTTGTTGGGGATTTTTTTTTTGGGGGGGGAAAGGGGTATAAAAATAAATCTTTTTGGAGCAGGGGGGAAACAGACCATGTTGTGACATCAGTCACTGATGGAGATGATCTGGGTCTGCAAATATCCAGCAGATCTGCCATGCTGGGGGGCACCAGGTGATCACGTGATACCCAGGTCCATTAGGGACATTGGCAACACTACTGTCTCTGCATATTACAGTACATACTTCAAACATGACCCATGTGTGGGCTATATTATCCTGAATTGACCATGGGTGTGTGAATGGAGCTCACTATGACGCATTGAGTTTCAGAACAGCTGAATCGCTACTGTTCTGAACTGGCAGCTTTATGTCAGTACTGTAGCAATCTGGATGCTCGGAAACTCTCTGCATCATCACTCACTATGAAGCAAGGAGTTCCATTCACATGGCCATAGTCTGTCCAGGAAATACTGCGCATGCACAGAACACGGACTTGTGAATAAGGCCTAAGGATAGGCCATCAATATAGAGTCCACAACCCAGCAGTATACTTGTCTATACTTGGTGATATCTAATGAAATCTTTTTTTGATGGGCCACCAAATTGCAATAAAAAGAGGGATGATCCGTCTTTGAGAGTTTTGGTAAATCTTCACAGCATAAAGCCTATAGGTAAAACCCCTTATATATGAAATCATGGACATGTGAAGAAACCTATCTGTGAATGGCACTGAGGTACCAGCCATGGGCATGTATGTCCTTGCAGTCATCTATGTGCTTTAGGAATGGCATAGACATTTCTGGGATTGGCCTCATTTGCATATCTGATAAGTTAGTCATACATTTCTATGAATGATGAGTCCCCTGCAGTATTTTCTATGCCGCTGTTTTGTTCTGTGATTCCTTTTTCAGCATTTGTCAAGTTAACAGACACTTATGTTATTTATTATTTGTAAATGTCTCCCGCAGGATAGAAACGGGACGTTTTAATGCATTTGCTTTAGATTTTTGGCACACTTCATATTTGCCCCATGTCGTGAATATTTATATGTATTTTTTAATGACTGCAAAAAAGAAATTCCCTGGAAAAGAGCCATTTCTATGTTGACAGTCATATAAATATCCATGATCCATATGTGTCTGGTGGTAGACCTGTTTATGCATATAATAAGATGTACTCGGTATATACCTTAGGTAGAGTAATAGCTGAAGATAAATAGGAATAGCATGTGTTAAAATCCCTGGCGTGTGAAATATATTAATGCTGTGCTGGGTCTGTCCCCAAACACTTAAAATGACTGAACTGTGGGTCACATCCCATAGTAATGATATCCTGGGGTGAAGAGAGCTGTCAGGACTGCTTTTTAGCCATCCGTGCCATGAGAATAGCTTAATAAATGTAACTTGGCATCTACCACTTATTCGGGTGCATTTCCCATCACAAAAGACGTTATGTGGTTTTTCCAGGTTTATTTAAATAAAGCAAAATCACGGTATAATGGATTGTTCTGCAACTGTATGGCATGGCAAAGGTCTGAAAAAGGATTTGTCCACTGGTTCTGACTGAATTCTCAGGTGATGGGTGTTTGGGGTAGATTTCACATTGCAAATCACAGTACAATACATCCGGATGGGGTTTTGAAAACTTTCTATTTTCTAGCGCAAAAATGTGAGAAGAGTTTCAGATTCGCGGCATGTCAATTATGTAGCGAATATAACTTGGCATCTACCATGTCAGTTATATTGCATATGTATCTTGGCATCTACCAGCTATTTGGGTGCAGCTTGGCGTCTGGTATGTCAATTATGTTGAAAATGTAACTTGACGTCTGCCATTTACTTTCGTGGAGCTGCAGTCGTGAAAGATGTTACAAGGTTTTCTGGTTTTATGTAAATAAAGCATAATCATTGTATAATGGAAAGTTATGTAACCCTGTAGCATGCCAAAGATCTGGAGAAAGACTTGTACTGCTGATTCTCAGACAATGGGTATTTGGTGCGGATTTCACACGGTAGATTTGCAGCCAAAACAGTACAATACATGTGAATGGGGTTTTGAAAATACATATAGTCCAAAAGTGAGGGGAGGTTCAGATCCACAGCATGTCAATTATATCCCAAAATTTAACCACAAATTAGTTGCTGATTAGATTTGAGACGCTGCATTACCAGTACGGATACTTGTAATGAAACTCCACTGAAGGAATAGTGTAGTTTCTGTATATTCCCGCAACGGCTTTGGAAATTGCAGCGTGTCCGCTGCGCGTATTTTCCCACAAAGTGGGGATGAAAATTCACTAGTCCCACAGGCCCGCTGCCTTGGTATAACGTTAGACTCTGATCTATCCTTCAAGCCGCACATTCAAACCCTCAACACCTCCTGCGGCTTCCAACTCAAGAACATCCACCGAATCCGCTCCTTCCTCACCCCTGAAACTACAAAGATGCTAGTTCATGCCCTCATAATCTCCCGCTTATACTACTGTAACACTCTTCTCCATGGCCTCCCAGCTAACACTCTCGCCCCCCTCCAGTCCATCTTAAACTGTGCTGCTCGCTTAATACACCTCTCCCCCTGTTCTTCATCGTCCGCTTCCCTCTGCCAATCCCTTCACTGGCTACCCATCGCCCAGCGAATAGAGTTCAAATTACTAATGCTGACATACAAAGCCATCCACAACCTGTCCCCTCCATATATCTCCGACCTAATCTCCCGCTACCTGCCCACACGTAACCTCCGATCCTCCAAAGACCTCCTACTCCGCTCTGCTCTTATCCGCTCTTCACACAATCGTCTCCAAGACTTCTCCCGTGCATCCCCCATATTCTGTAACTCACTACCAAGACACATAAGACTGTCCCCCACCCTCACAAGCTTCAAGAAGGCCATGAAGACACACCTATTCAGGAAGGCCTACAGCCTCCAATAACACTACTGTCTCCGCACCACCACCTGAACAGCCTCTACCCCCACCTTCTGTCTCTATCCCTCTTCCCTCATAGATTGTAAGCCCTTGTGGGCAGGGCCCTCTATCCCACTGTACCAGTTAGTCTCTGTTAGCATTATCTGTTTTGTATATCTGGTGTACCGTATGTAAATCCTCATATGTAAAGCACCATGGAATTAATGGTGCTATATAAATAAACAATAATAATAATAGAATTCCATCTACTTTGCTGTGACTGTAAAACACCGTGTTTTTTTTCTGATCGCCAGGGGTGCTGGGAACTGGACTCCCACCAATTTGATATTGATGTCCAATGCCAGATAGCATGTCACATGTAATTTTGATGCAGATGTTTTGAGAAAAAAAAATAGCCGCATTATTGTTGCAAATAATGTAGCAAATTCTCAGCAGTGAGAAATATTTGGCATGTACAGGTTTCAGCCTCTGGATATGAACAAAATGACCCTGTTTAATAGAAGCAAACAAAGATCTCAAAAGTGGTGAGAAACTGAAACACAAAGGCCCTCATTTAGCAATGTATTTATCCCTTTGTGGCGCATTTTACTCCAAATCCTTGATAATCTGCAGTCTGACAAATTTTTAACCATTTGCTCCAGATGTTAGGGTAATATGTGCAATGCAAAAATTGCATCTTTATTCTGCACCTACCCTGGCATAGCAAACATGGTGACATTTTAGCAAGTTAGAATGCAAATAGCAGTGATGTATGTTGTTACAGATTTATCAAAAAGGGAACTTGTAGTCATAAATGTGTTACAAAGTATGTCAATAAAGTTGTCCAGGTTTAAAGGGGTGTTATGGTTTATGGATATTGGTAACTGATCCTTTAGGATAGGTAGAGTGTAGGGACAGGATGCCAGGAACCTCCACCATCAGCTGCTCCCTGTGGTCTCTGGCACCTGTACAAATGCAGAAAACTGAGTCAGATGCACAACTCAATTCTCTGTGTAGGGACCTTGCTGAGTTACTGCAGCTCTGCTCCTATTCACTTGAAAGGTAGCTGAGCCTGGCAGAGTCTCTACACAGGGATAGAACTGTGCTTCTAGCGCTGTTCTTTGTGTACATGCTGTTAAGACCCACTGAGAAAAGGGATGTGTTAGGATGTGATATTAATGACCTAGGTTATACTTAGGTTACATTTCAGTGACCGTTCACATGTCCAGATTTTGATGAGGATTCAAGCATGAATTCTGGATACCAGACAAGTGATTTTGGGCAGATACTTCAACAAAATAATAGACCTGTTCCTTTACTGTTCCACCCTTGTCTCTAGACATACCCAGGACTCTCATGTGGTCTTGTGCCTCATGATCCATATGGCCCTCGGAATAGTACTAGCAGGGAATATACATACTACTCATTCTCCAAAATAGATCACTTCCTGTCGCCTTTCGTTTGGTTCTGCTCTTTCTACACTATTGCAGTTTCTGACTATGCATTGGTATTGCTGGTCCCAAATGCTCTTCCAGTGCAGTTGAAATCCTATATATGGCGATTTCCATCCTATTTGGCAGAATCTGCAGATTTTCACAATTACCTCAATTGTATTGAATGGCATTCTTGGATGATAATATAGCTCATTCCAATGACCTTCCCCTGTTATGGGCTACTTCGAAGGCAGTGGTAAGAGGCCATATCATGGTGTATACAGCACAGAGGTGGAAGGAGGTAAGGCATTGCCAAAGTCTGTATACCTCCCTATTAACTTCCCAAGTCATACATGTTGACCCACGTCCACAAAAGAGACAGCCCTATTTAGATGCTTGGACACTTTTGAATACCGTCATACAAGGCCAAGCCCAGTGGAGTGAACAAACTGCTGCAAAATAGATACTATAGATGGGGCAACAAAGTTGGCATGTTAATGGTCTCCTTTTCCAGACTCCACAGATTCCCTACTCCAATATTCCAACTACATGAGCCTTCCACACCAACTGGGAGGACATAGCTAAAGACTTCCATACTTATTGCAAAGACCTGGACTGGGTGGACCCAAATGACATAAAATCTATTGATGACTACTTTGACTGTCTCTATGACCTCCCTTGACCACGACCAGAGATGCCTGCTAGAATCTCTTATAACCGAGGAGGAGGTTTAGTCAGTGATCTCTGAAGTCCATAGCCGTAAAATTCCAGGGTCAGGCGATTTGTCGTCAGAATACTACAAAATTCGCCTGAGATAATCCCCACCCTATATAATCTGTACAATGAAGCATATACCAACAGACTGGTGGGTAGGTTCACAGAATCTAGGATGGTCCTGCTTCTGAAACCAAACAAAAACCCAGACCTGCCACAACCAGACCGTCCGAAATTATTGTTGAACCAGGACTATAAATTCTTGGCAAAGATCCTGGCTACAAGAATGCAATTTTTTTTGCCACAAATATTTAACCATGCCCAGGTGGGATTTACGTTGGGAGGGCATTTGGTCAGAAATATTCAGAAGGCCATTTTGGCAACTAGTCAGAATTTCTCTCAACCTGTTTCTTTACGCAGTCTTGATGCGGGAAAGGTCTCTTGGCCTTACCTGAATGCCACTTCACTTTGACGCGCCAGAATTTTGGTACTACTTTTAGGAACTTACGAACTCCTTTGTACATTAATGTGAACAACATGATTACAGTTAACAGCTTGAATACCCCACCTTTTGGATATTTTCTGTGGTACTAGAAATTGCTACGCGTTATCCCCCGCCACTTTGTTTTGTCTTAGATCCTCTCTTTTAACATCTTGTTACCACCACATTGTCTCTGGTATATGCATGGGTCAACGGGAATTATGCATTACATATTGTTTATGCAGATGACATACTATTAATGGTATCAGATAAGACCATCAACTCTTTGACCACCTGGCCTGGTAAATTCTCAGCATATACGCTGAATATGGCAAATTGTTAGGATAAACTCTAAATTTGGACAAACCGAGGCGTTGTTGTTGTGGGGCCCCAGCAAACCATTCTAGTTAACTATTTTCCCATTTACATGGTGTACATCCTTGCAGTCTTATCTGCGAGTCTCGATCACCAGGGTTCCTACTAAATGATAACAACTGAATTTCCTCCCATATATAATCTTCCTGGAGGTCATGCTTAACAGATAATAGCGCCACACTCTGTCTTTCCTAGGGAAGTCCAACTTATTAAAAATTGTGCATATTTCCCAATCTTATCTTTGTCCTACAATTGTTAACATTACTGCTCCGACCTAAAGATTTGAGTCATGTTAACAAACTTTATAGATCATTTATATGTGGGGGCAAACGCCCAAAGATTGCATTTTATCTTCTCACACAGACTAGGTCAAACGGGAGAATATACTTCCCTTCAATCCTAGAATATAATTTGGCATTGCTTTTGTGGGTGATGGACTGGTTACATGGCTCTTCTGTTTACACCAACACACATCTAAGACAACTTCTATGTCCCATTATATCTTTGAAATTTACACCAGTGGTATGAAAACCTTCCCTCCAGGGCAAGGACAATCCCCTAGCTCTCTTCTGCCTCTTCTGCTCCTGTGCTAACACCTGTTCCTCAACTTGGCCAGTCGGACAGGCACCCAAAGGTACAATGATGCCATTCCACACAGAGCGGCCTACTGGGGCCTGCCTTGCCCTACCACATTTTCTTTTTCCTACATTTTCATCCCTCTAAGCAGTACTGCCCATGGTCAGCTACACTAATCAGTCCATAACAAAACACTCTGGCCTGCTGATCCTACTTGCCAACCCCTTACCCCCTTACCACTCTCTGCACCCCTACCCCCATATTATGTTCTTGCTGTATTGTGTTTTGCACTTTACTGTTGTATTGCCTGTATCTGCTGTACTCCCCCCATCCCAAACCCCAATTTGTTTGTGATGCGTTTTGCACAATCCTCCTGTATTGCCTTGGTATTTGTTATCCCCCCTCCACCTCACCTACCACACCCCATACTGTGCTTAGGTTTTTTTTATACTGCTGTATTGCCTACTATGCTGTACTCCCTGCCCCTTACACCTTACATTGTGTTGTGCTCTTTACAGTACTGGAGTGTTGTCTGAACCCCCGACCTCCCCTCCGCCACTACTTATTGCATTGTACTGTCTTGTATTGTGCTCAGCTAAGATGATCTGATTAATGGGCAGACTAGGGTTATAGCTTCTTGTTAAGGTTGTTACTATGAACTACAGTATTTGTAATCCTTAACAAGATTTTGTTGTGTACAGGTTAGGATCTTTCTTAGGGTTTGGTACTGATCATCCTTAATACCTAGATACCTATCTTTTTGCTAACTGATGCATAAAAAAGTATTACTTGTAATACTAATCTTGTTTATATTAAGTTATGATGTAAGGTATTCACTTGACTTATATATGCTATATTCTTTTTATTTGTTAGATTTATTGAAAACTTCAATAAAAACTGTTAAAAAAAAATCAGCATGAATTCTGTGCATAACTGCTCATCAAATTTACAAAGGTTCTGAATTCAATGTAAGTGAATGGTATTCAATTCATGTACCCCAAAATAAATCTGTTCAGATTTTTATCCACAATGCATAAAACATTATTATCAGAAATATGATGCAACAAATGTCAGTTACAGACGTCAATGCATCCTTTCCTTGAAAATACTTGAAAGTTGCTTCTTTAACCTTCATTGTTACTAGACCACAATGTCTCTTAGCTGTAATTCATCATTCTATCTCATCGGCATTTGTACCGGCTTTATATGCAGACATATCCGACATTTCTTGGTTGTATAGAGATGCCTATAGTTTAGGTCAGAATAGAATATATTTTCCAACAATGTGTGAATCTTGTATACTAAACATGTATTCATTTATATTAACTGAAGTTGATGACTTCCACAAATTCTAGATCAGCGATGGTGAACCTGTGTCACAGGCGACACACCACGACATTTTGGGTGACACACATCGGCAGCTACGTATTTTGTTATTGCAATAAACTGCTGTCGATATTTTTTTTTTACTCACCTGTCCACGCTCCTGTCCTGGCCGCCCTCTGCTGCCTCCTCTAGGCGTCGCTACACTTGACATCATGACGCTGAAGAACGCCGGGACGCTTCATACAGCGCACCCTGGAGGCGGCAGCGAAGGGTATCCAGGTCTGGATCGTGGACAAGTGAGTAAAAATTATCGGCCACTATACTGTGTGGGGGTGGGGAGATAACAGGGGGTCATATACTATGGGTTGGCTTTAAAAAAGGGGTCATATACTTTGTGGGGGTTATAAAAGTTGTCATAAACTGTGTGAGGGCCATAAATAGGGGGATAATATGCTGTGTGGGGGGGTAAAAAAGGAGTTCAAATATTGTAGGGGTCTGAGTGGCAACAGCAGTTCTCCAGGGATCTGAAGACCTGCCCCCCAGTGCGCTAACTAGCTCATTTGCATAAGACTTCAAGTTGTTATACCCCAAATCTACAAAAGTGCATGTTGTTCATCACTGTAAGCCTGGGTTCGCATCTACGTTGGATTCTCCGTTTGGAGACTATGTCGCAGTGACTGCTGAAAATCGCAGGACAAAAAAAGTACTGCAAGTCTGACCTTTTTCGTTAGGCAGTTTCAGTTTAAAGGAATGATATCTGATGGATCAGATTATAGTCAGTGGAGTCTGTCAGGTACAAATGTGAACATAGCTCTGTAACATGGTGGTAGTTGAATATGCTTTAAGTGTAATAAAATATAACCGCTGTGGTGATAGAGAAACATCTCTGCAAAAGTACTCAACACAAAAACACAGGAGATGACATAAATAATGCAAAAATATTACTTTATAGGTAATCTGCCACCACCACTTATCTGCTCTTATCTTGGCTGTTAGTAACCCAGCCTTGTGTGTGACAAAGTGCAGTCTTGCTGGTGAGAAAATCAGCCTTTAATTTGTATGGAAATGAGCTGTTCAGTAAATCTGGGGCTTGGGCGCGTCTGCCAGACCACCCATTTTTGTCTTTGGTCACTGCACTTTGGCATTGGTCAATATTTATGTTAGTGGGTGGTCCGAGTTGGTGAAGACAGATAAAACTGGGTGCACTGACAGGCGCAGGGGCAGATACTCCTTGGGTGCACCAAACATCTTATTTGCATAGGGATTAAAACTTTATGTTCAGTACATGACTAACTGGCCCTACAACTATTCCACAGGATAGATCATCAGTATGTCATCTGTGGGAGTATGACACCCCGACCCTGCACAGATCAGCTATTCTAGTAGCCTCCTGGTTGCAGAAGCTGCTAATGGATGGACGGCATGTGCAGCACTGCTCCTATTCAAATAATAGGAGTGGCCCATCAGCCCCGTCCACTGCGTAGCGTAGTTCTAGTCAGCTGTAGTGCCACTCCTATTACTTGTATAGGAGTGGCACTGCATGCGCTGCCCATCTATTAGCAGCTTCTGGCACCCAGGGGCTGCTAGAACAGCTGATCTGTGCATGGTCTCGGTGTCAGACCCCCCACAGAGGACATAATGATGACCTACCATATGAAAATTTGGTTTGGGGCTAGAAAACCACTTTAAGGCTCGCACATTTTAGGTGGAGGTTTCAAGTCACTTGTGTAAATAGAGTAGTAGTAGTGTGCATGTGTGACCATTGCTCCATTGACTTCTATGGGACTGATGGAGTGCTGTACTCTGCTTTCTCTGTCAGCTTTAAAAGAAGTCTGTGAGCAGGAAAATCAGTATCAAACGAATGACAGTACCTTGTAGGTCTGTTTCTACACTTTCCAAGGATGTCTTTCATATTCTGCATTGCAGCTTCATCTTCATGAAAATCTGCATCTTATTATTATGCAAATTATCTGAAAAGGGCTTTAGGGATGTGTCTTCTCCTGCTGGGGTTTTACTCACTGCTCTAGATAACCAGTCCTGGCAGGAGAAGACACACCCCTAAAGCCCTTTCAGCTAATTTGCATAAGAGTAAAACACTAATTTCATGAAAATAAATCTGCATGGCAGAACAAGAAAGACATTCTTGGAAAGTGTCCCTTTTAAAAAGTGTATGATCAAAGATTATTATTGCTTTTTTGCTCAGTTCTCATAGTGCCCTTTCTTGGGATAGCTGGAGGTCCCAGTAGACTGATCATAAATTTACACCAATCCTGAGGATTGAGGTTATTCCAACTATTTTTGATATTCTTTAATTGTGCTGCAGAAGGGACAATCAACATAAAAAAAAGTTCTGGTCTTCTGTCACCAGTGACGTCCTGTCTGTGCTAGGTGACTGTTGCAGCCAATCACAGGCCTCAGCAGTGACCTCTTCACAATTGGCACATGGCTGCTTGTGAAGAGGTGACTACTGAGGGCTATGATTGGGCCTGATATGTATTGTATGTGAATAGTTTAGTGCTGTTTGTTCATATTCCTATTTCTGTATTCATTACTTGTACATTTATCGTTGAATAAAATGAGTTGAATAAAATTAAATAATTCAGCTCTGCTCATAGATGGGTCCTAAAAGAGTCGTGTCCTTCACTACGCAATCTTAGTGCAAACAGAACACTTTGGCAAACTTCATACTTGTGTTCTTAACACTGCATAGACATCCCTGGTAATGGCTAAACTCTATGTAAGAGAACATCTACATCTCAGACATCCAACTAATACTGGAGAAGTTCCAAGATGTCTCACAAGTCTCCTCTCAAATTCAGCAATCTTACAGTCTTACAGGTCGAGAGATAGCTGTTTCTACTAAGTGTAAGCTGATTCGAGTACATTCATGGATATATGTTCTATTTTTCTATATTTCCATTTTAGCCTTTTAATGTGTATTACTCAAACTAATCCATAGACAGATCATGCAAACCATTCTTCTTTATTCCTTTATTTTCAGGTCAGGCGATGGGAGGTACAATCAGTGCTTTGGCAGCCATTTTGGACCTGTCTATTGCATCCAATGTTACAGATAGTGCTCTCGCTTATTTCCTTACTGCCGATGTCTTCCTTCTTTTATGCATTGCTGTGTATTTGATCCTTCCAAGGATAGAGTATTCCAGGTAAGACTTCAATGTATCATATCGTTCTTGTATTAGGTGGGGATATAGGTTTTGACAGGTTTCCAGTATTTCTATATTGGATTTAAGGCTTCGATTGATTGCAGATGTCACATTGATCACAGTGTACCAAGTGAGAATTCTCTTCAGTGAAGGTCACATTTAAAGGAGCACTAAACCTAGGAATGAAGAAAACCTGTGCAGATTGAAGAAATAAGAGTCCAAACTGATACAAAATTTATCACATATAAAAGTCAGAAGGATCAATCACTTTTACTTGGTGTCCAAAGGAGTCCCTGGCTTAGCACAAATGGTTAGTTCAGTGCATATAGCAAATGTAGATGATAGTACAGTACATGTAGCACAGGTAGATAGTACTGCTACTACTGGTAGTACAGTATATGTACTAACTTTAGATTGGTGGTTGTTACTTTTCCAAAAAGCAAAGTACCTGGTACTAAAAGTGTATAGACTCAAGCCAGTACCATGAGGTGAAAAAAAAATATTTGTGGCCACCTGATTTAGTTAGAATCATAGTAACGTGATATAGGATGGTAGGAGGTGTTCAGGTCACATAGTGGCTGACAGATTATTTAGTTGCTAGTAACCATCATAGTTAACTAAGCTACTAACATGACAACCAGGTAGCCATAATCTACAATAATAGGCAATGTTCCAGCATTAGTCTCGTTCAGTAGGTCATAGACTCATCCTTTGTGCCCCTCTAACGTGCTGCATCATTTAATCCTTCAGATGATATGTGCCGGTCTGATGGCATACACTGCGTAGGACACATCTGTCGACTACAAGTGTGGGTCTACTTCAGTGATATATGGAATGTGTGTGAACAGTGTTATACATACGTACTATATATAAGAATATCGGCGCAGATTTCTGATGACTGGTGTTACACATGCCACTCTTCATAGTCCTGGAGGCGTACCCTCCGCTAAACTGTGTGCCTAGGATAACTGACTCTGGCAGGTCAAGATTTAATACTTAGAGTTATTTTGGAGAAAAAAAAAAAGTAAAAACCACAGGGTGAAACTTAAGAGTTTCGACCTCAGGTTACTTATGACACAGTTAGATCACACTTGTTCCTTAAGAAACCAAAAGAGAAGTAAGGACCTAAGACTCTCCTACCAGACACATGACTAAGGAGTATTTCTCAATAAGTAGCATCTGAACCAGCTTTCTTGTCGCATGGGCTAATGCCACTATTCAGAAACTTAAGTACAACCTCAGCAAGAAATACTGCTGTGATTGTGATGCCATTGCACAAATGTAGCAGAGTATCTGCTATTTTACGGTTTTGAACATCTTTTATTCATAGTGATAAAAAGTTTTTCTGAGTCTTAATACTGTCCTGTCAGTATCAGATCGGTGGAGGTCCAACTCCCATCACCCTTATGCTAGGTTCACACTAGCGCTGCCTCTGTTGGAGGACCAGAACAACGGAAAGGCAGATCTCTGGCGGTTACACACAGAGCCCGGCGGATCCCATTGGCTATCATTTTTAAACTGAAAACTGTGGAAGAAAAAGTCCTCTCTGCAGGACTTTTTCCTCTGCCGATCTTCAGCGGATTCTCCAACAGTCTCCGGCACAGATGTGAACTTATCAGCTGCATGAAGGGCCTCTTAAGTGAATGGGACAGAGCTACATGAAGTACTAGGCACAACCACTACATAATGTACTCCACTGTGCCAGGTAATAATAATAGATTGAACAGCATTGTATTCAGTGGACAACCTTTTCCTGCTGCTCTCATACCCTTGAGCAGGAGACATTTCTAAGAATACATATGCTTTTTCTCTTGCATGATTATGCTTTAGATTTTGCCGTTAAGCTATTGAATACATTTGTATAGAAAGACATAAGACTGACAATATGATTGCAATACTAAAAATAACCACTATAGTTCAGGCTGGACGTGGGAATCTTATCACCAGGACAGGCTTTCTGTATGATGCCCTAGCAAAGCTTAGCTGGATCAGATGGTTGAACCTCCTTGTTATACTAAAAGGATTCCACAGTGATAGGTTGATCCCAGCAGGAAGATAGATCTTCGATGGTCAGCACCCATTATCTGGACCTTCAATTTGTCGAGAAGGGAGTGGCATGTATTATAATAAGCTACAGTATCTTATAGTCTTCTATCAGCACTTGCCAGTTAAATGGGTTATCTGCTTTCTGGATAAAGTACAGAAATATCCTACACTGTCATGTAATGGCATGAATAGTCGCTATATCACTAGGGCTTACCAGAGAAGACCCAGTCCCATTGATACTGATGTGAACAAGCTGCAGCGTCCATAGCTTCCCAGGATGGTGCTTTTTCCTTTGCTACACAGATTCTGTGGATCATGTGGCTTGTGTACATCAAGACCCTAAATGTGCATCAGGAGGACTGAGGCTTCTCTAGGCACTCTGAAGCCATGTCCACATGCTATTATATGACAGCATATGGCATTTCTGAATTTTATCCAGAAAGAAGACAATCCCTTTAACCATGCAGTCTCTGTAGGACAGTCTCGTTGATGTTTAACCTCTGTTCACATACACGTTGTGGATTCTGTTTTTACAGGATTCAAGATGTACATCGCAGACTTCTTACAATCTCTTTTGTAATAGATCTTCTAGGAGAGGAACTAGTTTTATGTGTCGTAATGTCTAGTAATCCCAGTATAGGTTTCAGAGAACCACAGGTGTTAGTCAGACAGGAAGTAGTATTTTGTATTCATTCAGTAATCTCATGTCAATTTCAAGAGAATATTCGCATGAAGAGATTCCCACTTGGCTGGATTTTTCTTCAGACCGTTTGGTAAAGATGGTTTATAAATGTTTTATCGGCAAGCTGTACTGGTTAGTATGAGAAGTGACCCAATGTAGTTCTGTTTTCCTGTCAGTAGGTGGCATCGCACCACTTATCTTCTGAAATGATTCTCTATGAAATGCAAGGAAATTCTTGCTCACCCTCAAGTTTTAGGCCAGTTTTAGGTTCATACTTCAGGTGTGTCCACAAAGGACAGAATTACAGCAATGCCTTGGAGTGTTGCACCTCGAAAAATAATTTCAGGCAGAATCTGACTCAAAAAGAAATGCTATAGGTTTTTTTTTTGGTTTTTTTTGGAGCAATTTTTGCAATCAGAAGATTAAATGCAAACCTAAAAAAAATAAGTTATACCAACCTAACCCCATTCTGTGGAACTGCATGCAGTCTCTGACCGTACTGCCATCTCTGACTCAGCGCTCATCGCTCCTCCTGCCGAAATATCAAGCCGCCACTAGGAACAGCAGGACAGCACCCGAAATGTGGGCCTGTCCCACTCAATCTGGGTCAGCTCAGGGGGCACCCAGTGCTGCAGATTCACCATTTGTCCTATGGTCAGAGAGGAGGTCATGTTCAGCAGCAGCCAATCCATATACAATACAGTGAAATATAAGACTTTCACAAACATCACAGAATTGAAACACACATTTAGAGGGGTGGGGGATTGGATTTGGTGTAGCACTTCTTTAATGTCATGAGGCCACATGTCACTGTACAGACCTAGGTTATTATATCCAACCTTCTTTTTGTAGTGTATTCTCCCTTTTTGTTAGACTTTCAGCCACGATTGTCACTTTTCCAGCATGAAGTGACCACAGCTACAATTTTGATGCCATTGGGTATACAGCTCTCTAAATTAAATTATTATTGAACCTTGACTGGTTCACAAAAATAGTTCACTTTACAATATACTCGCTCAGCCTGATGAAAAATGAAGAAAAAAGAAGAATAAGGTGAAGCCTTTTGGTAGGTTGCCTGCATTTACAACTACATGTTTTAGACTATATTATAATAACGTTTCTGTTTTCTTTTTTTAAGCTATTACTTGACTATCAATGACGAGAGACCAAACATTTGTCAAGCTGAAGGATCTGAGGAGACCGTGGACACTTCTTTGAAGACAAACTCTCCACCAATCCTTCCTATCTTGAAGAAAGTTAAAGTGTTGGCTGCCTGCTTATTTTACACATTTTTTATTAGTATCATCATTTTCCCTACCATCTCTGCAGGCATTGAGTCTGTTGAAAAATATTCAGGTAGTGTATGGACTAATAAGTACTTCACTCCTATGACCTGTTTCCTAGTCTTTAACTTTGCTGACTGGAGTGGACGGCAGATCACAACATGGATACAGAGCCCAGGGCCTGACAGCAAGATCCTTCCAACACTGGTTTTTCTCCGAACTATATTTATTCCCCTGTTTATGTTCTGTAATTACCAGCCCAGAAAACATATATACCAAGTCTTCTTCCAGAATGATATCTATCCAGTCATTTTTATCACTCTGCTGGGACTCAGCAATGGTTACTTGGGTACACTCTCTATGGTTTACGGTCCTAAAGTGGTTCCCAAGGAATTGAGCGAGGGCACTGCAATAGTAATGTCTTTCTTCTTAGGGTTGGGCTTAGCCATAGGCTCAGCTTTCTCATCTCTTGTTCACTTAATTTGATGTGTTTTTAACATGGACCAAATTTTAGTACATTCATAGTGACTTTTAAGAATTTTAAAATGGATTTGTTTGTTTTATGTAAGGATCTAATCCTGTATGCATTTGTTCTTTTAAAGCAGATCTGCTTTGAGAAAGTGCTGCTTTCTTTAAGGCTGGCCGTACACCTTAGCGGTCAACCGAGCATTCATTCAGCTGACAGCAATTGTGTTTCCACCCCAACTCTCCATAGATCTTGATATTCAGATGTCAGTGGGGTATCTGTTGGAACTCCTAACACATTAAATGGGATGGCCAATCCTAGTAAAATTGGCGGGTTCATCTGACATTAATATATATGATCAGCTTTAGTGCAATATATCTTGAAGACCAGTCCGCTTTTCTATTAACTCATTGGCACAGAAAATATTGTGCCATTGGGCAAATAGGAGCTATCAAGAAATTTAGCAGACGTAGATAACGTTAGTCTGCTCTGTTCATTATGGGAGCGCTTTCCCCACTTCTCCCTCTTTTGTAACAGTGTATACACAGTAACCCATCAATCACTGCTCGCGCAGGTAAAGGACTCATTTTTTGAATACGGTGGAGTCAGGAGAGTTCACTTTATTTTTTGACAGCTCCTATAAGGAAATACTTTTTTTTTTTTCTTCCATTTGGACTAATAGGAGAGTGGACGTGTCTTCATTCTATTGTATCGTTAAACAGGGTGGAATACTGTGATGAAGGTCAGCTTTAAATTGACTTTGCATAGGTACTGTATTGTTCTTACAGTGAACACATAGTTTATACCTCCTTCTTCCTTTGAAAATATATTTAAGTCGGGACTCCACACTGCTAAAACATAGCGGTTTACATTACCTGCAAAGTGGATGGGATTCTGGTTAATCCCATCCACACATTGCAGAAAAAAATCTGCGTCGGCAGTGCTGCATTTTCAAAAACACTCGCATTTTTGAAAATCTCAGCATGTCAGTTATATGCATGGAAACGCTGGCGTTTTCCGTATAGGTAATACTCTCCAGACACTCTGTGAAACTGCTGCGGAAAAAAACGCTATGCGGTTTATACTGCTGAGGCTTACTACCTGGGGCCTTAGCCTAAAAGGGGTTTCTGAGAATTGAAACTAGGTACCATTAGGTAACCATGACATGTTAAATCCTCTTCCACTCCAGTACTCATGGCTGGTCTTTGCTCATATTCCTGGAGCAATGAAGAGACATTTATCTACTTAAACACTGCAGCTATAACATATGACCGCTGAGGCCAGTTATTGGCTACTGCAGTCATGTGCATCTATGGCATGTCAAAGAAAATGAAAAAGATTGGCAGGGACCTTCAGGACACGGGTGCTAAAGGTGCAGTGAATTTGAATGTTTTTTTAGTTAATATTTCTATTCTCTATGGAATATCCTTTATGGATCATGTTTTTTTTTTTTTTATTATCTCAGCCTTGTCCCTGTTAAGTATAACTTTACTCCATTATTATGTGCAGACAAATAACAGTAAATACAATGGGGCTTTGCCTTAACAGGTATTTGAGATAAGTCTTACCATTACTACTACTACTGGTATCAATATTGGTTAGTCAATCTACTCTTAATTTGGGATTTTATGCAGTATCACTAGATGTGGTGTTTTTATTAAATCTTCTGGAAACTGGTGTCTGAATTATCTGGTGTCTGGGCTATGGCATATTTATTGTATAGCTAAATCTTATACAACGTTTATTTTTTCTACTTTTTTATTCATATGTCATATCTTTTTTAAATTGCAGAATTTAGATTTAATTTTTAATTTTTTTTTTAATTTGTGCTCCGTCCAAGATTGTTACCGATGGCTGAATATATTGATAATATTTATTTCTATAGTTTTTGATCAAGAATATCTTGCATGATAATGTTTTAGGTATTTTAAGTTTCCAAAAGCACAGAGGTAATGTGGTTTTCGATACAGTCATTGATAATTACATAGGACCTGTCACTACTTCTAACGGGTCCTTTTTCTTGACAGTTTGGCCTTAATATTCCTCTTGTGTGTGCCTCTGCCCAGTGTGACACTGTTGAATCAGTGCTTAGTTTTGGACTTGCCCTATTGACAATTGGTACGGTAGCACCGAGTTGTCTATTTTTTGATACATTTCCAGGAAAAATGAATAGTATGGCACAAAGTGACTTCATGGCACAAAGTTATTTTAGGTTGCTTTTATGGATATGAATCTTTGTATCATAGATGAGGCAGAGGCACCTGTGAAATACCCAAAATGGTAAGTCACTTAGTAATAGTAGTTCCCACTTGCGTCTGTTCCTGCGTTATATAGTCAGCTATCTATGTGATTTGCTGTCATGTAATATAGTGTTTCCCCTTCATTGACCAGAAAATGCCTGACCATACATGGCTTCTGCAAGCAATATCAGCTAAGTAGAGGAGGGTAGAGTAGCTGAACTTGCACCCATCATCTGGTCTAAAGAAAAGAAAAAGTTGTGTTGTTGGCCGTAACAACATGTCAGATACAAGCTTTCCCTTGGCAGCTACTACGCTTTGTCTATCGACTGAGCAAAATAGTAACAATGTCTCCGGCACTCCTGTTCAGTGTGGAAGTGCTAGTGAAGGACGTTTTGCAGTCACTATAAGAGATCCACAGCACTCTTCTAAGTTGTAAAATCACATTCTAGATCACCAGGCATGCAGGTTAGTGAAGGAATAAGATGACTTGTTATTAGTAGAACAGAAGCCAGACATTTCGGTTACATTGCTTTTTTCAGTGTTATTCCATCTAAGTAAAGAGCAAGAAGAAAGTTAGGCCAGTGGTGAACATATGCCATTGTATTGCTATTCAGTGGCATCTGTTATAGTCTTATGTTGGAGAATACTACTCCTATATGTAGCAGTAAGTAAAGAAATGTTCGGAGCACTGCTCTAATGGTGTAGTATGACAAACATTCATGTGCTCTTTGCATTTTGCAACCGTTATAATACAAAGTGAGTGAGCGGCACACTATGCAAATAACTTAGGCATACTATGCCAAAGTGCACCATGAACATTTATGTGAGAAATGCTACATCTGTGCTTCGGAAGGAAAGGCTCTGACAAGATGTGAGCAGAGCCAAAATTAAGATTTCCTAATGAAAGAAGAACCGTCTGCCCATGGCAGCCATAGTTCACTTCTGATTTTCTCACTTTTTTTTTCTTCTTGAAGACAATTATGATCTGCTTTTTGTACTGATAATATAGATGGAAAATCCACAACTTCTTAAAATGACATGGTGTCTTCTTTCTAATAAAATTATCTTTCTACTAATAAAAGTATGTAATTTTAAGAAGTATGCAGTGGATTTTCTCCTATCGGTTTGACAACTGCTTCAAGTCCTCTGTGAATACCTCTATCTTACACATTCTCTTTATCATGTATAGGGTCTAATGTATCATGGTTATATCACTTCTCCTCAGGTGTAGCACTTATACTATATTTACGCAAGGCTTCCAGGCTTTTTTTGTGCCACTTCTTTCTTTTTGCTCCACAATCACCAGATCGTGAGTTGGGCAGAGACCAAGGTAGGCCAAGGATGCTTTGAGCCGACAAATTTACCATAACTCACACCAGAAAATGGGCATGAGTTATATAGGAAATTTACACCATGTCTGGCATAGATTTCCATTCAGGCGCATGAAAGTACCCCTGAGTTGTTAAGAGGCTCGAGTCTCCTTACTAAGACCGACAAATTCCCCCTATTGATTCCAATGTGTCTATTCACACTAACAAACCATCAAAAAATAGAACATATCCTATCTTAGTTTTTGTGGATCCTTGAAGTCTGTGAGGGATCATTGTAAACGCGTCATAGACATAAACAAAACTGCCATAAAAAATGGACCATTTCATGTGTCTTTCACGGCCGTTACTCTTCACTTTCGTGTATATATAATCTTAGATATAAGTCTCATTTTTTCACATCAGGTATACATCCATACATGAGTATGGTTCAGTATGACCAATACTGACAGCTTTTATCCCAAAACACTATGTAAATGATTGATATGAGAGCAATGTATCACTGTGCACCAGGCAGGCATTCTATGAATAAAAGCTGATGTAACTGTGTATATGTTTACAAGAATTTCCTCATATCTGAACATCTGATGTATAAATAGTATTATTTTGGTGTGGTTATGGTTCAATGTTACAACCTACTGCAATAAAAATGCTATCTGATCTACATGGTGGCTGGGCTAAAAATATTTACAGGGTCTTTACAGATCTGTTCACAGGTGGTAAGTCAATTCCAAAACTCCAATGTTCTTAAAACACATCACACGGAGCAAGACTTTCTTTTTTAGTATTAGGACCAAGGTGAGCAGCAGATGCATCAAAAAGCTGGACCCCAGAATTTAATTTCACTGCTCATTGCTGGAATGTGTGTTGAAGAGTAGCAAGTTCTCTTCAGCTTGGTTGGGTCAGATAAAGTATTACTTTAGACAGAAGGTAATTGGATTGTGAAATAGGCTGCGGTGAGATGTAGCAGACACTCTGGCAGCATTAAAACGATTCGAAAACAGTTTAGATAAGTACGGAACATAGAGATCACTAACTAGAACTGCTGCCACAGCAGAAGGATGACCTAGTCTTCTGGTGACCTTAGGGGAAACTTGGGCACCTGGAATTTTAAGTTTAGCATTAGCACTGCAGATTTTCAGTTAGTAAAGGTGGCTTTTCACCTTCAGAATAGTTTCCTTGAGTGGATGAATTAACAGTCCAGGGATATAAGGAGCAAATAATATTTGATATATATTCTCAATTAGACCGTGCATGTGAATTCACACACTGTAGAATTTTACTGTATAAGACGTGGTCTTAAAAATGCCTCCCATATGTAGCTGAAAAACAGAATAAAGGACATACTGCAGGCTTTTCTGTTGTTCATCATGTCAGTTCTGTTCCAGATGTTTTGCACATTTTCACCACCAATTTTATTGTTGGCAATACATAGGGTGATATCTGCAGCAAAATTTACATGCTCATTTTGCTGCAGATTTGTGACTATATCTGTGGCATAAAAAAAATACAGTGGAACCTCTTTGAGACCTCTTCAAATTGCTGCAAAAATGTTCTTCCAAGGGAGTGGCCATTTCAATAAAGAAGTTAGTATACAAAGATAAAAAATCCAGTCTACATGTGAAGTAATCTTCTCAAAGAGGAGGACTTGGCAGTATTTTTTAAGGTTTTTTTTCACAACAGTTATTTTAATGATTTGCTCAATTAAGGCTGAAGCCACACATTGCGTAAATGCATCATTTTTGGCTGTTATGGAAAAAAGCACTGTGTTTTACAGTCCCAGCAAAATGAATGAGTTTTTATTTATTTCATCTTCACATTGCAGAAAAAAATGCTGTAGAAAATATTTTTGGGATTGTTTTCCACTGGGTTTTTTTTGTTTTAGTTGCATTTTGCTATGTGTGTAGTTAACCTAAATTGATATTTTTTAGGATCAGGGTATTGATAGTATATGGCAGCCCCCATGGTCAGCTGTTTACAGGGGCTTCAGCTTATGGGTCAGCACTGAGGCTACTACTTGTTGTAGATTAATTAGAATGTATAGAGAGGATAAAGTTCAATACATATGCTGGTACAGTATATGAACAATGTGTGCAATTTGATAACACATCTGCAAACTCAAGGTTAGTAACTTTAGTTTTATGTTTATGTGTTGGATTCTTATCATTGTGAATGAGATAATAGTGTTGTTCACTTTAGTAAATCATTGGCACTGGGTTGCCCATGTCAAATCTATTAAGTAGCACTAACAGATAAGCCAAGGTCCAAAAATTAGACAGGGGCCACACTTGTCTGTTATTTCTGTCCATTTTATCATCTTTTTTCATATAAATGGCTCCTGTTGATTTCAGTGAGATTGTATTTTGTACAAAGTTTCTAACAATGTCATGTTGACAAATATTGGATGACTTTTACTAAACAAAATAGGCCAGAATTTTGGTGTAATTTGTGCCAATTACATGCTTTGCACCACTTTATTGTTTTAGACACTTTGCAACTTGTATGAAAATGAGCATGGCTTTCTAAATAATGGGCATAATGGCATAAGTTGTGACAAAAAATACACCAAAATTTGATGCATCTTTTTATTGTAAACTAAGCCAACTAATAGGAGGTGTCAAGTTATACTAGGCATTCTAATAAAGTGACAGATTTATCGTCCAGGATTAAACACATTGATAAATATTGCACAGTTTAAGACTGTCTAGTCTATCTTTGCACTGTCTAACTTTTAGACAGTATTAGTGGGTGTATATGGCAGAGGGAAAATGTCTGCTTGTCTTCCACAAATGACACATCATCCAAAATGCGGTCCTATCCCACAGTTGAACGCATTGAAGCAATGGATTCCTTGAGTTTTATACATATGTTGTCACAGTAATGCATCCTGAAAGTAGATGGAAGATGGGTATGCCATTTATATTAACATGAAAATCTCTGCCTGTTCCTTATAAAAACAGATGCTGTTCCATCTGAGAGCAGGCTATGATACAGGGAAAAAGGGTCAGTTATGCGATATGTAGGTTTATATGATCACTGCGTGTGTGATAAGCAGGGCTCTCACTGTCTGTTCTAGGAGTCCTCTCAGAATTTCACTCTTCTGTTTACTCAGAACCTCCATCAATATATCACAGAGCTCAGCTTGTCTCCCTCTCTCATATAAACATATAATATTATCACAGATCTCAGCTTTTCTTCCTCTCTCATATAAAAATATATACAGTCATATGAAAAAGTTTGGGCACCCCTATTAATCTTAATCATTTTTAGTTCTAAATATTTGGGTGTTTGCAACAGCCATTTCAATTTGATATATCTAATAACTGATGGACACAGTAATATTTCAGGATTGAAATGAGGTTTATTGTACTAACAGAAAATGTGCAATATGCATTAAACCAAAATTTGACCGGTGCAAAAGTATGGGCACCTCAACAGAAAAGTGACATTAATATTTAGTAGATCCTCCTTTTGCAAAAATAACAGCCTCTAGTCGCTTCCTGTAGCTTTTAATCAGTTCCTGGATCCTGGATGAAGGTATTTTTGACCATTCCTCTTTACAAAACAATTCCAGTTCAGTTAAGTTTGATGGTCGCCGAGCATGGACAGCCCGCTTCAAATTATCCCACAGATGTTCAATGATATTCAGGTCTGGGGACTGGGATGGCCATTCCAGAACATTGTAATTGTTCCTCTGCATGAATGCCTGAGTAGATTTGGAGCTGTGTTTTGGATCATTGTCTTGCTGAAATATCCATCCCCGGCGTAACTTCAAATTCGTCACTGATTCTTGTACATTATTCTCAAGAATCTGCTGATACTGAGTTGAATCCATGCGACCCTCAACTTTAACAAGATTCCCGGTGCCGGCATTGGCCACACAGCCCCAAAGCATGATGGAACCTCCACCAAATTTTACAGTGGGTAGCAAGTGTTTTTCTTGGAATGCTGTGTTTTTTTGACGCCATGCATAACGCCTTTTTGTATGACCAAACAACTCTTTGTTTCATCAGTCCACAGGACCTTCTTCCAAAATGAAGCTGGCTTGTCCAAATGTGCTTTTGCATACCTCAGGCGACTCTGTTTGTGGCGTGCTTTCAGAAACGGCTTCTTTCGCATCACTCTCCCATACAGCTTATCCTTGTGCAAAGTGTGCTGTATTGTTGACCGATGCACAGTGACACCATCTGCAGCAAGATGATGCTGCAGCTCTTTGGAGGTGGTCTGTGGATTGTCCTTGACTGTTCTCACCATTCTTCTCTGCCTTTCTGATATTTTTCTTGGCCTGCCATTTCCTTACTATGTTCCTCACAGTGGAAACTGACAGGTTAAATCTCTGAGACAACTTTTTGTATCCTTCCCCTGAACAACTATGTTGAACAATCTTTGTTTTCAGATCATTTGAGAGTTGTTTTGAGGAGCCCACGATGCCACTCTTCAGCGGAGATTCAAATAGGAGAACAACTTGCAATTGGCCACCTTAAATACCTTTTCTCATGATTGGATACACCTGGCTATGAAGTTCAAAGCTCAGTGAGGTTACAAAACCAATTTTGTGCTTCAGTAAGTCAGTAAAAAGTAGTTAGGAGTATTCAAATCAATAAAATGATAAGGGTACCCAAATTTTTGCACCGGTCAAATTTTGGTTTAATGCATATTGCACATTTTCTGTTAGTACAATAAACCTCATTTCAATCCTGAAATATTACTGTGTCCATCAGTTATTAGATATATCAAATTGAAATGGCTGTTGCAAACACCCAAATATTTAGAACTAAAAATGATTAAGATTAATAGGGGTGCCCAAACTTTTTCATATGACTGTATCACAGAGCTCAGCTTCTCTCCCTCTAGCATATAAATGTATATATCACAGAGCTCAGCTTTTCTCCCTCTATCATATAAATATATATATATATATATATATATATATATATCACAGAGCTCAGCTTTTCTCCCTCTAGCATATAAACATATATATATCAGGGGTCTCAAACTCGCGGCCCGTGGGCCAACTGCGGCCCTCGGGACAATAGTTTGCGGCCCCCACCTCAATATCAAAGTTTATTGTTACTGCGGCCCGAGTTTGATAGGAATGGCACCAGGGGCGCACTGTCTGGGGGTGGCATTTTTTACTATTTAATGTAAACCAGCCCAGGACAGGCCGCTTTAAAAAAAAAAAAAAAACAACGCTGAGCGGGACCTGTCCTGGGCTGGCTTACGAGACGTCCGCATCACAGCGCAGGCAGCGATATAATGACGTCATCGCGCCTCCTACGCTGAGACACAGACGTCTCGGACAAGAGGAGGCAGGTAATGGCCAATTTATTTCCCTACCCCGCGTCTGCTCGTGGCCTCCTCCGTTTCCCCTTCTGCTATGGGACGCAGAAAGGTAAGTGGACGCTGCTGTGAGCAGCCGCAGGCATCGGTAAGTGAGGCCACGGGCCTCAAATACTACTATTATTACACTCTGGGGTCTTATCAGACCCCGGAGCAGGGGCGTAACTATCGGGGTAGCAGCTGCCACAGGGCCCGGGACATTAGGGGCCTCGGAGCCCTGCGGCAGCTGCTACCGCGAACCCCACAAACCAGTAATGATCGCGGTCGCAGGGGTGCGACCGCGACCGGACCCGGCAGGGTACGGAGCCCGCGGCCAGCTGGAGATGGCCGGGCCCCGGACCATTATGATAGCGGTCGGGGAAAGCCTGGTTCCCCGACCGCTATACATAATGTTATTGGAAAGGAGTTCTGTTCATATTGCAGGCCCCTTTCCAATACATGCCAGCCCAGGGGAGGTGACTGAAAATAATAAACACATATTCTCACCTCTCCTGGGCGCAGCGTCCTCTCCGGCGCTCCTCCGTCATGACTGAGACCTGTGATTAGGCCCCAGCGGTCAAATGGGGCGCGGGCGCGTAATGACGTCAGTGCGCCCCATGTGACCGCTGAGGCCCAATCACAGGCCTCGGCAGCGACGTCGGAAGAGGGTCTGAAGACGCTGAAGATGGCAGGATGGAACGAGGATGCCAAGGAAAGGTAATACAAGGTGAGTATGAATGTTTGTTATTTTTAATCACCTTCCCTGGGCCTCCGATTATTATACTCTGGGGTCTGAGGAGACCCCAAAGTATAATAATAGCACCGATGCGGAGGGGGCTGTTGGGAGCTTATAATACTGTGTGGGGGCCACTGTAGAGCATATAATACTGTGGGGGCCACTGTAGAGCATATAATACTGGGTGGGGGCCACTGTAGAGCATATAATACTGGGTGGGGGCCACTGTAGAGCATATAATACTGGGTGGGGGCCACTGTGGGGGGCATATAATACTGGGTAGGGGCCACTGTAGAGCATATAATAGTGGGTGGGGACCACTGTAGGGAGCATATAATACTGGGTGGGGCCCACTATGGGGGGCATATAATACTGGGTGGGTACCACTGTGTGTAGCATATTATACTGTGTGTGGGGGAAGAAATGTAGAGCATATAATGCTGTATGGGGGCCACTGTTGAGCATATAATGCTGTGTGGGGGCTACTGTTGAGCATATAATACTGTTTGGGGCCACTGTTGAGCATATTTTACTGTTTGGGGACCCGTAACCGGTTCAGGGGGGGCCCCATGTTAAATGTTCGCCTTGGGGCCCAGCCATTCCTAGTTACACCACTGCCCCGGAGTATAATAATCGGAGGCTCAGGGGAGGTGAGGGAACAAAAAAACCAATGTACTTACCTCTCCTGCGATCGGTGTTACTCCGAGCAGGCTTGGGGCCTCTGGTGACATCATCAGGTCGCGTCGCTGGCCCGATCACGTGATGTGTGTGCGCAATTAAACAGGGCCGAAAGCTGCAAGGAGTGCACCGATGTCCAGGATAGGTAAGTAACATTGGTTTTTATGTTTGTCACCTCCCCTGGGTCTCCGATCATTATACTCTGGGGTCTGAAATAATACTGTGTGCAGGGGCCACAATGGAGCATAATACAAGTGCAGGGGCCACTAGGGAGCATAATACCGTGGCAGGGGCCAATATGGAGCATATTACCGGTGTGGAAAACCTGATGCGGCCCAGCCTCACCCAGACTCTACCTCCAGCGGCCCCCAGGTAAATTGAGTTTGAGACCCCTGATATATATATCACAGAGCTCAGCTTTTCTCCCTCTATCATATAAACCTATATATATCAAAGAGCTCAGATTTTCTCCCTCTAACATATAACCCTATATATCACAGAGCTCAGCTTTTCTCCCTCTAGCATATAAACCTATATATCACAGAGCTCAGCTTCTCTCCCTCTAGCATATAAACATATATACAGTACAGACCAAAAGTTTGGACACACCTTCTCATTCCAAGAGTTTTCTGTATTTTCATGACTATAAAAATTGTAGATTCACACTGAAGGCATCAAAACTATGAATTAACACATGTGGAATTATATACTTAACAAAAAAGTGTGAAACAACTGAAAATATGTCTTATATTCTAGGTTCTTCAAAGTAGCCACCTTTTGCTTTGATTACTGCTTTGCACACTCTTGGCATTCTCTTGATGAGCTTCAAGAGGTAGTCACCTGAAATGGTTTTCACTTCACAGGTGTGCCCTGTCAGGTTTAAGAAGTGGGATTTCTTGCCTTATAAATGGGGTTGGGACCATCAGTTGTGTTCAGAAGTCAGGTGGATACACAGCTGATAGTCCTACTGAATGGAGTGTTAGAATTTGTATTATGGCAAGAAAAAAGCAGCTAAGTAAAGAAAAACGAGTGGCCATCATTACTTTAAGAAATGAAGGTCAGTCAGTCCGAAAAATTGGGAAAACTTTGAAAGTGTCCAGAAGTGTAGTGACCAAAACCATCAAGCGTTACAAAGAAACTGGCTCAAATGAGGACCGCCCCAGGAAAGGAAGACCAAGAGTCACCTCTGCTGCGGAGGATAAGTTCATCCGAGTCACCAGCCTCAGAAATCGCAGGTTAACAGCAGCTCAGATTAGAGACCAGGTCAATGCCACACAGAGTTCTAGCAGCAGACACATCTCTACAAGCTCATCAAGAGAATGCCAAGAATGTGCAAATCAGTAATCAAAGCAAAAGGTGGCTACTTTGAAGAACCTAGAATATAAGACATATTTTCAGTTGTTTCACACTTTTTTGTTAAGTATATAATTCCACATGTGTTAATTCATAGTTTTGATGCCTTCAGTGTGAATCTACAATTTTTATAGTCATGAAAATACAGAAAACTCTTGGAATGAGAAGGTGTGTCCAAACTTTTGGTCTGTACTGTATATATCACAGAGCTCAGCTTTTCTCCCTCTATCATATAACCCTATATATCACAGAGCTCAGCTTTTCTCCCTCTATCATATAAACCTATATATTACAGAGCTCAGCTTCTCTCCTCTATCATATAACCCTATATATATCACAGAGCTCAGCTTTTCTCCCTCTATCATATAAACATATATATCACAGAGCTCAGCTTCTCTCCCTCTATCATATAAACCTATATATTACAGAGCTCAGCTTCTCTTCCTCTCTCATATAAAAGTATATACAACGCTAAATTCACAATAGCGTTTGAGTCTCAGTATTAGACTCCGTCCCCAATTCTCTCAGTTTTCAGCGGAAATCGGGCAGACCCCGTTATAGTCTATGGGGTCCACAGGTTTCCACGTGTAACCACTTTTTAAGTGGATAGGGTTTCCGTTTTTTCGAGTCCGCTTGGAGATGGAAAACCTGAAAGCTAGTGTGAACCTAGTGTTACAGAGCTCAGCTTCTCTCCCTCTGTCATATAAATGTATATATCGCAGAGATCAGCTTCTCTCTCTCTGCTGCTACATTTTTCTGCTGCCTTTTTAGGGCAGCAGAAATTACTTGACAGGTTCATGATTCATCAAAAGCCAACCTAAAATGCTAGCATGCAACAGCTAAAAATCCCCAGTGAAAAGATATCACATGTTTAGCAACAATTAAAGCAAACATGTTTGAGTTACATGACCTAGTTCCTAGAACTGTTACTGACGGGACCTGTTGAGCAATAACAATTTATTTATTTTTTTTTTTTTTTTTTGCATTATCAGCAGCAATGCCATCTCAAATTATCCTTCAAACTTGTGGAAGATAAAAGAGTACTTCTAGTAATTTTCTGGAGGACTGAGGTTACATGTGTAACATCAGAACTGAGCTTGATGCCAATGTACAGTAGAAGAAAGCTTCTTCAAGAGATGACTGCCTTATAACTGAAGACTAGATAAAATAAGTTGACCAGAACATCACCTGTGAATACAACTTTCTCTTGCAACTTCTCCTTTCAGGGGGTAAAGCTCTTTGCTCTTAGTATTTTTTTTTTCTTGGATACAATATTTGGTGTCCATGGGCAGTGCTGTTTATGTCATTTACAATAGTTTCTAGTTCATTTCACATTTGTATGCCGTTTTTTTGCAGGCAACATACATATCCATAAATCCACTTCAATGTCTTCATTCAGACAAAAATAACTGAAGCAAGTTCATTTTTCAACCTGGATGCATTACTTCAATGCAAGTTTATGGGTCAGTGAAAAAACTGATGGCATCCATGATGTCCTCTGTTTTTCATGGACCCAGAAAAATAGAAAGCATAGGAAATGAAAAAAAAGTTGATCTGTTTTTCGGATCAATCATGGACAACACACCACCTGCAAATGAGCAGGGTGGGGTGATAACCATGAAGAGAACAGGCCTCTCACAGCCATATAATGCAGACATGTAAAAATATAGCATAGGGTTGGGTTTTTCAGTTAAACGTTAGGCATGTGGACCTCAATGATCTGTGGTATGTAGATTTAAGGGGAAATATTCTGATCTATCCTAGAAGGCTATATTAGGCTAAAGCCCCACATTGCAGAAACGCCACAGAAAAAAATCGCAGCATTTCACAGTGCCTGCAAAGTGAATGAGATTCTGGCTAATCCCACTGCACACATTGCAGAAAAAAAAAAAAAACGCTGCGGAAAGCTGCGTATTAAAAAACGCCAGCATTTTTGAAAATCGCAGCATGTCAATTATACCTGCAGAAACACTGACATTTTCCCTATAGGTTTAATAAGGGATGAAAATCCGCAATGAAAAACGCTGCAGAAAAATAAAGAAAACTGAATGCGTTTCTGCTGCAGTTTTTTCTGTAGTGTTTTTAGCTGCTCTTTTCTGCGTAGGGGCTTAGGAATGTCAATTTTTGGTAATGTGTATTTTCATATATTAGGGCATATAAGTGGTTATCTGGCAAAATAGAAAGAAAATTCAGTTTGCAATGGGTTAAAAATCAAAACACATCTTACCAATCCCTTATGCTTACCAGGTCTCTGTGGGTCTCTACTTCTGGGTTCTTTCTGGACACACAGGAAATGCCCATGTATTCTATTGAAAAGGGCATTCCCCATTTGTGGAGTTCTGCTGCTTCTTTTTTTTTTTCCTATACACACGTGGACAAAATTGTTGGTACCCTTCGTTTAATGAAAGAAACACCCACGATGGTCGCAGAAATAACTTGAATCTGACAAAAGTAATAATATATAAAAACATGTTGACAAGCCACAAATCTTCTGGGAGAATGTCCTATGGACAGATGAAACAAAAATCAAAATTTTTGGCAAGGCACGATGTTCACAGATGGAAAAATGAAGCATATCTTGAAAAGAACACTGTCCCTACTGTGAAACATGGAGGAGGCTCTGTTATGTTCTGGGGCTGCTTTGCTGCATCTGGCACAGGGTGTCTTGAATCTGTGCAGGGTACAGTGAAATCTCAAGACTATCAAGGGATTCTAGAGAGAAATGTGCTTCCCAGTGTCAGAAAGCTTGGTCTCAGTCGCAGGTCATGGGTCTTGCAACAGGATAATGACCCAAAACACACAGCTAGAAACACACAAGAATGGCTAAGAGGAAAACATTGGACTATTCTGAAGTGGTCTTCTATGAGCCCTGACCTAAATCCTATTGAGCATCTTTGGAAGGAGCTGAAACATGCCGTCTGGAAAAGGCACCCTTTAAACCCGAGACAACTGGAGCAGTTTGCTCATGAGGAGTGGCCAAAATACCTGTTGAGAGGTGCAGAAGTCTCATTGACAGTTACTGGAATCGTTTGATTGCCTTAAAAGGTTGTGCAACAAAATATTAAGTTAAGGGAACCATCATTTCTGTCCAGGCCTGTTTCATGAGCTTTTTTTAAAAAATTCTGTTGAAGCATGGTTGAAAAGCAATGTCTGACTTTCATTTGTTAATTTTCATAGAATTTTTATATATTATTACTTTTGTCAGATTCAAGTTATTTCTGTGACCATTGTGGGTTTTTCTTTCATTAAACGAGGGGTACCAACAATTTTGTCCACATGTGTATATCCTTAAACCCATTCTGAAGTTTTTCTCCCCTCCAGACGACTCCTTTAACATTCATTGGTTTTTAAGTAAAGTTTAATTAGGGAGCAGTGCATTATACTGTATGTACTTCAGTACAATGTAAACACAGCAGCCAGCTACAAGTGTTACCTATTAACAATGAAGCAATGACTTTTAGACAAGTCCTATAGTGTTAATACACTGCTGTACTAAATGTATGTGGGAGTGCACTGTTAATAGCAGTATGCATTGGGACTGTTTCCTACCTCAACAATTATTACCATTGATTTAACAGAACATGAACGTGTGCTGACTTCTGTTTGGGGAAACAAAAAGCAATGGGGCCTACACTCACAAAAGGCAATGTTTATACAGAATGTGCTGTCAATGTTGTCCATGCATGCAGCACAGTGGAAAATAAATCAGCAATGCCCTATACTTTTTTTTCTCTATACTTTAGCAGTATTGTGGAGAATGACTTGTATACATATTTCTAATGTTGGCAACTGTTCTGCTACAAAGGAATAAGTCATTTTATTCAGTGAGTAGTTATTAGGCAGTATATCATTCACATAGGAAAGAGTGACAAACTATTGGACAAGCCAAGAGCTGGCAAGGCCAGGTGACAGCATTAAAAGAGAAGTGAAATAGCTCTACTACCAACAATATACCTAAAGTATGCATTTTCCTATATGTGACGTCTGAGGAATAAATGTAAATCCGGTATCGCTGACCTGACTTTAATGTGTTCTTTGTTTATTGGATGCTAAAATATAGTTTAAGCACCAACACTGGATATTTTACACTGGCCAGTATTTGCCCCGGTGATGTAAACATGCCCAGCCTTCAGAGGACAAGTGAGTAAATGATTATTTATCCTTGATCACTAATGTAAGCGCTAAGATAATAATCACTTGTGTATATAAGAGCTGCTGATAAAAGGGAATTGTATGGTGATAAATGGTTACGATAAGATTATCACAAGTTCAAGTCCCCTAGGGCATAGTATTTAAAAAATAAATAAATAAAGATAAAACAGTAAAATTGCAGCAACACATTAATCATCCATCCAAAAATGTTTAATAAATTTAAAAAAAAATAAAAACAACACAATAATATAATGACTCAAGCAATACAACTATAATGGTGAATGGAGTAAAAATGAATCTAAAAAAAATAATGCGAGTATTAGCTTTTTTTGATTCAAAGCAATCAAAAATTGCTATGTTTCCCAAAAAAATAAGTCCTCATAATTCTGTTAACAAAAAATGTATGAAGTTATAGGTCTTGGAAAGTGAAAATGAAAAAAAAAAATATTACAAAAAGGGTTTTTACTCTGCAAAAGTAGTTAAACTTAAAACAGCTAAGCAAATTTGGTATCAATATAATCGTATTGACCCAGTGAATACATTTATCTGTTTTTTTTAAGCTGCATAAAGAGGCAATGTCAAAATTGCTGTTATTTTCTATAATTTATAGACGGGGGCTTTATGAGCTTAAGAGGTATTATTTATATCAGAGCTATTAGGGGTCATTATTAGTGTTGAGCGAACCCGTCAGAGTTTGGGTTCGACGAGTTCGGCCGAACTTTGCCCAAAAGTTCGGTTTGGGTACCCAAACTTGACCTGAACTCGAACCCCATTGAAATAAATGGGGACCCGAACTTGGTGACCCAAATATGGCTGTAAAATGGGGATAGTAAGTGGTAGAGGGCTGAAAAATGGGGGTAATAACAGGACAAGTGCCCTGCAAAAAATGGGGTAGAGAAAGTACTTTAAAATAATATAGAATAAAAAAAATTTAAATACATTTAAAACAATATATTAAAAAAAATAAAATAATAATTTTGAACCAGGTGGTAGAGGTCCAGGGGGAGGAGGGTGGAGGTGGCAGTGGCGGTGTAAGTGGATGAGGCTGAGGAGGAGGTAGCCACCACTTGAACCACTCACTTAGGTGCTGGCACAACCAAGTCCTGTGGGATCCATGCCTGGTTCATCTTAATGAACGTAAGTATGTCCACATTGGCTGTGGATAGGCGGATCCTCTTGTCGGTGATGACACCCCCTGCGGTGCTGAACACATGTTTTCATGTGTTTTAGCACCTCCAAAGTATAGAGGGCAAGCTCTGGCCATGTGTCCAATTTACCAACCCAGAAATTGAACATGGAGGACCCATCGCTCAGTACCAAGAGACATGTCGACAGATACTCATCCACCATGTGACTCAAAGTATGTGTTAGGAGACAGTATGGGTACACACGCAGTTATTGTTACTGGGCTAGAAGACAGTATGGGTACACACACAGTTATTGTTACTGTGCTAGGAGACGGTTTGGTTACACACGCAGTTATTGTTACTGCACTAGGAGACGGTATGGGTATACACACAGTTATTGTTACTGCGCTAGGAGACGGTATGGGTATACACACAGTTATTGTTATTGCGCTAGGAGACAATATGGATACACGCAGTTATTGTTACTGCGCTAGTAGACTGAGTACACACGCAGTTATTGTTACTGCGCTAGGAGACGGTATGGGTACACACGCAGTTATTCTTACTGCACTAGGAGACGGTATGGGTACACACGCAGTTATTGTTACTGCGCTAGGAGACGGTATGGATACACACGCAGTTATTCTTACTGCGCTAGGAGACAGTATGAGTACACACGCAGTTATTGTTACTGCGCTAGGAGACGGTATGGGTACACATGCAGTTATTGTTACTGCGCTAGGAGACGGTATGGGTACACACGCAGTTATTGTTACTGCGCTAGGAGACGGTATGGGTACACACGCAGTTATTGTTAGTGCACTAAGAGACGGTATGGTACACATGCAGTTATTGTTATTGCACTAAGAGACGGTATGGGTACACACGCAGTTATTGTTAGTGCACTAGGAGAAGGTATGGTACACACGCAGTTATTGTTATTGCACTAAGAGACGGTATGTGTACACACGCAGTTATTGTTATTGCACTAAGACGGTATGGGTACACACGCAGTTATTGTTAGTGCACTAGGAGAAGTTATGGGTACACACGCAGTTATTGTTAGTGCACTAAGAGACGGTATGGGTACACACGCAGTTACTGTTAATGCACTAGGAGACGGTATGGGTATACACACACACAGTTTACTGTCACTATTATTATTTATAGGCTAACAGCCCCTCACAGTATCCAGCTCCTCTCCCTACACTGCGGTGAAAAGGACAATTATTAAATTTAGCTAAAGCCCTGACTGTCCCTATCTCCAGCTGCAGCATCTCCCTACCTAGCCTAAATAGCTGGAATGGTGACGGTACATGTGACCCTGTCTCTTATACAGAGAGGTCACATGTCCCACCTGGCTAATCACAGCCATGCCCATAATCACTAGTCTTTATTAATAGAAGAGGCCATTAGGGAACATTATATATATAAGGGGGTGGTCATTTACTGTATATTAGGGTTCATAAATTATATAAGGTATAATTAGGAAGCATTTTGAACTTAAGGGGGTGGCTATTTATATAAGGGTTCATTAGGGCACATTATGAATAGAAGGGGGCATCATTTATATAAAGGGTCATTAGGGGAGCAGCATTTATGTCAGGGGGAATCAGGGACATAATATAAGGGGAGCAATTAATTAAAGGGGTTGTCCAGGATAACCACTTTTTTTTTTTTTTTTTTTAATATGATACAGGAAAGGTAAAAAAAACAAAACAAAAAAAAAAGCCTTACTCACCTGTCCCTTGTGCTCCGATGTCTCCCACCGCGGTCTGGTTCTGCTGCTCCGGTGTTTACTTCTAGTGGAAGTCGCCGCCACACACGACTTCTGACACAAAACATTACAGTGCGGTGGAGACTTCCGCTGGAAGAAAACACCAGAGCAGCAGGACTATAACGCACTGGGTAACACCGGAGCACCTTTCCCAGCCTCATATTAAAAAAATGGTTATCCTGGACAACCCCTTTAAGGTGGCACTTGGGCTTTATTAAAGGGGCTTTCCTGCTCATTTTTAGTGATGATCTATACTTTGGACAGATTATCAATAAGAGATCAGTGAATCCCCCCCTTCTGATCAGCAGTTTGAAGGGGCCATAGCGCATGTTTATATCACACGCTGTCTGTTTATAGTGACCGTGTGATGTAATTCCAGCCTTGTCACATAGACATGTATAGGACGAGGCTGTAGTTACATTAAATGGCCGCTATGAGATAAATGACACTGTGTAAATAGAGAAGCGGTCACGGTGCTTACACAGGTACCACGGTTCATTCAAACAGCTGATCAGACTGATGACCTGGAAAACCTTTTAATTAAGAAACTACTGGGGTATTATTAATAAGGGGCACTATTTATACAAGGTACACACGGACATTATTAATATAAAGATGCACTTGGAAGTATTCATTATGGAGGGTTATATCATATATTTTATAATTGGGGTAGCAGGATGGGGGCTTTGTGTAGGTGAGGACAATGTGGGTTGGATGAATGGAAAAGTGAGGAGCCAAAGATGTCTGTGCTGCAAACTTTACAGAGACAAGTCACAGCTGGAAGAAGTGGTCATGGTGGTCCAAAAGGAAGAGAAGTTAAATGTGAAGGATTAGTCAGAGACGTCACCTGTAAGTCACAAAATGTTACTGCACTGTATTCACCTAAATAGTCTGTAGAGCCCTATGCAGAACCGATATCTACCACTATACTGTAGTGATAATATCGGTATACCTAAGTTGGGGGCCCACTTGGACGTGTTTGCCCCCCGCCCCCCTAGCTACGCCTCTGCTCCTTGGCTATGCAGTCTCCCTGTCCCTGCTCTCAAGATTTTAGCGCTGCTGGCCTGGCTGTTGCCTTCTTCTTGGATCCGGATCCCTACCTGTGCCCCCTGGCTCATCACCAGCTGAAGTAAGCACTTTATATTAATATAATAAATAATGCTCTGAAAAAAATGTATCCCCTATCCACAGGCTAGAGGATAAATACCTGATTGATAGGGGTCTGTCTGCTGAGACCCTCACTAAGCCTGAAAATAGTTTTTCTTTTTTCCCCCACTGGGAATTCAGCCTGACCACAGCCAGGCTGAATATAGGCATGTCGCTTGGTGGATGGATGAACCCACGCTCCCATTCACTTCGATGGAAGTGTCAAAGATAGCCGAAGTAAGTCCTTGCCTAAGGGTAAATCCCCAGGACCAGACGGCTTCTCCAATGAATACCTACAACACCTCCAGCAAACGCTTGCCCCATCTCTTTTGGCCTTCCTTAACCACGCCATGTCGGGTGCACCACTTCCACACGAGTCTCTAGCAGCACTAATCGTTACTCTTCCCAAACCTGGCAAAACCGCTGATGTCCCACAAAACTTCAGACCAATTTCGTTACTGAATTCGGACCTTAAGTTGTACGCAAAAATACTGGCCTCTCGACTAGCTCCTATCCTCCCAGAACTAGTTAGCATGGATCAAGTGGGCTTTGTGAAGGATCGGCAAGCTCCAGACAACACTAGACGTGTTCTCCATCTAGTGGACCTATTGGAACGCAAAAAGACTCCATCACTCATGGTCGCCTTAGACGCCGAAAAGGTGTTCGATAGGATCAATTGGAACTTCGCCTTTTCCGTCCTGCAAAAATTGAGATTCTCTGGCCCTATTCTCAACACTATTTCGAATCTCTATACTTCTCCATCGGCTAGGGTATTTACTAATAACACGCTATCAGACAGCTTTAATATCAGAAACAGAACAAGGCAAGGATGCCCTCTCTCCCCATTGATATTCATACTCACCATTGAACCCCTAGCTCAGACCCTGAGGCAAAACGGAAGAGTGCGGGGAGTGAAAGTGGCTGATTCCTCTCATCTCATCTCCCTATATGCAGATGACATCATACTGTCTCTAACTCACCCAGAAACATCTTTACCAGCGGCTATCGAAACCCTCAAACAATATGGAGCCCTCTCCTTCTACAAAATTAATGAGTCTAAAACACAAATACTTCCTCTAAACATCCCCATGCCACTTCTGGAACTTCTCAGGAAAAACTTTCCGTATGACTGGAGATCGTCAGAGTTGGACTATCTAGGGATTAAGATCACGCCCTCATTTTCACAGGTGTCCAGAGTCAATTATATGCCGCGACTGACTGGTTTGGAGAAGGAATTTCAGGCCTACGTGAAACATCACCTGTCATGGTTAGGTAGAATCTCGGCATTTCAAATGATGCTGATCCCAAAACTACTATACTTATTTAGAACCATCCCTGTAGCACCTCCTCTCGTATTCCTCCAAAAGATCAACGCAATATTCAATAAACTCATCTGGAACTCCAAAAAGCCAAGACTTCCGTCCTCTATCCTATACAGGAAGCGGGGTGCAGGAGGTTTGGGAGTGCCAAATATCTTTGATTACTATGTGGCCTCTCATCTTTCTACCTTAAAGGACTGGTGGCACAATAATGCCCACAAATCCTGGATACATATTGAGTCCCATATGATACCACAACATAATCTCAAATCCTGGCTCATCTACACACTTTGGACGGAGATGACACCCTCTCTCCCGTCCCCAATCCTGCAACATCTCACGGATAAATGGCGCCATACTCATCATGCGACGGGCAAGAAGCAGACACTGAATATCACGGGGGCTCCGATTGAATTTCTGGAGCAGGCGATCCTTGACTTGGACCTATCTAGCTGGAGAGCATGCGGTATTACTTCCATCGCGCAAATATGGAGTGTAGACTCGATAATCTCATTTCAGTCTCTTCAATGTACCTTCTCACTACCATCTAAATGCCTTTTTCCCTATCTCAGAATTAAACACTTTCTATCCTCTAACCACAACAAACAAGTGACCTACAATAAAGCTCTGCTGGACCTTCTCAAAACTTGGAATCCTTCCACTAAAATCCTCAGCTCAATTTATAATACCATGGGTTCTAAGGACCAATTGATCAAGTCCACTCCACTGCTCAGCTGGGAAGCTCAACTCCATCGAACATATTCGATCGCGCAATGGCAGAAAGCGTTGGCCTTTACTAAGAAGACCTTTAGATGCGTGACCTACTATGAAACCACTACCAAAATTCTCCTTCACTGTTACTACACTCCAGAGCGACTCCATCGAATGTACCCACAAGCCTCGAGCTCCTGCTGGAGGGGATGCGGTGAAAATGGATCTTTATTCCACGTACTGTGGATCTGTCCCCACGTGGAACCATATTGGCAAGATGTCTTCCGGTGGATCTCATCCTTGGTTGGACTCTCTATTTCTCCGTCTCCAGCCTTAGCTTTACTGTTCCTACAGATTGATTCCTTCCCGACAGCGCTCAGAGTGTTGATTGGTCATGCCTTATTATCAGCATCATTGGCTCTTCTACGCAACTGGAACTCATCTACCATTCCATCCAGGAGGGACTTGGTGACAATGGTAGAGCAGACCTATCAATATGAGAAGATCCTCTCCCATGGAGTCTTTGGTGACAGCAAATTTCAAAGGAACTGGCTTCCATGGACATTAAATACCCACACCCGACCGCTGTAAACTGTCCTTACCTACTCTAGCCTATTATCTACTTTGGTAGTATCACATCCATGTTATTGTCTTTAACGTTTTTGTCACCCTAGGTTGCCCTACAATCGCATCATTCTCTTCACACTGGTCATGGGACTCTTTATCGTTTAAGTAGTAGAGGACATTTCTATGCATGCTGTTTCATTGATCATTACGTATTCATCGTAACCTATAGTTACTCGACCCGATTACACGTTATTATCTTTTTGATATGTGTTGTTATACAATCTTTAAAAAACTCAATAAAACTTATTGATATAAAGATAGCCGAAGTACAGTACTCTGCTATCTGCGGTGCTCCTATTAAAGAGAAAGGTGGCCATGTGGGCACGTCCATCCACCAAGCAGATGATGTGATAAGTCAATGCTGTGTTGTGGATCTGATACTGAAGTAATACAGTAAGAAGAATTCTTAAAAACTGTTTTATAACTTTGTGTATTGAGTATATTGTGAGACGATAGCAGCGTGTGACGCTAGTAGCATGGAAACTAAATTTTTTAACATTTTTTTGGGGAGTAGGGCAACTTTCTATAGTTCACCTCAGGCAGCAAAGAGGCTAGGCTCCCTCCTGCTCGGAGGCTGGCATTCTGCATATGTAAAGAGACCCTAAACGTAAGGTTAAGTATCCATCATCACAATCTTATATAGATCAACAAAGATATCATATGAATCTGTGAGTCAAGAGAATGCAGAATTGGCACAGAATCTATTGGTGTCTAGTTAGGGCTATGGAATATGAAAAAGCCCCAGTCTGTCATAATCATAAGTTTTGTTGTTTGTGTTTTGTTTCTGGTTTTTTTTTTGGTTTTTTTTTACCAAATTTACAGTAAATATAGATGGTTTCTCTGTCACAATGATCCTTGCTTTGACTTATAGATGTACAAACTGGCAATATGGAAGATGTAACAGCTGCTAGCAATTAAAAAATATTTCATAAAAATGGTCCCACAGCATTCATTTCACAATGACAGGCACTTCAGAGCCAGATCTATCCATAAACTTAATACAAATAAACAGAATCACTGCAGAAGAAAATGGGCAAAATTATACACAGTGGGACAGATTTACTAATACTATCTAATAGTTAGACTGTGCAAAGTTAGACTAGACAGTCTAAATATACAGTAGATTTATCATAGTGCCTGATGCTGAATTATAAATTTAGCACATCTTTATACTGTCTAGTTTGGGTTTACATCAAGCTACTTAGTTGCCTAGTTTAAAGCAAAAAATGCACTTACAATGTTGAATCTTATGCCATACACCTTTTCCGGTAAGCATATTTTAGGACTGCCCACAAGGGGTGTGTGGCTGACCTCCATTTTTGTTTATGCACGCCAACCATCTGCCAAGGCTGATTATAATATGGGTGAGCTACACTCCCCTATTCATTCAGAGGCCATAGGTCCAAAGAGAGGAGGCTGTTTGTGATATATGCAGGACATGATATAGAGTGGGGAAAAAAGTATTTAGTCAGCCACCAATTGTGCAAGTTCTCCCACTTAAAAAGATGACGCCGGCCTGTAATTGTCATCATAGGTAGACCTCAACTATGAGAGACAAAATGAGAAAACAAATCCAGAAAATCACATTGACTGATTTTTAAAGAATTTATTTGCACATTATGGTGGCAAAAAAGTATTTGGTCAAGAACAAAAGTTCATCTCAATACTTTGTTATATATCCCTTGTTGGCAATGACAGAGGTCAAACGTTTTCTGTAATTCTTCACAAGGTTGGCACACACTGTTGTTGGTATGTTGGCCCATTCCTCCATGCAGATCTCCTCTAGAGCAGTGATGTTTTGGGGTTGTCACTGGGCAACACAGACTTTCAACTTTCTCCAAAGGTTTTCTATGTGGTTGAGATCTGGAGACTAGCTAGGCCACTCCAGGACCTTCAAATGCTTCTTACGATGCCACTCCTTCGTTGCCCTGGCGATGTGCTTGGGATCAAAATCTCACGATACATGGCCCCATTCATTCTTTCATGTGCACGGATCAGTCGTCCTGGTCCCTTTGCAGAGAAACAGCCCCAAAGCATAACGTTGCCACCCCCATGCTTCACAGTAGATATGGTGTTCTTTGGATGCAACTCAGCATTCACTCTCCTCCAAACACGACGAGTTGTGTTTCTACCAAACAGTTCTACTTTGGTTTCATCTGACCGTATGACTTTCTCCCAGTACTCTTCTGGAACATCCAAATGCTCTGTAGCAAACTTCAGACGGGCCCGGATATGTACTGGCTTAAGCAGGGGGACACGTCTGGCACTGCAGGATCTGAGTCCCTGGCGGCGTAGTATGTCTTTCATTTTCTAATTATTGCTCCCACAGTTGATTTCTTCACACCAAGATGCTTGCCTATGCAGATTCAGTCTTCCCAGCCTGATGCAGGTCTGCCATTTTGTTTCTGGTGTCCTTCCACAGCTCTTTGGTCTTCACCATAGTGGAGTTTGGAGTGTGACTGTTTGAGGTTGTGGACAGGTGTCTTTTATACTGATAACAATGTCAAACAGGAGCCATTACTACAGGTCATGAGTGGAGGACAGAGGAGCCTCTTAAAGAAGAAGTTACAGGTCTGTGAGAGCCAGAAATCTTGCTTGCTTGTAGGTGACCAAATACTTATTTTACACCATAATTTGCAAATAAATTCTTAAAAAAATAAGACAATGTGATTTTCTAGATATGTTTTCTCATTTTGTCTCTCATAGTTGAGGTCTACCTATGATGACAATTACAGGCTTCTCTCATCTTTTTAAGTGGGAGAACTTGCACAATTGGTGGCTGACTAAATACTTTTTTTCCCCCAATGTAGCTGAAAACACATTTACCCCTAATTCATGGGAGACCAAGGTCCTAAGAGAGGTGAATTGCTTAATGTAGGGATCTACCTAACAGAGATTGCCTTGACGGGGCAGATGGGCTTACATTTGATCAAAATGTAATCCCCTTATTTGTACCTCATATTCATATTCATATTATATTCTCATATTCATAAACAGTAGGAATTTGCAATAATGCTCTTGGTGCTAGCAGAGTGCTGGTGCAACTTTTTGATTTTGCAATTGTATTGCAACCATGGCAATATTTGGCAGTGATGACCAACTTGTCTGTGTAAGGCACAAAAAGTGTCTAAAAATAAATGTAGTTCAGAACATACATGCCAGTTTTTTAGTGCAAATTGCTACAGAATTCTGGCACATTTCATTTGTAAATCTACCTTACTATGTTGTCAGCAGAATTAAATTGTTAAAGCATGCCTAAAGTATGTTACTCTCAGCAATATCAGGTACTTTGGCTGCCCATTGGAAGGCCTATAGTAATTCATATGATACTAAGGCTAAATCCACACAAACTTGTGCATCAACAGGTCCGACAGTGATATGTTTTTTACAATTCTGAGTGGAATATGACACAGAATATAAGCAAAAAGGGAAAGGGATTAAAGGAGTTGTCCAACCAAGAACATTTGGAAATTACATAAAAAAGTCATACCTCATCCATTCTATGCTACTCCTATTCAAACCCTGTCTAGTTCTCTGCTGTTCTCTGGACATGAACATATGACCACTGCAGCATATTCCTGGTGACCAGTGATTGGGAACAACTATTATATGTACATTTCAATACATCATTACTTCTACTCTGGCTGACCTGGCTTGCCTGTGTATTAAGTTTAGTCATTCATTTTTACGTCTAACAGGCAAAACAGGAGTATGGGCAGACAACACCTTCTATAGTAATTACAGCTGATTGCTAAGGATTGCATGGAGGGTGTTATTGTACATATAGATATAGCTGTCAATCACTGAGAGGACCGTCTCCTTTACTTCTCATCATAGAAAGAACAAAAATGAAAAGTAATACTTAATCTTTTCCCATAGAAATGTACATCAATCAGCTCAGCTCCTCCTGCATTATAACATGCTACCTGGAAAATGAACAGTAATATTGCCAGTCCAGGTTCTTGGCTTTTAAAAAGTAATCAGCTGTACAATTAATGCTACAGAGTGACTGCCATAGCTACCAGGTCTCCCCTGAAATGTATAGCGGAGACCTGGAGCTAATGCCCACGATCAGGGTTCACTCTGATCGCAGGCACTACACTGTGCTGTGGCCCCCCCAAGTTAAAAAAAAAAAAAAAAGTCCACCAGCCCCGTACCTTTACTGTTGCAGGCTCCCAGGCGTGTCATAGGAATATTACTATTAAGGTTTTGTTTTTTTTTACATTGGTCTATGACCAGTCTCAATTGTAATGTAACGAATCCCTCATAGACTGCAATACAGTTGTATTGCTGTCTATGGGACTAGCAATCAAACAATTTCAGGGTTAATAAAATAGTAAAAAAAATAAAAAAAAAGTTTTATAAAATATAAAAAGGACAATAAAAAACTTAAAGTTCAAATCACCCCCCCTTTCTCTGGAATACATAAACAACTAAAAAATTAGTGTAAAACACATACACATTAGGTAGCCCTGTGTCCAAAAACTTTTAAACATCAAAAGTGCCAAACCACTGTTTTTTCGCTGTTTTGCCTTTGATACAAATTTGAATAAAAAGTGATCAAAGCAATAGACATTCCCCAAAATGGTATAATTAAAAAGTACACTTGGCCCTGCAAAAAATTACACCTTATGTATTCCCATACTTTTTTGCAAAGTTTTGGATTTTTGTTAAGGGGTTAAAATGTAAATAAAACTATATAAATTTTGGTATCCCTTGTACCAAAACATATATATGTGATGTCATTTTGGCTGAACAATGAACGCCGTAAAAACAAAGCTCGTAAGAAAGTTGCATAAATACATTTTTTCTCCAGTTCCACCCCATTCTGAATTTTTTCCAGCTTCCCAGTACATTGCACAGAATAAAAAAATGAAGAATTTGTCCCGCAAACATGAAGCCCTCATATGACTTGTGAACGGAAAAATAAAAAAGTTATGGGGTTTGGAAGGTGCGAAGTCAAAAATCGATAAATGCCTGCGGTGGGAAGGGGTTAAAATAATTTCACTTCTTAATTATCTGATGATCTATTTTTAATAGATTCTATATGTGCATGTATTTACTAGGCTTTGCACACACATTGAGATGATGTGTCGAGTTCTGGAGTTCTGCACACTGTACTATTTTATGTTAATATACAGTACAGACCAAAAGTTTGGACACACCTTCTCATTCCAAGAGTTTTCTGTATTTTCATGACTATAAAAATTGTAGATTCACACTGAAGGCATCAAAACTATGAATTAACACATGTGGAATTATATACTTAACAAAAAAGTGTGAAACAACTGAAAATATGTCTTATATTCTAGGTTCTTCAAAGTAGCCACCTTTTGCTTTGATTACTGCTTTGCACACTCTTCGTATTCTCTTGATGAGCTTCAAGAGGTAGTCACCTGAAATGGTCTTCCAACAGTCTTGAAGGAATTCCCAGAGATGCTTAGCACTTGTTGGCCCTTTTGCCTTCACTCTGCGGTCCAGCTCACCCCAAACCATCTCGATTGGGTTCAGGTCTGGTGACTGTGGAGGCCAGGTCATCTGGCGTAGCACCCCATCATTCTCCTTCTTGGTCAAATAGCCCTTACACAGTCTGGAGGTGTGGTTTGGGGTCATTGTCCTGTTGAAAAATAAATGATGGTCCAACTAAACGCAAACCGCATGGAATAGCATGCCGCTGCAAGATGCTGTGGTAACCATGCTGGTTCAGTATTCCTTCAATTTTGAATAAATCCCCAACAGTGTCACCAGCAAAGCACCCCCACACCATCACACCTCCTCCTCCATGCTTCACGGTGGGAACCAGGCATGTAGAGTCCATTCGTTCAACTTTTCTGCGTCGCACAAAGACACGGTGGTTGGAACCAAAGATCTCAAATTTGGACTCATCAGACCAAAGCACAGATTTCCACAGGTCTAATGTCCATTCCTTGTGTTCTTTAGCCCAAACAAGTCTCTTCTGCTTGTTGCCTGTCCTTAGCAGTGGTTTCCTAGCAGCTATTTTACCATGAAGGCCTGCTGCACACAGTCTCCTCTTAACAGTTGTTGTAGAGATGTGTCTGCTGCTAGAACTTTGTGTGGCATTGACCTGGTCTCTAATCTGAGCTGCTGTTAACCTGCGATTTCTGAGACTGGTGACTCGGATGAACTTATCCTCCGCAGCAGAGGTGACTCTTGGTCTTCCTTTCCTGGGGCGGTCCTCATGTGAGCCAGTTTCTTTGTAGCGCTTGATGGTTTTGGCCACTGCACTTGGGGACACTTTCAAAGTTTTCCCAATTTTTCGGACCGACTGACCTTCATTTCTTAAAGTAATGATGGCCACTTGTTTTTCTTTACTTAGCTGCTTTTTTCTTGCCGTAATACAAATTCTAACACTCCATTCAGTAGGACTATCAGCTGTGTATCCACCTGACTTCTGAACAACACAACTGATGGTCCCAACCCCATTTATAAGGCAAGAAATCCCACTTATTAAACCTGACAGGGCACACCTGTGAAGTGAAAACCATTTCAGGTGACTACCTCTTGAAGCTCATCAAGAGAATGCCAAGAGTGTGCAAAGCAGTAATCAAAGCAAAAGGTGGCTACTTTGAAGAACCTAGAATATAAGACATATTTTCAGTTGTTTCACACTTTTTTGTTAAGTATATATTTCCAAATGTGTTAATTAATAGTTATGATGCCTTCAGTGTGAATCTACAATTTTTATAGTCATGAAAATACAGAAAACTCTTGGAATGAGAAGGTGTGTCCAAACTTTTGGTCTGTACTGTATGCATGCCTCTGTTGCCAATATATTGCTGTTTTTCTCTTTATGCAGTGAGGGTGTTGTCGTTGCTCCAAAAGGTAAGCAACAATGCCCTTATTGCGCCAAAGTACAAGGGCATTTGTATACCATATTTATATATTGACAAAAACAGTGATATCTTGACAACTGAGACACCAATTCACAAGGGGAAAACACTCTTTGATTCAGGTGACCCTAATCTATCTACACAGTATGCCAGGTTGGGTTGATATGCTGGGTTCTGGTGACAGACTCCCTTTAAGTACCCTTCTGGGAGGAAGGGAATATTACAGCCAGGAAGACAAAGAACATTAACTCTGTAGCATGTGTGAAATCTTCTAAGTGACACCAAAGCAATCGTTTTATTTTATAGTAAAGAACTTGCCCCTTGTATTTCAAAATCGTATTTCATCCAATAGGAATGATGCCAATAAAATGTTTCCAATCAGAATTGCCAATAATATATGGTGCATGCATACATTAACATAAAATATTTGTGGGGTTGGGTTGATATGCTGGGTTATGGTGGCAGAATGTCTTTAAAATTTGGAGGCTCATGGACAACAAGGTAAGATCCCTAGTTTGGGAGTCAAAATCAAATCCTACCACTTAAGCTTTAAATGGTCACTAACTTTTCAGACAACTTAGTTTCATTTCATAGAGCATGTGATTCTTGACCAAAATGTAATGCACTTTAATTAAAAATGTGGCTGCTTTCTGCCTGAAAAACCTCTCTCAAGTTCCTGCCACTAGGTGCCTCTCTTCCAGCTAATTTACAGTTCACTCCCTGTTATTAGGCAAGGATTGTACATAGATACATTAGAACAGCAAGACGGATTCACGGTAAGTGAAGGGGGAGGTTCTTTTTTCTCTTCGCACAGTGAATAAAGAGGGGAGGGCCTGATTCTCCTCAGTCTCCATACACACGTCTTTGCTCTGTGCAAAGAATTTAAAATTATGCTGATCAATGTAAGAAAAAAGTCTTCTTTGTACTTGAAATGACTTCTGGCTGCTTGTGTGATTACAGAAGGGATATTATTCACAGACAGCAAACAGCTTTCTCAACTGCTCATAGATTGCTCTTTTCGTGTGTCATGCCTGCATATATTTGCTCTATATTTACAGTTCAGTATTCATGGATCTCCTATATTATAGCTTTTCTCAGCTATTTGTTTGCTACTGTTACTCCTGGCAGTATGGCGGAACAGTGCCAAGGGAGGCCAGCAAACTTCTCATTATTGTAAACGTCCCCTGCCTTAGAGAGAGTTGTAAACTGTGCTGCAGCCATAATGGAGATATTAGAAAACTGATAGGACATCATGTATGAAAGCTTATGCAGTCGGTGACATACAAAGATTTGTTTATATGTTTTGAAAATGGAAATAATTAAAACTTAGAAATGTACTTGAAGTCTGAAATCTGCATTGTTGTCCTGATTTGAGACCCACTCTCAGGGTTCAGGAAGATCTACTTCTTTATTTGCTTCATCACATAGAAAGCTGTTGGTGACCTGCCTAAAGAGGACTGGTTGTCTCATTTCATTAACTAGGCTATCCCCTTTCTGTATTTAAGTCACTGTGACAGAGTGTGAGGAATCTCCCTGTCTGTGTTGGACAGAATGCAAAATGGAGCTTTGTGAACTGTGAGAGGGGGTCTGAAATTGAGACATTGGTTCAGATTTAACACTTAAATCTTGCTTATTTTGTTTTTTGTCAATATGCGAATGAGCTCTTTGGAGCCCTTGTTGCATATTAACATCAAACCATTTGATTCAGGTAAGGCTAACCTATCTATCTGCGGGCCAGGGTTGATATGCTGGGTAATGGTGACTGGCTCCCTTTAAAGTAATATTATTAAATTATATTCATTTCACTTTTCAAAACATATACAGAACATTTTATGCCACTGGACTACCCTTTAAACTATTAGAGTAACTTTCTTTATGCACTGTTTTTCCTCATCTTGATACTACAGGTTCTTCTGGTATTGCGTCATGTCTTTTATGGGTGAAGCTGTGTGCAGTGCATTGGGTATGAATTCTATTGTAATAGATTTACTTTCAGTCCCATATAAAATGTGTTGAACAGTGCTGCTACATCTCAGGTGGCATATTTAAATGGTGCAGAAAGATGGAATACAGCCACCGTTTTGTCTGACTGCCGCTAATGTTTTAAAACCGTTGTTTCTAAATGGTCTCCCTATTATTTTACTTTTAACATTTACTATATTTAAGTGTTGCCTTTGTATCAGAAGCATATTTGATTCCACATTATCTGAATCTTTTTGGAAAGTAATATCCTTCAGGCTTTGTATGTGTACATTTTCAGATTTTGACATCTCTCTATGCATTATCACATTTTCCTTTTAATTCAAGTATTTTGCTCTGAGCTTTTTCCATTTCACATCAGTAATCCAACTGGCCTGAAAAATCGAGAGGAATTGATTATAATACTGTTGCTGAAGAATGTAGACAATCACATTATACAACAAACAACTTAAAGGTAAGACTTCTGACTGTATAGGCCCAAGACTTTTGCCTGCAGTTACTGTTTTATACTGAAACTTAAAGTGAATCTATGAGGGTTCCATCAGCGTGAAATCCCAATTGACTCCCCTATTACAAATAGCGGTATTTTCTCTGCAGCGTTTTTGAGAAAACACAGTTTAAAGACAAGCCAGGAACAGGGAGAAGTGTCCTGGGGGCAGCTCCTAGCTGGCTTCTTTCTGCTTCATTTACAGGTCTCTTCCATTACGAAAATAGGGCAAGATGTGTCAATCAACCTGAGCTGGGAAGGGAGAAGGCTGATGGGGAGCCGCCCCCAGGACACTTCTCCCCATTCTTTGCTTATTTTTATATCATATCTTTTCTGAAATACTGCCACTCTTCAGGGTAAAACATAGCTATTTATGACCAGGGTGCCTGTCGGGAATTTATACCGCCCATGGTTCAAGCAGCATGACTCTCCAGCCAGATTCCCTTTAAGTACAAGTGACAGTTTTGATCATCAAGCAATATTCTCACTCAACCTCATTGTGATTTGTATAGTGCTACACTGGCATCTTGTATTGTCATTTACCATGAAAGTAAATTGACTTCCCTGAAAAAAAATCACAAACCTCTTGTGTACAAAAGACGCATTGTGCAGCACTTTCTGTATTACATGTATTTATTGCTGTCATGAGTCAAAGATGCATGAACTGTTCTCAGGTGGAAACCTTGTCTTAGGAGGTGTCCTTGGTCATTTGTTCTGCCTGTCTAGATATAATTTGTAGCTATCATCCATCACACGTCATCTGGTTCCTCCTTCTTGCTTCCTTGCTGGAGCTTTTAATGTATCATAGCATGAATGACTATTACACTTGCTAGGAGTCACCGGGGTTAATTTGACATTATTTTGCATACTGTATAGAAAGGGATTATGAAGGTGAAATGAATGGTAGAGAATTGGTTCAATGGTCAAATGATCTTAAGTAGTCTGTGTGATTTTTAGTATTGACTTAATGTGCTCAACTAAAATTCTAACGGCAAAGAAACGTGCCAAAATACAAAATGGGTGAGGTTTATCTTCATGTCAAAGATCTAGTGTAAAATATGCAACAGAAATTCTTAGTTACTAACTATAGGTGGGATTGTTTGAAATATTTTCAGAATTTGACAATATACTGTACTTTTTCTAATCACATCTCTCAGCACTCACAGTTTGCAACCAGTATTGTTAAAGTGGTTGTACAACACTTATTTCAGATCACACAAAAGATAACACTTTTTCAATTGGAATTGTCTAAAATAACTGTTTGTGTCTAGATATTAGCTGAGATGTTGCTGTTGTATACCTGTAATCTGAGTAGTAGTTTGAAGCTCCTGGGCCGCAATGCAAAATCTGTAGTGGGGTCCCTACATACCTTGAGCCATTTAGAATAGTGGTTTATTTTGAGGTAGAGTGAGATTTAGCGCCCCCTCAGAGTCTGGGGCCTGGAAGTGACGGCTGCCACTGCATCCCCTATAGTTATGCCCCTGCTTGTAAGGCCACATAAACATGTATTTTTTGTTAGTGAGTTATCTGTTTACTTAACAAATAGTACACTGACCCATTCATTTCTATGGCCCAATGTACACAGCAATGATTTTCCTGGATGTAGTGGCTGTGGAACCAAGCTGCGAAATTCAGCAGAGGTCATATTCCTGTCCATTTTGAGGCTCTTTCACAGACCCATACACAATAATGGTTGTGTGCATGTAGCTTTATGGTGCCCTTTAGTGGTTTCTAAATTCTCTCTCAGAATGTCCACCAAGTAAGTAAGCTTTGTGCCTACCACCTGTTGATTCCAGCCAGTCAGTAGATGATCCCCATATGCTCATTAGTCTGAGGCCACATGTTATAGAAAAACACTTTTTAGTTGCAAATTTTGCTGCAGTATTTTGAGCCAAAGCCAAGACTGGATTCATCAGGAAGGAGTATAAGAGCTTCCTTTATATTTCCCATACTTTTTGAATCCACTCCTGGATTTGGCTCAGAAAGCCACAGCAAAATCTGCATCAAAAAGCAACAAAACTCAACGTATTTCTCAGACTTTCAATGGTGTGGTAGTGTGCATGAATGACCATCACTCAATTCAAAGTACTCTGGTATCAGAGAAGAAACCAAGCATGGGTAGGTAGAATAGCAGCCTGGTGATAACCAGAGAAGAAACTACTTTTAGATTCTCATTGACTTCCCTGAACAGTAGCAGCGATCACTCTATTGTTTGTGATAGAAAAATAATTGGAGTAGTAGGACGGAGTTCCTGGACATGCTTGGTTATCCATGGTGGATATGCTTGGTTATCCATGGCACTAGACACATTTGGTGGAAGTTCTGAGACAGAACCAAAATAACACCAGGGGACACCATGTCAAACATCTTGATAAAAAAGTATACTTTTTAATGTTTCTAATTGAAAGATTATGTTTTTCTAAATATATATTTTATCATATTAATCATAACTTTTAAACTTACAAATTAGAACAATTCCATTTCTTAAGACTGGTTACATAAGTCGGTGTCAAGGCTTTATGTATCACTGGTGGTAGTTTTTATGGATTGAGAAGATGAGAGGCATTAAGAATGTTTAGAAATGTTTTACATATTAGAAATCAGAAATAATTCCAGATAATTATCTTAAAATCTATTTTTACTCAAAATTTCCACTGTGTTAATTAGATTAAGATGATTTCCATTCAGATTAGATTCAGATGTACATTTTCTGTGTAAAAAATGTGTTACCAGAAATTATACATAAGAAATATCTTAAAGTGGCAGGTCCCCATCTATATATTCAAGCATGCTCAAACTCACAGGTGGTGCAGGACCTCAAGCACACAGATCTGTAAAACTGTGGCATTATCCAATTATGGAGTTATACAGTACCCCTTTGTGCCTTCAATTTTATAAAGAAGCATATAGGTGTTATTTTTTTATGTGAATTGTTGCATGTGCAGCAGCCAGGTAGAGAAGCCTGTGGAGGATGGATGAAGTAATTGGATTCACAGAGGCTATATTCTACAAACCCTCTGGAACTCCCAAGGGCTGGTGCAGTGAAGAGGTGGCCTGCACTCTAAAAGATGATGGTAGTGGAAGTTTCCAGGGGCACTCACTGCAATAAAATCTCCCTCAGTCCTTTGGTGGTTAGGGTGCCCTTTATGTTGATGGGTGCAGGATTGAAGACTCAGGAAACAATGGACGCTGCAAATACAGTTATGGCCATTAGTGTTGACACCCCTGAAATTATTCCAGAACATGAAGTATTTCTCCCAGAAAATGATTGCATTTACACATGTTTTGCTATACACATGTTTATTTCCTTTGTGTGTATTGGAACAACCAAAAAAACTGAAAAAAAAGAAAATTGAACATAATTTCACACAAAACTCCAAAAAATGGGCAGAACAAAATTGTTGGCACCTTTTCAATATTGTGAATAATTAACTTTGTTTCAAGGATGTGATGCTCGTTCAAACTCACCTGTGGCAAGTAACAGGTGTGGGCAATATAAAAATCACACCTGAAAAAGGAGAAAAGTCGACTCAATCTTTGCACTGTGTGTCAGTGTGTGCCACACTAAACATGGAGAACCGAAAGAGGAGAAGAGAACTCTGAGAGAGAGAAATCTGAGGACTTGAGAACCAAATTGTGGAAAAATATCAACAATCTCAAGGTTACAAGTCCATCTCCAGAGATCTTGTTGGTCCTTTGTCCATGGTGCGCAACATAATCAAGAAGTTTACAACCCATGGCACTGTAGCTAATTCCCTGGATGTGAATGGAAGAGAAAAATTGATGAAATGTTGCAACGCAGGATAGTCTCGATGATAAATAAGCAGCCCCAATCAAGTTCCAAAGAAATTCAAGTCTCGTGGATAGATGAAACCAAGATAGAGCTTTTGGCAAAGCACATCATTCTACTGTTTACCAACAGCACAGGACTGTACCAACAGTCAAATATGGTAGAGGTTCAAAGATGTTTTTGGGTTGTTTTGCTGCCTCTGGCACGGGGTGACTTGACTGTGTGCAAGGCATTATGAAATCTGAAGATTACCAAAGGATTTTGGGTCGCAATGTAGGGCCCAGTGTCAGAAAGCTAGGTTTGCATCCTAGGTCATGGATCTTCCAGCAGGACAATGACCCCAAACATACTTCAAAAAGCACAGAGAAATGGGTGGAAACAAAGCACTGGAGAGTTTAAGTGGCTAGCAATGAGTTCAGATCTAAATCCCATTGAACACCTGTGAAGATCTTAAAATTACTGTTGGGAGAAGGCACCCTTGAAATTGATAAATTGTTAAAGCAAAGTGCCCTCTGTCCACACTGAGGCATATTTACTATTGTGGTTGCAACTTAACATTGGCATATGATGCACAAAAACTGATGTAAATTGATGCATTTTGTTGCATTTAGCTGCAGACCAATTTTTTTCAAAACTAGCTTGAAAAAAGGGGTGTGGGTTCAAAATTTTAAGGTAAAATTCTCAACGAAACTAAGCCAACTTAGACTAGATAGATGCACCAGATGTATCATCTAGCAGGAGTCACTAGTAAACCTGATGTAGTTTCAGAGCTGCCTAGGTTTACACTGTCTAACTAATAGTTTGTGTGGGCTAATGTGGATGGAATTTAGTACACAAAAAAGTTAGCTATGTTTTAACTTCTTGTTTTCTAATATAAGGCCATTTTTAGTGGTCCTTTAGGCTAAGGCCCCATGTAGCGTTCCACAGCAAAAAAGCACAGCGGGAAAAACCGGGGTGGTAACTCATCGCGGTTTTCCCGCAGCATTTTTCACAAAAACCACTGCAGACTTTGTTTCAATTATACCTATAGGAAAACCACTGGTGTTTCCATAGGTATAATTGACATGCTGTGATTTCCAAAACCACATTGACTGTAAAACGCTGCAGTTTTCCCACTGCATAAACGCCACGTGGGGCCCAAGCCTTAAAAAGGAATTGCCACCACTTCTAAATTTAGTAAAGTAATACATGCATTTACCAGAAAATCACAATTCTGGAGCATCTTTATATAGAACTGTAGTCAAAGGGTATATTCCTACACACTTACCCTGGAAACACTGACTGGGCAATATGAGACTGTGCAATGTGAGACTGTGCAGGGACACCCAAAACTGGGAACAGCCAGTTATCAATTTATTCAGAATATTGTAGGTGGTCTAACAGAGGAACAAAACAACACTGAGTTATGTGAAAAGATGTTCTAGAATTTCATGGGAAAGTCAGAAGAGCTTAAAAATTCTCTTAAATCCTATGCAATCTGCCTTGATCTTTATGAGTACCTATTATTTTCTGAATTTCAGCTGGTAAAGTTGATCTGTTCATGAATAAAATACAATAGAGAGAATTTATCAATCCCTCTATGCCAGTTTTCTTGTGACAAACGTGCACTACAACACCCGTTCTGTGCTTCACATGCCACATTGAATGAATGTGGGCGGAGCACAGTAGGCCAAGACAGATATGCCTCAGCCCAACAAATTCATTATAACTCATGCCAATTATCTGGTGTGAATTATAATCTATGCCAGTTACTGATTGGTGTAGATCTCCACATGTGCCTAATTTATGAAGAGGCCTGAGCCTGTCAGGGCCCTTATTAAGACTGGCGTATGAAACACCAGTCTTAATAAATCTGCCCTAGTGAAGCATTTTATTAAAATAAGCACATAAGTATTTATAAAGAACATTGAAATTGTGGAGTGCTGACTGTCTTGTCATACTGTATATTGTATGTTGCTGGACAGTTTAGAAACTCCCCAGAATTCTGGTCTATATTTAGGGATTAAGTGATAAACTCTTTGCCTTTCAATAATATGGAAATATGTCATAGGCATCAATTTTACCCTTACATGGAGGCAACACAGGTTATTTTAAAGCAGTCGCCAATGACTAATAGAGTTATACAAAATTTTACAAACAAATATTTGTATAATATTTTATCTAAATATAAACCAAGCTATACATTCTAATGTATATTTAGGATCTGTATAACTGCTTTACTACTGGTTTATAAGCTTTATGTACATATCTTGTTAGTTATTGGAAAGTGTTTTGAGCTCAGCCTTGCATTGATTACTTACTTCTAGAGATAGCTGTGCTTTGTATAGTCTGAGAACCTTCAGGTAGATGCACAAATAACCTCTCCACTTTCAGCTGGTGCAGGTAAGTGAAGCTGTACAATATTTCAAGGTCTGAATACATGTTTAGGTTCTGAAGTCTGAATTTATTTTTGAGGTCTGAGTAATTTTGTGGTATGATAAAGTGGTCATGTATACTACCTGGGTATGAAGGATATAGCCTTGTCAAGCCGCTTGGCACACCTGCGACCAACCTTCTTTACCTCCCACTCACACACTGTGAGCGGACCGGGTTCATAGGATAATATGAAACGAGCTTTATAAATTTTATACATTTATTAACCCTAGTGGGTTGGTACTAAGCATGAACATATACAGAAATACATATCACTTATCAAGCAAATATGGGTAAAAGCAAAATACGGTACTGCAAATAAAAAGGGAAATAAAAGATAGGAAAATACCAGAGCAAGTTTGTAGTCAGTTTCTCTGAGCCCATGTGGTAGGCCTCAGGGTTCTTCCTTAAGCAAGTTACAGAGCATGTGTCTCCTACATGCTGCCCAGAACAAAGAGTCTCAGGCCTGGCTCTTAATCCACATGGCTAGGCTGCATGGCCCACTGTGTTTTGAGAATTAAATTTGTAACTTTACATGTGCTAAATGAAGGCTCCTTCCATGAGTGTTCCCATTTCAGCTTGGCATAAAAATACCAAAACTAGAAAAAAAAAACCCACAATGCTATTAGTTTTGACTTTTCATATTTAGCAGTAATTATCTAACTGACATTTATTATCTTGGCTGCAATTTTACCTTTGAGTAATCACAGCCATTGATAATATGGATATATCCTCCAATGTGTTACATCTTTATGTGACACAATGTATGACTTTCTGCCATGGGCAACAAGGCTATAGACCTGACAGAAAAATATTCATTAGCACATTGTTTCTGCTGAATGAGTTGCACTGGACAAGACTGGTACAGAGATTATTTCCAGCTGTGGTTGATGGTATTTGATATTGATTGTAGAAATGCTTGAAGATATGAGGCTATTGATTTCTGTACAAGGCAAATTATTCTACTGGAATTTTCTTGCTTGCATTTCAAACTAGCAAAGAGCAATTTCATGGGGAATGCTCCAACAGAGACACAAAGTGAGTGTAGCCTGCTTCTATTTGCAGTGTCAAAGTAAATACATTATGTATATTCACTGGGCAAAGAACCGCAGGTTCTGCAAGAGTAGCCAGGATGGTATTCAGAATATCAAAGTGGACTCAAAAGATTTTGCCAGTCATATACTAATGAGTGCTAGATAAATATGTGTGTTCATTCAAAACACTGAGTTTGGTCCCCTGCTGAGTTCAAAGTCATACCCAAAGATATGCTGTTTTTCTAAGCTTTTGTGCAGCTAAATCCAATCATTTATCATGTATTCCACCAGGCAGAAAACTCCAATTTCACTCTTAAGGATTGATGTACTGTCATCTGTTCTGCAGACTCTTTCAGCCTAGTGTAAGCTCTATATAGTGTGTCAATTCAGTTTGCTGAAACACAAAAAGAGTCATATAAGCATCAGATCTTCAACTTTTTATATTTTAACCTTAAATCCTCCAGTGGTGGAAGCAGTGTACAGATTATGCACATGATGTCCAGACCTCCTTCATTTCTACTAAACTTGATGGATCCTCTGAAAAGCAGGTCTTGACACATGTACATTATTCAGTCCTGCTTTCAAGAAGAACATTTCCAATAATAATTGTTTTAGTAAACTGATCATTATGTATATGAGTGTGTATCATTAGAACATAACACAATATTTAAAGAGGTATTCACATCTGAAGGATCCTATCTGTATTGTTAGCTTATGTAAATTCAAGACTTTTCCTACATACATTGCTTTAGAACTTCTGCTTGGTTTACCTGCTCTGTGAGATTATTCCTCTGATTGTTTACACATCATTGTCAAGACATCCATCTTATATCTGATAACCCAGATAGGGGGAGGATGAGTCACTGCTCTCTGGAGGGTTTGAGTGCTCTCACTGTTATCTACACCTCCGCAGTCAGGACAATCAGTTCAGCTAATTGCAGTTTGCTTATAAAGACTCAGTCAGTGTCTGTTATTTTTCTAAGTAAGCACAAAGATAACATTGAGTTTACTGTAAGCCCATTCTCTGCTCTGCATCCTGTAAGTTTGATCTTCATCTCCAAACCTGTGTAACATAATATACCTTTACTGTGCGTATTATTTAATCTGCATTTATATTAGATATATAGTAATGATAATAAATAATGTCCTGTTAATCAAACAGTCAAAGCCCTTCCACCAGCTTGTTGAAGAATACAGGAAATGAGAAGAAGAGACAGTAAGCAAACTGTTAAGACAGGGAGATGGGAAACCCTCTTTAACCCCTTCAGAAGCTCTCTTTCCTGCCCTACTGTGTAGAGTTGTCTCTTAGTCTCGTAGAGAGCTGCCGAAGGCATACAAAGATGGCTGAGTAGGACTGCCTACTGGACTCCTAAGCCCAGAATGAGCAGAGGCAATGTAATAAGCATATGAACAAAATTACACAATAATAGAATAACTAGACAAAGTTAACTTGGAATCCAAATGGATACTATGAATATCATGCTTATAGACACAGAAGCTGTGATAGATAGCAGCCCTTAAAGATATGGATTGCTATAACAAATTATTGTATATAAATGTATCTTTATAGTTAGATAAATATTCTCCTATTGTACCTTGCACACAATGCACATTGTCTATTTGCTGTCCTGCATTCTCAATGTGACTACTTCACACATTATTTAATCTGGAAATTCATCATGAATGTTCCCCGATAAGTTTCATGGATAGATCCGGTGCACTGAATGTGAACGTCACAAGCCTAAAGCTTCTAATAGACGGATGCTGCAATGCAGTGCAGACTGCACAATGTGCTGGAGGATCAGACAAAGAAATGTCTCAGTAAGAAATGAGCTCCACTTTCCCCAAAGTCAACTTTTTTAAATGAGGTGATTCAGAATAATATAGATACAAAATAACCGCAGTCTTCATTTACAAAACAATCAACTGTGCCATCTCTTAGGCATAACAAACCTCCATTGTGCAAGTGTACTCATTTCTGATGAGGTTCTGGTTCATCTATTATTCAGCCACTACATATGGATGTTCTCCGGTGACAGTACAGTAACATATCACATTAGCACAGCAAACTGTTAGACATGGAGAATTTTAACTCTAAGCTGACTGCAGAACTGAGAAAAAAAGGCCCTGAATAAAGCATAACTTAGAATTGCCCGAGGCTTCTGCCTTAGGATATTATGTATCATCACGCATTGTTAGATCTGCTGTTTTAACTTTAGTTTTGTTCTAATATAATTCAAATGATAACATTCTAGGCAGACATTTATAGAATGGTAAATACCTTGGAGCAGTATGTATTAGGCTGGCTATAAACAGTGTTGTTCTAGTCTCATGAGGTGCCTGCTTATACAGGAATCAGGGTTTGCAATTTCTATTTTTCCTTTTATTTTTTATTTTATTTTTTTAGAGAGATAAATTCTACTGTTTTGTGTTTATGTTGCATGTTTATAGACTACAAACAAACCCCATGTAGACTAATAGGAGACAAGGAGACACATTGGTCTACAATGGAACTGTAGACATAAAATGTGAAGATCATTTTCATCAAGGTCATTCCAGCTGTTTTATTTTAAAGACCCACGCTGGCAAATAGTTTTATGTGCATTTTTCACATGATTCAGCCTCCGAATGGTGACCCAGCTAGTCATGTGATTGCCAGACTGACCAGCCCACTTTAAGTCTGGACCTTATGCTTTTGTAGACTTACATAGAAATCGGTTACTAGAAGCTGGTGTGTAACTTTTTGTCTGATAAAGAAAAGTAATTATTATAGTATTTATTAATAATCATTTGTTAATTTATTGTATTGTACTGTAGAGCTTATACTTTATTACTGACCTTTTCACATGTTGCCATGTTACTATGTTCCTTTCTAGAATGCTCATCTTGGTAGAATCTACCAAGTCCAGAAACCTTGGGTAAAGCTTGTTTTATTAATCATTAGTACTGCCTTGATGAGAGATAAGTCTGATGTTTAGAGTTAACTATATGTCACATGTATAATTATGCCAATCCCCCTATGAGAGAGACCTTGATAGTAAGGAGATGTTCTGATGGCTGATTGCCAGAAATTAAGCTTGAAAACCCCAGTTTAGGGGACAAGAGTTAGGTTTCTCTACCTCTTCAGAGAGTTTCTGTGGCCATGTTTTATTGTTTCATTTATATATTTCTCATAAATTACTTCTATCTATAAATCTCTTCTTGCTGTATCCTCAATTTTAAATTAACATTCACATATTTTTATCTTCCCGAGAAATGGTTTTCTAAAAAATTTCCTATATCATGCTGGAGTGGGACTTACAAAACAATAGAGCAAAAAAAAATGGTTGCAAAAGTAATATATAAAGTAAAACTTCAAGAGATCATCTCTTTGAAAAGAACACTTCCTCCTTATCTAGATCAGATTTCCTGTGGCAGATTTTCACTTCCCTTTGCGACCACTTTTCATTTAAAATTAGTCTTTTCTTAACAAATTGAAACCCAAACTGATTAAAAATGGAATAAATAGCGATGAGAAAATGATATTAACAAGCTGTTATTTGAAAGCCAACATTGCAGTACTTCAGTGATATTATTTATTAGGGTTAGGAAATGTGTTATGCTTACTTTATGTTGTATACTGCCTTCAAGTTTTAGTCCGCTGTTTAGTTGCTTCACTTTAGTCTTTTATTTATTAGGGTTAGGATTGTGTACAGGTTAATATAGAATAGCTAGGATGTGTATATTGATTCATTTATTTTATAGATTGTCCTTAAAACTTAAGGCATGCTAGCTATAGAATGTCTGTACTTCAAACATTGCTTGTAATATATACAGTATATGCATTAATAGAATTTTCTCATCTCTATTGTCTATTCTATTTTAATTAGTTTCATTTTGCCAATAATGTATACACAACGTTGTCCTCTGTTGATTATATAATCCTAGGTAAAGGTCAGAATAAAATAGCCTTATTGTATACTAGTCATTCTGTACAATTCCCGCATCTCACACATTGCCTGTGACATGTATATTTATTAACATTATATTTTTTGTACAAAGTTTTACAACCAGACCTTGGTGAAACTGCTCAAATAATCTTGTTTGTTCATACGCCAATATACAGCAGCTTGCTAATTACATATTCATTTGCATTAAATGTCTTCTTAGAATCATAAAATGTTATGGTTATTGTGATCACATACAGCTTCATTATATGTAGTTTATATGTACCAAGCTCCAATAAAGTTTACAAAAGATTCTAGTGAGATAAATATGGCTGCTGACTAGTCTAGTTCTGTGTGTGTAAAGGACCAGTGTCTTTATGATGCCAGGAAATATTGGAGATATACCATTAATGGCAGCAATGTGCAATAAAAACAAAAGCAAGCAATATGCATAACAGAAAACCTAAAAAAAACACTGTAGTAGAATATTAGTGATGATAAACACTGACAATCTAGTAAAAGTTGGAAGTAATGGCCTCATTTCTTATGCACAGAATAATATATGGTGGAGGTAAGGTGATATTTTATGGAAACGAGCATTCTTCTCCTCATTAGAAATGCAGCTACTTTATAATGAGCACTAGTGAGCTGTCATCATTTAGCTCAAGCTTTATCAACAGTGATCTTCTCCTGTGACACAATCTATTGAAAAAGGAGGTGCTTGTTAAAGTAAATTTAAGAAAAATAATAGATAGTTCACGTTATTGATTTACAGAGGAACATTTTACCTTATAACTGCACCAATTCAGGCGCTACTGTATCTATTTTTCATGGCAGCTACTGCACAAACCTTTTTATATAGGTTTTCTGCTTCATAGCTATTAGTTTAGGCTCAAGGAACTCTTCATGATTGGCCTGTCATATGTTTATTACATGTAGGAAAAAGCAGCATATGGAGTAAGCACTTAGACTGTGGGAACAGTTAACCTGATCATTAAACATTGAATGGTGCTCAATCAAACCATCTAATCTATCTCCTTACTTGTCTAGTAACATGCATGTTCAACTTAGCCTTTGAATTTTATATAGTAGAACAGGGGAACTGCCAGATACATTTACAGCACGTTCAAGAAATGCACTTAATTCATTAAGAGGCGTATGGGGTTTAAAATTGTCATGAAAAACACCAATATTCATACATCTCTCTGAGTTGGAAGCTGTAGAGGAGGGGGAGCTGGTTGCCATAGATGGCTGGACTCTCCATGTTTCATTACTGTTCTTGTTTTTCTGATTCCTGTATAAAGAGTGCTTAACCCCTTCCCAATCTGCACAATTCTATCATGCATATAGTTAACGCTTAGCGCCATAATGGTACTGTCTTTCATGCCGCAGACACAACAACACTTCCAGGTCTCGAACAGCTGGGACCCAGGCCTAGCCACCAGAGTTGGAAAATACTGCAACTCCAGTGCCTTAACACCTCAAATGCCATGACCAATAGTGATCACAGCATATGGGTGGTTCAGGGAAATAATGCCCCCTCCCTGCCACTCCTTCTTTCCCCCACAGTGAGATTGAGGGGTTGCCATGGCAGCCAGGAAGCCAAGCAACAGCCTCAGGTTCAAGTCCCCTTGTGGGAGAGGAGTTAAAAAAATAAATAAATAAATGTAAAAAGTTAAAAATAAAGTATAAAAAAATAAATAAGTAATAAAAAGCTTTAGAAAAAAACACCTTTTAATTTTTTAAAAAGAACACAACGCAAACAAAACAAAGTAAACAAACACATAAGTTATCCCCTTGTGTGTAAGTCCGCACTATCCAAAAATAGCGTTTGTCAGGAGGAGGGGTTCTTTCTTGATAATCACACAAATCAACACAGCGAGGAAGGATGGAGCAGCCCAAAAACAAGGACACATAAGGTAGCATGCCACCCAGGATCAACGTACAGTCCATAGCCACAGCACAGTCTGTATCCAAAAGCAGCCCCCGAGGAGGTCACACAGGGGATGAATCGCAGTCCACCAACTCCCCAAGCCGCTCTCAGGTGTGTAGACTGCAGCAACTAGTCCTCAGGCATAAATGGGCACAATTCTTCCTACAATCTCCCTCAGGACAGGGGATGTTCTGTCTACCTAGACTCAGGTGCTGGCCTCAACTCAACCACCTTTCAGGTAGAGCTACTTCTCAGTGGCTCCCTTTGCGTGCTGGCCTCAACTCATCCGCCCAACAGGGGATAACTCCAGAAGTATCTGACTCTCTCTCCCCTATCTTTTCGTATACCTCTGAATGGGGTGGTTAGACAGGCAGATTCCAGATCAGTATAGACAACACAAGAGATACAAAACAAATATCGCAGGAAACAGTAGGGATATAGCATAACACATCATCACAGTGTTATTTATCCCTTATGGTGTATGCTGTAAAAAATATATACTGCAATGCGCAAATTAATGTATTTTGGTCACATCACTTCTCCACAAAATAGCAATAAAAATTGACCAAAAATTGGTACCAATAAAAACTACAACTTGCTCTGCAAATAAACAGCCCTAACATATCTCAGTCAACTAAACAGTAAAAAAGTTATAGGCATCAGTAAATGGTAACACCAGGAAACATTTTTTAGAAAAATTATGTTTTATTAGTAAACATGGTAAAACATAATAAAACCAATATAATTATGGTATCACTGTAATCGTAATGACCCACTGGACAAAGGTGCTATGTCATTTTTAATGCAGATTGAACGCTGTCCGAACAAAATGCAAAAAATAATGATTGGTTGATGGTTTTTAAACACAGAACCCTCTCCCCAAAACATTGATAAAAGCTAATCATGCAAAGAATAAGAACAGCTATGTCGACAAGAAAAAAAAAAATTTGGAATTTTGGAAGGCAGAGAAGGAAAATATGAAAAAAGTTGTCAAGCATTAACATCCAAACTACTTTATGTCCTTAAAGGGTTAATCAGTATCATGTATGCAGTGCAGGAAGTACCAAAGACACTTACTACTGTAGTCGCTGTAGTCCCTGCAGTCACATGACTAACTTTGCAGTTATTATCACGAGGCTCCTGTAACTGATGCTAAAATGACAGCAACTGTTTCATCTGTTTGGGTTTTCCCTATTTTAGAAAAAAATATTAATATAAAAATGAAATAAAAAAACCCTTTGCATCATGATAAAGAGCCCAAAATGATTTGAATAACTGAATGAAAAGACTCAAAAATTTTATAAAAACTTCCTGGCAGGACATTTCCAGATATGTGTATCTCAAGTTTCTAAAAACATGATTTCACGCTAGGTTGTTAGAAAGTGATCTACTATCCTACATGTCTATGTGTGGCTACCCAGTAGGGATGGTTTGAGTTGCAGCCTATCAAGGCTTTTGTTATCATGCAGTGACATAGTGTTGAGTTTAGTTCATAATAAATTTGAATCCATAACCAAATTAGAGATCACTTAAATGTGAACACTGTGAGAGTGTGAACCTAGAGTGCTCTGGTGAGCGACCCAAAACCGGGGTTAAAAAGGTCCTCAACCACACCCATAGGTGGGGCGCTTCACTCCAGAGGGAGTGCACACAGCAGACGGCAGGAGAGTACTGCTGGTGACCTGCAGAGAGCAGGTAACTGTGGACCACTTAGAGATAGACAGGTGGTCTGTCCCAAGAGAATTGGGTTCCACAACGGACTTAGTTAAGCCCAGTGCGAGCCAGACCTCAGTAAAGCTTGCCCTCAGAAGTGAGTCAGGGTTCAAGTAGTGAGGTATTGCCCTGTGTATGGGCTAGGCTGTTTTTTCTGTTTTGTTCCTGTTATCACTTACAAGCTGAATAAAGTCATTTATTTTGTATTGCCACTACCTGATATGCTGTTTATTTGGCACCCAGTACCACCAACACCTCTGTGAAGTCCAGGAAGCTGCCACCTTTGATGCTAAACTACCCCCCAATTGTCACAACACATTAAAGAGGACATTTCATCACCTCCAGCAATTCTAGTTCTTCACATCTGTTAATAAGTGCTGCTCCACTGATTCTAGCGGAGCTGGAATTTTCTCTCTAGCCTCTACTGTTCCTGAGCCTCAAGTGCAAGTAGTTTTGGTGCCTGATGTACTATGTAAGCTTTGTAATGTCAGAAGGGCAATGTCAGGCAGGGGGCGTCATTCAGAGCTCCAATCAGAGGCAGCCAATGTCAGAGCTCAGTCCATTACCTGGTGCAGCAGCATTTTACATATTAGAGAGAGCCCTGTGCCAAGTAACTATGTCTAAAGTGCCGACCTCGGCACAGGTGCCAGAGGTTTTTGAACCTTGGTATATCCTTAGGACACAAATATCTGATCGGTGATGGCCGACAGCCAAGCCCCCTCATGTATCAGCTGTTTGAGGCTTATCCGGTTGCTGTACTAGCCATAGAGCCAGACGCAGATAGCTCTGTACGCTGTATAGTGTCCGAATGCTGTTACTACAGCTCAGCTCCCACTAAGCTGCAGGATAGGCTATGAAATAATGATGGAAACCCCTTTAAGTTCCAGTAGTGATCACAGGGAATAACGTATGATGTGAATAATTCCATAAAAACTGTTATCAGCACAGCAAGTCAGCTTTGCTTGTAAATCAGGGTCTGAGAGTATAGAAGTTGGGTTCCTTATGTGTAAACCTATCCTGGGTTGAAGTGTCTGCTTTCTATGCTAATAGAAGTCACAGCTTGGTTTTCAATGAATGTATTACTTTTCTGTGTATTCCATAATAACAAAGTGCAATACTTGTGTGCTGGCTTAAATCAGACAATTAATATCATATTCTGTTAATATAGACTCTTGATTATGGTTCAATTGTATTGTATATACTGATTCCAAATGACAATAGTTTGTTCCAGCAAGCAAACTATGCTGTCTTCTTGGTAGTGTGGACTAATATGCAAAACTTAATTGAGCTTTTTGTGAAAGTGTTTATTGCAATATGAAAATGTGACTTAAAAACTGCTTTATTACTATGCATCTTCATATGCAGCAGAGAAATTTCTTGACATTTTTAGGAGTGGGCCAACAAGTGATGTGCTTGATGGGGGCTTTGTTTTTCATTGTTCTTAGTATCACCGCCTTGTAACAGACAGCAGGAGTTCTCCTTCCATTACATTATCTCCTCCTTGTTTGTTTGCTGTTGGGGTAGTTGGTAGACAACTGTCTCATAGCTCAGACATTATTGAACTCACATAAAGCTTGATGAGTCTGTGTCTCTTGTAGTTTTCTTCTGATTATAGTACTTGCTATGTGTGTTTAATCCTCGTAATTTTGTATATGATTCAGTCTAGTATTTGTAATACAGTTTTGTTTAATTCCAGTGGTTTGTTCCAGTTTTTTGTGCTCTGTTTTCAGTTTCCTGTAGTATTCTGTTCCTTGTGTACATTGCTTTGTTGAGGTCTGCCTAGTTTAGTTTTTATCTCTCTGGAACCTAGTGCTCTCCTCTCATCCATGTTAGGGGTCAGTACTGGTGTCTGGTGGTTTGTATTAGATATACAGTGGGGGAAAAAAGTATTTAGTCAACCACCAATTGTGCAAGTTCTCCCACTTAAAAAGATGAGAGTGGCCTGTAATTGACATCATAGGTAGACCTCAACTATGAGAGACAAAATGAGAAAACATATCTAGAAAATCACATTGTCTGATTTTTTAAGAATTTATTTGCTAATTATGGTGGAAAATAAGTATTTGGTCACCTACAAACAAGCAAGATTTCTGGCTCTAACAGACCTGTAACTTCTTCTTTAAGAGGCACCTCTGTCCTCCACTGTCCTGTTTGACATTATCAGTATAAAAGACACCTGTCCACAACCTCAAACAGTCACACTCCAAACTCCACTATGGCGAAGACCAAAGAGCTGTGGAAGGACACCAGAAACAAAATTGTAGACCTGCACCAGGCTGGGAAGACTGAATCTGCAATAGGCAAGCAGCTTGGTGTGAAGAAATCAACTGTGGGAGCAATAATTAGAAAATGGAAGACATACAAGATCACTGATAATCTCCCTCGATCAGGGGCTCCACGCAAGATCTCACCCCGTGGGGTCAAAATGATAACAAGAACGGTGAGCAAAAATCCCAGAAATACACGGGGGGACCTAGTGAATGACCTGCAGAAAGCTGGGTCTAACGTAACAAAGGCTACCGTCAGTAAAACACTACGCCGCCAGGGACTCAGAAACTGCAGTGCCAGACGTGTCCCGCTGCTTAAGCCAGTACATATCCGGGCCTGTCTGAAGTTTGCTAGAGAGCATTTGGATGTTCCAGAAGAGTATTGGGAGAACGTCATATGGTCAGATGAAACCAAAGTAGAACTGTTTGGTAGAAACACAACTCGTCGTGTTTGAGGAGAGTGAATGCTGAGTTGCATCCAAAGAACACCATGTGAAGCATGGGTGTGGCAACATCATGCTTTGGGGCTGTTTCTCTGCCAAGGGACCAGGACGACTGATCCGTGTACATGAAAGAATGAATGGGGCCATGTATCGTGAGATTTTGAGTGCAAACCTACTTCCATCAGCAAGGACATTGAAGATGAAACGTGGCTGGGTCTTTCAGCATGACAATGATCCCAAGCACACCGCCAGGGCAATGAAGGAGTGGCTTCATAAGAAGCATTTCAAGGTCCTGGAGTGGCCTAGCCAGTATCCAGATCTCAACCCCATAGAAAACCTTTAGAGGGAGTTGACAGTCCGTGTTGCCCAGCGACAGCCCCAAAACATCACTGCTCTAGAGGAGATCTGCAGGGAGGAATGGGCCAACATACCAGCAACAGTGTGTGCCAACCTTGTGAAGACTTACAGAAAACGTTTGACCTCTGTCATTGCCATCAAAGGATATAGAACAAAGTATTGAGATGAACTTTTGTTAATGACCAAATACTTATTTTCCACCATAATTTGCAAATAAATTCTTTAAAAATCAGACAATGTGATTTTTTTGGATATGTTTTCTCATTTTGTCTCTCATAGTTGAGGTCTACCTATGATGTCAATTACAGGCCGGCCTCATCTTTTTAAGTGGGAGAACTTGTACAATTGGTGGCTGACTAAATACTTTTTTCCCCCACTGTACAGGGTTTGTAGTCTGGTATGATGAAAGGAGGTCAGCATAGGAGCAGTAATGCTGAAATCTGCTTGGACGTACTGGTGCGTCCTTGCAGAACAAGCTAGAGTTAGGCTCAGTTATTGTCTGGTTGTTTAATCATCTGTTCCCCATCCAGTCCCCACCATCTGTTTGTTCCATCCCCCGATTACCATCATCATCATTGGTTGGTTCCATTATCTGGTTACCATCACCATCCTGATCCAGTTATCTATTGGTAATGTTGCATTCTTCCTAGTGTTGCAATAAACGCTTCATACTCAACTTGTTGAATAATTTTACTTTAAATCTGGGAGATAATTTTTAATACCCAAGAAAGAGGATTGCTACAGGTGAAGTCCAGTTCTGGTTTCTTGTATCCAGTCAATATGGTAACAGCATTGTGCTGTCTTCTCTGTGGGTGACTGATGATTTCCTTTCTTCTAATAAAATAGTTAAGGGGAATCTGGCACATTGAATATGGTGTCTGATCTGCAGGCATCATGTAATAGAGCAGATAAAGGGAAAATATTCAGTATAACTTGAATGTTATTCTCCTATCTGCTCTTTTTATGCTTAGGAGTTCAGTGAGCAGTTCTACTTAGTTATTGAGACTGAATGACTATGCAAATAGAGCTAAGTTGGACTCCTAAGTATAGAAAGGACATGGAATTAACTGAATAAAATACAAGTTATACTAAATTGTTTCCCCAAAAAAATATATATCAATAAATAGTCCAGTGGGTGGCCTCTTAATAGATATCCCTCCCTTTATGAATATGCTGTAGAAATAGCCACCAGTGATGTGCAGGATCGCCTGCTGGGCATCTTAAACCAACAGGGGGTAGTGATTAAAATCAATAAATTACAAGATACCTTAAATCTTTGGGCGCAAAATTATATATCAATCTGCTCACCTTATCCTTGCCTATAACATGCTGTCCACAGTTTGGACAGTATGCTTAAAGGCTATGAACACCTTGGTCACCTTTTTTTTTTCTCTTTTTGCCCATTGCATTTATGTTTTTATAAGTATCAATTCTCAGATTGGTTTGCATAAAGAAATTCTTACTTTGTCTTCTGCCGCTTGCATGTGTTGCTGTATACTATAACCTGCTCTGTCCTATTCTTTGCAAAATCTGTCAGAGAAGACCTCAAATGGACAGGACCTTCCCCTTCCCCTCTTTCTGCACCTTGGCATTCCACCACTGCAGAAACACAATTCCTCTTACCACAGATACAGTCCTGTGATGGGAAACCCACATATAAGGGTCTTAGACAGACAGGACAAGAGAAATGGATTCACAAATGCCAATGAGAGTGTACACATGGTGATGCAAACTACTCAGTGAAAGAGGAAGAAGGGAGGGAGAAGAACTGAGCTGAAGCTGTGCAGGTGGAATGAAAACAGAGAAGATGTCATGTGCCCAGTGCTAGGGAACACCTCTGAGCCAAAAGTCTAAACCTAGAAGAGGTTGTAAATTGGAAATAAGGGTTGCTAAATGCATGTGTAGTGATACACAGCACAAAAAAACAAAAAACAGCTAAGTTCAACTGTTTTTTGGGGTTTTTTTTTTTTTTTTTTTACTGCAGGAACATAGTAAGACATGAGTTTATTGATTCTGCATGCACAAATGTCTCCATAGCCTTTAATATAACAGGTTTCCTTTAAAGGTTAGGTCTATTGCAAAAGTCAGTGAAAATAGCAGAAACTACATTTAAAGTGGTTATATGAGCACCTACATTGTCCTTGGGCTGAGTCTGGTATTGCAGCATTAATTTATACAAAACTGATCTGCAATACCAAACACAGTCCATTGACTAGAGTGGCGCTATTTCTGGGAAAAAATGTAATGTATGTTTAATCTGATACAAGCCCTTTAAGCATCTGCTGAAATAGAACATCTGTAACGTGTATAGTCTTTTATTCCCCTCACTGATATCAGTATGCATTGAATGTTAGTCTTAGGAGTTTGGATTTAATACATTTTACTAACCTGCAAAACAAGAAAGAAAAAAAGAGAAACATAGAAGTGTGAATCATTTCCTGGCACGACAAAACATCACAGTACTCTTTATTGTGTATTACACTGCTAAACATCTAGCGCTACATAAATATTCTTTGCCTTATCCTAGGAGGAATTGCCTTCTTAATCTTAGACAAAGGTTCTTACAAGACACAAACCACAGCTGCATTTTCTTTTTAGACATTAAGAATACCATTTAACTCCAACTGTTTCAATTACATATTCCTATTATGTCATATTTCTATTTTACTACAATAAATGGAAAGAAAGGTTTATCTTTAGCAATTTCATTTCATGGGGACAGGTGCACAACTGCCAAACTCTTCCATGTTCTAGGGGTAAAATATACACGCAGACCCACCTGTGCACCGGAGAAAAGTGCCTAAAATTAACTGCCGGAGACAGGTAGTTCTGCCTTGATTTGTGTCTTAGATAGGGAAGAGAGGGATAAGGGACACATGCTCCGCGCAGCACTAAGATTTTCTATCTAGTTAAATCATTTATATTATTCTTCTAGGGCAGTTAGAAAATGTATTCCCTTTTTTGCATCTGTCAGTTACGTATTTACCAGATGGCAAAAAGTCTACTTCATACTAATGTGGTGAAATTGTGCGCTATACATGCACATCATCAAAATTGGATTTTTCCAAAGGGCTACATTTTTTTTTTTTTAAAGATTAGCCTATACCCATGCAACAGGAAAATAATGAAGCATTGCTGTAGCCCAGAAGATGCCCAGAGGAGGAAATATTCCTATGTGCTTTGTATAACTAGAATGGTATCATTTGCATGTATTCAATAATGCAGTTTTTTCCTGAAACGCTTATTTTAACTACAGCATTGCCAGCAGGGCATTAACACAATAGACTTTGCTGTGCACTGTAAACACTTTGTGCAGTCATTTATTCAGAACTTTCAAGGGCATTTAAAGAGGACCTTTCATGTCCTCTAAGGTGTGACATATTAAATACTGCTTCAAAGATGATAGTGCACTGAATTCAATGTGCTGTCAGCTTTGCAGGTATGTGTCTCGTTGCCATTATTATTGTCTACCAATATCACTGCACTGTCAGAGGGGTCGGCCTCACAGGTCAGCGTCATTGCTAGATGAGGAGGAACATCTCCCGAATGGTACGCTTCTATAGACTTGTACTGCAAAGGTGGGACGTTACTCACCACCCAGCAATGATACTGAGCTGTGTGGCCAGCCCCCCTGACAGTACAGTGATATTGATAGCTGAAGCTAACTGTACTGATATTTCTGGCACTGGGGAACATACCTGGAAAACTGAATTCAGTATATAATATGTCACATCGTACAGGACATAAAAGATCATCTTTAAATAAGTTGTGCAACATTCTAATAAACTTAATAAATAATAATCTAATAAAATTGTATTTCAATTCCTCACCATTGTTAAAGAGGGCCTTTCACCACCTCCGAGTCCAGCTCCTTACATCAATTAATAGCTGCCACTCCACGATTCTGGCACAGTTGGAATTCTTTCTTTAGCAGCCACCATTTCTGTGTTTTCAGTGCTGTTATCTTTGGTGTCTGATATGCTATTTAGACTCTGTACTGGTAAGAGGGCAGTGTCAGGCTGGAGCAGATAAGGGGTGTGACTTAGAGCTCTGACAATGGCTGCCTCTAATTGGAGATCTGAATCACGCCCCCCTGCCTGACACTGCCCTTCTGACATTAAGCTTAAATGGCACATCAGTCCAGGGTCGTTTTAACACATTGGTGGGCCCAGTGCAAAGGTTTCATAAGTAGGCCCCCCCATCACCACCACTTAGAAATACCCAACTTGCACAAATTATAATGCCTCCTTACTCTAGATTCACACCTGCGCTTGGCTTTCTGTTCATGGTTACCCACGGAAAGACTATAATAGGGTCTGATGGTTTTCTGCCCAAAAAAGCGGAGAGAAAAGACCTGCTTGCATTTTTCAAGTGGATTTTGGGACGGAATCCCTGAACGAAATCCAAGCACTGGTGTGAACCCAGACTTAAAGACCCTAACAAGGTATAATGCCTCCCTAGTGGCCCCATAATGTCCCCCTTAAGCTACCACCACAGTTTAATGTCCCCGTCCATAACTCTAGATCTGATGACCTACTGGAAGTCCAGGTATTTCATTTGTACTATGGGTGCAAAACCAAACTGGTGACATGCAAAGGTGAAAATGTATTATCTGACTGATGGAACTTTTCCGCCTGTCTGAAGTGTTTTATACGTTTATCTCTACCAATAATCATTATCGCTATTATTTTAGCATGGAACTGATATCGGCGGTCTGCGTATTTTATTCTATAAAGATCAGGTATGGATAGGACAGAGGCAGTGAAAAAATGTAAACTTTATTGATGACTTTTGGTGCAACTCTTTTGGCGCTGCAAGTGGGACGATGGTAAACATCTGGGTCACAGCACGAATAACTTCCTGGTTATGTTCAGAGGGGTATAACAGAACAATACCCCTGTGGTTAGGCTCAGAGGGGTATTACATTATTATACTATGTAACAATCAGAGAGCAAAAGTATAGAATACTCTCTGATTGATAGGAGAGGTGATAACATAGACAGAAGTCCATGCTACCTCCTCCCTGGGGTCACATACAGGTTATGCACAGACCATGTTGATTTATCATTGTCTCTGCAGTCTGCATCTCTGCTCCTTCCTCCTTCAGCAGCTCTAAGATACTGGAGGGGGAAGGACACTTTAGAGCCCCATATCTTAGGATCCGTTAGGGCTATGAAGATGACCTTAGATGTATTTTAAAGATAAGAATCTCATCTTTAAAATTATACCAAGATCATTATGACAGCCCTTACAGTGATTCTCTGTTAAAAACGCTGTCGGGAATTGAGTTCTGCATTGGGATCTCAATGACCAACATCGTTTTCACCAGAGAATCACTCCAGATCTGTAAGGGCTATCATGATGAGATTCTCATCTTTAAAATGAATATAAGATCATTTTCATAGCCCTAACAGATCCTGAGTGAAAAAAAAAATAAAAAAAAACACTAATACACACCTCTCCTCGCTCCCCTGCTGCTCTGTCTGCTGTCTTCAGGGAACTGCAGGAGCAATGTGATGTCACATCGCACCTGCAGCTGGGGCCCCCGCTACCATAGGGCCCTGCATCAGGCACCAAAACTGTGTTTGTTGCTCAGAAATGGTGGGGGCTGGAAAGAAGATTCCAACTGTGCTGGAATCAGTGGAGTGGCACATAATAACAGATGCTAAGGACTTGAATTGCTGGAGTAGATGAAAGGTCCTCTTTAAGATCTGTATTTTCCTTTAGTAAATGTGAACATCTAGTTACATAACTTGTACTGTAAAGTTATTAAAGGAGGTCATCCTGGTTTAGAAAACATGGCTGTTGCCTTTTAGAAAGAGCTCCACATCCTCTTCTCAGGAAGTGACATCTTGTCTGTTAAACACATGGTCGTGCTACAGCTCAGCCATATTTTCTAATCCTAGATAACTCCTTTCAGAAAATGCAGTGGCACTCTGTAAACTGTATCAGGACATATAAAAATAGAGTTGAAAATGCAATATTGCTATTGTTTCTTATCTACACTTATAAATGGGCTGCTATTACGCATATACATTAGAGGATATTACTTGTATATATATGATCAAACAGTAAAAGCCCATCTGCCCGACAAGGTGGCCTCATTCAGATGGGACCTTACACGAAACAAAGATACCTCTCTGGGGTCCAAAATGGGCATATAATGTGAATATAGATTTATGCACAGCAGGTACAGCTGGAACATCTGGCAGGTTGTGCATATTCAGCATCTCAGAGACCTGTATGACTGGTAGGCAACTAAGGGGCCATGTTGCTTTTTTGTCACAGTTACATGTTACGCTTTGACCTGTAACTGAGTTTCTATTGTGCCAACTCCTTGGCGTACTGACTTGATAGTCAGAGTGCCTATTTGATGCTTCTGTCTTGATTCTATTTGTGTCAGTTTATCTGCCTGCCATTCCAGTATCTTGTTGGCAAGCTATCACTGTTGACCTTGTAGCCCATCAATTGTACCAACCACTTGGCCTGCTGCCTGCCACTGGTCTAAACCCTTATGCGACAATTTTTCATCCATTACACTGGTAAACAACTTTATTTGCAGGATCTTGTTATTCTTTGGATAATAGTGTGGCAGATATACTATTGAAAATACTCCAGAATTTTGACATAAATGCTTTATATCATATTTACTAACAGTTTTAGATACTTTATTTAATTTGAAAAGGAGTGTGCTTTGGGCATGGCTTAAACTGTCAGACTGTACACCAAAACATTTTTTTTGTCATTTTTGATGGTTGGTGGTATAAAGTCAGACTAGACACCCTAAAGGTACACCACATTTATCATGCAATATTATGCAGCTTGATAAATTTGGCGCAGTTTGTGCTGTCTTACTTTTCCTACGTGGGGGAATTTATTAAGATTGGTGCATTGTGTACCAGTCTTGATATTTTGCGCGCTGGTGGCAGAGGTGCCTGAACTATTAAGAGGCTCTGGCCTATTAATAATTCTGGTGCACCATGGGAAGTCCTGTGCACAAGAAATGAAACCTATCACAACCAGGAACTGGCGTAAATTTTTAGTAGTAATTAGTAGTAGTATTTGTATTAATACTATTAGTAACAATAGTAATAGTCAGCATAATGCACATAGGTCAGTTCATAGTTCCTCTAAGAAAGTTTCTATAATCACTTCATATTGAATGTACCTTGTGACCATCTCTCAGTGCTGAATGTAGTCCCCAAGGTAACCAAGGTTGGAGATTATGGAAAGTACAGATGTGCCCACTTTTACCTTTGCTTGAATTTGGTTAAGAGCTATAATTTCTCATGAATCAATTCAATATAATATTGTGACATGCTAGAAAAACCCTTGACAAGCTGTAACTCACTACACAACCACTGGATGGCCACATATAGACACATAAAGGATGGCACCTCATGACAGAATGCTGTTAGGCTGAAGCCCCATGTTACGAAAATGCAGTGGCAAAAAAAAAAAATGCTGCGTTTTACAGTACCTGCAAAGTGGATGGGATTCTGGCTAATCCCATCCACACATTCCAGAAAAAAAAATCTGTAACAGAAAAGCTGTGTTTTCAAAAATGTTTTTGAAAATTGCAGCGTGTCAATTATACCTGCAGAAATGTTGGTGTTTTCCCTATCGGTATAACAGGGGCAGAAAGTCCATAGAGGAAAAGTCTTCAAAAAATGCAACCGCGTTTTTTTGCTGTGTTTCGCCACATGGGGCCTTAACTTTAAATTATGTTGTTGTGAAAAGCTGGTTGTTTTGTGACCATACTAATCTAGACATCTGAAGTCAAAAGGAAAGATAAGCAATAGCACATCTGTTGTCTAGGGGTATTATTGGAGGGTCTAAAAATATACACCCTGATGCTTAGTGTTTAAACCAATGATAATATTAGTAAGCTATAAAGCTTGCTTTCTCTGCATTTTTATGATAAACTGTGATAAATTAGAACCTGCCTCCTTTTGACAAAGTTCCACATTTAACTCTTAGGTCACTGGTCTTTTTGCTCTCACCTGAGAGCGCAAGTCAGAAAATCCAATTAAACCACAAAATAAAAAAAAATCAAGGAAAAAACCATTATGTGGGATGTATAGATGAAACTCCTCATTTTTTATTTGAAGTCATCGAGGACAGGTACACATGAATCACTAATCTAATGACCCATTGCCTTAATGCATATATTTTATTCTACTATATTGGGGTGATGCATTCACTACATAGAAATTGTGGTAATCACGGGGAAGATTACTCGCTGCCATGTATTCATTCCTAAGGATGAAGCACATTATTCTTAAGGGAAAGCGTCCTTGGAGAGCTACAGAAATGGAGAGCAGGTAAGAAACAGCTTCACTGTGATGTATTGTATAGATCTGCTGCTTGTGTATTATTGTTACATTTATAATAGCTGACATGGGTATTTCTATGTGACTAGTTATTTAAAGTCGGACAACATTTAATCTATCCCCCTTCAACTTCATCCTATCTGAGCATAGAAGAGGCTTTTCCATTGTAATCTCATTTAGATACATTCCAGGTTCTGCTGCATTTAAGGTCAGCTGCACACAGGCTTTTACGGTTCAGAAAATATGGGCCATCTGACTTATTTCCCAGACTGCACTTCTTCCAGAGATATGGACCCACATATCTATCATCTGGCTAGCTCTATGTAGAATACTACAGGCATTCCTTGAACAGAACACATCAACACAGGGGATAGCCTGTCATAAGTAGCGACTAACTTTCGTCTCTAGACAAGTCACCACCTAGAGCTGCAATATTTAAGGGTATTCATCACCTTTCATACCCAGAACCTAGGACATATGTCCCACCGGCCCTCCTACACCCCTGTGTTGAACAATGTTAGAAAATGGATATTGTAAAGGGCTTGTCCTCACTAGGATCTGTCCATTGATCATGGCTGATCCTATTAATTTCAATTGGAGACACTGTTGCAAAAATGTATCTATTTTCAGAAATGAAAAAAAACACCCTGAAAAATTAGTGTGGGTGAAGAATCATGTGTAATATTCCTAGCCCAGCATTAATATGTATATCCATGGCTAATAAATTGACCTAAAGGGTATCTGAGTTTGCATCAGAAGTTGGAATATGTGCAGGGTCTTGCTGGGCAGTCTGTTATATGGCTTTGTGAGCATTTATACAGTACATGATGTGCTATCAGTTTTTTTGGTGCCAAAAGCTCTATTATGGCTGCAGCACTTTTTATTTTTCTCCCCGAGAATGTGGGGTATACAATAAGGAGCAGTCTGCCCCTCTCCCATATCCATTACTACTACTATTGGTAGTAACTGGTTTCTTTATTGCAGCTAGACAGTTTAAGAGGGTCTCTTTTCATAACATTTTATAAATAAAACATAACTTTTAATAATATAAGAAATAAAATTTAACTGAACACACAACCTAAAGTGAATTAAAAAGTCTTTGTTGTTATTTGTATATAAGGCAGGCTTATCTAATTATTCACTGCTTTAAAGAAAATAAAAAAAAAATAAAAAAACACGCTACCACCATCTAAAGTGCTGTGTGTGAATTGGGAGCAATTTGGAAACATTTCAATGAGCACGATATTCAGCTGTAATTAAAGAGGGGTATCTGAATAATTCCAGACACCACTCTCATAGCAAAAAAAAAAAAAAAAATTCCTTATTTATTTTTCTTTTTTTCTCCTTTCCCTTCCTTTTGGATAATATTTAAATGAAGTGAATCATTTACGCATAAATCCCAGCACTAACGCAATAGATAGAGGATATCGTTTAAAGAGCTATAGGTAGCTAGTATAGCAACATAACCTATTAGCCCAAACCATACTTAGAAAACATAAATCCCAGCGTTATAGTAGGGGATAGCCTTTAGGCAGTCTTATTGCTCATTGATTGGAAAACCTGGGTTCCAGATATTAAACATAAGTCACAGCACAAAGGCAGTTGTTAAAAAGTAACATTGAGACCAAGTTTCCAGATATTAAACATAGGTCACAGCACAGAGGTAGTTAATAAAAAGATGGCGTTTTAAGCAGTTTTAAAGCCCATAAGATATTGGGCATAAGATGGCGTTTTCAAAGTGGTTTTAAAGCCCGTGTATTAATAGGCAGAAGTACCAACGCGTTTCCCCATATTGGTTCATCAGGGAACAATAAAGCCTAAAGTAAACAAAACAAGACCAAAAAATAATAAAGTTGTGATCTGATAGTGGTTCAGAAACACAGTTTCTTTACATGCAGTTCTGCCAGGAGTAGCTGTAAAATAGCAAACAAATAACTGTGAAAAGCCCAAGTGACCATAATATAGGTGATTAAGAGACACTGACAGCACATACAGGGCATGATGCAGCTAAAAACATCCCTTACACAGAAAGAGAGAAATCTGAGCACAATTAGGAAAGTTGCTAAAACACAAGCAGCCAGTAAAAAAATAAATATGCTCACTTTGACCTGGGAGAAACTTCTGTGCACTGTAAAAGCTTGAGAAAGCTGTGTTGAATCCTCCATTCACAGTGTGAAGAAAGTCCAGTCCTTCCTCCTGCACTCACTGTGAACCCCTCTTCCTTTTGATGGTATCTATGGACGTACCTTGTAGCAGGAAGTGAACAGCAAATTAACTATAAGGGAGACACCTAGTAGCTGAAACATTTTTAACCACTTCCAGACCACCCATTGGGTTTTTATGTCCAGAAGGTGGTTACCTTGTTCTGCAAGGATGCACCAGTACGTCCAAGCAGATTTCAGCATTACTGCTCCTATGCTGACCTCCTTTCATCATGCCAGACTACAAACCCTGTACAGTGGGGAAAAAAAGTATTTAGTCAGCCACCAATTGTGCAAGTTCTCCCACTTAAAAAGATGAGGCCGGCCTGTAATTGACATCATAGGTAGACCTCAATTATGAGAGACAAAATGAGAAAACATATCTAGAAAATCACATTGTCTGATTTTTTAAGAATTTATTTGCAAATTATGGTGGAAAATAAGTATTTGGTCACCTACAAACAAGCAAGATTTCTGGCTGTCACAGACCTGTAACTTCTTCTTTAAGAGGCTCCTCTGTCCTCCACTCATTACCTGTAGTAATGGCACCTGTTTGACATTGTTATCAGTATAAAAGACACCTGTCCACAACCTCAAACAGTCACACTTCAAACTCCACTAAGGTGAAGACCAAAGAGCTGTGGAAGGACACCAGAAACAAAATTGTAGACCTGCGCCAGGCTGGGAAGAGGGAATCTGCAATAGGCAAGCAGCTTGGTGTTAAGAAATCAACTGTGGGAGCAATAATTAGAAAATGGAAGACATACAAGACCATTGATAATCTCCCTTGATCAGGGGCTCCGTGCAAAATCTCACCCCTTGGGGTCAAAATGATCGCAAGAACGGTGAGCAAAAATCCCAGAACCACACGGGTGGACCTAGTGAATGACCTGCAGAAAGCTGGGACTAATGTAACAAAGGCTACCGTCAGTAACACACTACGCCACCAGGGACTCAGATCTGGCAGTGCCAGACGTGTCCCCCTGCTTAAGCCAGTACATATCCGGGCCCGTCTGAAGTTTGCTAGAGAGCATTTGGATGTTCCAGAAGATTATTGGGAGAATGTCATATGGTCAGATGATACCAAAGTAGAACTGTTTGGTAGAAACACAACTTGTCGTGTTTGGAGGAGAGTGAATGCTGAGTTGCATCCAAAGAACACCATACCTACTGTGAAGCATGGGGGTGGCAACATCATGCTTTGGGGCTGTTTCTCTGCAAAGGGACCAGGACAACTGATCCTTGTACATGAAATAATGAATGGGGCCATGTATCGTGAGATTTTGAGTGCAAACCTCCTTCCATCAGCAAGGGCATGGAAGATGAAACGTGGCTGGGTCTTTCAGCATGACAATGATCCCAAGCACACCACCAGGGCAACGAAGGAGTGGCTTCGTAAGAAGCATTTCAAGGTCCTGGAGTGGCCTAGCCAGTCTCCAGATCTCAACACTATAGAAAACCTTTGGAGGAAGTTGAAAGTCTGTGTTGCCCAGCAACAGCGCCAAAACATCACTGCTCTAGAGGAGATCTGCAGGGAGGAATGGGCCAACATACCAGCAACAGTGTGTGCCAACCTTGTGAAGACTTACAGAAAACGTTTGAGCTCTGTCATTGCCAACAAAGGATGTATAACAAAGTATTGAGATGAACTTTTGTTATTGACCAAATACTTATTTTCCACCTTAATTTGCAAATAAATTCTTTAACAATCACACAATGTGATTTTCTGGATTTGTTTTCTCATTTTGTCTCTCATAGTTGAGGTCTACCTATGATGACAATTACAGGCCGGCCTCATCTTTTTATGTGGGAGAACTTGCACAATTGGTGGCTGACTAAATGCTTTTTTTTCCCCACTGTATATTATTATCCTGTGGGCATATTGCCATACACCTTACCCCTAACAATTGTAAGTTACAAGTAGAATATGTATGTAGGATCAGACTACGCAGGGTTTTTTTTGCAGTCTGTTACTGTGGAGACATACAGCAGGGGGGCTCGGCTTTTCTCAGAAGTCCTGTAGAAGGGAGTGAACACTGCATTGTGTACTGTCTGCTCACTGTGCAAAACAGGGTTTCAGGATCCCTGCTCTTGAGATAAAGGCAGATTCAATAGGGCTATTGGACATTCATGACATTTATTTATATCCCAAAGAAATCGCAAAAAATTGGGTAAAGGTTGGGAATAGCCTAAAATAAGAACAGAAACAAGACTCTAGTGATAAATCCTGCATCTCTGGTGGTCCCCACTGGCCTTTATGGTCCTGCAGCGGAGATGTGCTCTACATCCACATGAACACTGTAGCCAATCACTGTTCTTAGTGCTCTTGTGCCCTTCATGCCAGCATCATTGCTAGGAGTGGCTTCAAAAGGAATGGAAAATATAAAGTAAGCAGTTAAATTTCTCCCTTCTGCGAAATCCACTCTTGGCTTTACCTAAAAAAAAAAAAAAAAAAAAATTCCGCAAAATCTGCAACAAAAAAAGTACTTTTCTGCAATAGTTGGCCTAAGCCTTAGCCAGTTTTTGGCAATCTCTGAAAAACCTTTTAATTCCATTAATTGTGACTTTTTATGCTACTTTCTCACATTTAAAGTACACTGCAGAGTGGGTGCTGCGACATGGTACAACCCAAATACAAAGGGAGTTCTGGAAGAAAGAGGAGACCAAGAGTATTCTCCTACCCCCCTGAACTGAGAGGACATGTGTAGTGTCAGGAGAGACAGAGCAATGGCCCAAGCTAGCATGGAGACACTCCAGCTAGGCGAGTCAGCAATCTGGAGATAGGAGTAATCTCTGTTTAACTTGTGATACAGAAAAAAGTGTACCAGTATGTACTGTAAACTAACTAAAATGATGACTGCTCCAGCAAGGGAGACGCATACTGTAAAAAGGGTGTACCATCAGCCCCAGCCTCCAATGGTAACAATACAAATGTATGTCTAGAAACTGGTTGTTGTGTTACCTGGCTCTTCCTCAAGTAAAGACTGTGATTTACACTGTTCTGCAAGCCTCTTGCTGCCTGAGTCTTACTCCTGCATGAGCATCATGGGCCAGTGGCGTAACTAGGAATGGCTGGGCCCCAAGGCGAACATTTGACATAGCCGCCCCCCCTGGCAACCCCTCCTCCCCGCACAAACTGCATTCCCTTCATTCCTGCACACACTATTATGCCCCATAGTGGTCCCTGCACACACTATTACACCCCATAGTGGCCCCTGAACACAGTATTATGCCCCATAGTGGCCCCTGAACATAGTATTATGCCCGATCCCAGAGCATAATGATCGGAGACCCAGGGAAGGATACAAACATAAAAAACTGTGTTTCTTACCTGTCCCTGGCTCCGGCGCACTCCCCACTTTCGGCCTTCTTCAATGTTGGACCAGACGTCACGACCTGCGTTGCAATGCATAATGACAGTGTGGACGTCACCAAGGAGGCCCGAAGCCAGAAGTGCAGGAGAGGTAAGTAACATTGTTTTTTTATGTTCCCTCACCTCCCCTGGCCCTCCGATCATTATACTCTGGGGTTTGAAAAGACCCCAGAGTATAATGATAGCAGTGTTTGTGGGGTTTGCTGGCCCGCGGCCTTACTTACCAATCCCCGCTCCTGCTCACAGCGACTTCCGCTTCCACAGAATGGGAAGCGCAGGTGGCCATGAGCAGGAGCGGTGAACGGTAAGTAAACAGGGCCAGTTACCTGTTTGTGTTACACCAGCAGGTAACGAATAATTAAAAAAAAATAAAAAATCAAGGGCTGGCCCCCCCTAAAGTCCTGGGCCCTGTGGCAGCAGCTCCCACAGCTACCTTGGTGTTTACGCCACTGTCATGAGCACTCTAGCCACCATCATGCTCAGGAAGGCTGACAACTAGTATGTGCCCTGGGGGGGGGAACATTACCACTCCAGCAGGTACACTAGGCCCCTTCAGCACCGCAATAACCCAGAAGGAAAGCTGGAAGAGTTGGTTGAGTTTCTAATCACTATAACCATTGCAAGTACTACTACTCCCAGCCTCCTGTTATCCCCTAACGAGTTACTTCATATGTGAAACAAATCTACGAATAAACCCTTATAACCATGTAAAAGTGGAATAAAATAAGGTTGTCTAAACTGATATATTAGCTAATGTCCAAACATGAAGTATGAATCATTCTTACCATTATTTTAATCGATATTCTCATAGTAGTAATAACTACACCACACATTTTATAGACATGTATTCAGAGAATATTCAGTCTTTAATAGGTGGTTAGAGCAATACAGGCAATTAAATCCCATGACTTTTACATGAGCAGCAACATAATATGTCTTCTTTTAGAGATAATAACTTACTGACTTGAAGATTCGCCATAGGAATAACTACACAACTAAGATATGCTTAGAACAAGGTGTTTGTGTCAAGTATCTTTTAAGTCTAAAATGTAATTACTCTTCTGTACTTATGAACAACCTCAATTGATTTATTTGTATCCTAAGACACTGGATCTCATGAGACCTTGACTGTAAAAGGAATCACAGCTTGAAGCTCTAGCAGGTGAACTCAGTGATAAAGATTGTATTATCTTTCCTAGCCAAGAGCTGCAGGAGTTTAAGAGCTCAACAGAGCCACCTGGTGGCGAGAAGAAAGTATTACTACATAAGTTTATCAGCAAGACAGGAAGTCTTTGTGTAATGCTTGGTTTAAAGATATCATTAAGGAAAACCTGCCATGTTGAAAATGTAGTCCAATCTCTCATCAGCATGTTATAGAGCAGGAGATGTTGAGCAGATTGATATATAGTTTGTGGGCAAAGAATCAGTAAAGTTCTATTCATTGTCTCAGACTGCCCAGTATACTGTATCTACCATTTAATTTGGAGGCATGCAGGGTTTGTTAACTTCTGGAATGTTTTGTCATCTACTGTATTACAGGAATTACTGATGAAAATGAAGCTATAACTTTTCATAAACACCTGTCCTGTGAAAAAGCAAATGTGAGAAAATGCACTACTAAAATTATTTCTGCACTTAGTCCATAAAGTGAAGCAATTGTACAAATAGTCTTAATTAACACTATCCTTCCATGTTTGGGCCCTGTTTTCATCACCAACATGTAATTGTTACATTTCTGTACAGCAATACCACAATATGTGTCTCTCTGGTAACAGAAAATGGTAACAGAAATGCTATGTAGTGGTTGTAATCATTCTCAGTTCCTGGTTTAGGCTAAGGCACCACGTAGCGGTTTTTCCCGCAGCCCTTTTCACAGAAAGTCAGCAGAGGATTGCTCTGAGGACTTTTTGCTTCAATTATACCTATAGGTAAACCGCCGGCGTTTCCGTAGGTATAATTGACATGTTGCAATTTCCAAAACTGCAATGGTTTTGGAAAGCGCAGCGTATCCGCTGTTCATACTTTTCCGCAAAGTGGGGATGGGATTCGCTAGATTGTAAAACGCCGCTTTTTTCCTCTGCATTTAGGCTACATGGTGCCCCAGCCTTAAGCTGTTAACAACCATTCATACGGTCGTGTGCAAGGGGGCTTAGTCTAAGGCCCCAAGTTGCAGAAACGCAGTTGCAAACAAGGCACCATTTTACAGTGTCAGCAAAGTGAATTAGATTCTGGGTAATCTCATCCACACATGGAAAAAAAGCCGTGTAAAAGCTAAATTTTCAAAAATGTATGCATTTTTGAAAAACGCAGAATGTAAAACGCAAAGAAAAACACAGCAAAAACTCAATGAAAAGCTCTGCGGAAAACAAACTTGTATTTTTTTAGCTGTGTTTTGCTACATGGGGCCTTAGCTTTAGGGTAAAAATTTGTTTCAGAGAATTCTGCAACCAAAAATCTATTTAATTAATCTGATTGTTTTTGCAGCAAGCACATGGATTTCTTCAGGCTCCATTCACACAGATAAGACAGTCGAAGAAATGTCTGCAAGAAAATCTGCCACTTGTGAGTATCCTTTTCACTAGTATGGAGGGTGGAAATAAGATGCAACTAAGATCCAGCTATATTTATTGGGGTAATTTATTAAGACTGGTATTTCCTACACCTGTTAACTGGCACAGGATGAGCTTGAATTATTAAGAGGCTTGGATCTCTTAAATCATGGACACCAGGGGCACATCTCTAATGAGGAGAAGTGAGGCGGCCGCCTCAGGCGGCACTATCTGTCAGTGTCTGGGGGGCGGCATTTTTTACTATTTATTTAACGTAAACCAGCCCAGGACCGGCTGCTTTAGAAAAACAAAATTGAGCGGGGCTTGTCCTGGGCTGGATTACGAGACCTTTGCATCTCAGCGCAGGCGGCGATACAATGATGTCATCGCGCCTCCTGCGCTGAGACGCACACGTTGTGGACAAGAAGAGGAGGCAGTGGCTCCATCAAGGGATTGCAAATAGGTAAGGATAACTTTTTTTTTTTTTTTTTTTTTATAAATAGGCCGCTACCTGCTGGAGCAACCCCGGCAGGTAACGGCTTATTTACTTACCTACTCTCGCGCCTGCTCGTGGCAGCCTCCTCTTCCCCTTCTGCTATGGGACGCAGAAGTGGAAGCAGAGGTGGTTGTGAGCAGAACCCAGAGTATAATAATTGGAGGGGCAGGGGAGGTGAGGGAATCCACGTGACGTCTGTGCGCAATTAAACAGGGCCGAAAGCTGCAGGGAGTGCACCGGTGTCCAGGATAGCTAAGTAACACTAGTTTTTATGTTTATCACCACCTGGGTCTCCGATAATTATACTCTGGGGTCTGAAAAGACCCCAGAGTATAATAATAGTTCATGGGTGGGCCACTATGGGACATAATACCGTGTGCAGGGGCCGCTGTGGGGCATAATACCGTGTGCAGGGGTCGCTGTGGAACATAATACCATGTGCAGGGACCACTGCGGGGTATAATACCGTGTGCAGGGGCCACTATGGAGCATAATACCGTGTGCAGGGGCCACTATGGAGCATAATACTGTGTGCAGGGGCCGCTGCGGGGCATAATACAGTGCACAGGGGCCGCTGCGAGGCATAATACAGTGTGCAGGGGCTGCTGCAAGGCATAATACAGTGTGCAGGGGCCGCTGCGGGCCATAATACAGTGTACAGGGGCCACTGAGGGCCATAATACAGTGTGCAGGGGCCGCTGCGGGCCATAATACAGTGTGCAGGGGCCGCTGCGGGCCATAATACAGTGTGCAGGGGCCGCTGCGGGCCATAATACAGTGTGCAGGGGCCGCTGCGGGCCATAATACAGTGTGCAGGGGCCGCTTCGGGCCATAATACTGTGTGCAGGGACCACTGCGGGCCATAATACTGTGTAATACTGTGTGCAGGGGCTGCTGTGGAACATTATAGTGTGTGTAAATGGGGCGTTGTAAACAGGGGCTATGGTGCCTGTTTATATCATACGCTGTCTGTTTATAGTGACCGTGTGATGTAATTGCAGCCTTGTCACATAGACATGTATAGGTCGAGGCTGTAGTTACATTACATGGCCGCTATGAGATGAATGACACTATGTAAACAGAGAAGGGGTCACAGTGCTTACACAGGTACCATTCAAACAGCTGATCAGTGAGGGTCCTGGGTTTTTGAGCCCCTCTGATTAGTTTATTAATGACCTGGAAAACCGTTTAATTAGTTTACACCTGGGGCATTATTAATAATGGGCACTATTTATACAGGGTACACACAGACATTATTAATATAAAGATACACTTGGGAGTATTATTCATTATGGGGGGTTATATCATATATTTTATAATTGGGGTAGCAGCAGGATGGGTGTGCAGATGAGGACAACGTGGGTTGGATGCCTGGAAAAGTGAGGAGCCATAGATGTCTGTGTTGTAAACTTTACAGAGACAAGTCACAGCTGGAAGAAGTGGTCATGGCGGTCCAAAGGGAAGAGAAGGGAAATATGAAGGATTAGTCAAAGACGTCACCTGTAAGTCACTAAATGTTACTGCCCTGTATTCATCTAAATGATAGAGGATAAATACCTGAGTGATGGGGGTCTGTCTGCTGAGACCCCACTGAGCCTGAGAATTGGGTTTTTTCCCCCCACTGGCTTGGAATACAGCCTGACCGCAGCCAGGCTGAATATAAGTGTGTCACTTGGTGGATGGACGAACCCATGTGGCTCTCATTGAACTTCAATGGGAGTGCCAAAGATAGCCGAAGTATAGTACTCAGGTATCTGCGGAGCTCCTATTATAGAGAATGGGGGCCATGTGGGCTCGTCCATCCACCAAGCAGAAGATGTGTGAAGTTACTTTCATTGTTAATGCCGTGTTGTTGATCTGATAATGCAGTAAGAAGAATTCTTAAAAACTGTTTTATAACTTTGTGTATTGTGTATATATGCGACGATAACAGCGTGTGAAGCTAGTAGCATGGAAACTCAATTTTTTTTTTTTTTTTTTTTTTGGGGGGGCGTATTTCTATAGTCCGCCTCAGGCAGCAAAGAGGCTAGGTTCACCACTGGCTCCTATGCTCAAGAATGGAAATGTACACGAGTCAGGAAGTGGTGTAGATTTCCTATGTAACATGTGTCAATTTTCTACTTTGAGTTATAATACATTTTCTGGGCCAAAGCGTACCTGCCACACGCTACCCCTTTCACAAAAAGTGGTGAGTGGCGTGCAGAAGGAGGGATGTGGCACATCTTTGGCACAAAAAAGGGTCATGCACTGAAGATGCAGCACATTAAAATTGATAAATTCTTTCCATTGTCTTTTACTTTATCTAGGTTGAAATGTTCTGTCAATATGACCTGCCAGATCTTCTGATTTTATCTTTTTATATATTTATTTATTTTTTAAACTTGTGTTTATTATATTGTGTTTATTTATTCAAGTTTACAAAAACAGGAACAATAGTACAGCGCAGCTGGGAAAGACTTCCTGCATCTGGCCGTAATATGACAGCGGAGGCATGGGGTGCACACAGAAACTGTGTGCGCACTATGCCTAGCGGGTGTCTACCGTTACATACGGATGACAAAGTTCTCTAACACCCACAGTCGGAGCTAAGCTCTGATCACGGATGTTAACCTCTGAGATGTCGCAGTCAAAGATGACCGCAGCATCTCAGGGGTTTTAACGTTTTCAGAATGTGTCAGTGTTCCAATTCGGCCCAGGGACTAATCAGTGACCCCGGGTCTGCCCGCAGAATACCTGGTTGATCCTGCCCATAATGGAGGCTGTCAGTCGATGCATCTGAAGTTTAAACTGGGTTTAAACTAAATAAAATGTTTTATGTAAAAAAAAAAGCAAAAACAAAAAGCAATACATATTTGGTATCACCACATCTGTACAAACCTTTACAATAAAACTTAATCATTGTTTAACCCACATGGTGAACATTGTAAAAAAAAATAAAATTGTAGAACCGCAGGAAAAAAATACTCAATAAAAAGTGATCAAAAAGTCAGATGAACCCCAAAATGGTACCAAAGCACAGCTCCTCCGACAAAAAATAAGCCCTCCACCAGCTTTGGCAACAGAAAAATAAAAATGTTATGCCTCTCAGAAAATGCCAATGCAAAAATAATACATTTTTTTCCTAAATTGAATTTTATTGTGTAAAATTATTAACGCATAAAAAAACCAAAAAATTAGCTATCATTGTAATCGTACCAACCTATAGAATCATAAAATAAATGTATCATGTTACTTATGCTGTATGGTGAACAGCAAAAAAGTAAAAAGCAATGCCGGATTTGATGTTTTTTCGTTTTTAATAAAACGAAGTAAATAAGTTATAGGCACCCCAAAATGGTGTCATTACATAGTACATCTCATCCCACAAAAATCAAGTCCCTCATATGGCTACATCACCAGAAAATAAAAAAATATACCTTGTACAATGCAATGACAAAAAAAACAAAAATTGGCAGAGGCAGGAAGGGAAATGCATAAGCTGTGCAAGCATACATCAGGGTACACCCTATGATTAGAGCTTACTAGAGAAAAGACACCAGAAGTGACCCCCCAAAATGGGAAATAGCATGGGATTTGGTGTACCCAATGTACACCGCACAGTTTACATATTCACTTCTTGGAAATACTGCCGCCTCAACCCAATGCATTTCAAATACGTAGGTCAGTTTATTTAAGAATAATTGCTGCGAGGGCAGGTCCAGGGCAATCCACTCTTGTAAAATCGTTTAACAGGCTGCTGCTGATACCAAGCACAGCAATTTTCGGGATCCCCAATCACATTTTATAGGTTTTTTGATTGATCCAGCCAAACAAACCCCAGCAAGCATTGAATGGAATAAAGTTAGTAAGGTGTAAAGGATTCTGCCTGTCTCCAGAAAGTCTGGACTGCCCCAGAAGCCCACTGACAATGAAACAGATCTGCCCCGCACCTGAAATATGCATTCGATGAGTAAATCCCCATTTTCAGGTCTCTCAACAGAGATACTCTATGTATGATTTATGTAGTATCCAGAGCGTCAGCTCAGCGTATCTAGCTGACGGCAAAGTTTTAACTGAGTATTCCAGTGAGTTTAACAGTTTAGGAATGTCCAGACCCAGGTTCCCATTCCCGTCTGGGCATAGCCGTAGTCCCAGGAAGGGTATATGTAGTGGTATAGTTGCGTTATTTATCCTTTGGAGTTAGTGGGTAAGGTGACAGCCATACTGACTGTAGTTTCCCATTCTTGAATAGTCAATGTTTGTATATATGCCTGTAGGAAACTTTGCACTTCTAAATAGGCAAAATAAGGAAATGTTATCATTGGAAATTTCTTCTATAGGGTCACAAGGGAATATGGCAAATTATCAGTAGGGTTCACCCGGTGGGCACTGTGCATAATCCTTATCTGTGCCACATCATAAAAATGTGGTGTGGTTGTCTCCCTTGGAATTCTAGGTTGGAGACTACCATGGCGCTTGGTGTACAAGTTGGATTTACTTGTTTAAGTCTGCAGTTTTTATTCCATGTTTTCCACACAGAGATAAGCTGATTTTATCTTTTGTTAAAGAGCAGAATGAAAGGAGAGGATTGGGATGTTCTGCCAATGTGAGGGTCGTAACAGTGAAAGAAATTCTACTGCATGGTTGGAGGTTCTTACTACATGGCAGTGTATCCTTGAAGCAGAATAAAGTACTTGATCTATTCACAGTTATCACTGTTGGATGACTGGTGGATTGCAGCAGCATTTACAGAAGTAACATAGCCTGCTAACTATAGAGTAGCGTGTATGTACTTACAACTATAACAAGTGAGCACTCATTTAACTTGTATTTGTTCCTAGTATCCCATTACTTTTTTTTAACCCCAATGTGTCCTATAATGTCTTTTTTTGCCCTTTACAGATTTTTTTTAACCTTCCCTCTTAGTTCAACATATACCCAGAAGTGTGTTGACAGATGACCAACTTTTTTCTGTCACAAGATGTCTATTCTATATACGTCTATGTGTGATAACCCAGTGATTGTAATATTGTATTAAGTTTGTTTTATGAGAAATTAGAGTCCTTTAACCAAATTTAAGCACAGGTAAGAGATGACACATCTGTAGCTTTCCTGATATATACGTTATAGCAAAGTTAAAGCTTCCTTACTACTTTAACTCTGAGGGTTGGTTCACACTTGCGGCAGCACTCCGTCCCCCGCGAATCTGACTTAAATGTCGGAAAACAGGATAGGGACTGGCTAGAGAAAGGTTTGCGACGCTTAGCTTAAAAACCCATTCACTTCTATGGGCTTTTAAAGCAATGCGCCGGTGTGCGCTTACACCCTCTGCATGCGAATCCGTTGTTTTTGTCGGAAACAAAGTTGGACATGCAGGACTTTGTGTCCGACGAAAAAACTGGCTTTGCGGCGCAGAGGGTGTAAGCACACACCGGCGCATTGCTTTAAAAACCCATAGAAGTGAATGGGTTTTTAAGCAAAGCATCACGAACCTTTCCCTATCCAGTCCCTATCCAGTTTTCCGACATTTAGGTCGGATTTGCGGTGGACAGAGTGTCGGCGCAAGTGTGAACCCACCCTGAGTTGTGCTTTCCCTCTATTGTTCCTGCTGACCGTGTATAAATAAATTGACAAGTGAGTGTTATCATTCCTTTTACACATATGGTATGATCTTTACAGTCTGATCCTATCAATACTGATTGAAATGGCACCACGCTGAGTTATACGAAAAGATGCTTCCAAATTGTTACATTATACATAGTACAAGTATTTTCTAAAAATCTGTCAGAAGAGCTGACAGACCCTCTTTAAATTGCTGCTTGCTTTATGTACTGCATACATTTTTTTTAATATTTTCCCTAATAGTTAGTATTTTGGACATACGTGCTACGGGAGTTAATTGTATTATGGCTTCATGTGTATACTCGGCACAGTGACAGTAGTTTTACACTATATATCACATACAATTCAGAGACTAGCTGGTATAATAGAGGATAAATTAGAATGTAAATTCCTCATTAACAAACAGGAAAGGAGACATTTATAGTTAGATTAACAAGCAATAATGAAAAAACTGAAAAGAAACTAGTGACAAAATTTGGCACACAGAAATGTAAGATGAATACAAATGACTATTTACTGCCAAATCCAAGTCAAAATATAGCAGAAGAAAGGAAACATGTGGAAATCGGCCAGAAGGAAAGTTAAATACATTTATACACGTAGTTTATACTGATTAGCCGTATTTACATCAACAACACAGCTGTGATGACAAGCGTGAAATGGCGATTATACTAGGACAACAGGATACCATCATTTATCTGTAATACTATCGTATGCCTCAACAGTACTAACATTACCCATCATACATCTGCTAAAGTGAAGTTGTTTAATTGTGCAACCTAACATAAGGAATAGGCAGAAGCACAATTCAAAGTTCTTGGACCCCAATATGAAATCTGTAACAGGACCCCTCACCCACCATGTGCCACATAAAATACTGGTTTCTTGTTATGAGACAGAGGGTCTTTTGGGCCCCTAAAAAGAGCCTGTCACTTGCTCTAAAAAGTTCAGTGAGCATCTAGATATAGTGACAACCATCAAATACGTCCCAATGTATACAGTATCAGCAAGGGTATCAATATACAGATTAAAACTTTACATTTAATAGTATTAATATAAAATATCAAAAGTTTGTTCCACAAAGTGGTCTTACCCACAATAAGAGAAAAATAGATATAAGGAATAGTCTTACTGCGGTTAGTAGAGTTGTTGTTGGGAATCAATGTTAGTGGGCAAGATGTTGCCGGAATTGACCTTAAGAACCACCCTAATGTCCCGCAAATGTAGCTCCCGCCCTTACAAGGGCGGTCTCAACACTAGCCCTACTATGACCCTAGGAGTTGATAATCTTCCCTTTCTCCAGTGACATACATCATCTATATGCCATGCAGTCTTACTGCCCATGTGGCTAGTATACCCCAGTTTGTATCAACAATAAAAGAGATTATATCTTTGGCACGGCTGAATGGATTTAGATAAACAAAACACTGAAATGCTCAGGGTGACAGCACCCATAATAAGAGGTATATCATTGAGCTTTTGAGACCTGGTGACAGGTTCTCCTTAAAATACAAGGGCCCAGCTGAAAATGCAACATCTGCAACCCTATTATTGTAAATTTCCAATTCAACTTCAAGATGATCAGCTAAGTATTGACACCTGGTTGCAGGCATAACATATCTTCTATATTTTTATATACATGTTGGTTGATGGATTGGACCTTATGAAAAGAGAAGTATGCGCCTGAAACATGACGTCCCAATAAAAGTTGTCTATTTACGTCGTTGCCAGTTGATCTATCCAGGCAGCACAATTTTTTTTTCTCTAAACTTGGTTATTCGCCTGGGTAGGCTGTAGATCCCTAGCAACCATTCTTTCTTAGATCATTATAGTCTTTGGTTTACCGCAGAAATATTTTTCCTCACCACTACAGTGAGCACACATAGATATGGACAAAGCAACATACTGAGAAATAGATAGAAGCAGTTGATGAAGCATAAGGAAAAATATAATGCCACACACCAGTGAGCCTACACTATATGGATGTGTAGAAAAAAGTTAGTAAAAAGAAAATATGTAAAAATGATAGCTTAGTTGAGTAATGAAATAGTTAAATTCAAAAATGGCCTACTACCATATTATACAGTAACTCTACATATGGGATGCAATAAATAAACGTAGGGGTCCGGAATAGTATAAAACAGGCCAACACAAAATAGAAAGGAGCTCTACCCAAACTTAATGAGGATACCTGATTGTTTTTAATAACTGATGACCTATCCTAATGATATGCAATCATTGTTAGATAGAATTGGTGGAGGAACCATTTTCCACAACCCCACCAATTAGCTGTTGAAGGGGCTGTGATACCCTTCATTGTTTACCAGGTACAGCTCTTTAAATTTAGTAGTGCCTATGCCAGGTATTATAGTTTTCTACTACTTTGACACTAAAAATACCTTCTACCACTGGTTACCACTGGTAAATGATTGTACACTCCATCATGGTTGTACACTCCATCATGGTTGTACACTCCATCAGTGCATCCCTCATAGCAGACAGTTTACTCTGCAAGAGTCCACTATATAAGCACTGCTAATGCTATGTTCATTAGAGCAATATAGTCAGTCCCAGATAAAACAAGTTCTATTTTTTTTTATTGAAGCAGACACACAAACCGTAAAAAAAAAAAGTGTGATTGAATTCGTTATTTTCAACGGTGCCTTATCAAAACCCTTTCTCAAGACACTTGCGACCCAATCTACACTCTGTCAGAACTTGCTTAGTTATTTTAGGTAAAACAAGGCACCAGTTACCTCAGATTTAGCGCTGCGCGAACCCTTTGAAGTTCGGGTTCGACGAGCTCGGCCGAACTTTGCCCAAAAGTTTGGTTCGGGTACCCTAGCTTGACCCAAACCCCATTGAAATCAATGGGGAAACAAACTTGGTGACCCAATAATGGCTGTAAAATGGGGATACTAAGGGGTAGAGGGCTGCAAAATTGGGGTAATAACAGGGCAGGTTCCCTGCAAAAAATGGTGTAGGGAAAGTACTTAAAATAATAACATAAAATAAAAAATAAAATAAATGAAAAAAAAAATTAAAAACAAATAAAATAATAATTTTGAAACAGGTGGTAGAGGTCCAGGGGGTGGAGGTGGATGTGGCGGTGTAAGTGGATGAGGCTGAGGAGGAGGTAGCCACCACTTGAACCACTCACTTAGGTGCTGGCACAACCAAGTCCTGTGGGATCCATGCCTGGTTCATCTTAATGAACGTAAGTATGTCCACGTTGGCTGTGGATAGGCAGATCCTCTTGTAGGTGATGACACCCCCTGTGGTGCTGAACACATGTTCCAGCACCTCCAAGGCATAGAGGGCAAGCTCTGGCCACGTGTCCAATTTTCCAACCCAGAAATTGAACAGGGATGACCCATCGCTCAGTACCAGGAGACGTGTCAACAGATACTCATCCACCATGTGAGTCAAAGACTGCGCTAGGAGACAGTATGGGTATACACACAGTTATTGTTACTGTGCTAGGAGGCAGTATGCGTATACATACGCAGTTATTGTTACTGCGCTAGGAGATAGTATAGATACACACTCAGTTATTGTTACTGCGGTAGAAGACGGTATGGGTACACACGCAGTTATTGTTACTGCGGTAGTAGACGGAATGAGTACACACACAGTTATTGTTACTGCGCTAGGAGACGGTATGGGTACACACACAGTTATTGTTACTGCTCTAGGAGACAGTATGGGTACACACACAGTTATTGTTACTGCGCTAGGAGACAGTATGGGTACACACGCAGTTACTGTTACTGCGCTAGGAGACAGTATGGGTACACACACAGTTATTGTTACTGCGCTAGGAGACGGTATGGATACACACGCAGTTTACTGTCACTGTCCTGAAAAGGGCAATTCTTATTTCTAGGTTAACTATCCCTCACAGTATCAGACTCCTCTCCCTACCTAGCTGCACTGCCCTGAAAAGGACAATTATTAAATTTAGCTAAGGCCCTGACTGTCCCTATCTCCAGCTGCAGTCTCTCCCTAGCTAGCCTAACTAGCTGGAATGGCGACGGGACCTGTGACCCTGCCTCTTATACACAGGGGGTCACATGTCCCACCTGGCCAATCACATACTGGGCATGTCTGTGGGCTTAAAGCTGGTTGATTGGCTGATTATCACTACTCAGTCCATTGGAAAGATCATAAGGTAGTTATGTGCAGTCACTGTATAGTCCTGGCAATTTAAAAAAGATAGGACGGCTCGAACGCAAGCGCTTATCTCCAAAATTTGGACACTTATGGCTCGGCTACAAATTCGTCCCTCCCTGTCCACATTTAGATCTGAGAGACCTAGCGACTTGTATGACCCAGTGTCAGGGGTACTATTAGCAGGGTAAAAAAGCACACACCCTCCTGGCCTAAGTATGGGGAAATTATGTCTCCTCTACCACTCGTTATACGAGATGCGAGAGAGATCCTATAGCATCACCCAGACACCATAGCCACTGGCTTCCATGACTACTATACTGTACTATATAATCTACCTTCACTGCACCCTCCAGATAACCCCAATGGCATTCAGTGACTGTAGAAATACTTGTTTAACTGTTATTTACCTTTGCTTCCCTATAGGCTTATTGCTTTACTAAACATGGACTTAAAATTGTTCACAAAGTTGTTTTCCAACCGCCTTAATGCTTGGCTCCCCTCTCTTGTCCAAGTCAAAAAAGCCTTTGACCGTATTGATTGGTCCTTCATGGTGGGCTCTTCAGAAGCCTTCAGATTTTCTGGCCACTTTCTCACTGCAATTCAGGCACTTGTCCCCTTCAGCATTGGTAAAACTCCCTTTCACCTCTTCCACCCCTCTCCCTGTCAGAAATGGTAGCCAGAAGGGATACCTTCTTTCTCCCTTAATCTTTGCTCTTTGCACAGAGCCCTTAGCTGCTAGAATATGCTTGAATCCTGACATCACAGGCATTAAAGTTCAGGATAGGGACTTCAAAATTAGTCTCTTTGCATATGATGTCCTCCTCACCCTTACTAACCATATCGCTTTACCTAATCTTATGTAGACCCTCCATGAATATAGACAATTATATAAGGTTAACTCCTCAAAGATGGAAGCACTCTCCCTGAATATGCGTTGTGGTGTAACTTTGACTTTCAGTGGCAGCTATCTGGGGATCCAGCTCTCTACTACTTATGCCACAATATACTCGGCGAATTACCCACGGCTATTTCGCGACCTTAGGGCAATACTAGATAAATGGCGTTTCTTACACTTTTCTTCCCTTGGCCCTTTGAGTATTTCACCTCTGCCTTGAATCTCCCTGGAACCGAGTGGCTTCATTACAGACAAATTGCTCACTTTGCTTTCTCCCTATTTGGATCTGTCAAAGTTTCTCCTCTGTGTTGGGCAGGCACTTCCACTAGGAGATTGAGTACCACGATCTATCGGCTTCTCTCCTCTCCAGAGAGATGTGCCCCCCCCTTGTTTACAGATACATGGCTAGATGGGTGAAGATGCTCGGATGCTTGATCCCCTGAGCCCAGTGGCAGATTATATGGTCCCAAGGCTCAAAGTCCTCCACATGTGTTACCTTTAAAGATACTCAGTACAAAATTCTAATGCATTGGTATCATACCCCTGCCCTATTACACTCTATGAATCCCGTGATTCCCTCGGAACTCTGGCGGTGTGGCTCTGATATTAGCACGTTCTAACACATTTTCTGGGAATGCCCCCTGATTAAGGGCTTCTGGATAGCAGGCAAGGAGATCACAGATGGTCTCTTTATTCAGGCGCGGTCTGGTCCTGCTGCTCGGCTGTCTTCTTTTGAGGAAGTCCTCGCCAGCTGTGACGTCCCATGTCCCACTGAGGCTGCTGATTGGCCTCAGTAGCCTAAGGAAGGGACCCAGGGATGTCACTGGTAGTTACTTTCCATATTTTTAGCCGAGGCCACTGATTGGCCTCAGTGGTCATGTGCGGCAGGGGCTTTCACCGAAAGAAAACAATGGCGCTGCAGGACCGAAACATCGGGGACAGGTAAGTATGTTTTTTTTTTTTTTGTTTTGTTTTTATCCCCCAGCCTAATTAAAAAATGTGTTAGCCTTTAATTTACCAGCTAAACAGCTAGGCAAGAACTCATCTAAACTATTTCTATATTTATGCATGGTGGCTAAGACTCTTATAGCCCTATACCTGCTGGTACGGATCTGTATGAAGGGTGTGTGTAGCCTAGAGAATCTGACAGCCACTCTGAACAACACAGTGGAGACTTTTGACTCTTCTAGTCTCCATGGGACACATGTTTACAAGGTCTCTGATGGGTTCCTGCAACTCCCCTTCCCTTCTTTCCTCTCTTTCCGTTCCTTGTCTGTCTTTGTTTTCCCCCGTGATACCAGTACCTCACTGCAACTTATTATTTTACTTCTGTTTTGTTTTCTGTTCCTGATTGGTTCATTGTACCTGTTTATATTTCAATTTGAAAATGAATAAAAAATTACAATTAAACAAAAAGGTTTAAATGTGATAAAATGTGCTAAATGTGAGCAATCAAAAGTGATCAATAAAATGTGTGTATACTATAATAATACAAACAACCAGACTCATATGAGTCCCATAGCAAATGTCATATCATCATTCGTATAGCACAATTGCACATGCCCAACAGTAGTGTGTTGCTCAAGGAAGTTGCAATCCAAGGAAGAAAATCCTGCCTACAACGCTTAAGGGATGGATGAATTGTTCATGCTTCAACTGAAAATGTTGATCACATGGCTAAATCACATGACCACAGGTTAAGCCAGAAATGTGGACATAAAGAAATAAGCCTGCCAACATTTGAATGATATAAGAAACACCTTAATAAGAAAGACTCAAGTAATATATATAAAAATGTGATCATATATTATCACCCAAAATGATATGAAATGGCCATAATAGGTAAGGGCTCAATATGATACTGTATGCATAATAATGAATAACTTATTAACGGCACCTAATGTAAAGTCAAGGGCCCGCTATATCAGAAACAGCTGAAAAAAACCTATTGGGGAAATAATGCAGAGGATAATTAATTCAATAAGTGTCCTATATGGCAACCCCCATCTTTAGTATATCTGTTCCTGGGGAACATGCATGAAAGGTTCTGGAAAGAAAAACTATATATATAATAAGTACAAAAAAATTAACATAAATGGTAAAATTGCAATATATAAGTGCAATAGGTGAAACAAGCCCACTGAATTTCGAATGAATGATTTATAAGGGTTGCAAAATCTCAAGAGGGATACACAATTGTAGACATAAAATTAAAAATAAAAAATAATATAAAACCAATCAATACAAGATTATGAAAATAACAAAAATTCTGGGTCCATAAAAATGAGTTTCCATCTGAAAGATGCCCTTTGCAATTATATGTGACGAGGTGAAAAACAAGGACACTTATATAGATATAAACAGTATATATTGGTTATGTATAGATATCTGAAGATGGAAAAATCCTTTAGGTCTTAATTACACAGTGCAGTTCTGCATGCATTTTACTTTTTAGCTAAACCTGATGGATTATTTTCTATATAATTTTAATGTCTGTAATATTGACTTGTACCTTGTTTTAGCTAGAAATAACTCAATCAAAACTGTCCTGTATAAATAAGGTATTAAGTAAAAACTGCTCTTTTCCAAAGTTTCTCTTTTTTTTTTTGCTAGTAAGTAGAGAGGTGTTCTCTGTTATTGTGGAAGTCTTATGTTCTTGTGGTGTGACTAAGTTGACCATAGTGACATTTAAACCTGTGATCCACAAATTCCTATATATAAAGTGCATGGATGGCAGGTGAATGGAACAAAATGAAAATCTCCATGATTAAAAGTGCTTGTCTAGCAGTATTTGTGTCGTACAAGGGGTACATTACTTTGTTCATGGCAGTGAAAAATGTGCATAATGCCAATGAACAGAACGACAAGGTTTATTACTGCATACTCCCATAAGAGAGCCTCATTATAACTGAACATTATGCAGCGAGCCCTTGAACCTGAGACTGTAGCTTTTAAGCAGATTATAGGTTAGACACTTTAGTATTAAAAAAAATATATATATCATATTACCTTTGCTCATACTATCTAACATCATAACCATACCAAAGCTTTGACAGATGTGGCACAAAACAACTATCAGGGTTCTCTATTCTATTTTGAATATTCCTATTACCAAGTAATCACTAAAGCCTCATTCACACATCCACAGTAATAACGGACAGCACATGATCCTGCTCATAAAGTTTTTATATTCTTTTCACTTGTAGGGAACTGCCATTTCTACTAGTATATAATGTATCTGGCTTCTTTGCCCCTGCAGTTTGGCTTCAGAGACCCCAGGCATTTAGTGCAAGTTTTGTTTTGTAAATACAGTGAGTCAGACACATGTGAGGCAGAGCTGCTGGGGGGAGAGATGTGAGCAGAGCTGCTGAGACAGACATGTTGTGTCTGGGGGAGTCTAAGAGCCACTTGTTCCTCTTTACTTCACAGTATATAGTTAGGTATGTGTTACCCCCTATATACTCACAGGACCTAGCTAGTAACCGTAGTTAGGGATCCATATATATATACAGTTCAGGGCAGTGATAGGTTAGGCTTCCGAAGGCCAACTAGCTAGTTAGAGGCCCGGTGGCACTAGTAGTTTAGCTGGCAGGTTAAGGACTCAGTGTTAGGGTAGTCAGGCCTGCATCTACTGCCGTCACCGTCGCCCTGTTTGCTGCCTGTGAAGAATCTCACCATCATCATCATCTCCTGATCGGCTGTCTGTCATCTCCTGGAAGAATCCGAGGATCCACAGTCATCCACAGGGGCCCCTGCATCTCTTCTGTTGCCTGGAGGTATTGTGCACTGGACTCTTGCTATATATCTATATATATACCCGGGTATATAACCTAAGACGGTTGAGGACTTGCTGGTTGTTGTAGTATTGCTGTGTTCTGAGTATATTGTATGTATGTATTATTACCCTGTTGATTCTTATAAAGCTACTGTTATAACCTTATGTGGTATCTGTATGTATTCTTCAGACTGTGAGATTAGTACAGTGATCCTTGTTAAGGCTACTAACTGTACTTCATGGGTAAGTCCCAGGAAGAGATCCTCCCTGTAATACAGAGGCTCTATCCTGGGTGGAGGCACTGATATATTTCATATATGTTCCCACTCTTCCCTTCAGCGAAGGCTTCAGGTCCCATTATACACACAGGTCAGCGCCAGAGTCTGTTGCGGGAGGGATAATACTCATACCCCCCCCCCCAAATAGGGCTACATTTGGAGGCACTGCTGAGATTTAGAAGTGGGAATAGTCATTGATATGGAGAAGCGATATAGCTCAGAGGGGAACCTCCCACTAGCTACTACATGGGATTACCGACCTCCTGTTCCTCCCCTGGTTCAGGTAAAGGAAGAACCCCGCTCAGCCAGTTACCCCCCCAGTATGGCCGTCGCTAGCAGTTCCTCTAGTGACAGTGCTATTAGCACTTTAGCCAGGCTGACTGAAATGTTAGCTCAGGGCCTGCAGGCCACTCACTACAAGAAACTAAAAGTATTCTCTGGTAATGTCCCAGTACCACAAGGGGAGGAAAACTTTGAGATATGGAAAGAACATACTCTCCAATGCCTGAAGGAATGGTCTTGCTCTGAAGAAGGCAAGCGGCAGCGTATCAGTGAAAGTTTGCGGTCTCCTGCTGCAGAATTGATCCGCTTGTACAGAGACTCTCATGAAGGAGTGAGTGCATTGGACTATATACAAGTACTGTCTGATCACTTTGAGCCATACTATGACCTTGCCCAGATGGTTGCTGATTACCGAATGGTTCGTCAAAAAGAAGGGGAAAATGTCTCTACTTTTATTAACCGTTTACAGCTACTTCTTTCACGTCTGGTGTACCACGCAGCTATATCTACTTCAGAGGCAGACGCTATGAGAACCAGTCAGTTGGTGAGAGGGTTACAACCTCATCATCCTCTTGCTCAAGTACTCAAGGTCTTACTATCTGATAGAGTCCTTCCATTTCCTGACTTAATGAAGTTAGTGAAGAAACAAGAAGCTGACATTAGTTTTAGTACCCCTAAGAAAGCGAAAAGCATCTCTAAAGAAGATGTTGTTCCTAATTCAAACAAGGACAAACCAGCGGAGCGGTCAGAACTTAGACAGTCCGCCACTCCACCCACTGCCACTCAATGGAGGAAGGATGCTAGAACCTGTTATAAATGTGGTCAGACGGGCCATAGTGCCAGACAGTGTACGGAGGACAGTGAGGGATTGAGACACAGTGCTGTCTTCTCTATTCAGAATCAAAGACACCGAAGGAAGGCGGGCCGAGTAAATACCAGAGGCGCTATCGCGGGCTCCAGGTCCGTTGTCAAAGTCACTGTCAATGGTCATGCCGCTCCTGCCCTGTTTGATACAGGATCTCAAGTGACCCTGATTTATCGCTCGTTCTACCAAAAGTATCTGAGGGATATACCTCTTCAGTCTACAGGACAAATGAAATTGTGGGGGCTTAATTCAGGATCATATCCTGTAGATGGCAGCCTACAAGTAGTTATAGCTGTCCCTGAATTAGAAGATCAGAGTGTCGCTCCCATGAAGATTACGGCTCTTGTCTGTCCTGATACAGGGGATTCTTGTGCAGCTCCTGTGATACTTGGCACTAATTGTCCCGCAGTGCATTATGCTTTTCAGAAGTTTCTTGGAAGAGATTGGAACCCTGCAGCTCAGCCGGTGAATATATCTTCTGATCTTAGAGAACTCTGTGATGCCCTGTCTACTGGCTATCGACATGGAATGGTATATCATATCGGTGAGAGAACCGTGGAAGTTCCTGCCGGCGGGGAGAGAATTCTGAGAGTAGCCTCCAGCATTGCTCCCGATTTGCTTGAAGGGGGGAGTTATGTCCTTATGGAAACCCCTGAAGAAATGATTAACCAAAATGGCTGGATGGTGATCCCAGAGAGAAAGGACTGGAGAAATAAAGTGGAGTTATCTACCTGTGTGACAGTGAGGAACTGTTCACCGCATCCGATTGTAATTGGACCATACCAGAATGTGGCCCATTGCTACCCTGTGCTTGGAGTAAATCCATACGCTGAAGTGTGCAGGATTCAAATCCGAGATGCAATCCCTAATCTCAATCTTGACTTGAGTGATGCACATTTACCAGAGGCCTGGAATCAGCGACTGACACAGAAGTTGTCTGAATTATCGGAAGTGTTCTCCATGGATGATATGGATGTAGGTTGTGCTAAAAGTGCTCAACACACTTTCCGATTGACCGATTCTACTCCCTTCCGGGAGCGACCACGGAGAGTTGCTCCAAAGGATGTTGATGAGTTAAGACAGACTCTACAGCAAATGAAAGGTCAGGGGATCATTGTGGACAGTAAGAGCCCCTATGCCTCACCTATTGTGGTGGTAAGAAAAAAATCTGGAGCAATTCGCCTATGTGTGGATTACAGAACTCTGAACCGGAGAACCTTACCTGATCAGTATACACTGCCGAGAATTGAAGAAGCTCTGGAAGCTCTGAATGGAAACTGTTGGTTCACAGTGCTGGACCTAAGATCGGGATACTATCAAGTCCCAATGGCACCTGAGGATCAGGAAAAGACAGCCTTCATATGCCCCTTGGGTTTCTTTCAGTTCACTCGTATGCCGCAAGGTACAAAAGGTGCGCCAGCAACGTTCCAAAGGTTGATGGAAAGAGTGTTAGGTGATTTAGTGCCCCGGGAATGCCTTGTATATCTTGATGACATTATTGTGTTTGGAAAGACGCTGGAAGAACATGAAGAACGACTCATGAGAGTACTCCATCGCTTAAAAGAAGAGGGGCTGAAGTTGTCGGCTGACAAATGCAAATTTTGTAGATCTTCGGTCACTTATGTAGGTCATATTGTTTCTGCTGAAGGAGTTGCTACCGATCCTGGTAAGATTGAAGCTGTGGTGAATTGGCCCCGACCGCAAAATATTACGGAGTTGCAATCTTTCTTGGGGTTTTGTGGATTCTATCGACGATTTGTGGAAGGATATTCAAAAATTGCTCGAGCCCTCCTCGACCTGTTGAAGAGTGATGTAGGAGATCCGGGAAAGAAGAAAGGGTCTTCCAAAAGCCTTTTTGGCGATAGGTGGACTGCGGATTGTGAAGAAGCATTTAAGTTGTTGAAGAAGAAATTGACAGAAGCTCCCGTTCTGGCTTATGCTGATGCACATAAGCCATATGTGCTACATGTAGATGCCAGCTTTGAAGGATTAGGTGGCGTGCTGCACCAAGAATACCCGGCCGGGTTACGGCCCATAGCTTTCATAAGTCGAAGTCTTTCTCCCAGCGAGAAAAATTATCCAGTACATAAATTGGAGTTTTTGGCGCTCAAGTGGGCCATTGTTGATAAATTACATGACTATTTATACGGAGCCACGTTTGAAGTAAGAACAGACAACAATCCACTGACATACGTTTTGTCAACCGCTAAACTCGATGCTACAGGACATCGCTGGTTGGCAGCTTTATCCAACTACCAATTCACACTCAAGTATAAATCGGGGCCTAAGAACATTGGGGCAGATGCTCTATCAAGACGGCCTGGATTACCTAGTCCGGAAGTAGTGGATGAATGGGAAGAAGTGCCAAGTCCTGGAGTAGGAGCTTTGTGTGCCATGGCTGCTGTAGTTGAAGACCGAGTAGCCTTTTCTGAAACTCGGCTTATTGACTCTATTGGGGGAGGTCCCGAAGCTGTACCAGACATGTTTGCCTACCCTGCCGCTTTAGGATCCTTTGAGAGTTGTTCTATATCTTCAAAGCGAATGATCTGGAGTCAAAAGACTGATCCTTTAATTGGACCTCTTTATCAAGCAGTGAGTTCTCAAGACAGAGAAATGTTAAAGACATCCCTACCCTCTGAATGCAGTCAACTTCTACGAGATTGGGAGAAGTTTGAAATAGACAATGGCCTACTTTATCGTGTGGTGCTGTATCATGATCACCCTGGAAGGCGCCAACTAGTTATTCCAAGCTGCTTTCAGAAGATGATTTTCCGAAGTCTGCATGATTATCATGGTCATTTGGGACCTGAGAAGACTTATGGCCTAATACAAGACCGATTCTACTGGCCCAAAATGAGAGATACCGTGACTCGTCTGTGTAGGTGCTGTCGCAGATGTTTGCAGAGGAAGACTGTCCCGGTTCGAGCGGCCTTCATGGGACACTTGAAGAGTTCGGGCCCCATGGATCTTGTCTGCATAGACTTCCTTTGTATTGACAACGACTCCAGAGGATTTGGAAATGTATTGGTGGTGACTGATCACTTCACACAATATGCTCAAGCCTTTCCGACTAAGGATCAAAAAGCAGTCACTGTTGCAAGAGTGCTTTGGGAAAAGTATTTTATCCATTATGGCTTACCACACCGGTTGCATTCTGATCAAGGCCGGGATTTTGAGAGTAACCTGATCAAAGAGTTACTTCAGTTGTTGAACATCCGCAAAAGTCGGACGACGCCTTACCATCCAGAGGGAGATGCCCTTCCTGAAAGATTTAGCAGGACTTTACTTGATATGCTTGGTACCTTACGAATTGAGGATAAGCGATCCTGGAGTAGAAAAGTGGAGGCTATGGTGCATGCCTATAATAGTACAAGGCACGAGAGCACAGGATATTCACCATACTTTCTGATGTTTGGAAGAGAGCCTAGGCTACCTATTGACATCTTGTTGGGAGTCTCTACCGATGGTATCAGTCATCGAGATCATTACCGATACGTGGCACGTTTGAAAGAAACGCTTAAGAGTGCTTATCAGCTGGCTGAGGAAAATGCGGCCAAAGTGAATGAAGGAAATAAAAGGAGATTTGATCTTCGAGTAAGATACCGAGAATTGAACCCTGGGGACCATGTTCTGCTACGGAATTTGGGAGCATCTGCAAAACATAAGCTGGCTGATCGATGGCGGAGTGAACTCTTTACAGTGGTAGATCGGTTGCCTGGAATACCAGTCTACAAGATAAAAGGACGGGACGGGAGGATCAGGACTTGGCATAGAAATCATTTGTTGCCTGTACCTCAGATTGATGGTATGGATATCTCCAATGATGGCTCGGCCTGCGATTCTCCACAGTCCTTAGCCGATATTCTACCTGACCTTCCTGAAACTCCTGAGAGTGATTGGACTGTGGCTCCTGAAGTTCCTAGATCACCAGTATCTTCTCCTTCAGGGAGACCTATGAACCCTCAAACTCCAGAATTCGTACCTAGATCTGTGTCTACAGATGAGCAGGGATCTAGCTCTCCTACGCCACCAGCACCATCCCCTCCCATGGCAGACAACCCTAGTTTAGGGCCTGGACATGCTAGTTTACCTCAGAGAGAGGTACGGAGAGGAGAGAGAATTAGACACCCTCCACCTATGCTGACATATGATAGTTTGGGGGACCCCAGATTTACTACTCAGCCTCATTTATACCATGCTTGGGTGGGTGCAGTGTCCACTTTGGTCAATATGTTACCAATTTTCGCTCCTGCTGGCATGTATACCTATTAACCTGTTGTGACTCTGTAAATGCAAAAGCAACCATATTGATATTGTCATTGGTAATGTTGACTGTATACTATGACTTTGTATGTCTTTGACGTGACGTAAAGATTTCACCAGAGGGAGAGTGTAGGGAACTGCCATTTCTACTAGTATATAATGTATCTGGCTTCTTTGCCCCTGCAGTTTGGCTTCAGAGACCCCAGGCATTTAGTGCAAGTTTTGTTTTGTAAATACAGTGAGTCAGACACATGTGAGGCAGAGCTGCTGGGGGGAGAGATGTGAGCAGAGCTGCTGAGACAGACATGTTGTGTCTGGGGGAGTCTAAGAGCCACTTGTTCCTCTTTACTTCACAGTATATAGTTAGGTATGTGTTACCCCCTATATACTCACAGGACCTAGCTAGTAACCGTAGTTAGGGATCCATATATATATATATAGTTCAGGGCAGTGATAGGTTAGGCTTCCGAAGGCCAACTAGCTAGTTAGAGGCCCGGTGGCACTAGTAGTTTAGCTGGCAGGTTAAGGACTCAGTGTTAGGGTAGTCAGGCCTGCATCTACTGCCGTCACCGTTGCCCTGTTTGCTGCCTGTGAAGAATCTCACCATCATCATCATCTCCTGATCGGCTGTCTGTCATCTCCTGGAAGAATCCGAGGATCCACAGTCATCCACAGGGGTCCCTGCATCTCTTCTGTTGCCTGGAGGTATTGTGCACTGGACTCTTGCTATATATTTATATCCACATACCCCCACAAAAAACCAAAAAAAGGAGAGGCCGGCCCTTTTTTTTTTGTTTTTTTCTGTTTTCTATTTATTTTATTTTTATTTTATTTCCCTATTGTTTTTTTTAAAAAAACTGTTTTAACATTTTGTGGTTTCTGTTTGTTTTCTTCTGACTGTGGGGTTTGTTCAGTGGTCCTTGTTTAGGCGGCCCACTGTGCCTCCTGGGGGGGCCCCCGGAAGAGATCCTCCCTGTAATACAGAGGCTCTATCCTGGGTGGAGGCACTGATATATTTCATATATGTTCCCACTCTTCCCTTCAGCGAAGGCTTCAGGTCCCATTATACACACAGGTCAGCGCCAGAGTCTGTTGCGGGAGGGATAATACTCATACCCCCCCCCCCAAATAGGGCTACACACTCAATATCATATAGGTGAAAGTTTGGAGCATCTACCCTTCTCATTCAAAGGTTTCATAAAGACCTCCCTCTATTGGACAGAATAAAGAGCAGCTCTGTAGCAGTGCCTCCAGCAAACCTGGCCAATTGATGAATTACATTGGATGGCCATTCATTTGATAGGTCACCACTTATAACTACATTTACCCTGCAGGGAAAACTTTTAGATTGAAGGAGCTTCCTCCTTGTGTTGACAGCTAAAGAGCAGGGGTTAGATAAGCCAGGCTCATGATGTTTAATAGGACAATAAGGATTTGTCTTCTCTCTCTCTCTGCCAGAACCGGCATGCCCCAGCATTATATAAATGGCCCATTGATTTCAATGGACACCATGCAATGCTTCATTTCCACAGTGGTGGAGCTGCAAGGAAATTTTATCTTTTCTGCTAGGATATTCCAAAGATTTCAGATGATTGCTGGAAGTCCCAGCAGCTTGTAAACCACTTTGTTTCTAGAATCTCCATTTAGGGTATGTTCACACTGCTGTTATCAAGCTTATCTCAGAGCCTAAAGCTTGAAAAAAAAAAACATCAGCTTCCCATTGATTTCAGTATTTTTACATAGCTGAATAGAAAAGTGAGTTCACATCTGCATAGTAGTCCCCAATGGAGACTCCACTGCAGAAACCTGCCAAGATTCAGCAAGGACAAAAGTACTGCATGTAGGATTTTTGTTTCCTCCGCTTTCAGTATGAAAATGGTGGACACCTGGCGGACCCCATTATAGTCAATGGGGTACGCCAGTGTACACGTGTAACCGCTGTTTTAGCGGTCCGTCTCTCTGTCGCTGGCGCAGATGTGGACCTAGCCTTATAGAAGCATTTTCAAACTGATCTTCAAAATGTAGACAGAAAATACACTTCAAAAATGCTTGTTTGCTATTTGGTTTGTATTTTACATGGATTTACACAGATAAAAATGTACACCAGAAAATGTTTTTTGAATTAGATTTCAGAAACTGATTTCTCTTTAAATCAGCTCGGTATTGTTCAGCCAATAAAATACTCTTACAAAGGATTATCAAAAGCAGGCTCTTTGAAAGCACTTGTATAATATGTTGTTCATGATTTTTTGTTTGGCTGGTAACTAGTTTTTAGCTTTGACTTGTTCACAATTTATCAGAAAAAGATGCTTTTTTTAAACCATTTCCACAAAAGTAAAATATATTTCCTTTTGTGGGAAGTGTAGTATTGAGAGGGCTCAGGAGCTGAGCTGGAGCCTGCCGCTAAAGGCTGCAAACAGTGCCTGCACCAACTGCGGCACTTAACCCGTTAGATGCTAACATCAGTTGCAACCATGGCATTGAAACAGCAGCGGCACTTAAGCACTTTTCCTCTGTTTAATATTAAAAAAAAAAAAAACATAATTGGAATTTCCCCATACGTATAACTACAAACTATTAAAACATGTTATTTATCCTGTATGGTAAACTGTACGTTGTTTAAATGCTGTTTAATGAAAAATTTTCAATACGAGAATAGTTTTTTGATCATTTCGCTCCCCCCCCAAAAAAAAGTAATCAAAAGTCATATGTACCAGAAAATGGTACCAAAAAAACTATAGTTCTCCCCACTAAAAAGTGACCTCACATAGCATTGTCAGACAAAAATAAATAAAACTGTAAGTTACCATGTCATTTTTAATGTATATAAAAAAACCCACAAAACATAATATAAATGTTGGAATTAATGGAATTGTGGGTTTTTTCCCATGTTGTACAATTACAACTGATCATACAAAAAAAAAAAATACTTGTATTTTCATTAAATATCAAATTTAGGTAATCTTTTCACAAAACTCATTTCTGTGTTAATCCTCCTGGAAATGTATCAATACATAATCAACGGGGTGTTACCATTCACTTTGGCAAATGGGTCACATTCTGACCATGTGACCATGGAAGTACTTGCAGGACAGTGTCACAGTACATAAGGACACACCTTTAATGGCGTTTATATTCCTTTACAGGGTGGCAATGAACTGTCAGAAATGTAAGCCTTCCACAGACAGATATAAAATCCAGACCTCTCATGATATTATTAAATCAAACATAACGAATCATAGAGTTCTATGGTTATATTCTGTAAGTGTAATCCATATGAATCAGGCTGAGCTGCAGTACCAGACACATCCCATGTACCAGAGAAGCGCTATTACTCAATAAGTACAGAGACCATTGTTTTCTCATCCTATGCAACCCTTTTAACAGATATTGATCAGAGCTACTTTGTATATGACACATATGGAAGGATCTGAAAAGCTTGTAGTTATAATTATGCATTGTCCATTCTGAAATGATTTATACAAAAGTCTGTTTCACTAAAGGTGTAAACACATCTTCAAGGCATTATACAATAAATTATTTTCACACCAAAAATCATTAAAGGGTTTGGACAGAACCAGTCTCCTCATCTACACTGCCATGGTGCTCCATTAGTTCTTCGTGACCAGTAAGGCAAGAAGCTATTTATATTGGCTGGCCGAAAGACCTGTCTGTCTTTAATGTGACTGTGCATGTTTAGTCACAAAGCACACAGCTCATTAGGTGGACATAAACATTGATATACACTTTGAAGACTAGGTGGCACTATAATATATAAGAAACTATAATTCTTCACTGGATCATTTACAGCACTAAATAGCAAACATTGTTTATTTTTCTTGATCCATGCAATGAATATGATATTATTGGTTGGAAAATCCCTTTTATATGGATTTATGGCATATCCAGAGGAGTATGGAAGAGGTGTAGTTCCCACAAGTGTAGACAATTCTCCATTAAACTACATAGAGATAAAGGCAGCTAAGAATTGGTGAACATGGATCACTTGATCCCTGATTCCCGATAGGTGAGGGTTGCAGGGGTGGTATAAGCCTTTTTACAAGCCACTGATTAGGATATGAATAGCCATTGATAATTCCGGTGAGTATTTCTGATACACCTGCTAGTGCAGTGGACATGAATTGCATATTTTAGATGAAATGTTCAGTCAGGAATAAGTTACAGATGCTTTGAATGAAAGCTTCATAAACAGCACCCTGCTAACAATAGAATAGGCCTGTAAATATGGGCATTATTATAGAAAACACATGAAAAGAGAATTCAAAAGAAGAAGACAAAAGAGGAAATAAAAGGACACAGACCCCACTATAAACAGAGAGGGCAGAAGGTGAAAACCAAAAGAGCAAAGTGATACAACTAAAGAAACTGAGCAGAAGTGAAAGGGTACAGCCATTGAACAATCAGGCAGAAGGTCAAAAGGCACAATGCCTAAGGCCAAAATGAACAAAAGACTTGTGCTGGACTATAACCCTATCAAAATAAACCAACTGCTATCAGGATGTAATGAGCCAAGACTTTCCATAATTTTAAGATATAAGACAAGGTAGTTGAACTGAGAAGCCCCTAAGGTAGTCCACAGGGTAGAAGTGAACAGGTGTCAGTTCACTGGACATATTTTATAAAGCGTAAACATGAAGTTAAATCAATATAAAGATCTATTAGGAATCTTGCTTGGAGAAATATCAAGTATTTTGAGAACAAAGGGAACAAAGTCTATGTTGACATGAAATTTTACCTAGGTTAGGTCAGTGCAGCGAGCATAAAAATCAATAAATACTGATATATACTGCTACACTGGGGTTGCTAAACCCATGGGTAGGGACACTGTATATGACCAACTACAGTCATTCAACTAAAGTTGCCAAACTAAAGAGGTTATCCTTCACCTCTTTACATACATGTATAGCAAATTTTTCTCTGAATTTTCATCACTTTTTTCTTCTACAGAAATATGTGATATGTCACATTCCAGGAGAAAATGCAAGGATTAGTTTTATTGAATGACAATGGGAAACTTGGGAATTGGAAGTCCTTAACCAAAATTGACCTGTATGGCTGTTATATATGTTTGCCTGTGTTTTGTACCTCTATTTGTGCACTGTATGATTGGCAATATGTTGTATATTGCAGCGTATATACTGCTGATGAATTATTGCTTTGTTTGATGTTTCACTTTTATATTATTTGCTTCCTATTTTAGTTTAGAACATTTCGGAAGGAAGGCATGATGATTCTGACTCAGTTGTGCCTATTGGTTGTGCACCGGGTAGTGCCCTTTTCATGCCATCTGTGGTACAGCCTATGCATGCAATGGCTTGACTTTCTGTAGTCAGATTGTAGTTTCTTGTGTCTTTAGGTCTTCCCTCCAGAGTACTTTTGTGACTGTTGTGACTGTGTGCACCTGAGAAGCGATACATGTAGGAGATAAAAGTGAAAACCCTTGTGAGAACTGGGCAATCACTGTGTATTGCCATGAGACTGCTAGTCTCATACTAGGAAGTTACTGAGGATTTACTGTCTACTGTTGAGTGAACTATTAGCTACAACTGAGCATCTTGTGTTTACTAATTCTGTCTTGATTGAGTCTAATGCTTCACTCACACTTGTGCCCGGAGTACGTCTGCCGCAAATCCAACCTAAATGTCAGAAAAAAGGATTAGGAAAGTTTTGAAACGGTTTGTTTAAAAACCCATTCACTTCAATGGGTTTTTAAAGCAATGTGCAGGTGTCCGATTGCAGCCTCTGTGCTGCAAAGCCGTTTTTTTTGGTTGGACACAAAGTCTTGCATGTCCGACTTTGTGTCCGATCAAAAAAAACTGGCTTCGCGGCGCAGAGGCTGCAATCTGACACCTGCACATTACTTTAAAAACCCGTTTCAAATCTTTCCCAATCCTTTTTTCTGACATTTATGTCGGATTCACAGCGGACAGACTCCGGGCGCAAGTGTGAGCGAAGCATAACTCTGTAAAGCACGGGTAGCAATGTTCCTTTTAAGTAATTGTGTTTCTTTGGACACAGCACTACAGACACACAGATAGCAGAGACCTGACTTCCCTGTACTTGGGTAGATTGGGTAATGGACAGCACAAGAACAACTTTTTGGGTTGGTTGTAGTGCCTGCTACATGGATACACGAGGGAGAACATGAATTCATACAAGTACAGAGCTTTTATTTGCACATGGTAATGGTCATACATCCAGTGGTCTCCAATCTGTAGTGCTTCTTGCCATTGATGATCCTGCCTGTATATTTTATATATTGTACTGTATATTTTTCACTTCAATGTAGAAGGTGCAGGCAGCATATATTCTTTATTAGGTGATGTTTGTGCTGTGATCCAAGTAGTTTGGCTTTCTATACCTTTGATATACTTGAAATTTCAATTTCATGAGCAAGTTATGAGCAAGCAGGAATGCATTTTTCTTCAAATATCTGGATACATTAGGAAGTCTTATACCTTGAGTATGTATGTCCTGGAAGCTTGGGATAGATTTCTATTTGCTTTTTTCCCGTTGCAGCTAAAACATTTTTCTATATGGCATAGTCTCTGGGAGCCTGTGGAGAAGACAGCTGCAAGACAACTGCTGCCTCACCAGAGAGGCTGATAGACCCAAGGCCATAAGGAAGCTAATGTGTGGGTTGGTGCTTCTGCTCCTCAGAGCGTGCATTAATGCAATACCAGGCAGCTGCATATTGCAAGAGCTACAAAACGATTTGGATAAATGGAGTTTGATGATTGGCTGATTCACAATAAAACCTGTATAAATATTAAAGCAGCATATCATATTCAGAGGGAAAAGATTTTCCTTTCTGGGTATTTACATGTTGCTTGCTATAATTACTCTGAGTAACTTTAATTTCACTTGCCAAGAACCTCTTTCTTTTCGGCTAGGGCAGCTTGATGTTTTTGTGTGTTCCAGTCATAACACTGACTTATCTGCATTCTTCACTTTACTGTTCTTTCTACATCACTGAAAGCTGTTTTTCTCACTTTAAGGGTTTTATTTTTTCGTGAAATGTACTGAAACAATGAAATGCATCTGCAATGACATGGAAATGAGTTTTCCAGTATTGAACCTCTTAATCATAAAGAATAATCTGTCCCTGGATGCAGTGGCATACATAAAAGAGAAGAGGTCCCCATTGTACTACCAGGTTTTACACCTAGTACCTAGTGCTTTCCCAGTGTGCTTTCCATGTTGCTTGGCCAATTCCTCTAGAAATGCTGTTCCTCCCAAGAAAGGAACCTATACAAGTTCTAGACAGGCATTAGAAAAAGTGGCTGAAAAAGCCAGGGATGGGCTTCCTATCTCTAAGGACCTCATAGCAGCCACCTGGTTTGACTCCATGGCTTGCGTGCCCTACTTGGTTGAACTTGATAAGCAAAGTCTTGATTTTATTGAATTGAAAGTTTGTCCATGTAAAATCGCATAATAAGTCAACTTTCTTTTAGAAATAGTAGGTAATGATTGTTGAACATGGCCATAGGGATACTACATACTGCGTCATTGAGTGTAGTCACTGGAGCTGAATAACTTTGTAAAAAGATAGCCAAATTGCACCAAAAAATTGCCAAAATTAGCTTTAGGCTTTTCTTATGGACTGTCTAAGGGCCTAGCAGCCTAAGGTATCAGCTAAACTATATTCCTTAGTCCCTCAGTCCCTATTTTTGTTTCCAGTCTCATGAGCTTCCACACTGTGGAATGCAGCAGAACTGAATCACATTTTTTTTTCGCAGCTTTTTTCATTTTGTTTTTGCAGAGTTTTTCTGTGTGGATTTTCTTCTCTTATTAAAGCTATAGGGAAAACATGAGCGTTTCAGCAGGTATAAGTGACATGCTGCGTTTTTCAGAAACGCTTGTGTTTTTGAAAATGCAGGTTTTCTGCATTTTTTTTTCTGCAATGTGTGGATGAGATTTGGTAGAATCTCATTTGCATTAAAGGTACTGTAAAACACTGTATTTGTTTCCGCGGTTTTTACGGAGGGGGCAAAAAACACTGCATTTCTGCAACGTGGGGCTTTAGCCTAAAATGGGATTTTTTTCTTCTCATCTTATTTAGTTCTAGGTAGCTCCAAAGAGCTCATTTGCATATTGACAAAACATTGCTATAGCAACAGTGGCACCGATTCACAAGTGGAAAACACAGTTTAATTCAAGTGACCAATAACCTATCTGTGCAGCTGATATGATGGGTTCAGACTCTATTAACAAAGCCTAGTTATAGGTATTACAAAGGGAGCAAGTATCCATAACGGCAAGTATGGCAATCCAGATAACTTCTATGATTAATACTGCATGCAAAGTAATAATAAAAAATAATGTTACGTGCATCTACCACCGGATTTGTCCATATGCAGCTATTAGTAGTGTTGTGCAGGTCAAAGCTTTTGAACTCCGTCTCACTCAGCGCCATACTATTATGTCACGCTGAGTGTGTAGGTAACAGTACAGCTGGATCACAGCATCCAGGAGGTACGGGGCAAGATCCCCCCCACCCCTCGGATCCCCTGCAATAAGATTGCGGGGTCCAAGGGGTTGCCATGGCAGCCGCTTTACACATAGGGAGCATATGTGCGATGAACTGCAATACTACATTGTACGAAGGATTAGAGATCTCAGGTTCAAGTCCCCTTGTTGGACAGTAAAAAGTATTAAAAAAAAAATCCAAAAAGTTTAAAGTAAAGAATAAAAAATAAACAAACAATAAGAAGTTAAAAAAAAAAAAACACCTTTACATCTAAAAATACATAACATAAACGAAAAAATAAACAAACCTGTTAGGTATCCCCCTATGTGTAAAAGTCACCACTATCCAAAAATAGCACTATTTATCTCGTACGGTGAACACTGTAAAAAAAAATGTAGTTTGGTCACCTCGCTCGTGATCAAAAATTCATACATACCAAACATTGGTACTAATAAAAAGTACAACTTGCCCCACAAATAAAGAGCCCTTACATATCTCCGTCAAAAAAACTTTAAAAATGTTATAGGTGTCAGAATGCGGTGAACTCAAGAAAAGATTTCATTTTCAAAAATTTTATTTGTAACAGCGGTAAAACATAATAAAACCAATATGGTAAAGCTGTAATCGTAATGACCCACTGAATGAAGTTGCCATGTCATTTTTAATGCACAGTGAACGCCATAAAAAAATGCAAAAAATTATGATAAAATTGTGGGGTTTTTTCACATGGACCCACAAAAAAATGTTAATAAAAGCTAATCAAAACATTATATGTACCCCAAAGTAGTGACAAATGAAAGTACAACTTGTCATGCAAAGGATAAGCTCTCATATAGCTATGTCCACAGAAAAATAAAAAAGTTAGGAATTTTGTAAGGCAGGGAAGGAAAATATAAAAAAGTTGCCGAGCATTAAAATACAAACTACTCTGAAACTTTAAAGGGTTAAAAATACCTTTCCTGTTCTTCAGTGATGGTCAGTTTGCATAAATAAAGTATTTTCCCCAAATGACCTAAATGTTACACCAGGGCCTCCTCTCTTTTCATCACCGCCCCTTCAGGCACATTGCCCCCCTGTGAGACCTGTGTCTTGACTCCATTCAGAAATCTTGTGCATTCGCTGTCAGGCTCATCTACTTGACATTGTCACTTCAATCTCAAAAAACACTACTTTGCAAGATGTGAGAAGCTGGGACAAAAGCTCTGCCAGGGGGTCCAAATGAATGAACTTGTACATATTGGTGAAAATTACAAATGCAGTTTTTGCAATGCATTTTTTTGAGTGGCCTCAAATGGAATGGGAAATATAGAGAAAGTCCTTACAGTTTTCATTCCAGCAGAATCCACTTTGAATTGTGGCAAAAACAAATTGCACCAAATATAATGTTTCCAGCCTAAGACTATGTTCACACAATTTATTTCAATGTGGAAAAATTTGATGAGAAATCTGCAGCAGACATATGAGGCTGACCCTTGAATTTTTGCTGTGGATTTGCATTTTTATATCACACGCATTTTTATATCACACGCATAAGCCCTATGAAATGGGACTGCTGAGGTTTCCATGTGGAATTCTTTTCAATAAGTGACCTGTCAGTATGGATGCAATTTTCAAATCTACAGTATGTAGAAAAATATGTGCAGAATATACTACAGTGCAGATTCCCATTCAAGTAATTGACATAGATTTTGATATATACACAGAAATCAAGGGCCATCACCAGCTCCAGGCAAACCGAAGCAAGTGCCCTAGTCCACAACGCCTGGGGGGCTCACTCATTTGTACTTCCATCAGTGCAAATGCTCATTGCAGTGGTAATGGGAGCAAGCGGTGAATACGGACTAAATAATTATTCACTGTTCTTAGCTCCCTGGACTCCCTACCCCTTCCCTGCTCTAGCGTTGACAGGGTTATGCGTGTTGGTGATGGAGCAGAGAGAAGGGTTGAGAAATCCAGAAACCTAAGAGCGGTATTTATATAATATGTACTTACCATTCTCTCCTAGGGGCTCTGCAAAATGTTATCATCCAGGGGGTGGGGGTGCAGGCATAGGGGTCCATTGTATACATACCGTACAGGCACTTAAGCGAGTCATTATACTGCATGGGGCATAAGGGGGCCATTTTTCTATATGAGGTCATAATAAGAGGTCATTATAAATCATTATGAACTATGAAATATCTAATGAATAATCTGAGGATTCATTTGTTTTCTGCTTCATTTTGACTTCCATCTAGAATTGCATTGTCAGTTTTAGATTTTAATCTAGAATATTATTGTTTTGCTGTATCATGTTTAATTAATTTCCTAATATTGTTGAATATCTGTTGAAGCAATATTCCATTATACTAAACCTGGAGCTTACAGACATGCCATTTGGATCCACGACCATTTAATATGCAGCTGCTGTTATTGTGCAAATTTCTTGTTGGATTAATGAGAACCATTATACTTGTCCATTGTTCCAATCTGAATGGATTCCAAAGGTAGGTTTATGGGATTGTGAACCAAAAGTATAAGAGTATTTTGTACCAGATTATTTGTTTATGACGAGTATATGCTGTTTATTTTTATGTGGTGGTGGAGAAAGATACGATTATGTAAAAATAGATTGTATATTCCCAAGTGTGTGTAGGAGGAATAGAAAAGGGAATCCGTAATAACCTGCCAAAATGTGACTAGAAAATTCAAGGACAATTTAAATAATATGTCAAGCCATGTTCATCGCAGGGGTTATAGGACACTATAGCTAGAGATGTAGGGTGGAAAGAACACCACTTAGGGGCACATCTGTGTGGAAACTTCACACTTTACCATATATTTCTTTAAACTGTGTTGTGTATTTTCAGTATAAAAGATGTCCTCATCTATTCTCTTATTGCAGTGTAACATCTGCATTAGAGCAGGAATAAAGTGTCATTGTGTGTGAAAACTACTTTAGGTTACTGCTGTTTAATGATAAAAAAAAAAAACAACAACATATAAGTAAAAACATATATAGACATAAAATGTGCTAGTTCCTGACAATTTTAATTGTGTATGCAGTGGTGTAAATACCGGGGTAGTAGCAGTAGCGGCTTCCACAAGACCCAGAATATTTTGGGGCCCGGCGGGCCCCTGATGTTTTTTTTTTTTTTTTTTAATAGGCCGTCACCTGCTGGAGTAACCCCAGCAAGTATGGGGCCCTATTTACTTACTGATCCTGCTCTCAGCCTCCTGCGCTTCCCCTTCTGCGGAAGCGGAGGTGGATGTGAGCAGGAGCAGGGATCGGTAAGTAAGGCCGAGGGACCGCAAACCCCACAAACACTGTTATCATTATACTCTGGGGTCTTTTCAGACCCCAGAGTATAATGATCAGAGACTCAGGGCAGGTGAGGGAACATAAAAAAAACAATGTTACTTACATTTCCTGCGCTCCGGCAGTCTTCGGGCCTCTATGGGGACGTCCCAGATGTCACGTGAGCCAGGCCGGCATCATTATGCATCGCGACGCCAGCCTGGCTCACATGACGTCTGGAAAATATTGAAGAGGGGCCGAAAGCCAGGGAGAGGTAAGTAACATTGTTTTTTATGTTTGTATTCTCCCCTGGGTCTTCGATCATTATACTCTGGGGTCTGAAAAGATGGGGCATAATACTGTGTGAAGGGGCCACTATGGGGCATAATAGTGCGCGTAGGGGCCACTATGTGGCGTAATAGTGTGTGCAGGAATGCGGTTTGTGCGGGGGGGACCCCATGTCAAATGTTCGCCTTGGGGCCCGGCCATTCTTAGTTACGCCACTGCATATATGGCATATTCTCTGAAAAAATTATAAATGCCTAAAAGGTGCATACACACCACTGTGTTTAATGCAGAAGTGGCTGTGGTGATTCCTTGGCTAATCCTGTAGCTAAACTTCAATGGAGAGCCTAATCTGATGGGAATCCCGATTTAACATAAATAAAATCCAAGAATATGACCAAGAAAGTCTACCTTTTGTGGCACAAATATTTATCTGAAAAGACTGTACAACTAATATAAAATTTCATGGATTTTTATGATTAATTTATCAACAATTGAAGGGATTGTACATGATTAGAAAAACTTTGTTTTTCTTACAAAAATTGCCCCACACTTGTCGATAGGATGTGTGCAGTAATGCACTAGAATGAATGGGGATGCAATACCACACACAAACTGTGGACAGATGAGACACTGTTTTTAAAAGGGTTTGACCCAAATATTGCAAATTGTTTGGATTCCAACAAAACCAAACAAACGTCGATTCGTCTTGAACAAACTAAAATGGCCGCTGCCACATGTTTGAACATGAAATACTGAAGAGACAAGTCTGTATGAGTCACTGTGTAACGTTCTAGCACCCCGTGACATCAGCCAACAGCCAATAGACAGTGGTAGGTGGACACCTTACAGTGTTGATGTCATGTACACTATATATAAGGTGCTGCAAGAATCATCATAAGTTAATTGAAGTAAAGGTGGAGAAGTGAAGGATCTGTGATTCATCTCACTACCTCATACATTGCACAGTTCTGAAAATTTTCCACACACACACACACACACACACAGTTAACCCTTTCATTGCCAACAATCTAATTTTGTGACTGTCGTGCAATAGAACAGTTTCATTTGTATACACAGTCTTTAAACATACGTTTTACTGACAAATACATACTGCTGTTCTATCAGCAAAGTGCTAATTCTTCCTGCGCTAATCTGAAAAAAAATCTCTGTTGTTTAATGTTTTTTTTCCTGCTCTGTTCACCAAATAAACATTGTAATAGAGTGTGGTGTTAATCTGAAAAAATATTATTTCTTAAATGTTTTTTGTTGCTGCATATACAGTCATATGAAAAAGTTTGGGCACCCCTATTAATCTTAATTATTTTTAGTTCTAAATATTTGGGTGTTTGCAACAGCCATTTCAATTTGATATATCTAATAACTGATGGCCACAGTAATATTTCAGGATTGAAATGAGGTTTATTGTACTAACAGAAAATGTGCAATATGCATTAAACCAAAATTTGACCGGTGCAAAAATTTGGGTACCCTTATCATTTTATTGATTTGAATACTCCTAACTACTTTTTACTGACTTACTGAAGCACAAAATTGGTTTTGTAACCTCACTGAGCTTTAAACTTCATAGCCAGGTGTATCCAATCATGAGAAAAGGTATTTAAGGTGGCCAATTGCAAGTTGTTCTCCTATTTGAATCTCTTCTGAAGAGTGGCATCATGGGCTCCTCAAAACAACTCTCAAATGATCTGAAAACAAAGATTGTTCAACATAGTTGTTCAGGGGAAGGATACAAAAAGTTGTCTCAGAGATTTAACCTGTCAGTTTCCACTGTGAGGAACATAGTAAGGAAATGGAAGACCACAGGGACAGTTCTTGTTAAGCCCAGAAGTGGCAGGCCAAGAAAAATATCAGAAAGACAGAGAAGAAGAATGGTGAGAACAGTCAAGGACAATCCACAGACCACCTCCAAAGAGCTGCAGCATCATCTTGCTGCAGATGGTGTCACTGTGCATCGGTCAACAATACAGCACACTTTGCACAAGGAGAAGCTGTATGGGAGAGTGATGTGAAAGAAGCCGTTTCTGAAAGCACGCCACAAACAGAGTCGCCTGAGGTATGCAAAAGCACATTTGGACAAGCCAGCTTCATTTTGGAAGAAGGTCCTGTGGACTGATGAAACAAAGATTGAGTTGTTTGGTCATACAAAAAGGCGTTATGCATGGCGTCAAAAAAACACAGCATTCCAAGAAAAACACTTGCTACCCACTGTAAAATTTGGTGGAGGTTCCATCATGCTTTGGGGCTGTGTGGCCAATGCCGGCACCGGGAATCTTGTTAAAGTTGAGGGTCGCATGGATTCAACTCAGTATCAGCAGATTCTTGAGAATAATGTACAAGAATCAGTGACGAATTTGAAGTTACGCCAGGGATGGATATTTCAGCAAGACAATGATCCAAAACACAGCTCCAAATCTACTCAGGCATTCATGCAGAGGAACAATTACAATGTTCTGGAATGGCCATCCCAGTCCCCAGACCTGAATATCATTGAACATCTGTGGGATAACTTGAAGCGGGCTGTCCATGCTCGGCGACCATCAAACTTAACTGAACTGGAATTGTTTTGTAAAGAGGAATGGTCAAAAATACCTTCATCCAGGATCCAGGAACTGATTAAAAGCTACAGGAAGCGACTAGAGGCTGTTATTTTTGCAAAAGGAGGATCTACTAAATATTAATGTCACTTTTCTGTTGAGGTGCCCATACTTTGCACCGGTCAAATTTTGGTTTAATGCATATTGCACATTTTCTGTTAGTACAATAAACCTCATTTCAATCCTGAAATATTACTGTGGCCATCAGTTATTAGATATATCAAATTGAAATGGCTGTTGCAAACACCCAAATATTTAGAACTAAAAATGATTAAGATTAATAGGGGTGCCCAAACTTTTTCATATGACTGTATATATATACCGTTTTGCAGTCTGTACTAATTAAAAAAAAACTTGTTATTTAAAGCTGACTTTTACTAAAATACTTGTTTGTAAAAAAAATAAAAAATAATAAACAACAAAAAATACACACAGTGTTAGAATTGCTGCAAATCACTATAATTAAGCACTGTGTGCAGTAAAACAATGACTGGAAAAAAACAGGGCAGGTCACAGACAAAAGGAGGGGGAGGAGGAAACACTTGTGTAAATACTAACAATAAGAATGTGGAAGGTAACAGCAACACTACTTCTGGTCTTGACATACCTGGCAGTAGCCGCAGTGTTGTTGTGCTTCCTGAGAATAAAGACATTTTTGAAAGCAGTGAACCTTAAATATTGAGTATTGTGTTCCTCCTCACCATATAGTTGACAGTACAGAAAGACAGCATGATAAATTACGTCTTCTTCACTGACTCAGATCTCATTCTATAGTAGTCATATTGGCATCTGTTAAGAGAGATATTCAGGGGCAGATTGGGACCTAAAACTGGCCCTGGAAAAAAATTTAAAAGTGGCCCCATTTTATAGGTAGACTCAGTGCAAGTAGGCTGAGTCAATACAAGAAGGCAGGGCCAGCACAAATAGCTCCTCTATGTAAATCAATCCTGTGTAAAATAATTTTGTACAGGACTGCTTTACATGGAGGGAGAGGCAGCAGTGCTATGTAAGTTACCATGTCAGACTGAAACTGTAACTTACACAGGACTGCTGCCTCTCACTTCATGTAAAGCAGATATTTCTATTACACAGGGTTGCCTGCTTTATATGTAAAAGCAACAGCCCTATATAAGTAAAGTTTTAGGCAGTGGGGTCAGGGTGGCTGTTAAACTATAAGTGCAGCAGCAGCTGCCATCACACTCACAGTCCACTGACTCCTCAATCTAAAGGCCCTCAGGATTTGAACAAAAAAACAAATTCCCTGGCGCTCTGGTGTCCACTGCCACAACCCGTTCAGTTGCACTGCAGGCTTCGGTCCTTGGAACCCGTGCACCCCACGTGGCCACTGAGGCCAATCAGCAGCCTTAGCATTTGCTGGAGAGGGACTGGTGACATATGTGAGTGACATCACCAATCCCTCACCAGTAACCGCCTAATTGGCCTCAGCAGTCACGTGGGATGCAGGGGGAATGAGGCACAGTGCGTGACAGAACGGGCTGCGGTGTCAGACACTGGAACACTGGGGACGGGTGAATAGGTTGTTTTCTGTTAATGTTACTCCTCTTCAAGAACTATGTCCCATAGTGCACACAGTGTAATGTCCCAGATTGGCCCTCACACACAATAATGCCCTTTTGTGGCCCCTCCACACAGTATAACTTCCCATAGTGGCCCCTTTACTCAATATAATGTTCTATCGTGACCCCTGTACACATTACAATGCCCTATCGTGGCCCCTCAACACAGTAAGAGGTCCCATAGTGGCCCCTCCACACACTATAATGACCTCTCTACGCAGTACAATGTCCCATAGTGGCCCCAACACACTCTCAGTACCGCCCGGCGGCCTCTGATCTGAAGGTATAGAGCGGGGGTCGGCAGCCTGCACTCTGCAGCAATAGTCAGGGTAAGGGCCGAGCCTCGGGGCAGGTAGCACCCTGTGCTTTTTATGGATTGAAGTGTGGCATACTACCACTGGTATTATCTGTTGTGAAATGAAATCATTGGGCGGTCTTGTTCTCACTTGTTCGGTAGATTTGTGGGATCTTCTGAAAGAACCTTCTCTGACAAGTCACAGATCACATGTTTCTTAGCGCCTCTGCTTCCTTCTCTTCCTTGTCTTTCTGTGTAGCAGGAGGAATCCTATTTTACATGCTAGGCAGCAGATCGTGCAGTGATTTAGTAGCAGAGCTGTGTTAGTTGTAAAGTCAGTGAGTAATTACAGCACTACCATACACCTTGTAATACAGGGGCATAGAGGCCAATAGAGCTGTAAACAGAGGCAATGTCTGTGAGATGGGAAAGGAGTCATGGACTATAGTTGTTTTGTGCTGGTTATAAATTTGATTTTAAGTAAATGTAAGGTATAATAAAAAGCTATGCAATTTTTCAAGATACTTTGTATATAAATTCCCTACAGTTTATTGCTGCATGCAATAATTGAAGAACAACCTTTGTGATGAAGAAAATCCACTTATGTATGTATCATTTCTGAATTATATTGTTCGTGTATCTATCATTAGTGAATATAGTGTTTATGCATTTGTCAACAGTATAGTACATTGCTATGTTTGTTATAATTAATACCTGGGACTGGTCAAGAATTTCCTTCCTGGAATTTCCTTTGTGGTATCCTAGGATCAGACTCCCTGTGGTTTTATGACCTTGTCTGGCAGCACATTCTTTGAAGTTATACAGGCCAGATGAGGTTATGGCTTCACAACTCTTTGTCACTGCCAGGCTCACTCAGGTCTATGAGGGGGAATTTGTGACCGGATTTAACCTCAGAGGACAGCAGAGATCCAGCTTTCCAGAGTGGAGATAGAAAAATTCATGACCCAACTTTCCCAGGGAGTAGGAGGATGGGAACCCTGGCAGAGGACATAGCTAAGCATAAGCCAGGAGTTTCACCTTACAAGAAACTGAATATGTTGGAGACTTGTTCACACTGTGAAAGCCAGCAAAAAAGCTATATATCTCCTCCAAGCTTCCTGGACACAAAAGGACTCTAATTATAAGGTTCTCCTGTCTTTCTCCTTTTATTTTTAAAACTGATATTCTTGTTTGTCATGTTGCTTGTCTCTGTTATATATCTTATAATTATATATATATATATATATATATATATATATATATATATATACACAGTACAGACCAAAAGTTTGGACACACCTTCTCATTCCAAGAGTTTTCTGTATTTTCATGACTATAAAAATTGTAGATTCACACTGAAGGCATCAAAACTATGAATTAACACATGTGGAATTATACAGTACAGACCAAAAGTTTGGACACACCTTCTCATTCCAAGCGTTTTCTGTATTTTCATGACTATACAAATTGTAGATTCACACTGAAGGCATCAAAACTATGAATCAACAGATGTGGAATTATATACTTAACAAAAAAGTGTGAAACAACTGAAAATATGTCTTATATTCTAGGTTCTTCAAATTAGCCACCTTTTGCCATCAAGAAAATGCCAAGAGTGTGCAAAGCAGTAATCAAAGCAAAAGATGGCTACTTTGAAGAACCTAGAATATAAGACATATTTTCAGTTGTTTCACACTTTTTTGTTAAGTACATAATTCCACATGTGTTAATTCATAGTTTTGATGCCTTCAGTGTGAATCTACAATTTTTATAGTCATGAAAATACAGAAAACTCTGTAAGAGTGAACTCTTTGGGTATTAATGACTTGCATACAGTATTATGACCCATAGCGGCCCCTGCACACAGTATTATGCCCCATAGTGGCCCCTGAACACAGTATTATGCCCCATAGTGGCCCCTGGACACAGTATTATGCCCCATAGTGGCCCCTGCACACAGTATTTTGCCCCATAGTGGCCCCTGAACACAGTATTATGCAGCATAGTGGCCCCTGCACACAGTATTATGCCCCAAAGTGGCCTCTGCACACAGTATTATGGCCAATAGTGGCCCCTGCACACAGTATTATGCCCCATAGTGGCCCCTGAACACAGTATTATGCCCCATAGTGGCCCCTGAACACAGTATTATGACCCATAGCGGCCCCTGCACACAGTATTATTCCCCAAAGTGGCCCCTGCACACAATATTTTGCCCCATAGTGGCCCCTGCACACAGTATTATTCCCCAAAGTGGCCCCTGCACACAGTATTTTGCCCCATAGTGGCCCCTGAACACAGTATTATGCAGCATAGTGGCCCCTGCACTCAGTATTATTCCCCATAGTGGCCCCTGCACACAGTATTATGCCCCATAGTGGACCACCCATGAACGATTATTATACTCTGGGGTCTGAAAAGACCCCAGAATATAATGATCGGAGATCCAGGGGAGCATACAAACAAATTAAAACAATGTTACTTACCGCTTCCTGGCTCTGGTGCACTTCGGTGCACTACTCTGGCCATCTTCAATGTTGGACCAGATCTCGCTTGAGCCAGGCTGGCGTCGCAATGCATAATGACGTCGGCTGACGTCTGGGACATCACCAAACAGGCTTGAAGCCTGTGGAGCGAAGGAGAGGTAAGTAACGTTGTTTTTTATGTTCCCTCACCTACCCTGGGCCTCCGTTCATTATACTCTCTGGGGTATGAAAAGACCCCAGAGAGTATAATGATGGCAGTGTTTGTGGGGTTCGTGGTAGCGGCTGCCACAGAGCTCCAGGCATCTAATGTCCCGGGCCCTGTGGCAGCCGCTACTGCTGCTACCCTGGTATTTACGCCCCTTCATATGAAGGCCTGTTTTTGTGTTATGAGTTGTCTTTTAGATGGTAGTCTTTTGGGGCAGATAGCATGCATTGTTTAATTTTTATTAATGTTTTAGGGGGCTGCATGAAAAAACAGCAATTTTATAATTCATTTTAGTATTTTGTTTTTATGATTTTCAGTCTAGTAAAAATGACATTTTAACTTTTTAGTGCATCATTATGATCCCGATGTAGCCTTTGTGCAGTTTACTTCTTTTAGGTGAAAGAAATGTTGCTTGGGGGCACCGACTTCTAACTTCATAATTTATTTTAACTTTTCCATTGATTTAGTAGTGTGAAAGGTTGTTTTTTGTGTGGGACAAGCTGTTGATTTTATTGGTTCCATTTTATGGTACATACAGCTTTGTAATCACTTTTTATTAATTTTGTTGGAGGAAGTGAGGTGACAAAAAACAAACTTTACTAGCATTGTGTTTTTTTTTATGGCACTCACCATATGGTGTAAATAATGGACATGGTAGTGGCTAAATACTATTTTTGTTGTTAGTTTTATTTTATTTTATTTTTTATAAACCCACACTCCTGACCAACTACCCGTCAGTGGGCCTAGACTCTTGCATTCTTATTTTTGAAACACGTGGTTGCACACAGATATATTCACACCTTTGTTCTTATTGTCAGCTCAATTAAAGTTATATTTTAGACTTCCTTATCACATTTCAATGAATCACGGCGTTGTACTTAGCATACTGATTAATTGATGCTTCCTTTCATAATTGTCTATTAAAAACATTTTACAGTTTGTGCTCTTCTATTAAATGAAGTATTTTCATTGAAGCAATTATGTACTAGCTTAAGCTGCATTTGAGGAGGAAAATAATAAAAACATGATGATATGTTATATCTGATAATGATAAGCTGTACTTACACCAGTAACACCCCTTTGCCTTATATATTTTATCAAACTGGAAAAAAAAAATAAAATCACTGCTTATATTATATAGCATATACAATTTACATACACTGGGCTACAATATTTGAGATCACGTTTTTTACACTTAAATTTACAGGATAATGTTATTGTGCAGGTAGTTACAAATGTAGAAATGTATATATAACAATGATTAGTAAATAAACCTCAAGTGCAGAAAAAAGACCAAATGTTGATATACCAAATATGTGTTGTTTTTTTTTACAGTTTACATATGTATTATTAAGTATTATTTATTAAATTATTAAATAATAAAATTATGTTTTCAAGTTTATTGTAGTGCTTTATGTTCCTCCTATTACTTTTGTATTGGCATTGACTTTGATTATTTTATTATTTTGTAAGTCATATATGCAAGTAAAGGAAAAGGAAGTTGATAGGAAAAGGGGATGCAATGTAAAATATAACTTTTATTATTTTACTTAAAACATGTAAGTGATATTATCAATTTAGGAGAGTAAGGCTAATATTGGGCATTGGTCTGCTAACAAAAAGAAAACACAGAAACACGGGGACTATATGTTGCACTGAGCAGTATTTTGAAATTGGCAAACACTTCCAGCTCTTTTTGTATTGCACTATAGTTCCCTATCCAAGACAGCCCATTGAGGGACATTTGTTTTCTGTTCAAGTGCAGACACATACACATGTAAAAGATAATAATTTAATAATATATATTAAGAGGTCCCTTGTTGTTACTAACAACCTGTACCTATTGAAATAGTTGAAAAATAGCTCAAGAAGAAATACCTCTCTGATCATCTGGAGCGATGTTGTAGCATAACAGCTCACTCAGCAGAAATAATAAGAGGCTTCCCTACACAAGTCTGGACTTCAAAAGAAAATAAATGCTCCTCCATGGTTTCTCTAGGACAAGAGGCTATACTGCACGGAACTGTCCTGAGTTTTTCCCTTGGGTTCATGGCTCCTACATGGACCCATGATAATACACAGGCATGTGTATGGGGGCCATAAGAAAATAATGGCTCAGTGTGCTAACTGTTAAAAATACAACTAGCGCACTGACAAAGCACTCGTTTGTGTGCATGAAGCCTTTGACAGTGAGAGGACTCTAGTTTAATATGTAAATATGTGAGTTAACATGGGTACTGGTACTTAAACTCTGACCGATTATACATTTATGGCCAATCATAAGAATTAATGTAAATGAGCACTGTCATTTCAAGTTATCATTATCTGAAAGAAAATATTGTAAATCGCAAAAATGTAATTCATGCCTTTTCCTGAAAACATTGTTTTCCTATGGAAAAATTGCTCTACAGTGCTGGCCATTAGATGTCTTCTTTTATGTCAACTTAATGTCCACAGCTTTTTGTCAGTGGAAATATGTTTTTAGCAGCCAAGACAGACTTACAGAAGGTAGGGAATTATTATAGCAAACTTAGTAAAGGAATAGCAGAGAGGTGTGGTCTAAAGCTGGCCATATACGTTAGAAGTTAGACTGCCATTGCTCATCGAAAAGAACTATGGTTGATTGTTTGTACAACCAACTGTCCCAAACACATGAACAACCATGAACCTTCCAACAAGTGTTCCGCTGCCCAGGACACTTGGAAAATTAACAGTGTTAATGAAGTGCTGAAAAGAAGAAATGACTAACACTTAGTGGGTGTGTGTTATAGTACAAACATATACCCACAATGCAAAAATCACCCACACATCTGTCAGTCTAGCCCATACACAACAGATCACAGCAGCACTCTCTCTCTCTTGCACGGACAAGTTTTATTCATGTGGAAGGATCTGCTAACAAGCAAAGACACGCCTACCCAATCACATCACTAGAGAACATCTTGTGACTGTCTGATGTCACAAAGGTCCTTAATAAATATTCGTTACCGCGAAGCATCAGGAAATCCGGAATTGTGGTGAATCGAAGATTTCCTGAAATTCAGATCGAATTCCACTTCTGCAGAATCTATTCGCTCATCTCTGACTGCTACTATAGCCCCAGTAAATTAGCCGGTTATTGTATATTGGTGAACAGGCCATATAATGGTCAGAAAAAAACACCTACGGACTAAGCACACTAAAGTACAGATTATACAGGGTGGATATCTCCAGAGTGGAGGCTATATATGTAGTTAAACGTTGGCATTTTCTTATTATATGGCCTGATGGACCCAGATCACTTTTTAGTGTGTACTAATAAAAGTTACATTTTAATTCTTTTCATTTTTAATTATCTCATGCTTTATTTTTGATCTAACATCTAGACATAGGTTCTTCATCACTCTATATTTTTATTCAGGTACCACATTATATCGTATGGTCCCAATTTGGTCTGGACAGATGCTGTTGTGTTAAGTGACCAAACCTAAAAAAATTGATAGCATGAGACTGTCAGCCTTGTTCACACTGGACCATAGTAGTTACTAATTGAATCACAATGTTTCCAAAAGATTTTGAATAAAAGGCGTCAAATAATCACCATATGAAAGCGTTTTAAACTAAATTTAGTTTTTCTTATCACTGAGGTCAGCACATAGGATATATGCATAGAACATGCAGCCATTTAAAAATGTAGATGTAAATAATTCAATGTGCAAATGGGAATTAATACATTTCTATTGACAAATAATATACATCTGGTCTGCTCTGTAAAGTACCACAATGGCAAAACTACTGTGAAAATGCCCCATGTGAATACTGCACTAAGCTATGGTTAAAGTTTTATTACAGTGCCCTTAATGACTTGTTAAAACTATTGTATAAACCTAACTTTTTCTAATTCTTAACTCTCTTAGCACAAATGTGTTCCCATAAGGGGAACAGAGTGTTTCTTAATGATATTAACATGTTTCACTGAACATAAAACAGTATAAACTATTGATAAGCTCCACTAACCTGGCGTTACCTGGCATGCTTGCCTCCTCTCATTTGCACAGGCTTTCATTTCATGTCCAAGTGACCAGATGGCTACTGGACCTTAGAGACACCTGAAACCTGTGTGAGCATGTTGCCTCTTTTATGTCTAGTGTATTTTGAACTAAATGTTGGATTTGTTATTGACTCTGAAGATGAATTAAAAAAATAAAGTCATATTATATGTTTATGTGTAATATATACATATATTACACAGTATAATATAAAATAATATAATATGCAGTAATATATACTATATATCATCTTTTGTATATTTGCATTGAACACATATGACATTAAGTTGAGCACACAGTGATTTTCCATTTTTGTGTTTTATTTTTTTTTCCTCTCCACCTACCAAAAACCATATTTTTTTTTCTCTCCGGTTCACAGAGTTGTGTGAGGGCTTATTTTTTGTGGGTCAAATTATGTTTTATAAAGGCGCCATTTATTATTCAGTATAATGTACTGACAAGCTGGAAAAAAATCAGACTGGGATGAAATTAGGAAAAAAAAATGCAATTGTACAATTTTCTTACAACTTTCCTTTTAACAGGGCTTACCATGTGGTAAAAATGACATGTTACTTATATTCTGCAGTTCAGTACAATCACAATGATGCCAAATATATATAGTTTTTGTCATGTTTTAATATCTTTACAAAAATTAAAAAATTTAAAAAATGTTAAAATATATTTCCATCATCTGATAACCATAACTTTTTACCATCTACGGTGCTGTGTAAGGGCTCTTTTTCGCGGGGCAAGTTGTAGTTATAGACATTTTGACTGCACTTTATTAATTTTTTTTTTTTACGAGTTGAATCAACAAATAAATGGTGATTTGCGTGTTTTGATTTTTTTTTTCCTTTGGAATTCACCATATATAAATATTTATACATGGGGATGCCTAATTTAGTAGCATAGTAGATCAAGTCCAACCTATAACCCTACAGCAGGGGTAGGCAACCTTTTTTGTTTGGCGTGCCGATTTTAATAAAAAAAATCAAAGATGAGGTACTCGGAGTGCCGGTCAATAATTGTAAGTCTGACGACCCTTAAACTAAAGTCATATACCACAAACCATAACACAGAAGTGCTGCCACCAGATGCTTTAGGACACATGCGCTTACTGCTATTTCCTGGGACGCTCCTGTACTTTCCGATTAGAAGCAATGAAAGTACATGTGCAGCTCCCAATTAGTGGTAAATGTTTCCAGGAGCACCATATGGCGGCATCCTTATGGTGAATACACACTATGTATCTGGATGCAGATATATTTGGAACTTTTCCATTCGATGTAAAACTGGTGCATTTTTGCACAAAAAAAAAACAAAGCCTGAGTTTTCTGTGCAAAAACACATCCTTAATATAGAAAACACACCGTTATACAGAATAATGTCCCATAGTGGTCCCTGCACACGGTATTATGTCCCATAGCGGTCTCTGCAAACGGTATTATGTCCCATAGCGGCCTCTGCACACAGTATTTGTCCCATAGCGGCCTCTGCACAAAGTATTTGTCCCATAGCGGTCCCTGCACACGGTATTATGTCCCATAGCGGTCTCTGCACACAGTATTATGTCCCATAGCAGCCTCTGCACACGGTATTATGTCCCATAGCGGCCTCTGCACAAAGTATTTGTCCCATAGCTGCCTCTGCACACAGTATTTGTCCCATAGTGGTCCCTGCACACGGTATTATGTCCCATAGCGGTCCCTGCACATGGTATTATGTCCTATAACGGCCCCTGCACACGGTATTATGTCCCATAGCGGTCCCTGCACACAGTATTATGTCCCATAGCAGCATCTGCACACAGTATTTGTCCCATAGCTGCCTCTGCACACAGTATTTGTCCCATAGCTGCCTCTGCACACAGTATTTGTCCCATAGCAGTCCCTGCACACAGTATTTGTCCCATAGCGGCCTCTGCACACAGTATTTGTCCCATAGCGGCCCCTGCACACAGCAATATGTCCCATAACGGCGCCTACACACGGTATATGTCCCATAGCAGCCCCTGCATACGGTATATGTCCCATAGCGGCCCCTGCACATGGTATTATGCTCCATAGTGGCCCCTGCACACGGTATATGTCCCATAGTGGTCCCTGCACACTGTATTATGCTCTATAGTGGCCCCTGCACACTCACTAGCTATTATTATACTGTGGGGTCTCTTCAGACCACAGAGTATAATAAGTGGAGGGCAAAGAGAGATGATGAAACATAAAAAACAATGTTACTCACCATTCCACGCTCCGCAGCCGCTCTGTATCTTCGGGCGCTTCTGCCTGTAGTCAGCGACCGCTCATTGAGTCTCAGGGGTCACGTCGCGTCATTATGCGTAATGACGTCAGACGCAGACACGACCCCTGAGGCCCTGTCAGCTGACTTCAGGCAGAAACGCCTGAAGAGTACAGAGCGGCTGCGGAGCGTGAAATAGTGAGTAACGTTATTTTTTATGTTTGATCATCTCCCCGGGGGCTCCGCTTATTATACTCGGGGGGTCTGAAGAGACCCCACAGTATAATAATAGCAGTTTCGTTTCGGCCGTGTTTGGTCCGATCGAAACTACTGGGTGAGGAGTCCGCTGCCGTGCCAGGGAAATAAGCCATAGGTTGCCGACCCCTGGCTGTACAGTCAGAGGGGACGTTCCTTACCGCCCGGCGATGACGCTAAGCTGTGAGGAACACCCCCCCCCCAGTACAAGTCTATGGACTAGTACTGTCAGGGAGGGCGTTCCTCACAGCGCAGCTAGACTGTCAGGAACGCCCTTCTGACGGTGGACCGTGAAACTGAGACCGCCGATATCTCCAGCCCCGGGGCACATAACGGGAAAGCCGGCAGTGCGCTGAATTCAGCAAAAATAACAGCCTCTAGTCGCTTCCTGTAGCTTTTAATCAGTTCCTTATCCTGGATGAAGGTATTTTTGACCATTCCTCTTTACAAAACAATTCCAGTTCAGTTAAGTTTGATGGTCGCCGAGCATGGACAGCCCGCTTCAAATTATCCCACAGATGTTCAATGATATTCAGGTCTGGGGACTGGGATGGCCATTCCAGAACATTGTAATTGTTCCTCTGCATGAATGCCTGAGTAGATTTGGAGCTGTGTTTTGGATCATTGTCTTGCTGAAATATCCATTATCCATCCCCAGCGTAACTTCAAATTCGTCACTGATTCTTGTACATTATTCTCAAGAATCTGCTGATACTGAGTTGAATCCATGCGACCCTCAACTTTAACAAGATTCCCGGTGCCGGCATTGGCCACACAGCCCCAAAGCATGATGGAACCTCCACCAAATTTTACAGTGGGTAGCAAGTGTTTTTCTTGGAATGCTGTGTTTTTTTGACGCCATGCATAACGCCTTTTTGTATGACCAAACAACTCAATCTTTGTTTCATCAGTCCACAGGACCTTCTTCCAAAATGAAGCTGGCTTGTCCAAATGTGCTTTTGCATACCTCAGGCGACTCTGTTTGTGGCGTGCTTTCAGAAACGGCTTCTTTCGCATCACTCTCCCATACAGCTTCTCCTTGTGCAAAGTGTGCTGTATTGTTGACCGATGCACAGTGACACCATCTGCAGCAAGATGATGCTGCAGCTCTTTGGAGGTGGTCTGTGGATTGTCCTTGACTGTTCTCACCATTCTTCTTCTCTGCCTTTCTGATATTTTTCTTGGCCTGCCACTTCTGGGCTTAACAAGAACTGTCCCTGTGGTCTTCCATTTCCTTACTATGTTCCTCACAGTGGAAACTGACAGGTTAAATCTCTGAGACAACTTTTTGTATCCTTCCCCTGAACAACTATGTTGAACAATCTTTGTTTTCAGATCATTTGAGAGTTGTTTTGAGGAGCCCATGATGCCACTCTTCAGAGGAGATTCAAATAGGAGAACAACTTGCAATTGGCCACCTTAAATACCTTTTCTCATGATTGGATACACCTGGCTATGAAGTTTAAAGCTCAGTGAGGTTACAAAACCAATTTTGTGCTTCAGTAAGTCAGTAAAAAATAGTTAGGAGGATTCAAATCAATAAAATGATAAGGGTACCCAATTTTTTGCACCGGTCAAATTTTGGTTTAATGTATATTGCACATTTTCTGTTAGTATAATAAACCTCATTTCAATCCTGAAATATTACTGTGTCCATCAGTTATTAGATATATCAAATTGAAATGGCTGTTGCAAACACCCAAATATTTAGAACTAAAAATGATTAAGATTAATAGGGGTGCCCAAACTTTTTCATATGACTGTAGTATTCCTTGTGTGACTGTGACCCAGTTTTAGTGCTTCCCATTAAAAAAACACCCTCTGTTTCCTATAACTGAGCCAAATACACAAATTTTCTGCCAGTCCCAACATTTTCATTTTGTATACCAACTTTATGTACAGCGTCAAATGCCTGAAAAGTCTAAATACACCACATCCACGGCATTACCCAGATCCAATCTAGCGCAAACCTGCTCATAGAAATTAATCAGTCTGACAGGATTGATTCCTCATGTTTATGTTAATTTTGTGCATTTATTTTTATATGTAATCTAGTAATTTAGGGAATCTTTTATACATATTTTTTACATATTTTTTCTACATTTTAAAACTTATTTTTTTACTTTTGTTATTATACCCCCCATGAACTTGAATGTTGTGATTGCTCATACAATATACTGTAATACAACTGTCCATAAATCTATCCACTTTTATTTTTCCAGTTGCCTGTGGCAGCATGTAATAGAAACTCGGTACAGACAGACCTGGGAGCCTTTATTAGGCTCCTGCCTGTCATGGCAATCAATCGATGCACTCTGATGACGTTTCAAGGGATGGCAATCGGGACCAAGATGGTGGTCTTCACATGCTGCTGCCATTTTGATGCCTGGTTTGCAATTAAAGAGTTAATAGTGGCAGTCTGTATTATACAATCAGCACCTGCCATGTATGAAGAGGGATCAACTCCTGAGCCCTCTCCATACCATCTTAGTGACACCATTACGTAATAGTACATCATGTGCTAAGAGGTTAAAAATACTGAGATAGATAGACTATAAGTTTGACACATATATTTAGACAGTTTATTTCTTTGCAATGGCACTACAAGTGGTGAGATATATTAGGTGGAAGTGAAAGTAAGTTCTTGAGGTTAATGTGTTACAAGTAGGAAAACGGGCAAGTGTCAGTTGAGCCAAATTAGGTTGTCTGTACAAATGGGTCAGATTAACTCCAAAATGGATGGGTATAATGTTTTTTTAAGAGTAACTGTAAAACTGTGAATGTCTTAGGCTAGGTTCACACCTGCGCCTGATGTCCACTCAGGAATTCCTTTTCCCATTCCACTTTAAAAAGGCGGAAAGAAAAGTCCTGCAAGCTGGTAACCACTTTTTTAAGTGGATTAGATTTCCATTCGTGGGGTCCCCAAGCGGACACCATGAACAGAAACCCAAATGCATGTTTATATAGTAATTGTTGTTTTAAGATGCCTTGTAATTTATTTTTTCCGTTAAGGTTGAAATTGGAAAGATGAAACATTCCCCAACCAGAACATTCTAGTCAGGAGCAGTGTGGGACTGGGATGCCTATGGCCCATCAGTAAACTACATTCTGCGGGCCCACTATTCAGCCATATGAAAATATTACTTGACACTTGTTCGTAAATTCCTTAAATGCTGTGAACATATATATATATTTTTTTTTTTTTCAAGTAGTGTCTTGCTGCCTAATCCTTGCCTCTGATTGTTTCTATCCTGGAGCCCTGTCAGTAGTCCGCTGCCTGGCTCCTCTCTTGAACTAGGAACCTTTTAGCTCAGTGAGTTGTAGATATGTTCCCACACAGGAACAGACCTTAGACGGCAGGAAGGAACTCTGGTTAGCCTGACTCTACACCTAGATGTCATTTCTGCCATCCCGTGTGTCTACAGTATCCAAAAATAGAAAATGGGCACTCTCTTATGTAATTTACCCAGCTTCTCAACCAACAGCCTGGTTCAGAAGCTGTATGAGGATTGTCTGTATGAAGTATAGTGAGTGTGCTGTGCTATGACAGGGTGAATTAGGGGCCTTCCTGTCTCAGGGACCCACCGAGGGATTTACCTGTTCACCAATGGGCCAGTCCAAGCCAGGTCAGGAGGAAGGACCAGTGAAATTCCCTTTGGAGGAAGCTGGAGTGCTCAGGTTAGGTGTGTGATGAGTCTGTGAGGGGAATTTTGTATGGACCTCTTAACAATCCCACCTATGACAAAACCAGATCAAACACTCTTTTTGAAACCTGCACCCTGTAGCCTGACTCCATTAGCATACCTGTGCTAACCTTGTTTTCACCACAGGGGAGGGCATCCTAGAGTAGTGTATTGGAAGGCTGTAAGCAAACTCAATCCAGACTCCTGGTCTGCATCCAGCTACACTTCAAAAGGATTATGGTTTTAAGACAATATCTGCCATGGGGAACCTCCTACAGTCGCCCTGATAAATTCTCCACATACGTCAGGTCAAGGCACACGCTCAGAATACACACATGTCACAGTTCAAAGTCTGGAAAAGGTCCAGACACTGATCTCCTTGGGGTGTCATCCTTGGGGTCTACATGTTGGGAATCTCACAACAAACCCTATCATACCACTGGCCCAACTCTACAGTCATCAGGCGAGGAATCATAAGGAAATATGATTCTGAGAGATGTAGGAAGGGTGGTGGGGCTCCTCCTATCATACCACTGGCCCAACTCTACAGTCATCGGGCGAGGAATCATAAGGAAATATGATTCTGAGAGATGTAGGAAGGGGGGTTGGGCTCCTCCTCCTGGTGACCTTACTTGGGGAGGAGACCAGATTAGGTAAAAGGTCTCAGACCAGGTAGAGGCTGGTCTTTGTTCTCTATCTTTTGTCTTGTGCTGTTCCTGGAGGAGATTTCTGGGGAGGTCAAGATGGAGACGTCTACCATGCGGCCTAGCATTGAGGCCTGAGGCCCCTTGTTAACCTGGAAGAGATGTAACAGCATGTAGGAAACACATGCTCTGTCCCTTGCTTAAGAAAGAATGCTGAAGCCTATCACATGGGCTCAGAGAAACGGACTATCTACTTATTCTGGTAACCTGCTATATATGTCTTTTGTTCCGCTGAAAGCCACCCAGATAGCATTGCCCAAATCTAGGGAGCGCTGCCACTGGAATAGCATGCCCGAACGTATGCTCTTGGACTGAATCTAAGTAGGCGCTGTGAGCTCAACATCTGGAACCCAGAAAACCAATCACAGAACCAATACTTTCCATTTGTATTTGCTTGCTAATCGCTGCATGTATTCTCTGTATGTGTTAAGTGTCTAGTACCAACCCGGTTAGGGGTTAATAAATATATAAAATTTAGAAAGCTCTTTCTGTATTATCCTATCGGCCCAGAACACTCACTGGAGGTGGGTGTAAGGTAATTGAAGCGATCTCAGGTGTGCTGAATGCAGGTTCGGTAGGACGAGATCCTTAACAAGAACCAAAACTAGAGAATATTCACTGACTCCAGGAAGAGCCATCAAAAGCCTCAACTCCAGTCCTGTACTGTCCTGTGCCTCAATTTATATGGAAGATTTGTTGTTCAGTTGTTCATCTGCAGCAAATACAGTAAGTTATGAGTTATTTACAACATTGATTGCCTCCTGAGCCCTCAATCCTGCACCCTCAACATCAAGGTATCCCTTCCACATTTGGGCTCACAGGGAATTTTTCACAGGGAGTTCCTCTTGGACACCTGTTACTACCACCCATATTCATTCTGCAGGCATTTTAATTTTTTCCAGCCCCTGCGGAGTGCAGAAGGGTTTGATGGAGTCTACAGCCACAGGGAACCAAACTACTACTACTATCCTCTCCACACTCCTCTACCTGGAAGCTGCAACTGTGGGTATCCCTGAACCTGCTGCTACCACCATCCTCTAACACCCGTTTACTGTAGCACTAGAGCAAACACAAATATCATGTGCTGTTTGGCAGGTATGGACATTTCAGTAGGGGCACTTGGTGCATGGCTTCTGATATAGGGTTATCCTATTGGTGACACACAATGGAGAGATTTACTAAGTAAAATGTGCCAGAATTGAGCCAAAAAAAGGTGTTCATAGCCCAGGCATGCTATTACATCTCGGTTCCCTTTGAGCTTCTAGTTGTACATTGTGCTGAGAACAGATGATCTATGGGAATGTCAGGTGTCAGACCTGCAACAATCTCTTATTAAGAACTTATCCTATGTACTCCTTGATCTTGGATAGGCCACATAAACATGAACACTAGTAGAAAGTCACAACACAAAGGTGTGTGCTATGACATTCTACTAATGCTTAATGGGTTTGAGAACCCTTTCCCAAGCACCACCTCCATTACAGGTGTGTGGGACCAGTGCTTCATACCTATATGAACAGTACAAATCTGCATGATGGTGAAGGGCTCCCTCCTTCTCTTTGGTGGAGGTCCTGGGGTACGTGCCCCGGATGCCCACCTTTAATCTGGTCCTATTAGTACCTACTAAAAGCGTGACCCAGCTACACGTGCTTCCAATGCTCATTAATTCACACAGGGAGTGAATGCTAGCTCTCTGTTTCATTATACAAAAGAGCTACAGTAAATTTAAAAAGTTAATGCTGGATATGATAAAAAGATATCAGAACATATAGTACATCCATTGCTGTGTATGGGGTTGCTGTTATAAAGTCTGTTTTCTCTGCAGCTTGACCTGGCTTGACATTGGAGCAACAGAGTCAAGAGACTCTTAAAGATTTTATACACACAGTTACATAGCGAGTGCAAAAAAGTTCAACCATTTTATACATGTGATAGATTTGTTGCCAATATTTCTGCATTTGAAAATCATATAATTTCATCTGAATAGGCTTGCTCTGGTGGAAGGTACATGGATTTCTGCAAGTCCCATTTAGATGAATGGGAATTTTTTTCAAGAACATTGCTGAAAATGAATTGACCTATAGGTCAGCATAGGAAATTCTCTAACTGTCCACTTGATCTCACAATGACAATGTTATAACTGAGCCATGTGAGCCTTGAGATTTTTCTGTTTATGCTTCGCCACATTTATACAGTCACATTACAAGATTTAGAGGTACATATGAGTCAGTGTTTTATTATGTGAAAAAGGCAGACATAAAACTACTCATTATTGTTTATGTTGTTCACCAAAACCAAATATGTACTTGTATTTTACTTAATTTCTGATCTTTAATAAACATTATATTTTTTTAAAAATTGTGTTTATTGCAAGTTATTAATAAAAAATAAACTTTAAAGTGATTCTCTAAAATGTAAAGGGGTTATCCACTTTTATTAGTTATTATTAGACACTGAAGTCTTTGGGGGCAGAGCTGCAGTACCCAAATCAGCTACCACACTTTGTATGGGGAATGAGCAGCATGGCTCCCAGCATGTAACGTTAGGGCTAATCTGCAGACCTAATCTCGATGGCCTGTTCTATGGATAGGCCAACAATAGTAGAAAGTGGATAACCCCTTCAATATCAATTGCCTATCCTGAGAATAGATCATAAATATCAGATTGGTGATAGGGTTCATCACCCAGCAGCTCTGCCAATCAGAAATCTGCACAGTGTAGGGTATTGGACGCAAATAACTCTGTACACTGTGTAGTGGCTGTACTGTTGCGGCTGACTTCCACTGATCTGACATTGATGACCTATCCAAAGGATAGGCCACTAATATCATTTCTTGGCCAACCCCTGCAAAGGGAGGGATTTGCAGTCCTATAAAATTGCTAACCTATCCTTGGATAGGTCATCAATCAAAATTCCAAGGGTGAAGACAACCAGGACCCCTGACAATCAGCCATTTGAAGCAACCGTGGTGCTCTGTGAGAGCCACTACTACTTCCCAGGCCAGGTGATGTCATATTCATCAGTCACATGACCTGTTTGCAGCTCAGTCCCACTTAAGTGAATAGGACTGAGTTACAATGCTAAGCACAGCTGCTTGGGACCCCTCTGATCTTTCTTTGATGACCTATCCAAAGAAGAGGTTACGAGTCTTCTAAGCCAAGAAAACTCCTTGAATTTATATGTCAATTTGAAAAAAAAAAATCTTAGTATGGGACTTTTTTTTTATGCCTGTGAATAATAAAAGAATTGTTGGATAAGAAATATACTCTAAACAAGTAGAGAAGCCTTTGGCTCACTGATAGGGTTGCTACCCTATATGTATAAAGTCTGTGGTTCAAACCCTGATATGAACTGATTGTAAGAACAATGGTCTACTGCTGTGGAGCAGGTGGAGAACTAATCCATATAGTAGGTGTAATAATCTTACAAGTGTTTTTTTAAGTTAGACTCCAGGTCACGTGCACAGGAGTGCAGACATGTTCTGAAGATTTTCAGAATGTTGAGTCTGTCTTTGGGCTATTTAGAAACAGACTGTAGTTCCTATTTGCACAATATCTGCGCGATTGACAGATCTAAGTATCAAAGAACTGAAGAAAATACTGAAAAAATGGACCCATTGTTGCTAAGTAGAAGAACCAAATAGTCCCTGAGCATATAAGAATAAAAAATTTTTATCCTTCCTTTTGTGAAACCTCGCATTAAACATTATCTATTAAAATAAGATTCTATATGATGAGATAGAACTTTATTGATCTCAAAAATGAAATTGTAATAGCCATTCTAAATACATAAAAACCACAATGTATAAAAAACATGCTAATACATACACAGTACAAATACAACAATAATTATATATATATATATATATATATATATCCTAAGTAGTATCATCTGTTCTAAGCCACAAAGAACCACTGCAGAGTGAAACGGCTGTGGGTAAAAACATTTGTCCATAACACATTGTATCTGGATAATGTGACATATACCAGGAATACCAGGAAGGTCACACTTACAGAATATCCAAGATTCATGGCTATATAGAGCACTTTATGCCATTAACAATAATGGTGGTGTATGGGATTATTGGAACAAGGCTTCTCTCTCTCCTCTATAACTGGTTATGGTATTAGTGAATATAATTTATTTATTACATTATTGCACCTCAATGGGTTAACTATGCTTGCCGGGCACAATGGTGAGAAGAAATCTGCCTGGATACTCCTGAGGTAGAAGACGACATCCTGATTGGTTGAGGCTGCTCAGTGGAGGGAACTGAGGTTATTTATACGCCTGTCATTACCTCACAGGTGACTTTGCCACCTCACCACATCATCAAGCCCGCCACAGTGACAGAACTATACTGTGCAGTGAAGCTTGTTTCACCAGGAGGCGGGGCTAAGAGATTGACAAGTGGGTGTATCCAATCAACAGCAGGGTAGTAAAGCAGAGGCTATAAAAGGAGGAGCTTAGGCTGAAATGAAAATAGAAGTGGCCAGGTGAATGGGATATCTGACTGGAAAAGCTTTAACATGAGGAGAGAAAATGAGGCCCCGTAAAAGACTGACGCTGAGGTAACAAAAATCTGTCATGCTATAGTAAGATAGTATTGTAAATAGTAAGATAAATCAAAATATGAGAGAACTGAGGAGAATAATAAGGATGAATAATGTCTGTTACCAAAGAACTAAAAATGTACTTATAAATGTTCTATGTACTTCAGTCACATGAGAATATCATTGTCTCATGGCTATACATTATATGGGATTTGATTCTAGCACCATTTGATTTTTCAGTAGTTTGCTGGGACTCGGGAGGGGCCACATTTGGCACATTTTAATGCTGGATTCTTATTATACCTATGGTGGTGCTGTGTGGGGGTAAGTACGTGAGGGGAGGCGGACCCCCTCTTCCTGTATTTAGAAACAGGAGGTAACCTGCATGCATGTAAGCGTCTTCCTCATGCTTTTCTGGGGTTCTCTCACTAAACCCAAAATTGAAGTTTACACCTCGTATGTGGTGTTTTGAGTTCAGCACATCCTCCTCACGGACTAATCCTGAAATATATTCATCGCTTGCTGGCAATGAGTCTATGAGGAGCAGACATGATGTTTTCCCAATAAATAACAGAATATCTGAGGTAAAAATGTAAAGGTTTGGTCCTTTAGATATTGCAGCTGTATACTACAAGGCCGCGCTGTATACTACAAGGCCGCGCTGTATACTACAGGCTGTGATATTTCCTTCATCTCTAGGTATATTCATCTATGTGCTTCAGAAAGTGTGCTTTGTCAATACATTACCAGGCTTATTTTGCATTACTCCAAGGCCATATTCAGTGTTGAAGGGGCTTATTTACATGTGTAATGGCATGATAGCAGTCTTTGGGCTGGCGTCACATGGACATTTTAAAACCCTTGAGCAGCTATGGGTCTATTCACATGGCTCTATGTCCGTCAAGAAGGTCAAAGATAGAGCACGTCAGTTATTTTTGAAGGCCGTGAAAACCTGTGATATAAATAGACCAACAGACCTCCAGGGTTTTAACAGCTGTTCCAAAAACGAGTATTACACAACTGTTTTTCACTGTCATTGTGTGACTAAGGCCTGAGTACAGTTAGTTTTACAACTCCAAGCTAGAATTCTGTTTCAGTTAGAAACAGATATTAGATACCTGACCAGTGTAGATGAACTCCTGTAATGTGCTGGGATATTTGTTTTCTGGACAATGGCTTACTGTATGTATGGTATACAGCAGTGTATTTCAATAGAGATTTCAGGGAACAGCAAAAAGTCATAGCTTGAGGATTTCAAATAGATAAAAATGCTGAATACTGCTTTAGTGATGCTCATTACATTACCTGCACACTATTAATGGGGTTGTGCCAAACTTCCAGTATTTCCGCAGGGGGTTTAAGTGCTTGTTCAGTGGGGGTCTGACCCCTGGAACCAACACCACTACATACATCTGTTCCCTGGGATCAGAAGCATCCCAGGTGCACATTGTAAGCATTGCTCGGTGTAACCTAACACTGGGAAGTGATTGAGAATGAACATTCATATAAATGATTATTCAGCTGCTGATCAGCTCAATTAAAAGGCCTTGAAAGCTTTAGCCTGGTGGGGGCTGACAGCCTTACTATAGCCCAGAGCCCATGGAAGTCTTAATCCACCCCTGCATCAACCCATCGGTGTCTGAGGCCAGTTACTGGTTCTACAGGGACCTCATGCTTATTAACTGCACTCAGCCCCTCGGCATCAAATCATTCCCCCATTTCTGTCCCTCTCATCAGTGTTGTCTCAGGATTTTCCAGAGCTTATGGTGGCCACTTCCTCACATTGACTGAGAGGTAGAACACTAGCATTCCCTGCTGCCTGCCATTGTGACAAACATGGCGGTCCCACAGTGTAAAGTGGTCTGCCAGTCCATGCTACCCAGGGGCTCAAGGTGAACTGATAAGTGCAGTTCATACCATCCCAAATCATAGCATGACGTCATATTTACAACTCAGGCAAAAGGCAATAGCAAATAACTGTGTAAAGCACAGTCATCTTCTTACTCTAAGGATTGGTGTATATGTTACCATTAATGTGAAGAAATCACTGAGCACACATGTGACACATAAAAAAAAAACAAAAAAAAAAAACACCCCACAACCAGCGACGACCGGAGACACTGCTGGCGAAAGAAGACTAACAGTGGAGGGAGAAGAGGGGTACGGAGTAGGGACAACTTCCGAACTTTAACGATCCGCAAGCCGTAAATGTGCACATTACCTAGGTAAAGTGCGGAAAACTCCTGATTCTGCATTTTAACGGAGCAAATCAGTTAATCTGCAGATTACCTAGGTAATGTGCACATTCACGGATTTCGCACTTTAAAGGTTACATACACAAGCTGAATTTTACCAGTGGCAGATTTGCTGTGATTTTTACTACTTTACATTGAAAGGGTATCTGGGATGAAAATCAGTGGCATAAATTGATGTGTTGTGGCATAAAAATCTGCAATTTCTGCACAGAAAATAACTGCAGTAAAATCTCTTCCACATGGCTGATGCTATAATAAACTATAGACTTTGTGTGTTTATCTATATGGAAATTCTGCTCCATAATGGGAGGCTTGGGGCACTGCTGTGTAGAGGAAATGCCAAAGGGACCTTGATCTTATCATTCTCAGGATTGACTGGGGTCCCAAAGGTCAGACTCTAGTCAGAATGCTATGGAATAAATTGGAAATTCCATCACATTATATCATAGCAATGCCCCAAAAATCAGATTAACTGCTATTGGCAATAGGTAACCATCTAGAAATATCTTCATTTTCACATTTTCTAAATCTGAAGTTGTATGCTACAGCTTCATAATGGTTTAGGAAACAATTCACTCTCGGACATGATCTATAATTTAACCTTTCAATGGCTTATTGATCTAAAGTAGGATGTCAGAGAGCAAATGTTTGATTTATCAAAATGTTGCTTTGTCTTTTTGTGTCACAACTTCCTTTTGATGTTGGTCTCATATTTTTGTAGCCACAGAAACAATGGATAGTTTGTGGCAGTTTAAATTTATCTTTTGATATATTCAATTAAAACATTTTAAATTGTTGCTGAAAATACTGTACATGTACATGGTCCCCTGATATTCTCACAACTATTTTTGCTCAGTTCTGGTGACAGAGGATATGTTTCATGTATGAAATGAGTCACCTGTATTCTATGTTTTGGTTCGATTCCAGGGATACCAAATTTATATAGTTTTATTTACATTTTTAACGCCTTCACAAAAATCCCCTCCAAATTTCTTTTTTCTTAGTCACTGTATTCTGACACCTGTAACTTTTTTCCACGTATGCATAGGGCATCTTTTTTTGCTGAGCCAGGTGTACTTTTTAGTTATACCATTTTAGGTAATGTCTATGGCTTTGATCACTTTTTATTCAAATTATCAGTGGTGAAACGGCAACCCAGGGATACCTAATGTATGTGTTTCACAGTAATTTTCTACTTTTATATGTATTCTAGGGAAAGGGGGGTGATTTTAATGTTTTAATTTCTATATAGCTTATTTTATATATTTTTTTAATATATATATTAGTCCCCGTAGTGGTCCTGAACCCCAGGGAATCTGATTACTAACGCAATACACGGCAAAATACTGGCATTTTTATGACAGGCTGCAAAACGCAGTCTGTCATACCAACTAATGCCAGACAAGCCTGGGAGCCTTCCATAGGCTCCTTGCTGTCATGACAATGGATTGCCAGACCCACATCTTGTTCCAGGCACCGGTAATCCTCCACAAAGTGGAAGTGCCCATACTCTGCCAGGAAAATGGTGCCTGTCAGCTTTGAGGCGCTGGGGGCTTTGCTGTATAATACTATTTAAATACCCAACATCCACTGTACTATTAGGGCATATTTGGGGAGGGTTTAAGTGGATCCTCCTGAGGAGTAGTTTTCCTTGACTTGTTAATCAACATAAGAAAAACTGGATTAGGCTAAGGCCCCATGTTGTGGAAAAGCAGGGGAAAAAAAACTCTGCATTTTACAGTACTAGCATATTAATTTTAGCCTTAGAATTGCGTTTTCCCTATAGATTTAATAGGGAAAGAAAATACAGAGAGAAAACACAGTAAAAACTCCATGAAAACGTTAGAAAAAAAAACGCAACATGTTTCCGCTGTGCCTTTTATTCGCAGAGTTTATTAGTTGCATTTCGCTACGTGGGGCCTTATGAAGGTTTTGTACTATAGATGTTAAAAAGACCTGAAACTTCATTTACGGTGATTACTCAGCCTTACAATGTGATCCAAGTGTCATACTTTATATAAATCACTTCCAAAAATATAGGGATAGGTACTTCATATTAATAATTTGCTAGCTTGCAAATCCATAACAGCCCACTAGACTGTATGTTGGTATAACACAAATATTTTCACTCGAAAACAAATGATAAATCCCAAGAAATATGTGTCAGATTATATGAAGTTTCTTTGCAGCCACTTTGCAATTGCTAATTGTTTTATTTGCCTGTAATGCTTGGCTAGTGTCATAGTGAAATTAAACTGAATATAAAAAATATGGTCTCATGGTTACATACTGACTGACAGCTAGAGTTTGATTGTTAAAAGCTACAAAGAAAATTTCTGCCAAGCTGCAAAATTGTGCGGAAATTAACAATCAAACTGGTTTTACCTGCCAATCTTCAATTTAGCGCCGTTTCAGGTACAATGTAGGTATGGTTTGACTTCATTGTAGGAATCCAGCCTTTCTTTTCATATGACGCAATAGCAAGTAAGTTGGAGCCTGGCAATTAGCAGTAATTGCATGTGCCTGTTAATTGCCAGGCAGTACCCATACTGTCGTTAGTGCTTTAAATAGGAAGTACAGGTGTATCCTCACAATAGTGTGCCGCACATGTGGTCAGGATGCACTATTTAGGCTAAGGCTCCACGTTGCGGAAACATTGCAGATTTTGCTGCGTTTTTTTTTTTTTTTTGACAAATTCAAGAGTGGCTTGAAAAGGAATGGAAAATCTAAACATAGCTCTTAGAAGTTTCCCTTCTGATCAATCCACTCCTGACTTTGGCTCAAAAAACTGCAGCAAAATCAGCAACAACAAACATTGCATTTCCGCAAAGTGGGGATTTAGCCTAAGGCTAAGGCCCCCAGTAGCAACATGCAGCAAAAGTTTTTTTTGTTTTTCCCGCAGCATTTTTATTTCATTTTTACAGAGTTTTCCAATGTGGACTTTCTGCCCCTATTATACCTATATGGAAAGGCCAGCGTTTCTGCAGGTATAATTGACATGCTGCTGCTGCAGATTCTTTTCTGCAATGTGTGGGATTAGCCAGAATCCCATCCACTTTGCAGGTACTATAAAACGCTGTGTTTTTGTAACGTGGGGCTCCAGCCTTAAGGGCACTTATACAAAATTCAATTAACATTTGATTTTACAATGAACGATTGTTGGGAGAGGTAGAACAAAAAGACCTTTAGGCTAAAAGTCAGTCCCACATTGCAGAAAAGCTGCGTTTTTCTTTTTTTTTTTTTTTTGCAGATTTTACAGTTTTCTTTTTTTTTTTCTTGAGACAAAGTCAAGAGTGGCTTAAAAAGAAATGGAAGATGTAGAGGAAGCTCTTGTACTTCTCCCCTGTTAAATCCACTTCTGACTTTGGCTCAAAAAATTGCAGCAACATTTGTAAAAAGCAGCTTTTCCGCAATGTGGGGCCTTAGCCTTAAGAGTTAATAGAACCTTTTGATTGTGTAAGCAAGGTGATTGAAAATATATACATTAATTAGACATATTAAATTTACTTTAATAGGCTTGAATAGGATTAGAAAAACATAGCCAAAAAAGTACCACCCCTGACCATACACTGCCATGTATTGCAACCTGCAAGAGGGATTATTGACCCTATTACAGTGCTTCCCTAAGGATGGTGCAGTAAATAGACAGGGTGGTTAGTCTCACAAAGACACATAACTTGATGGTTATAGTTTGCAGATGGGCACACAGTGTAATGGCTAGTTTCTCTTAGAGGGCAGACGACATGGATAATCTCTTGTCACAAATGAGAAGAAAAATCTTGGCATAGAAACTGCTGTAATTTTAGCTTGGGTGAAAAGATGATGGCAGTATATTGTGACAGACTTATCAAATCAATACATTTATCACAGCATATGTCTATTAGCCTAGCTTAATCTGGACATTGACTAAAATTATACCAGAATGTGGCCCATGCTTCAGTCACCTTTTACTTTGTTGAATGAACTTTTTAAGGACATTAACAATAAGCTGCATAAGGACAATGGCTAGAACAGTAATACTAACTAAAATGTAATGTTTAAATCAGCTAAAATCTGCTGATTCTCTCATCTAATGCCACATGAGTAATGAAGGATGAAAAATAAAAAAATAAGCTCCAAAGACCTTTTACGCAGAATGCGTTTCCCTAAATCCACCCACCGTTTCTCAGTGTGCCAGTGGTAGTGACCTTTATGCAGCTCTACTTGCTGAGCTGCGAAAATGACTTTGGAAAACCTCAGGCATGTACTTTAGGCAAGTGACATTAGCACACAAAGTGACATTAACACATAATTAGCATCCCGACATCCAGGAGAATACTGTACAATCATTAGGGGATTCTGTACACAAGAGGGTTAAAAGTCAAGATACAGGAGGCCCAAAACAGTCCAGTCTTACATTTTGAGATTTATGAAGTTAGTTACGATTATCTTTCTATCTAAATTATAGTTACTGTGTGGCTGTATTACTACATAATTAGTTACCTGCCACAATTAGGCTATGATGACAGTGTCTTTGCATATTGACACTGTTGTGACTTCAATGTTTTCCTATGGGAAGAGATTGCAAATGGCTATTAAAACATTCCAAATATAAAATGTCATGTTACCATGCAGGCATTTTTTAGTCAGTCTATAAAGTCACATTACTGAACCTATCAATGAAATATGGGCATCACACAAGGCCTTGGAGAAAGACTCTTCATTCAATTTCCACATTTCAAAAAATTCTGGACCTGGCAGGGTCATTGGGTGGCAGTGATATGGCATTAGTCAAATGAGTGTCAACAAGTTATTCTGTTTTGTCCAGGATACATGGATATGCCAGCTAACTGAAGCTATGCCCTGGATAAAAGGGAGCCTAGCTAAGATTTTGGCAATACAGTAGGTACTGTATTAATGCATAGAGCTGAATTCACAATTCTTCTTTTTTCCCAGTATAATGAGCACACACTTGAACAGACACAACCCTGGGTTAGCTGAATTCTTAAAATGAAGTGTTGACTACTGCATTCAACAATAGGAGATGTGAATAAAAATGACAAGAAAAACCTGCGATTACTGTACAGTAGCTGATGTAAAGGCTGCAGATGGCAGAATACAGCTGTAAGAGGAATGCTGGGAGAGATGTGCTTGGAACTCAATAACATTTTAAACACAAGTCTGGACTAGAACACAGTCTTACAGGCTATAACCCCGATAAGCTATTCAATGTCTTATGATGATTTTTAGTTACATGTACAAATATTTGAAAGTTCTACACAATAAATATAGAGGATAGCAAAATATCAGGAGAACCACAGATGTAAATATAAATATAATAGAAAGCGTCACACACATCAGGTGCAACAATACAGGATAAAAGATGAAAAAACCTGAACAAAGTCAAGAATCAGATGCATTTTTTCCATATATATTAAATACAGGATTCTAAGGGAACAAAATGTTCAGTTATGATTAGCTGCAGTATATAATATATAAGGCCCCATACACACGACCGTAGATTTTATCCATAATTGTGGATAAAAGTACAAACCCATTAATTTCTATGGGCCCATACACTCGATGGTATTTTTTGCATCCGTGTCTTCTACTTTTTCCTCATTTGCAAGATAGACGATTGTAGGGGATCATACAAGTCTTTTTGTGAATACATGATTGCAGATGACATACTGACATGTTTTTTGCAGGTAAGCATTTGCAGACAGTGAAACCCACTACAGTCATGTGCATATAGCCTTAATCATGTTTGATAGGGATGTAGGACCAAAGATCTAGTAGAGTCCGGTACAATAAGCTCATCTGACTGAAGAATTGTTATATTCAGACTTAATATACAGTGAGAATTGGTCTTCTTGGGCAGTGGTTCTCAACCTGTGGTACGTGTGCCCCGTGGGGTATGCTAAACAGTCTCAGGGGATACATGCCATTGCTGAAAACTACTGCTCTGGAAGTGGCAGTTTTAAGAGTGCTCAGGTTCCAAGCTCCTGGGGAGGGCTAGTGCTGCCCAAACCACCCACCATCTTCAAATACCGAGGCACAGTGTCTGTAAAGCAAAGGCAGGCATTAGAAGACATTGGGTCAGAGTTCAGGCAGCAGATCTTCTCTACAGCAGTGGGTAGTCTGTGCTGAATAGCTAGTGATCTATCATTTGATGAGTGAAAAACTGTTCAGAAGCTAAAAGACCGTCAGAACTTTGTGTGGCCTGTAACATGTGCCCCCACAAGCAAAAGGATTTGCTTGCCATGCTATTTGTGTCAGTTTTTCTACCCCACTTGAGATTGGGAGCAGGATCTGTTACATGACACCACAGTGTTCATTGAGGGCACTCAGTTCGAACTTTTTTTTTAACGAGGGGGTACCTGATTTGAGAAGGTTGAGAAGCTCTGTTCTAGAGGCTTGTCTTCTCCAAAAAGTAGGCACATACAGTGCCTTGCGAAAGTATTCGGCCCCCTCGAACTTTTCAACCTTTTGCCACATTTCAGGCTTCAAACCTAAGTATATAAAATTTTAATTTTTTTAGTGAAGAATCAACAACAAGTGGGACACAATCGTGAAGTGGAACAAAATTTATTGGATATTTTAAACTTTTGTAAAAAACTGAAAAGTGGGGCGTGCCAAATTATTCGGCCCCCTTAAGTTAATACTTTGTAGCGCCACCTTTTGCTGCGATTCCAGCTGCAAGTCGCATGGGGAATATCTCTATCAGTTTTGCACATCGAGAGACTGAAATTCTTGCCCATTCTTCCTTGGAAAACAGCTGGAGCTCAGTGAGGTTGGATGGAGAGCGTTTGTGAACAGCAGTTTTCAGCTCTTTCCACAGATCCTCGATCGGATTCAGGTCTGGACTTTGACTTGGCCATTCTAACTCCTGGATACGTTTATTTGTAAACCATTCCATTGTAGATTTTGCTTTATGTTTGGGATCATTGTCTTGTTGGAAGATAAATCTCCGTCCCAGTCTCAGGTCTTTTGCAGACTCCAACAGGTTTTCTTCCAGAATGGTCCTGTATTTGGCTCCATCCATCTTCCCATCAATTTTAACCATCTTCCCTGTCCCTGCTGAAGAAAAGCAGGCCCAAACCATGATGCTGCCACCACCGTGTTTGACAGTGGGGATGGTGTGTTCAGGGTGATGAGCTGTGTTGCTTTTACGCCAAACATATCGTTTTGCATTGTGGCCAAAATGTTCGATTTTGGTTTCATCTGACCAGAGCACCTTCTTCCACATGTTTGGTGTGTCTCCCAGGTGGCTTGTGGCAAACTTTAAACGAGACTTTTTATGGATATCTTTGAGAAATGGCTTTCTTCTTGCCACTCTTCCATAAAGGCCAGATTTGTGCAGTGTACGACTGATTGTTGTCCTATGGACAGACTCTCCCACCTCAGCTGTAGATCTCTGCAATTCATCCAGAGTGATCATGGGCCTCTTGGCTGCATCTCTGATCAGTCTTCTCTTTGTTTGAGATGAAAGTTTAGAGGGATGGCCGGGTCTTGGTAGATTTGCAGTGGTCTGATACTCCTTCCATTTCAATATGATCACTGGCACAGTGCTGCTTGGGATATTTAAAGTTTGGGAAATCTTTTTGTATCCAAATCCGGCTTTAAACTTCTCTACAACAGTATCACGGACCTGCCTGGTGTGTTCCTTGGTCTTCATGATGCTCTCTGCGCTTTAAACAGAACCCTGAGACTATCACAGAGCAGGTGCATTTATACGGAGACTTGATTACACACAGGTGGATTATATTTATCATCATCAGTCATTTAGGACAACATTGGATCATTCAGAGATCCTCACTGAACTTCTGGAGTGAGTTTGCTGCACTGAAAGTAAAGGGGCCGAATAATATTGCATGCCCTACTTTTCAGTTTTTATTTTTTACAAAAGTTTAAAATAACCAATAAATTTCGTTCCACTTCACAATTGTGTCCCACTTGTTGTTGATTCTTCACCAAAAAAGTCAAATTTTATATCCTTGTGTTTGAAGCCTGAAATGTGGCAAAAGGTTGAAAAGTGGGCCGAATACTTTCGCAAGGCACTGTATATTGTAGACACATTGGGGGGCTGAGATGGCATCTACCTGCAAACTGAGGCCAACTATTATTCTTCTGGCTTCTTTCAATCATACTGCGGGGCCCCAAAGATCATGCGGTGCCTTGTTGCTGCCTAGGGCCTGCTGCTGTGTGGGCACATATTCTTGGCTTACAAAGTTTAAGAGGGCCTTAGTTCAAGGCAAGAAGACTACTCACAGGACCCTAGAACAGAAACATTCAGATACCAGGGCTAGGGAGCAAGCTACTGCTGAAAAAAATGTTGTGTAGATGACATTTTAGGAACTTGTGAATGGTAATTTAAAATGCACAAAATCCTCAAAATGTTCCCAAAATTCAGTTTGTGGTGTATTTCACTAGATTTCATTATGTAGAAGAAAAATAATGTGCTTTCATAGCTACTATCCTATTTATCTAAAAGCAGGGCATTGCTAGGATTTAAAAATATTGCAGCACAAGCCCCAAGACATACATTTTGCATTCCTACCCCAAAAATACATCAATACTTTTAGAACAAAGCTGAGATACATCAGCCTATCAGTATACTACCTCTAGGTATTACTTTCTAATGAAAATCAGCACAGTGTGGCCTGACACCTGTACCTATATATTAATCAGCTCTGCCCACAAATATGCCCCATCACAATCACTAATATAAATATAAACAAATATTCCTGAATAACCGTCATGTTTACCATTGCATGAGGAAGACCACATATTACTGTCACAAACATCAATATAACCAGTAATACCAGTTCTGAACTCAGACTATAGTGATCTAAAATTCTGAAGTTTTGTCCTGATAAATCCCACTCTAAAATTGAGTTGGACATAGAGAATCTCTGTATGCCTCACCCTAGTTTGAATTTAACTTGGTGTCTTCCACACAGTAATGACACCTCCTTAATGTTCTCACTCTGAAATTGTACCTCTTTAGTGTCTCCTACTCAATTATGATGTCCTTACTCTTTATTGGGACCCCCTTAATGTCCCCTATTTAATAATATTGCTTCCACTTATATAAATGTCCCTTAGTACCCCCACTCAGCTATAGCACCCCTTAACAGCCCATTCTAAGTAATGGTGCTCTATTAGTACCCCTCTGAGTGATGGTGCCCCCACTCTAGTGCTCCTTAGTGCTCCACACTGAGTAAAGGTACCCCCACTCAGTATGGCTACATGCACATGACATTGTGCTGGATCCATGACATAATAGCATAGACAGCACATGGATAATACCCATGTGCTGACTATGCCTAGCCAGTGAAATATTAGTGCCCCTTCATGCCTAAACCCAGTAATAGTGTCCCACCTGTCACTTTGGTGCCCCTTTTTACCTACATTACTTTTCCCTTTACATAGCAAGAGGGCAACACAAAAAATCTAACACTTTCCTTCCTGCTCAGTCAAGTTGACAAATGAGCTGCTAAAACAAATGTAATCCTATTGTTGCTACTAAGGTAGCCAGTGCGAAAACTGGGATATTTTGAGGTTTATGGATTATCTCACAAAATAGTAAATAAAGCAAAATATGTCACACAGAAAGGGTCATCAGTATGAGATTGGTCGGGGTCCAAATGGGTGCTGGAAGCCATATACTAAGTATACAGCCCGAAGCAGCCTTGCTACTATTCAAGTAGGTGGTAATAGGGCTGCAGTTCTGTACGGTGTAGCGGTGGCACCTGCAACTGCAGCCCTGTTACCATTCACTTGAATAGGAGCAGGGCTGCTTCGGACTCTGTATACTAAGCCGATGCGACCACCAGAAGCCATAAACTGATTGGTGCAGGACCCTGACTGTTCTGATCACAATGCTCGAGTCTATGGATAGGTCATCAGTATCAAATATCTATAGATCCTAGACAACCCCTTAAAGAAAAGCTACTGCATGGAAAACAGTCCTGTCTGTAGGTTGTTAATCTCTGAATGACTATGGCATCTGATGGAACATGCCACGATTTTTTTGTGTATTTGTTCATTATCCGTCAGGTAAATTCTTTTTATGCACCCTGTATAAAATTATTCATTGGTCATAATGCATAACACAATTACAAGAGTCTCAGAGCTACAGTACATTCTTGAGCCTGATGTATATTATATACAAAGGTTTCCTTTCTTAGCTTTTCTCTTGTCTCAAGATATAGACTACTGAGATTACTGGAATAATATGAACATTTTTGAGACAAAAAACTTTTGTTACTCTCGGTGGACATGACTAACACAATTGCACTTCTTTATTTTAACACTGGTCATCTCATGTCAGGACACTTATCTTATTACATGCAATTATATTTCTTCATAGATTTGATAAAACTGTGTATAAATTTGTGATCATAATTAAAACTTGATATTGCAATGACTTTTTTTTTTACCTCCCAACATGGACCATTTCATCTTACACATACGATTTGTGACTAGTTGTCATCCACATGACCGTAGCCCGCAGTGCCTACATGTGAGCCCAGATGGTTTTACAATATTGATGAATTATAATCGTGTCCCCATGTAATATATTAGGAGAGCAGACAAGCTGTGACTGGCACTCCTCTGTAGATTACATGCTGCATGCCTATTATCAAGGCTGTGGCTTGTGTTAATTGTTGGATTACAGGGCAATAGTTTTCTCTCCAGTTATTGCATCTGATCGCTTCTCTTTCCTTTGCTAGTGTAGGAAGGGGGCGCTTGAAGACTTCAGAGCCGTCTCACCTTTCAGCAGCCTGCTTGTAAGCATCCCCTGATCATGTTTTTTCGGTGATAGACTCCTGAGAATAGACGATCACAATGAGAGTCCAGTGATCAATGGGCTGGGGTGCAGAGGATGACATACGCGGCTATATGAAAGGCTGCACCTGGCTCTATCGTCTGCCTTTTGCTCTCCACCACAGCTGATCTATGGGGGATTTGTGGAGTCACCAAAGCAGCAAGTAGCCTGACATCAGCTGAGGGCAGTTTAACTCACTGAAATATTCATGACATGGCAATAGGAACTGCTTGCTCTTAAAGTGATCAGCAGCTCACAGGCTCCTATGTCTGTGCATGTTCCCCTGTAAGCCTCAGACAAGCTGGTGTGGTGGAGATCTCTGCTGGACTTTGTGATGGATGCCTGACCTACACAATACTGCAAAATCCCACTTGAACTAAAGTTGTCACAGCTTGGGAGAAGCTTATTCCAGAGCCCATACCTGTGGAGCCCCGCACCTGCTAATGCTGAACTCCGCTGTGTGCCATCCTAGAGTGGTACCGAGACTGTGAATGTTATTTTAGGTGTGGGAGGGAGAAGAGGGGGGAGCTTGCTGCTCCTGTTCTGGTGGTGGGGGGACTGGATCTTCTGGACTGAGGGGGGAATGAAGGATTCCTGTGGCACTCCTGAAGTTGTGCTCTGCTCTGCAAGGGATTAATAACGGACCTAGGGGAATAAAAGCCACCCTGGAGCAAACTACAGGACACAGCAAGTCAGTACCTGCTCCCAATTACTGAGCAAGGAACCAACTCTTGAGGTACAGTAAGCCATCTTTAATGCTTTCATAAGAAACCTTTTATTTTGTCTTGGGAGACGGTCCCCCATTCCTTAGGTTATTTGCTGTGCTTATTCTAAGATACCTTTACCCATAGACTGCAGCATTCATTCAGGTTACACCTGTGCTAGAGATGCCCCTTACCATTCCTTCTTTCAGGATGACATGGACACCACAGTATTTTGCTTCTACCGGTATACACAAACTTTTGCACCCTGTACAGTGCACGTGTTCTGCATGTGTTGATTTCCTATATGTGACCTTCCCTGTTGCTGGTGATAGATAAGGTGTGTTTTGCATATATCATATCATTTTCTAATTTTACATAATTATCTCAAAGGTCATGCTTATTTAATCAGGAGGAGCTGCAGAGCCACTTCTCCGTGCTGCTGATTAAAATCCTATTAAATTATCGTTGTAATCTGAACTGTGGCAGAGTTCTGCTGTCATTTCCATATTTAATTTCTGCATCTGTGCTTTTTTTGGTTGCAAAAATTATTGTTATAGGATTTATGTATTTCAATTGACTAAGTTTTTATTGCACACAAATCTACCTGGGAGTCTGAGTGGATTCCTTGTTGCTACTGCTGCTACCTGCTTATTATAGGATCATGCATGTTCCATATGTGTGGGTTTGTTATATGGATTTAATAAACATTATCTCCCACGTTCTTTATCTGCCTGTAGGTGTGAAATTCATATGCTGGGTATATTCTTGTCCAAAACACGCAAAGGCAACTCATTGTCATTCATCTGATGCTATTGGAGCAGTCCCAGTGAATCATAGTGTAGTAACAGAATGCTTTGGATTCATATAGACATCCCACACATGAACATTTGCCTTCTGAATGTGGTATCATTCACATCTGATTTCACTATTATCTAGGTAACCCTTTCATTTCCAGCAAACCTGGTGGCTCAAGCTTGTTCTGTTAGCAAAGTCTGATAGTATGAGACATGTCATCCGCTCATTCATAAATTCTCCCAGCATATGAACGTCTACACTGGTCATTTATTGTTGAATTCTACATTTCTTTTTATTAATGGTGGTTTTGTATTTTCCACATGTAATGAGTTAACCGTATCCATTCAGTAACATTTAGAGCTGTACTTGACATGGTTATACTGTGTGCATAAATGAGGGTAAATAGATCAGTTTGTAAAAGTCACTATTGCTGTAAATGTAACCGTACAGGTATAAAGAATCACCAATATTGACTGCAAGCACAAGTGTACTGTTGATTGTACAACCTCACATTTCAGGGAACTTTTGCATACTTTTTCCTGACTATTGGGGCACATGTATTAGTGTAGGTGCAGGTGATGCCAGGGATTGGTGCCCTAGACCAGGGCACACTGCTTTATACATTACATGCATATATACAATATGAATATTCTGAACCAGACTAAAAAGAAGCCAGACACATTTAGGTTCCGTAGATATGGTGGTAATACATCCCCCTCATATAAATAAATGTTGCCAAAGAGAAAAGGTCCAAGTATTAAAATGTACAGCTCACTTGTACATCCAGTAGTCAGATATATGTGCTGGTTGTGTTTAAAATGATAAATGTTGCACTGTGAATAAGATCTATATAATATAGGGTTAAATGTATAAAATAGATGTTGTCAAACTGGCCGTATACAGTAAACTAGTATTGTAATGCTGATCATTTAAAGGAACAGACTCTTAATCTGTATGGTGTGTTACAAAGTCTTGTAGTACCCCTTAATCCCTGCATGTGTCACTGTTGCCATTACTGTCTGTAGCAATCATTACCCATGGCCTCAATTAACATGGCAGCCTATAAACTAAACATTTCAATTTCTTTACATAGAAGAAAGGTTATTTAGGCTTCATGCACAAGACTGTGTGCTTTTGTCAGTGTGCTAGCTATGTTTTTAATGACTAGCACACTGACCCATTCATTTCCCATGGCCCCATGTATTATCACAGTCCATGTAAGGGGCCATGAGCCTGGACACAAAACGCAGAACAGGTCTGATTCCTGTCTGTCTTGTGGCCTGGGCTCATTAATTGAAATACATGGGCATGGACGTCAAAAGGACATCATCCATGTGCCATTTTTTTTATGGACCTGTATTTGCATCTTCCTTTAAATGACTTGTTACAGCTACCTATTGTGTATGTACAGTATTCAGACTTTACTTTACTCCTTGCTTTGCGTCAGCACCAGTATCTACAATGTCAGATCACCAGAGTATCTTACACCAGGTATTTGTAGTTCATGAAAGGGGCGGTGTAGCCCAGACAGTTCAGTCCTCTTTCTCTGCATGTGTAAAGCTGTACACGGTGACCGTCGCAGATTGCACATAACGCAGCATAAAATCCTCCTTCAGTTTGGCGTTAATTACTTTCTTCTTCCTTTCTATATTCCACCTTTTAGTGACAAGTGTACTCCAGATGTTTTCCTAAATGTAAAATGGGTATGTGTTAATGTAAAAGGTGTTGGTTACATCTTGTGGATTTTTATAGTTTTCTGCAGAACAATTACAAGTCTGAGAGTCACAGCTGTCAGTCACATCCTGTAGGTGCACATTAACATCTTCACTGCGAGAGACTGGAGAGAATCGCTTAGTTTTTGGATTTTTTTTTTTTTTTTTGTAAGAAAGTTTTGCTAGCAGTGTTTGATAATTGCATTACATGGGCAAATGCTGTTTTAGGCTAAAGCCCCACGTTGCGAAAACGCAGCACTTTTGCCGCAGTGGAAACACCGTGGCAAAAAAATGTTAAGTCTTACAATACTTGCAAAGTAAATGGGATTCTGGCTAATCCCATCAAATGCCTACGTTTTTGAAAATTGCAGCACATCAGTTATACCTGCAGAAATGCTGGCGTTTTCCGTATAGGTATAAAAGGGCAGAAAGTCTGCAGAGGAAAACTCTGCAGAAAAAAAAAAAAAACGTAATACCTTTCTGCCACGGTCTTTTCCATAGCATTTTTTGGCTTGCCACATGCAGCCTCAGTCTAAAGTGGTTTTCTGGGGTTGGAAAGTAAATCTGGCTAAAGGCAAGAATGGGCATAAAATAACAATCACCCATTGCTTCAGCACTGCTGTTCTTGTGGTCCACATTTTTCTGAAAATAAGTATGAAGTATATTCATTATTGTGCAAAACAGCTGTAAGGTTTGATGGAAATAAGTTCGATAATCCTGAGGCTATGTCCTCCATGGTGGTCCCAGCTGGTCTTTTTTGATTTTCCTGTCCGATTGACCTGCCATATACCCATGCAACCCATAACTAGTCTCAGAGGTCTTGTGCCATATGTATCAGCACTGAGGTCAGTGAGCGATTGACTACAGTGGACACATGGGTGTATGGTACATCACTACTGCGGGAAAATGGATTCATTGGATTGCCTTTGCTCTGTTAACACCATTTCGTGATATGCTTTACAGCATAGTCAAGGCAGCAATAGTCTGGAGTTGAAGGGAGGGGGAGTAGAATAAGTTGTAACATCTGTTGTCAGTAGTGAATGCAATGATGGATCAGTGGTGTTATCTATAACGGTATTTTCTTCTATTGTACAGAAAGTTTCACCACTAACTCCAGTTCTATTCATCCTTTAATAGTTACCAACTCACTAATTCTTGCACAGGTGGAATTGTTTCTCTAGCTCCCAGCGTTCCTGAACAATAAGTGCAGTTATTTTTGGTGCCTGATATGCTGATTAGACTTCTACTGTTAGGTGTGTGTTTCTGGGGTGGAGCTGGCAGCTTGGAACTGCCCACCTGACAGTAGATGTCTAATTAGAATACTGGGTGCTAAAACTAACTGCACTGATTGCTTAGGAACGTTGGGGGCTAGAGAAAAGCAAGGAACAGCAAGAAGTCCGAAATTAAAGGCGCTATGTGTCATCATTCCATTTCTATGCATATAGGATTGCTGTGGGTTATGAATCTTGGAGGATACAATAAAAAATATTCTCCAAACGTGAAACCAAAGTAAGTTTCCCTACAGCATGTTTAGATTTTGAAAAAATACAAAATTATGTCAAGTTTTGTTCACATTTTCTTTTACTGGTAACCTTGGTGAACTTTTATGGTGCAAACAAGGGAGCAATATATTATATGGTTGTTTGTGTATATAAGTTATTTCCTAAAAAGAGTGGCATCGTGACCCATTGCTTTTTTTTCTATTTCTACAGAAACAATGTAAAAGTTAACAAAGTGTCTACAATATATTGTCTAAGTTGGTCATTGATCAGCAGTGTAGAAAGTGCTTTTGCCCTTATCCTCTCCCCTTAAGGGTTTGTACTCTGGCCCTGTTAGCACGATCTGAGTTGTTACACATCTTGGGCTCTGTTTGTATAATAAGTTATTGTTCTACATTAAATATGTACATTGGTTTACAAAAGAGTGAATTAATGTCTACAGTAATGTTCCTTTAGATAAATATATGGTTTCAACCATAATATTTTTTTTTTCTTTCCAGGATACAGAATGTTTTAAAACCTGTATCAGACTTGGTGTAGGTTAGAATGTAACTAGCCTATTCTTAATATATATTAAAAATATTTAATCTTGATTTCAGCACAGTTTATGATTTGGAATCAGAAAGAAAAATGCTTGGATTCTGCTTTCCCTTATTTATTTTATAAGAGAATCTGCCCATTAGTTCATTCGGTTTTCTCATCTCAGGAATTTATGGCATATCCTCAGGATACGCCATAAATGTCTTAATGATGCAGGACCCACTTCTTTGATCCTATATACATCTTGAAAAGGGGGTGAGACGCCCCATTCTGGGGCTGATGTGAATGGAGAAATGGTTGTGCATTCTCTTTTCTCAATTCATTTCTATGTGAGTTCCAAAAACAGAGTTTGTGTGCATATGCAATACAGAATGTTCTAGGTGTGTGTGCTACCAACCTCACACATCAAAATATGATACTCCCATCTACCACCTGATCGGTTGTTGCTCTGACATCCTATTGAAAGGCATACTTGGATGCTATGTGCATCATCCTGCGTGATTTCACATGTAGGCTGTTGTTGTGAACAAATATGGCTACTTGAAAGCTTTGTTTGTAACCAAGATTGCCACTAGGTTTTTTTTTTCCCTCATCAAACCATTCCTGATGAGGGAAAGCAATCTGTTATGTCATTAAATAAATTAAATAAATAAATAAATAAATATATATATGTGTGTGTGTGTACGTTGTTCCTTTGTCTAACTTTGTATGAATGGTATGATGGTAGGTGATCCGTCATTTACCTAATGAGCCACATCATCTGAATAAATAAACAAGACGCTTCTTAAAAGCAAAGTTTCTCAGATCCCTGCTTGGCTTTCAGTCTAAAGGAAAAACATCAGTCTAATCGTTGTTAGTTATAATGGGTATCTATTAGTTTCCTAAGCTTATCTCTTATAATCTTCACATTATCATTTATTTCTAATGGTAGAAAGCAGTCACTAGATTTATTAGGTTTACTCAAGCTGATATTGACAGGATTTAGCCATGCAGAAAATGCACCTGGATGATACAAGGAAAGTGGTCTTTGTCAGTTTTATTTCTACCAGTTCTTTATCTATTAATTTCCTTGAGATAGATTCTTTTGCTTTTCTTACTGCAACAGCCTTGAAATGTCAATAATTTGCAATGAGGAAATACAGTAGTAGCTTCTAACAAAAGTATTCATACCTCTTGAACTTTTTCACATTTTGTCACCTTACAACCACAAACTTGAATGTATTTTATTGAGATTTTAAGTGATAGACCAGCACAAAGTAGCAGATAATTGTGAAGTAGAAGGAAAATGATACATGGTTTTCTAAATTTTAATCAAATAAAAATATGAAAAGTGCGACATGCAAAAGTATTCTGCCCCCCCCCCCCATATCAATACTTTGTACAGCCACCTTTTGCTGCAATTACAGCTGCAAGTCTTTGGGGTATGTCTCTACCAGCTTTGCGCATCTAGAGACTTCGATTTTTGCTCATTCTTCTTTGAAAAATAGCTCAAGCTCAGCCAGACTGGATGGAGAGCGTCTGTGAACAGCAACTTTCATGTCTTGCCACAGCTGCTCAATGGGATTTAGATCTGGACTTTGGGCCATTCTAACACATAAACATTCTTTGATCTGAACCATTCCACTTTAGCTCCGGCTGTATGTTTAGAGTCATTGCCTTTCTGGAAGGTGAATCTCCTTCCCAGTCTCAAGACTTTTGCAGCCTCCAACAGGCTTTCTTCCAGGATTGCCCTGTATTTACCTACTTCCATCTTCCCATCAACTCTGAACAGCTTCCCTGTCCATTCTGAAGAATAGCATCCCCACAGCATGATGCTGCCACCACTATGATTCACAGGGTGATGAGCAGTGTTACTTTTTTGCCACACATAACGTTTTGCATTTAGGCCAAAAAGTTCAACTTTGGACTCATCTGACCAGAGCACCTTCTTCCACATGTTTGCTTTGTCCCCTATATGGCTTGTGGCAAACGGCACTTCTTATGTCTTTGTTTCAATAATGGTTTTCTTCTTGCCACTCTTCCATAAGGGCCAGATTTGTAGAGTGCACGACTTATAGTTGTCCTGTGGACAGATTCTCCCACCTGAACTGTGGATTTCTGCAGCTCCTCCAGAGTGACCAGGGGCCTCTTGGCTGCTTCTCTGACCAGTGCTCTCCTTGCTCGATCTGTTAGTTTTGGTGGACGGCCATGTCTTGGTAGGATTGCAGTTGTAGAATACTTTTCCATTTTTGGCTGATGGATTGAACAGTGCTCCTTGGGATGCTCAAAGCTTGGGATATGTTTTTATAATCTAACCCGGCTTTAAATTTCTCCACAACTTTCTCTGACCTGTCTGGTGAGTTCCTTGGTCTTCATGATGCTGTTTGTTCACTAGTGTTCTCTAACAAACCACTGAGGCCTTCACAGAACAGGTGTAGTTATACAGAGACTAAATTATACACAGCTGGACTCTATTAACTAATTAAGTGATTTCTGAAGGCAGTTGATTGCACTGGATTTTATTTAGGACTTTCAGAGTACAGGGAGCTGAATACTCTTTCACATCACACTTTTCAGATTTGTATTTGATTAAAATTTTGAAAACCTTGTATCATTTTCATTCCATTTCAAAATTATCTGCTACTTTGTGTTGGTCTATCACTTAAAATATCAATATATTACATTCAAGTTTGTGGTTGTAAGGTGACAAAATGTGAAAGTTCAAGGAGTATGAATACTTTTCCAAGCCACTGTATATGGTAGCCACTCCATGTAATGTATGAACAGACAAAGTGCATTCTGATTCATGGAAGGAGATCCAGAACAGAGGACACTATTCTATGACATTTACATGTAGCAATTAAAATTAGCCTCTTCTAAATAGTGGCTCATGTAGTGGAGCTGGGCTACCCTATTACAGCTCAGCTTCCGTTTATTTCAGCTGCAGTAATGCCACACGGCCACTGTACAATAGGCATGCACCTTGTTTTGGCCCACTAGCCTTTGCCTTTGATACAGTGGTGCCACCTCCGGATACACATTTAAATGCCCACTGTGGAATCATATTGTAAAAAAAGATGATACTGACCCATGTAAGTAATCACTTCTTGACACCTTCGTCTAACCACCAGAGCTGGGGCATTTTGCCATAGAACTTCCCTACACTGTCCCATCTCACATTTAAGAGGCACCATTCTACTTATTGCATAGGGTATAAATAGGCTAGAAGCACTATTGGTATGCTGCTGTGCATGGCTGGGTCAACCTGAAGTAAGAGGGTTGGTCCATTTCAGTGCCTTGATTTTTGGCTAGATTAACACAACACAGCTTTGGAGTAAAGGTCTTTGTTGGCTAGGCTTTTGTGGTAATAGAATACTGAGTGCATTAACAGTTCTATTTAAAAAAAAAATAAAAAAAATAAAAATTATAGATTAATAGCAAAAAAATGTGCTCTTTAAATATAAAATAAAAAAAAAACTTGTCAGTTCTTTACAAAGCAGGGAAGCTTTTTGTAGAAATGCCTTGCTTAGTAGTTTAAAGTACTGAGCAGTGAATTATGTCTACTTGGGGTCTGTAAAAAGGATTCATCTTTTGGAAAGAAGCTAAAAAGAGTCAAGTGATATGTGATGAAGAGTCCAGCAGGCTATTATTTGTCTAGAAGGTATAGCACTGGTTATAAACCTCCACTTAATGATTGATTTGTGGCCACTCGATAGAAAATGTTCTTTTTCTCCTGAAAAGCCTGGAAGTCTATTATGGCTCTTTTTGCAATTCTCTCCTTATTTTAGCGGTGTAAAATATGCAGCACACCTATTAAAACAAACAATGCCCTTCATGTCATGGCCTTTATTAAGATTCAAAGAGCTTTTAAAGCTTCCCTGCAATACTATTGTGAGTGTAACCCTTAGACTATATCATGATTTTCTTTTTCTACACAAAAACTTCACATGCAGCAATTCGTTGCATGAATCCTTTTGTAGGTTTTGAATTGGAAATTATTCTGCCACTCATTTTCCGTCCACCTTCATTGCACCTTGATTATTATTACCTAGCCAGTCAAGTCATAGAAGTAATATATAAATATTGGTCTTTTCCTCTTAACCATTTCAGCAGTGACCAGAGATTCCTGCCACCATATTATGTTGCTGTGGGACAGTCAGTTCATAATTTTGTGCCGGCCATATACATTTGAAGCTGTGGTTGAAATTTTAAGAATGTCATAAAACCTTTGCATTAGTCTGAAATGTGAGATGATTTGCAATGCATACCTCCTTGTGGCTAAGGCCCCATGTAGCGAGCAGCAGCCAAAAAAAGCTTCAGAAAAGACTGCGGCGGAAATGCATCATGCTGTTTTTCACAAAGTCCGCAGATAAAAACTCTGCCTCTATTATACTTATATGGAAAACAACAGTATTTCCATAGGTATGAATGACATGCTGCGATTTACAAAAACACTTGAGTATTTTAAATCACAGCATTTCCGCCGCAGATTTTATTTTTTTATTTTCTGCAATGTGTGGATGGGATTAGCCAAAATCCCATCCACTTTGTAGGTACTGCAAGATGCTGCGTTTTTTGCCGTTGAGTTTCTGCCGTGGTCAAATTGCTGCGTTTTTGCAAAATGGGGCCCCGACTTTAAATGGAACTACTAGGGTGTGTCCACATAGGATGTACGTGCAACAGACTAGCTTCCTTTCAAAACCGCTTCAATACTTCTAGGTAAACTTGCACACAGTTTTTGCAGCAATTCGTCAGGGAGGGTGTTCCAAACATATTGGAGAACTAAGCATAAGTCTTCTGTGTATGTAGGCTTGTTCGTATCCTTCTGTTGTCTCCTGTAATCCCAGGCACTCAGTGATGATGAGATCAGGGCTCTGTGGGGGGGACATATCATTACTTCCAGGACTCCTCTAAAGGGTGTTCATTCACCCCAATCTTTTTTTTTTTTCTCCTCCAAAGCTGATCATCTCAAGCCAGGTCTCCAGGTTTTATACCAGTCTTGGTTTCTTCCATCCCCCGGACACCAGTAATTCTAGAGAACATCTTGTGACTGTCTGAGATCACAAAGGTCCTTACTAAATATTCGTTACCGTGAAGCATCAGGAAATCCGGAATCGTGGCGAATCGAAGATTTCCTGAAATTCGGATCAAATTCCACTTCTGCAGAATCGATTCGCTTATCTCTAAATATAATACATCAGAATAAGTCTCTGATCTAAAAAGATGGATGGGAGTGTCAGACTTCTTAGTTCGCTTTCATCATATTTTATTTGTGTTCTTGCTTTCTAATTATTTCTATTCTTCCCTTTGCTGCCGTGTGGAGTCCTGTTCTAGATCTGGATGAAAATCATCACTGTCAGATTCTTTCTATGACTCTGGCTCAGCTTAAGGCTGGTGGAGTTCTTGCTCCTCAGAGTTTGTTCCAAATATTAAAGTTGTATTTTACATGACCTCTGCCTGCCATCCCCTGTCTGAGACCTTATTTTCATCTTACAGTAATGCTAGTGTGGGGGGGGGGAAAAAGCTAAGGTTTTATTTAAAGTGTCAGTAGAACAAAAGACAGCAGGTTTGGAGGAGAAGAACAGGGACAAGAAAGGGTTGGTTCTAGAGTTGGGTAGTAACCAGGGTATCTATAAGGCCTTATTCATACGACAGTGGAAAATGTCCATGTGACAGACGTTTTTGTAACGCCGTCACACAGCCGTTTGATAAAGCCCTTCCATTGGGTTCTCAATCCTTCTCTGCCAGTTTTCTGACAGAGGGGGGATATTCTGGTACACATTTGCCGCATGGTCCCTGTTCTGTGAATGTGGACACGGGGTGGCCGTAGTGGGGACACCTTAGCCAGATATATTTTATTTCTTATGCCAGTTTTCTGGCAAGGGTTAAACTGAAAATCTATTCCAGGTTCGAACTTACGAAGACTTCTATTCTGCCACACGGAAGTGAACCGTACACTATATGCCATACGAAAAAACTTAGGCCGTAAACGCCGCTATTTGACTGAACTTGCAGTACCTGCGAAGTGGATGGGAGTCTGGTAATCACATCCACACATTGCGGAAACCTATCTACATCGGAAATGCTGCGATTTTAAAAAAAGTTATACCTATGCAAATGCTGGTGTTTTCCGTATAGGTATAATAGGGACATAAAGTACAGACTTTCTGTGAAAAGCGATGCGGAAAAAACCGCCATACGAAAAAAATGATGCATTTCCGCGGCGTTTTTTTCCCACAGTGCTTTTTGGCTGCGGCTCTCTATGTGGGGCCTTAACCTTAAAGGGGTATTCCCACGACCATAACCATTTTTAAATTTGTAGATAATTAAAAGTTAAACATTTTTGTAAATATAAGTAAATATTTTGCAGAGTTTTAAAGATTTTCTCTAAATATCTTGTGGTCACAAGTTGTTGTCTTGATCAGTTACCAGTGGATACGACCATGAATACAGGACCTTTCTAAGGTGAGAAAATCAACTATGATTTGCCTTTAGCGGCTGGGATATCTTCTGATACATGTAGTGTCCCTATCTGATAACACAGCTACAGTAAGAAAATCATGGCTGGGTTCCTGACAAGTCCCAGACCATAGAAAGTTTCTGCATTCATGATCCTATCCATTGGAAACCGATGAAGACAACAGACTGTCACCACTAAGATGCTTAGAGAAAATCTTTAAAACTCTGCAGAATTTTTAGCTACTTATACTTGCAAAAATGTTTACTTTTAATTATCTACAAATATAGATATGTTTATGGGAATACCCCTTCAAATTGATTTTAACATGTTTGTTCGTCTTCTTACAGGCTTTGTTTTTACTCACAGCGAAAATGACATGTCACCAGTATTCTGGTTATGATTGACTATACCAAATTGATACAGTATTCTGTAAGGGTTAGCTGCTTTGGACAAAATTCAATTCAAATCTACCTAAATTTTCCTGGCCTGCTAAATTTTGTACTTTGGCGCAATTTGGTGAAACCTTCAGTTTTCGCTTTGGACATAAAGAACCAATAAAAGTTGCATTTTATTTCTTACACCAGTGACCTTCTCAGTGATAGTCCTACTAGTATAGGTTTGTATGTCACCCCTGAGGGTGGGTTGCATTTTTCTTGTTCTGTGAAAGGCCACATTTTTTTTTCCTGTCTTCTCTATGAATTTGTCTACAGGGAACATATTATGTCCCACTATAACTGAGGTTTCCTGAAGACATAATACAGAATTTTGCTATAGAAAGTCAAGCTTTGGAAGTCCTTGGTCCTGAAAGAGCTCAACCTACTACAGCAGAATATTTTTTAAGTTGGCATTTTGTCTTCCTTGAGGGTCTTTTATGCGTTGTACATAAATCAAGCACTTTAAAGAGCTGTCCACCATTGTTTGTTGACCATCTGCCTGGCTGTTTCATAAGGCACATCTGGTTAGAGGTAGAGACTATTGACATCGCTTTAACTATATCTTAGCTGTCTGGATTTAATCACTGTATGTAGCCATGCAAATAGTAGTTGGATCTGCCATTTTTATTTCTATTTTAACTGTTAATTTGTCTACATTAGCATATGTGAATAATAGGGGACCTGATGAGGTATGTGGGCGTCTATCAGGAAGGGTTAACCTTTGTAGCGTACTCTGTATACGCAGTTCTCTAGTTGCTTTGTTTTACACTGACATTTCAGATTAATAAATATTTATTTGTTGGTGTGAAGTAATCACAGCTGGATGTGCGACTAAACATACTCATTTAGCAAACAGTAAGTAACACAATAATAGCTGCTCTTTTTTTTCCTCTTCTAAGCATTTATAGAAATAAATTTCCCTTGTCAAACAACGCAGCGACCTGCAAATTTCACATTGGATAGTTTAGATGCATTTGAGTAGTTCGGGGCATTTGCTGTTTAGAAATTTTACAATATGAACCAGTAGGAATTATGCCAATATTAAACCATTTCACACTGTAATGCTCCCACAGTATGTACACATGGTTGCATGGTTGTTGGGGATATGACAAGTGTTTGCTAATATTACAAGATTGTGCTCTATTGGACTTGGTACTTTGACAGTGTTGTCTGGGGAAAAAGAAAAAGGTATATTGTTGTTTGGGAAATAAGATATGAAGCAGACAGTCTGGTCTGGCAGGATATATTTTTCATAAGATGATCAGACTGGGTTAAAAATAAAATATTAGTTAACCCACCAATTCTTACTACTGCACTACTGATTCTTACCAGGTCACCTATGGTCCCAACTTGACACAGGTGAAAGCATCAGGTGATGCTCGCTCTGCTAACCACTGGCTGAGAGCGTTTAATGCTGCGGCCAGCAATTGTCTGATGTTTTATTCCTTGTGTGTGGAGAGGGGACCCATTCTGACCCTTTGCTAAAAAGACAACTCCTTTTAATAAGATTTACTAATATTGTGTAATTATGAAAGCAGTGTTCTGCTATATTAAATACTTGCCAACACTTCTGAATTGTTGGGATTATCTCAGGTTTTCAGTAGCTATCCTTCCATAATTGGCTTGTGCCAGCCCAAAAAGGAACTAGGATTATGAAAATAACACCCAACAGAGGATGTTGCTGACTTGGCTGTGTCAGTCCTTGGGCTGGAACTTCAATTTCCCAATTTTACCAATGAATTTTGGTAACTAAAGAATGTGCCACTGTCCCTGAGACTCCACTTCTGCGTTATTTTTGACACAAGAGGGAGCTTCTCCTCTCCACGTGACAGTGATGTTCTTGAAGAGATTTGGCTCATTTAGTTCAATAGCTAAGCCAGTGTCCTTCTCCATATTTTTTTTGCTGCTGTTAAAATTAGTCCCTTCTAGCGCATCGCTGGTCATGTACTGACATGGGAAGTAAGAAGCTCTCTCCTGTGTTGAAACTAATGCAGAAGTGGAGCTTTTGAGACCCTGGAACAAGTTCTGATATCCTTTTAAACGCTGCACTTTTTAGTATTACACTAGTAGTAAGTCTTTATTAAATGTTATTTGCAAAATACTTTCCCGGACAAACCTTTTAATCTTTCGCCACATATGTTCCTCTGCTGAATTAGTAGGATTTGTCTCACAGGGTGAGATTTAATTCAGTAAGTGTGGTGAAGAGAGTAAAATCCCCTTTCCAATCTTCTCCACTTGTTCCTCTTACCTGCAGAGTAAAAATTGCTCATATACCTGCCGAATGACAGCCTAATATATGTGTTCCTAACCCACCACTTGTAATTCCACTTCATTGCTACTTAGACAGATTTTAGTTTGCAGCTTGTTTAGTCTGTAATGCTTAGTAAACCTGGTGGCACATACAGTGCTGCTTGTTTATATATATATTTTTTTATTTCATGTAAATTAAAAGGCCTATGATGTAAATTTTCAGCCTCTGATACACGGCCCATCGCTATACACATAAACCCTACCTGTAGTCTACTTCGTTCCAAGTCATGTTCTAAGGATATGCATGGTTAACCATGCCCTTAGTAGCAAAATACCCTGGAAGTCTGTGGGGAAGTTTGACATGTAGTTTTATTCTAGCTATAATTCTACCAGGAAAAGCACAGCATGACAGACCTACAAAGAGCTGTATAGATCCATAAAATGTCATCAATAGAAATCTACAGGCATAGGTTTAACTAATGGTTTATCCACTTTTAGAAAATTGATGACCAAGATTTAAAGGGAGTCTGTCAGGAGGAAAACCATAGTCAAAGTAAATGCAGTACCTTGTAGTGCTCTTTTTTTTCATTTTAGATTGCCTTATGTCTGTCAGGACCCCTGTAGATCAGTTGTTTGCTGGAGTGCACAGTTCCAGGCAGTAATTATATGTTGGGTTCTGCGCTGTTCATTTGCAGTACTTTTTGTAGTGGCGTTTATAGGTTCTGCAGCCATGTACCATAGCACCATACTATGGGACACCACTGCAGTACCAATAGCTGCCACTAGCAAAAGTAGCATGTAAATTGCCAGGAGCTGCATGCGCCAGGCAACAACTGATTTGTAGGGGTCCTGACAGTTGGAACCCCCGCTGGACTAAAACTGATGTTTTATCTTAGGCCATTCATTTTCTAAAATTGGACTATCCCTTTAATTATAGGTGTAAGCAGGTAGCCCCAGCCTTTTTAACTAGGCACTCATGTACATATATCCTATGAGGTTGAAGCTGGTACACTTCACCTTACTGCACATATGTTTGACTGTGGCGCATGTACCATGGGCACCAGAGATGAGTTGATGAGTTTAGCAGATGTCTCTTAAGGCTAAGGCTCCACGTAGTGAGCGGCAGAAAGTGCTACAGTAAAAATCACAGAATGCATTTCAGTTTTTCCTGCAGCACTTTTCACAGAAAGTCCAGAGTTTTTCTTTGCGGACTTTCTGCTTCAATTATACCTATACGGAAAGTGCCAGCGTTTCCATAGGTATACCTGACATGCTGTGATATCCAAAAACGTGACAGTTTTGGAAATCACAGAGTTTATGCCACGTAGGGCTTCAGCCTAAATGTCTTAAAGGCTGATTTTAAAGCACCCTGAGCAAAGACAGGTTTGGGGCATTAATGACTGATACAGTGGGGGAAAAAAGTATTTAGTCAGCCACCAATTGTGCAAGTTCTCCCACTTAAAAAGATGAGGCCGGCCTGTAATTGACATCATAGGTAGACCTCAACTATGAGAGACAAAATGAGAAAACAAATCCAAAAAATCACATTGTCTGCTGATTTTTAAAGAATTTATTTGCAAATTATGGTGGAAAATAAGTATTTGGTCAATAACAAAAGTTCATCTCAATACTTTGTTATATATCCCTTGTTGGCAATGACAGAGGTCAAACGTTTTCTGTAAGTCTTCACAAGGTTGGCACACACTGTTGCTGGTATGTTGGACCATTCCTCCATGCAGATCTCCTCTACAGCAGTGATGTTTTGGGGCTGTTGCTGGGCAACACGGACTTTCAACTCCCTCCAAAGGTTTTCTATGGGATTGAGATCTGGAGACTGGCTAGGCCACTCCAGGACCTTGAAATGCTTCTTGTTCTGTCTTCTTACACGTTCTCTCAGTGTGCAGTCTGACATACAGCATAAACCTTCTCTGTCTTCCAAATAAACAGACTGTTTGTTTTTTCTGTAGTCTAACAATTTATTGGTCAACAGGTTGTAAATATGGTAATGTGATGATATTGATGTGATATATGATTTTGATATGTTGATATGTTCTGATAAAACTATAAGAATACAAAAGTATAGGTATAAGTATTGAGCATGAATACATGGCCATGACACTTAAAATCAACAGTGACAGCACATGGTAAGATGGAAGCCTATACATATACACATATAACTAACAGTAATACATCCTGATTAAGCTATACATGGCTCACTAACAGTCCTGAACACTACATACATTCACATAGGAATAAGACAATTCCTACCAGATATGCTTGCACAAGGATAATGAAGCTCAAGTGTGGAGTAGTGCAAGAGATGGCATCACAATGTCTTGTGGGCAGGTTTCTTGCTCCCAGAATGCCTTGCTTTACCTAGAGTGCATTGTAGCTCCCATAATGCAATAGCTTCATAAAGAGAATTCAACAGGTAATGTAACTGAAAGACCACTACATGGTGCTATAACCTAATTAGACTATACATTAACACAAGTATGTAAAATGAGATTCTGATCCATTGGGCAGAACACTTCTTACGAAGCCACTCCTCCATTGCCCTGGCAGTGTGCTTGGGATCATTGTCATGCTGAAAGACCCAGCCACGTTTCATCTTCAATGCCCTTGCTGATGGAAGGAGGTTTGCACTCAAAATCTCACGATACATTCATTCTTTCATGTACACAGATCAGTCGTCTTGGTCCCTTTGCAGAGAAACAGCCCCAAAGCATGATGTCACCACTCCCATGCTTCACAGTAGGTATGGTTTTCTTTGGATGCAACTCAGCATTCACTCTCCTCCAAACACGACAAGTTGTGTTTCTACCAAACAGTTCTACTTTGGTTTCATCTGACCCTATGACATTCTCCCAATATTCTTCTGGAACATCCAAATGCTTTCTAGCAAACTTCAGACGGGCCCGGATATGTACTGACTTAAGCAGGGGGACACGTCTGGCACTGCAGGATCTGAGTCCCTGGTGACGTAGTGTGTTACTGATGGAAGCCTTTGTTACGTTAGTCCCAGCTTTCTGCAGGTCATTCACTAGGTCCACCCGTGTGGTTCTGGGATTCTTGCTTCTTGTGATCATTTTGACCCCATGGGGTGAGATCTTGCGTGGAGCCCCTGATCGAGGGAGATTATCAGTGGTCTTGTATGTCTTCCATTTTCTAATTATTGCTCCCACAGTTGATTTCTTCACACCAAGCTGCTTGCCTATTGCAGATTCAGTCTTCCCAGCCTGGTGCAGTTCTACAATTTTGTTTCTGGTGTCCTTCCACAGCTCTTTGGTCTTCACCATAGTGGAGTTTGGAGTGTGACTGTTTGAGGTTGTGGACAGGTGTCTCTTATACTGATAACAATATCAAACAGGTGCCATTACTACAGGTAATGAGTGGAGGACAGAGGAGCCTCTTAAAGAAGTTGTTACACATCTGTGAGAGCCCAACAAATTTACTATACTGTACCTCATGCCAGAAACAAAGCTGAAACTCAGGAACTGGCACATAATTGAATTTTGGCACAGGCAGTGTATCTAAATTAAGAAGCTGGACCCTCTTAATAATTGAGTTGCATTTTGTGCTAGTTGAGACTTGATTACAACTGGTGTACAGAACTCCAGTCTTAATAAATTCCTCCCAATGTGAACTAAAGGGTAAGTGTTGTGCTGCTTTTTTTTTTTTTCCTCCGTTGTGACAGCAGGTCATAACCCCTTATTCCTTTCTGATTCCATACTGTGGCAGTAATGACTTAGGATGTTCATGCAATGTAATATATTGTGTTTTATATCGTAATAGAAAGCACTCCCTCCAAATTGACTTTGTTAGCGGTAATACATCATCCATAGTTCCCATAATAATCTCACAGGAAAAATTTTCTGCCTAGGTGTTATATTCAGACATTAGTGAATGGTTGGTTGCGCAATTCAAGCATAATGTTAAATTCATGAAATATGTTGCAAATATTTTAAGCTCCTTCATTTTTATCTCTAGAGTTCATTTAGTGTCCCTACATGTGTCTCCCTGGTAATAGGCCTGCTTTACCATTGCTGAAAGCTGACAAAATATTGCCAATGATATGGTTTTGACCGTAGAGTCACTTAACACAAGGCTAAGAGCCATTTGACTACAGCTTGATTTAGGAAAAGATGAAATTGCAGACTTGCCTCTGTGAAAACCACTTTAGAAATTAAATCTACTAAAGTTTAAACTGCAACTGTTGGGTGCGGCCCCATATGGAATATGCAGTTCAGTTCTGGGCACCAGTTCATAGAAAATGTCCTAGAGTTGGAAAAGGTTCAACAGAGGGCCACAAAACTGTTAAGGGGCATGGTGAACCACAGTTATGAGGGGATATCAAGGCTAAGGCCCCACGTTGCAGAAAAAAACGCTGCATTTTACAGTACCATCAAAGTGAATGAGATTCTGGCTAATCCCATCCTCACATTGCAGGGAAAAAACCCACCGTGGAAAAGTTGTGTTTTCAAAAACGTCATTGTTTATGAAAAAAGCAGCATGCCGATTTTACCTGCAGAAACGCTCAAGTTTCCCCTATAGATTTAATAAGGGAAGAAAAACCATAGAGAAAAATGCAGCAAAAAAAGGAATGGAAAAACACTGCGAAAAAAAGTGGTTTCCTCTGCGGTGTTTTTTTTTTTTTTGTTTTTTGCCCCCCCCCCCCCCACAGGGTTTTCTAGATGAATTTGGGAAGAGAATTTCAATGCAGGAGGCAGGAAGGAGAGAAATAAGTGGAGTAAAAGGCATTGTTCTGTAGTAAGATGGAATACAACTTTTCTTATCTCTTTTACTATTGATCTATGGAAAATATTAAGGCTAAGGCCCCATGCGGCGTCCTGCAGCAAAAAAGCGCTGCGTGAAAAAACGCGACGGCAATGCATCACGGTTCTTCCTGCAGCACTTCAGACAGAAAGTTCGCAGAGGTTTCCTCTGCAGACTTTTTCAAATATACCTATAGGGAAACCGCCGGCGTTTCCGTTGATATAGTTGACTTGCTGCAATTTCCAAAACCGCGTTGGTTTTGGAAATCGCCGTGTGTCCGCAGCGAGGTTTTTACCGCAAAGTGGGGATGGGATTCGCTAGAATCCCATCCACTTTGTTCTGACTGTAAGACATTGCGGCATTTACGCCACATGGGGCCCTGACCTAAAGAACAATTACTCTTTGTAATCTCTGGCACCTTTCATGCACTAAAATTTTTTTTGGTTGCTTAATTTGGTCATGTTGGGAATTACTTGAACATTGTGATGATGACCACAATTTGTGAATAAGTCATCCATATCAAAAAATGGCCCCAAAAATGGTGCGTGTTGCTGTACCAACAAAGGGAATGTGATAGTTTAATCTCATCCACATGTTGCTTGGAAAGAAAGCTGTGGAAAAGCTGCTTTTTATAACCCACATGTGTTTTTGACAAATGCATTATGTTAATTTTAGCTGCAGAATTGCATGTGGTCTCCCTACTGTTTTGTTATAATTTCTTTCACACTATAAATTTAATAGGAAAAAAATGCGGCATGGTGTAAATGCCGCAGCAAAAACTGCGGCGTTTTATAGTCCCTGCAAGGTGGATGGGATTCTGGCTAATCCCATCCACACATTGCAGAAAAAAAATCTGCAGTGGAAATGCTGCGCTTTCAAAATCGCAGTATATCAATTATACCTATGAAATCTCTTGCGTTTTACGTTTAGGTATAATAGAGGCAGAGTACTGGAACTGTGCAAAGATAACACGCAAAAATCCTATACTGAACTGCTTGATTCCTTGATGTCTCCAGTGGAAATGCAGCTTTTTTTTGTTTTTTGAATCCAAGCCAAGAATGTCTACAAAAGGAATGGGAAATATATAGGAAGTTCTTATACTTCTATCTTCTGCTCATTCCACTCCTGGCTTTGTCTCAAAAAAACAAAAAAAAAACAAAAAAACAAAAAAAAAAAAGCAATAAAAAAAGCTGCGTTTCCGCAACCTCGGGCCTTAGCCTTACACTCTGGCTTTTATTTTATTTTTTACACGACTGAAATGGTGATATTTCCATTTACTCAAGTCACTGGCCTCTGTGGTCCTGTGCCATATACTCCGGTCACCAGTGCAACAAATTACTGGCCACATGGCTATACATCACCAAGTAAGTCTATAAAAGCTTGGCAGATAGGCCTGGGGTGTGTTATGTTACTTCAAGCAGTGTGATATCAAGCAGAAGAGGAGAGTTTGTGTGTGTGTGTGTTTGTTTGTTTTTGTTTTTTTTTTTTTTTTTTTAGACCAGTCCCTTAGGGTATATTCAGACACTACAGCTTTGTTGTAGAAATTTCTGTGATACGACCATCAGCATTAACAACTAAATTAGGGAGGCTATTTACACTAGGTTTATACTAACATTGCTTCTCTGTTGTTTGGGTTTGTCAAGGACCCAGCCAACGGAGAGGCGGACAGCTAAAACAGTGGTTACACATGGAGCCCGGCGGACCTCATTGACTGTAATAGAGTCCATTGGGTGTCCATTGTTTTTAAACTGAAACTAGCGGAGGAAAAAGTTCTCTGTGCCTTAGTCCACATAGCCTTAGTTGTTAAAATAATTATAGTGAATCTAGGCAAATTAGATGACTGTCCACTTTTAGTCAACCATGTCAAACACTGATATTTTGCCATCCACTGGCTGAAAACACGACTGAACTATTTTTGGCAGAATAAAGTTGTAAATGGACATTTTGTTGTGTTTTCAATGCCAAGCAAAATACACATTAGATTTTTGTCAGACAAAATGGACTAAGGCCAGCTTTTGGTTACACCTAACCAAAGCATAAAACTTTGTGATTCCGATGACGTATTTCATGGGTAATATGCAGCAAAATCCACATATATTAAATGCAGATTTTATAACAGATTTGAACTGGATTTTATCTCCTACATTCCAAAAGGTGAAAATCCACAGAAAGAAACTGAAATGTGCTGAGACTTTAAAATGTGCATCTCAGGTCCATTTTTGTGTGAAAATTCAACTTGCTGCTAACAGTAATATTTAGAGATGAGCGAAGTATTCAAATAGTCGATTCGCCAACTTCGCCAAATTTCGCGATATGATTCTAGTCATTCTGAATTTACTCGCGGCAAAATACATAACAAAAACAGCTAGCTATTGGCTGCAGAGAGCCGGGGTGGGCGTCAAAATGGCGGAACCCCTCGGATGCCCTGGTCATGTTTGACTGCGGCATCCAAGGGGATAAAACCCCCTATTGGTTATGGAGCAGGGTGTTGACTGTCAGTTGCAGCTAACACCCTGCTACATAACCGATCGGGGGATTTAACACCTTGGATGCAGTGGTCAAACATGCCGTGTGCACTCGCAAAGGGGTTAAAGGGATATGACATCACAGGGCTGGCTGCTGATTGGCTGTGCGCATGGAATTGTGGGTGATCCCGCGTTCCTTGCCCCATGTCCTAACATGTACAGCAGCCATTTTGAACTAAATGCGAATCATTACCACGAAGCATGAGGAAATTCAGATTCGATGTGAATCGAATATTTCCTGAAATTCGGATTGAATTCCACTTCTGCAGCTTCGATTCGCTCATCTCTAGTAATGTTCTCTGCATTTTTCACTTACAAATCTGCCCAAGAAATCTGCCGTGCATTTCCAGTACATGTGAATGGGCTCTCGAATCTTGCTTGGCTAGCAGCTATACCTCTCAATCTGTCCATCTCACTAAGCACATGAATGCTCGGCTTCACCAACCTTGGACTTGTGTGTATGACCACCTTTAGATTTTTATACAGATCTTGCTTTGTATCAGCATAGTTAACTAGTGCATTGCTGAGGCTTTAGATTTGGATCATTAATCCAGCCTTCGCATGTAACAACGTTCAACTACGCTGGGAATAGAAGCAACCATTCAGATCTTTACAACCCTCTGGCTACAAAGCAGGTGATACAATATCGCTGAAGCTGTGTGTGATATTTGAAATGAAGGGGTCTGATAGCATTAACACCGTTATCCAAAGGGAGCTTTGAAGCTTCAGCGTACATCTGTATTCTAACAGCCTCAAAAGGAATATCCTGGCTGAAAGGTAGAGGGGGTTGGGAGTCAATTGTAACTCGTATAAGCTGAACACAATCCATTGTACTGCAAGACTCTGTTCTTATAGGGAACTGTATTAAGAATACGTACACCCATTAATAGTATTACATATTTCCTTTATGGAGATAGCTAAAGTGATACAATGCTTACAATAACAGGCACCGATAAGGTTTCATCTTAATGGGGTCTACTTACTGTACTTTTGAGGTGACTAATACAATGAAGCGTACCTTTGAAACTACTTGAGGAAATAAGAAATTGGATAAATGTAAAATTTCTGTAAAGTTGTGCTTGGATTAACTTGCTGAGCTGTTGAACTTCTACATGTAAGTCACAAGCTGTTTTATGATGGTCTGTATCAGAAGTCCATTAGTAGAGTAAAGAGCAACCTGAATGGCATTGCATGTGACATTAGCTAATATCTTCAGGGTATTGGCATTCTTCCATAGCTAAAGCTATGTATACACAACATTTGTTTCTTCCCTTGGAGGTATATCCTTCTCATGTTTATGGCCTGTGTCCAATGTCATACAGTGGCTTATGTCACCAATAGGCTTCCGTGTTAAAGGAGAAAAAAAAAGATTGTTGTAGAAGTACAGATACGTCCAGAGAGATGAGAATCTTTTTATGGGTATGGAAATTGGCCTCAATTGCATCAGACGCATTTCTGATTCAACTACACACGGCCAAGGCAGAAAATGTCAAATGTCAAAGAGCCTGTGTTGAGCAAAGATTCCAGTGGGTAAAGATAATCGGCTTCTGTAATAATAGGCATATTTGGTTTGCCCGAGATGTACTTGGTCTGGTTTGCATATCCATAAAAATCTGATGATCTCTGCATTGCTTTATTAGCTTGTGGCCACAAATGTATGTTTCTGCTTCTATTAAAGGCTCTGCACTATTACTGGTTTGGGAGGCTTTTTGGATCTGACAGATTCCCTTTAACACAACTAATGGTTGGCAACAGATAGACACACTTCACATATCTATTTGTGATTGGATTTAACAAAACCACGTTGTTTTAGATAGCTGTAGTCACCTCCTTGCACTGCTGAAAAAAATGATGGCCTCTGTCAGGTGAATAAGGAACTATGAATGTTTATATGTAGGTGGATTTTTCCAACGTACTGGAGATATTTACAGTGCCGGCAAAAATATATCTTTAAAAGTTCAACAAAACCACAAAATCTTAACATTCAAGTGTTATATTGTGGATATTTAATTACAATTATCATTTTATGTCACCCTTACATTTTATCACCAACTGCAGTCGTTTAGGCATGGATTTAGCAAGGCTGGTGAAGTACGTGGAGTCCATGGTTACCCACTGTGTCTTCAGCACCTCCTTTAGAACCTTGATGTTTCCAGATTGTGTCTCTTGAACCTTGTTTTTCATTAAATTCCAGCATTTTCTAAGTTGTTAAGGTCAGGGGAATTACCCGGCCAATCTAAAATGTTATGGTCATTGAGAAACTTTGTCATGTCCTTGGCTTTGTGGGCAGGGGCTCCATCATGCATAAAGTAATCACACTGATGATGAAAAATTAAGCAAATGTTCTTCCAAAACCATTAATATAATTGCTTGCTTTCATACTTACATTCTTGGTAAGGAAGTACAAACCTGCCCTGCCCATGCTTCCACTGAATGCACCCCACACCATCACACTGTCAGGGTGTTAAACAGCGACATGGTACTCTGATGATGCACAATCCTTGAGGCTCCCCTGACCAACCTGAAAGTCCTCTCATCACTAAACATCACTTTCGGCCACTTTTTACATGTCAAATCTTGATATTTCTTATAAAAGGCAAGCCTTTTCTTTTTCACTGCTGCTGTGAGCAGGGGTTTCTTTGTGGCATGACAACTTAGTAGACCCAGGTCTTTCTGCAGGCGGTGACGAATTGTCATAGTTGCGACGTTCTGGAGGAGCGTAGGATACTTGTCTCGACACACCCAGATCTCTAGCTGCAGAAATCAGAATCTCCCTTCTCTAGCAGAGCCGAGGCACGGGATTTCTCTTCCATTTAAGCATTTTCCGACCCATTGGGGGAAATAACCAAAAACTGTCTCATAGCAAAACTGGCTTAGTTGTCCATAACAACCAGAGTGCAGCTTTCATTTTACCAGAGCAATGTGAGAAGTGAAAGCTGAGGTTTGGTTGCTATGGGCAACTAAACCAGTTTTACTGGTAGACAGTTTTTGATTATCTCCCCCATTGTGTGCACTTTTAAGAAATGAAATCATGATGTGGATTTTACTTGTAAAGATTTTTTTTTTTTTTTTGGCTGGCACTATATTATGCATACTGTAATATGAAATTCTGATTTGATTTGCTACTAAAAGCTGTCTAACATGCCTTGAGCTATATTTAGTGTTTTAGGTACTTTTTGTACACTTTTATGACTTGGGAGGTATTAGTACTAGTCTAATAGTACAACAGATGACAAATGATAGCTCTGGTGCAGTTACTGTCTAGTCTAGGTTTGCACTGTCTGGTATTAGTAATGTATATGCATTAAAATATGTAGGACAATTGGTCTATTTAATCGGTATATTTACAGTATGTTCTTTTACTAATGTACTTAAAACTATGCTCCAAATACAATTCTTTACTCAAAGCAAATAAAGGTTTCACAATAAATTCCAATGCTGAGTTAAATTGCCTGGCACCCTACTTTGTGATGCAATGCCTTCCTTCTATTTCAAGTCTGGTCTTCATTTTTGTAAAATGGCAATCCATTTGTCAGACATGGACGTGTGTGTGTGTGTGTATATATTGTTAGTGAGAGAATATTTAAAGAGAATGATCTGTACTAGTTACTGTACATATAAATATAGTTTTACAGTAGTAATTTATGCATCATTAAGGTTTTATCTGCAGTCACATAAAATCATCTGTTTTTGGCTAAAGACATGAAGGCCTCTTGAGACAAATTGGATTCATGTCCCTGTTACAATTACTGTTGCTGCAATTCATTTGACTGGGGTACAGAGTCCAAGAAATCTCCTGTTCTTGTAGTGTGGACTTAGCTGCAAAAGGATTCCCAGTTCATGATCCCTACAATAGTGGGTGGATTGGATTGGCAGCAGTAGTGCTATTGGAGCAAGATGTGGCCAGGAAATGATCCAAAGCTTTTCAGCCGAAGAGCAGTAAGGATGCAACAAGCTAAGATATAAGATGGTAGTGTAGTCATGAGCAAGCCAGAGTTCAAGGCCTTTTTAACAGAACTACAAGTCTCAGCTAAGGAAAAGTCGGGTCCATAGCCATCAGGAGTCAGGACCAGACGTGGTGCACCATGTAGGTATAGTTTCCAAGAGACAAAGCAGAGGTGTGGTCAGGAAAGAGGACAGGAACAGGAGTATCATAAAAACAATTCAAATGTGCATAGGACAAGGATCTAAGACAGAACCTTATTTACCAAGCAACGTAAGACAGGGTGTTACCCCATTAAGTAGTGTTCTAAGCCTGATGTCCTCTTTGGGTGGAGGATGCCTTGGTGTTATGGAATAATGTAGACCGAACAGGAGGCTGTGTGAAGAAATAGATTAGAAGAATGGTGGGGATTGCAGCTGCTTGGTAGGATGCAGCATTTTATCAGAGCGAGGAATTGTTGGCTATTCCATTCAAACATAATTGGACCTGTTTTAGTGTAGACAAGTTTTGGACAGCTGACTATAGTATATTCTGCCCTAACTAGTGTCATTTCTTGAGACCATCTTTTATATTACATGAATGCAGTAAAACCTTCTTGAGATGACCGCCCCTTTTTCCAGACCAATATTTTGCTTCACTATACAGTAGATTTTGCATACTGGCCATCATCTTTAAGAGTTCCAACCGCTATAAGACCACTTTTCAAGGAAATTGTGGGTTTTTGTCAAGAAGAAATTTTATATTAGCTTATTTTTGGTGCAGATTTTTGTTTTATTGATTTCCTCCACCATCCCCATGTTTTGTTAAAAAATGCCACAAAGATGAGAATTGGCTTTCTCTTTTGTACAAATGCCACAGGAACGGCTGTTCTGTTGAAAAATACCTTCTCAGCCATATGTTTTAAGAAAAATGTTTACAGTTTGTATAAATTACCAGCTTTGCCTTTGGTCCTCCACATCCTGGTCACTTCGCTTTCCAGATCTTTGTACTTCATAAATTTCTCTGCTTCTTTGAGAGTGATGTTCTGGTCATCTGGAACCGCAACATCTTTAAGAAGGCAGCGTTTAAATTTTTTTTTTCTATTATACTGTAAGGATCATTTGTAGAGACGGTATGCTTATTAATGTTTCTGTTTTATAGAATGTATTTAAGTTATGATATCCTTTTTATTAAGGAGCTTAATCATCAAGAGCTGAACCTGCACTACTAATTCATCTTGTAGATGAATTTGCTACCACAGTATTGAGTCTGGGCCTCAGCATAACTACCAGGGTAGTAGACAAAACAGCTGCCATGGGGCCCAACAACTAAGAGGGCCAATTTCCACCAAACCTAGGTTGCAATTGGTGATTACAATCCATGAAGAAAGGAGTAGTGGAAAACCTATATGCTCCTCCATTACTTTACTTCATGCTGTGATGTCAGTGTGTGTATTTATAATTGTTCATAATGATGTCATAATAGGAATTATCCTGGTACTTTGAAATCACTGTGTGCATTATCCTCGTATTGTGATGTAATCTCTGTAATGAGACTTCACTCTGTATAATATCTCTGTACTATGACATCACTCCACTTTATGTATGCTGTAAAATCACTATGTAAGTTACCCCATGTGTAAAGGATAAAACACCAAACCACAATCTTAATGTTTACAAAGGCAGAGTTACAACAAAATAGACAAGACTAATCCAAAGAGGTGATAAAATAAAACATAACTTTTAATTCATACAAAAAGGTGGTAATAGCCCCCCCCCCCCAAAAAAAATGCAAACTAAGGCACAATATAAAATAATACAAATGACTACACCATCAAAAGGACATGGTCACACAATCTGATCACTGGCATAGAGGCCCCAAACAAAATAAAACCCAATTTCTTAGGCCTGGTTCACATCTGCGTTCGGCCATTCCATTTGCAATCAGTATTTGAAATCTTCAAAAACTGATTTTGTGCGGTCTGGATGACAACCCATTGATTTTCAATAGGTTTTCAAAGCAATCCGCATGTGCCCTTTCCGTCTGGTTTCCGCTTTTTTGTGCGGAGTGAAAAGTAGAACTTGCAGTAATTTCTTTCTGTACTGAAAATAAAGATTCCAGACAGACAGCAACCAATCCGTTTGTTTTTTTTTGTTTTTTGTTTTTGTCAGTTTTGCAATCTGTTTTTCACTCTACGCATGCTCAGAATGAAGGGGAAGGTGAAAAAAAAAAAAAAAACATTTCAAATACTGATTGTGAACGGAATGGCCGAACGCAGATGTTAACCAGGCCTTACCGTGTCCTGTTGCTGTAGGTATACTTGTCCAGTGGTCCCTGTAGACCATGGTGATAACAAAATTTCCAGGGGAACTCTTATTGGTCAAGGAAGTAGCACCTAATGAGGGTAAAGACACAGGTTCTGATTATAGTGAGTAACCAGTCCCTTGTTTAACCTGCTCCTTCAATTCCTAACCATGGAGCCACGGCCCTAATTAGTCATGTCCCCAGGGAACCTCAATCTAGGAATAGATGACTCTATGTGAGCAAAATCTAAGTACCAAGACAAACTTAATTCTGTTCCCAATGCTAGATCCTGGTCCTGATAAGCATGCTTCTCTCACAATACACAAGTTCATCAGGTGATTCAAGACATAGTCCGGGATATACAGTAGCTATAAACATACACACTGAAAGCAGATACCATACAATGGATAAGTCAAAGAACCCAGGTGTCACCCATCCTCAAACACACACATGGATGCTGGGTAAACTGTGTGACAGTATTCCCCACTGCCAAAACTATAATGATACACATGGAGGGATAACGATTCTGTTATGGCCCATGGAAGTAGGTGAGCTATGGTGTTCCAGAGCTACTTTATTATTCCCATGTACTGCATTATATGATGGTCTGTTGCACAATAAATTCAGATGCAGCAGGCAAAGACCACATGCACGCATAGATGACTGTGCATGTATCTTTAGCGGCTTCTCTATGCAGTTTGCAATAGAAGTGCTGTCTATTTGCAATGTATTGCAATGAATTAGCATTTTAATTCATTGCATTAGTGATCTGACCCCCCTTGGGTTCAAGACCCCTAGTGGGTCTAATAATTACAGTAAAAAAAAATAAATAAAAAGCTAAAAATTCAAATCGCTCACTTTCCCTAGAACACCCACAAAAGTACAAAAAAAACCCCAAAACGCCTACACACTAGGTATCCTTACGTCCAAACATAGAAACATATTTTTCCCATACGTTGAATGCTGTAGAGGAAAAAATCAAAAGAACCGAACCACTGGTTATGAATGCATGTAGGTATGCATATACAGGAAGTATATCGGCCTAGCCAAGGCTATAGAGCTCAGAGGGTTGTCTAGTCTGGATTCAACTGTAGCAAACTGTTTTTAGATGCATTAAGTATGCAGGTCTAGTGGGGCAAACTCTGAGCTGTGAGCAGGCATTTCATTTTTGTAACGGTACAGATTCTAGATGTCAATGAGTGTTCCCATATTTAAGCAGACATTTTGACAATGGCAAGGGATTGTTTAATATTGGGAATCATTTTATGGTCAGTTATTAGTAGCAGGTTAACAGTTGACAGCAGGTTTGACGTTCTTGTTTAAGCCTCCATGATATGGTTATTTACACCTTGAAGCCATGCATACAATGGGGAGATATAGAAAGCTAAATGTGGCAACTCTGCCTCAGTTTGTGCCCAAAAATGGTTATACATGATTGACATCATGTTTATTATGCATTATAGTAATGTTATATGCCTCATCCAACAACTAAGGTGGCTCAGCAGGTAAGGGTTGTGGTTTAGAGGGTAAGAAACATATGTTTTAAAATATAACAATGCATATCAAAGCATCCTCTGTGCTCAAAGAAGACACTCTTCCGAAAATCCAGCGCCGTCTCTCTCTTCTGCTGACGCCACTCTACAGCGTCATCAGCAGCAGAGTCTCTGTTCGGGATCCAAATCCACATGAAAATGGCTGGCTGGACATGCGCAGTTGGCTCTGTCCAACGTGAAATGAGAGCAGACTGAGTATGCACGGGATTTGAATCCTGAACAGAGACTCAGCGACGGAGAGGCGTCAGCAGAAGAAGAGAGGCGGCACTTGATTTTCGGAAGACTGTCTTCTTTGAGCACAGGGGACATCCCCTGTGCTTTCTGAAGACTCATTTGCATAAAGAAGAGAAACGAAAATTCCCAAACTGCTGTGTGGGGCAGAAAAATAAAGGTAGGAGAAGAATAGTCTTTCTAAAGGCTATTCTTAGGTGGTGTTAGTGAAAAATGGGTTTCCCAATGATAGAATCCCTTTAAAGAGGACCTTTCATCACCTCCACCAATTCAAGTTCTTAGCACCTGTTAAGTCACCACTCCACTGATTCCAGCATGGTTGGAAATCTCTCTAGCCTCTACTATTCCTGAGAAAGCACAGTTAGTTCTGGTGCCTGATGTACTGTTTAAGCTCTACGATGTCAGAAGGCAAGTGTCAGGCAGGGGGGGTGGGATTCAGAGCTCCAATCAGAGGCAGCCAATGTTAGAGCTCAGAATCACATCCTTTGTCTGCTCCTTCCTGACACCGCCCTCCTGACAGTACAGAGACTAAATAGCATATCAGACAACAAGGATAACCACATTGATTGCTTGGGAACAGTGGGGGCTAGAGAAAAAATTCAAACTGACTCAGAATTGGTGGAGCAGTGCATATTAATTGATGTAAAAAGCTGGATTTGTTGGTCGTCGTGAAAAGTCCTCTTTAAGGCTAAGGCTCCACGTTGAAGGAAATGTAGTAGCTTTCCTGTTGCGAAGAGGATTAGCCAGAATCTCACTCAATCTAAACATTGCGGGAAAAAAAACACTGCTGATAAGCTGCGTTTTCAAAAATGCAGCATGTCATTTTACCTGTGGAAACTCTTTTGTTTTCCCTATAGACTTAATAAGGGAAGAAAAACCGGGATAAATGCAGCAAAAATCCAATGAAAAAGCTGCAGAAAAATGTGATGCAGATTTTTAGCCTAAGACTGCCTGGTTTGTTTACTAAAGAGGCAGGATTAATAATTTGGTCCCAATGTATTCACAATTTAGGTAGATACTAATTAAAGATAAGGGATAAGAGTGGGATAACTTAATTTAAATGAGGAAAAATATAATTTAGCTTTGCAGTAGTGTAACGTGTGTGTGTGTGTGTTTTGGGTTTTTTTTTCTTAAGATTTTAAGCAAAAGTTATAAAATTCTACAGTCTTCAGATTTATATTTTTCATATCTGTTGGTTTGTTAGGAAGCTTGCAAGTAATAAAAAGCAGCTGCCTATCTCTTCTGGTCCCTATGGTTTTCTGCAAATCCTACACAATTTAATCAAACACTTTTTTGCATAGAACTTGTGGCCGACATGTATGTTTAAGATGAATAACTATTGCTCACTGACATATTTATTAAATTCATGCATTGCATTTTCAGGCTGTCTGTTTCTTGTGAATTCATATTCTGATTTCTTATCCCTCTGCACCTTTGTGCTTCGCCTCTGTTCATTGTTTTGCTGTATTTATGAGCATCTGCAGACCAATCCTAATTCAGGTCTGTTCTGCTCATGACAGTGCTTTTAAGACTGACTTTAGCTTCATTGTTGGGAGACAATGCTATGCCTAATACTATATCGACTAAGGTTTCAAAATGACCAACAAGGGTCTAGTACAAACAGAATAAAGAGATTTTTTTTTAAGAGATCTAAATAGTGCTTTTGCTGCAACTTTTTTTTTTTGATCAGGTTCTTTGTAATATATAAAATCACGAATGAACCACATGTTGTTATTGACTTATTATAGCACTATCCCATCATGTATATCTGCAACTCACTTAAGTCACAGCCACTTTGGGATCTCTTCCTTTCTCTGGTATTTTTCTCCAGTCTGGTACAAGAGGGAAAGAGTGAAGATGTTTTATGGATTGCAACCCTTTATGAATATATAATTTTCAGAATTTCAAATACATCCTCTTGCTGTTTTATTACTTTTACATGTTTTGGCGATTTTTATTTATTTTTTTTTCCATGTGGTGGCCACAGAGATGTTGACAACAGCAAAAGATAGGTCACTTGGCATCTATTTGCTGCTGTTAATATTGTTAGAGTATTGATTCCCATTGGGTGGCAGTGACTTAGCAACTTAGTCATAAGGTAGAAAAACGGGGCGTAAATATCGGGATAGAAGCTGCCACAGGGCCTGGAACATTATGGGTCCCGGAACCCTGTGGCAGCCGCTACCGCGAACCCCACAAACACTGCTATCATTATACTCCGGGGTATAATGTCTTTTCAGACACCAGAGTATAACGATCAGAGGTCCAGGGGAGGTAAGGGAACATAAAAATGTTACTTACCTCTCCGGCGCTCCGACAGGCTTCGGGCCTGTTTGGTGACGTCCCAGACGTCAGCTGACGTCATTGTACGTCGCGAAGCTGGCCTGGATCACGCGAGATGTGGTCCAACATTGAAGATGGCTGAAGTAGTCCACCAGAGTGCATCGGAGCCAGGGAGAGGTAAGTGACATTGTTTTTTATGTTTGTATCCTCCCCTGGATCTCTGATCTTTATACTCTGGGGTCTGAAAAGACCCCAGAGTATAATAATCATTCATGGGTGGTCCATGACTAATAGGGCATAATGCTGTGTGCAGGGGCCACTATGGGGCATAATGCTGTGTGCAGGGGCCACTATGGGGCATAATGCTGTGTGCAGGGGCCACTATGGGGCATAATGCTGTGTGCAGGGGCCACTATGGGGCATAATGCTGTGTGCAGGGGCCACTATGGGGCATAATGCTGTGTGCAGGGGCCACTATGGGGCATAATGCTGTGTGCAGGGGCCACTATGGGGCATAATGCTGTGTGCAGGGGCCACTATGGGGCATAATAGTGTGCGCAGGAATGCGGTTTGTGCAGGGGGGCCATGTCAAATGTTCGCTTTGGGGCCCAGCCATTCCTAGTTATGCCACTGTAGGCAAAGATAACTATTTGGAGGCTGCAATCCTATAAAAGTGAACAGATGACACGAAGTTCACATCAGCTTCATTTTCCTCTGTTGCTCTTACCCATCATAGGAGCAAAATGGACTGAAAAATTAATGTAATGGATGCAGACAGCCATCCATCATCATTCACTGTAATGAAAAAGAAAAAAAAAAAAAAAAAAATGAGACTAGGTAGAGGCAGATGCTACAGACGGAGCACTAGAGACAAGCATGGAATAAAGTGCTCTCTGATCCTACAACCAGCTATTCCTGGGTGTGTTCCTTGATTGTCATCAGCATCCATACCACAGCATTACAATTGGCTCATTATTGCGTACAAGCGTTCGTTCCTGATGATTGCCTGTAAAACTGCTGGGTCTAAAAGGACCCTAATAATAGTTTAGCTGATCACCCAATAAAGCATTTGCTCTCATAAGCAAAGGAAACCATCTTTTGCAGCAGCAGATCACCCTGCGTGGGCTGTGCTGCCAACAAACAATGAAGGTACATGCCAGGGAAGGAATTGTTTTAGTGATTGTTCCTCCTTCATGTGCTCTGCTTAGGCCTGTGTAATAGGCTGGTGCAGAAATTTTTTTTTCATCTAATAAAGCTCTAACACTGAGCTATAGTCAGTACATGAACCGCTACAGAGTCATAGATTTAAAATAACAAGTATGTAATAGTAAGGGAATAGTAAGCTTGTATACAGGGTCAGAATTAAAAAAAAAAAAAAAAAAAACTACAATAAATCAGGAGAATAAAGAGCAGCGGCACTCACGTCCAGACTTCCAAATGTCTTTATTTAGAGCATGTAAAAATAGGCATAGCTGGTGTGAGAGAGTGAAGGGTTTGGTTTGGGAGAACAGGTATCTTCCAGCCAGGCAGCAGGGAGGTCAGCTGGCTAAGGTCTGTGTGAAAGATCCTCCGTGTGCCAAACCGCTTTGGCCACACCCTGAGTCCTCTTTCATATAAAAACCACACTCACCGCCAGTGAGTGCCGGGTTCACCAGATAAATACAAGACAAGCCTTCTAAATTTTATATATTTATTAACCCCTAAATGGGTCGATATTAAAATCTAACATATACAGATCAGAACTGATATGCAGACATATGCAAGCACTAACAGTTACTAGTTACAAGATACAGTACAAATAAAATAAAAGGGATTAAAGGTGAAATGATTACTTTACCACATATGTCCTTGATGTGGTTCTATAGTCCAACACTCACACATGCCATGTGTGAGTCACCAGTGGAGGCTTTTCAGCATGTGGCATTAAAATGATAATCCCGCCTGCATGCTCTTCACAGTCTCTCAGCATTAGTCCAATAGTCTCAACAGAATCTCATCACAGCAGCCTCTCCTCATGGTCTCTCTGTAACAACTCTCTAGCATGATCCCAGTACAGTCTTCATAGCATGATCTCTTAGTGATAGTCTCCTGCATAATCCCCCAGGCCACCTCCCAGAATGAGATCACCGGCGACAGTACGTCTGATGAGTTAATTCAATCACGTTCAGACCCTTTGTATGTAGATGAGACAAAGTGAATTGATACCCTGTTATCAGTCATATCTGATCAACAGCCCAGGCGTGAACAATGCACTATTGTTTGATCAGCCAGGGCTGTATAGGAATACAATGGAGCCCTATTGTTCCAGCCTAGACGCTACTGCCAATATGCACCTAGGCTTGTAGCTGCGCACAGTATGCAAGCAAGGAAGAAGGGATATCCTATACCCAGAGACCAAAATATAGCTGAGTTATGGCCATATTTAGGCAGAATCATCACAGTCTGATATAGGTTGTGTGTCAGAACTATGGGGTGTGGCACTACATTGAGGAAAGTGATGTGTTATCTGAACCTGCAAACAAGGTAACTGTGTGCCACCCCTGTTTGAATGACATTAAAAGTATTGTGGCTCCAATCTTGCATGCTATTCAACTGTATTTTCAAAAGTTGCAAGTTACCCTATTCCTGCATACTTTGTTCCTGCACAACCATCATGAGTAATCCAACTTCAGGCTCAGGAAGTCTAACTACAACTAGAATGTGCCCTGGGGAAACACTCGCAACACCATAAACTGGAGTGTAGTTTATGGTTTCTGGAAAACAAATATTTTGATGCTGGATTGTAGAAAAATGAGTTGCACAGTAAAATCTGACACGAGCACTCGGTGAAAATTGATATTCTAGAAGGCTGGTCCTCCAAAGAGTATACATTGATGCGGACTGAAAATCCATCATGGTCTTGATTTTATGTAGTATTGATCATGATTTTGTGTTGTAGTCTTTTGGAAATGTTTCACTTTGTAAGATTAAGACATGAGACATTCAATTCTCAGACCCTTCACTATGCAGCAATTCTCAGACCCTCTGTGACTGACTACTGTATGTTCACAAGGGACACATACATAGTGGATTCTTTTTTGTTCAGCTTTGTGGGAATAATATCTGCAATATATTACAGTACCAGCAAAGATAATGAGATTTTAACAAACCTCATCCATAGCAGCAGTTGACATGTCAATTTATAGTGTAGATTAGGGATCAGCAACCTTTGGCTGGGAGTTGCAGTTTCACAACAGCTGGAGTGCTGATCCCTGCTGTAGATTTTCACTGGGTTTCATTTAACTGAGCTTCTAGTTCAATAGGGACTGTTTTGGTTACATGCTCTCCTCAAATGTCCATGGCATAAGAACTGTTTTAAATTTCTGCTTTATTCCTTGCACACTTGTACCAATCACAATGGAACTTTTATTTATTTTTTACCAATGAAAGAGAAGAAAAATAAAAAGGTATTGTTGACAGTCTCTGTGACACCATGAAATAGAGGTGACTGAATGAAAAATATTGCACCAAATTGTCGTTTCCAAAAAAAAAAAAAAAAAAAAAAACAGCAACAAGCAACAGCCATCTGTGTGTCTTGTTATGGTACGGATCCAGAATGGCAATTTCATCCTCAACCTTCTCACTATCCAAAGAAAGGTAAGGGAAATAACCTTGTCCTTTATATATGAGAAATAATCTTATGGTCATCAATTCAGGTAGACTAATTCTTTGGACAAATATGGAATCATAAGAAGCAGTTTCACGAAACGCTCAGTGTAATTGAAGCAAAATGTGCCTTTTTATAGATGAAATCCATCATGATAACTCTGTGTGGATGAAAGCATTAGTTGCAGAATGGTATTGCGCTTGGTTACATTGAATAATTTAGGATGCTTGTAGGTTTTTAAAGTGCTGAGTTACAGTTGCAATATAAAGTCGTTTCTTCCCATTAATATTAGCTTTCAAAACAACTTATGTTATTTCTAAAAGAAATTGTGAGAAAATGAAGAAAAACTTACCTGTTTGTTTCCCCGTTTAAGTACTTTTGTATTTTTAAGCCTAAAACTTACAGAAATTTAATTATAAGAAATTGAAGTACAAGGGTCTGCTGTCTGTGGCATGCTCACCAGTCAACAGGAATTTGGTTGGTGTCCTGTCATGACCTGTTATAATCTGTATACTCTTCGATTATACCCATAACTGCCTTTATTCCCAAGTTTTGTTGCTTTTATCTAGGGTATTGTTTCTACTTGCACAGATCGCCAGTGGATATAAGGATTCTTGCAAGCATAAGTTTTCCTGGGAAATGCAAATTTGTTCTCCTCCAGAGATATGTAGCTATGTGAGTCAATGTTTTCCCCCATATAACACCTTAAAAAGGACCGTTCATGTCTTCTAAGATAGTTACGCATGTTATCATTGCAAAACTTTTGGTGCACTGAATTCAGCACACTTTTAGTTATCTATGTTGGCTACTGATATTGCCCTGTCAGAGGGGCCACCTTTTATAGGTCAGTGTCATTGCTGGGTGATGAGGAATGTGCCCCTGATGGTATACTTCTATAGTCTTGAACTGTGTACAGAGATTTCCTCACTGCCCAGTGATGACGCTGAGCTGTAAAACCTTCTCCTGCAACAGTTCATTGATATTGGTAGCTAGAACTCACGGCACCAATATAGCTGATACAGGGGCAGATATCTGCAAAACAGTAAGTATGCGGAATTCAGAACACATTCAGATTTGTAATGGTACATAGCATGCCCTAGCTTGGAGGACATGAATGGTCCTCTTTAAAACATGACTGTTTCGTATATTAGCCAAAGCAGAAATGCCTCCAAAATGAATAGACTCCAATGTAGACAGCTGTTTCAGGATTCATTATGGTTGGGCACAAATGATGAACTTATTTGACAGAAATTGAGCTGAGGAATCCCTTTAGAATACAATTTTTATTCCTGAGTGCATGATTTTTTTGCTTTTTATTGCTTAGTGTAGCAGTATACATATAATAAAGCTGTCCCATAGAAAACCACAAAATTTGCCTCATTAAGGTTGCCCAGAACAGATGAATCTGGTATTTATTCCCTTCTCCATACCAGTTGACTCCCTTGTTTGCTCCATGGCAACTTGTTCTGACTCTCCACACTTTCTTCAGGCTTCAACAATTGGGGAGAGGTAAGCAGGCAGTACTATCTGTGCCTAAATCATTTTGTAGACAAGTGGATAGTGTCTACACTGAGTTGAAAAGAATTAGAGTAGTCACTTTGCTATTGCTAAGACTATTGATATGCAAATACAACCAGCCATTTTAAGCACATATTACAAAAAGGCTACAATTCCCAGGTACTTGGAGAAGTGGCTAAAATATAATATAGTGAAGAAATGGACTGAGCACAGCTCAGCTCAACCAAACTCCACAAGGAGAAAATGGGTGTTCTGGCAGATATGCCCAGATCCTGTGTCCACTGAACAGCTCATTTGCTTACACATTAAAGTCCATTTTCTCAACAGGAATATTGCAAAAATGATATATTTACTATGTCATTAAGTTACCCTACCACAGCATATAAATGGTTTAAAAACTGTTTTGATGATGATGATTAGCTCCAGTTAAGATTCAGTCTGTCCAGGTCCCCATCTGTGATTTTGCTAGTCCTTCTGTCTTTATAAGAGGATTTAATCACATAGGGAAATATCTCACTGGTGCCTTTGCTGGTCTAGTTTCAATCAAAGCTCTTTGAAGAATACTTTTTGCAATGCTCTCCATTGCATGTTCAGGTGACTGAGTGATAGTATCGGGGTACATAATATTAGGTATAAAACAATTAATTGTGTGTGTTGTAAAGTATACCTTCAAAATCTGAATGGGTAGAAAGAAGCATTGTAAAACTACTAGCTCAGTTTTCAGTCACAACAATGCCGCTCTTGGCTTACAAGTGGCCTTGCTATACTTTTTGCTTTTTTTACTAATTTAACATTTTTGACATCAAGGCTCCTTTACATTTTTGATTGTAGAAGCACTGTAAACTGATATGGAAGAAAACAGCGAATATCTGCATTAACCAATCTGTACGGTATTGTCATGGCCAATTTTGTACACTATTCAAGATGTTTATTAGAATCCTTTTTTTTTAATTTCATCAACCAATATAAATTGATAATGGAAGGTGTGATGTAAGGGAATAGTCACATTCAGCATATTGTGTTGCAGAAATTTCTGCAACTTAAAATCTATTTATTTTAAATTCTTGTTGCCACAGCCAGTGACACTTGTCACTTACTGATAAAAACTTTGGAATGCTTTTAATTCAGAATTTTTTATTTTTTTTTTTCAAGGACACATTTTACTGTTAGTGATAAATTTAGGTTGATATGTTGAACATTTATTACATTTTGTTTTGTAGGACTTTACAAGGTTTATAAGTTTAGTAGCTAAAGTTTTAAAGAAAATTTCAAAAATCTATTTTTAGGGGACAATTGAGTTAAGACATGATTTTGAAAACACCCCCAAAATGACCCCATTTTAGAACGTTTAAAACTGTATATAGGAAATGTAACCCTTTAAGTGGACCTTAGGAATTAAATCAAAATGGATGTGAAATTTCAAAATTTCATTTTTATTTGATGTAGATTTTTCTGCTGGAATGTGTGTTTTCTGTAACAGAGCTAGGGTTAACCATGACACAGATCTCAAGACTTATTATCCTGATTCTGCAGTTTGTCTAAATATCCCATATGTGGCCTTGGTGTGCTGTTAGACTCAAACACAGTTCTCAGAAATGGAGTACCTTACAGATTTTAGGGCAATGATTTTATATTTCTCCAGTAGCTTGTCAGGTTTACATAGGTCTTGGGGTGCTGAAACATAGACTACCCTTCAAATTACCCTATTTTGGAAACTACACCCCACCACAAAAATGATCTGCAAATATATCCACATCAGTGCTAAATACTCATTTATTTACATGCAGTGAATATGTGCACAAACTAAATTTCCCATGATTCATCTGCCTGCACTCACTGTGTGTGCAAGCTCACCCCCCCCCCCCCCCACGAAAAGCAAACAAAACATCACAGCAGCATGTGACCTCAGATGTAGAAGTGATTTATTACATGTGATTTCATTGCAGTGGAGAAGGGAGGGGTACACAGAGAGTGAGAGCAGGCAGATGAATCATGGAAAATTTAGTTTGTCCACAGATTCACTGCATGTAAATAAGTGATAAATGGAGCAGCAAGTAAAATAAAGTCATGAAAAGGCTGCACAAGGGATCAGTGAGTATTTAGCATTGCAGTTGATGTATTTTCAGATTTTTGGAAACTGGATAACCCCCTTTTAATCTATGGTGGTTGTAACCATTTTGACTTCACAGATGTTTCATAGAAATTCTAAACATTGGGTTATGAAAATGAAACAATAGAATTTTCCATAAAATGTTGTTGTAGCCCCAAATTCTTAATTTTCAGGGAGAATAGAAAAAAGGACTCCACAATTTCACGCATGTACTCATGAATTCAGCAATACCCCATATCTGGTTGTAAACTTCTATATGAGCACATGGCTGGGCTCAAAAGGGAAAAGTGCCATTTGGCTTTTGGAGCAAAGAGCCCTTAAAGTTCCAATACAGTGGAGACCCCCAATAGCGACCATTTTTGAAATCTCATCCCTCAAGGATTTTATCTAGAGATGTAGTAATAATGTTAGTGTTTTATAGAATTTATTAACACTTGGCAGTAAAAATGAAAAATATTTTGATTTAGCCTACAAATTTTTCATCTTCAAAGGGATAATATCTCAGTGCTTTTTCTTCTATTTGTTATGCAACTTCTCCTAAGTATATCAATACAGGAAGGAGTCTTTATTGGTCCTCAGATTCATGCACTTCTTCAAGATGAGTTTCACCGTTTGCTGCGTGGCAAGGAAAACGCTGCATGGGAAGCATTCCGGTTACTAGGAACAAGTTTTGGGATTACATGTATGGATTGTTTGAATTTATATTTTTGTAATCGTTGCGCTTTTATATTGTACCAGAGACAATCCGATGCCTGAATACAAGAGACGTGTGAAAGAGCCGAGTAGCCAATGAATGAGGACCTAGTTGCAGAGTTCAATAACATATTAGGCTAAATATAATTGTAATTTGTAAAAGTGCTTAGGCATGTCTATAAACTATAGTTGATTTTAAATACAGCTAAGTTTTCTCAGAATATATTTCTAATTTTATGAACAATAAACTTGCACCTACAATAAATGATTGCAGAAGTCACAATTATATATTATCCAATTTACATAGCAGTAAAACGAGAATTCTTCGATATCATAGAAACTAGAGTCAATTGACAGTTTTCCTTGTGATATTTGAATTCAGCACATGAAAATCATTAAGAAATGGCTCAATTTATTTCTGAACCCAAGAACTTTTGAAAATTTGTAGACTTGTGAATACTCTATCTTTGTAAATATTGTGGTCACAGTGGATAGGTATACTTGTATGGGATATACAGAGCTGATGAGGGGTGCCAAGAGGATTACTGTGTATATCTCTTACATTGCTGCTCCCACCAGCTACATTTGGATACTATGTTTCACAGACCAAATATTAGCAGATTTTAATGTGTATAGATAGCATGTTGTCATATACATCACTTTTATAAGATATTAGTGCTTTATTCGATTAAAAGTTACGTTTGTAACGTTTATGTTCACCATCCACATTTATTTTGTTTATTGACAATTATTGAACATCAACCTAGCAAGTTTCCTTTATTTTTGCAAAATGACTTGTCACCGGTATTCTGTTTCTCGGTACAATTCCGGGGATACCAAATTTATATAGTTTTATTTACATTTAAACTTATTAACAAAAATCTAAAACACTGCCACAAGTCGCCACATTCTGACACCCGTAACTTTTTTTTTTTATATATAGATATATATATATATATTTCCATGTAAGGGGATGCATAAGGTGTGTGTTTTTTGTTTTTTGTTTTTTTTTGTTTTTTTTTTTTCCTGCTATGGCGTTCACCAGATGTAAAAAAGTGTTTATAGAGCAGGCGTTTCCGGACACAGAGATATCTAATATGTATGTGTTTCACAGTAATTTTTTAGTTTTATATGTATTCTATGAAAAGGGGGGGATTTTGAAATTGTAGGGTTTTTTTTTCTTTTGTTCTTTTGTTTTTACTATTTTATTAGCCCCCCTAGGGAGCTTGAATCTGTCATTGCTTGATTGCAAGTCCCATAGACTGCAATACAACTGTACTGCAGTCTATGGGACTTTTGGTATGTTACTATTGCAGACCTGGAAGCCTTTATAAGGCTCCAGGCTGCCATGGGAGCAGGTTGGCTTCCGTGATCTTGCCACACGGGAGTCAGCCTGCAACCGTGGACTCTGACCCGGGCATTAACTCCGGTTCTCCACTGTACATTACAGCAGAGACCTGGTAGCTATGGCAGCCACACTGCAGCAGAGCGGCCACCATTTTTAAAGAATAGGCATCGGCGTACTGTTACGGCGGATTTTGGGAAGTGGTTAAGAGTACATATTCACTGGAATGGATTTTGTGCACCATGGGAGGATATATATATATATATATATATATATATATATATATATATATATATATTTTTTTTTTTTTTTTTTTTTTTTGCAAATCTCCCTGAGGTACCAATACAATGGCTTCCTGTACCTAACCCAATTTTGGAAACTACACTACTTAAGGTATTAATCTTGGGATATAATAAGTAGTCATTTTGTTTAGGGCTTTACTGGCATTTAAATTTATAATGTCAGGCCATATGTAGACTGTGCAGAGTTCATGAGGAAATACATTTATTTTTTTTTTTTGTCTTAATGAAATGGGTTGTTTGGATCTCCTCATTTTAATGGGGTTCAACTTAATAAAATATTACGTAACATAAGCGACGTGCAAACTGCACTTTGATGATTTTTTAATGCTTTACTATGGTTTTTGTAAAGTGTGTGTTTTTTGCAAGACGAGATGTTTTTATTGGTTCTATTTGGGGGTACATTTTTTGGGGGGAGGCAAGGTGGGTCTTATATTTTTGTCATATGTGGATCCATATTGTGAGGGTGTGGTATTTTAGTGACATGTTAACTGTTTTTACTTCTATACACGAAAGACACAAGTTTGTATAGCCATTTTCTAAGAATCATATTTTTTGGGATTTTTTTTTTTTTTTCTGTCAATGGAGAATTGGTGAAGGCCCACATTTTTGGGATACATAGCTTTTTTCTTTTTTGGTGGCAAAATAACAAAAAAATCATCAATTCTATTATTTTCATTTTTTTATCGAGTTCACCATGCTGGATAAATGTTTATAGTTCAGGTCACACTCATTGAAAAATGTCCACTATCTCTTTTTATTTTATTTAAATTTTTCGATTATTATTTATTTATTTATTTTGTCCTACTGTGAGACTTTACTGTATATTAATTTGATTACTTGTATAATACTGCCATTTCAATTCACTTCAACTACCGATTAGATACAGCCAGGGGCGCACCGCTAATGAGGCGAGGTGAGGCGGCCACCTCGGGCGGCACTGTCCGGGGGGCGGCATTTTACTATTTAATGTAAACCATCCCAGGACAGGCCGCTTTAAAAAAAAAAAAAAAAAAAAAAACAGAGCTGAGCGCGGCCTGTCCTGGGCTGGTTTACAAGACGTCGCATCTCAGCGCAGGCGGCGACACAATGACGTCATCACGCCGCCTACGCTGAGACACAGACATCGTGGACAAGAGGAGAAGGCGGCGGCGGCTGCATCAAGGCATCGCTGGTGAGTATAGCTTTTTTTTTTTATATATATAAATAGGCCGTTACCTGTTGGAGTATCCCCGGCAGGTAACGGCCTATTTATTTACCTACCCCGCGTCTGCTCGTGGCCGCCCCCGCTTCCCCTTCTGCTATGGGCCGCAGAAAGGGTAGCGGATGCCGGAGTATAATAATCGGAGGCCTAGGGTTGGTGAGGGAACATAAAAAACAGTGTTACTCACCTCCTGCGATCCGATGTAACTCCGAGCAGGCTTGAGGCCTGTGGTGACGTCATCAGGTCGCGTCGCCGGCCTGATCACGTGACGTGTGTGCGCAATTAAACAGGGCCGAAAGCTGCAAGGAGTGCACCGGTGTCCAGGATAGGTAAGTAACTCTGGTTTTTATGTTTGTATTCTCCCCTGGGTCTCCAATCATTATACTCTGGGGTGTGAAAAGACCCCAGAGTATAATAATAGTTCATGGGTCGGCCACTATGGGGCATAATACCCTGTGCAGGGACCACTGTAGAGCATAATACCCTGTGCAGGGGCCACTATAGAGCATAATACCGGGTGCAGGGGTCACTATGGAGCATAATACAAGTACAGGGGCCACTATGGAGCATAATAGCAGTGCAAGGGCCACTATAGAGCATAATACAAGTGCAGGGGCCACTATGGAGCATAATAGCAGTGCAAGGGCCACTATGGAGGATAATAACCTGTGCAGGGGCCACTATGGAGCATAATACACTGTGCAGGGGCCACTCTGGAGCATAATACCAGTGCAGGGGCCACTATGGAGCATAATACCGTGTGCTGGGGCCACTATAGAGCATAATACAAGTGTAGGGGCCACTATGGAGCATAATACTAGTGCAGGGGCCAATATGGGGCATAAAACTGTGTGCAGGAGTTGCTGCGGAACATAATACCGTGTGCAGTGGCCAATGCGGGGCATAATACCGTGAGCAGGGGCCACTATGGAGCATAATACCGTGTGCAGGGGCCGCTGAGAGGCATAATCCAGTGTGCATGGGCCGCTGCGGGCCATAAGACTGTGTAATACTGTGTGCAGGGGCTGCTGTGGAACATTATAGTGTGTGTAAATGGGGCGCTATAAACATGGGCTATGGCACCTGTTTATATTATACGTTGTCTGTTTATAGTGGCCGTGTGATGTAATTGTAGCCTTGTCACATACTGTAGACATGTACAGGACGAGGCTGCAGTTACATTACATGGCCGCTATGAGATGAATTACACTATGTAAACAGAGAAGCGATCACGGCACTTACACAGGTACCATTCAAACAGCTGATCAGTGGGGGTCCTGGGTTTTTGAACCCCACTGATTAGTTTATTAATGACCTGGAAATCCTTTTAATTAGTTAACACCTGGGGTATTATTAAGGGGCACTATTTATACAGGGTACACACGGACATTATTAATATAAAGATGCACTTGGGAGTATTATTCATTATGGGGGGTTATATCATATATTATATAATTGGGGTAGCAGCAGGATGGGGGCTTTGTGTACGTGAGGACAATGTGGGTTGGATGCCTGGAAAAGTGAGGAGCCAAAGATGTCTGTGTTGCAACCTTTACAGAGACAAGTCACTGCTGGAAGAAGTGGTCATGGCGGTCCAGAGGGAAGAGAAGGGAAATGTGACCGATTAGTCAGAGACGTCACCTGTAAGTCACAGAATGTTACTGCCCTGTATTCACCTAAATGATAGAGGATTAATACCTGAGTGATGGGGGTCTGTCTGCTGAGACCCCCACTGAGCCTGAGAATTGGTTTTTTCCCCCCACTAGGTGGGAATTCAGCCTGACCGCAGCCATATATATAGGTGTGTCACTTGGTGGATGGACGAACCCGCGTGGCTCTCATTCACTTCAATGGGAGAGCCAAAGATACCCGAAGTCCAGTACTCAGCTATCTGCGGCGCTCCTATTATAGAGAATGGGGGCCACGTGGGCTCGTCCATCCACCAAGCAGAACATGTGTGATGTTACATTCATTGTTAATGCCGTGTTGTTGATCTGATACTGAAGTAATACAGGAAGAAGAATTCTTAAAAACTGTTTTATAACTTTGTGTATTGTGTATATTGTGCGACGATAACAGTGTGTTAAACTAGTAGCATGGAAACTCAGTTTTTTTTTGTTTTTTTTTTTTTGGGGGGGGGGGGGCGTCTTTCTATAGTCCGCCTCAGGCAGCAAAGAGGCTAGGTTCACCACTGGATACAGCCTCTGGCTGTAATTGTGCAATCTGTGAGTGTTATTGATGCAGGAGGGTGTCAGTTATTACCTTGTTGTTCATGACACCAGCACAATTCCACAATGAGCCATTGCCATGTTCTGCCATAAAAGTACCATGCTAGGCAGAAACTCCTTCTGTGGTGCACAGTACATGTATGGCACATAAGGGAAAGGAAGTTAATGGATTTTCAGTCGCATACACTTCTGCATCAAAATCTGCTGCCTTGCGAGTGTCCTCTCCAGTAGAACAAAGTCACTTTACAACAAATCAATATGAACACAGATCACAGCGATTCATTTGTAAATATATCTCTGACAACTTTATTTGCTTTAAATGTAATGATTAGAATAAATATGAAGTCAAATTGTAGACTTCAAGCTTACAACTAAAGTAAGTGCAGGGATAGTGGATTGCCTATATGGTTTAAGAAATGTGAAAACCTTAATAGAAATTTTCAGTGTAACAAAAAGTGATAACGTTTTGCAGTGCTGGGATGCTTCTTCTATAAACCATGAAACCTCTTTAAGCTCTTTGTCACATTGAAAATTCTATTCAGTTTGCAGGCAGCATGTTATAGAGCAGAAGAAGAGCTGAACAAATTACTGTATTGTTCGGTAGCAAAAGATTGCGTGCAATCCAGTGGGCAGCCTTACTTGGTGATTGACATTTCTGTGTATGTACACTTATAAAGGGAAGGTAGTTGTTGAGTAGGACTGCCCATTCGACTCCTAAGCAGGGTTGTGGAGGTGGAGTTGGGGAAAAATTTAGGTGGAGTTGGAAAAAAGTTACAACTCCGGCTTCAAAATTAAAATTGCCTAAAGGCAATTACTGCTGTGGGCAGTGCAAATATTGCCAACAATTGAATCCAGATAGAAATGTAATGGTTGGTGGGTGTACCTTCCATGTTAATGAATCACATGCTGGACTCGATATGTGGTACATGTAATTCTCTCTAACTGTGGCTGTTTCTATGTAGGAAAAACAATATGTCCAATGTATGTGAGCTTTGGAAAACATAAAGTACATACGCACAGGTGCTAGCTCTCCGAGGCTAATAGAACATACACACATGGACAAAATTGTTGGTACCCCTTGTTTAATGAAAGAGAAACCCACAATTGTCACAGAAATAACTTGAATCTGACAAAAGTAGTAATATATAAACTACATGTTGACAAGCCACAAAGCTTCTGGGAGAATGTCCTATGGACAGATGAGACAAAAATTTAAATTTTTGGCAAGGCACATCAGCTCTATGTTCACAGACGGAAAAATGAAGTATATCATGAAAAGAACACTGTCCCTACTTTGAAACATGGAGGAGGCTCTGTTATGTTCTGGGGCTACTTTGCTGCATCTGCACAGGGTGTATTGAATCTGTGCAGGGTACAATGAAATCTCAAGACTATCAAGGGATTCTAGAGAGAAATGTGCTGCCCACTGTTTTGGGTCTTGCAACAGGTTAATGACCCAAAACACACAGCTAAAAACACCCAAGAATGGCTAAGAGGAAAACATTGGAAAGAGCTGAAATATGCTGTCTGGAAAAGGCACCCTTCAAACCTGAGACAACTAGAGCAGGTTGCCCATGAGGAGTGGTAAAAAATACCTGTTGAGAGGTGCAGAAGTCTCATTGACAGTTACAGGAATCATTTGATTGTAGTGATTGCCTCAAAAGGTTGTACAACAAAATATTAAGTTAAGGGAACCATCATTTCTGTCCAGGCCTGTTTCATGAGTTTTCTTTTTAAAAAATTCTGTTGAAGCATGGTTGAAAAGCTTGTCTGACTTTTATTTGCTCATTTTCATACAATTTTTATATATTACTTTTGTCAGATTCAAGTTATTTCTGTGACCATTGTGGGTTTTTCTTTCATTAAACGAGGGGTACCAACAATTTTGTCCACGTGTGTATAAGAAAAGACCACAATTCAAATGTATCAGTTTTGAGGTTTTTTGGTTTACAGGTAGTTCCTCAATCCGCCTTTTGAAGGTGATCATCATAAGCAACTGCAAACACAAGCACTTGGTCCTCTAGGTCTGAATGACCGTAATGATTTGAGCTAATTTGTATAACAAATATTTGTATTTTAAAGTGCTTTGAGAGAGCATTATGTAAAGGGATCATCACTTTGTAGTAATACTCTATGTTCTTAATTTTAACATTTGCTACACTTTGGGATTGTTCGTGTAAATAAAGATACAATGTGTAAATAGAGGGGTGTGTCTTGGAGAAAGAGTATAATGTTGTACCGTGTTAGCCATTGAAAGTAGTGTAAGAGTGAAGAAATCAGGCGATACCTTTTAGAGGCTAACTGAGTAAACTGAAAGCTTACTTATAAAGTACTCCTGAAAGCTTACTTATAAATATACTCAGCCTCTAAAAGGTATCGCCCGATTTCTTCACTCTTGGAGAAAGAGTGGCAGCACGCAAAATGGCCGTTGCCTGTTGATTCCCCCACTATTTACTGTGATTATGCTGGAAGATATTGCATAATAATGGAACGTTTTAATGGATACTGAATGCCGCCTGTTATTTCTTTTGTTTGGACTATTGGAAGCTGTGGATTCGGCTGAGCACCATGTAAAGTAAGTAAGGAGATCATAAATCCTACTAAGGATTTATATTGGAGAAAGATAGTGCCAGCTATTTTTGTCTTTATTTTTGAAAAGGGAAACAATGTTTTGAACTTTAGATTTTTAGGCTTCATATCTCACCATCCACTACAGCTTCGAATGTGAGACTACCATCATTTTATAGACCATCATCTCATACATAAATTTGCCTTGCAACTATTTAGCATAATATTAGTTATCCAGATTCTTATCATGTAACTGCATTGTTACTGTTTTTCTCCTGGTGGTGGAAAAATCTTTTTCTTGTATACTACAAATTACAACCTGTTCTCACAGTCCCTAATGGCTGTGTGTTAAGTTGATTCCCAAGCGAAAGGGCATTGACCATGAATAAGATTTCTCAAGAAAAGAGAAACAGCATCCTCCAGCTCATTGAAAGCAATCTCTAGCCTAAGAAAATTGCCAAACTGCATCATGTGAGTGCCATGATAGTTGGAAGAATATGAAAAGAAGTCCGTCCATCCATTCAAAAGCCAAGAGGTGCACATCCAGGCAAAATAAGTCAACAAGTCTGCTCATCACAAGGTCTATCAGTTCTGGCGTGACAAACATGGCAGTGGCGGTGACTCGTATTCTTCGTAATAGTGAAATCTCTGACGTCCATGCAAGCACCGTGCGACGCGTGTTACACAAGTCTCAAATAGTTGCCGACAAAAGGTGAAGAATACTCAACTTCAACATAGTCATAAGAAGCATCACCTCAAGTTTGCAAAAAAGTATAAAAAGACCATAGAAGATTGGAAACTGGTGAGTTGAAGCAATGAGACGAAAGTGAATAGACTGGCCTCTGATGGGTACAAATGGGTGTGGAATAAACAAGGGAAAAGGGGGCTAATGGATCAAGAAATTGAAGGAACTGTTAAGTTTGGTGGAGGAAGCCTGATATGAGGTTGTTTCACAGCCAAAGGAGTTTTATACTTGATGGTGGTCTCAATGATGAAACTGCTATGAGTATCCTACAAGACAAGTTACTTGGTACACACGAGTACTATGGGTATGAAAAGGATGACAGTGTTCTTGCAGGACAATGACCCAAAGCATATGTCGAGATTAGTGAAGAAATGGTTCAATGACAATGAAGTAGAGGTGCTAGATTGCCCCCCCCCCCCCCGACTTCAACCCAATTGAACACTTGTGAGTAGAGTTGAAGAAATGGCTATATTCATACTCAAGTTAGTCGACCAGTATGTACCAACATTGGGAACGTGTAGAAGGGTCCTAGGATCAGATTTTGGTCAAGACATACTTGAATCTGATCTCGAGCATGCCCAGGAGGATTCAGGCAGTGTGGAAAGCAAAACAGTAACAATGCAGTTACATGACAATAAGCTGCATAGCTAATCATATGCTAAATCATTTCAGGGCAAATTTATGTATGAGATAGCCAAGATGATTGTCTATAAAATGATGGTAGTCTCATGTTCGAAGATGTAGTGGATGGTGAAATATGGAGCCTGGAAGTCAAAAGATAAAAACATTGTTACCCTTTTGTTCATCAGTGTATTATACAATTATTATTGTATAATTAGATGCATCATTTGTATAATTTCTTTTATAGGAAATCTATCACTAGCTTTTTTTGTGAATTAGAGGAGCTTTGCTACTTCTGTGAGCCATTTATGAAGGAGTCTGAGTCATGCTGTGGATAAATAGGAGTTTGAGTCATTGCTTTGGCTTACTGACTCCACAACGCTGCTCTTAAACCCAGAGTTTACACAGATTTAGATCAATAAAATGACAAGTTATACCGAATATTTTCTTCCAGTCTTTTCAGTCCTCTTAGCTCCCCATGCTTTGTAACATTCTGGCCGCATATTAGACTGCATTTTCAATGTGACAGTTTCCATTAAAGGACCACAAAACTTAGAAAATAAACAAAAATAAAAATATTCCAAGCAATTTCACTGTTAATTCCCTCTATCATCCTATTTTTTTTCTCATAGTTTTATGTTTGAATAGTTTTTATTTGAATTTTTCACAGAGTAAAAGGTACAGAACAATATTGACATATTTTGCGATGTACAGTGGTATGCAGTATAACAAAAAAAATAAATAAATAAAAAATGCAAGGCAATATGATGCTTTCCTTAACAAAATACATCTTTAGGTCATTTATCGATAAACCAGATATTCAGCGCACTAACAGTAAACCATAACAATAACAATAACTTTCAGGCACAGTCAACGGGCTATCATGAATCACACCTAGGACATGTTCCTCAATTCCGACCTTCACTTGGTTGTAAGGCCTTTGTGTGTGAGTATTGACACTCAGTATCCTTCATCCTGTATTCCTACATCCCCCCCTCCCGGATTTCCTGTATCAACCTGGTTGTTTTTCAGAGCGAATCGAGAGTAGATCCACACATCCCATATTTTCTCAAAGCTATGGAAAGAGTCATTTCCCAGTGCGAGTACTCTTTCGTATGTGTATGTGTTGTGTACGGCCATTAAGAGATCCGTCATGGGCGGAGGGGCTATTGTCTTCCGTCTCTGCACTAGCAGCAACTTAGCTATCTTCAAAATTTTGCAGATAAGCTTTTTGTATGCCTTCAGTGCACTGGGAATTCCGATAATCAGAATAGCCATATCAGCGGTGTATGGGAGTCGGAAGTCGAATAACTCTGAGAGCATCTCAAAGACCTTTTCCCAGTATCCTTGAATTATGGGGCAATTCCCCAATATATGTAGAAGTGTTCCTCTACCTCCACATCCCCTCCAACAATTTCCTGATTCAGAGGGATAGGCTAACTGTAACATAGTCGGGGTCCTATACCATCGTAATACTATTTTCATGGCTATATGTGTACTACAATTTAAGGATAAGTGGATCAGCTTAATTGCCTGCTGCCACTCCTCTAGGGTAATGGCTGTCCCTAAGTCTCTCTCCCAGCAACGGAATGGGGTAGATTTAGTGAAGGTCGAAAGTTCGTCCATTTTGTCATACAGAAAACGCAATGCTCTCACCTTGGTTGACAGCCAAGTGAAAAGTGCGCCACTATGAGGCAAAAGTGTCACAGGATGTTTGGACACGAAGTGCCATATTTGAAAATATTTAAGGAAATCTCCGTTAGGGATTCCATATTGCTGTCTAAGGTCTGCAAACAATATAGTTTGTTTAGTGTCGGAATATAATTGAGAAATCTGTGTGATCCCCCTCAATTCCCAGGCCGAGACTCTCAAACCGTCGATTACCCATGCCATTAGTGACAAAGGCATCTCAGCAATATGAAAATTTTTCATAGGGTTAGCTTTCTCGTGTATTAGCCTCCATGCCGCCAATGAGGCCGCCATGACCGGGGAGAAGGAGCCAGGAGCTGAAATGTTCCAAAAGGGTAGCCACAGCGCATCTTCCAGTTTTAAAGGAGCTATAAATGCCTGCTCTATGTGCAACCATGGAACTGAGGTGTCTATTGATTTCCACCTAGCGCACTGAGTGACCAGCGAGGCTATATAATAATTTCGTATCTTCGGAACTCCCAGCCCCCCTGCTTCCTTTTGTTTAAATAGGAAGCTTTTGTTGATTCTGGGTCTTTTCCCATTCCATATATACTTTGAAATCACTCTTTGTGCTGTTTCAAAGAAGGAAGCAGGAAGGGATATCGGGAGCGTGCGAAACAAATATAAAAGTCTAGGAAGTAGTAACATTTTGAAGGCCGCTACACGGTCTATCCAGGAGGTATCTGTTTTTGACATTCGCTCCGTCTCCTCTTGCAGTAGTCTTAACATTGGTATATAGTTACTTCTATAAAGGGTCCCTAGGGATGCTGTCACCCGCGTTCCCAGGTATTGGACATCATCCTCCCTCCAATCAAAGTTATAATTCGACTTCATTTGTTGAAGCAAAGAAAGAGGGACATTCAAAGGTAGCACTTGGGATTTAGCCATATTCAATTTGTAAAACGATAAGTGCCCAAATGCAGTAATAGTATCCCTTAGGCGAGGAATAGATGTTCGTGGCTTAGATAGGGTAAGAATAATATCATCAGCGTAGAGTGATATAAGGTGAGTTTTATTCCCTATATCAATGCCCCCTATTCCTGTATCTAGTTTAAGTATTTGAGCTAATGGTTCCATGGAAAGAACAAATATCAGGGGCGACAGGGGGCATCCCTGTCTGGTCCCATTTGTTATCAGAAAAGGGTCCGATACCACTCCATTGGTAAATACTCTCGCAGACGGTGCAGAGTATAGCGCCTCTATCGCTCTCAAGATAGCTCCAGAGAACCCCATATTTCTGAGCACCGAGAAGGCATACGACCAGCAAATGCGATCAAACGCCTTCTCAGCGTCCAATGCGAGAATCACCGCCTCCACCCTTCTACGATCAATATGATGTATGATGTTCAAAATGCGTCTGGTATTATCGTAAGATTGCCTCCCCTTAACAAATCCTACCTGGTCATTATTTATCAAACTCGGAAGACAGGTTGCCAACCTGTTTGCTATTAATTTGGCATATATTTTCAGGTCGGAATTTAGTAGAGAGATAGGTCGGAAGTTTTGGGGGTTAGTGGCCTGCTTTCCCGGCTTTGGCAGCGTAACCACTAAGGCCTCTTGGTTTTCTTTTGGGATGGTACCAGAATCAATCGCGGGTGCCAAAAAGGACAGCAATGGATCCTTCAGGATTGGGAAAAATCGTTTGTAATATTCATTAGTAAGGCCATCAGGGCCCGGAGACTTGAGATGGCAGCGATTTAATAATTGACAACAACTCCTCTGAGGTAATGGGTGTATTCAAATATTCCAGTTGTGACTCAGTGAGTTTGGGCAATTGGGTAGCCGCAAGGAAGCGTTCAATGTCGCGGCTCGTTGGGGGAGCTACTGCTGTGTCTTCCGCGATATTGTAGAGGCCTTCGTAAAATGATCTGAAGGCGTCCGCTATGCCCCTTGGGTCATATATTTTATATGTACCATCCTTACTATGAAGGAAGTGAATTCTGGATTTCGCATGTTTCTGTTTAAGTTTGGAGGCTAGGAGTTTGCCTGCTTTATTGGACTGAGAATAATATGTAGCTTTGGTCCTTTTTAGATTTTTCTCGTATTTATGCAATAAACAAGCTGTCAATTGATGGCGCAATGTCATCAATTTTGCTGCATTTGATAGAGATGGGGACTTTTTATTGCTGTCGTCGATTGATTTTATTTGGTGGAGCAATCTATCCATTTCTGCCAATCTATTTTTCTTTTCTATATGCCTCAAACGAATGAATGTACCTCTAATGAAGGCCTTGTGGGAGTTCCACAGTATATCAGGGCCAGGGGCAGAGGGGGCATTAAGCAGAAAAAATTCCTTCAGATCAGTTTCTAAAGATGCTTTTAATTTCGGTTGTGTCATTAAAAATTCGTTGCAGAGCCATACGAACGCACTTGGGCATTCATATTTTTCTGCTAAGGTCAAGGTTATTGCTGCATGGTCTGACCAAGTGATTACTGAGATATCAGATTGCATAACCATGGGGAGGCTGCATTGCTCAAGTAGAAATAAATCTATCCGTGAGTAACTATTATGTACAGAGGAGAAATAAGTATCTCTCTCAGTATTATGGAGGATACGCCAGGCGTCGAATAATTCATGGCGACATAGCGCTTGCGAGAAAGAAGGGTGACGTGTCGACCCACCAGAAGTGGTATCTACTACCGGGTCCGGAGCCACATTAAAGTCCCCCATCAATATTAAACATCCCTGCTTCCTCTTTTCCACCGCCTTTACCAGTCTCCCTAAGAATGCCACTTGTTTCCTGTTGGGGGCGTATGCTGATACTAGCGTATAAGTAATATTATTGAGAATGCAAATCAGTATTATAAATCGCCCCCCGGGGTCTGCATAATGTGACAATAACTGAAATGCTACCGAGTCCCTAATACCAATCCATAACCCTCTACATTTTGAAGAATAGTGGGCATGGAATACATTTAGGTATGTCGGATGTTGAATGCGATAGGCATCTGCCTTCAATAGGTGGGTCTCTTGCACTGCAAGAATGACGCAGCCTTGATCTCGCGCCTCGCGCCATAAATTGGCCCTCTTTTGAGGAGCGTTCAACCCTCTGACATTCATAGACATAACTTTAAGCACCATAATACGCAATTAGGAATGCATTAAGAGTCTTACCACACTTGCCCACACCAAAGGATGTCCCTGGTTGCAGGAGGCGGAGATGTCTCCACCAGTTGTATTCATGTCACCCTGTGTGCCAGAACCAGAAAGGAAACAAACCATATAAACTACAGAACCGATGGGCAACCCATCCTAACTGCATCAAAGGAAGACAAAAGAGAAAGAAGACAAACATAGTACAGTGGACCAGCAGCTGTCGTGATCTTGGGGGGATAAGTTCAACAGCAGTGAACATATGGAATCCAAGATAGGTGAGTCTCTACCTTTGAAGCCCTCTAGGTGGACGTCGTTGAGTTTTTGCCTGGCGCCAGCCATCCGATATTGGACCAGGTGGATTCTTGATTGGAGGATCAACCATAGGAATATTCCATGCATTTAGCAATTTTTTTCCCTTCCTCCAGAGTCTTGATAACATGTACGAGATTATTGCGGGAGATGATCACACGGACCGGGAATCCCCATTTATACAGAATGCGATGTTGACGTAATGTTGTAGTAAGAGGGATGAATTGTCGCCTGATTTGTAGTGTCGTGGCAGAGAGATCTGAATAGATGGATATCTTGTGGTATGGTTCAGGTAGGTGGTCTATCTTTCGTGAAGTCAGCAAAACCAGCTCTTTAGTGCGATAAAAATGGATCTTTGCCAGAACATCCCTGGGTACCGTTTCATCTAAATGTGAGGGTCTCGGAATTCTATGAGCTCTGTCAATAGTTAAGTCCATTTTCGTGAGATTTGGTAGGAGTGATTTTTTGAAGGAAAACGGTTAGATCTTTTGGGGGTACTGATTCTGGGATCCCTCTAAATTTTAGATTTTCTTCTGGAACGGTCCTCTAAATCGGCTATCTTAGCTTTAAGAAAGGACACATCCCTTTCCACGTCGTAGTGCTCATCTATAAGCTCATTATGTGATGCAGCAAATTCCGCAATTTTAGATTCATCATGTACCTCACGGTTTTTTAACTCTTGAAGATCTCTATCTAGCGGTTTCACCATAAGGGACATGTCTATCTTTAATGATCTACAAAAGGCCATGAGCATATTTTTCATTGAAGCCTCAGTTAACAGACTTTCTGTCGCAGGTATATCTGCAAAGAAATCAATAGATGGAAGTGTATGCTGTGTGATGTCGCTCACCTCCTCTCCCTGCGAACCAGCGCTCTGGAGCCTGGGCTTCTGCTTCACCGGGCTCGCAGTAGGTGATTCCTGTGTCCCCAGGCTGGATGCAGTTGCAGGCCTCGTGACGCCATTTTGCGTAGGCCCGAGGTCTGCGCCCCTCCCGACCCGCAGGGAGGGAGAATCAGCTGATCCCGAGTCCGCCCGTTCTATCAGCTGTGGCAAAGACGGGGCCGACAGTACTCTCCGTTGCGCGGAGTGCATGAGCGTCTCCTCCGGAGGGTCCCACGGAGGAGTCGAGGCCCTGGATGATGTGACTGCGCTCGGGCCTCCGCCATCTTGATCCTCTCCCCCTCCGTGTGGGAAGAAGAAATCCAAGAGTTTCTGCGGTTTCACCGCCGATTTGCGCTTCCTGGGCATCCCCAAAGGTGAGATCTCGGTCCTGGGGTAAGTTTAATAGCTCACTCCACGGGCTTGTCGCTGGTAAACGTCGCTTAGTGAGACTTAGGCTGGGAGCTCTGAGATTATGCGACCATATCGTACCGCGGCTAGTCTCCGCCCCCTTTTTCTCATAGTTTTAAGTATTTTAGTTTTTACCTTGCCTGCTTGGAGATAATTGGCTGCGAGAGGTGACAAAAAACTATAAATCCCATCTCCTTCACTTTTTGAGCTTTTCTTCACTGTTTTTTGCATCAATATTTGTAAGTCAGAAGAGGAGTGGCAACTACTCTGGGGCAAACTTACTATTGACAATGAACCAAAGTTGTTACAATTTGCATTTAAAAAAAAAACAAAAAACACCCACATAGCGTAAACACCACAGCATTTACACTATGTGGGGCCCCGTGCCTAATTGTTTTAGACTCTGTTTGCACCTTTTCCATCAGTAAGAGGAATTTATCAAAATAGGGGTGAGGGCTTAACAGAAAAGGGGGGAAGGCTTAATATGCAATGTTGTGCTCCAATATATATGGCTTCACTAGAACACCACATGTGCATCACTTTTAGTGAGGTATGTCAGTAGCTTGCAGGGCCAAAACCAGCACATGTGAAAGTGTGTAGTTATAGGCATGAAGAACCTATGTAGTGTTTTTTATACTGTCAGGTTAAATATAGGCATCTTTGTTAATCTAATTTTAAATCTGCTATATTAGACTAGACTATTAGCGAAATAACACGGTTTTCAGCAGTTTTATATATATATATATATATATATATATATATATATATATATAACAGTACAGACCAAAAGTTTGGACACACCTTCTCATTCCAAGAGTTTTCTGTATTTTCATGACTATAAAAATTGTAGATTTACACTGAAGGCATCAAAACTATGAATTAACACATGTGGAATTATATACTTAACAAAAAAGTGTGAAACAACTGAAAATATGTCTTATATTCTAGGTTCTTCAAAGTAGCTACCTTTTCCTTTGATTACTGCTTTGCACACTCTTGGCATTCTCTTGATGAGCTTCAAGAGGTAGTCACCTGAAATGGTTTTCACTTCATAGGTGTGCCCTGTCAGGTTTAATAAGTGGGATTTCTTGCCTATAAATGGGGTTGGGACCATCAGTTGTGTTGTTCAGAAGTCAGGTGGATACACAGCTGATAGTCCTACTGAATGGAGTGTTAGAATTTGTATTATGGCAAGAAAAAAGCAGCTAAGTAAAGAAAAACGAGTGGCCATCATTACTTTAAGAAATGAAGGTCAGTCAGTCCGAAAAATTGAGAAAACTTTGAAAGTGTCCCCAAGTGCAGTGGCCAAAACCATCAAGCGCTACAAAGAAACTGGCTCACATGAGGACCGCCCCAGTAAAGGAAGACCAAGAGTCACCTCTGCTGCGGAGGATAAGTTCATCCGCGTCACCAGCCTCAGAAATCGCAGGTTAACAGCAGCTCAGATTAGAGACCAGGTCAATGCCACACAGAGTTCTAGCAGCAGACACATCTCTACAACAACTGTTAAGAGGAGACTGTGTACAGCAGGCCTTCATGGTAAAATAGCTGCTAGGAATCCACTGCTAAGGACAGGCAACAAGCAGAAGAGACTTGTTTGGGCTAAAGAACACAAGGAATGGACATTAGACCTGTGGAAATCTGTGCTTTGGTCTGATGAGTCCAAATTTGAGATCTTTGGTTCCAACCACCGTGTCTTTGTGCGACGCAGAAAAGGTGAACGAATGGACTCTACATGCCTGGTTCCCACCGTGAAGCATGGAGGAGGAGGTGTGATGGTGTGGGGTTGCTTTGCTGGTGACACTGTTGGGGATTTATTCAAAATTGAAGGAATACTGAACCAGCATGGTTACCACAGCATCTTGCAGCGGCATGCTATTCCATCCGGTTTGCGTTTAGTTGGACCATCATTTATTTTTCAACAGGACAATGACCCCAAACACACCTCCAGACTGTGTAAGGGCTATTTGACCAAGAAGGAGAGTGATGGGGTGCTACGCCAGATGACCTGGCTTCCACAGTCACCAGACCAGAACCCAATCGAGATGGTTTGGGGTGAGCTGGACCGCAGAGTGAAGGCAAAAGGGCCAACAAGTGCTAAGCATCTCTGGGAACTCCTTCAAGACTGTTGGAAGACCATTTCAGGTGACTACCTCTTGAAGCTCATCAAAAGAATGCCAAGAGTGTGCAAAGCAGTAATCAAAGCAAAAGGTGGCTACTTTGAAGAACCTAGAATATAAGACATATTTTCAGTTGTTTCACACTTTTTTGTTAAGTATATAATTCCACATGTGTTAATTCATAGTTTTGATGCCTTCAGTGTGAATCTACAATTTTTATAGTCATGAAACTACAGAAAACTCTTGGAATGAGAAGATGTGTCCAAGCTTTTGGTCTGTACTGTGTGTATATGTGTATATATATATATATATATATATATATATATATATATATCTATATATCATTTTTTTTTTTTTTTTTTTGGGAAATGAAGACCACTAATAAGTGGCATAAAGTTAAACAAGATAGAGGTGCCAGATTTATCTTAGTGCAAGACACCTTGATAAACGTGGTGCGGTTAAAACTGCTTAGACATTTTTTATATGCTCTTATTTTTAGGTATTTGAGCAAATATTTTCATAGGTCTATCTTGCCAGTCCAGATTATCAGCAATGTCACATGACAGCTAGCCCTGCAATTACATGATTGTCAGGACCAATAGAGACAGATACACTGCTGTTTCCTTTACTGTGTACATTGTGATGTATATACAGCAGTAAAGAAGTCAAAATCTAACAGCTGTTTTTCCGACCTATACTACAGCACCTTGTCTTTTTCATAAGGCCTCTTAAAGCAGACCTGTCATCTGAATATGTTTCCCTGTTGAATTTCAGAGGTCTAGGTATGATATAGTGCAGCCTTTTGAGACTTCAGTCGTAATCGGATGTTTAGGAAATGGGGACTAACCAAGGGAACTTTGGGCCAATATTGTTTTGAGACGACCTGAGGCAGCAGCGTTGTCTCCTGGCACCATCTGAGGGGCGACTTTTTTTTTAATCGGCTACTACCTATTGGTTTATTCCAATGGGTAGAGGCAGATATTTTACACTCCAATCCCCACACCTGTCCAGTCTGGCTTTTCTTCCTCCATAGGGCACTGCAGCATTCTGCCTGAGATGCCTCTGACATCACACACCCCAGGGTCACTGCTGAGGCCTTTGATTGTGCCTCAGCAGTTGTGGGGTCCATCGAGCTATTATACTCTGAGGAGACCCCAGAGTATAATAGTTCTTTTGCGGATGACTAACCCCGAAAAGTCTGTTCGACTTAAAGGTAAACATATCACGCTGTGGAGGCCAAAAATGGGGCAATATACTGTATGGGGCCCAGTAAAGGGGGTGTTATACTATGTGTGGACCAAATAAGGGGATTTTTTTGATCTGCAAATGCTAAATCTTCCATTTGTCTTATGTGTACACATTATTCACGATCCCATAGATTTTTTTTTTTGATTTTTTTTTGGTCCGTTTACTTAAAGCTTAATATTTTCTGCAGTTATTCATATACTCAGATATATTTCACATGATTTGGTGAGAAGGATTTGTACTTCTACTAACCATAAACATATTGTTTTTTTACATTTTATGCGCAAATCATTACTCTGTATTTCCTACTTAACCAAATAGATGTAAGGTTTGAAAGGGAGCTGTGACACTTTTTTTTTTTTTTTTTTTTCCTGTGCACACTTCGTTTATTAGCAGTAAATACCATTTTTGTGATCTACCATAGGCCAGATGCCCTTTCCATCTGTTACAATTTCACCTTCCCCTTGTTTTCTTTACTGACATTGGCTACCTGTCGTGTGCTGTCAGGAAAATGCTTTCATATACTTCTGCTCTATAGATTATCAAAGACTACTGAAAAAGTGAAGAAAGTCTTACTGAATAACATAATAGTGGTGTTAACTAGAGACATTTAACAAGTCTGTTTTGTCTATTTCAGAATAGAGCATCCACTTTGCTTTAATTACTGTGACGTCCACGATGGAGTTTATCAAACTGTTTTCACAAAAAATAAAATTACCCACTTTGTGTGGTTTTTGGGTATGCATCCTATATATGTATTGTCTGCAAAATACTTGTGTTCACTAGTATTTTGTTTTCTTTCAGTGAAAGGGAGTGAGGTCTAATAAGAGTACACTACCGTTCAAAAGTTTAGGGTCACTTAGAAATTTCCTTATTTTTGGAAGAAAAGCACAGTTTTTTTCAATGAAGATAACATTAAATGAATCAGAAATACACTCTATACATTGTTAATGTGGTAAATGACTATTCTAGCTGCAAACGTCTGGTTTTTAATGCAATGCCTACATAGGTGTATAGAGGCCCATTTCCAGCAACCATCACTCCAGTGTTCTAATGGTACATTGTGTTTGCTAACTGTGTAAGAAGGCTAATGGATGTTTTGAAAACCCTTGTGCAAGTATGTTAGCACAGCTGAAAACAGTTTTGCTGGTTAGAGAAGCTATAAAACTGACCTTCCTTGAGCTAGTTGAGAATCTGGAGCATTACATTTGTTGGTTCGATTAAACTCTCAAAATGGCCAGAAAAAGAGAACTTTCATGTGAAACTTGACAGTCTATTCTTGTTCTTAGAAATGAAGGCTATTCCATAAATTTTTCTCTATATACCTTTGATAAATTTTATGTAAGTTACAGCACAATATAAAAAAGCATGCACAAATGCACAGTTAGGAAACTTATAGCAGGGACCACCAATATACCAACTTTATAATGTATAAGGATAGATTGTTACAGGTTTAAGTCGTCTTTGTATGCATAGCATACAATTCCTACCTCGAAGTCACATTATATGTGGTTGTTCCAACTAGTGAAACCATTTTTAGAATAAAGCCAAGTCAGTGATCAAACCAATAAACCATAAGATGTCCAGTAGTTTAAGTCATTCAGCGCTATTATTTCTGGTGAAATTGGTGGACCCCATGCTAAAACCCAAAACAATCTCATGGACCCATTATAAGTCAGTGGGGAGTGCAAGGCTCAGTTGGCCAGTCAGATTCTTCACAGCTACATATCATAACAGATAAATGGTTTTCTTAACACAGATGTGAAATCATCCTAAAACCGATATTAAGTGACAAATATACTACATGAATGGTGCAAAATTATAGCCTCGGTATGCATAACCAAGAGAATATACAAATGTATTAACCTGAAAAAAACATGTTGTATCCATGTTTTATCTATATACTGCAAATGTTCATTGTGTTTTCCAATGGTGAAACGGCAGATGTCCAATTCATCCATCCCGACATGTACTGGCATATCAATTTCAGTGATGCATTGTCTCGGGTCATTCAGATCTTGTGGTTGGGAGGGGTAGATGAGTCCTTGACATAGCCTGACAGAGAACTTACAGGGCATTGTGTTTGATGATCATGGAGGCAGAGCACCATTGGTTGATCATTGTTTCTGGTGCTGCCTATACACTATTCTAGTAGAGTTTCAGCCAGGTATCAGCGAACATCCAGATGAAAATGTAGGGATGCGCCATCTTTCTGCTAAACTAATTTATTGTGATTCTAATTTGTAGTGTGTAGGTAAAACTTGGATACATAGGGTGTCTTTTCATGTTAATATATTTGTGTTCTATTCTCTGTTATGAATACTTGAGGCTATAATCTTGCACTATTGTTTTTGTATCACCCTGTACTGTAACGTACCAATCTGCATATCATGTAAATCCATTTTGGGACATTGTGTATTAGAAAGTTGCACCCTATCCCAAATTGGTTTTATGAACATGAAAAATGCATTTATTTCTGTGCATCCTTTACTTTACACATTATACCTTCATGGCCTTTCTTTTCTTAGTGTATGTAGCAGAATACATTTACCGTATTCCTAAATGACGTACAGTATAATGTATTCATATGTGAAAGATAATGGATTATTTTGTCAGCAACCCTATGAAAATGCAGTATACTACTTGAATGTACAATACATATGTTTACTGTACATGTATTGTTATGTAGTACGATGTCAAGTATGCATCAGAAGCGAGTCGACGGAAAGAATTATGCATCTACTACATTGTTGTGTTGGAAAGTTAAACCTTTATGCTGCTTTTTATATTCAGAATATATAAAACAAATGGCACTCAAACCTCCAAGGGTCCATTAAAAATGTATTGTTTATTGCTTATACTTTGCATTCTTTTTCTTTTGATTCATGATTGTAATAATCTATGGAAATGGAGTATGCTTTATAAATTTAAATGTAATACCGCTTTGGGAAATATTGCATGTTAAATATACAGTTGACTTTATTCACAATTGTGCTAAGAAATACAAGCTATTGTATTTATGCAGTATTTAGCAGCAGAAAGTATTGCAGATTTTCATACAAATGGCCAGATTGAGTATTTAGTATACGTACATCTTAAGATCTAAATTAAAAATGCAATACAATAGATCTAAAGTGTATATGATTCGGTAGGTTCTACAAAAAAAAATTATAGGCTTTATATAAAGTAGGAGGCAGAAGTAACCCTATTGTCTGATATGCATATTAAATGTTGATTTGTCCCTGCACACTGAAGTCTACAAAACTGTAATCCATTGTAACATATATTCTGCATGAAGTATCAGATTGTCTTTTACCAGTGTAGATATCTACTAATAAATTATTCAATTTATCTCTGTGTAGCGAAAACTATGAACTGTTTTGTGATCAAATGTACATTGAGTCCACTACTCTATGAAAAAGTAGTAATTTGTTCTGAAGACCCCAAAATGTCACCAAAAATATGAAAAAAATAAAGCTTAGATAAAAAGAATTAATATAGATATACGAAAACCTCAAACATAAATCAGAAACAGGTGTGGGAAGCTGTAAATTAATTTTTATAATGGTGACAGTAACTTTTTCAAGGTCCTAAAGTGTATAGAGTGTACATGGAAAATAACATGGAGTTGATCTCACCTGTGTCCAAAGGAGCCGCTCATCCTGGCACAGGTAACGAAAAGTAGAAAACCTGTAGTACCGTACCGATTTATCTATATATATTCCAGAAAAAAAAAACATTGTATGCACAAAATATTGGATCCTGAGGTTATTGTAACTTGAAGGACCTCTGTATAGGGTACCTAAGCCCATTTTCATAAATTATTTTGTATCTATATTTGTAGTCAAAGCGTGGATAGATTTGTATTAATCCAGTGTTTTAAGACCCACTCCTGGCTTTTGCTTACCAATACTGATTAAAATTACTGATCAAATTACAGTTTTATATTTTCAGCATTTTTTTTTGTTTGTTTTAACTAAGGTCGGGAGTTGTTGTTTTCCCACAGACCAGAACCTAGCACCACATTATTGCTTACAGGAGTGTATAACTCATTTACAGATACTTGATTGGTTAGCTCTTTTGTTGCTGGTTATATTATTTGCTATGTGTGTTTCATCCAGTAATTCTCTATATGCTTCCTGTCTGTTTCAGTGTAGTGTTCCTAGTGCACTTTCCTGTTGGGGTCAGTTTCGCAGATTGGGGTTTCCATTAGGAATATCATAAGGGAGTGAATGTCAGTGATACCAAGTGTTGGGGTTAGCATTTAGAGACCGATCTAAAGAAAGATTCAGAGGAAGTTAGTCAGGGTCAATTGTTGTCTGCTTGCTTAAAGGGGTTGTCCGGGATAAAATGGAATTCATAGATTAATCTAAACACCCTCCCCCGCCTACTTTCTAAATTACATAATTTAGCAAAAATGTATATTTACCCATTTTCTGGTTATCCAGGGACTTTTCGTTTCCCTGTTTCCGGAAAATGAACGTCACCAATACTCCCCCCTCCACCTCATCATACTTACCTGTCTTCCTTCCAGACTTCCTTCTGCGGGACGGCTCCTCAATAGTCTTAGTGCTGTGGCCGGCAATCCAAGCAGTAGCCTCCCACACCTGTGCATTAGAGGTGGATTGCCAACCGCAGTGCCAGGACTATTGCGCACACGCACCGGCAGAGTCAAAAAAGAGGAGCAGCCATCTCGCAGAAGGAAGACACGTAAGTATGATAGGGTGGGGCTGGTGGACGGAGTTAGTTGTGAAGGGCTAGTAGTGGGCGGGATAGCTTGGGAGACAGGGAGGGGGTGTGAGAGAGGGAAGGGAAGATAGTGACAGAGAGGTAGTGTGAGTCAGCCTACAAGTACCATGATGCATTGCATTAGCTAAGACAGATGCAGAAAATGCCAGGAGCGCCCAGAGAAACCCAGAAATAACTCAAAACCCTGCTAAAGGTATTTGGGTGTACTTATTAACCCATTAATAGCACTTTTTTATAAGAGAGATTTTTTTTTTTTTTGCCCAGAAAACCCCTATAATATTCTGTTAACCACTATACTGTTTACATTATCCATTTGTTCCCTCATCTGACTATCACCATCATACATTAGTGCTATTATTTGGTTACCATCACCATCCTGCTTCTTATCTGTTATGTGATACTTCACCTTTCTTGTATATTCAGCTGTCCACTTGTTGCAGTATTCAACCCTACTGTAAATCCTGGAGATAACTGCGTACTGGTAGACACTGTTAGTACCCTGAAAAGGGGATTGCTATAGCTGAAGTCCAGCTGGTGTTAAAGCTTCTCCTAAATATTTATTTTAGTTGATATTTGTATATGTTTAAAGTTTGCAGTGTTTTGTAAGCCTTAAAACTAGAAATGACAAACAACTTACTGCTATTTAGTAAATCAAATTCTGCATTCTTTAGCATTTGCAAGAAATCTGTTTATCCTCTCTGGGCACTTCTAGTATTTTAGATGTTAATGAAGAGAATGCCAAATATAACACATTAAGTGTCTGAGATGTGTGAAGGCAGTGAGCATATTAAAAAAAAATTAGTAAAATATATAAATCCCCTGTTGAGAGCCTGAGATGTATTTGTCAATCTTAATTATCCAGACATACCAGGGGGTCGTTTTTTTTTTTTTGTTTTTTTTTAAACAGAATATTCTGAAGAATGAATGATTGTTTTTTTTTTCTGCTTTCTTATTGTTGGTAAATTAACAGTGTAGGAAAATGAGTTTATTGACCGTTCCTCACATACTGAGGCTAAATATTCTGTCAATATGTTGTGGTGTTGTCTGTAAAATAAAATATTGTAAAATTATAACTTCTGTAACCAATTTTCTTTTTGCCTTTGTAACTTATTTAAGTATTTTAGAGACTGAAGCAATAAAGAGAGGAATGATCTTGTTTCTGAATTCCAACTTTCCAACCTTTATTGTGTGTTCCTCACTTGGTGTATATACATTTTTAATTCTTTCTTCATTCTTCTCCTTCCACTATTTCCAGTCACTACTTCCATCTGAAATTGTTTCTTTGGTGCTGTTCATGTAGTAAAGCCACATACTTGGACCATGTAGAGTGACACATGGCATTTGTATAGTTGATATTTGGAGCATTCGGCATTCCACATGCTGCTTTATGAATCTAGGAGAGAATACTGCTGTAATATGGAGAAAGTTGGAAGATGCCAACTGGAGGAACAATACTTAAACATCCATGTTCAACAAATTTGTTAACTACTGATTACTCTTTCATTCTCCCTTCTTACGGTATGTTTACATATACACGCCCTCTGTTGCAGTATTCCTTTGGTATGGTACGAAAAATCGTCTATCACCATGTTGGCGAACCTATGGCATGCGTGCCGGAGGGGGCACTCAGAGCCCTCTGACATGCGTGCCGTCACCCCATCCAGGCTCCCTGATTGTTCACTAACAGGGAATCCGGTACAGGATTCCCCATTAGTGAGCGAGCGCTTTTTTCAGCTGTGTGTGCAACAGTCAGTGTAGGCCGTGGGTCTGCAGGACCACGGCTTACACTGACAGAAGTGTGACCTCTTCCCCGACGCAGGCGCGATGACATAATTCATCTGTGCCTGCACTGTGGTAGAAGGGTCTCCTGGCTGCTCTTCGCAGGAGGTAAGGTAAGTAGAATATTATGCTGCGTGGGATGTCCACTGTGGAGCGTATAATATTGTGTGGGGGTCCACAGTGGAGCGTATAATACTGCGTGGGGACCACTGTGGGGCATATAATATTGCGTGGGGGCCACTGTGAAACATAACTTACTGTTTGTCGGCCACTATGGAGCACATTGTACCGGCTGGGGGCCACTGTGGCACACGTACCTCGTGGGGACCCTTAACAATTTGTCACGCAGTATTTGTTTTATAGCAGACTTGATATTATTACAGGCTGTAATAACATTGCACGGTCACAATAAAACAGATCCTGTGCAAAGTAAATAGTGAACATTAATTGTTCAAAAGTATACCAAATGCAATACAAAGTTGTTTTGTATCATTGAAAGCACTGTAAAACCCCATTTACATGACCGTATTTTCTGTAACTGTCCGCTATTATGGATCCTCACAGTATTAAGGTTAAATTGCCATGTTGGCACTTTGCGATAACTTAGTGGGTTTTGGGTTGCAGTTTGGGCACACTGTAAAAGGTTCACCATCACTGGTCTATAGTCTATGGAATGTTTTCAGGCATCTATCGCATAATTGTTTTGCTGGACCTTACCAGGTGCTAGATCTAAAATCATTACCTACAGGGCTTTTTAGTCTATTTCCCTGACAGGTCTGTGTCCATGGCTGCAAGCCAGATGGATGGTAGGTGCTACCATTCAGGCATCAGCTTCCCTTTTGTACTGATGTATAGGTAAGCTCACTGTTGCTTTTAACTTTCTCTCTTGTATCTTTTTCTTTCTTTCCTTCCTTCCTTCCTTCCTTCCTTCCTTCCTTCCTTCCTTCCTTCCTTCCTTCCTTCCTTCCTTCCTTCCTTCCTTCCTTCCTTTCTTCCCTTTTCTCCCTTGTCTAGTCTTGTCCCTCCTTCTTTGCACTCTCTTTACTCTATTAAACCCTTTAAAAGTGGCTAAAAACCTGCATTACAAACAAAACTAAAGCTATGATGTGCAACAACCGACCACAGTATGTGGAACTAAGCCAAGTACTAAGAGTTCATAATATCTTCCTCATTGTAATAGTTTTTGCCCATTTATTTATTTGGATAATGGCAGAATTTTCAATTTAGTTTCTGTACAACAATACAATGATGTGAAGTGTAGGCTTTCAGCTTTAATTGAAAGCGGTTTAACAAAAATATTGCATGAACCTCCTTTAGGAATTTCAGCCATTTATATAGTCCTTCCTTTTTCCTTCTCTGTCCAATGTGGTGGACCAGAAAGGAGGAAGTAGATGGACTGAAATTGATTCCAAGTCTTGGTTTTACATTTTGATGGCTGTAGCTTTTCATAGGAACACTCAGTATGTGGTCCTGAGAGGTGTCAATGCAAGAGAATGCCAGCACTATTTATTTATTTATTTTTATCAAAGTCTACAAATGAAAAAAAAACTTCATGAATAGAAATACAAAGGGTTAAGATACAAACCACTTGTAAAACTCAAAACTCAAATCAGAAAGGCCACATAAGATCTAAAGAAATCAATGCAGTTCTGATTCTACAGTATGGACAGTTGACACCAAAATTTACTTGTACCAGAATGATAGGAAAAGAATAGGAAAAGAATAGGAAATGAGGAACTCTTGATCCAAAGCATACCACATAACCTGTCGAACATCTGAAGGCAGTGTGTAGCTCCTGTAATCAGAAGAACTAGAAAAGCAAATTATATTATTGCACATAAACATATTACAAACAATTTTTTGTTTTCAGTAAAAGAAGCAAAATTTACATTTTATACCATTCTTCTACTTCTAGCGAAAAAAAATATTCAACTTGTTTAACAAATAAGGCTTCTTTTTTCAAGCCTTATGTGTCCTGGAAAAAACAGTTGAGTTATGCAAAGCCATTAAAGGGATATTGCTGTGTAAACCATGCATATCAAAGTGCTAAATTTGGCCTGAATTTGGTCCTGAAAGGTTAAATGGTAATATACCATAAATGCAACCCAATAGCTTCTTAAGGTAAAGAAATGTTTTCCTATGAAGTCATCTGACCTCAAGCTGATTCAGGCTGGGTTCACCTCAGCATTTGATTTCATGCGGAGAGACCGTTTTTGTAACAATCTAAACATCCTCAAAAACTGATTTAGAATGGTTTGATCTGTTTGTGTCCATTTTTACTTTCAATTTTTACCTCTTAATTCTTCTCTGCGCATGCTCAGAATGAATGGGGGAAAAAAACAGATTTGTCAAAAGTGGACACAAACGGACACCAATTAACTAATCTGTCAAAAAAGACTGACTATGGTATGTGCTATTTAACCGTTTGAATCCGTTTTTTGAACAATCTGTTATATTTTTTTTTAATTTTTTTTGGATTGGCTGCGGACGCATACCAGACACAAGTGTGAATCTAGCCTGATCTTTCCTCTTTCTGAAGTCTACAGAAAAGACAAGTCCCCAAGCAGTCTTTGCCAGGCCTTCAGTTGCTGCTTATCACTTAACTCCGCATTTAGTGGTGCCCATGAAATTCCGGCAATCTTTAACCACAAATAACTTGCATTTGTGTTAGAAATATAACATTTATTATTATTATTATTATTATTATTATTATCTTAATTGTCTAGTTTGTTTGAGCATCTGAAAATGAAGGGACTATGTAAACTCTGGCTGTGATAACCATTAATGCAATATTTTTATTAAACCCCTTAATCTAAAACTGAACGTCTATACTTTAGTCATATGTCGATGACTTTGCTTCAAATCCATTGTGGTGGTGTATAGAGGCTAAATTATGAAAACTGCCTCACTATCCATATACCTCTGGAGCCACCTATATACTAATAAAATCACGTTTGTTCTATTGCAGAGTTTTTACCTTGACTACATATGTATTATGCCATTCTAAACCACATGCTGCCATGGCTGGAAACCACTTTTGGTGTTTTACAAGGATGAAAGTATTGTGAACTGTATTGCACGTGATTTTCTTGTGAACTTATGATGATGTAAAGTGACTACTATCTCTGAGTGGTGATTTTTATTTCAATGAAAGGTAATGGCAATTGCCATCTTTAAAATAGGTCAATTTTTGCTCCAAAATCAAACCGAAACTAAATGCTTGAAATTCTACTGCTTACTGTCTCAATATCTTCTACTGATGGAGTATGTTGCAGTACTTGATGAAATTTGCCATTGCACTTTTCTCTGAATGTCAGAACATCGCTGCTTTGCTCTGAAAATCAATTTTTTGTTTCACCTTGATTCTCACTTCATGTTTCTTTAAAACTGGAAATGTCCATTACATTTTAAAGGTCTTGAGGCTTGTTCACATTGTGTTCTAATGTTGCTGTATCAGATTACTCCTTTGTATTTTGGGTTACTGCACTACGTTTTTTATCTTGTTTGATAACTACTAAGTAGAAGCAGGAGGTACAGTGGTCCTCATGCATGAAAACTAGTTCTGATAAAAAGTGGTGTCTGTATAAACCAACTAGATTATGGCCGCCACTCTATAAAGGGAAAGTGTCATAATTTTTTTTTAATTTATTAAAAGCAGATGAATACATTTAATTTTTTTTTTTCTAATCTGTTTTTACGTCCTGCTTGTAGATTTTTGATTTATTTATTTTTATTTTTTTAATTCCAAAGCATAATCTTTAATTTTAGAAAAAGTTGTGCTAGCATTGTAAGCCACATAGAGGTTGCACAATGCGACATATGGATTTCATAGAAGGTACCCACAGCTCTGAAGCTTTCTCTATTAATAGAGACAATAGGGCCAATTCAAAGAGGGCATTTCTATTAACACTACATTTCTCCAGCAGTGGCTCCCAGTGATAAAAGCTAATCTCCAGGGTTTTGTGTTAGCCTAGTCTGGAGTGGTGAGTCTTATTTAGTTTAGAAAATATATTTTCATATACCCGATCTGAGAATTCTAAGTTAATAGAGACAGGTTTCCTCTTCAAGATCCTCCTCTCTTGGCCAGAGTAAAGCAAAGCATCCAGAGATCTGCAAAGTTCTTAGCAATGGCCCCTCTTTGGCGATGCTGCATGTTGACAACAATTACTGCAAACTAGGGGATTCTTCCAATTGTCAAAAGTGGGTATGAGGTCCTTTGCAAATATCTTAGAAGCACATATATTTCTAAAGGCCATTTGATTATCTCATCTAAAGCATTTTAGACTAGATGTGAATGTGTACAAAAAGACAGATCTAGGTAGAGATATGTATTTTTTTTAAAGGAACTGCATGAATGGTACTGGGTTTCTCAAGTCATTAGTTGCTCATGTAGACTATCTGGCAATAGCATGATTTACTTATCCTATCCATTTATGTTGTGAAAGTGAGCTCAAGCAAGTACGGTACCTGACCTGCATTGTAAATTAGGAGGAATATGTAAGCAATGAAAGAGAACAAAGGCTTGAATCCCTTTAGATGAAGAGTGGACCAGGTGTAGATTACATTGACTAATTTGGTGTACATAAAAATGACAAAATCTTAAAAATATTGTGTTCTATATAATGTGTAATGGCTGAATAATTCAGAGATGATATTGGAAGAGCATATCTGTAATTGGTCATCCATGTTTCAGAAATTTATTTCTCCTTTACCATTTTTCTATGTTTTGTAATTGTACTTATGTTCATTTTGTTACCTACAATGCTCATTGCCATAAGGATAAATTCTATGTAATGGAACAAAGTTGAGAATTTCTCAAAAGTGCAGCAAAAAATAAAATATACTGTAAAAACACATGCCAACAAAATTTATTGACAAATAAAATTTCATCTGCTGAGTATCTGCTAAAACGTATTTGCTACTGTATTTAAAGGGGTTATGGAGGAAAAAATAAAGCTTACCAGTGCCTTCCCTGCACTGGATAAGCCTTAATATATATTTGCAGGTCCCCTAGACCCCCCAATGATTACATTTGTAGAGCGCAGTCTGGTGTTGGAAGTCAATGTGTGCTGCCTCCCCTACTGTTGTTCCAGCTCTCTGTGATGTCACCAACTCCATTCTACTCCTCCTGCAGGTCTACAGAGTAGAGCGAGGTTGGTCATACGACCAAAAGGCAGAGTATCAGGAGGGGAGCAAAAGGAGGGAGACTTCTGTCCTCTCCTATGAACGCTATAAAGCGAATTCAGGGCCTTGGGGGCCTTGGATGTATAGTAGTAAGAATGCACTGGTAAACTTTTTTTTTCTCCCTGCATAACTTTAAGGATAGGGCTACATGGCAATGAAGAGTGAAGTGTTACATTACAACATGGTATATAATGACTATCAATGTGGGCTAGGTACGGCACATGACCAAACCCGTTTATATGTTAAGTTGTAGGCCACATGAACACGGTCCACAACTTTAGTCTTGTGCGAGATTTGCTTCGATTGCTGCTGTCTGCAATTTGGTGTTTTTTTGTTTATTTGTTTTATTTTACAGTCAAATTGGTTACACGACTTAAGTGTCAGACATGTACTAATGTTACAAAGTCCCAGGTAGTCCTTGCCTTACGTTCTAGTTGTTTAACCCCTTAACGACTTTGGACGTACTATTACGTCCTGGGCGCAAGGTACTTCGCGCACCAGGGCATAATACTGTGCCCGAGGCTGGCCGCCCGCTCGCTATCTGGGTGGGCGGCATCGGAACTGGGTGTTGGCTGTAACTGACAGCTAACACCCTGATCCATAACTTCCGGTCGGAACTGAGTTCCGATCAGAGGTTTTAACCCCTTGGATGCTGCGGTCAAACATGGCCGCGGCATCCAAGGGGTTCTGCCATGTTGCTGCCCCCCTCATAACCCCCTGTGGTGAGATCGGGGGTGCTGATATCTATAATCTGCAGCCCAGGGTCTGGCCAGTGACCCCAGGCTGCCTGGAGACCCCACTACCTGGTTGATCCTGCTGGGACCTCCAGAAGTCAGGCTATGCGTCTGCATAGCGCTGACTTCCTGTATAGACTGCAAGACACTTGTATGCTCATGTCTTGCAGTCTACAGTACTGAGCCAATGATCAAAGCATCATTGGCTCAGGTGTCCTAATGGGACACATGAAAAAGTAAAAAAAAATGCAAAATACACTACCGTTCAAAGGTTTGGGGTCACCCAGACAATTTTGTGTTTTTCATGAAAACTCACACTTTTATTTATCAAATGAGTTGCCAAATGAATAGAAAATATAGTCAAGACATTGACAAGGTTAGAAATAATGATTTTTTATTTGAAATAATAATTTTCTCCTTCAAACTTTGCTTTCGTCAAAGAATGCTCCATTTGCAGCAATTACAGCATTGCAGACCTTTGGCATTTTAGCTGTTAATTTGCTGAGGTAATCTGGAGAAATTTCACCCCATGCTTACAGAAGCCCCTCCCACAAGTTGGATTGGCTTGATGGGCACTTTTTGCGTACCATACGGTCAAGCTGCTCCCAGATCAATGGGGTTGAGATCTGGTGACTGCGCTGGCCACTCCATTACAGATAGAATACCAGCTGTCTGCTTCTTCCCTAAATAGTTCTTGCATAATTTGGAGGTGTGCTTTGGGTCATTGTCCTGTTGTAGGATGAAATTGACTCCAATCAAGCGCTGTCCACAGGGTATGGCATGGCGTTGCGAAATGGAGTGATAGCCTTCCTTATTCAAAATCCCTTTTACCTTGTACAAATCTCCCACTATACCAGCACCAAAGCAACCCCAGACCATCACATTACCTCCACCATGCTTGACAGATGGCGTCAGGCACTCTTCCAGTATCTTTTCAGTAGTTCTGCGTCTCACAAATGTTCTGTGTGATCCAAACACCTCAAACTTCGATTCGTCTGTCCATAACACTTTTTTCCAATCTTCCTTTGTCCAATATCTGTGCTCTTTTGCCCATATTAATATTTTCCTTTTATTAGCCAGTCTCAGATACGGCTTTTTCTTGGCCACTCTGCCCTGAAGGCCAGCATCCCTGAGTCGCCTCTTCACTGTAGACGTTGACACTGACGTTTTGTGGGTACTATGTAATGAAACTGCCAGTTGAGGACCTGTGAGGCATCGATTTCTCAAACTAGAGACTCTAATGTACTTGTTGCTCAGTTGTGCAGCGGGGCCTTCAACTACTCTTTCTACTCTGGTTAGAGTCTGTTTGTGCTGTCCTCTGAAGGGAGTAGTATACACCGTTGTAGGAAATCTTCAGTTTATTGGCAGTTTCTCACATGGAATAGCCTTCATTTCTAAGAACCAGAATACTGTCGAGTTTAACATGAAAGTTCTCTTTTTCTGGCCGTTTTGAGAGTTTAATCGAACCAACAAAAGTAATGCTCCAGATTCTCAACTAGCTCAAAGGAAGGTCAGTTTTATAGCTTCTCTAACCAGCAAAACTGTTTTCAGCTGTGCTAACATACTTGCACAAGGGTTTTCTAAACATCCATTAGCCTTCTTACACAGTTAGCAAACACAATGTACCATTAGAACACTGGAGTGATGGTTGCTGGAAATGGGCCTCTATACACCTACACATGGACAAAATTGTTGATGCCCCTTGCTTAATGAAAAAAAACCCACAATGGTCACAGAAATAACTGGAATTTGCCAAACTACATGTTGACAAGCCACAAAGCTTCTGGGAGAATGTCCTATGGACAGATGAGACAAAAATTGAAATTTTTGGCAAGGCACATCAGCTTTATGTTCACAGATGGAAAAATGAAGCATATCTTGAAAAGAACACTGTCCCTACTGTGAAACATGGAGGAGGCTCTGTTATGTTCTGGGCTGCTTTGTTCCGTCTGGCACAGGGTGTCTTGAATCTGTGCAGGGTACAATGAAATCTCAAGACTATCAAGGGATTCTAGAGAGAAATGTGCTGCCCAGTGTCAGAAAACTTGGTCTCAGTCGCAGGTCATGGGTCTTGCAACAGGATAATGACCCAAAACACACAGCTAAAAACACCCAAGAATGGCTAAGAGGAAAACATTGGACTATTCTGAAGTGGCCTTCTATGAGCCCTGACCTAAATCTTATTGAGCATCTTTGGAAGGAGCTTAAACATGCCGTCTGGAAAAGGCACCCTTCAAACCCGAGACAACTGGAGCAGTTTGCTCATGAGGAGTGGCCAAAATACCTGTTGAGAGGTGCAGAAGTCTCATTGACAGTTACAGGAATCGTTTGATTGCAGTGATTGCTTCAAAAGTTTGTGCAACAAAATATTAAGTTAAGGGTACCATCATTTCTGTCCAGGCCTGTTTCATGAGTCTTCTTTTTTAAAAAATTCTGTTGAAGCATGGTTGAAAAGCAATGTCTGACTTTAATTTGTTCATTTTCATAGAATTTGTATATATTTTTTACTTTTGTCAGATTCAAGTTATTTCTGTGACCATTGTGGATTTTTCTTTCATTAAACGAAGGGTACCAACAATTTTGTCCGTGTATGTAGATATTGCATTAAAAACCAGACGTTTGAAGCTAGAATAGTCATTTACCACATTAACAATGTATAGAGTTTATTTCTGATTCATTTTAATGTTATCTTCATTGAAAAAAAACAGTACTTTTCTTTCAAAAACAAGGACATTTCTAAGTGACCCTAAACTTTTGACCGGTAGTGTAAATAAAGTATGTAAAAAAAAAAATTTATAAAATAATAAAGCCCCAAAAATTCCCTTTTCCTATATAAAATGAATTATATAAAAATGTGAAGACAAAAACACCAAAAATCGCCAAATCATTAGAAAAAAACTGGCTGCGGCAGGAAGGGAATATATAATCTGTGCGAGCGTATATCAGGGTACAAACCAGATTTAGAGCTTAGGAGGGATAATAAACCAGAAGTGACCCCCCCCCCCAATAATAGGAACTACTGGGAAAATAGTAGGGAATTTAGTGTACCCAATGTACTCTGCACAGCTTACATATTCACTGTTCACCATCCACTATGCAGTCACGTATGGGATACTAATGCTCACTACACCCCTTGATAAATTCTTTGAGGGGTGCAGTTTTCAAAATGGGGTCATTCCCTAGGGGATTCCACTTTACTGATACTTTAGAGGCTCTGCAATCATGACATGTCGTACAGATTCCAAACATCTGAATCTGCGCTCCAAAAGCCACATAGCGCTCCTTCCCTGTTGTGTGCCCAAACTGCAGTGTATTCCCACATGTATGACACTGGTGTACCCAGGATAACGTACTTAATGTCATATGTGGGTATAAATGGCTGTTTGGGCACAGCCGGGCACAGAAAGGAAGTAGCGCTATTTGGTTTTTGGAGCACAGATTGGACAGTTTTAGTTTTTGGACGCCATTACACTTTTGCAGAGTTGAAACGCCAGTAAAGGGGAATCCCCTGACATGCCATCCCATTTTGGAAACTGCATCCCTGAAGGAATTTATCCGGGGGTACAGTGATCATTTTTAACCCCCCAAGCATTGCTATAATTTATTATCCATAAATGAATACGCAGCTGATGGTGAAAGGTGAAAATGACCATTTTTCCAGGAATGTCATTTCAGTGTGTAATATGTTGTGCCCGGCTTGTATCACAGACCAATGCTCCAAACGCTGTTGTGCCTGAGATCCCCGCTTAACAGTTTTTGGAGTGTGTGTCTGCTGACACAAGCTTGGTACAACATATCAGGCACTGAAATGGCATATCTATGGAAAAATTTCATTTTTAACTTTTCATTATCAGCTGCGCATTCATTTCTGAAAATTAAATTAATGCAACACTTAAGGGTTAATAATGCTCGCTACCCCACTTGATAAATCCCTTGAAGGGTGTAGTTTCCAAAATGGGGTCAAATGTCTGCAGATTCCACTTTACTGGCAATTCAGGGGCTCTGCAAAAGTGGCATGCTGTCCAAAAACCAAACTGTGCTCCAAAAACCATAATAGCGCTCCTTCCCTTTTGTGCCCGGTTGTGCCCAAAGAGCAGTTTATACCCACATATGGCATTAAGTATGTTATCTTGGGTACACCAGTGTCATACATGTGGGCATAAACTGCCATTTGGGCACAGAGCAGGGGGCAGATGTGAAGGAGCCCTATGTCCTTTTGGAGCGATATTTAGATTGTTGGTTTTTGGATGTCATGTCACATTTGCAGAGACCCTAAAATTGCCCCTACAAAATGGGGTCACTTCTTGGGGAATTCCAGTTTACTGGCACCTCCAGGGATCTGCAAAAACAACATATCGTCCAGAAAGTCCCTCTAAATCTATACTCCAAAACCTAAAAAAAACACAGTGCTCCTTCCCTTCTGAGCCCTGCTGTGTGCGCAAGCAGCATTTTATACCCACATATAATTTTTTTTTTGTCCCTGGGATAGCCCATTTAATAGTTTTAGGAGTGCATGTCTCTGATGCCACAAAGTGGCCGCAACGTATTAGGCACTGAAATTGAATATTTCTTTAAAAACTTAAATTTTTACTTTGTGCATTAATTTTTGGGAATCATTTTTAGGCTCAAAATGATAATACCTCTTGATACATTCTTTTAGGGGTGTAGTTTCTAAAATGGGGTCGCTTTTGAGAGGTTTCCATTTCCATTGTATTGGTATTTTAGGGGCTCTGCAAATGCGACATGGCACCTGAAAACTATTCCTGCCACTTCTGCCCTCCAAAAGCCAAATAGCACTTTTTCCATTCTGAGCCCCACCATGTACCCATAAAGCAGATTACAACAACATATGGGGCATTTCTGTGTTCAGAAGAAATTGTGTAACAAACTGTGGGGTGTTTTTTTTTTTTCTTTAACCACTTGCAAAAATTAAAAATATCACTCTAAATGGACGGTTTATAGGAAAAAAAGAGTTTCATTTTTACGTCCCAAAGTCAATAAAATCTGTGAAACAGCTGTGAGGTCAAAATGCTCACTATACCTAGTATCTATACCTAGATAAATTCTATGAGGGGGTGTATTTTCGAAATTGGGGTCACTTTTTGGGAATTTCCATTGTATTGATACTTTAGGGGCTCTGCAAATGCGACATGGCACCCGAAAACTAGTCCAGCAAAATCTGCCCTCCTAAAGCTAAATAGCGCTCTTTCCATTTTGAGCCCTGCCATGTACCCAAACTCCAGATTACAACCACATATGGGGCATTTTTGTGTTCAGGAGAAATTGTGTAATGAACTTTTGGGGAGTTTTTTTTTTCTCCTTTTGTCCTCTTGTGAAAATGAAAAATTTGGGGCTAAATTGACAGTTTATTGGGGAAAAAAAGTAATTTTTCATTTTCATGTCCCAATGTTAATAAAATCTGTGAAACAACTGTAGCATCAAAATGCTCACTATACCCCTTGATGTGCTCTGTGAGGGATGTAGTTTCAAAAATGGGGTCACTTTTAGGGCGTTTCCACTGTATTGGTACTTTGGGGGCTCTGCAAATCAGACATGGTACCTGAAAACTATTCCAGCAAAATCTGCCCTCCAAAAGCCAAATAGCGCTCTTTCCATTGCGAGCCCCACCATGTACCCATACAGTAGATTATGACCACATATTGGGTATTGCCGTGTTCAGGAGAAATTGTTTAACAAACTGTGGGGTGCTTTTTCTCCTTTAACCCCTTGTGAAAATGAAAACTTTGGGGATAAAGTGAGGGTTTTAGTACTTTTTCATTTATACATCCCAATATTAGTAAAATCTATGAAACTGCTGTGGGATCAAAATGCTCACTATACCCCTTGATGAATTCTGTGAGGGGTGTAATTTACAAAATGAGGTCACTTTTTGGGGGTTTCCTTTTATTGGTACACTAGGGGTATTGCAAATGAGACATCATGCCCAAACATCAGTTTACAACCACATGTGGGGTATTTCTGTGCTCTGGAGAAATTGCATAACAAACTGTGAAATGCACTTTCTCCTTTTAACCCTTTGTGAATGTGTTAATTTTAGGCTAAATTAAGGGATTAGTGGAAAAAAATGAAATGTCTAAATTTTACCTCCATATTGTTTTAATTCCAGTGAAATCCTTAAAGGGTTAACAAACTTCCCAAATGCTATTTTGAATTATTTGAGGGGTGCAGTTTTGAAAAGTGGTCCCTAAAAAATTAGTTTGGGAAATTTTTCTTGTAAATCTGGAAAATCACTGCTACACTTGTAAGCCTTCTAATGTCCAAAATAAATGAAAGGACAATTAAAAGATGATACCGATATATAGCAGAGATATGGTAGCTAATATGTATTAATGTATTTGGGTGGTATGACTCTGTCTGAAAAGCAGAGCATTTCACATTTTGAAAATTGCGATATTTTTTTTTTTTTCCCCAAATTTCCATCAAATTTCCTATATAATTTTTTTTTTTTTTTTTTTTAAATACAAAAATATTAATTGGTGTTTACCATTAACATGAAGTACAATGTGTCACGAAAAAACAATCTCAAAATCACTTGTGTAATTTAAAGCATCTCAGTTAATGCCATACAAAGTGACACCTGTCAGTTTTGAAAAATGAGGCCTGGTCCTTTAACGCACTTTTAGGCTGGGTCCTTAAGGGGTTAATGCCTCATTTTGAGATGTTTTTCAGAAATGTTTATCTTTTGTGAATGAGTCTGAGGAGATTTCCTGTTTTTGATTGAGTCTTAAATCCGAAGATTGTGTTGGCTTTGACCAGCAACAGAGATATAGGGTCACATGACAGATGATTATGCTAATAGCTTGCAGAGAAGGCTGATAAATTCTGTATTCATAAGGGGTGGAAAAATATGGAAAGTTTTGGTGACAGAATATGGCTTATGGCTAAGGTTGGGGGATGAGGAATGTAAATCTGTTTCATACAACTTTTGAAATCTATCTACAGTAATCTACATATTCTGGAAACCAATTTGTTTCAGGCTTCATGATATAAGTAGTCAGATGGAAATATACTTTATCTCTAACGCTTTATTCACAGTAATGTATTTCCTGATATACTGTACATAATATAACATTTGATCTGTACGTGTATCACATCTTGATAGTACTGTTAAAAGGGTTTTATGCAACACAGTAGAAATTGTCTCTATCAGTTAAGGTGGGTGATAGAATGGACAATGTTTACAGGATATCAGTGGAGTCAAGCTCACCATAATGAAAACTCTAATCCTCAAATACTTTATGTATATTACATTAGATGAGGGGGGTGATATCAGGATACTTTGTGTTTTTTTTTTTTGTTTTGTTTTGTTTTTTTAAATTGGTTTGTATGTCAGCTTTGGACAGATCTCATGCTTGCATGTTAAATGTAGCTTTAATAGCAATATACTGAAGGCAGACCGCAAGACCTTCATTAGGCATTTGACTGCCAAGTAAAGGCATCAACACCGTATGTATTCTCAGGGGAGGAAGCCCCCTCCCCCAAGCAGTTCACAATTGTCGATCCTGGGTGTTTGGAGCAGGTGCCTGGCTGTGAATACACAGACAGGCACCCAATTCACACAGTGAAGCAACTGATTTAGAAAGTCAATTTTATTGGAATAAGGTCCATTAATGACAATCTATCAAAGTAGAAGTCTTCCCTCATAAATATTGTGGTCCAGGATGAGCAATATTTTCCCTTTTAAGAATACAGTTTTTTCCTAATGGTATGTACTCTACACATGTGAATGCTCTCACAGAGCATGGTTTAATGACCTAATTGATATTGGATCCAAAATGTTCTTTTTACTAAGCAAAGCATTTATGACCTGTTCTTGTGACTCCTGTTAGTATTTTGAAATAAATGGTCTTAGTCAAGAGTGAAGTGAAGCTAGTGTGTGGGAAGGAAAGCCACATTAAAATGCATTGTTCTGCTTTTATCTTCTACATTAAGTGTATGGTCCAGTAGTCCTAGAACATAAACATGCAATAGAATGACAGAAATGGGTAAAGGATGACATATGGTAATGTAGGCCTATGAATAGTAATTGTCCTGGTACCTTCCCCCAGATGACACCTCAGAAATACAATGACAATAAGTGCGCCATAAAACTCTCTACAGCAGAAAATTCTTTATCTCTATGGAAGGCATGCACACTGACCCTTATTATAAAGAGATGGGGCTTTTAAGTGCTTCACTCTTAATAATTGTAGTTTGTCTTGGGTGAATCTCCGAATTTTTTTTTTTTTTTCTCTGTGTTATTGAAAAAATGTTAGGTATTTTGTTTTATGCCATTTTCTCTATTGCTCTAATCATAAAAGTGAGACTTCTTAAAATATTAGGGAATTGCATAATGCATGAGGGAAATTTTATCATGACGGTTGTGTCAAAAGTGGTTTTCTGTGTGAAAAATTTTAACTTGAAATACTAATTAGCATAGCATTGGAAAATAATGGCTATACTCTCAGATCCCCTGCCAAATCCATTCTGATGCTACTTGGATAGCTGGCCTGCTTGACTCGCAAGAAATGTCAGGAAATCCCTGCTCAATCATTGGTTACTGCATTGGGAGTAAATAGCTGAATGTCATTTCCTGCATGTCAAGAAGGACCAGAGAACAGGGATCCAGATGGCATCAGAACAAGACCAGCAGGGGATTGGTGAGGGTGAGGATCACTGCTCTTTGTTTCCCTGTGACATGATGATTTGTATTTTAAATTAAAAAAATAATAAAAAAAAAAATTAAAGGACTGTAACTGTAGTTATAGCATAACAGTCTGGTGTGTTTATGGAAATGGGTGCCCCATAAAGGGACAAGAATAGAAAGAACATATGGCGTGCATTCAGGCAAAGTCCTCTGCACAGTGGCAGGCTATAAAAAGGAGCAGCATCAGTACATTTAGATAGATATGATAGACATGACATGATAGATTTAGTCATCAAAAAGGTCTCAGCGAGAGATTCTTGTGGGCCGTAAAAGCTAAAAAAAAATGTTAAGGGATACAAGCTTCAAGGACCACCCACCTACTGAAATTTGCCTGGGCAATCTGTTTTTGTATAAGATATCTTCATAAGGCATGGTAGTGTCCATCAGTTTCGTCCACTGAGAGGGTGGGGGTCTGTACACCATCTAGTCCAAAACTATGACTTTACCGTAGGAAGACTAGAATAGGGATGCACATCACTCCACACTAGAGGTGGTGGTGGAGTATGGTTTTACCCCATTTTGCTATAGATTACAATGAACAGATGAAGAGCATCCTTTTACCATAGGAAGACCTGCTCTTGATGTGCCCATCTATCCTCAGGTATAAGACCTAACAGGCAGCAAAAAAGTGTATGAGGAATCAGGCGGCCTAACCTCTCCTTAAGAAGGTCCAATACCTCTCTTCAGAATGCAGAGACAGAGGCAGGACCAGAGGAGATAATTATAATCTGCCCGAGCTGTAATGAGGAGACTGCATTGATCAGACATAGGTCCTGTATATGATATGATTTTACTGTGGTTTTTGGAATCCTTTTATTTAGGTATTCTGGTGTCGCTTACTGATTTTGGTGTGAGTCTGAGCGCTGGACCCCACTAATCATCAGTTTGAATGGAGTGTCAGATTGAAAATACTCAACACTGAAAGGAATTGAATAGTAGTACAAATTTTGAACCTGGTTCTTCATTCGAACTGAGGTGTAAACAACCCAATTCTCGTGATCCATGTTGTGCAAATGTCATGTATATACTGTATATTACTTGTCCATTGTTGAACATATCTATCAGGACAACATTTTTGAGAAATAGTGTCTATTGTTTATCCTCTGTTAGATGGACATTAGTTGTTCAATTTTGTTCAACAAAATAGTTCCATTTTCTATGCCGTACTCTAGCTGAAATGACAATTTTAGTAACTTTTTTAAAAGATGAATTTGATAAATCTGTGGAACAGGCTAACCATACCCATTTTCTCACCCTCAGTACAATAATGCTGCACATTTTTTGCACAAATAAGAACAGAAACAATGCAAAATTCTATATTGCAGGGTTTAAAAAAAAAAAAAAAAAAAAAAATTCTAGAGTCAAAAACTTTGTAAATTCCCCCTATTGTTTTTAGAACTATTAATTTTACAGGTATAAGTAATCCTGTGAGAGAGCGTAGCAGTCAGGGTTAGACTGATAATCCATTAGGAATCTGCAGACCATTGTACA